>CM067860.1:45867878-47196878 GCA_034642435.1 Megalocaria dilatata | reverse complement strand
GCCTGGCTATTAGACCCGCCAGTTGTGAAAAATACCCAAAAATTGCAAAACACTCTGTTTTATTTTGCTGAGTATGAGAGCCAACTGAACTCTACTAGCCACTTACTACTCTGTCAAGAAAGTACCGGGAATTTTCAATTAAAACAACATTTTTACATTTAATCGTCAAAATTTATTGGGTCGCCTTCAAAATAGGCTCCATTTGCTCCAATACATCTATGCCAACGGCACTTCCAATTATCGAAACATTTTTTATAGGCGCTTTCCGGGATGGACTTTAGCTCTCGCGCCGAATTTTGTTTTATGGCTTCAATCGACTCAAAACGGGTGCCACGAAGGGGCAATTTTAGTTTTGGGAAGAGGAAAAAGTCGCAGGGAGCCAAATCCGGCGAATACGGTGGTTGCTGAAGCACGTTTGTTGAGTTTTTGGCGAGAAAGTCAGTCACAATCGTAGCTCGGTGAGAAGGCGCGGTCTTTGCTCAACGTAATCACCCATAGTAAAAATCGGCACGCACTCTGACATCGACTGACTTAATCAGCTGTTGCAAACACACTAGTTGACAGATCCCGCTCAAGCTTGGCATAGTAATTAAGGACAGTGGTACCAACCTAGGAAAACAAATTTTACCTGCCTCATTGCCCCGCCAGATTTAAATCGATAATTCCCGGTACTTTCTTGACAGAATGTATGTTGAAAACGAAGTTTAACTCTTTCATCTTTCATCTTTTTATTTTTCTAGTAAAGGAAACTTGTATTTCGGTGGTGGAACCCAAAGTGAACTAATTACATCTTTTATATCGCTGACATGTTGACCCACAAAGTTTCCAATGTCCTTTGTATTTACAGACACTTCTTGAGATTTATTTTCATCTGCCGAAGTGTCAAACGCGAAAAATTTTAAGATTCGCCTGCATCAATTTTCCTTCTTTTGAAGAAGTTTGCTTATACATAATGAAATTGGATTATTTTGGAGATCACACATTAAAAGGTTAACACTGAATATAATAGAAAATTTTCACGTAATCCACCTCAAACAGAACATACTAAAGAACTAAACCTACTGACCTATCGTCCCATCTTTGTGAGTGAAAATGTTGACGCAGTAAGTAATGGAATCCAAAGTGCCGACAAAGATATTATTTGCGACAAAGAGATAATTAGGCATTTCATGATATTATTTATTTACTTAAAGGAGAACTTGCTATGAAGGGTGCCGTCAATTCAATTCGAGTAGTTCGGAGCTTTTACTTCAGAATCTCATTAATTTTCACGCGATTGTTTTTCATCAATTTGGCATTTATAGTCCGTGTATAAATAATGATTTTGCCGACGACGTCGAATCGGATCGAGCCCTTTGATATAACCACTGGTTCATGAATTCGTTGATTCAATTTTTGCACAATTATATTATTGAGCCTTGTGACTTATAATGGATATTCCTTCTGGGGGGGGATATATCCCCCCTTGGGTACGCCACTGTACAGGTATGGAAAAGACAGTGGGAAACAGAAAATTCAATGTTAGTCCTGAGAAGCAGGTATGTCCAGTGGAGCAATAGAAGAATCAAAACCTCAGCGCGGTGTGATTACGAACTGGTGCTCCACTGGAAATTCCTGCTTCTCTAGATTAACATTGAATTTTCGATGTTTCCGACTGTCTTTTCCATACCTGAATGTGGATACTATACATCCCTGGTGGACAAAATATTAAAACAACCTAAACTCAGAAATTTCTAAAAGAAATGTCTATCGAATCTAAAAGAGTAAAGCTACAGTTTAAACCACATCCCAGTGAACTTTCAACATCAAAACCAATTCTAGGATGCATCGTTTATTCAGAACACATTACGTCCCATTAGGTACATTCGATATGCAGCCGACGACAGTTATTCTGCTTCCGGAACGTCAAGTAGGCGTCGTTTCCGGTTCTCGTGCGAAAGAGTAAAGGCACCTTCCCCTCACGTCGAATCCACACCACGTTGAAGGTGTCGATAACAGGAACCAGAATAGCGTTGTCCTTATCTAGATAGGGTTTCAAATGAAAGGCCGTGGAGGAATTGAAGCCAAGATGTTGGCAGATGTTGTCCAATGCCGACTGGGAGGGTGAGTCTAAGTAGCAACTTTGGAATAAATGTCCCGCGGTTTTAGTCAATACCTCTCCGCTATTTGCAGTACTAAAAAATAATAAAATTCCATTCCAAGTAAAAAAGTATCCAAAAAACTCGTACTTGATCAAGTACAGACAATTTTAAAACTGAATTCGGAAAAACAATAAGAACAAAACTATTAAATAATACTTACTTGGAAATATTGAAAGCAAAAGCATAACACTGTTTTTCGTCTTCTTCATTAGGACAGTCTTTGATCCCATTACAAACCATTTCGTTCGAGACGCATAAATTCGATCTGAAAATTATAAAATCTTTATTTTAGGGGTAGAAGTATAAGTTCGTAAGGTTTTTCCTTCGAAAACTGAAGTTTTATTATGACAAATTGTTTATACATTTGTGGCGTGCTCGCTCCTTTCGCAGAATTCTACCCTGCTCTGCTGCAGCTTCCCGAGGTAGCATATAAGGGGCGCGACTGGTATCAGACAATACCTAACTCATCCGTCCTCACCGCGTTTAAGTATCGGGTGTTTTTTTTAGAGTGATAGAACTTTAAATAGAAATAAAACACATTTAAATTAAGATTGAAACCAATTTTTTTTTTTGAAAGATAATTTTGTGACATTAATGTTTTGAAAATAATTTCCGGCATATTATTATTATTATCCTGATACTCCTAGATCTTCTGTGAATGTCCTTCAGAAGCTTTTTCAGCTTGTGCGAGTTAAAAGTTCAGTTGTGTTCTGTGTAGGCTTTGTTACTGCGATCTTGCGCCACTTTAGGTCACAGCACTGTTAATTTTTGACCCAACAGTGAAATGGTGGCAGACACCCGTCCAACTAGAAAATTTCTTTTCTACCTGAACAGGATTCGAACCCGGACCTCCCGGTCACGAGTCCGATGCTCTCCCGCTGAGCTTTCCACATTTTGACTTCATCGTGATTGGAGAAGAGCTGGTCATCGGAAGAAGCAATGTCTGTGGGGTAGGAATGCCTATTTTAACGTTTCTAAGTAAGTTTTAACGGGCGACACACCATGTGTCATGCTGCAAAATAACTTTCTCGTATCTGTCGGCGAAATAGTTCAAAATGGTTCAACTTTAGCATAAATAAAACCTTGTTTTCGAAATATCAATGTTTAAACTCGAATTTCAGCAAGCATTTCCACGTTATCTTTATACTCACCTTCCACACATGAAATCGCCCGATTGACATTGACACATCCGAGGATCTTCGTCTGAATTATCCAAACAGTTCAGATGTCCGTCACATATCTTCTCGGGATGGGTCAACTTCATGAAGGATCTACATGTACAGCGTGGCGGTTCATCTGAATAGTCCCCACAATCGTTTATTCTGTCGCAGAATTTGGACTTGTGGACACAATTACCATTTAAACATGTCAAATGATCCGTTGGACAAACTGTAACATATTACGAAGGAAATTATGATGGGACTGAGATTAATAAAGGTAAAAAGGGCCACCTTAAGTTTGCATTTTGAATAAGTGGTTATACCCATCTTTATTTCGAATTTCCAACATATGGTTCGATTGGAACAACCGTAAGTTTATGCTGATCCTATCAAGCAATAGTATATAATAATAATATAATTTACAGGTATGGAAAAGACACTAGGAAAAATAGGTAATTCAGTGTTGATCTAGAGAAGCAGGAATATCCAGTGGGGCAATGGAAGAATCAAAACCTCAGCGCGATGCGATGACGAACACGTGAATTTTACCACGTTTTCATATTGGCATGTGAACATGGCTTTTCACCAAGTGACTACTCAGCAGTCTCCACAGTCCACCCCTAGAGGTATAAAGTGTGATAAGGATTACGCCATATCATCGCGCGAAGCGAGAACCCCTCCGAAGAGATGAATCGACCAGCTTCCAGTTTGGCCCCGGCTCGAAAACCAAAACCGTCTGACTGGTAGCAGCGAAGCACTATTCAACCTCTACTGGCTCTGCAGGTCAGTACCCGAGTTGGTTCGTAACGCAACCCACCTGCCGGAAGGAATCCTTATCCAAGCACCCGAACGCAGTCCCATGAACTAAGGTAATCTCAAGATTGATGACTTTTATTGATCCTGGTACGAGCATCGTCTAACGACCTGTACGTCCTGACCCACCGAACCCATGTGAAGTCATTTGATTGATCCTGGCGTCAAGCACTAACGGCTAAGCCATTTCGTCGAGATCCACAAACCCTAATAAGTTACGCATTGATCCGGGGCCAGGAGAAGAAGCCGGTCGAACCGTCAAGTCCCGTTAAATCCCGAGTCATTTCATGAGAATATCCTGAACATGGGGGTCTGCGAACGGATAAATGGAATACCTCCCTAGTCCAGCATGCGGACTTTCAACCACTGCCCCCTCCAGTCCAACACCAAAGGGGTGGCCAGTTGGTACAAGTAACACCTGTGGGCATACCACCCCCCCGCGGTAACGCAGTATGCTACATAACGCACTCGGCCATTACACAGAATCCGGAGATTTATACTGCGATAGGGTAGAGTACGCAAGTTTTAAGGAAAAAGCCCTGTCCAGCGACAGACTCCATGTCACTGAATTAATCAACCAGCTCAGCCCTCCACTTCACCAGAACGGCAAAACTAGGGCCCCATTCGGAGATCTTCCACCATATAGGTCCAGTGATTGGCTCGAATGGCATTACCTTAGGCACCAAGACTTAACCCTCCATTTTTCCAGGACGAAACTAGGGTCCTAGTCCTGACAAGCGCCCCCATCTCGTCAAGATCTAATGCCCGGGGGGTGTGCGATGACGAACACGTGAATTCTACCAGGTAATTGTATTGGCATGCGAGCATAACTCTTATCCAAGTGACTACTCAGCAGTCTCCACAGTCCACCCTCAGAGATAGAAAGTGTGATAAGGATTATGCCATATCATCGCTCGAAGCGAGAAGCCCTCCGAAGAGGTGAACGCACCAGCTTCCAGTTTGGGCCCCGATTCGAAAGTCAGAACTGTCTGACTGGTAGCAGCGAAGCACTATTCAACCTCTACTGGCTCTGCAGGTCAGTACCCGAGTTGGTTTGTGACGCAACTCACCCGCCGGAAGGAATTCTTATCCATCCATCCGAACGCAGTCCCATGAACTAAGATAATCCCAAGATTGATGACTACTATTGATCCTGGTACGAGCACCGTCTAGCGGCCTGTATGTCCTGACTCACCGAATCCATGTGAAGTCATTTAAATGATACTGGCGTCAAGCACTAATGATAGAGCCATTTCGTCGAGATCCACAAACCCTAAATTGTTACGCATTGATCCAGGGCCAGGACAGGCCGGTCGAACCGTTAAGTCCGTGCGATGACGAAACAAACGACTGTTCTCTCTCAGTAAGGTGGTGGGGATACTTCTATCCACCACTTAATTGACAGATAACAGTCGTTTGTTCGTCATCGCATCGCGCTGAGTTTTTGATTCATCCACTGCTCCACTGGACATTCCTGCTTGCCTAGATTAACATTGAATTTCCTATGTTTCCGACTGTCTTTTCCATACCTGTATAAGTGCCGAAACCGTGAATGTTTAACGTTCATTGTTACTACAGGATGTCCCGAAAATAATGCCACAAACGAATACCATGAATCAAGGTCATGATGGAAGACTTAAATCAAGGTGTTTTAATCGCTTGAGACCCTTAGTTTGGTATATATAGAGTTCATGGGTGATTATTATATTATTATCATTAATAATAATATTAAGTTGAGAAGGGAACTGAACACAAACAAACAAATAGCCACAAACATTCAATTCGAAAGAAACCAATAGATATAAACAAAATAGATGAACAACATTCTGAAACATATATACTTTATTCCCAAAGCAGATGATTATGACAAAAAATTTGTAGAACTAACATATTTCAGAACAATTTCACAAAAAATAGCTCAGATATTTTCAAAAACCAACATAAAAGCAGCTTACAAAACCTCACAAAAAATTTCCACCCTTTTTTTAATTCAAAAGACGAAAACGACTGTTTGAATAATTCTGAAGACTATAATTTAAGTTGTCTACAGTGCAGTAGCGTCTAGATAGGACAAACTGGGAGATCTTTCCATAAAAGCTTCAAAGAACATCAATCTTCATTCAGGAACCATAATGATAACTCTTATTTTGCGAAATATTTTTTCGAAACCAATCATATTCTCCTAGAATTGGACAATCTTGAAATATTGCACCTGGAAGCGAAGAAAAAAAACTAGACAACCTGGACTTTATCAAAATATTTTCAACGTTTCAACAATAAAACTATTAAATGAGCAGACGGACCTTTGGCACACCCGAATTCTCGAAGTTTTGCACGAGTCAAAGCCTTCAATGTATCGGGTGTTTTTTTTAGAGTGATTCAACTTTCGATAGGGATAACTGTGATTTTACAGAAGGTAAAAGCCATGTTGTTCTGACATTTCTGTTCAGTAAGCATTGACAAGTTATCATGGAAAGACTCACGCCGAAACAACGTTTAAAAATTGTTGAAATTTATTTTGAAAATCAGTGTTCTATTCGCCAAACTTATAGAGCACTTCGTGAAATTTATGGTTTACGTAATCGTCCATCAGAGCAGCTTATTCGTCGAACAATCGATAGATTTCGGACAAAGTTTTCTCTACTAGATGCAAAAACAACGAGATGAAGCACTGTATGTACAGAAGAAAATATCACTTCTGTAAGTCATAGTGTTAATGATGATCCAGATTTTTCTATTCGTTGACGTTCACAACAAGTTGGACTCTGTACATCCACCACATGGAAAATTTTGCGTAAAGATCTTGGTCTACATCAATACAAGATCTAACTGGTTCAAGATCTAAAGCCACTTGACCATAATAAGCGTCGTTTGTTTGCTGATTGGGCCCTAGAACAGCTTGAAGTTGATCCACTTTTTTATCGTATAATTGTGTTTAGTGATGAAGCTCATTTCTGGTTGAACGGCTATGTAAACAAGCAGAATTGCCGTATATGGAGTGAAAACAATCCTCAAGAAGTTCTGTAGATTCCATTGCATCTTGAAAAATGCACTGTATGGTGTGCTTTACACGCTGGAGGCATCATTGGTCCATATTTCTTTAAAAACGATGCTGGAGCTAATGTTGCAGTGAATGGTGCTCGTTACAGATCGATGATCAATGATTATTTGTTTCAAAATTTGAAACAAAGAAGTGTTTTGGTTCCAACAAGATGGTGCTACACCATATGCCGCTACCGTAACAATTGATTTATTGAAAGAAAGATTTGGCGATAAAATTATTTCGAGAGATGGTCCAATTAAGCCTTCAACATCATGCGACATAACTCCACTGGATTATTTTCTTTGGGGTTATGTCAGGTCATTGGTTTATGCTGATAAACCAGAAACAATAGAAGCTTTGGAAGCCAACATAACTCGTGTTATTGATGAAATAAGGCCTGAATTACTCGAAAAAGTGGTCCAAAATTGGTCTGGTCGAATGCAGTTCCTCAGAGTTAGTCGTGGTGGACATATGCCAGAAATTATTTCTAAAACATAAATGTCACCAAATTATCTTTCAAATGAAAACAAATTGGCTTCAATCTTAATTTAAGTGTGTGTTATTTCAATTTAAAGTTCTATCACTCTAAAAAAATTACCCGATATATATAAAAGTTAAGATACAAATCGTTTTTATTCAGTTTGAAAATGTAATAAACACTACGAAACTGGAGTCCCTGTATATCAATTAATGAAAAAGTGATAGAAAACAAAGTAATTTCTTATTTAAGTTTGTGCTCCTAGCAATTCTGAATTATATTGTAATAATTGTGACGTGAGAATTAAACATTAAATACTACTGTTGCAATCTACGGCGGAAGCAGAAAAACAAATTATACAGAAACTTTTTATTGGACTTATTGACCACTTCATTGGTAATCAAGTGAAAGCAAAATTAGAATCAAGGTTATAACTGAAATGCCGACATATTCTATGAGTTTCATTACAAATTCTTATCGATTCCTGCCAACATACACGCTTCTCCTTTATGAATCTGTAAATACCATTCGTTTAATGTTTTTACAGAGCCAACCGAAGTTTCTTTTTCATTATAATGAAATGCCGAGGGAGCTAACAGAGAAACTGATGTGAATTCGGAATTTGACGGACAATATGGAACATAAAACTTTATTGAAGGCGCAACCTAAGCATGTACGAAATCTGCAATCAATTTGTGTTCCCAATGAATTTCACCTTACTCGCGAATATACTTTCACCGTTTTAACAAAACCGTGATATGGTATATAGGAAAAGAGTTTACTTCACATTTTCTTAGTTTATGAAAAAAAAATCTAAATACGAAACTAATACTTTTTGAAATTTGTGTTTTTAATCGGCTATGAACGTTTTCTCAAAACCCTTCTTTTTTAAGGCCATTAGAGAACAAATAAGCTGTAGTGTGGAATAACAGTAAACAGTTGGTATAGCACAACTAAACTATTTGATCGAAATATCAACATGAAAGAACTACGTATCGATAACAAAATAATGAATTATGTAGAACGTAGACATACTCTCCCCCTTAAACGATCCCGTCCAAAAACTAAAGCGGTGATGATTTCCCAAAAACTAAAGCATAAAATTACATTGAATTACATAAATGGCAATGAAATAAAACAATTACAAATAACAAAGTAAATCAATAGCTGAAATACATAACTCTCCGTACATGCATGATACATAAAATGGCATAAAATTATATAAATGACCGTGAGACAATGGTTGATTATACAAGATGAAGAGAATAAAATTTGTTCACACATTTTCTGTTCCGTTGTCACCAAGAAATATTGGTATATTTAGTTGTAAAGTCGAAAAGTACTGAAGGATATGTATACAAGATCCTTTTGTGCAAAAATATGTCAATGAACCACCGATAAGAAAATAACAATGAATATAATTTTATTCAAAAAACATAGGTTATAAGAAACCCTAATTGAACATTGGGTCTATTTCAATTGTGAACATTTTCAATTGTACGAGTCTTTGTATTGCAAAACTAACGACTTTAACAGATTAATGTTGTGCATAAGATTTTCAACAAACAACAAACCTATGTTCCATAGATCGGTACTGTTCTATAACCTTACACATGTCGAGATTTGTACCTATAAACTACGATTTGCAGAAAGCAGTGATTTTTTGTTACCATTGAAAAAAAACTGCAGAATCTCATCGAATGCTCATCGAAGCTTATAGTGAAACTTACACTTGGTAAAACAGAGTGTTTAGAATGGTTCATAAAATTCAAAAGGGCTGATTTACACGTGAGAAACAAAGAACGTGGGAAACCACCGAGAAAGATTGAGATCGAGCTTACGAACTACAAGCCCTATTGGATGAAAAGGATACTCAAACTCAACAAGAACTCGCGGTTCAGTTGATTGTGATGCAGAAAGCCCTCTGCATTCGTTTAAAAGCTATGGTAAAGACTAAAAATGTGGGAAAATGGGTTTCACAAGGTCTGAATAAAAGGTAGCCAGAAAATCGAGAAACTACTTGTGAAATGCTCCTCCATAGACACAAAAGAAAGTCATTTCTCAATCAAATCGATATAGGTGATGAAAAATGGATATATTATGATAATTCTAAGCGTCGTTAATCATGAGTGGTATAGATGATAATTATCATCTATACGCATCACTAGGACACACTCTCGCTGAACAACGCTTCAATTCTTATGAAAATAGCTCGATAACTGCCGAAGAGATGGAAAAAACTCATAAATGGTGACTGTTTTAAACTATTACAATTTGTAACAATACGAATCGAAGGGAGAAAGATGGAGCCTTATTTAAACCATGTATTGGTAATTTTCATGGGCTTTTGATGAGTTTTTGAGGAGAACAGTTCTAAAATTTTAAGAAATAACGTTTATTTCACTTTCGGGTGACAGAACACAGAGTTCTGTGTTCTTATTCTCTATATGTGGCTTCTTTAAGAATTTATACTCAGATATAACATTTTTAGAGAGAATAGATCATTGAAAAAGCGTGTAAAATTTCCAACTTCACGCCTCTCATCATTTTACAGCAACAAACTACTATATTTGAAGATAGGTAATAATACCAAGGTTTAGTTTTAATGATTTTTTGTAAAACCAAAAGTTGTTTTTGAAGAAACCGATTAACGAGAGCTGACTTCTGGTTATTTGACGTCTACTAGTGTTAAGCAACAAGACTTTTAAGACGTCGAAATCAAATGTTGACAGAGTTAGAAAAGTGTAAGTGGTAGCTCTTTTATGGAAGTAACTAAATATATATCTAACTTACCACAATTCTTCAGAATAGGGCAGGCATTTTTACGTTTTTCACAATAGTAAGGAGTTTCGTCTTCACCATACATGCATTGAGGCAAACCATCGCAGAGCATTTCAGCATCGATGCAGTTTCCTAGATCACATCGAAAGCCGTTGCAAAAGCCTTCTTGCATAACAGATTTCATATTGTCTGAAAACGTTCATAAAAAATACACTTTTGCAGATATGTTACATATTTTTGAAGAGTTTTTTGAAAGAGCTTTTCCAAAAGAGGATGTTTCGAACAATTTCTTGAGTTTATGTTGGTTATTTTTAGAGTGTTATTTTTTTTTCATAATGCCTGTATGAAACAGTGATGTATATTTTGTTTGGATTCTTTCATCTTCTTTTGATGCTGTGTCTTAAATAGCACACAAATTAATTCTGCTATCTTTACTACAAATTTAATTTTTACTAGAAAATTTTCTCAAAAGCTTTTTAAAATTGAATTAAATGAATGTCTCGGAAAACACAGTTTCAATTTAGTGAACATATGAAATTAAGACTCATTACACAGCATCAAAAGGAATAAAAGAATACAAAGAAAATATAGAACATTAATTGAATTATCAAACAAACACTCGAAGGAAACAAACGTTTGTTTCATAATGTCGCATTATAAAAACTAAATTTCTCTTTTTTGGAGAGGAATTGAGTTTTCATAAAATCGGGTATTTTCTTTAGAATGATAGGACTTTAAATTGAAATAAAACACATTCAAATTAAGATTGAAGCCAAATTTGTTTTTTATTTGCAAGATAATTTTCTGACATTTATGTTTTGAAAATAATTTCCGGTATATGTCCACCAAGACTAGCTCTGAGGAACCACATTCGACCAGACCAATTTTGGACCACTTTTTTGAGTAATTCAGGTCTTATTTCATCAATAACACGAGTTATGTTGGCTTCCAAAGCGTCTGTTGTTTCTGGTTTATCAGCATAAACCAATGACTTGACATAACCGCAAAGAAAATAATCTAGTGGAGTTATGTCGCATGATCTTGGAGGCCAACTAATTGGACCATGTCTCGAAATAATGTTGTCGCCAAATCTTTGTTTTAATGAATCAATTATTACGGTAGCAGCATAAGGTGTAGCACCATCATGTTGGAACCAAAACACTTCTGGGTCGACACCATTTAAATTTTAAAACAAAAAATCAGTGATCATCTATCTGTAACGAGCACCATTCACTATAACATTAGCTCGAGCATCGTTTTAAAGAAATATGGACTGATGATGCCTTCAACGTGTAAAGCACACCATACAGTGAATTTTCCAGGATGCAATGGAACCTGCAGAACTCTTGAGTATTGTTTTCACTCTATATACGGCAATTTTGCTTGTTCACATAGCCGTTCAACCAGAAATGAGATTCATCATTAAACACAATTTTACGATGAAAAAGTGGATCAACTTCAAGCTGTTCTAGGGCCCAATCAGCAAACAAACGACGCTTATTATGGTCAAGTGGCTTTAGTTTTTGAACTAGTTGGATCTTGTATGGGTGTAGACCAAGATCTTTATGCAAACCCATTTTCCATGTGGTGGATGCACAGAGTCCAACTTGTTGTGAACGTCGATGAATAGAGAAATCTGGATCATCATTAACACTATGACTTACAGCAGTGATATTTTATTCTGTACGTATAGCTCCTTGTCTTGTTGTTGTTGTTGCATCGAGTAGAGAAAATTTTGTCTGATATCTATCGATAGTTCGACGAATAAGCTGCTCTGATGGACGGTAATGTAAACCATAAATTTCACTAAGTGCTCTATAAGTTTGGCGAATAGAATATTGATTTTCCATGATAATTTGTCAATGCTAACTGAACAGAAATGTCAAAACAGCATGGCTTCTACCTTCAGTCAAATCACAGTTATCCCTATCGAAAGTTCTATCACTCTAAAAAAACACCCGATACATCACTATGAAACAAACGTTTGTATCGTAAAGTATTTACTTAATACTTTAATTAATATTCTACAATTTCTTTGGATTCTTTGATTCCTTATGGTGACGTATTATGAGTGTAAATTCTATATGTCAACTTAATTGAAACTGTGTTTTCTGAAACATTTATTTAATTTAATTTCAAAATGTTTTCGAGAAATTTTTTTTTATAAAATTTAAATTTTGGTAAGATTATCAGAACTAAACTGTGTGATATTTAAGATGTTGTGAAAGCCTTCTATTAAATAAAGACCCCCTTTTATGATAAGTTTCATTTCTTAATGCCTACCTAAAAGTAGGCACATTTTTGATTTAATTTTAAAATTTTTTCAGGAATTTTATAAAATTTAAATTAGTAGCGAAGTAAAATAGAATTACTCTTATATTAAAAAAAATTTTGGGTTTCGAACCGTGTTCGGAACAAAAAATAAAATTGAAAAAAAAAGGTAGAAGACTTTCCACTAATCGTGATAATGCTCACCTGAAAATTGCTCAATGGTTTTAGCCCAATATCTTACACTGGTGAAATTAGCATCCTCTTTGAAAGGGCAGGCTTTACCATCAGAGTTGAATACCGAAGCTGGGTACCAACCATTACCAGCATTGCATGTAATCACACCATTCCATGGTATCTGTAAACATATATATACATTGTTGTGTGTACTGATAAGTTAAAAAAAATGTTAAATAAAAAATCATTGATGGATTCTTATTTACGTCAAGACAGCTGTCATTAAGTGCTGCAGAAAAGCAGTTTTTATCTTTGGAACATTCAGATTTAGTTTCCAAAAATACTGAGGTAGCTTTTCCATCTTTGAGTCCTATTGCTACGCATTTTTCCTTCCTCATTTTGTCAATTCTGAAAAGAATTCATTTAGACGGTGTCTTTTGTAAACAATGCAGAACGACATTAATGGAAAAACACATAAAAGCATAAAGTGCATTGAAAAAGTATCATTAAAGAATGAAAGTTAAGGATATTGAATCAAACAATTTCAGATTTATGCTCGTTGTCTAGGTAATATTTCACACTAAAAAAATTCAAATTCAGAAATTTCAGATCAGAAAATATTATTTCTCATGATACTATTCAAGAAAAATATTTTATAAATATGTTAATTGCCAAAGAAAACATGGTCGCAGTAAATAAGCGTTATCCAGATTTTCAAAATGTAAGAAGTGCTTCAGAAATCACACCCAACACCGATATATCCATTTCAGATAAAACGAAAACACTATCAATCTCTTACCTTAAATTCAGATAAGTTGGTTGGATATACCTATTGAAGGTTGCAAATTTCTCCAGCCTTAGGACAGCTATATCAGTTTCTCCTACTCGGTATGCCTCAGCTACATTTAAAATGCGATCATGAGGACCAGGAACATCCAAATATCTAGCTCCTTTACCCACAACGACTGTCAAATACTTGAAACTATAGCTGAAAAATGTTTATTCTTCAAAATATTGGATGGGTTTGGCCGATGTTTGAAAGAAATTGTTCATAATTGATATATCATGAATAAAACTAATGTTTCTTTTTCTACTATACTATATTGGTACTGACGTTTGCTAAGATTGCTCAAAAATTTATTAGGAGTATAAATAAGTTCCCGCCGTTTTTTTGTCGAGAATTGAAGGTTTATTGTGAAAAATTGTTTACACATTCAAAGTTCAAAGTATTGTCCAAGACTTTACATTACTTTCTCCCATCTTTCCGGCAATTGCCGGATCCCATCGCGAAAGAATTTTGGTGGTACAAAAATTGACACTTTGAGAGCACATAGAAACGATGTCGTTTACACTTCTGCAAAATGACAGATAATGAAAGTAAAGCCTAATGATGACACTTCAAAATGACGGCATTGCCAGATGAAATAGTGGACTAATAAACTAGTAGCGACATCTGTAATAAAAATCCGCAAGAACTAATGTATAGAGGTTTCATAGAATGACTGTGTACTATTTAAATTCATTTCATTCCATATTTTCTCCCTAACTCAATGATAAAATAATTGAATGAAATAAACAAACAAGCTTCTTATTATTCTGACCAATATGTGAAGGACATTATTCACCATGCCGGTCAATTTGGTTATTTCAATAGATCTTTTAATATTGGCCCCTTTATATTGGGAGTTTTTGAAAATACCCGGGCATAATGAGTAATGACCAATTAATCACTTTGTGTGTAACATATATAACTTTAAGGGGATCATCATTAACGTTTCGAACAATTTTGCAACTTGCATAAATGAACATATATGAATATTAATTAAAATATATAGAATATAGCATGAATAATAAAAAAATTCATTCTCACTAACAGACTGAAAACTCACTGAAGTATACCATCGAAACAGTAAAGGGATGTGAGAACCCATTTTTTGTTCAGTATCACTCCCATACATTTATAGACACCGTCTGAAAAAATAACAGCATTCCAAGTTGCTTCAAATTTCTCTTCCAGGTTACTATTCAAGTCTTGTACACGTTCAAGAGCATTATCCATGTTAACATCAGAACACCAGACATATAGCCCATTGCAAGTAGTACTGTCGTTCCCAGTATTTAATTCGGTTCGATTCTAAGGAATAGAGGAATATACATTCTGTCAAGAAAGTACCGGGAATTATCGATTTAAATCTGGCGGGGCAATGAGGCAGGTAAAAATTTTGTTTCCTAGGTTGGTACCACTGTCCTTAATTACTATGCCAAGCTTGAGCGGGATCTGTCAACTAGTGTGTCTGCAACAGCTGATTAAGTCAGTCGATGTCAGAGTGCGTGCCGATTTTTACTATGGGTGATTACGTTGAGCAAAGAATTTGTTTAAAGTTTTGTGTTGCAAATGAATTTTCGTGTGCCGATGCATTGAAAATGTTGCGAAAGGCCTTTGGTGATAATGCTCTATCGAAAACTCGTGCATATCAGTGGTACAGAGCCTTCAAGGACGGTCGTGAAGTGGTCGCCCATAGATGGCTTCGATCGAAGATAACGTCGATAAAATTAGGGAAAGGGTGCTGGAAAACCGTCCTACCAGCTTGAGAGAGATAGCACATGATCTTAAGATATCCCACGAGTTCGCACGTACGATTTTGATTGATATTTTGGGCATGAGAAAGGTGGCCGCACGACTCGTACCGAAAGACCTGAATTTTCTTCAAAAACGTCATCGCGAACAGGTTGCTTCAGACATGCTGGATCGCTGTAATTCCGATTCTACATTCATGGAACGCATTATAACTGGTGATGAGACCTGGGTCTACGAGTACGATATGCAAACAAGCCAGCAATCATCGGAATGGGTGGCAAAAAATGAGCCGAAACCGAAAAAACCACGCCAAAGCCGCTCGAAAATGAAGGTGATGCTCATTGTTTTCTTCGATATCCGTGGCGTGGTGCACTACGAATTCGTTCCAGAGGGTCAGACGGTAAACAAGGAGTATTACCTAGGCGTTATGAAACGTTTGCGTGAGCGTATCCGGAAGAAGCGGCCAAATTTGTGGGCGAACAACTCATGGATTTTGCATGACGATAACGCGCCTTCTCACCGAGCTACGATTGTGACTGACTTTCTCGCCAAAAACCCAAAAACGCGCTTCAGCAACCACCGTATTCGCCGGATTTGGCTCCCTGCGACTTTTTCCTCTTCCCAAAACTAAAATTGCCCCTTCGTGGCACCCGTTTTGAGTCGATTGAAGCGATAAAACAAAATTCGGCGCGAGAGCTAAAGTCCATCCCGGAAAGCGCCTATAAAAAATGTTTCGATAATTGGAAGTGCCGTTGGCATAGATGTATTGCAGCAAATGGAGCCTTTTTTGAAGGCGACCCAATAAATTTTGACGATTAAATGTAAAAATGTTGTTTTAATTGAAAATTCCCGGTACTTTCTTGACAGAGTAGTAAATAAGGAAATTTAAGTAATTGATTTACTTACGAGTGAGCTCATATTCTTGATCGTTAACAAACGGTTATTCAGTTTGATTTTCTTGAAGCCTGTGTACTCCCCGAATCCCAAATAGTTACAAATATTTGTAGCCACTGAAGCATCCGCTTTAGACTGAGAAGTATTGCAGTAGGGTCTCCACAACCCAAAATGATTGATGCTGACTATACCTGCTAAGCTCATATTTGGTCGAAGTGTATTGTCCAAGATCAGAGATTTTCCATCAGTCAATGCAACTGAAAGTAACCAATCAATGACGAAACTAAATACTCTATGATATTGCCAAGAAATTATATCGATATGAAACCCGCAAAAATAATTGAAACGTGTTAATACTGACAGGTTCTTTGTTTGCTGAAAAAGAACCCGTGGATAAGGCAGTGAAGTAATTTGTATAATTTGTAGCATCAACATAAGACGCAACTGTACTATCTCCAATGAAGTGAAGTGGTGGTGAGCTACCATAGGCAACACAAACTCAATATCATGTTGCTCTCCATAGCTTAGGTCTTATACTTCACTTCCATCGCGCATACCTTACAGAATTGCGACTCGTCGCTGAGCTACCATAGGCAACACAAACTCAATATCATGTTGCTCTCCACAGCTTAGGTCTTATCCTTCACTTCCTTCGCTCATACCTTACAGAATTGCGACTGGTCGCTCAAGAGACACTGAGGAGCTCTGAATGCTTTAATTCTCAGCACCATATCATAAGTTCACGACAGTCTTCCTTTACCAAATGAAGCGTTAATTATAAAGAGAGTCCCAAGGTTCCATACTGTGTTATAATAACAGGAGTTCCTTTACTATTTTCTTCAGTTCTTGCTCTGATTCGATATTATGCTTGGTCAGGCATGAGATTATATACACGGTGACAAGAAAAACTTCGGACAGATTTTACTGTGTTCTGGAACAAAGGTATTTCAGCGCAGCTAAATGATTTTCATTCTGTTAGAGTTTTTTATTGTTCTATAGTTTCAAAACAGATGCAATTTTTTCAACACTTCAAGATGTGTATTTTTCCAGCTAGATCATGCCTGTAACCGATACTTTCAAGTGATTTTCAAGGAGATGTAACTGCTCTCGGCCATAAGAATCTTGTCCTTCTACTGCTCTGGCATATCTTGAGGAAATACTGAGATCCTTGTATATGCACCGCAGAAGCTGTGTAATTTTTGTAGCACAAAGAGTGTAACCAATAGAAGAACCACCATATTATAACTGAGAAATATAATAAGTTTGATAAAAACTTCCTACCTATTTTTATCTCATATAAAGGGTGGGCTAATATTAAAATATTTATTATTATAGTTTTTTAACCGATCAAAAATGCAAATCTTAAATGGCCCAACCTTAACTTCCAAAATATAATTAACAAAATAGTGTCTGTTTTCTTACTACAATCTAATTCGTCTTCTCCTTTTGTGCAGTCACGTTTTCCATCACATATAAGATTACTCGATACACACATCCTACTCTTTCTGCAATTGAACTCTCCTTCTTCACAGGAAACTGAAAGACAAATTTTAGGATAAATTTCGTCTTTGGTTTTCGTTAATCTTACAGCAAAACGACTCATCGGTTGAGTCATTACAGTCCATCACACCATCACATATAGCATTCGGATGGGTTACTTTAATATAGTCCACACATTTACAGTCCTCTTCATCTGTGCCGTCCTCACAATCCACCTCTTTATTACACCTTTTATGTATTGGAATCATTTGGAGTAATCTGAAAATTATAGATTACTGAAATTCCCGAGCTTAAAACTTGAAATTTCAAAAAAAGTTCAGAATTACATGACAAAAAGCGAATTGTGGTGTCCGCCATTTTGTGGAGTTTTAGTGACGGTGGAGTAGTACCCGGGGAAGTATCGCGCTTATTGCGTACGAGTGTATTATCGCAATGGTGATTCAATAATGGCTTCTCAAGGTTTGTATCGTGCGGAATATAGTATACGCCATGCATCAAGAGACGACAGCATTAGAAAGTGTATCCGGATATTCGAGAATACAGATAAACAGTAAAAATTCATCACTCTTCGTCAAAATTAGTTTTAATGCATCCGAAAGCCAATCCATCCGAAAGTCAATCCATCCGAAAGGCCAATCATTAAACATAAAAAAAATCGTCCTAGCATTTGATTTTAAAGAAAGATTTGCATTTGAAAGCCTATAAAATTCAATTGGTTCAAGAATTGAAGGATACAGACTATGATAATCTATTGAATTTTGCAAACAAATGTTACGGCGTTTCAACAATTTTGATAACATACTCTTCAGTGATGAAGCGAACATTAATTTGAATGGTCATGTCAATGAACAGAATTGTCGGTACTGGGAAGCGGAAAATCCGAGACGAAAGCACGAACGACCCCTGCACGTCGTTGGTTGGGCCTCTTTATCTGCTAGAGTGACCGATATTGCGATAAGCTGCGAAACATTTTCAGTCCAGAGTTACAAGAATCTCAAGGTTTCAACTCAAGAACGTGGTTTCAACAAGATGGCATACATCAAATCAAGCAATAGAAGCTGTTAACAAATAAAGTTTTGACACTTTGCATTTCCGGTTTGATGATCATTTCAGTCTTTCTTCATATACTTCAGCGCTATTTTAAAACACCCTATATAATAAGCGAAGCAATGTGAGTAGGGAAATTTCAAAATATTCAGTTTGAAATCTGCAAGGATATTTAATTCTTTCTATATGGCAATAACAAACGCTCAATTTGAACGTCTAGAATAGTACATAGAAAACTTACTTATTGCACCTAAAGTAGTCTGCATTTTTTGTATTGTTGGTGAAGTACACCTTTTTCTCGTAGTGATATATCACTCGAGAGACATTGATTTCCTCCTCTGGTTTCACGTATGGAAGTATTGGTGTTAATGTTGTATTTTCCAAATCCGAATTGATAATAGAAGCTCCAACTATATCATCATTATCCCCTGCGTTTTCGACGGATGATTTCGTTTTAAAGGCGTTTGTCGTTCGAAAGAAAGGCATGAAGGAAGCTCCGGAAAATTTGAAAATATTGTGGAAAGTAGTTCCACAGTTCATTTCGTCATCTCCCATCAGACAGTCAACAATCTTATCGCAGTGTCTCTTTTTCGGAATACACTTATTTGTTCCTCTGCAGATGTAACCTGGACACTTCTGGAGGGGCATTCTTGACATGAAATTTTCATCTCCTGAAAATGCGAAATATTTATTTGGAAAGATAAATTGGACTCCGAAACCATTTAGAGATATCAAGAAATTCATAAGAATATTGCCTGAATAACTCCTATCATTAGAGTAATAATTTTGTAGGTTTTCATTCTTCAGAGAAATTCATTTGATGCAAGAACTGCAACATCTGATTTCTCTCCTGAAAATATATTTTTTTTCCATAACGACTTCGAGAATAAAATAAGTTCCACGGACATGAAATGAATTCTGATAAAATGAAATAAATTTTAAAAATCATAAAGAAGCATAAACAATGTATTGAGAGTTTGAATAATAATCCACCTTGTTGAACTTAACAATAGCTTAATCATTTAAATAATTTAATATTTACAGATATATTCTGTTAGCCTTCTACATATTTAATTTCAAAAAATTATATTTAATGTTATAACTTCACGAATTAAATTAATGTCAAATGAGTACTACTTATATCAAACGACATTTAACAAAAACAGTCATTATAAAACATCCAAACGATATAATACATTCTGTCAAGAAAGTACCGGGAATTATCGATTATCGAATTATCGAACTTTTTTTCCTAGGTTGGTACCACTGTCCTTAATTACTATGCCAAGCTTGAGCGGGATCTGTCAACTAGTTTGTTTGCAACTGCTGATTGAGTCAGTCGATGTCAGAGTGCGTGCCGATTTTTACTATGGGTGATTACGTTGAGCAAAGAATTTGTTTAAAGTTTTGTGTTGCAAATGAATTTTCGTGTGCCGATGCATTGAAAATGTTGCAAAAGGCCTTTGGTGATAATGCTCTATCGAAAACTCGTGCATATCAGTGGTACAGAGCCTTCAAGGACGGTCGTGAAGTGGTCGCCCATCGACGGCTTCGATCGAAGATAACGTCGATAAAATTAAGGAAAGGGTGCTGGAAAACCGTCGTACCAGCTTGAGAGAGATAGCACATGATCTTAAGATATCCCACGAGTCCGCACGTACGATTTTGATTGATATTTTGGGCATGAGAAAGGTGGCCGCACGACTCGTACCGAAAGACCTGAATTTTCTTCAAAAACGTCATCGCGAACAGGTTGCTTCAGACATGCTGGATCGCTGTAATTCCGATTCTACATTCATGGAACGCATTATAACTGGTGATGAGACCTGTCTACGAGTACGATATGCAAACAAGCCAGCAATCATCGGAATGGGTGGCAAAAAATGAGCCGAAACCGAAAAAACCACGCCAAAGCCGCTCGTAAATGAAGGTGATGCTCATTGTTTTCTTCGATATCCGTGGCGTGGTGCACTACGAATTCGTTCCAGAGGGTCAGACGGTAAACAAGGAATATTACCTAGGCGTTATGAAACGTTTGCGTGAGCGTATCCGTAAGAAGCGGCCAAATTTGTGGGCGAACAACTCATGGATTTTGCATGTCGATAACTCGCCTTCTCACCGAGCTACGATTGTGACTGACTTTCTCGCCAAAAATTCAGCAAACGTGCTTCAGCAACCACCGTATTCGCCGGATTTGGCTCCCTGCGACTTTTTCCTCTTCCCAAAACTAAAATTGTCCCTTCGTGGCACCCGTTTTGAGTCGATTGAAGCCATAAAACAAAATTCGGCGCGAGAGTTAAAGTCCATCCCGGAAAGCGCCAATAAAAAATGTTTCGATAATTGGAAGTGCCGTTGGCATAGATGTATTGGAGCAAATGGAGCCTATTTTGAAGGCGACCCAATAAATTTTGACGATTTAATGTAAAAATGTTGTTTTAATTGAAAATTCCCGGTACTTTCTTGACAGAGTAGTATAATCCAATAAATATAAATTGCTAACAAAAATTCTATAAATTAAATATTTCGAGTAGACAAAATTTTGTTTCTGGTCATCCCTCTTATGAAAACAAATATCTTTCAAAAATGTTTAACATAATCTTAAGAATTTCATCATAAACTGTCTTACTTAGAATATCCAATATTATTGGATATCTAATTAAGTTACTTTTTAGAAAATCTCAAGATATGTAAAAACATTACTAAGGAACAAGTTTTAAGAGAGACTGCTTCGTCAGTACTCAATCATATTATTCAATATAACATCAATCAACGAAGCAAAGTCTCTCTTAAAACTTTTTTTTTAGTAATGTTTTTACATATCTTGAGATTTTTTAAAAGTAACTCAGTTAGATATCCAATAATATTGAATATTCTAAGTAAGTTAGTTTTATGACGAAATTCTTTAGATTATGTTAAACATTTTTGAAAGATTTCATAAGAGGGATGAGCAGAAACAAAATTTTGTCTACCCAAAATATTTAATTTATAGGATTTTTGTTAGCAATTTATATTTATTGGATTTTGTTATCTCATTTGGATGTCTTTTAATGAATGTTTATTTAATATGTCGTTTGATAAGAGCAGTGCTTATATGATATTAATTTAAGTCATGAAATTATAATATTAAATATAATTTATTTATGAAATTAAATATGTAGAAGGCTTACAGACTAACGTATTTTGGAGAAATTGTGTCACTCCTCGTCAGCTCTGAACATTTTTGTTGAAACCAAATGTCCTTCAAATTGATAGGAAGTTGAAGAAAAGTCGGAATAATTCCAGTTCGTGAAAGCATTAAATATTTGGCAGCATTTAGGTTCCCATGGATAAAAAGGCGACTAATGATGAAATCTCGTAAACTGCCAAGTCCAAACATTGAGTTTTCTCGGATATTAAGTTTTGATGGAAATACTCCGGTGCTGATTCCCTTGTGGCCATTATCGTACAACGGATGGATTATGTTTCTTTAAAAAAAGGATGACTCACCAATGAGAAGTACATTTTTCAAGAAAAAACTATTATCATTCTGGAAATACGTAATCAACAACGTGGATCTGAATGATATCACCGCTTCGGTTCAAAGCGATAAATACTCTGGGCACTCAGAAAAAAAATTGAAAGATCAGTCCAGTTGAATATTTTTCATCATTCATAACACGTAATGAAGTTATTCTTGTGCTGAGCGACTGGCACAACAGCTTCACTTGTTAATGCATTATAAATTCTATATTCCGCGAATTATTTTCGTGACATTTATGTGTATCATATAACTAAAGTGACAGTTTTAAATTCAATTAAGATAACTCATATTGCAGTTAGATTTAGGACCTATAGAAAGGTTGTCGAGAACCTATAAATTTTTCCATTAAGAACCATTTCAATTCTTCTTAAAAACTCAACAAACTCTTACATGAAATTACTGTTATTTTAATGATCATTGCTCACTCATATTATCTGCAATCCACTCAATATACTGGCTAACTCTAGTGTACACCCCTGGTTCATTTGGTCTTGCACATCCTTCACCATGACTAACAATTCCTGCCAAATACCACTGACTTGGATTGTTTGGATTCTGGCACATGAAAGGTCCTCCACTGTCACCTTGACAAGCATCTTTCCCACCCTCAAAGAGACCTGCACAAATTTCTTGCCCTTCTATATCCTCCTGATGTTTGCAGTTCTTCAGAATAGGTACTTCTACCTCCCTCATATGATCAGCTACATCAGAACAACATAATGTATATACTAGGAGTAGAAATGAATTCATAAGGTTTTGATAACAAATGTCGCTACAAGTTTATTATATAAAAAGTAATATCGTTGTTTGGAACAGTTACTCACGATCAGTTCCATGTTCTACTGTTGCTCCCCAACCAACTGTGGTACAGATTGTACCTGGAGATGGTCCTCGAAGGAAATCTTTTCCAGCGGTTGCTTCGGATGGCAAACAAATGGGACGAATATAACGGTTATATCTTACTGAAGAAGAGAGGCGCATCAACGCAATGTCGTTCTTCAAGTTTGATTTATCGTATGCTCCATGTGCTATCGCAGCAACTACCCATCGTATTTGTTCCATAGGTGAATAGGAGAATCTTCTGAGTATGCCAGCTTGAATTTCATAATAGAAGAGCCAATATCTTGAATAAATCTTGAAGTAAGTTAATACTGAAGATATCATTATGAAAAAAAAACTTAAGGGAAAATGTTTGTTCTCGCCCCAGGAAGTCAGTATTATTGCGACAATATTCAGATAACGAATGAGTGATGTTCATTGCTCAAAAACTGAAGTGGATAATTTGCCTACATATAGTAATATATAAAGGGAAATAACAAAGAGATTTTATGTATGTACTGAAGTATTGAGTTTGGTGTCTACTTACGCTTAACCTGCCTAAAATGGCAACAGTAAGCAACCCTGATCGATAACGATAACATAGGAGAGAAATAAACGCAATGAAGATTCTGACCTAGTACAGTCTATAGGCTTAAAAAAAAAGTTTCTTCTCTTAGAAACACCTAGAAATCCCAGGACCGAATAGGGTAAGAGCACTACGAAGAGCTAGAGCTCCTACTCTATTCGGCATTGTGTTAATGAGGTTATCAATGAAAGCTTGAGGAATGTTTTAACAAATATCCGTCAAAACATTGGCCAGCTCTTGTTATGTCTGGTGGTTCAGGTAAGCGCTCTAATTGCCGTAACATTGCAGAGCAGATATGTTCAAAGCAATTTTATTCTGGAGATAGTGCAGGCGTTCCATTCGGTTGGTCGTTGATAATTCTTGCTGGTGTGGACGAGCATTATCCTCGATTAAGGGCAAAATTGTCGCCAATGGCTGCCACTGAGGAAACAATCATTGGTTCTACAATCAAATCACGAAACCTTTTCGCAGTCATGATTGCGTTAATGAGGATAATAAGATCTCTCCGCCCATTGAAACGAATGTCTCCCTAAACTCACATTGACAGAGTTGTTAGAGTCATGAAATGTTCATCAAACCGTTGACTCCCTTTCTCGCCACACCAATATTCGCCCATCAGACTGATACAGATAAAATCTGTACTCATTCATGGACATCGCGAATTCTACCGTTAGGTTAATGGCATGTAAGCATAGCTCTGTCACCAGTTGACTACTCAGCAGTTTCCACAGTTTGCCCAGGAAGCAGAAAGTGTGATAAGGGTTACGCCTTATCATCGCGCATAGAGAGAACCACTCCGAAGAGTTGAACCCACCAAGCTTCCAGTTTCGGCTTCAGTTCGAGTATACCATGACTGGTAGCAGCGAACCACTATCTAACTTCTACTGGCTCTGCAGTGTGAGTAACCGAGTTGTTTTGTGACTCGCCGAAGGGGCTTCTTATCCACCCACCCGAACGCAGTTCCACGAACCAAAATAGTATCAAGGTTTAATGTCTCAATTGATCCTGGTATGATTACCGTCAATCCGGCATGTACGTTAAGATCCACGAGTCCTTGTGAAGTCTTTCAGTTGATCCTGGCTTCAAGCACTAACGGTCTAGCCATATCGTCGAGATCCACAAACCCCAGAAAGGTCTCGCAATCGATCCTGGTTCAGGATGGGCCGGTCGAACTGTCAAGACCCCCTAAACCCTGAAGAATTTCTCTATATATCCTGAACAATTCACCCGTGAATAGGCAGGATCTGCATATGTGCGCGTTCCAGTAATCATTTATTTTGGAATGCTGTGAAGACAGTGAAGAAGGGAATTCGTGGTGCAGTTAATCGTATTAGCTGATCTTGTGCGGTGGTTGTAGCTCTTGCTCTTCCGCCCTCATGGGTATATACAGCACTTCCATTAATACTATAGCAAGTCCACGCTCTAATAACTATACTTTGCGAAACCCGGAGCAACTTTTTATTGAAATAAACCTTCGTTTAATCAACACGCTAACTGTACAAGTGGGGCTGCTTCTGAAGGCATGTTGATCTTGTAACAGTGTAATAAAGGGCCTATGTTTTACTTAGATAGAGGGAAATAAATTTTGATCCAAAGAATTCTATTATAATAAAGCTCGAGGACCGACAAGCTGTGTTAATTATTTAAGATAGAAATGTAGCCTGAACAACGGCCATTAATTCTGAAAGCAACAATGTATTAATCAATAGATCGATTCATTTAAATTTCAACGAGGAGGTCTTGGAAACGGAAGTTAACGATTATGATTTTAGTGCAGACGACATAAAGGACTTCAAGGCTAAGATTGGGAATTCTCAGTAAAGTCGAGATAAGAAATCGACAAGTCAAAAGATCTGGATGGTCTAGACGTGTGTAGGCGTTGAAACGATGGGAACTAGAAAAAGCCGACTTTGTAAAATTTCGGTAGGAGGATTGAAGCCAACTTTTTGGAAGTTCGAAAAAAAAAGGTAGTCGTCGTCAGGCATTGGTGACAGGCAGTCACTAATCGGTTCGTGGTCGGGATAGTTTAGTTTAATTCAGGTTGAAAAATAAAGGGCTAAATTATAGTGTTTGTTCTTGAAGGGGTGTTGTGCCTTTGTGCTGAGGCCAACACCCCCGTGTAGAGGATTCAGCTTTTGAACATGGTATCGGGTTTTCTGGATCGATGTCCCGAAAAAGGTAGGATTTTTTTTTGCAACTTCACGAAAATCTCTTCATTGGTTTTCAATATAAATTGTTCATAAGCGGGAACGAAAGTATGACTTATTAAAATTGACAGTCCAGGGTCCTGAAGTCTTCCAAAAAATTCATTTAAATACTTACAATGATTTGATATCGTTTTACATCAATTGCTTTTCAAAAGACAGAAAATTTGTATATATTGAAATTTCTATTGATTGACACCATAATAGTTCATTATATGCGATATCTCATTTGAATGTGTTTTTTTCTCTATCCATCTACTCAAAAAATACTTTTAAAACAAAAGACTTGTCCTTCGTGCGACGAGCACGAACCCAAGTTCTTTCCAAAAAGAGAGTTCAGTAAAGTGAGTATATTTTGATATATTTTCGAGTTGGGAACTAGATTCAGGAATTATGAGTAGAATGTAGATAGTAAATGGTGACAGTGGTAAGGGTTGATAGTCAGAAAAAGGTTTATATTAGGTATTATAGTATTTCGTTTTTTGCTTGTTTCATTATTTAAAAATTGGAATTAACTTTATTTTTATTGAGTAGGAAATATAAAAAGTTTCACACATATTACCCTTTTTTATAATGAGATAAACACCTTATATATCAGAGGAATCGACCCTGAGTGGGTTAAAGATAAAGTGGTGTATTACAACAGTTAATCCACAACTAGATCGATTACAATAGCCTATTATCACACATATAGGATTATAAGGGGAATGAGCATGGACAGCTCAGTGGTATAGCATCGGGCTCGTGACCGGAAGATCCGGGTTCGAATCCTGTTCAGGTGGAAAAGAACTTTTCTAGTTGGACGGGTGTCGGCCACCATTTCACTGTTGGGCCAAAAATTAACAGTGATGTGACCTAAAGTGGCGAAAGATCGCAGTAACAAAGCCTACCCAGAACACAACTGAACTCCTAACTTTCACAAGCCGAAAAAGCTTCTGAGGGATCTTCATAGAAGATCTAGCAGTATCAGGATAATTATAATAATAATAATAAAATAATAATGATATGGACAAGAAATGAGTGTTTGGCATTTTTTGTAATTGAGCCATTTAATGTTGTTCACATAGTACGTACAGCTATCCTGAAAATTTGTTTCAAGTGCAAAATGTCAATTTCCGCTCGAATATCCACTTCAATTTTCGCGTGGTGTATTTAAAATGTTTTATTGTTACCCGATACTCACTTATCGACGCAGTGTGCTGCAGTCAAAATCCATAATTCATTTATAATAACTCCACCGCAATGGAAGATGCCATTTTTGTATATCGACACAACCCAAGGCCAAGCTGCTGGTTGGCTAGCTCGTCCTCCAACCACTCGTTGATCGCCCAGAATGAAATCTTCAGATCTCTTAGTCCGATTGTAACTTTCTTCCCCCGTCCTGGATAACTCTAAATCATCCCCAAACAAAAAGTCTTGTCTATTCAGGTGGTTCATCATATCTTCGATGCTTGTATCGACCTCCTGAGATCTATAAGGGTTCCGTATTGTCATCCTTAAGCCACAGAAGAGGGGTGGACATTCCACAAAAGCGGCTCTATCTTGGACGCAGGTTTTTACGAAACTCACTTCTCGATTTGGAAGAAGGTTAATGTACTCACCTTCATATTTTTCAGTTGTTAACACAAGGTGGGACAATGGTGCTCTGAAGGAAATAAAAATGTTAGAAAAGGATTAATGACTAAGTGATCAAATCATACATGGTACTAGGGCCAGCTTCAATCTTGCACACATCTAAAGCCCAAACCTCAGATCCGACGCAGGTGGGATACCATTTTCCTTTATAATTTCTATGCAGGAAACCAGCAGAATTAGAAATTTTCATTGGGTTCCTCTCGATAATATGATCGGTTAAAATAGAGCAGTCATCCTCATCTTTACCAGTTACTTCACATTGTCTTATACCGTCACATCTTTGGTTTATTGGTATGCACGTTCCCTTCCTAAACCTTGACCAATCGTCACAATTGATTTCATCTTCAGAACATCCTACGGAAATACAGAAATACATTTAAGACTTCATTTTCACAAATCAGACATCTTATTACTCACCAAAGCACCCTCTTTCATCCTCTCCATCAGGACAATCAAAATAACCATCACACAATCTGATTTCCGCTATTCTTTCTCTACAAGAGCAGAAGGTCTCATCACTACCATCCTCGCAGTGTACTTCGTTGTCACAGACATGCCTAATACTAATGCACTTACTACCATCCAAGCAACTTTGTTCGTTCATCGGACAATTCAAAGAAGCTCTCGTTTTATTGCTGTAATAATCAGAAAATGTTCTTGAGAAAAGTCCATGTTGCATAGAGTATCAAAGAACTAAAAGGTTCTCAAACTCAGAAATCAAATCTTAGTTTTATCACTATATTCAGTTCTTTTCATCTGCTTTCTGTAGATTTGAAAAAATATGACAAAGTATGTATCTACTCATATACAAGAAGTTATTTAAGTTCTCACACCTAAACAGTTCAGATGTAGAAGCTTCTTGTTCTTCACGATGAAGTATTTTGAAGCATATATTTGCCTTTCAAGCAATTGATGACAGTAATGTCTGGTTCATTAATCAGGGATGTTTTACAGATGTAAAGAATGGAAAAAAGATTTGAGACCAACGGTCATATAAGACCAAGGATCCTTCCCTACCAAAATGGAAGATTTAGTGGTCCCTAACAGCATTTCTGAGTGACTATTTTTCATTCAATGATTGAGACCATTTCATTGTAACTTGAACATAGTTTTGCTGAGATGAAATACATTTTTCAGCTCAGAAATTTTTCAAACGGCCTATCAGCTTCTTGTTTCTTCTCAATTGGTACTTGTAAGGTCTATGTTTCGGAAAGATATTATTACCATGAAAGGTCATAAAGAGTTGGCTCATTTCTTGACCATTCTAATTGCCTCATTGTCTTCGAGCAACACTTGACGTTGTTAACTTTTTAAAATCAGAGAGCTCCATCAAGTGAAGATCGACTCAATCCAATATGCGTTTCTTTCAATTACTTCAAGCTTATTTAATTTCTGTACTCTACAGATTTGTCAGAATTAATATAACTAACGAGAACAAATAGCTTACCTTGTTGGGATTTCCAATGGAGTTCTATCAAAAGACTCTTGTAGGTTGCTAGAACTTCTTATCTCAAGAGCTTGAGTATTCGAGGGTTGAACATTTGTCGCGGGCACAGCAGGATTACAAACATACATATTACCGTTAGTATTAGCAACTTGAATTGATCCTGTAGGCATATTAGCAACTTGAATTTGTCCTGGAGGAGGAGGCACAGGTTGTGCACTCAAAGTGTTGATGTACGCGTAAGGGTTGTATTGCTGAGTAATAGGGCCATAATGAGGTATAACGGGTGAAGGGGGAACAAATGAGTACACTGATGGATTTAGCACAAAAACTGGAGGTTTCGGGACGTTGCTTGGAGGCAGAACGCTGATTATTTGAGGATGGTTATCAGTGCCCATGATGAACCTGTTCGGTGAACCCAAAGATGGGGAGTATTGGCACATATTTGGGCCGACCAAAAGGTTTTGACTACTTTGACTATCTTCGTTCATAAGCTGGAATGTGTTGCCTTTATTTTGCTGCGCTGCGCGTTTGGAATTATCGAAAATTCCAGTATTCTCACTGTTAGGACCTTTTATTACATCACCTCGAGTTTCCTCGATTTTCTCTGTGCTTATTTCCGCAACATTATTGTCAGTAGAATCTACTTCGTCATCTATTCTTTCAGTAGTTTCTGGTTTTTTGCTAGCTTTCGAGATAGAAATTTTTGTTTTTCCAATTTCTACCAAGACAGATTCGTTGGTACCTCTAATATTCTCAATACTTTCTATGGAGTCAGTAGCTTCAACAGCATCAACAAGTGCTGCAGCTACAGTATTTATAGGAGTTATTGTAGAAATATCTTCAGGTGGAAATTTCATTTTTCTATCGTTTATTCTGTTAACAGTCCCATGATTATTCCTAATCAGCGATGTTGGTCTTGGAAAATGTTTGTAGTTATTAGCATATGGGGTAGTTTTCTCCTGCTGTTGAATTTCTGTCGTAGTTTTTAGTACTGAATATTTCGAATCTAAATAAGTATATGTAACTGCTCCATTGTTCATCATAAAATCTTGTGATGGACGGTCTTTTGGAGCATTAAAATCTTGATTCAATCCATAAATGTTCATATCTTTCCAAGTTTGTCTCGCAAAATCACGTTCCTCTGTATGAATTGGCAATCTTAACTCTTCCCTTTGTCTTTCGTCAATCAAACTATGATAACCTGTATATTCAGGAGTATCATCTTGTGTTTGTTGTGGGTAAAGTGCAGGGTTCCCTACTGGTGGATATTCTTCAGCAGGGCTGTTAAAAATTTGATCATTTACCATGGGATCCATATTATTGATCTGCATATTTGCTGGATTGAAGTTGCTGTCATAAGTTTGATCGGGAAACCCATTGTTTTCATAAGTTTCGAATGGTGGATATCCCCTTTCTTCTATGGGATATGGATCGCTCGTTTCGTCTCGTTTTCTCCTGATATATCCCTCTTCCTTTTTTATTTTACTACTAGAAGCTTCTCTTTCTTCAAGAAATATTTTCTGGGTTGTTGCTGGTAATAAACTTTCGATCATTACCAAGTTGTTGTCATTTGATGGTAAATCTTGTCTTGAAAAGGAGGAGGGTTTGCTTGAAATTCCAACATAGTCTATTTGTTCACTTTTTTTTTCGATGATTTCAGGTTGATTTTGTCCCCTATCCTTGCCTTCATTTACTCCATTCCCCTTCACTGTTTCATTATACAATTTCTGTTGCGAATCAGTGTAAACTTCTTTAAAATTTGAAGGCTTTTTTGTATCGGAAGAGATTTTCTCACTTTGATTCTCAACATCAGGTTTCTTATTGCCGGGAGATTTTCTTCCTAAAATGATAGATTGTTCTGATGGAGATTCGTAATAGTGTACATTTGGTTTATTACTTTGAGGTTGTTGGGATTTGTATTCATGTTCATCTTTCATATTATTATTTTCAAACTCATTCTGATATTCCAAGAACAAATCTCCAAACCAATCGAAAAGTGCTGGAATTTCTCTTTGAAGAGGTTTATTTAGATGTCTTATATAAGATAGTAATTTCTCTCTCGTTTTCGTTTTTTCTCGTTCTTTTTTATCTTTTTCATTTTTGAAATCATCCTTCGTGTATTCTGAATCCACGTCTCTTTCTGTCCTTTGTGAAAATATGCGTCTGTATTCGACGAGAGAGTTTAGAAGTTCTAGTACAGAACAAACATCATTTATTTGGGGAATCATTGATCGAAGATGTGAGTGGCAACAGTCTTCGAAGGTTTTGGTCCTCTCGCATATAATCAGGTGAATTCTGTACCTCTCTTGTGGATCAGCAGGACATGTTTCCATATCAATAAAATGCGTTGTTGAAGGTACTAGAAGAGGGGAGGGGGTGGGTACTGAAGGAGAGGTTTGGTTTTTATCCATCTTTGTTAATTTTTCAGTGATCCATCTTATATCTGAAAGAGACATGGTGAACATGTGTTTTCTCGAAGATATTATGTAGTTTCACTTACCATCCCAGTGTATAAAGACTGCTGTAGAGAAAGAAACTAAACAAAGGATTGCAATGAGTAACAAATAAGACAAGTATTTTACACCAGAATTTTTTTCATCTTTGAATTTATCTATTGCTGATAGCGGTGGAGGGGATGCTGTAAAAAGTTATTGAAATATTTCATTTTGCATTCAGGGTATCCCAACGAAAGTTTTACCCCCCCAGAACTCAGAAACGAAGAATTTTCGAAGATTCAAAAAAAACGGGTCGACTTCAGTTTTGAGGGGGACGAATTTCCATCAAGAGATTGTTCCGAAAGACCCACCCCCATTAAGGTGGCATCAGTCTCCAAAATTTTTTGAATAGGGAAGAGATATCGAGTGTTGGTTAGTTAAGATTTTCAAAATCGGTTCACTATTCACGAAATAATGTTATATTGAACTTACCGTCAAAAGGTGACAGTTGAACCGCCCAAACTAAAGAAACTAAGAGTTTTGAAGAACCCAATAATAACTTTCAAGTTCTGTTTTGGGGAGAAAGAATTCCTATGACGACATTGTTCCGAAAAACCACCTAAAGGTGGCAACAACCCTAGTTGAAATTCGGTGATTTATTGAAACAATTGCAGTTAAAATAAAATAGAAAAAGGCTTTTTACTTGATAGAAGAAATATAACAAAATTTGAATATCAAAACAGATTTAATCTGTTAGTCTTCTACAATTTCAATTTCAAAAAAATTTTCATTCAAAAAACTTTTAGATACTGAATTGTTTCAGCCGTTACTATTTGGTAGTTGATCATAATTAAAACAAATTGTAGAAATTACTACGTTTTACTACCAAAAAATATATTTTACACATTTTCTTGTGACTCGAGTTTCGGGAAATGAACTATCCCATGATCAGACAACTCTGATGTTATAGTTCACAAGAAAATGTGTAATATATATTTTTTGGTAGTAAAACATAGTAATTTCTACAATTTGTTTTAAAAACTTTTAGAATTAAATTAATGTCTACAATAAGCACCGCTTATATTTAATAGACGTATATAATCAAAACTCAATATATAATATCAAATGGAATAAATAAACCAACAGATATAAAAAAGTCATTGAAATTAATAAATAAATATTTAATATTATTTTTATATTTATATTTAATATTATTATTATTTATTATTAAATATATATATTTACTATTAAATATAAGCGGTGCTTATTGTAGACATTCATTTAATTCTAAAAGATTTTTGAATGAAAATTTTTTTGAAATTAAAATTGTAGAAGACTAACAGATGAAATCTGTTTTGATATTCAAATTTTGTTATATTTCTTCTATCAAGTAAAAAGCCTTTTTCCATTTTATTTTATATATAATATATATATTTAGGCTTTAATAAATCTCATTATGGAATGTCAATGATTTGAATATAACCTTAAAATACCTTACACTTTTCTGTGATTTTGTTAAGAACATACACCATCTTGGATTTTAAAGTTAGTCTGTTTGAAGCAATCATCCTGTTAAACACGTGTGAGGTGAGATATAGTGATAGTTATTTGATTTTGATATTTGAATATTATTTAGGGCCGATGAAGAGATAACAGAATTATAATTGTTTTTTGCAGATATAGTGCATGTTTTGAGAGATTTCTGAATTAACTCATTTGAATATTTAAATATATTAAATATTTCAAATAAATTATATTTTTTGAGAAGTCCTTAAGTTGTGTTCATGTTTTTAAAAGGTAATTGGTGTTCTTAATGGTAAGATCAGAAACAAAATTTTGTCTCCTTTAAATATTTGATTATTAATTTCAATGACTTTTTTATATCTGTTGGTTTATTTATTTCATTTGACATTATATATTGAGTTTTGATTATATACGTCTATTAAATATAAGCGGTGCTTATTGTAGACATTCATTTAATTCTAAAAGTTTTTTGGAAATTAAAATTGTAAAAGACTAACAGATTAAATCTGTTTTGATATTCAAATTTTTTTAATTGCAGTTAATTTAGAATTTTCGTCATTCCGATAGTATAATTTGAGAATTTTTATTCTTTCTTCCATAGAATAAACCATTTTCGCCCACGTAAGTAAATCTCAAACTCAATTATGATGCAGAAATGAAAGACCAAAACACATTCGAGAAAGAATCTTCAAAAAAATTGTATAAATTGTAATAAAATTTATGCGTTTTACACATTTTCCCATCATAAACGATAAGAAAATCAAATGTTTTTGAAGTAAAAACATTCAAAAACTCAAATTGTTCTGCCATTAAATAAACAAATTAGAAAATTTCAACTGCAATATTTAGAGGACAGAAAAAACTTCTCAACTGAACCACATCCAACATCTCCCTATTCAAAAAATGTTACAGAACTAATACAGAACTTGAAAATTATCTTTGGATTCTTCAAAACTCTCAGGTTCTTGAGTTTGGGCGGTTCAACTGTCTGTTTAACATCACCTTTTGACGGTAAGTTCAATATTACATTATTTCGTGAATAATGAACCGATTTTGAAAATTTTAACTGGGTTTTATACAGAACATAAATAACTTTCAAACTTACCAATACTCGATATCTCTTCCCTGTTCAAAAAATTTTGGGGTTGATGCCACCTTCATAGGGGTGGTTTTTTCGGAATAAAGGCATGATGGAAATTCGTCTCCCTCAAAACAGAAGTTGACCTGTTCGAAAATTCTTCATTTCTGAGTTCTGCGGGGGGATCAAATTTTTCGTTGGGACACCCTACATATCTATACAAATAAATAAAATTGGAGTAGTACTGTCCAGTACCGCGCGCAGCTCACGCGCATGCCACCACTATTCCGTCACACTGATCAACCACATATAGTATCAACCAAATAAACTGAATTTTTTTTATTAGATTCCACGCGGATGAACTCGCGGGCACAGCTTGTATTGAAGAAAGATAGTTTTACGATGAAATTCTCAAGATTATGTTAAACATTTTTGAAAGATATCTGTTTTCATAAGAGGGATGAGCAGAAACAAAATTTTGTTTACTCAAAATATTTAATTATGGGATTTTTTTTAACAATTCATATTTATTGGATTTTGTTATATCATTTAAATGAATGTTTATTTTATATGTCGTTTGATATAAGTGGTACTTATATGACATTAATTTAATTCCTGAAGATATAATCTATACATCTATACAAATAAATAAAATTGGAGTGTCTGTTTATAGTATAGAAATAACCGCTTTCTACTACATGCATATAAATGTATATACGGTACACATACCAAAATATATATTTTTAAAATTTTTGTATGTATGTCTGTTTGTTTCGGCTAATCTCTGGAACGGCTGGACCGATTTGGACGGGACTTTCACTGGTAGATAGCTTATGTAATAAGGAGTAACTTAGGCTACTTTTATTTTAGAAAGATTCTTTTATTTCAGAAAAATAAAGTAATGTTGCAATATCTAAGTTATTACATTCCACGCGGACGAAGTCGCGGGCACAGCTAGTAAACTTTAAAATTGATAATTATGCCATAAGACTCTACAAACTCAAAGGTTGATATGCCGCTCGAGGAAGAATATCTTTATTAATACCTGTAGCGAATAAAATCTTTTATCTCATATTAGGAGTATAAATAAGTTAGTGCAGTATTTTGTTCGAAATATGAATTTTTATTGTGGAAAATTCGTAGAATATCTTCACACTACCTTCACTTAAGTATCGCCATTTCCATGATATGGCGATTCAAAGAATTGACAAAATCATTTTCATCGTAATATGCACGTTAATGTACATTAATATATCGGGTGTTTTTTTAAGAGTGATAGAACTTTCGATAGGGATAACTGTGATTTGATAGAAAGTAGAAGCCATGTTGTTTTGACACTTCTGTTCAGTAAGCATTGACAAATTACCATGGAAAAATTCACGCCGCAACAACGTTTACAAATTGTTATTTTCGAAATCAATGTTCTATTCGCCAAACTTATAGAGCACTTCGTGAAATTTATGGTTTACATAATCGTCCATCAGAGAAGCTTATTCGTCGAACTATCGATAGATTTCGGACAACATTTTCCCTACTCGATGCAACAACAACAAGACAAAGAACTGTACGTACAGAAGAAAATATCGCTGCTCTAAGTCATAGCGTTAATGATAATTCTGATTTGTCTATTCGCCGACGTTCACAACAAGTTGGACGGACAATTGGAAATTTTGCGTAAAGATCTTGGTCTACACCCATACAAGATCCAACTGATTCAAGAACTTAAGCCACTTGATGATAATGAGCGTCGTTTGTTTGCTGACTGGGCCCTAGAACAGCATGAAGTTGATTCACTTTTTTATCGTAAAATTGTGTTTAGTTATGAAGCTCATTTCTGGTTGAAAGGCTATGTAAACAAGCAAAATTGCCGTATATGAAGTGAAAACAATTCTCAAGAAATTCTGTAGGTTCCATTGCATCCTGAAAAATGCACTGTATGGTGTGCTTTACACGCTGGCGGCATCATCGGTCCATATTCCTTTAAAAACTATGCTGAAGCTAATGTTACAGTGAATGGTGCTCGTTACAGATCGATAATCAATGATAATATGTTTCAAAATTTGAATGGTATGGACCCAGAAGAGTTTTGATTCCAACAAGCTACACCTCATGCTGCTACCGTAACAATTGATTTATTGAAAGAAGGATTTGGCGATAACATTATTTCGAGAAGTGGTCCAATTGGCCTCCAAGATCATGCGACATAACTCCACTAGATTATTTTATTTGGGGTTATGCCAAGTCATTGGTTTATGCTGGTAAACCATTAACAAAAGACGCTTTGGAAGGCAACATAACTCGTGTTATTGATTAAATAAGGCCTGAATGACTCGAAAAAGTGGTCCAAAATTGGTCTGGTCGAATGCGGTTCCTCAGAGCTAGTCGTGGTGGACATATACCGGAAATTATTTTTAAAACATGAATGTCATAAAATTATCTTTCAAATAAAAAAAAATTTGGTCTCAATCTTAATTTAAATGTGTTTTATTTCAATTTAAAGTTATATCACTCTAAAAAAACACCCGAAATATTTTTATAATTTAGAGTAAACTTGACCAAATATTATGGCCGAAGAAAATTTTATAATCATTTTTTTCTTAACCATCCTATAATAAGTGAGTATTTTATGAAAATCTCCATGGAACCACCCTAGTCCAAACAGAATTTTCCGCTCTTTTCAATTGTGTACACTGAATTTTGATCAAGATGATAATTTTCAAGTTATGCTATATTTTCTGTGAAAAATTGTGAAAAGTTGCAAAATAGTAGAATCTGGAATAACTTCACTATGAAATATTATTAGACCATAATCTATAGGAACGTGTTGCAAATTGCCTGTAAAATCACTTTGTGAAATTTGGCCAGAGATAACTTAGGCACTCTGTATACCTACAGAATTTCATCAAGAGTTATTCTGAAAGAGTTTTTCAAAGTTTAGATAGTAGAATAAGTATAATTGCATTGGTATTTCATGTAAGATTTGTAATATGTATTTTTAAACAAATTTTACTCACGACTTTGCCTATTCAACTCGATGGTTACCATACCATCTGGTTCTTGGAATGGTTCTGGACTCGGAGACTTTTCATTTTCCTCGTCACAAGAATCTATATTTTTTTTCTTAGCCGTAGGCATTGCTAATCAGATTAAACTAGATAACACCTAAGAGGCTTTTATGAACTTCAAATATTTCACGAGCAAATGATGAACTCTGTAAAACCAACAACTATAGCAGTATAGTTACTTTTCGCAGGAAAAGTAACGAAATTTTGTTTAGGTATGCAAAATTCTCGGTCCGAATTCATTACTCGACAAGCTTCCCATATTGTTATATTCAATTGTGAAATACTCGGCCTGATTTAATATCTGTACTATGAATTGAGAAATCGAAGAGAATATTTGACACGAATATTATTATCATCAGCTCAAATTTTATACGACATAGTGACAACTTGAGATTTCTCATTTCGCAGCTTGATCTCGATGAAAATTACTCTTCGGCATATACATTATTGCGCGATACTATGATCGACGACATGTTACCCAAATTTAAAACATATATTCCAATCAAAATTCTCGAAAAATTTGTTCGTTTTGTGTTTTTGTTTGTATTTATTGAGAATATAATACAAAAGGTATCCAACCCAACACAGTACTCACAGATTTCAGTTTTATACTATCATACAATTACAGTAAATTGAAAGTGTGATTTCCGAGGCATTGACGTAATTCAATTTTAGACTGTTATTGAGAAAAAAATTTTATAAAATAAAAATTCTGAAATCTGAAATAATCAAACCCAATAACATTTATGAAATCATTTGATGGATTCGGTCTTTACTTGATGAAAATTCTCAAATTTTGTCAATAATCTACACATAGGAAGAAGAGAAGACCCGAAGTATCAATTTCCTAGACTAAAATATCACAATATTTAATAATTCACCTGAATTTAGCATGTTTCATAAACCTACACACACATATATCACCACACATAAAACTTCTAATCATCCCTTCAATCAAAAAATGTCAGCCTATTATAGGTTACTAACAGTATCGATGATCTCTCAGAATTTTTCCAGAGAAATCAATATAATCAAATAAATAGCATTTAACAACGGTTTCAACCCAAACCTCATAGATAAAATGATGATCAATATGCAGAAAATAGTAGCATTAACTCACGTTTAACCTACCACCAAAGAGCCTATTCCAAAAAAAAAATCATACAAATGATATATGAATAGAATATCCGGAGACTGCCAATTATTTGAAGAAAAATTTTAATTACACAGCAGCTTTCAGAGTCATTAATAATATAGACAAATACATTAAAAATAATAAAGATGAATCAAACAAAGATAATTAATCAGGCGTCCATAAGTTAACTTGTAAGTTGGGACTGCCCAATGGTTTATATTGGTTAGACCAGCAGATCGTTCAAGAAGAGAATCCACGAACATCAAAAGAGCTACATTTCAAATTCTACACATTCCACATACACTAACCAGTTAATAGAATTCAAACATAACTTCAATAACGAATATGCAATTATTTATATCGATAGTAAAAGGTCTAGATTAACATTCTTAGAATCACTTGAAATAAACCGATATAATTCTCAGAAGATTTTCCTTAACGAGCAAGCGTATACCAATAGGTCACCTCTATTGAATATGTCCATGTAGTTTTGCAAAAAAAAAACGACAACCCCAATAACTTTTAGTCACATTTCCTGTAATACCTGTCAATACATATAAAAGCAAACATGATCAAGCCACAGTGTGGCGAAACAATTGTCTTTTAACAAAGAAAAGTTTGTCGAATTTCAATTTAATTTATAACTAGTTATTTATGAAATTATAATGTGTTAGAAAGCCTTCTCTGCAATTCCCTTCGAAGTGCCTCCACCAAAAATTCGATGATTTATACTCGACAAAATTTCGATATCCTTTGTCCCATCTACCGGCTAATAAATGAACTCAAGACTATATTGAATGGGTCTATCTACCGGCTTATAGACAAACTTATGGCTTATAGAGGTCCATGTTGGATTTTGCCCATCTAGCGGCTAATAGAGGAACTAATGAATTGTAGAGATCTATGTTGAAGTGAGTCCATCTAATGGTCAGTGTTGGTAAACAATAGTTGATGACAGTCATCGATTCCCTACCCCCACCTAAAACTAAGTTTTTAGTTGATGCACCAGTCAATAGGTAGCGCTAACCATCAACTTATACTTTTTGATTTCGCCGCTAGGTACCGCTACCATCACCGGTTAATTGTATTAATGGTCATATATTTCGAAAAGAGAGTTTTGTTTACGTTTTGTTATGGCCCAATCTCGATTACATTTAAATTTTCAAATTATGAAGTGTGCATCACATAATCTTTATCAAATATTATGCTTGACTCTTCAGGTGTTCTTTATTCTGGTGGTGGAAGCAAGTGAATAAAATAGCAACCAGAACTGATTCAAAATTTTTATTCAGTAATCCAGAGAGGGAATTTATTGACCCGATTGAGGACCAAGCTGAAAAACATTTTGAAACTTAAAGATCTCATAAATTAATGTTCTCAAGGTTCAATTTTTGTTTTAACACCTAGGAATACTTTGAATATGTTAATTTTATCTCTCTTTCTTATTTAATAGTTTTTATTTTTTATAACCAATGAATAATTATTGTTCAAACATATTTCTGTTATTCAAATAGTGAGTTTGAACATTGAAACAAGTTTTTGGAAATTACTATTTTATACTACAGAAAAATTAAATGTAAATATTGTAAATACATATGTTAATTTCATCTCTTTTTTTGTTTAATAGTTCCAATTTTTTATAATTAATAAATAATTATAGTTCAAACATGTATCTGCTATTCAAATAGTGAGTTTGAAGATTGAAACGAATATTTGAATCTTCTTTCAGTTTTTTCTAGGGTTAAAATTAAAACAAGTGTTCAGAAATTACTATATATTACTACCAAACAATTGAAATGTATTTGTTGTAGAGTTGTGTGAATGTAAGCATTTCAATGTTTTGGTAGTAAAACATAGTAATTTCTGAACACTTGTTTAATTTTAGCCCAAAGAAAAACTGAAAGAAGATTCAAATATTCGCGCCAAGCGTCGATAATGCAGTATTCTAAAAGCAGAGGTAAAGCAGTTCTCTTGAGAATTGGTAATACAGTTTTCTTTAGTTGGATTTGTTTCATGCACCAGTCGCTACAAAAAAAGCGACAAACTTGATTCAGACTTTTTACAGTCAGTGTCCTATCTATATAGTCTTGTTGATCTATGAGGACAGTTATCAAGCGTTGACGGAAACGTGCATAGACAAATTATTAGTGAAGGTCATAGATAAACAAGGCTATATAAATAGCACACTCCCGTACTAAAAGTGTGAATTAAGTTTGTAGCGACTGGAGCATGAAACAAATTCAACTAGAGAAACCTGTAGTATCAACTCGCAAGAGAACTGCGTTACCGGTGCTTTTAGATAACTGCATTATCGATGCTTGGCACGAATATTTGAATCTTCTTTCAGTTTTTCCTATGGATAAAATTGAAACATGTTTTCAGAGATAACTATGTTTTACTACAAAAACATTGAAATGTTTACATTCTTACATCTTCAAAATCACTATTTTAATAACAGAAACATGTTTGGACAATAATTATTCATTCATTATAAAAAAATAAGAATTATCAAATAACTGAGATAAAATTGAGATATTTACAATTGTTCTACATGTTTAGACAAAAATTGAAGCTTGATGAGGTATTAAATTAACGGGATCTTTTTAGATTCAAAATATCTTTTAACTTTATTGGAACAAGTTAGTGATGTGAAGAATTTAAACCGTGTGCGTTGCTCAAGAACAACTGATAATATTGCTGCTGTAGCCTCTAGCGTTGACGGAAATCCAGGTTTGTCAGCTGTTAAAACATACTCCTTTTTGTAATATCGAAATAAAACTTCTTATTGCACCCTTTATGACTGCGAAACTATCGAATCGATTCTGCCCACTATCAAACTTAGCCGAGATATTTAACCTCCGCATCTTCATTGAAAACTTCAAAAACTTTTGTTTTCCAAATTTACCCTCAAAGAAGCGTTTGGATATCAGTTACAAGAATATTTACTGAGCCCACCTTCATTTCTTAGAAGCTGAGCAAACAGAGTTGTCGACCCTCTTGGAAATCGCGGAATGATAAACGACCTACTTCCGGTAATTGCCTCATAAAATATGGCCAACGTTGAGTATAAAATATGACGTCGCTCCTTGGGCAATTACAGCATGGCTATTCATCTTGCTGGGATGCAGAAACTGCCTCGGTCCGCTATTCTTGGACCTCCAGTGGTGATCATGTGACACTGCTGCTCTGATTTTTGTCATCACCAGTCACCACTGGTCGTGCAAGTTGTATCGTATCAGGTAATATTTGCAATTTACAGCAGTGGGTATACATGATCGTTTTACAAACTTTGAATATCAGAACAGATTTAGTCTGTTAGTCTCCTACAATTTTAATTTAGGAAAAACTCCATTCAGAAACTTTTAGAATTAAATTAATGTCTTATAAGCACTGCTTATATTTAATAGACGTATAAAATCAAAACTCATCATACAATATCAAATCGAATAAAAAAACCCAACAAATATAAATTGTCAATTAAAATCAATAAATAAATAAATGTTTGAATGGTACGTTCCAAGCATGCGTACCTGAACTCTTCGGACAGGCAGTACGCAGCTCTACCTGTGACAAAATATAAAACATTTTGATATTATATTTATGAAAACGAAATCTTAGAGATCCAAGCGCATGCTTGGAACGAAATATTCAAACATTTATTTATTATTTAATTTTAATAGACAATTTATATTTGTTGGGTTGTTTTTATTCCATTTGATATTGTATAATGAGTTTTGATTTTATACGTCTACTAAATGTAAGCAGTGCTTATAAGACATTAATTTAATTCTAAAAGTTTGAATGAAATTTTTTGAAACTGAAATTGAAGGAGATTAACAGATTAAGTCTGTTTCGATATTCAAAGTTTGTAGAAATCCTTCTATCAAGTAAAAAACCGCTTTCTATTTTTTATAATCGTTTTAGTTTATTATTTCTCGGAACTCTGCCTGGCCATTTTATTAGGCTTACTCATATATTATTGAAATTTCCTAGATATACTGGGTGTCTACTTTTAAAAAGGCCAACCTTCAAGGGAAGATCATACAAGTTATTCACAGCAAAAAATATAATATAACACATAGTCGAAATGCTAATGGTTATTCTTCAATTTCTTGATTTCACAAAATATTTCAAGTTTTTCCATGAAATCGATTATACTTTAGTTATCCTTCATACCTGGAAATTGTGCACATTCATTGAATAGAAACACATGCTGGAAGATGTTCTCTTTTATAAAGAATATGGAAATAATATGAAATTTGTATGCTGAAATCACCCTGGGTAAAATTCATACAGTTTTGAGTTTTTCTCTACGATCGTTATATACTTACCTCATATACATCTGAAAAAATCTATGGTATATAAGAATTTTCCATGGAAATATCCATTATACATTCTGTCAAGAAAATACCGGGAATTATCGATTTAAATCTGGCGGGGCAATGAGGCAGGTAAAAATTTTTTTTCCTAGGTTGGTACCAATGTCCTTAATTACTATGCCAAGCTTGAGCGGGATCTGTCAACTAGTGTGTTTGCAACAGCTGATTAAGTCAGTCGATGTCAGAGTGCGTGCCGATTTTTACTATGGGTGATTACGTTGAGCAAAGAATTTGTTTAAAGTTTTGTGTTGCAAATGAATTTTCGTGTGCCGATGCATTGAAAATGTTGCAAAAGGCCTTTGATGATAATGCTCTATCGAAAACTCGTGCATATCAGTGGTACAGAGCCTTCAAGGACGGTCGTGAAGTGGTCGCCCATCGACGGCTTCGATCGAAGATAACGTCGATAAAATTAAGGAAAGGGTGCTGGAAAACCGTCGTATCAGCTTTAGAGAGATAGCACATGATCTTAAGATATCCCACGAGTCCGCACGTACGATTTTGATTGATATTTTGGGCATGAGAAAGGTGGCCGCACGACTCGTACCGAAAGACCTGAATTTTCTTCAAAAACGTCATCGCGAACAGGTTGCTTCAGACATGCTGGATCGCTGTAAGCGTGGTGCACTACGAATTCGTTCCAGAGGGTCAGACAGTAAACAAGGAGTATTACCTAGGCGTTATGAAACGTTTGCGTGAGCGTATCCGTAAGAAGCGGCCAAATTTGTGGGCGAACAACTCATGGATTTTGCATGACGATAACTCGCCTTCTCACCGAGCTACGATTGTGACTGACTTTCTCGCCAAAAACTCAACAAACGTGCTTCAGCAACCACCGTATTCGCCGGATTTGGCTCCCTGCGACTTTTTCCTCTTCCCAAAACTAAAATTGCCCCTTCGTGGCACCCGTTTTGAGTCGATTGAAGCCATAAAACAAAATTCGGCGCGAGAGCTAAAGTCCATCCCGGAAAGCGCCTATAAAAAATGTTTCGATAATTGGAAGTGCCGTTGGCATAGATGTATTGGAGCAAATGGAGCCTATTTTGAAGGCGACCCAATAAATTTTGACGATTAAATGTAAAAATGTTGTTTTAATTGAAAATTCCCGGTACTTTCTTGACAGATTAGTATGTTCCCAATTTCAGTTGAAGTACCAATTCATCGAATAAAATTATTGTGCGATAAAAAAATATATTCTATATTATAATAGATACATCAGTTATATCAGTCTAAAATTACGAGGTTCTATAAAACTAACTCATTGTCAAATCAAATTTCGATAAGTAATGCAAGTGAAAAAAAACGATTAATTTTTTTCAAGGAACTTCATAACCAAGAAAAATTAATTATTTCTTTTAGTACAGAGAAGTTTCATTAGGAAGTACTTAACCATATCAAGTTGCTTACGAAATTTTATAGGAAAAACTTGTTTTCGCTTCTGTTGAGGGTTACCTAAAAAGAGAAAATATATTAATATTTTCATTAATTCTTCCACAAACTCTATTGGATATTTTAAGGAATACATTCATGAAGTAAATTTTAATATTAATGTTATATATGTTATAATAATAACATAATAAACTTAAATATTAAGCAAATATTTCTGTCACTCCTGTTCAAATTTTAATTCAAAAATAAAAAAAAAAATAAATGAAATATTTTAGAAATGTTCATTTTAAGTAGGCATAAAAAATTACCTAACATTGCACAGCATCAAGAATGATAATAGAAGTTGAAGAAAATATATAATAGAATATCTTAGTTATCATACAGATTTATGAATGCTAACCTCAGTACAAATTTGATTTTATGAAAATTTTTTCTCAAAAAGCTTTTGAAATCAAATGAATGTCTTAGAAAACATAGTTTCAATTTAGTAGACATATAGAATTAACACTCATTGCATAGCACTAAAAGGAATAAAAGAATACAAATAAAATATTAATTAAAAATCATCAGTAAGGAGTATGAGTTATGGTAATAGGAAGTTCAAGAAATCGAGACAGTGTAACATACATCTGTATAACAATTCTATACTCAAACAAAGTCGACAAGGTTTTGTTGATCACAGAGGCAAATTGCAGACATGCGCTTGTTTCATAATGATTGGTTTTTGTCAGTGCAATGTATGCTAGTAACTCCAAATATGTCAAGTATCTATATTCGCAATACACAGAGACTCTAAGATATTAAAAATACACTAGCGCCATCTGAGATTTGCGAGTTGAAACTCTCTTTAAAAAAGTTCCTTAAAAGAAACTCCAAAAACATGCAGCACAACTCAATAAGGCCATTTGGAATAACCACATCGATAACTCATCAGTCTTTCAACTTTCTATCAAAAAATTAAAGTAATTTTTAAAAATATATCTCATCCGACCAAAACCACATGTCTTTTGATAAAGAAGCTTGGAACTTCTGAGCCGTTTATTTAATTTAATTCTGAGAAGTTTTTGAGAAAAAATTTTCATAAGAATTTGTAGTGAAGTGTAGTGAAGATATTATAAGATATTCTTCTATCAAGTGAAAAACCCTCTTTCATTATTTTCAGCTTGTGCGAGTTAGGAGTTCACTGCGCCACTTTAGGTCAGAGCACTGTTAATTTTTGACCCACACCCGGCCAACTAGAAAATTTACTTTCAACCCGGACCTTTCGGTCTGGAGCCCAATGCTCTACCACTGAGCTGTTCACGCTCATTCCTTCTATAGATTCACCTAATAATAGTTTAGGGTATATTTTACTTAAAAATATCATATCTTTGAAATTCAAGCTCTCGGAGAAAAAATACTGACCATAATCGAATGTAAAATCCATTTTATTCTTCATCAAGAAGAAACTTAATCATTTAATCTTTTTTTTGGATATTTAATAATTTATTCTCATTTAAGTTAAATTTCAATTCATGATCTAGTTTATATCTTCTACTTACCCATTGTAAAAAATAACTTTTCAACCTTGTTTCCAATAATGAACAATTTTTAACTTCGTTTAAGCTTTTTTTTCCAAATTATTTCCTTCTGGGTCATCGAAAAAAAAACTATCTGAAAATAAATTTAGGGATAGTCACCTATCTGATGTTTCATTAGAAATTTTTACATGCTCAGCCATTATTCCAGTCAAGTTAGTCCTAAAAATAGGGATAAGACCACAAATTCTATTGATGGTGAAAGTTTGTTTTTTGCGTCTTACAGCTAAAAGCTGGGTTTTATATTTATAGTTCGAACAAAAGTTGTAGATCATCCAATTCTCTACAAAGAATATCTTTAAACTTTTTCTCGTAAGTTTCGCCATTTCCGTGATATGGCCATTCAAATAATTGAAAAAATCATTTTTATTAATGTATCGGGTGTTTTTTTAGAGTGATAGAACTTCAAATTGAAATAAAACACATTTAAATTAAGATTGCAACCAAATTTTTTTTTATTTGAAAGATAATTTTATTACATTTATGTTTTAAAAATAATTTCCAGCATATGTTAACCACGTCTAGCTCTGAGGAACCGCATTCGACCAGAACAATTTTGGACCAGTTTTTCGAATAATTCTGGCCTTATTTCATCAATAACACGAGTTATGCTAGCTTCCAAAGTGTCAATTATTTCTGATTTATCAGCATAAACCTAGACTTGACATAACCCCAAAGAAAACAATCGATTGGAGTTATGTCGAATGATCGTGGATGCCAATTAATTGGACCACTTCTCGAAATAATGTTATGGCCAAATCTTTCTTTCAATAAATCAATTGTTACGGTAGCATTATGAGGTGTAGCACCATCTTGTTGAAAACAAAACTCTTCTGGGTCGATACCATTCAACTTTTGAAACAAATAATCATTGATAATCGATCTGTAACGAGCACCATTCACTGTAACATTAGCTCCAGCCTCGTTTTAAAGAAATATGGACCGATGATGCCTCCAGCGTATAAAGCGCACCATATAATACAATTTTCAGGATGCAATGGAACCTGCAGTACTTCTTGAGGATTGTTTTCACTCCATATACGACAATTTTGCTTGTTTACATAGCCGTTTAACCAGAAATGAGTTTTATAACTAAACATATTTGTACGATAATAAAAAAAGTAAATCAACTTCATGCTGTTCTAGGGCCCAATCAGCAAACAAACGACGCTTATTATGGTCAAGTGACTTACAGCAGCGATATTTTCTTCTGTACGTACAGTTCTTTGTCTTGTTGTTGTTGTTGCATCGAGTAGAGAAAATGTTGTCCGAAATCTATCGATAGTTCGACTAATAAGCTGCTCTGATTGACGATTATGTAAACCACACATTTCACGAAGTGCTCTATAAGTTTGGCGAATAGAATACCGATTTTGAAAATAAATTTCAACAATTAGTAAACGTTGTTGCGGCGTGAGTCTTTTCATGATAATTTGTCAATGCTTACTGAACAGAAATGTCAAAAAAACATGGCTTTTACCTTCTTTTAAATCAAAGTTATCCCTACCGAAAGTTTTATCACTCTAAAAAAACTCCCGATAATTCAAAATGCATTTATAAACCGTTATACCAGTAAAATAGGAAACCCTGTGATGTATACATACAAACTGTAGAATTCTAAGAATATAAATGAACGTCGAAAACTCGATCCCTAATTTTCTTTAGTCGTATGACATCTGTCTTCCATTCAATTGTCAACGTAGCGATGGGGGTATACCTGCTCCATTTCAAAGGCGTCATACTCAACAAAATTCTGTTAATATAAGAAAAACAAATGTTAACTTCCGCTATTTAACATTTGTTTTTCTTATATTGAAGATGAATTTCCGTCAAGTAAAGACCGAGACAATCAAAAAAATTCTGTTAGTCTTAAGCATTCTTTCGGAGTGAATACTCGTGACTATCGCTTACATTTTGTAACTGAGTTTGTGCAGTTGACAGTTTGGAAAAAAAGTCCCAAATCTTCTTTATTTGTTATAAACCTTTGACTGAAAGTGGAGTTGTTACTGTTGATCGTGGTATACAGGTATTAATTAATGCAAGTGTTGAAAGAGGTGATGATGTCAATTGGCCGTCTTAGAATTGTGATTTTACTCTGTTGTACAATTTTTTGTAAGAATTCAGTAAGCATAAATGTTACTCTGGATGGTTATCCAGAAACGATTGATGCCTTAAAACTTAAAATGATAGTTGTCATTCATGAGATTGAGCTCCAAACAATCGAAAATGTACTGAAAAATTGGGTTGATTAGATGGGGTACTCTGGCCAGACGTGGAGGTCATTTGGATGATATAGTTTTTCATTCGTCTTTTCTAATAAACTCATAATTTTAAACAAATATTCATTAGTTGAATAAATGCAAATTTCAAATGGCTATATTACTCACTTGCTTCAATGCATAATGCTCTGATTTTCTCTAGTTCAATATTCCTGTAATTTTCATTTAATTCACAATTACAAATAGGACACAGAGTCGATGAATTATGACATATTTTGCAAATGTTGTGCCCTGATACACAGTTCAGTATTTGGGTGTCCAACAATCGGTTACATTTGTAGCATTTCATTACTTGTTTTACAGTATTTAGAATATTCTGAGCAACCTTATCATCTGAAAGAAAGCCAACAAATTTAAAGCAAATTCATTCCATGTTTAAAAAACATCGTATTTTATTAATGTATTATTTTTCATTTAAACCTACTCCTTATTCTAAAAAATTACTCGGTAAAATTTCAATTAGAAACAATGATGCGTAGAAAACTTTTCATTCGTTTGAAACTTATATTTATGGAATAGTTTATTCGAAATAAATAAGAATACAAAATATAAAATGAGTAATTGAATTCATAAAATACTCACTGATATGTTCTTTCAAACTTTTCATAATGAAATTAATTACGCACTTAAACACCGAAATGAATGATAATTGGAATTCCCGGATAATGATTTAATGCAACAAAGATTTCACCAGTTGTTTCAGAATTGTTCCTAAAAATGAGCAAACACACACAAGTAATTACATATGTTTTTCTGTCAACATCTGACAGCTGATTTTATATCATTTCACATTTTCAATCCACAGACCATCAGTGAATAAAAACTTGTTCGAAAATATTTAAACTTGAGCGAAATAACGAAAGAGAATTGAAAAACCTCGTACTGATTTGCTTATCTGTAATTAAATACATTAAATACAGGGTGTCCCAACGAAAATTTGACCCCCCCCCAGAACTCAGAAACGAAGAATTTTCGAAGATTTTAGAAATACAGCTCAACTTCTGTTCTGAAGGGGACGAAATTCCATTATAAGTTTGTTCCGAAACATCAACCCCCAACATTTTTTGACCAAGGAAGAGATGTCGAGTGTTAGTTAGTTTGAAAGTTATTTATGTTCTATATATGTTCTATATATGTTCTATACACAACCCAGATAAAATTTTCGAAATCGGTTCATTATTCACGAAAACATGTAATATTGAACTTTCCGTCAAAAGGTGATGTTGAGCGGACAGTTGAACCGCCCAAACTCAAGAACCTAAGAGTCTAGAAGTATCTAAAAATAATTTTCAAGTTCTGTATTAGGAAGAAAGAATACCTATGAAGACATTGTTTCGAAAAAAACCACTTGAGGATGGCAACAGTCCCAACATTTTTTGAAAAGGGAAGAGATGTTAGATGTGGTTTAGTTGAGAAGTTTTTTCTGTTCTCTAAACTCGAGTCTGTTCTATAAACCTTGCGGTATCATTGAGGACCACAGAGCGCTAGCCCCTAATGTCAAAATCTTTCTAATTCTTGATTGTCTCGGTCTCTACTTGACGGAAATTCATCTTCATTACAAGAAAAACACTTCCGCTATTTTATTGATTTACACGACAATTGTTTCGTTACCATTACTTCATCAATATATAATAATATACAATATAAAATAAGAAGGAACGGTTTTTTACTTGATAGAAGGATTATTACAAAATTTGAATATCAAAACAGATTAAATCTGTTGTCTTCTACAATTTTAATTTCAGAAAATTTTTTTGAAGAAACTTTAAGAATTAAATTAATGTCTTTATAAGCACTGCTCATATTTAATAGACGTATAAAATCAAAATTCATCATACAATATCAAATGGAATTAAGAAAAACCAACGAATATAAATTGTCAATTGAAATTAAAATATAAATAAGCAAACATTTTTGTTTCGTTCCAGGCATGCGTACTGAACTCTTCAGACAAACGTACGAAGCCCTGTTTGTTACAAAATGTATTGTTTTCTGATCCCATATCAATGAAAAATAACTCTTTCTCAAAAATTTAAAACATTATTTCAAGAACTTCTCAAAAACTAATTTATTTGAAATATTCAATATATTTAAATAAATTACTTCAAAAAATCTCGAAACATGTGGCACATCCTCAAAAACAATTAAAATTACGATAAAATCAGTTCAACTTTACATGTAAAAAATAATAAAATTGATTAATCAATGTATGGACTTACCGAGTTTTTCTTAATTCCATTTGATATTGTATGATGAATTTTGATTTTATACGTCTATTAAATATGAGCAGTGCTTATAAAGACATTAATTTAATTCTTAAAGGTTCTTCAAAAAAATTTTTTGAAATTAAAATTGTAGAAGACAACAGATTAAATCTGTTTTGATATTCAAAAAAATATATACAGCATACCTTAAATACACAGCTCTGGTACAAAAAATAGAGGGGTGGAAAGAGATGGTTTACAATCAATGAAAAATATTAAGTAGGGGGATCCATATTTTAAAGATTTCGTTTATTGGTACCACCATGTAGATGACATAATTTGTTCATTTTGGAATCTATCAATAAATTATATCCAACAATTGAATTCACATATGAAGAAGAAGTAAATAAAAGCATCAATTTCTTAGATTTAATAATCACTAAAATTAATAATAGACACGACTTTTCCATATACAGGAAACCTACACATACAGATGGTACGATTCGTTATACTTGAAACCATCCATTTTCACAAAAATTGTCAGCTTATAATAGTATGCTTTATAGATTGGTTAACATACCCATGACGACAGAAAATTTTGACACAGAATATAAAACCATCAAACGAATATTATAACTTTCAATAATGATTTTAATCCGTTAATTATAAATAATAAAATGAATTACAAGAAAGCAATATCACTTGTATATCCAAAATTTCAAAATTCATACGAAACGAAATTTATTTCATTAACTTACATAGGCCAAAAATCTGAAAAGATTGCTGGATATTTAGAGAAAAAAGAAAATTATAACATCTCTTTTAAAACCATTAATTCTCAGGAAAGCTTAATAAAAAATAATAAAGACATCATTCCTAAAAACAAAAAATCAGGTGTTTACAAGTTAACATGTAGTGATTGCCCATGTGTATATGTGGGACATACAGACCGTTCATTTTAAACAAGGATTCGACAACATGAAAAATTAATAATAAACCAAATTCAACTTAGGCCAACCATTTGTTAGAAATCGTTCATAATTTTGATATGAACTATGAAATATTACATATCGAGAACAAAAGTCAGGAACTAAAGTTGTTAGAAACTTTAGCGATCAATAGATATGATAAAAGACAAATGTTATTGAATGATCAAATAGATTTAAACAGATCCCCCCTACTTAATATTTTTCATTGATTGTAAACCATCGCTTTCCATCCCTCTATTTTTTGTACCAGAGCTGGGTATTTAAGGTCATGTTTTGCATTGTATACCACAGTTTTAATACTCACCTGATGAAGTCATGGTATGACGAAACAATTGTCGTGTAAATCAATAAAATAGCGAAAGTTAACATTTGTTTTTCTTATATTCTATTTAATTCTGTGGGCCAACCAAGAGCAGGTATCAACGAAACAAAAGGCAACAGGAACAATCGAACAACCGAACGGAGCGGAAAAGAAGCAGTCGGCACTGGAGAGCGGAAGCAATGCGCGACAAACACGTGCTCGTGCATCTACATCAATTGTACCCAGTGTAAGTTAGAATATTTCTCGTCATGTTGTAGCAGTTTTGTCTTTATAAAATCTCTTATTGCGTTCTTCATATAAATTATCTCCATTCTTTAAGAACCGGTGTCAACCGAATAAATGTACAGTCCAAACTTACCGGGAATTAATCCGGGACCCTTCAACATACGCTAGTTCTTTAAATAGTTCAAATTTTTTGAGTTACCCTTCTGATAATGTTCAATATCAAATTGCTCAAAAAAATCACCGAATTTAAAAATTTCAACTAGAATGTTTAGAGAACAAAAAAAGCTTTTTAACGAAAACACATCCTTTATCTCTTTCCTATTAAAAAAAAAATTGGGGAACAAGTCGTCATAAGAATTCTTTATCCCCAAAACAGAACTTAGAAAATTATTTTGGATTCTCCAAAACTGTTAGGTTTTTGAGTGTGGGCGATTCAACTGTCTGTTAAACATCACCTTTTGACGGTAAGTTCAATAATTACACTATTTTTGAAAAAAAAATTTGAATATTAAAACAAATTAATATATGTTTATCTTCTACAATTTTAATTTAAAAAATTTTATTCAAAAAACTTTTAGAATTAAATTAATGTCTAAAACAAGCACCGCTTATATTTAATAGACGTATATAATCTAAACTCAATATACAATGTCAAATGGAATAAATAAACCAAAAGATACACGAAAGTCCCCAAAATTAATAAATAAATATTTAAAGGAGACAAAATTTGTTTCTGGTCTTGCCCTCAAAACGCCATTTGCATCTTTAGACATTAATTTAATTCTAAAAGTTTTTTGAATAAAATTTTTTAAATTAAAATTGTAGAAGATAAACATATATTAATTTGTTTTAATATTCAAATTTTGTTATATTTCTTCTATCAAGTAAAAGGCCTTTCTATTTTATTTTAAATTACACTATTTCATGAATAGTGAACCTATTTCGAAAATTTTAACTGGGTTGTGCACAGAACATAAATAATTATCAAACTAACCAACACTCGACATCTCTTCCTTGTTCAAAAAATGTTGGGGGTGATGCCATCTTTATAGTTGTGGTTTTTTCGGAACAAACTCATGATAGAAATTCGTCCCCCTCAAAACAGAAAAAAACCTGTTTTTTTTTAAATTCTTTGTTTCTGAGTTCTGGGGGGTCAAATTTTCGTTGGGCCACACTGTATTTTGGTTTATCACTCATACATATTATCATTTGGATTTAACTGATTGCTAAAAATACCGTGCAAGCTTTTTTGTGTAATTTCTGTGACGAACATAGAATACGTAGGATTTTTAAAAGTTCACTATATTCTGGTAATTGTTTAAAGGAAGACAGGAGGCTTGTATGGTAAGAAATGTTTTGTTGAATATTTTTATTTTTTAAATGTGAAGTGGGACAAAAGAGTTATCGTTTGGTTGTAATTCTAAATTGTATTTTGCAGATGTGCTCCACGTTTTAAGAATTGTTTTGAAGGAACTTATTTAAAGTAAGTTATTTTTGAAGAAGTTTTTGAGGTTATGTTTTGCATCTTTGGAAAGGGGTTTCGTTTTCATAATACAAGATACGAAACAAAATTTTGTATCCTTCAAGTGTTCATTAAATATTTTCGGTTGATAATTGCTATTTCTTGGAATTCTTTCATTCCTTTTGATACTGCGTAATGAGTGTTAATTCTAACAGGATTCATGAATCTGATTATATAAAATTTAAATTATATTAAACAAGGTCATTCTGGTTTCCACAATTTTTATTGTTATTTAATAAAACAATTGATTCGCTATTACAGTAGCATCAAAGACTACTTACATGCCGGTCAACTGCGATTATTTTGTGATTTTATCGACATTTTCGACGACGGGCTTTTTTGTTGACTTCCATTTTTAACACCCTCTGACTTATAACTGACTGGATCAAACAGAAAACAGTAAAACAATTTTTTTATTGTGAAATATCATCTTGACAACGAGCATAAATAACATGAATGGAGTATGCGGTTGGCACTAGGTGAAACATTAGAACAATTTTATTTGAAATAATTCACACAGTTTTTATGTTGATGGTCGAAAGACGGAAACACGTGTCAGGATTCAGCCTCTTTGTTGACTTCAATTTTTAACACCCCCTAACTCATAACTGAATGGATCAAACAGAAAACAGCAAAACAATTTTTTTATTGTGAAACAATTTTATTTAAAATAATTCACACAGTTTTTATGTTGATGGTCGAAAGACCGAAACACGTGTCAGTATTCTGAATAAATTGTGAAACATAAAAACTGTGTGAATTATTTCAAATAAAAAACGAGCATAAATCTGAAACTGTTTGATCGATACTTTACGAGAAATTATTAGTCCAATGTCTTCTTGAATCCATCCCTGCACGAAAACGAACAGCATATAACGTTCTCCTGCTTCCCTCCGTAAACGCCAGAGAGGATTCCTGGAAGATTTTGGCACGGTATCCACTAAACGACATAGGTTTCGTATTTGGCACAGGGAGCTTTACTGAGACCTGTGGGACCGCTTTATCTGTGACGTGTGGTTTACACTTAATTCTGTGGCCCCTAATTCTCGCCAAATTAAGCTATCAACGCCACCAACTTGGTGTTCCGAATTACTGTTAATTCGATGCAAATTAACAAGTTTGTTCATGTTGATGTGTTGCTGTGTTCACTATGAATTCATTGTCCTGAAATGAGAATAAAATTATTGAGGCTAGTGGGATTGTTAATTTTATGTCGATCAGCTCTTGTCGGTGCTAATGCATTCTGGAGGATGATCAACGAAAATCCAACTATTCTAAGTGAGCACGCAGTTTTAACATAGAAGAAATTGAAAATCTGAAGATACTCCTGAAAGCAATATAGAATCTACGGGGTGTTCCGTCTCACGAGACGGCCCTGTAGTTCGAAATTATTTTGTCATCGATACCTAGATCTTTCACGTTGATATTTCAATCTAGCAGTTTTGAGAATTGTCGTTCGATTTGTTTACACTTACCTGTTCTCTAATAATTACATATGACTTTAGAAAACATGGAAAGTCTTTTAGAGATTTCGATATATTTATGCCTGTTAATTTCACATGACACAGCATTCGGAATTATAAACTGTTTCTGTACTTATGCTACTAGCATTGATCTCATTATTTTTCTGAAACCACTAATGAGTTTTATTTCGTTCATTCAGTCCACCTCCAAATGGATCTTCCAATCAATTCCGTTAATTTACCTCACTTTGTTAGAAAAGATGCATCGAGCACCTCTAACATTGAGTCTATGAAAAGACTAAAATAATTATCCTAGTAATAGTCAAACTTGTCGCATGTAGCCTTTGCCACATTATCCACCATCATTCGGATAGTCAAATTTGTCGTACGTTGTTTGTGACATTTCGGTCAGCTATCGCGGTTATTATTGTTAATATTGATTGCTAAAGTATTGGCAAATTCAGTACATTTGTTCTTAGTGTAATAATCATACCTTTTGACTTGGTTTATATACAGTAAACCAAGAATTATAATTCGTTGTTATTATAGTGTATTACGAGTGTTTTACATCGAGATAACTACAAACAAGTGCTTTTGAAGTAAAACTCTTCGCTTAACTACGTCAAAATACAGTCCACTAAAACAGTCGAAATTGATCATCGAGATTAATTAAATTGCAATTGCCTGTTATTTCAAAATACTGAAATAATAGGTAAAATACTGCGGTAAACTAACTGTTGTAGGTTATACGGGGTTTGTATTGTACCGCCGGATTTTGTTTATTGCTTTAGCTTCATTGTCCCTGAAGGGGATTTCGAATAACAGACAAAAATAAACTTGTAACGTAAGGCTTTTAATTTAATTAACAGTAAAGAAAAATTGAAAACAATTTAACAAAAAAAAACCAAAGTGGAAGTATATGTTCTACGTGGTCTCCATTGACTTCTATGCATATTCTAATTCTTGTAATAAAAGACTTTCGGATGTCAAAGAAAACTTTATTCTGTCTCCTTATAAAAATAGCCGCATTTTATATTCTTCTTCAGGGTTAGTTATATTATATTAAAATAAATTAATTCGGCTGATCTGCACCAAAAATCATTAATAAGGAGTATGAGCTGTGATAATAGAAAGTTCTAGAAATCGAGACAGTGTAATATATATCTGTATAACAATTCTATACTCAAACCAACTCGACAAGACTTTGTAGATCACAGAGGCAAATTGCAGATTAATATCTTAGAGTCTCTGTGTATGTATTTTGCATATTCCAGATGGCGCTAGTGTATTATTAATATCTCGGAGTTTCTGTGTATAGCGAATATAAATACTTGACAGTTATGGAGTCATACATTGCACTGACGAAAACCAATCAGTTTGAAACGTGTTCTGGTAGAAAAGAAATTTTCTAGTTGGACGGGTATCTGCCACCATTTCACTGTTGGGTCAAAATTAACAGTTCTGTGACCTAAAGTGGCGCAAGATCGCAGTAACAAAGCCTACACAGAACACAACTGAACTCCTAACTGGCACAAGCCGAAAAAGTTTCTGAGGGATCTTCACAGAAGATCTAGGAGTATGAAGATAATAAATAATAATTAAAAAAAAATTAAAACAAATCACGTACTTAGATTTTATTTTGAGTATAGTTATATATATTTCCATGCCAAACAAAATGTTTCAACCGATGAGCCATCAATATGTCCAAGTGTCACTTTTCAGACTTTTCTCATCCCACTGGGACTTAGGCCTTAGTCACGTCTGATAAGTGCGCCATCTGTCTTTTTGACTCATATAAAACAAAACGACACTGACCGTTAACGAAATCCACGAAATCCCAGCTGTCTTGACCAGCGTACTGTAAACATATAACTCAGAGCTTACTGAGATTATCCCTTGATCGATTCGGGACTTTTTCCTCCCAAGCCGACAATTCAACTTAAACTTTTCGTTTTCGAGGGATGGTCGTTGACAAAATGCCATGTTTTATTGGATCCCCTTTATTTTCATGTTTCTTGGACATTTTGAGTGCCCTTCTATCGGGTGTTCCCGAATTGAAGAAACAAACGAAGAGGGGAGATTCCTTGCGTAATTTTAAGAAAAAAAATTCTATGAAAATGGGACCACAAACGTTTCGTTTCCAAGATACAGGGTGTTAAAGATTGAATTTTTTTCACAAAGTATCTACATTTCACAAGATATTCAACTGAAATTTGGTATAGATATTGAAATTTAGAGTTTACACCATGTGACATGCCAATTTCGATTGCAAATCTACAGGATGATATTTTTCTGGAACACCTTCCCCTGTTTTACTCCAGAACTTTTTTTTAGTGAGCCACTGTTAGTTTGAAAAATTGTAAGCAGAAGCTTAGTTGTTATACTAAACTTTATGGTCTTTTGTAGTTTTTTCGTATCTGCTACATATTTTGAGAAAAAAAATTTTGAACGATTCTCTCGAAATCCTCAGGAAAATCCAAATTGTCATAAAAACTCATATAGTAAGCTGTTGTGAATAAATTTAATCTTAATTTTGACACATCAAATTACTGTATTTTGAAAGGTAAAGCTGGTTGCAATTTAATATCGAAAGATGCCGAATTTCACGAATTCCTAAACGGCAGACATGCATTTTATGTAAGGCCTTACAAATGGAAATTCAAAAGAAGCTAAGCGTCTTTACATGGGACGTTATCCTAATAGAGTGATGCCTGGGCAACGAATGTTCTCTCATATTCACAGGCATCTTTCAGAAAATGGATCTTTTTCCGAGAAAAATATTAATCCAGGTACACTGCTGAAAGAAATAGAACAACTTCCAGGAATCAGTAGAAGAAAAATTTGTGTTACTTTAAATATAAATGATCAAGTTGTCATCTGTTTGGTAAGATATTGTTTGTTGATTAATTTTAATTTGTAAATATTATATAGGAAAAACAAATGTTAACTTCCGCTATTTTATTGATTTACACGACAATTTTTTCGTCATAGCATGACTTCATCAGGTGAGTATTAAAATTGAGATATACAATACAAAACATGACCTTAAATACACAGCTCTGGTACAAAAAATAGAAAGGTGGAAAGAGATGGTTTACAATCAATGAAAAATATTTAGTAGGGGGGATCTATTTAAATATTTGATCATTCAATAAAATTTGTCTTTTATTATACCTAATGATCTCTTAAGTTTCTAACAGATTTAGAGTCTGACTTTTGTGTTCGATATATAATATTTCATAGTTCATATTAAAATTATGACCAGTCTCTAACAAATGGTTGGCATAAGTTGAATTTGATTTATTATTAATATAACATTTTCATGTTCTCGAATCCTTGTTTGGAATGAACTATATATACACATTGGCAATCACTACATGTTAACTTGTAAACTCCTGTTTTTTTGTTTTCAGGAATGACGTTTTTATTATTTTTTATTAAGTTGCCTAAAGAATTAATGGTTTTAAAAGAGATGTTATAATTTCCTTTTTTCTTTAAATATCTAATAATCTTTTCAGATTTTTGGCCTATGTAAGTTAATGAAATAAATTTTGTTTCGTTTGAATTTTGAATATACAAGTGATATTGCTTATTGATAATTTACTCGATAAAATAAATTACAAGAAAGCAATATCACTTGTATATACAAACTTTCAAAATTCAAACGAAACAAAATTTATTTCATTAACTCACAACGGCCAAAAATCTGAAAAGATTGCTAGATATTTAATGAGAAAAGGAAATTAAAACATCTCTTTTGAAACCATGAATTCCTTAGGCAGCTTAATAAAAAATAATAAAGACGTCAATCCTAAAAACAAAAAATCAGGAGTTAACAAGTTAAGTTAACATGTAGTGATTGCCCATGTGTATATGTGGGACAGACAGGCCGTTAATTCCAAACAAGGATACGAGAACATGAGAAATGTTATATTAATGATAAACTAACTTCATCTTATGCCAACCATTTGTTAGAGACTGGTCATAATTTTAATATGAACTATGAAATATTACATATCGAAAACAAAACTGTTAGAAACTTTAGAGATCAATAAATGTAATGAAAGACAAATTTTATTGAATAATCAAATAGATTTTAACAGATCCCCCCTACTTAATTAATATTTTTCATTGATTGTAAACCATCTCTTTCCACCCCTCTATTTTTTGTACCAGAGCTGTGTATTTAAGGTCATGTTTTGCATTGTATACCTCAGTTTTAATACTCACCTGATGAAGTCATGGTATGACGAAACAATTATCGTATAAATCAATAAAATAGCGGAAGTTAACATTTTTTTTATATTGAAAATGAATTTCCGTCAAGTAAAGACCGAGACAATAAAAATTTGTAAATATGCACTAGGACTTACGACGATCTTATTTAATCTTAAATTGTTTTTTGAGGATGTACTACATGTTTTGAGAGATTTTTGAAGTAACTTATTCAAATATTTAAAATAAATTAGTTTTTGAGAATTTCTTAAAATTATGTTTTGCATTTTTGTGAAAGATTTGGTTTTCATGAATATAATATCAGAAACAAAATTTTGCAGTTACTATTCATTTAGTAATTAAAATTGATAATTTATATTCCGTTGGGTTTTTTTTTCCAGTTGTTATTATATAATGAGATTTTATATGTCTACTGAATTGAAGAAGTGCTTACAAGACACTAATTTAATTCTATAAGTTTTCGAATAAATTTTTTTTAGAATTAAAATTTGTAGGAGGCTAACAGAATAGATCTGTTTCGATATTTATATTATTTAATTGTTGAATTATAATAACAATAAGAATTTGTGAAAATCAGAATAACCTCATTTAATATTATGAAACCTTTTCGTTACTTGACTTCAGAGATAATTAAATATCACTACATAGCTGTGGAAAAATTATCCTGTGATGAATAGTTTTCGATAATTTTCAGTAACAATCATTCATGGTTACGAAATTAATCGGGTCTATACTTTATCAACTACAATCTTCAAAAAGTTTCCTATTAGTCATGGTTACATCGGTACATTTTGAACTAATACCACGGATTAAATATCAATGGGGATTAACCAGCATTCGGAAATAATTAAATACGAAGATAGTCCCAGATAAAGTAGAAATATCAGATATCATCAACATTCACTGACGTACAATATACATTCTGTCAAGAAAATACCGGGATTTATCGATTTAAATCTGGCGGGGCAATGAGGCAGGTAAAATTTTTTTTTCCTAGGTTGGTACCACTGTCCTCAATTACTATGCCAAGCTTGAACGGGATCTGTCAACTAGTGTGTTTGCAACAGCTGATTAAGTCAGTCGATGTCAGAGTGCGTGCCGATTTTTACTATGGGTGATTCCGTTGAGCAAATAATTTGTTTAAAGTTTTGTGTTGCAAATGAATTTTCGTGTGCCGATGCATTGAAAATGTTGCAGAAGGCCTTTGGTGATAATGCTCTATCGAAAACTCGTGCATATCAGTGGTACAGAGCCTTCAAGGACGGTGGTGAAGTGGACGCCCATCGACGGCTTCGATCGAAGATAACGTCGATAAAATTAAGGAAAGGGTGCTGGAAAACAGTCGTACCAGCTTGAGAGAGATAGCACATGATCTTAAGATATCCCACGAGTCCGCACGTACGATTTTGATTGATATTTTGGGCATGAGAAAGGTGGCCGCACGACTCGTACCGAAAGACCTGAATTTTCTTCAAAAACGTCATCGCGAACAGGTTGCTTCAGACACGCTGGATCGCTGTAATTCCGATTCTACATTCATGGAACGCATTATAACTGGTGATGAGACCTGGGTCTACGAGTACGATATGCAAACAAGTCAGCAATCATCGGAATGGGTGGCAAAAAATGAGCTGAAACCGAAAAAACCACGCCAAAACCGCTCGAAAATGAAGGTGATGCTCATTGTTTTCTTCGATATCCGTGGCGTGGTGCACTACGAATTCGTTCCAGAGGGTCAGACGGTAAACAAGGAGTATTACCTAGGCGTTATGAAACGTTTGCGTGAGCGTATCCGTAAGAAGCGGCCAAATTTGTGGGCGAACAACTCATGGATTATGCATGACGATAACGCGCCTTCTCACCGAGCTACGATTGTGACTGACTTTCTCGCCAAAAACTCAACAAACGTGCTTCAGCAACCACCGTATTCGCCGGATTTGGCTCCCTGCGACTTTTTCCTCTTTCCAAAACTAAAATTGCCCCTTCGTGGCACCCGTTTTGAGTCGATTGAAGCCATAAAACAAAATTCGGCGCGAGAGCTAAAGTCCATCCCGGAAAGCGCCTATAAATAATGTTTCGATAATTGGAAGTGCCGTTGGCATAGATGTATTGGAGCAAATGGAGCCTATTTTGAAGGCGACCCAAAAAATTTTGACGATTAAATGTAAAAATGTTGTTTTAATTGAAAATTTCCGGTACTTTCTTGACAGAGTAGTACACATGGGCAATCACTACATGTTAACTCGTAAACTTCTGTTTTTTGTTTTCAGGAATGACGTTTTTATTATTTTTTATTAAGTTGCCTAAAGAATTAATGGTTTATTTGAATATTAAAACAAATTGAAATATGTTTATCTTCTACAATTTTAATTTCAAAAAAATTTTTTATTGAAAAAACTTTTAGAATTAAATTTATGTCTAAAACAAGCACCGCTTACATTTAATAGACGTATAAAATCAAAACTCAATATATAATGTCAAATGGAATAAATAACCCAACAGATATACGAAAGTAATTAAAATTAATAAATAAATATTTAAAGGAGACAAAATTTTGTTTTTGGTCTTACCTTCAAGAACACCAATTGCCTTTTAAAAACATGAACACACTTAAAGGACTTCTCAAAGAATATAATTTATTTGAAATATTTAATATATTTAAATATTCGAATAAGTTAATTCAAAAATCTCTAAAAAAATGCACTATATCTTCAAAAAACAAATATAATTCTAAGCAATCCCGTCTTCAGCCCTCATTAATATTCCAAATTCAAAATCAAAAAACTAACCTATATCTCTCACCACGTGTAAAAAGACTAAAGCTTCGAAACACAGATCAACTATATAATTCAAGATTGATCTATGTTCTAACAAAATCAAAGAACAGTGTGAGTTATTTTAAGGTTTATTTAAATTCATTGACAATTTTTTTGAAATTAAAATTGTAGAAGATAAACATATTTCAATTTGTTTTAATATTCAAATTTTGTTATATTTCTTCTACCGAGTAAAAGGCCCTTCTATTTTATTTAATTAATGGTTTTAAAAGAGATGTTATAATTTCCTTTTTTCTTTAAATATCTAGTAATCTTTTCAGATTTTTGGCCTATGTAAGTTACTGAAATAAATTTTGTTTCGTTTGAATTTTGAATATACAAGTGATATTGCTTATTGATAATTTACTCGATAAAATAAATTACAAGAAAGCAATATCACTTGTATATACAAACTTTCAAAATTCAAACGAAACAAAATTTATTTCGTTAACTCACAACGGCCAAAAATCTGAAAAGATTGCTAGATATTTAATGAGAAAAGGAAATTAAAACATCTCTTTTGAAACCATTAATTCCTAGGGCAGCTTAATAAAAAATAATAAAGACTTCAATCCTAAAAACAAAAAATCAGGAGTTAACAAGTTAAGTTAACATGTAGTGATTGCCCATGTGTATATGTGGGACAGACAGGCCGTTCATTCCAAACAAGGATACGAGAACATGAAAAATGTTATATTAATGATAAACTAACTTCATCTTATGCCAACCATTTGTTAGAGACTGGTCATAATTTTAATATGAACTATGAAATATTACATATCGAAAACAAAACTGTTAGAAACTTTAGAGATCAATAAATATAATGAAAGACAAATTTTATTGAATGATCAAATAGATTTTAACAGATCCCCCCTACTTAATATTTTTCATTGATTGTAAACCATCTCTTTCCACCCCTCTATTTTTTGTACCAGAGCTGTGTATTTAAGGTCATGTTTTGCATTGTATACCTCAGTTTTAATACTCACCTGATGAAGTCATGGTATGACGAAACAATTGTCGTGTAAATCAATGAAATAGCGGAAGTTAACATTTGTTTTTTTATATTGAAGATGAAAGTAAAGACCGAGACAATCAAAAATTTGTAAATATGAACTAGGACTTACGACGATCTTATTTAATCTCAAATTGTTTTTTGAGGATGTACTACATGTTTTGAGAGATTTTTTAAGTAACTTATTCAAATATTTAAAATAAATTTGTTTTGGAGAATTTCTTAAAATTATGTTTTGCATTTTTGAGAAAGATTTGGTTTTCATGAATATAATATTAGAAACAAAATTTTGCATTTAGTAATCATTTAGTAATTCAAATTGATAATTTATATTTCGTTGGGTTTTTTTTCCAGTTGATATTATATAATGAGATTTTATATGTCTACTGAATTGAAGAAGTGCTTACAAGACACTAATTTAATTCTATAAGTTTTCGAATAAATTTTTTTTAGAATTAAAATTTGTAGGAGGCTAACAGAATAGATCTGTTTCGATATTTATATTATTTAATTGTTTAATTATAATAACAATAAGAATTTGTGAAAATCAGAATAACCTCATTTAATATTATGAAACCTTTTCGTTACTTGACTTCGGAGATAATTAAATATCACTACATAGCTGTGGAAAAATTATTCTGTGATGAATAGTTTTCGATAATTTTCAGTAACAATCATTCGTAGTTACGAAATTAATCGGATCTATACTTTATCAACTACGATCTTCAAAAAGTTTCCTATTAGTCATGGTTATATCGGTATATTTTGAACTAATACCACGGATTAAATATCAATGGGGATTAACCAGCATTCAGAAATAATTAAATCCGAAGATAGACCCAGATGAAGTAGAAATATCAGATATTATCAACATTCACTGACGTATAATATACATGGGTGTAAAGGGTGAAACTGTTTCACGGTGAAACTGTTTTCGCATTTATGATTGTATTTATCTACCAGTAATAAACGGAATTTAATTTGCAAAAACTCTTTATTGTTGAACGAGATTTATTTCGCCACACTATAGCTTAATCTATATTTGAACTGATGCTTTGTGAAAACTTACATAGGTTCTTTTATACTACTCTGTCAAGAAAGTACCGGGAATTTTCACTTAAAACAACATTTTTACATTTAATCGTCAAAATTTATTGGGTCGCCTTCAAAATAGGCTCCATTTGCTACAAAACATCTATGCCAACGGCACTTCCAATTATCGAAACATTTTTTATAGTCGCTTTCCGGGATGGACTTTAGCTCTCGCGCCGAATTTTGTTTTATGGCTTCAATCGACTCAAAACGGGTGCCATGAAGGGCAATTTTAGTTTTGGGAAGAGAAAAAAGTCGCAGGGAGCCAAATCCGGCAAATACGGTGGTTGCTGAAGCACGTTTGTTGAGTTTTTGGCGAGAAAGTCAGTCACAATCGTAGCTCGGTGAGAAGGCGCGTTATCGTCATGCAAAATCCATGAGTTGTTCGCCCACAAATTTGGCCGCTTCTTACGGATACGCTCACGCAAACGTTTCATAACGCCTAGGTAATACTCCTTGTTTACCGTCTGACCCTCTGGAACGAATTCGTAGTGCACCACGCCACGGATATCGAAGAAAACAATGAGCATCACCTTCATTTTCGAGCGGCTTTGGCGTGGTTTTTTCGGTTTCGGCTCATTTTTTGCCACCCATTCCGATGATTGCTGGCTTGTTTGCATATCGTACTCATAGACCCAGGTCTCATCACCAGTTATAATGCGTTCCATGAATGTAGAATCGGAATTACAGCCATCCAGCATGTCTGAAGCAACCTGTTCGCGATGACGTTTTTGAAGAAAATTCAGGTCTTTCGGTACGAGTCGTGCGGCCACCTTTCTCATGCCCAAAATATCAATCAAAATCGTACGTGCGGACTCGTGGGATATCTTAAGATCATGTGCTATCTCTCTCAAGCTGATACGACGGTTTTCCAGCACCCTTTCCTTAATTTTATCGACGTTATCTTCAATCGAAGCCGTCGATGGGCGTCCGGAACGAGGCAAGTCTTCGACCAATTCACGACCGTCCTTGAAGGCTCTGTACCACTGATATGCACGAGTTTTCGATAGAGCATTATCACCAAAGGCCTTTTGCAACATTTTCAATGCATCGGCACACGAAAATTCATTTGCAACACGAAACTTTAAACAAATTCTTTGCTCAACGTTATCACCCATAGTAAAAATCGGCACGCACTCTGACATCGACTGACTCAATCAGCTGTTGCAAACACACTAGTTGACAGATCCCGCTCAAGCTTGGCATAGTAATTAAGGACAGTGGTACCAACCTAGGAAAAAAAAATTTACCTGCCTCATTGCCCCGCCAGATTTAAATCGGTAATTCCCGGTACTTTCTTGACAGAATATATGTATCGACAGGTATTACAGTAAATGGGATTAAGAGTAGGAAAACAGTTATTTATCTATTCCCAGTAAGGTAGAGAGAAATAGACAATGGCAATGAAAGTTATTGGAGTTGTCGAAGGTTTTTCCAACTTACGTGAACATATTCAATAAAGGTGACCTATTGGTATCTGCTTGTTTGTTCAGGAGAATCTTCTGGGAATTACATCGGTTTATTCCAAGTGATTCTAAGGATGTTAATCTAGACCCTTCACTTTCGATATGTATAATTTCCTATCAATTGTTGAAACTATAGTCCGTCTAGAAAGTATCCGAAATTTATTATTTTTCATAATTTTAATATACTTCTTTTTTGTAACATTCTAAGATAGAACTAATGTGTAAAATAGGCTGTGCAGATAGTCGGCTATGGCCAAAGTTGCATGGCAACACCATTTGTCAAATATTGTTGATTATCAACAGGTATACAATTAATGAAATAATGTAGTAACTAGAAAAAAGAAAACAGGCAGAATATTTGTATAGAAAAGGTTTTCGAAACGTTAAAAAATTAGTGCAGTTGACTGAATTAGGAAAAACTGCTGGATATGAGTCAATAAAGAGGATAAAAAATAGCATGGATATGAGGCATAGACCAGTTTCATGAAGAACACGTAAGAATAAAGGAAACAATTTAAACGCTTTATTGGCCTTAGGACTACACAATCCGCGCCTGAGGTTTCGCAAATTGGCTAACAGATATGGAAATCCACCAAATAAAAATATTTATTGATCCTGTTAGACATTTCATGATTAGGACAAGTCAATTAATGTAAATTCAATCACAAAAAAGAATCACCATCCAAATATTCTCTGACACTATAGTATGCTGTACATACTGATTGTATAGTATGCTGTACATTACTGATTTAATAGTAATTTTAAATTTCAATTTATTCATAATTTCAATAGAATCAGGTAGATATGATTATAAAGTTTCATAATTTGGTATAATGGAGATGATTCAAATTTTGTGGTTCTGTGGATAGGCATAGATAAAGTTTCAGAGCTTCTTGTAGAGTTATTGTGAAAGCTAGACAATTTGACAAATAGTGACTCATTTTCCTTAACATATTACAAAGACTTAAAAATAAAGATACAAGGTACTGTCAGAATACCATTTGCAATAAATACAGGTCTGCAGTGATCTCGAGAACCAAGTCTGAACATCATTCTTTCTATTCTCTTTTGTGATAGAAAAACTCTATTGAATTCAACAGAATTTTCACACACCAAAATATTATAGGCCATATGGCTGTAACACAAACTATAATATACATTCAGAATTGTGTCAAAGGGAAGTGAGTCTCTAATGCGACTTATAGCGTAAAAAGATGAGCTCAGTTTCCCGTAAACATGGTCTACGTGTTCACACCATCTCAAGTTCTTATGAACGTATAAAGCCAAAAACTTTATTGAACCGCTTGGTTTCAACTTTCTGTTTTGATAATGCAGACACAGTGTTGGACATATTCACAATCAGAGCATTAGTCTAACACCAATGTACAAAGGTCGCAGCGATTCAGAAGCTCAACACGGCTCGGCACCGAAACCGCTACAGAGGTATCATCGACAAAAATGACCAACCACTCATTAACAATAAAGAAGGACAAGTCATTAATGAAGAGAATGAACAGTAGCGGCCCCAAAACAGAACCCTGAGGAACACCTAACTCACTTCTATAACTGTCCGAAAATGTCTCAAAAACTTTCACAGACATGGTTCGATTTGATAGAAAACTTGAAATCCAATCTAAAAAATTTCCCCTGAAACCTAGATTGTACAATTTACTGATAATAAACTGTGGTGCAATGCAATCAAAAGCTCTTGTGAGATTAAAAAAAATACCACATACACAAAGTCCGCCATCCAAAGAGCGATAAATGTGGTCGAAAAAGTGAAGAGCAACAGTTTGAGTCGATCTCTTAGCTCTAAATCCGTGCTGACAATTATAAATTAGATTGTACTTGTTCAGGTAATCAGTCATATGATTCATTACCACCCTTTCAATTACCTTGGAAAAAACACTAAGGATGGATATATGCCATAGTTAGTTATGCTATAAGCATCATTTTTCTTATATATTGGCAGCAAAGTTGCATGCTTCGACATATCAGGCAACACACCAGAAGAAATATAAAAATATGTCCAGAAACCGTCCGTATGTCTGAAAAGACAAGGCTACATATCAAGGAAACCAAAGAAAAATCCCTATAATGACACCTTTACAAAAGGAACGAAGGATTGAATTTTGTCATGTTTTCATGAAGATCATTTTAATAATGACTTTATATCTGATGAAAGTTGTTTCCAACTTGGTGGAAATCTCTTAAAGATCCTACCAGAACAACCTGTTACTCTTCAAATTTCCAAACTTCCACCAAAATAATGATTTGGGAAGCAATATCTCAGCCTGGCACCTCTCTGCTTAGTTGATGGTACCATTTATAGTGAAAAGTATTGTAGCATATTAAACGATTTTCTTCTTCAAGCAGGAGGATAATGCAAGATGCCATACTTCGGCCTATACTAAAGCTTGTATGCAAGAACACCAAGTGACAACCATTTCATGGTCAGCAGCTTCACCAGATCAATGAAAACATATGAGGACTAATGAAGATTGAAGTTAAACGAGCAGCGCCACGAAATAAAGATGATTTAATTCAGTCAGTTTTAGAGTCCTGCACTACTATCACCGAAAATTATGGAGGTGATCTAGTTTCGAGAGTGCCTCGGCGTTAAGTCAAGTGTTTACAGTTAAATGGGGGTTGTATAAGTAAATAAGATGAATATTTTGTTATAATTTTCTGATTCGAGAATCAAAAATATATTCTAAATAATCACAATTGAGCTGTGTTTTTTCCGGATACTTTCTAGACGGCAATATGTTCAAATCCTCTTAAATGGTTGGCGTATGTGGAACGTGTGGTATTTGAAGTGTAACTCTTTTGATGTTCGATCTGCCATTCTGATCAATATAAACAAAATCCTTACAAATTAACTTATAAACTCCTGATTTATTATCTTTGTTTGGCTTATCTTTATTATTTTTAATGTATTTGTCATTATCAGCTTTGTCAATATGTTAGCTGTCTCTGGTGAATTTCCCGTCACATTCAAGACCGCATCGGTTAACCCGTTCACAAGGAAGACGATCCGGAAGATATATCTAATTATCGATCAATTTCCATCTTGCGTGCATTTTCCAAGGTCTTTGAACACATGAGTGCGGACAGCTCAGTGGTAGAGCATTGTGCTCGTGACCGCAATGTACGGGTTCGAATCCTGTTCAGGTGGAGAAGAAATAAACAAATGTTCTAGTTGGACGGGTGTCGGCCATCATTTTACAGCTGGGTCAAAAATTTACAGTGCTGTGACCAAAGTGGCGCAAGATAGCATTGTTCATGGTAGGATGTGAACTATCTGGACAAGTTCCACATTTTGAGTGAGAGCCAACATGGATTTCTTAGCGGTCACTCAACGCAGACGTTTGAGTTTGTGTATAAATGTTTAGATGACGCTCTCTATGTGGCTGGACTATTTTTGACTTATCGCGCGCTTTTGATTCCTTACAAATAATATTTATTCTTGACAAACTATATAATCTTGGCTCTGGAGGAAACTTCCTTAAGTTGACACATAGTTATGTCTTTGATAGATTATTCACTGTTATGGTTGCTGACTTTTGTTCTGGGGAGTTTAGAACAAACCTGGGCGTACCTCAGGGTTCTGTGCTGGGACCTTTAATTTTCATTATCTTCATAAACGATTTTAAAGAACCCTTAAGGGCAAGTATAGTGATCATTCTTGTTGACGACGCGTCAGTAGCGTTTTCGGCACATAACCTGGAGAAGTTGGGAGTGAAATTTGAGATGCTAATGAATTGTTTCGTGGATTGGTGCCGGCTTGATGGTCACTCTAAAGATGACAGGTAGTCAAAAATTGGTAGCGTTTGAATGGTTCCATATTAGCCCTGTTGGTGTGCTTCTTGACAAATCTTTTGCTCACTTCTTGTGGTCTTGCCAATATTGGCTCTATTTTTGTTGATTTTTGTGAGAGTTGGTTAATGCAACAAGTTATTAGGTTGTCTTGTATACATACAGTATATTGAGTTTTGATTTATACGTCTATTAAATATAAGCCGTGCTTATAAAACATTAATTTAATTCTAAAAGTTTTCTGAATAAAATTTTTTGAAATTAAAATTGTAGAAGACTGATAGATTAAATATGTTTTGATAATCACATATTCTTATATTCTTTCTATCAAGTAAAAAGCCTTTTCCCATTTTATTTTATACATAATATATAATTATATTTAGGCTTTAATAAAAATCTTATTATGGAATATCAATAGTTTAAAGAAAACCTTATAATACCTTACAGCTTTCTGTGATTTTTGTGACGAACATAGAATATCTTGATATTAAAGTTCAAGAGATGATCCAGACGACTTTTAGGTAAGTTATATTTATTGTCAGTTGATTTTCATTTTTAAATATGATTTAGGAGCGAGGAAGAGATTATCGGAATTCTAATTGTTTTTTGAAGATATAATGAATGTTTTGAGAGATTTTTGAATTAACTTATTATTTCAAACAAATTATTATATATTTTCTGAGAAGTCCTTAAATTATGTTTTGTATTCTTGAAAAAGAATTAGTTTTCATGATGGTAAGATCAGAAACAAAATTTTGTCTCCTTCAAATATTTATTTATTAATTTGAATCGACAACTTATATTTGTTGGTTTATTTATTCCAATTGAAATTGTATATTGAGTTTTGATTTTATACGTCTATTAAATATAAGCTGTGCTTATAAGACATTAATTTACTTCTAAACAAAGAATGACCGATCCAAGTGGAATGTAAACTTTGTATTGTTTTCAAATCGAAAAGTGAAATATATATTTCTTGTGCGGTATAAAAATACAATAAAGTATCTAACTAATCAGATGATTTAATTAAATCGGCGGATATTTAGCACTAATTTGAGAATGGTACATAGGAGGTTCTTCGAATCAGGATAGTGCAACATACATCTGTGTTACAGTTCGAAACTTAAATAAAGCCGAATAGACTTTGTTCATCGCCGGTCATAAGCGATAGATATGCATGTTTCATAGCTTTTTGACTATTCATCAGTGCGTTGCTCTAATAGCAAGGAAGGCAACACTCACTTATATTCGCCTTAGATGGCGCTGTTGTTCAGCGAAACAGTAGGGGCGCTATGCAGGCCGAATATAAAGGGTTTCCAATGAGAGGTTTCATTTAAATATTGAAAAAAAATCAGTTGTTTTCAGATAGATGATTAGTTTTCAAGTTTTCGCAGAATTATTCCTAATATTAATTCGGCTTACTCGAATGTCCCTCTATCATTCCAGATAAAATCGGATTAGATAAAGACTGAAATCTAATATAAATGGAATTACTTACTGACTTGTCAAAGTAGATTTGTGATCGTTTAGCTTTTCTGCTCTACGAACAATTAGCTATTTTGTGCTTAATTGTATTGGTAACTCAAAAAAACAAAAAATGAAATTAGTAATTTTTTTCATTATAGCAAGTTTCAGTGTTATTTTAGGTGAGTTCGTAATTTCACTTTGAAGGTATATAAATTCACTTTCAAGAATTTCTACTCTTCTATAGTTCGATCAAATAAGATATTGAAGATTATAAAAATTCCCATAGAGCTGAAAATTACTATATCTTCAAAAAACAATTAGAATTCCGATAAGGTCTTCATGGATCCTACTTCACATTTAAAAATAAAATTAATTAACAAATATAACTCACCTGACAAACCTACTGATATCCTTGTTTTCAACACCAAAACTTTAAAATCCAAGTTATTCTATGTTCGTCACAAAAATCACAGAAAGTGGTTTTCTTTAAACCACTTGATATTCCATAATGAATTTTATTCAAACCTAGCATAATTATATATTATATATAAAATAAAATAATAAGAAGAGTTTTTTTTAATTGATAGAAGCAATATTACAAAATTTGAATATCAAAACAGATTTAATCAGTTAGTCTTCTATAATGTTAATTCAAAAAAAAATTTATTCAAAACTTTTTAGAATTAAATTAATGTCTTATAAGCACAGCTTATATTTAGTAAGTCATCGCATTTTGGTGGATTTTCATGGTGATCATACTCCAGCTGAACCAACGTGTGGTTTGCCCGATTGAAAAGAAGCAGTTTTGATTTGGAAGACGAACGATTAAGGATGAAGAATTAGAGGCAAGGCTTGATGAAGTTCCATGACAAATGCAAGAGGAATACGCAAAAACACTCGGGGAAATTAGCGCTCGTATTGCGAGAAAAACGGCTGCAATTTGCCGATCGACACGACAAAGTTATTGACACTTTTAAATCGAGTAAACAATTTCTGACACGTTTGTTCAGATAGAGCATGGTCACCATAAACATCCACCAAAATACGATGACCTTCGGCAGCCATTTTCTTCATGCTTAAATAATGAAGTGAAACTTTCCGCATACACACTGTATTTTCAAAGCACACATAAACTATGTTGTTTACACCTCAGCGAAATGTACCGAAAAGAAAGTCTAATGATGACACTTCAAAATGAAGGTGTTGCCAGATGAAACGATGGAATAATTAACTAGTAGCGACATCTGTTAACAAAACTCCTAATTGAAATTAAGTTTTTCTGAGATCACATTTTTTTCATTAAATAATATGTGTTTGCTACAGAATGTTTTCTTTTTATGTCAATCAAATATAAACCTCTATCAAGTATGAACTCAATAAATTAATTTTCATCCTCAAATATTTCCTCAATTTATTCAGGTAATTCGAGAAATGATGAAAGTTTTCAACACTATTCTGACTCCGAGCCGAAAGATGTTTCAACTACGAACTCAACTGAAAGAATATTAAAGAAATTGAAATATATTTATTATCCGACGGGGTATTCCTGGGACTATACTACGGAATTTGAGTATACTACGCCCAGGAACTATACCACGCCCTGGAACTATACCACGCCCGTGAACTATACAACGTCCTGGAACTATACCACGCCCTGGAACTATACCACGTCCTGGAACTATACCACGCCCTGGAACTATACAACGCCCTGGAACTATACCACGCCCTGGAAGTATACCACGCCCTGGAACTATACCACTTGGTCTCCATGGACAAAGTCTCCAAATTCAACTACTCCTAAGCCTAATACTCTTTCACCTCTAAAAAGCATTCTTTACTATATCTGGAATTCCAATGTAACTATCAACAACTGAAATTAATTGTTGAAATTAAATATATAAATTATAAAGTAATTTCTTCATGCTGAAGCCGATATTGGGAAAGAACACTTGCAGTCATAAACCACATATGTAATATTTATTTGTTATAGGATACTAGCAGACCCGGCGAACTCCGTTTCGCCACCAGATTCGTTTTATGTAACATTTCGTTTGGTGATTAAAAGATAAAGAAAAAAAATTTTTTTGTTATATATTTGAAAAGGAAAATATTTATTTCATTTCACAACAGTAATAAATTCATTTCAATTACCTACTAAAATGAAGTGTTATTTAGTTGTTTCATTGTAGTGCTCTTTGGTAAACCACATTTTTTGTTTTTTGTTGGCACCATTGAACCATGCAAATGATATATTTGACCTTGTGTCTGTAATTGCAAATAATCATTAAAATTTGTTCATGAATACGTTGTAAATCGTGTGATGGTGTAGTGTGTGGTGTATATGCAGTTGTTATGTGTTGCAATTCATTGAGTGATTGGTTATGTGTGTTGTATCTTTTACCTTGCAAGTCGGCATGAAGCCGCCTTCTCGAATGATATTAGCTCCAAAGGAAGTCATGCGAAAGCAGTTATTGTATTCAAGGATGTGTTGAAGAAAATGGCTGGAATCGGGATCACTTCCATCAAACAATGTTTTCAGTGGCTGTGGTGGTGTAAGTAATGGATCCAGTTTGACTTTTCCACTTGCGCAGCACAATCCAACCGTTTCTCTTTTGAACTTTAACGCATTGCAATATCGGCATAAAGTCGTCATTCGTCCAATATCCAAATTTTCATCATCACTGTAGTTCGCAGTGGGATCATATTGGAATGCCAAGCGATTGTATGATTGCCAATGATCTTCGTGTGCTCACGCGATGTCTCAATCGGTCATTTTCTCTTATTATATTTTGTCTTTCTTCGCTTAAGTTCCTTGAATAGACTTGTTGCTGGCTTGCATGTCTTGTGCGGCGGCCGATGTTCGCACGTCGTTCTCTAGGCATTTTGGACTATGGACAGAGTGTTGAATTTAACTTCAAATGCACGATCCACATAATTTACACTGAGCTTAAATGAAATTAACTGAGCAGAGAATAATGAGTAGCTGTCAAACACTTTATCACGCACCGGCGCCATCTACTTGAAGTATTGGTTTGTAGTACATGCTATGTATGAGAGATGGCGCTGTATGTGAAAAACGATTTCCCCACTTTTCTGTTGAATTTTTCCTGAATTTTCCTGAATTTTCTCTGCTATAAACCTCACGGAGCCCAAGACCTTTCCAACGAATGCAAAACCGTGGAAATCGGTTCGTGCGTTCTGGAGTTATAGCGTCAGGGAGGAAAACCGGACTTATTTTTATATAGTAGATTGAATAAATGAACGATTATCTTTTTTTTTTAAATCAATTTGAATATATAGTCCGTCTAGAAAGTATCCGGAATTTATTATTTTTCTTAATTTTAATATACTTATTTTTTGTAACATTCTAAGACAAAAGTAATTTATAAAAAAGGTTGTGCAGACAGGTGAATTCTACCAGAATTGTTATTGGCTATTTGAGGGAGACCTCTTTTCCAAGTGACTACCAAGCAGTCTCCACAGTCCACCCCTAGAGGTAGAAAGTATGATAAGGATTACGCCATATCATCGCGCGTGGCGAGAACCCCTCCGAAGCGATGAACCCACCAGCTTCCAGTTTGGGCCCCGACTCGAAAGCCAGAACCGTCTGACTGGTAGCAGCGAAGCACTATCCAACCCCTACAGGCTCAGCAGGTCAGTACCCGAGTTGGTTTGAGACGCAACTCACCCGCCGGAGGGAATTCTTATCCATCCACCCTAACGCAGTTCCATGAACTAAGATAAACTCAAGATTGACGACTACAATTGATCCTGGTACGAGCACCATCTAGCGGACTGTACGTCCTGACCCACCGAACCCATGTGAGGTCATTTGATTGATCCTGGCGTCAAGCACTAATGGCGGAGCCACAAACCCTAAATAGTTACGCACAGATCCAGGGGCCAGGACAGGCCGGTCAAACCGTCAAGTCCCGTTAAACCCCGAGTCGTTTCATGAGAATATCCCGAAAATGGGGGTCTGCGAACAGATAAATGAAATACCCCCCCAGTCCTGCATGCGTACTTTCAACCACTGCCCCCTCGAGTCCAACACCAATGGGGTGGCCAGGAGGTACAAGTAACACCTGTGGGCAAGACCACCCCCCCCGAGGTAACGCAGTATGCTACATAACGCACTCGGCCATTACACAGAATCCGGAGATTCATACTGCGATATGGTAGAGTACGCTAGTTTTAAGGGAGAAGCCCTGTGCTGCGACAGACTCCCTTGTCACTGAGTTAATCAACCGGCTCAGCCCTCCATTTCATCTGAGCGGCAAAACTAGGGCCCCATTCGGAGATCTTCCACCATACAGGTCCAGTGACTGGCGCGAAATGGCATTACGTTAGACACCAAGACTTAACCCTCCATTTCGCCGGGACGAAACTAGGGTCCTAGTCAAGAGAGCGCCCCCATCACGTCAAGATCTAATGCCTGGGGGGCGAGGTTGTGGAGACAGTCGCCTATGGTCAAAGTTGCATGACAACACTAGTTCTCAAATATTGTTGATTGTCAACAAGTATACAATTTATGAAATAATGTCGCAACTAGAAAAAAGAAAACAGGTAGAATATTTGTAGAAAAGGTTTTCAAAACGTTAAAAAATTAGTGCAATTGACTGAAATGGAAAAAAGTGCTGAAACAATGAAACAATAAAGAGAATAAAAAATGGTATAAATATGAGGCTTTAATATAAGATTAAAGGAAATAATTAAAGCGCTTTATTGGCCTAAGGACGACACAATACGCGCCTGGGGTTTCGTAAATTGGCTAACCGATTTGGAAATCAACCAAATATAAAAGTATGCAATAATGAAATTTGTGACCCAAGTGTATATAATTATAGATATTTAGTAGGATATAGGTCAAGTAAAATACTCATTGGGGGTAAATATGCTGTATTTGCCAACGTTTCAACCCAAATTAGGCCATTCTCAGGGCATTAGAAAATAGTATTTTACAGTGTTATACGACAACAACAATATATTTGTATAAAAACATAACATAATACGAAAAGTGAAACCAAATATCACCCACATCCAAGTTCAAATGTGAATGCTCTTAAAAGCCATTATGTCCAAAAATTTCCTAGGAAATTGAGGTAGCATAAATTTACTTGATGTTCTTGCCGATGTTAGGATATCTATCAGTTCTTGCGCCTACCAAATACAGTTGACATTCAGATTACGACTAGTATGTTCTCTGTTGCAGTGAGGGAATAAAAACAAATGCGTGGACCCAAAAAACAACACACTATCATATATATGGAACTTACACCGGGCGTTGAACCCTTACTAAAATGCCGTGATAGATTATACTTAATTTTTCGACGTTTTGTTTATACTGTTAGGATGTTTTTTGATTTCAATAATTTGATCTAGCAATATTTTCTTATAATTTTTCTATTGGCCTAAAATAGCGGCATTATTAAAATCAAAATCATGTTTGTGGTCAAAATGTTGAGCTAATGCTGTCTTACTGTATGCATTGATAATGTTAGCCGATCATATGCTTCGTTCACAAGTTTATGGGGGTAGTTGTTCTTCACTAAGTAAGTCTTTATTTTGTTGAAATTTTTGAGTGGTAATCAGGGTGTGAAAGTTTAATTACTCTATGCTTCAGGTTATTGATAATATTGAGTTTTTGTTCAAAGGAGTGCTCTGAATGAAAATTAAGAAATCTCTCGGAAAAAGTACCCTTATGGTACCAATCTGTTTTTGTTTTATTATTCTCAGTTCTTAACAGTAGGGGATCTAGAAAAACTATAGAACAGAATCACAAACACAATGTATAAACAAACTAAGCTTTCTACTTCCTTTCTTCAAAAGATACTTTGATGATATCAAAACGTGTATACCAAAAAACGAATTACCTACTATTCTAAAAGTATTCAACAACTTTCACCCTAGATTACAATTCACCATAGAAAAATAAAACTACAGTTCTATAGCTTTTCTAGATCTCCTACTAATAAGAACTGAAAATAATAAAATAAAAACAGATTGGTACCAGAAGGAGATTTCTCAATTTTTATTCAGAGCATTCCTTTAAACAAAAACTCAATAACCTCAATAACCTGAAGCACTCGCTTATATCCAGAGGGGTGGCAAGATGGTATACTTCAACCAATACGTAAGTTCGGATGCAAAACCACCAAATAACAACCATTTCATGGCCAGCAGCTTCACCAGATCGTAGTCCCATTGAAAACATCTAGGGACTAATGAAGATTGAAGTTTAACGAGCAACACCACGATATGGAGATGATTTAATTCAATCCTGGACTACCAGTACTGAAAATTATGGGGGTGATCTAATTTTGGGTGTACCTCGACGTTTAGTCATGTGTTTACAATTAAATGGAAGTTGTCTAAGTAAATAAGCTCTATATTTTGTTATTATTTTCTAATTCAAGAATTAAAAATATTTACTAAATAATTAAAATTGAGCTCTGTTTATTCCGGATATTTTCTAGATGGATTATACATTAATTGATACTTTTTATTCTAATCTGTAACGCCCTTATACAGTGTAGAAACCACGTAAGGATTAAAATGATTTGTATCTTTATGTTAGAAAATTATAAAACACACTGGGACACGTCAACTTTTTTTTAAACATAAATGTAAATATACAGAGTCATTCGCGTAAGTCAAGCATAGTCTATGTTAGCTCCTGCATAAAAGTCAATTTACACGGATGAAGTTTTTGTTTGTGTAGATACCTTATGACAGTTGTATGACATTATTTTCATGGACAAATTGGCGTGTACTTGTCGTTGAATCTTCTGCAACGCCTAACAAAACATCCAATTTCACAATATCTTCAACGAATTGCGGTTTTCTTTTTAATGGTTTTACATGCTCTGAATTGTACATGAATTTTAGACACAGTACCTTGTGAAATATTAGGCAACTGGGGATATCTCTGATTAAATAAAATTGCCACTTCAATTTGACTTCTGCAATTATCCCCGTAACCGATCATCATTAAAATCTAAATTCGGTGAGTCTCAGTTGAATATTTCATTATTACTTCTACCATAAATACGTTTTCAATTAGGAATTTACTATTTCAATGTGAATCTCAACACTGCAACATTTGAGTGATAACAATCCACATTATTTGTAGATTTTCCTTATTTATCGGCATAAGTAGATGGTTTTTAAGGTACTCGTGACAAAAAATGTTGACGAAACCAAGATCTATGAGCGTATCTAGAATTGACTCTACAAATTTTCCCAACTCAATTGATACCTAGTTAGTTCAGAATTCTCTTAACTCTGTATTTAGGTTATTTAAAAAATACCATTATTCTCAACGCGTGATAAATTATCAATTTCATTATTTCACCCGGTGTTATTCATGATAGACCATACAGGATACAGTTTGTTGAAATCAGGTTGTTGATGAGCTTCAAAAAATATACAGGGTGTTCCATTTGAAATAAAGACAACGTACTGTGCTGGACTTGCGCGAATCATCTTGTATATTTAAATTTCAGCTTTCCAGTGGTTTTCATAATTTTCTGACATAAGGACACAAATTATTTTATTCCATTACTGGTTTCCACTGTGTATACATATTCCAAAAGGAAATTGGGATTTTTTAGAGGAAAAACATAAATTAATTCAACAGCCTCAAGTTCTAGCGATCATTCTATTAGTGCAATTAATGTAGTCCATCTAGAAAGTGTCCGGAAAAAACAAAGCTCAATTGTAATTATATAGTATATTTATTTTAATTCTAGAATTAGAAAATTATATCAAAATATTCATCTTGTTTACTTATGTCGGGTGTTTTTTTTTTTGTAATTGAACTTTAAATTGAAATAAAACACATTCAAATTAAGATTGAAGCCAATTTTTTTTCATTTGAAAGATAATTTTATGACATTTATGTTTTGAAAATAATTTCCGGAATATGTCCACCAGGACTAGCTCTGAGGAACCGCATTCCACTAGACCAATTTTGAACCACATTTTTGAATAATTCAGGCCTTATTTCATCAATAACACGAGTTATGTTGGCTTTCGAAGCGTCTATTGTTTCTGGTTTATCAGCATAAACCAATGACTTGACATAAGCCTAAAGGAAATAATCCAGTTGAGTTATGTCGCATGATCTTGGAGACCAATTAATTGGACCATTTCTCGAAATAATGTTATCGCCAAATCTTTCTTTCAATAAATCAAATGTTACGGTAGCAGCATGAGGTGTAGCACCATCTAGTTGGAAAAAAAACAATTCTGGGTCGATACCATTCACATTTTGAAACAAATAATCATTGATCATCGATCTGTAACGAGCACCATTTAGTGTAATATTAGCTCCAGCATAGTTTTTAAAGAAATATGGACCGATTATGTCTCCAGCGCGTAATGCACCTTAAAGTGCATTTTTTAGGATTCAATGGAACCTGCAGAACTTCTTGAGGATTGTTTTGACTCCATATAAGGCAATTTTGCTTGTTTACATAGCCGTTCAACCAGAAATGAGCTTCATCACTAAACACAATTTTACGATAAAAAAGAGGGTGAACTTCAAGCTGTTCTAGGGCCCAATCAGTAAAAAACGACGCTTATTATGGTCAAGTGGCTTTAGTTCTTGAACCAGTTGGATCCTGTATGGTTGTAGACCAAGATCTTTACGCAAAATTTTCCATGTGGTGCATACAAAGAGTCCAACTTGTTGTGAACGTTGACAAATAGACAAATCTGGATCATCATTAACACTATGACTTACAGCAGCGATATTTTCTTCTGTATGTACAGTTCTTTGTCTTGTTGTTGCATTGAATAGAGAGAATGTTGTCGGAAATCTCAATTGTTCGACGAATAAGCTGCTCTGATCGACGATTATGTAAAGTGCTCTATAAGTTTGGCGAATAGAACACTGATTTTGAAAATAAATTTCAACAATCTGTAAACTTTGTTGCGGCGTGAATCTGTCCATCATAATTTGTCAATGTTTACTGAATAGAAATGTTTAGGTTAACAACATGGCTTCCACCTTCTGTCAAATCACAGATAACCCTATCGAAAGTTCTAGCACTCTAAAAAAACACGCGATATAACGTCCATTTAACTGTAAACAATTGACTTAACGCCGAGGTACACCCGCAAATAGATCACTTCTATAATTTGACTGAATTAAATCATCTTCATTTCGTGGCGCTGCTTATTCAACTTCAATCTTCATTAGTCCTCGTATATTTTCAATGGGGCTAAGATCTGGTGAAGCTGCTGGTCATGAAATGGTTGTCACTTGGTGTTCTTGCATCCAAGTTTGAGTATAGGCCGAAGTATGGCATCTTGCATTATCCTGCTGAAAACGCCACTCCTCTGTATACATTCTGTCAAGAAAGTACCGGGAATTATCGATTTAAATCTGGCGGGGCAATGAGGCAGGTAAATTTTTTTTTCCTAGGTTGGTACCACTGTCCTTAATTACTATGCGAAGCTTGAGCGGGATCTGTCAACTAGTGTGTTTGCAACAGCTGATTAAGTCAGTCGATGTCAGAGTGCGTGCCGATTTTTACTATGGGTGATTACGTTGAGCAAAGAATTTGTTTAAAGTTTTGTGTTGCAAATGAATTTTCGTGTGCCGATGCATTGAAAATGTTGCAAAAGGCCTTTGGTGATAATTGTCTATCGAAAACTCGTGCATATCAGTGGTACAGAGCCTTCAAGGACGGTCGTGAAGTGGTCGCCCATCGACGGCTTCGATCGAAGATAACGTCGATAAAATTAAGGAAAGGGTGCTGGAAAACCGTCGTACCAGCTTGAGAGAGATAGCATATGATCTTAAGATATCCCACGAGTCTGCACGTACGATTTTGATTGATATTTTTTGCATGAGAAAGGTGGCCGCACGACTCGTACCGAAAGACCTGAATTTTCTTCAAAAACGTCATCGCGAACAGGTTGCTTCAGACATGCTGGATCGCTGTAATTCCGATTCTACATTCATGGAACGCATTATAACTGGTGATGAGACCTGGGTCTACGAGTACGATATGCAAACAAGCCAGCAATCATCGGAATGGGTGGCAAAAAATGAGCCGAAACCGAAAAAACCACGCCAAAGCCGCTCGAAAATGAAGGTGATGCTCATTGTTTTCTTCGATATCCGTGGCGTGGTGCACTACGAATTCGTTCCAGAGGGTCAGACGGTAAACAAGGAGTATTATCTAGGCGTTATGAAACGTTTGCGTGAGCGTATCCGTAAGAAGCAGCCAAATTTGTGGGCGAACAACTCATGGATTTTGCATGACGATAACGCGCCTTCTCACCGAGCTACGATTGTGACTGACTTTCTCGCCAAGAAATCGACAAACGTGCTTCAGCAACCACCGTGTTCGCCGGATTTGGCTCCCTGCGACTTTTTCCTCTTCCCAAAACTAAAATTGCCCCTTCGTGGCACCCGTTTTGAGTCGATTGAAGCCATAAAACAAAATTCGGCGCGAGAGCTAAAGTCCATCCCGGAAAGCGCCTATAAAAAATGTTTCGATAATTGGAAGTGCCGTTGGCATAGATGTATTGGAGCAAATGGAGCCTATTTTGAAGGCGATCCAATAAATTTTGACGATTAAATGTAAAAATGTTGTTTTAATTGAAAATTCCCGGTACTTTCATGACAGAGTAGTATAAAGCATGGGCCATTTCAAAGAGAAAATCGTTTAAAATGCCACAATACTTTTCACTATTGATGGTACCATCAACTATACAGGCGTAGCATCACGCTGAGATATTGCTCTCCAAACCATTATTTTGGTGGGAAATTTGGATATTTGAACGGTAACAGGTTGTTTTGATAGGATATTTAAGTGATTTACAGCAAGTTGGAAATAAGTTTTATCAGATATTAAGACATTATGAAAATTATTTTCTTGAAAACGTTGACAAAATTCTATGTTTCGTTCCTTTTGTAAAAGTGTCATTTTTTTTGGTTATCTTGATATATAGCCTTGTTTTTTCAGTGACATACCGACCGTTTCTGGACATTCTTTTACATTTCGTTAATTTCGAAATCTGTTAGCCAATTTGCGAAATCCCAGGCTCGGATTGTGTCGTCCTAAGGCCAATAAAGCGTTTAAATTGTTTCCTTTAATCTTACGCCGTCTTACTGAAACTGGTCGATGCCTCATATCCATGCCATTTTTTATCCTCTTTATTGTCTCATATACAGCACTTTTTCCCAGTTCAGACAATTGCACTAATTTTTTAACGTTCCAAAAATCTATTCTATAAAATAATTCCCCCTGTTTTTTTCCCAGTTGCCACATTATTTCAAAAATTGTTGACCTGTTGAAAATAAACAATATTTGCCATGGAACTTTGGCCATAGTCGACTATCTGCACAACCTATTTTATACATTACTTTTGTCTTAGAATGTTACAGAAAGAAGTATATTAAAATTATGACAAATATAAAATTTCGGTTACTTTCTAGATGGACTATATATTCTAAAGATGACAAAATGTGCCACTTCCAAATCTCATTTTCTATGAGAAAATCGGGCACTTGCCATTTGACGACTGATATTTCATCTAAACATAATTCCGATTTGCTCTAAACGACCCTACAAATCTAACTTTATTAAAAGATAAGAAAGTCTGGTGTCATCAGTTCTAAAGCGATGAAACCCCCTCTCGTAACTGTGGCCCCAACGTTTGCGACGCATTTTACTGATAAAACGACCAAGATAAACTCGAGAAAATGTTACTGTTTTAAAATTTAAGTATAATAGGTTTACTCTTTGGCCGAGATAATGTAAAAAGTATCCACATAACTCGGGGCAGTTTAAACGTCCGGGCTTCTAATTTTAAAATGGCGAAGAGCGCGATTCGGAACGTCGTTTTGAAGGAGATAAGGGCTTAAATATCACTCCGGCTAAATTTGGTGTGAATAAAAATTTCAGTTCTTTTCTTGTATTCACCGACATGAATACTCAGAAGTATTTGACAAAATTAACAGTGGATAGTTTTTGGATACTGTCCAGGAAAACTCTCTCATTTGAAACCTGCATCAATAAACACAGTGTGTTGCATTCAAATAAATTAACTCGACCCATAATCTGTACCAAATATCATTAATAAGGAGTATGAGTTATGATTATAGAAAGTTCTATAAATAAAGTCAGTGGAAAATTCATCTGTATAACAATTCTAAACTCAAACAAGCCCGATTAGCTTTTGTTGATTGCTGAGACATAAGTTGCAGACATACGCACGTTTCGAAACTTGTTGGTTCCTCGTCAGTGCAACAACTACAAGTCTGTCACGCACCTATATTTGCTCATCACGGGAACACCAATGTATTTATCATACACTAGCGTCATCTAGTACACGCAAATATGAAGGGTCTTTCAATGGGAACGCCCCATTTTTAAATTGACATCACCCACTCATGGCAGCCATTGTTTATTTGTGACATTGACAGTTTTAATTTTCAATATCTACCATTTAATTGTTGAAAGATACACACTCCAACAATATTTAGATATAATCTATTAGGAGTACAAATAAGTTTCCGCCGTACGGAACCCAATTTCCTTGTTTATGAATCATTCCTAATGATTTTAAACGATGTGAGACTGCTTGCTGAGTGACTTCTAATGTTAGAGCAAGTTTTTTTTGTGTTTGAGATGAATCTTCCTCCAATAATTCCTCCAATTCTGCATCCTCGTAAATGTTTGGCCTTCCACTGCGAACTTTGTCTTCTACGTCGAAATCACCGTCTGTAAATTTTTTAAACCACTCTCGACACGTTCTCTCACTCAAAGCACCCTCACCATATGCTTCTACGAGCAATTGATGGGCCTCAGCAGCAGATTTCTTTAAATTAAAGAAGTAAACTAATATTTCCCGCAAATGACGCTTACTTGGCTCAAATTTTGAAAATTTAAACTTATAAAAATTATATTTTACTAATATAAAATCAATGATATTAATAGGTTATGTTGTTCTTGAATGTCCAAGCTATTTTTTAAGCCGGTTATCATCTGCGAAAGCTAACCGAAACTCCGTGCCGCGCCATCTACAATAAAACGGCGGAAACTTATTTGTACCCCTAATAGATTTATTGTGGAAAAAAGCGATCTGTTTTGCCAACTTTACGTGCTTCAACTCCAAATTTTGAATATTTATATTGAAATAAGACATTTCCACCATTTCACCATTGCATCCTGTTCGAGTAAACAATTTGGTCAACATGTTAATATGATTAAAAAATATATAAGTGTTAGTATTTTAATTTCCACAAAAATGTTGATGATACAACAATTGTTTCACGACACTTACAAGTTAACTTGGAAAGGATTTCCCTTTAGTATACATTGACCAGACTAATCATTTAAGAAAAAAATCAAAGAACACCATAGGAGTTACAAATCGTATTCCGTACATTCGACATATGCTAATAATCTTAAGGAATTCAGGCATAATTTCAACAATAACTATGAAACTATCCACGTGGAAAGCAAAAGTTCTAGATTAACACTTTTAGAATTTCTTGAAATCAACAGGTACAATGCCCGTAAAATCCTTTTGAATGAACAAACAGATGTTGACAAGTCTCCATTACTGAATATCTTTCCTTAATGGCATTTTTTAGCGGCAGACTCCAATAAACACCTTGAGTTTTTATGACTTGTTCTTCCATTATTTGGTCACGTAACTAACAATGTGTTTAAACTCGGTTACACTGAACTCCATCAGCCAGTATAATATAAATAGCTGAAGAAGCCACATCATGCTGAAACAATTGTTGAAGTAAAATTATTTTTGTGGAAATAAAATACTATCTCCTATATCTTTTTTAATTCTTATATATTTTTTAATTGAAATGAGTTTCCACTAAGTAGAGACCGACTAAAATCAAAAGTTAATATGAGTAATATAACTGTTCGGAATATTTTGAAAAAAAATGGTTATGATATTTATAAAGTAGAGACTAGCTAAGAAATTTTTCCATACAACAAGATAGAACGGATGGAATTTTGTGAAAAGACACAACAGGATACTATTCGAACACTTAAGTTAAATTTGAGAGCTTTTAACTTGCGTTAGGTTTTTTTTGATTCATTTAATTTTCAAACCAGTTATAATAATAATAATATATATTTATAATATATTTCTTTATTTTACCCAGGAATATCCCAATTATAGGGTAACATGTTACAAAATGCGGAATATTACAACGTAATAATGGATAAAAACATAAAATAATCAATAATTCACAAAACTAACCAAATATATTCACTAGAAGTTTATCAGCACATTTACACATACCATTGCTCGCCCCGACAAGTTAGTACGAGCTGTACGCAAATAAAAAATATATGTAGACCTCGCTACCAATTTTGGAACATTGAAATTCATTTTCGATAGCAGATTAGGTGACCTTTCGGTCAGCAGTTTCTGAGCAAACTTTGCACACTGATTCTCATGATGATAACCTCATCTCATTCGTGATAGACGATATATCAGTACCACGCTCGGGATATACTACTCTGTCAAGAAAGTACCGGGAATTTTCAATTAAAACAACATTTTTACATTTAATCGTCAAAATTTATTGGGTCGCCTTCAGAATAGGCTCCATTTGCTCCAATACATCTATGCCAACGGCACTTCCAATTATCTAAACATTTTTTATAGGCGCTTTCCGGGATGGACTTTAGCTCTCGCGCCGAATTTTGTTTTATGGCTTCAATCGACTCAAAACGGGTGCCACGAAGGGGCAATTTTAGTTTTGGGAAGAGGAAAAAGTCGCAGGGAGCCAAATCCGGCGAATACGGTGGTTGCTGAAGCACGTTTGTTGAGTTTTTGGCGAGAAAGTCAGTCACAATCGTAGCTCGGTGAGAAGGCGCGTTATCGTCATGCAAAACCCATGAGTTGTTCGCCCACAAATTTGGCCGCTTCTTACGGATACGCTCACGCAAACGTTTCATAACGCCTAGGTAATACTCCTTGTTTACCGTCTGACCCTCTGGAACGAATTCGTAGTGCACCACGCCACGGATATCGAAGAAAACAATGAGCATCACCTTCATTTTCGAGCGGCTTTGGCGTGGTTTTTTCGGTTTCGGCTCATTTTTGGCCACCCATTCCGATGATGGCTGGCTTGTTTGCATATCGTACTCGTAGACCCAGGTCTCATCACCAGTTATAATGCGTTCCATGAATGTAGAATCAGAATTACAGCGATCCAGCATGTCTGAAGCAATCTGTTCGCGATGACGTTTTTGAAGAAAATTCAGGTCTTTCGGTACGAGTCGTGCGGCCACCTTTCTCATGCCCAAAATATCAATCAAAATCGTACGTGCGGACTTGTGGGATATCTTAAGATCATGTGCTATCTCTCTCAAGCTGGTACGACGGTTTTCCAGCACCCTTTCCTTAATTTTATCGACGTTATCTTCGATCGAAGCCGTCGATGGGCGTCCACTTCACGACCGTCCTTGAAGGCTCTGTACCACTGATATGCACGAGTTTTCGATAGAGCATTATCACCAAAGGCCTTTTGCAACATTTTCAATGCATCGGCACACGAAAATTCATTTGCAACACAAAACTTTAAACAAATTCTTTGCTCAACGTAATCACCCATAGTAAAAATCGGCACGCACTCTGACATCGACTGACTTAATCAGCTGTTGCAAACACACTAGTTGACAGATCCCGCTCAAGCTTGGCATAGTAATTAAGGACAGTGGTACCAACCTAAGAAAAAAATTTTTTACCTGCCTCATTGCCCCGCCAGATTTAAATCGATAATTCCCGGTACTTTCTTGACAGAATGTATGCCAGTTCGCCTTAACAACACAAACTTGACAAACTTTCTGTGAATACGCTCCAGTGATATCAAATGACAGTCATAAATAGGAAACCATATCAAGTGTGCATACTCCAACCTAATGCTGACCAATGTGAAATACAAAATCCTCAAAAAAAGTCCCCGCTAAACCTCAACACAAAGCCCAAAGTGCGGCTAGCAAACGCACGCAACTCTTCAACATGTGTGATGAAACTGAACGTGGAATCAAACAGGATTCCAAGGTCATATAGTTGATCATTATCGCCAACATAGTTGTCAGCTATATGAAAGTTATAAGTCAACCGATGTGACCTTCTACTGAATGTAACTTTAAAACACTTCTCCATATTCAGCATGAATTTGTTGGATAAACAGCAACTATGAATACACTCCAAGCTTGACTGGAGCAGCACCAAATCATTAGGACTGTTTATTCTCAAGTATGATCCGATGAGCTTCACATATGCCGGACTGAAACCGAAGGACGAGATCTTCTTCAGCAGAATATCATGATCGACAGAGTCGAAGACTCTCGATAAGTCAGCATACATCACATCAACCTGACCTCCATCATCCAAACATTCAGTAATATATTGTGTGATCGTTGCCAAGTTAGTCATAGTATAATAGATCTTGCTCTAACAAAACCGTGCTGCTCCGTGGAAAAATATGAACTGGCTCTGAAATACATATCTCCATATAACAGTTATGGCAAAAAGTGAACCCGAGTTCGGATATGAAATTATCTGCGCCACTAATTGTCGCAAATGAATTCGTCAATATGCAATGAAACAGGAATGTCGTATGGTATTGTATTTGATTTTAAAGCGTTAGGGGCTACACGCCAGCGTTTCTGAATTCTATGTGCCGATTAAATTTGTATATCATCCGAAACGAAATGAGGTGCACAACTCCCCATAATGGCTTCATCTGTGTGAGAGAGAAAAGCGTTCATTTTGAGTTCTACATTCATTATCATAAAGCGCATATCTTTCAATTATTCCCATGCTCGACTGGTTGATCGGAGTTCTTTGTCTTACGCATTGAATATCCTAACATTAAAACGTGATTTTCCAAACTTGTATAAGCAAGTGTACAGTAAATCATAGTTCATTTGTGTTTTAACATAAGATGAAAAAGATTTTTTGTCGGCATGCAGAATAAAATAAAAGGTCTTCCATGTTGTTTCATGAAACCAAAGAAGAAGTCGACAAAAGAATGAACAAATTGAAAAAAAAATCGCAGGATATCTAATCCGCGGCCAGAAGTTCAACAAAAATATGGGATGCTCCAGAAAATCCAATAAAGAACGTCACAAGACGGGACGTGTATTTCATACCGAAATTCGCAAATGGATGAGCGGGAATAACAGGAAGCCGTTGGTGAGAAATGAAGGTGTTACAAGTTATGGGAGTCATCTTTCTTCCGTCTCTACCGGATATTGCTGCACGCCACATCCAAATATGCCCCATTTGTCATAAAAGCCACAATTCTTGCCTGCTCGTTCAGTCAGACCTGAAGGATTGTTCTGGGAGGAGGGATTTTCGCAAGCAGCACATGATTATAGTATCTGAAATATGAAATTACGAGGGGATAATGTAAGTAATCTAATAATCTCATTTACTGATGACACTGTCTGAGGATTTAAATATGAAATTTCACTAATTTACGATCATAAGTTTTCCAGGAATCCTCAGTGAAAGACGACCAGAATGACTGACGCCACAATTATGAATAAAATCGAGCATCGCGCCGTTATAAAGTTCCTCACCAAGAAGGAAAAAAGTCGAAACATCATTCATGAAGAGATGTTTGCTGTTTACCAAGACTATGCCACGTCTGGTATGTGATGGCATTAATCAAACGGCGCGAAATATGAATAAAAGTAAAACTGTTACTACGTGAGCGTTCCAAGGAATTTAAAAAGATTTTTATCTGGAAATTCTGAGATTGCATTTAATAGGTGTTCGTTCGGTTTGTTCTTTAGAATTTCATATTCTTCAAGGAGTAATAGTCCCCGATAGTTGTTTTCTCTATGCAGGATTATTGAATTTTCAATTATTGTCTTAGGATGAAGATCTATCAGATGATTTCCCAACGCTGAATTTGGTCGATTCTTTACGTGTTCATTGAATCTTTTATTTGCTGAACGGATGGTCATCCTTATATAAAAGGAAGGGCAGTCAGCACATGATATTTTGTATATGCCACTATATCATCTTAATAGCAACATTCACTGTCACTGATGATACTTATAAAAGACGGCTATGACAAGGATCATTGAACATGAACATGAAATGACAGAAATTAAATTCTAAAATTGAATATGTATATAGGACTGTGCAAATCGCTTTGAGCAATGCTATGGAATTACATATTACCTAAATCAGGTCAAACTACTCTTAACAGCAATTTATAGATCCCCTAGTACCGATAAGAATATTTTTAACACAGAACTCTACAACTATTTGGATTTGAATAAAAAAATTATAAATTTCACATAATTATTGCAGATATAAATATCGATTTGCTCAAAAGCAATAGTGAAACAGAGGATTATAAAAATGTATTGAATTCCTTTAGTTTCATATCTTATATAAATAGAATAATAAGACCAAGCAGCAACACATGCCTGGATCATATTTTCGTGAAAAATCTCTATAAGCAAAATAACTATCAGTCCTATGTGTTCGACTACAATATAACTGACCATTTTCCCATTCTTTTGGAGTACAACTGTAGCAAAATTATAAAAAATGACCATCAACAGAATAAATACAAAACGTATATTAATTACAATACTTTGGAAACTGATATCAGTAATGAAGGCTGGACATGTATTTACAAAAAATGAATTGGTGGTTAGCCTAATATATATTTTGAAACAATATATACAAAAACATACGAAAACCATAAAAACTGAACCAAAAAAAAAAAAGAAAGCCTGGATTACGCCGGAAATATTAAGCAAAGTCAATGAAAAAAATAATATGTATATTCCACTTCGCTTAGATCCTGATAACTATAGGCTGCAAGAAAGGTACCGAATAATCAAAAACAGTCTCAGACACACTACAAACATAGCAAAGAAAGAATATATGAACACGATCATAGAAAAGAATCCGAACTCCTCCAGCGGCCTATGGAATGCTATCAATAATATTTGTCCCAAACAAGAAAAAACAACAAAAATTGAATCCATGGAGATTAACAAAAATATCATAAAATCTAAAATTGAAATCGTGAATCAATTCAACATTCATTACAGTAAACTAGGAGAAAACTATGCGAAAAAAATAATCAAACTCAAATATTTCTCAGAAGATATTGACAACATCGAGAATAGTATACTACTCTGTCAAGAAAGTACCGGGAATTTTCAATTAAAACAACATTTTTACATTTAATCGTAAAAATTTATTGGGTCGCCTTCAAAATAGGCTCCATTTGCTCCAATACATCTATGCCAACGGCACTTCCAATTATCGAAACATTTTTTATAGGCGCTTTCCGGGATGGACTTTAGCTCTCGCGCCGAATTTTGTTTTATGGCTTCAATCGACTTAAAACGGGTGCCACGAAGGGGCAATTTTAGTTTTGGGAAGAGGAAAAAGTCGCAGGGAGCCAAATCCGGCGAATACGGTGGTTGCTGAAGCACGTTTGTTGAGTTTTTGGCGAGAAAGTCGGTCACAATCGTAGCTCGGTGAGAAGGCGCGTTATCGTTATGCAAAATCCATGAGTTGTTCGCCCACAAATTTGGCCGCTTCTTACGGATACGCTCACGCAAACGTTTCATAACGCCTAGGTAATACTCCTTGTTTACCGTCTGACCCTCTGGAATGAATTCGTAGTGCACCACGCTACGGATATCGAAGAAAACAATGAGCATCACCTTCATTTTCGAGCGGCTTTGGCGTGGTTTTTTCGGTTTCGGCTCATTTTTTGCCACCCATTCCGATGATTGCTGGCTTGTTTGCATATCGTACTCGTAGACCCAGGTCTCATCACCAGTTATAATGCGTTCCATGAATGTAGAATCGGAATTACAGCGATCCAGCATGTCTGAAGCAACCTGTTCGCGATGACGTTTTTGAAGAAAATTCAGGTCTTTCGGTACGAGTCGTGCGGTCACCTTTCTTATGCCCAAAATATCAATCAAAATCGTACGTGCGGACTCTTAAGATCATTTGCTATCTCTCTCAAGCTGGTACGACGGTTTTCCAGCACCCTTTCCTTAATTTTATCGACGTTATCTTCGATCGAAGCCGTCGATGGGCGACCACTTCACGACCGTCCTTGAAGGCTCTGTACCACTGATATGCACGAGTTTTCGATAGAGCATTATCACCAAAGGCCTTTTGCAACATTTTCAATGCATAGGCACACGAAAATTTATTTGCAACACAAAGCTTTAAACAAATTCTTTGCTCAACGTAATCACCCATAGTAAAAATCGGCACGCACTCTGACATCGACTGACTTAATCAGCTGTTGCAAACACAGTAGTTAACAGATCCCGCTCAAACTTGGCATAGTAATTAAGGACAGTAGTGCCAACCTAGGAAAAAAAATGTTTTACCTGCTTCATTGCTCCGCCAGATTTAAATCGATAATTCCCGGTACTTTCTTGACAGAATGTATACTTGGAACCAACGTATGAAAAAGATGTGATAGAAGTCATTAATGACTTAAAAATGAAAAAATCACCGGGATGGGACCTCTGCAGATCTGAAACGCCCAAACAGTTGCGTTAACAAATTGCTATTCCATTAACATACATAATTAATAAATGTTTTGAGCTAGCTAAATTTCCAGATTGCCTTAAATTGGGGATCAAGCCGATACAAAAAAACGGAAGTAAAGACAAATAGGAAATTATCGACCTTGCTGTCGGTGTTTTCCCAAATTTAAAAGAAGCCATAAATTTTTGGAAAAGTTTGGCATACTTTCTGATAATCAGTTCGGATTTAGAGAAGGACGTAGTACAGAAGACGCCATATTAAATTTAACATCAGATGTATATAGGACACTGGATAAAAAAAAAACACTCATATGCATTTTCGTTGATCTGTCGAAAGCCTTTTATACCGTTTCCCATGTACGTATACTACAAAAAATCAATTCCTATGGCCCGCCTACAGTTTATTGAAAGACTACTTATCAAATCGCAAACAAATGGTAGGAATTGAAGGAATTAGAAGTGGCTATGGAGCCGTCACTTATGGAGTCCCACAGGGGACGGTGCTCGGACCGCTTTTGCATGCAAGAAGAAAATCCATCCAAGTATCTCGGCATAATAATAGATAGACATTTGAGATGAGACTATCACATCGAGAATGTAAAAAATAAATTGAAGGGATTTACTGAGTAAGTTCAGATAACTTGCTGAATTCCTGAATACGAAAAATCTGAAAACATTATATTTTGCTCTCGTACTGAGTTATGAAATCTTTGGTTATGGAGTTATGGAATTTTGGGTTGGGGGGTGTGGCAGGAAGTAATCTGTATAACTTGAATATTGTACAAAAATGGTTTCTGCGAATAATTTTTAAAAGAAACATAAGATATTGCAGTGACTTGCTATATTCAGATATACCTAAGGTATACAGTTTGCTACAGGAAATTATCAAGACTACGAAAAATTATGAGACGTTCAAGTATCATGTTAAAGTGTGGATAACAACCACCGAGAGAAATTATTTTAAAGATCTCATCGAGTTGAAGTTTTTGTAAAGAACCATATTACCCAAATGTTATTGTTATAATGTTATAAAAGATTATACACTTCTCCTTTCCCGAATTACGACAAAACCCTAATATGAACTACTCGAATAGGTCAAACTAAACCGCACTAGACCAATATAACCAAAAAGTACCTCTCTTAAGCGCATTCACATAAGTAAATTATTATGTTTGCACATGAAATATTTATGACAATTATTGTATAGGTATTAGTTTATTATTATTAAGGTATTATCACACACAAGCTCAAAGCTTCAGTAATTTATCACGTTTATTTTACTATTCTAATTCTATCTATTGTTTCTATTACATTATGTAAATTGTTGGAAAATAAACATTTTTATTATTCTCATTGATCATTGCTCATTCTCTTCTTGTTATTAATCAAGATGCTTTTTAGAGTCTGATGTTTGTTAATTAATGTGTAGTCATGTTTTCTGAGAGTTTCGTTGATTTTTTCATTGAATCCTTTATAAAATGGCAAAGAAATGTATCATTGATTGATAAATGTGTGTGGGTATATCTTATTGATGAGCATTTTATTCTATAAAGATTTCAAAATTTTATCAATATATGATCTTGAATATTGATTATGTTCCCCAAGTTGTTAAATGGTGTTCAATTCTTTATGATAATTTTCCCTAGATAGAGGTATGTTCAAAAGTCGGTTGAACAAAAATCTAAAAGCTGTTCTTTTGATCCATGTAGAGGATTTAAAAAGGTGCACAGCCATCAAAGAAGTTTAAAGTCACCCCAACAAATGTATTGAAGTTCTAGGAGACTACAGTGAAAAATTCTTTTCTTTCTTTTTTCTTTCATGCCTATACCGAGAATATATTGAACACCCCTCGTATGAGTGTATTGATTAATTAAGAGTACATTAGATTTTTATCAGTTGAAGGCATGCAATTCATTTCGAATTGTATATTTTGGGTTGTAGACACAACATAACGTTGTAGACATAGAATAACCTGCGCATTCGCCAATTTGCATACATAAATCCGGATATTTCTAAGATGCCCAGAAAGGATGTTTGAAGAAAACCAATATAAGCGCTGATGTGTGGTATTAGGAGAATCTTATTGCTCTTTCAGTCAACACAATGAACGTTGTACCGTACCTTATCTCGAAATCATTATCTGCCTTATATGGAAGAATCACATGGGCTAGCTGGTATCAGAACAAAAAAATTTTCTGAATTTTCTTTCATTCATAAACCGAGAATACATTGAACGACCCTCGTAAAATACGTTTGGAACGTCCAAACAGATAATATTTGATGAAATCAGTTCTCACTTGGTGGAAATTCATTTTAATTAATTTTCATAATTTAATGAATAAGCTAGACCCACTCTTTATCGCCAGTCACAATTCTATGCAAATCCTCCTTCTTTTCTGCCGTTGGGACAGTTTTTCACACGCGAAAAATAACGTTCGAAGTCGTTTGGTTTCAGTTCATACGGCATCAAATTTGCTCCTTTTGGATCATTTCCATTGCTTTAATTGGATGGCAAATGACTGGTTGAATGACTTCAAGTGTTTTTGCGAGTTCCTATTGCGTATGTTATGGGTCTTCAAAGAGTCTCGTCTCTAATTCTTCATCCTTAACTTTGATGGGAAGTTCTTCGTCTTTGAAATAAAAATTGCCACTTTTAAATCGAGCAAACTACTTCTTACACCTTCGTTCAGCTAGAGCATCATAAACGTCCACTAAAATACGACATCATGTTTCTTCATATTGAAGTAATGAAGTAAAACTCCCCGCAAAAACACATTATTTCGTACAAAATTTTACAGTTTCAGAGCACACCTATGTTGTTTATACTTCAGCGGAATGACAGATACCGAAAAGGACGCCGCTTCAAAATAAAGGTGTTGCCAGATGAAATAATGAAATATTAAACTAAGCGACATATTATCAAAACCTCACGAACTTATTTCTACTCCAAATATCGAGAGTTTTTTTTTAGTGATAGAAATTTAAATTTAAATAAAACACATTTTGATTAAGATTGAAAAGCAAATTTATTTTTTAATTGAAAGATAATTTTATGACATTTATGTTTTAATAATAATTTCCGGTATATGTTTACCGCGAGTAGCTCAGAGGAACCGCATTCGACCAGACCAATTTTGGACCAGTTTTCCGAGTAGTTCAGGCCTTATTTCATCAATAATACGAGTTATGTTGGCTTTCAAAGCGTCTATTGTTTCTGGTTTATCAGCATAAACCAATGACTTGACATAACGCTTAAGAAAATAATCCAGTCGAGTTATGTTGCATGATCTTGGAGGCCAATTAATTGGACCATTTCTCGAAATAATGTTATCGCCAAATCTTCCTTTCAATCAATCAATTGTTACGGTAGCAGCATGAGGTGTGGCACCATCTTGTTGGAAAAAAAAACAATTCTGGGTCGATACCATTCACATTTTGAAACAAATAATCATTGATCATCGATCTGTAACGAGCACCATTTACTGTAACATTAGCTCCAGCATCGTTTTTAAAGAAATATGGACCGATTATGCCTCCAGCGGGTAAAGGACAGCATACAGTGCAGTTTTCAGGATGCAATGGAACCTGCAGAACTTCCTGAGGATTGTTTTCACTCCATATACGGCAATTTTGCTTGTTGCATAGCCGTTCAACCAGAAATGAGCTTCATCACTAAACACAAGTTTACAATGAAAAAGTGTATCAACTTCAAGCTGTTCTATGGCCCAATCAGCAAACAAACGACGCTTATTATGGTCAAGTGGCTTTAGTTCTTGAACCAGTTGGATCTTGTATGGGTGTAGAACAAGATCTTCATACAAAATATTTCGTGTGGTGGATGCACAGAGTCCAACTTGTTGTGAACGTCTACGAATAAACAAATCTGGATCATCGTTAACACTATGACTTACAGCAGCGATATTTTCTTCTGTACGTACAGTTCTTTGTCTTGTTATTGGTGTTGCATCGAGTAGAGAAAATGTTGTCCGAAATCTATCGATAGTTCGACGAATAAGCTACTCTGATGGACGATTATCTAAAACAATAAACCATAAATTTCACGAAGTGCTCTATGAGTTTAGCGAATAGAACACTGATTTTGAAAATAAACAACAGTTTGTAAACCTTGTTGCGGCGTGAGTCTTTCCATGATAATTTGTTAATGCTCACTGAACAGAAATGTCGAAACAACATGGCTTCTATAATAATATTCAATAATACAATATCCTTTATTTGATCAAATATCAACAGATGTAGATCACGTCAATATATATCAATACTATAAAGAAACAAAATCCCTTTCATCCAAAAAATCACCAACACAAAAATGACTTTTTCTAACCAAAACCATCTTCAACTTTTTTTTTATTGCAATAGGTGTGCATTTAAAATTTTGAGGAAATTTATTCCAGACTGTGATTATGAAATATACAGCATTCCTTTGTATATAACTAAAATTAGTTCTTTCTCTACTAAAATAATTTTTTCCTCTAGCATTGTATTCATGACTTAGCAGTAAATCTTTGAAGTTATTGCTTACATTCATTACACTTTCATAAATAAACAGACTGTACAATGTCAATATGTTATTACTAATAAATATATTTCTACAGCTCTCATTATATTTCATTTAGTTCTCAAGCATCTCTTCTGCATTATGAATATTCGATATTACTTATTTTTAATTTTAATTAATAATTTATTTTTTGGATTTTTTTATTCCATTTGATATTGTTTTTTATACGTCTATTGAATATAAGCAGTGCTTATTTACGACATTAATTTAATTCTAAATGTATCTTTAAAATTTTTTTTTAAATTAAAATTGTAGAAGACTAATAGATTAAATCTGTTTTGATATTCAAAGTTTATGAATATTCTTTCAGCCTCAACAGAATTACCCCAGAAAATTATTCCGTACCTGAGTTTTGATTGTAGATAGGCATAATAAGCTGTCAGGGCCGCCTCTTCAATAATTGTAGTGGTCAATGTCCTCAAAGCATAGCAATATCTTGCAATATCTTTTGACAGATGTTCAATTTGTGTTTTCCAACTCAAATCCCTATTGATATAGTTCATTCTCTGTCCTGATTTTTTTACCATGTGATGTTAAGTTTCTGGCATCTTGATCTACCTTCTGTAAAATCACAGTTATCCCTATTCTATCACTCTAAAAAAACACCCGATATAAAGTTAATAAATTGTTTTTTGTGTACTTTTTTGGTTACCTGATAGATTCAGATTAATTCAGTTTTCAGGATATTCATCATCCATAAGAAACCCACTGATCTACCATTATCCGAAACTAACCCTTTACTTAGCGCTTCAACGGAAGACACTACACACCAGTTTTATTAAATAAGAAATAAAACCAATTAAGTAGGGTTAATGACTTCGCCTCTAATGAAAGAGATTTCTCTTGTAATATCTCGACGCACGTAGAACGTCATTCCACGTCATTTCAAAGTAATAAAACAGGCAGTATATTATCCGGGGTCTTCTTTACACTCTTAACCGGCTCGTATTTCAACACTTACCGCCGTTCCTGTGAAGCTAATGGGCCCGGAGATGCTTCGAGGGGGCCCGTTTCGCAGGCCCATTAAAGTAATTCATGGTGCCCGGGGCCCAGGAGACGACAGCGAAATGTATAGGGTAATAAATGACGCGAGCATCCACTTGCAAATATGCTAATCTTCTACAGGCGGTCTATCGGCGTTTTCCGATTGCTGGAAATTTTTATTGCATGTGACTTGGTTCTCAGTAAAATATGCATCCGATGGGAGGCGGACTCTGCCTTGGTGATGAAGAAGTTAATAAGCATTCGTTACCGAATATCTAAAGGGTTTTCCAATAAGATGTTTAATTTTTATAAGTATATTTTAAGAGAAATCAAGGGATGTTTATTTCATTATAAAGAGAAGTATTAAATCACAAGAATTAGGTGGCCAATTGTAATCACCTCTTCTAGATATAAAATAGCACGGCCTGGAGATTTTTCTAAGAAAATAAACATCGTCCACATCAATACCTTCCAATTCCGGCCATAAAAATCAATAATCGTAGCTCTGTAGTGCAATTCATTAACCGAAACAGTTGCACCAACCTCATTTTCGAATAAAGAAGGTCCAATTACACCGTCAACCGAAAAACCACACCAAACAGTAACAAATTGAGGCTGGAGAGGCTTTTCAACAATCATTCTTGGATTTTCCGAGTCCCAAATGAAAATTTTGCTCTTCAAACTAATTTCCGAAATGAAAATGGGCCTTATTACTGTAGATTATTTTTCGATATAAATCCGGATTTCATTCAAAAACTTTTAGAATTAAATAATTTGACACGGTGTGTTTTTAGACATTTATTTAATTCAATTCTAAATGTTTTGAAAAAAGTTTTTGGAATTAAAATTTTTAGGAGTTTTTTTTTTAACGAATAAATATGTGTGATATTTAAAAACTTTAAATAATCCTTCTATCATGTAAAAACCCTTTTTTTAATTTGATTGTACAACTCACAGTTACTTTGGTGTTAGTTTACTTTGGAGATTCACGATAAAACGTTGGAGAAACGACGTTTTTCCCGATTTAACCCTAAAATACTACACTAATAGTAGATTAAAACTAGGAATCAGTAAACTGATATCAGATAGATTCTATGGTTCAATCTTTTTTGATTAGATCAAATAGAAATTATATCGGGTGTTTTTTTTAGAGTGATAAAACTTTCGATAGGGATAATTGTGATTTGACAGAAGGTAGAAACCATGTTGTTCTGACATTTCTGTTCTGTAAGCATTGACAAATTATCGTGGAAAGACTCACGCCGCAACAACGCTTACAAATTGTTGAAACTTATTTTCAAAATCAGTGTTCTATTCGCCAAACTTATAGAGCACATTTAAATTTACGGTTCACATAATCGTCCATCAGAGAAGCTTATTCATCGAACTATCGATAGATTTCGGACAACATTTTCTATACTCGATGCAAAAACAACAAGACAAAGAACTGTACGTACAGAAAAAATATCGCTGCTGTAAGTCATAGTGTTAAAGATGATCAAGATTTGTCCATTAGTCGACTTTCACAACAAGTTGGAATCTGTGCATCCACCACATGGAAAATTTTGCGTAGATTGAGTAGATCTTGTTCTACACCCATACAAGATCCAACTGGTTCAAGAACTAAAGCCACTTGAGCATAATAAGCGTCGTTTGTTTGCTGATTGGGTCCTATAACAGCTTGAAGTTGATCCACTTTTTTATCGTAAAATTGTGTTGTGTGATGAAGCTCATTTCTGGTTGAACGGCTATGTAAACAAGCAAAATTGCCGTATATGGAGCGAAAACAATCCTCAAGATGTTCTGCAAGTTCCATTGCATCCTGAAAAATGCACTGTATAGTGTGTTTTACACGCCGGAGGCATCATCGGTTCATATTTCTTTAAAAGCGATGCTGGAGCTAATGTTACACTGAGTGGTGCTCATTATAGATCGATGGCCATTGATTATTTGTTTCAAAATTTGAATGGTATCGACCCAGAAGTGTCTTGGTTCCAACAAGATAGTGCTACACCTCATGCTGCTACCGTAACAATTGATTTATTGAAAGAAGGATTTGGCGATAACACTATTTCAAGAAATGGACCAATTAATTGGCTTCCAAGATCATGCGACATAACTCCACTGGATTATTTTCTTGGGGGTTATGTCTAGTGATTGGTTTATGCTGATAAACCAGAAACAATAGACGCTTTGGAAGCCAATTTAACTCGTGTTATTGATGAAATAAAGCCTGAATTACTTGAAAAAGTGATCCAAAATTGGGCTGGTCGAATGCGGTGCCTTAGGGCTAGTCGTGGTGGACATATGCCGCAAATTATTTTCAAAACATAAATGTCGTATAATTATCTTTCAAATAAAAAAAAATTGGCTTCAATCTTGAATGTAATATGTTTTTCTTCAATTTAAAGTTCTATCACTCTAAAAAACATCCCATATGAGTTCTCGCATTATTTTGGTGGAACACTACACCTCTACTGTTCACTAATTCTGGCCTTTTCTGTTGAAGTGCATCAGTCGGTTTGTCCAACTGATGATAGTAGACTTCCGAATTGATTGTTGTGTTATCCGAAACGCTCAAAAATACGATTCCTCCAAAATTCCACCAAAACAGACAGAATCCTTTTTTTTATTGATATTGGCTTTCGAAATGTTTTGAGTCGGTTCATATTTCTTGCTCCATGATCTCTCGCGTTTGACATTGTTATATAGAACCCTTTTTTCGTCCCCAGTAATGATGCGCTTCAAAAATCGATCATTTTCGTGACATTTGAGAAGCGAATCGCAGACGTCAACGCGACGACTCAAATTTTTCTCCGTGAGAACATGGGGAACCCATATATCGAGCCTCCAGGTTAAACCCAGGCCTCTCAAGTGGTCATAAACAGTTGAATTCGATCTCACGTATTGTTATTCGCCGATTTGCATCAACTACTGCCTTTATCATATTATATCAAGTTCAACCGGCCTTCCGGAAGGTGGTGCATCTTTGACATCAAAATTGCCGGTTTGAAATTTTGCAAACCAGTTCTGGCTCTGGCTTACTGTCAACACATCTTCTCCATACACTTCGGTTAATTTCTTTCTTGCTTGAACAGCATTTTTACCTTTTCTATAGTAAAAAAATAAAATGTGACAAAAATGCTGCTGATTACTTTTCATATTAAAAAGGGCACCAACCAAAAACTTCAGTTAATTGAACTTTTCAAACAAAAGCCTGGCTATATTAGCTCTCAAGACGTGTAATGATTATGCAGCTTAAGTGTGAAGTTGGGTTGGAAAAAATACAATTAAATCGTCTATCGGGAAAAAACGAAATTACTTTCCGAACAACCTTATAGATGGCAAATTTCACTCAACATAACCGGTTAATCCCCCAAAAGGTAAGATGTGCCTTTATCAATCATAACAGACAGGCCTGATATAACCTCATTTCCATAGTTCTTTTGATAATCCCAGAGTATTCTAGTTGACAAATGACAAGATGAATCAAGCCTAAGCTCGGAGACTTCAAACTGTATTTTCTGTGTTTACCCTTGATGAATGAGAGCTCCTGATATCCTTTTAAAACATATTTGTTGATTGAATTTCTTAAACCAAACGTGACGAATATTTAAATTGTCAGCTCAGAAATTGATGGAGGCGTCTGCTGTTAGGGATCAGGGGCGGTACGCTCACCCCTATCCGAAAATTCGTTCAGACGAGGGGGTATCTGTTGGATGAAGTGTTGATCATATAAGAGGGAAGTGTTAATTTTTGTTGGTTCACGTTATTGTATTAGGAGTATAGTAAGTTCGTGTGGTCTTTTTTCGAAAACTGAAGCTTTGTTGTTAAAGATTTGTTATGGACGTTATCCATGCATTTCCATTTTTTTACTTAATCGTAATTGGAAAAGACTGGTATTTACGGAAAATTCTCCTTTGGCGTTTTTAAGTACGTTTCAATGGGCAACGCAACATATAGCCGTGAATTGTAATGCATCGTCAATAACTTCGTCGTGTCTGTCGGCGTATTGCGTGCCGTTTTTCTCTCAATACTTGACTCAATTGTCAGCTTAGACCTCCCCTTTTCGTTTGATTGTAGCACTTCATAATAGAGCACACCCAGCTAGAGTACTCGAATTTCTTAGAAATTGAACAGAAAATATTATTACAAATCGAATTTGGGCCTGTTAAGGGACGAAAATATTTGCCCTTAATAGTTTTCTTAGAAACCCATTAAAAACTGATGCTGTTTCGAGACGACAACAGTCGAATGTCGTTTTGGAATTTACCTGACCACATTTCGAGCTCCAAGAGAGTCTCTAATTCTGCGAGTTAACCAAAAGGTTCGGTTGAAGGCATTCCCTCGACCATACGGTCACGCAATACTTACTCTCTAAAAACAAGTAACCTCTGAACACATTTTTCTCTTTGTCTTAACTCCTAAGTTATAACACACATCTCTCTACTCTAGATTTATTTTATTTTCGCATTTCACTTTAACCGTCCAAGGGACACTCCCTCTTAGTAACTCATAACGCACTAAAGGCCTAAAAGTGAATGTATTATCTATATTATTTGTTTGTTATTAGTTAGTACATGTAAAACCAATAAAAGTTAATTCGGTGGAAGTGAACAACGGTGAAAAAGCTCAAATAACTGCTAATCCACGAACAAGATAGTGTTTTCACCGCAATTAGAGTTCGATACTACACCGGAACATCTCCCTCAATTTAGGTGATTTACTTATCAAAAGTCACGAAAATGATACATTTTTGAAGCGCATCATTACTGGGGACGAAAAATGACAACAATGTCAAACGCAAGAGATCATGGAGTAAAAAAGATGAACCGGCTCGAAGCATCCATCAAAAAAATAATGCTGTCTGTTTGGTGGGCTTTTAAAGGAATCGATTTCTTTAGCCTTTACCGGATAACACAACAATTCATTCATAAGTCTACTTTCATCCGCTACACAAAATTAATGATGCACTTCTACAGAAAAGGCCAATCAACATAATCAACAGAAAAGGTGTAGTGTTCCACCAAGATAATGCGAGACTTCATACATGTTTGATCTCTAGCCAAAAGCTTTTACACCTTGACTGCGACACCCACACTATCCTCCAGATCTGGCGCCTTCGGATTATTGTTTGTTTCGGTTATTGCAAAATTCTTTAAACGGTAAATCCTTTACTTCAAATGAAGAGATCGAAAATCAACTGGATCAGTTTTTCGCGAGCAAAGACCAAAAATGTTATGAGCGTGAAATCTTGCTACTACCAGAAAGATGGCAAGCAAAAGGTGACCAGAATGGCCAGTATATAATTTAATGCAATATTTATTCATTATAGGAAAACATGTTACACTGCCTTGATTAGAGAACTTTCTATTACCATATAGCTCATCATACTCATAATTAATGTTATGCTAAATTAATAAATTGTGAAAATAATGTATATTATTTTATGTCATTAAAATTAATTCTCATCAAGTAAGCACCGATTCAGTCAAAAATTTCTTTAATTGTATCGTCAAAGCCACTCAGTTATATTCGGTTAGTTGAAGTTGCCACTGTTCTTCTGATGTAAAACATAATTCGAAAGGAATGAACCATCGCGTACTATGATAGCCTTTCAAAGTGGTCGGAGTCATTCAACACCTTTAAAAATTCGGTTTACAATTCCCACCCCATTTCGGGGTATTGCAAGGGGGTGGCCTTTCAGGGAAATATCCGCCCTTTCGCATCCGTACGAAATGGAATTTGAAATTTTGGAGGGACCCCAGAGTGATGTAAAAATACACTTTCAGGAGGGTAAAACGTCGTTTTCTTTTTATTACATTACGGAGAATATACTGGAGGTGACAAGTGCTGCAATGAAGTTTCGTGTTATGGAATTTTATATCCATTTTTATATTCGCAAAAGTGGAATTAAAATTTCTTCGATGGTGACAGTGTAATTTAAATATATCAGGTTTTATTCGGGCTGGGTGGATTGTGGCTGAGAGGCTCGGGAAAATTCCTATTCAGGGTCGCATTACGTACTCTAGGGGAATTATCTTTTCTTGCATCCACCATTTTGACTTATGAATGCATAGGCGTGCTTAGGCCTCAAGTAGCCCTGTGAAATCAAAACGTTGGAAAACATTTTTTTCGATAAGAAACTCATGCATAAATTGGTTATTTCAAAAATTGAAATCAAAATCAGAATTATGGAATACCTTCACTATATATAGCAGTGGGTCCTATGAGGCAGGTGAAAATTCTGAAAACTACACGTATTAATCGAATATTTTATGAATCCATTTCATCCTTAATTTCATCTCATGTGGTACGGTACTGGGTCTTCCATAATATCCATACTTAATCTCACGAAGAAAAGAAAACGGTTCGAGGCATGCCTCACGCGCTTCCTGTATGCAAGAGTTACTCTTCAGGGGGCACGATGAATCTTTAAATCGTGGGAATTTCAAAGCATTGGTTATTCTTGTTATTGAATCTGACACTAATTTAAAAGTCTTTTCAGAAAATGATACTAACAGTAGATCAGTTTTTCTGGCACATCTAAAACCATACAATATGAATTAATCGATTCGGTTGATTTTGTTGTGAATAAAAAAAATTGAAGACGAATTTTAAAAATCTTTATTTTTTCCTGGCAAGTTGATGAAAAAACTTACATAAGCTGCCATTCACAATTATCCCTCATTTTCCGTTATGTAATAAAAGACCAATATTTTGAGCGATTCATTGGACTTTATGATGTAAGTTCTGGGCGTTCTGCTGAAGATTTATTTCAATTTTTATCCTCCAAATTCGAAAAATTTGACTTGCATTCAAAATCGGTAGCTCAAATAGAAAAACTTCTTAGATATTAATATAAGTCATAGAAATAATAAGTTCAAATTTGACATTTTTAGAAAATCTTCCACCACTGATACCATAATCCATTCAAAATCAGTCATGGCAAATTAAAATGTCAACATTCCATAGTTTCATTCATAGACTTTTGAGCATACCGTTGGACGAAGTCAATTTCCCAAAAAGAATTCAATATAATTAAAACTAATGGCTATAGAACTGGAATCATTAACAAAATGAATAAAAAGAAAACTTAACATAATACTTAAAAAAAATTATATCAATATAAATGATCCTTAGGAAGAAAAAAAATATTGTTTCTAATGGCTTATATGGAAGGTTTCAGCAGGAGGATCTCTAATGGTCTTCATAAAATTGGAATTAATTCTTTAGCAGTAAATAGAAATAATTTAGCTAAGATGTTGGTGAACAATAAAGAAAGGAACCCCAAGTTTTCCGAATCAGAGATATATCAAATTAAATGTGACGATTGCAATGCTACATATATAGGACAGGCAGGACGATGTTTAGAAAATAGAATTGAAGAACATTGGATGTATATTTTGAAAAACCAGAAATCAATCGGTTTTGCAGAACATTGTGTAGAAAATAATCATTTTTTCAATAAGAAAGATGTCACTCTTCTATATAATGTTAAAAAGGGTGAATTGATGGACTATTTGGAGATTCTCTCAACAAAAAAACCATTGTAAAAAAGGAGAATTCAACAAATTCCCAAATACCCCTATATTGGATGCTGTTATTTCCATGCGCCATAAAAATATACAGATGTCCTAAGTGTAATGAAAGAACCTTTTCAATTTTGAGTTTAGTTACTTTTTGTACTCCTTTGAAAATGGTCGAAAGACCGAAACACGTGTCAGGATTCTGAATGAACTATGAAACAAAAACAACAAAAATTATTTCATTCTAGTAACTATATCTTACTTCAAGGGTTTTATATATCATATTCGTTAGGTATGTGATATATTGCTCCCATTCATCATTCAAAAAGGGTGTTTAATTAGTATAGACGAGAGTTTCGAATGCTTATCTGGAAAATGTGCTATATTTTTGAATTTATATAAAGCATTTTTTGATATGGAATTCGTTATTCATAATGATCATATCAAACAGCTGTTTCATTCTTGTATTTTATTCAATTTCTGTCGAAATTCTATATTTTCTACAGTCTCTTTAATCTTTTTGATTGTTGTATGACATTTGAGAATTCTATATACTCAAAACAAATTGGAAATTACTACGTTTTACCACCAATAAAAAATATATTACACATTTTCTTGTGACTCGAGTTACGGGAAATGAACTATTTCATCATCAGACACATGAAGACCTAACAGTGGTACAGAGGTATTTAAACAAAAATGATAAAAGCTAGAGTGAAAAAGGGGGAAGGGGCCTTCTAACAGATATCAGAATGTCTGCAATCGACAAAGAAGGTTGTTAAAACAGATGCTACTTACTAAAATATCTCAAATATTTCTGGGGGTTACATCAGTCATCCATTATTTTCACGTTATTTTCATTGTATATCTCAAATATTTGGGATTTACATAACTCCGTACAGTCATTCATCTTCTATTTTTTATTGGTAGTAAAACATAGTAATTTCTACAATTTGTTTTAATTATGATCAACTACCAAATAGTAACGGCTGAAACAATTCAGTATCATTCTACATACTTACTCAAATTGAAACAGTGTTTCGAAGACATTTTGATTCAACTATGTTCAATTGAATTATGTAGGGATTTCATAAAATTATTTTGTTTGAATATTTAAAATTCAAAATACAATCCTTTGCCTAGAAGTATAACCTTTACAATTAAACAAACTCTAGATTATTCAGAACATGAATGGAGTGAAACATTATAACAATTTTATTTAAAATCATTCATACAGTTTTTATGAAGTACAAAAAGGAGTTACTTTTTGTACTCCTTTGAAGATGGTCGAGAGACCGAAACAAGTGTCAGCATTCTGAATAAATTGTGAAACATAAAAACTCTATGAATTATTTCAAATAAAATCAAGATTGTTCGTTTATATGGTAACTGCCAAATTCTGGGTTATCACCCGTTTACAGTTTCACGTACGTTGGTTTTTGAGATAATCTATATCGAATACTAATGACAACTCAGTTTGTTAAAATTATTTCATTTCATTCGATTCAATTATTTTTCCAAATAGGTGATAGCTAGTGATGTTCTTTCTGGCGACAGGCTTTCAGTATTTCAAGCCCTGGGTCGTCGTAAACACATTTTTTATGCACTGTTACTGCTGAGCCTCACATATACATATATATTGTAGCAAGTAGGCGTCGGTGGCGAAAATGGCCCTCCAGACACGTAAATCACAGAGATGTGGACATTACACGCGAGAGCTTTATAACTCTGTGCTTTGACTGATTTATTACTCTCTGTGTTACGTATATATGTATATACCTACACTAACATTTTCGTGTGAATTATAGATAAAAAATGTTCTGACATACCTGATATATCCGATGCTCTCCAGATTGGATTAAGGTGACGAATGATGAGTATTCTAAATAGAATTTTTGTTGCTACACTTGAAATAAGAATATAGACTCATATTCTTGAACTCATTGAAGAAATTTGTAGTGCTTTGAATTTTGGTTTTGGAGTTATATTGGTCCAATAAAGTCGATATTTTTCAAATTTTCCAAGAGGCTATCTTCTTTTACTTCTTTATTTGAAGTTACAATATCGTAGCATAGATTATCATTGGATATCTAACCAGATGGAAATAATAATTCCTAAGATTTCCGTTGAAGGTATTATTTTTATGATAATAATAATAAAAATAATAATAATAATAAAAATTCATTTATTCATTAGCAATAAAGAATATATATCACAGAATATGAATAAATTTCTGACCCATCAAATATTTCATGGGGAGTCAGTTAACATTTTGTCTAAAGAGACACATAAGTATATGTAAATAAAAAATGTATAAAACAAATTAAAACAAAACATTACTCAAACAAAAAATGAATAAATTTGGCCAGACAATGTATTTAATAAAAATATAGTTTTTTTGAAAAGTATCATTCAGGTATTTATGTATTGAGTAGTATGTTTCATTCATTAGAAGATATTTCAGTTCATTCCTTAGCTTTATTAGATTTAATTCCTTCATTCAGGACGGCAGTTTGTTGAATATTTTTATAGCTAGATGACTTACATTTAACTGTGATACTTTTATACGATGGTATGGTATGATGAAGTTGTTTTTGTTTTTTGTATCATAGTTGTGATTATAGTTCATCTTCAATAGTATGTCCTTATTATCATGGATGTACATTACACAGGTAAGTATAAGAATGGACGTCACGGTAAGAATTTTTTCTTTGGGGAATAGCTCTCTACAGCTATATCTATTACTTACGCCACATAGTATTCTCAGTACCTGCTTCTGTTTTATGATTACATACTTACTTTGAACAAATCCCCCCAGAAAAGAATGCCGAAGTTAAGGACACTATGAAAATAGCTGAAGTAAGTAATTTTGGCTGCTTCAACTCCCGCTATTTGCTTTATTCTCCTAACTGCATAGTTAGCTCTTGACAACTTAGGAATCATTTGATTAATATGAACAGAAAACATGAGATTTGATTGCAAAAAGACACCAAGTAGCCTCATGTCATTGTCTGAAGACATATTTGGTTCAAACAGTGGTCTTTGTGTTTTATCACTGTTCATCATCATTTTGTTTACGCTGAACTATACCTGGGTTTCCTTTAGTGTCTTCTTGTCTTTCTCTTCCAATTCCTGGTTGTCCATCCCTTTATTCAGAAAAGAAGTATAATCAGCGAAGGGGACGGTTTGTTCTGATTTTACATTTGCTGGCAAATCATTCATGTATATCACAAACCAAAGGGGACCCAACATAGAACCATGACGGTCTCCCAAGAAGAAGACCTGCCTCCCAAGCTTGTTATCTGCATCCTGTTCGTCAGATAACTTTTCGTCAGATCAATAGCCTCACCCTCTATTCCATAGTATTCAAGGTTGTTTAAGAGCACTGAGTGTACTATCGAAAACCTTGGATAAATCACATGCCTGAACTAGATTTTGGTCCCCCATCAAAAGCTACTCCTATATTTTCAAGCACCTCCTTCAGTGCCGTCTTCACTGATTTGCCCATCAAGAACCCATGCTGTTGTTTGCAGAAAATTTTGTGATGTTTGAAGAAACTCAGTATTCTAGTTTTTAAAATAAAATAGAAAAAGGCTTTTTACTTGATAGAAGAAATATAACAAAATTTGAATATCAAAACAAATTAAATATGTTGTCTTCTACAATTTTAATTTCAAAAAAAATTTTATTCAAAAATAAAAATATGGCTTACGTTTAATAGACGTATATAATCAAAACTCAATGTATAATGTCAAATGGAATAAATAAACCAACAGATATACGAAAGTCATTAAAATTAATAAATAAATATTTAAAGGAGACAAAATTTTGTTTCTGGTCTTACATTTAAGAACATCAATTGCCTTTTAAAAAACATGAACACACCTTAAGGACTTCTCAAAGAATGTAATTTATTTCAAATATTTAATATATTTAAATATTCGAATAAGTTCATTCAGAAATCTCTCAAAACATGCACTATATCTTCAAAAAACAAATATAATTCTAAGTAATGCCTTCATCGGTCCTAGATAATATTCCAAATATCAAAATCAAAAAACTAACCTATATCACAACGCACAATTCTAAAAGTTTTTTGAATAAAATTTTTTTGAAATTAAAATTGTAGAAGACAACATATTTAATTTGTTTTGATATTCAAATTCTAGTCACAGGAAGTATCGATACTGGACGATAGTTTCCTTGTAATTCCATATGTCCTCTTTTATGGACAACTACTATTTTAGCCTTTTCCAACTGATCCGGAAAGAGTCCCTCTTTTAGTCAGTTGGTGACTTCAAAGCAGAACATATTGTATGATAATACACTTAATTCAGGAAGTGGCACCTTGTACCCATTTGATGACGTGCGTTTAACAAAAGGAGGTTTAAAATTTGAAGACACAGCTTTGAACTCCTATCGGTAAAATCGTTTATAAGTAGACCATCAGCTTATTGGATTGGCAAAATTCAGGCAGATCATTTGACAATTTAATATCAAGGACAGAATAAGATTAGTGTATTTTTTCTTTAGACCAATACATTGAATAAATCGGCTGATCTGTGCCAAATATCATTACTGAGGAGTGTCAGCTATGGTAATAGAAAGTTCTACAAATCGAGACATATATCTGTATAATAATCGCATACTCAAACAAACTCGATTAGGTTTTGTTGATCACAGGGGCAAATTGCAGACATTATTGTTATTATTAATTGAGCGTTATGGTATATTACAGTCTGACTTGAGCATGAGGAAAGTTTTTTCTGCGTTTGTTAAGTGAAAATATCGGGAATACATTTATTTAATTGAATTAGCAAGCAAAGGTATGTCTTGTTTGTATGTTAACATACTCGAGATGGCGCTAGTGTATGATTAATATCTAAGTGTCTCCGTGTACAGCGAATAAAGATACTTAACCGATATGTAGTCACTGGAATACATTGTACTGATGAAAACCAACCAGTTCAAAACGTGATCATGTCTGCAATTTGCCCTGTGAACAGCAAAACCTTATCGAGTTTGTTTGAGTATGGAATTGTTATACAGATGTATGTTACACTCTCGATTTGTAGAACTTTTTATTACCATAGCTCACACTCCTTATTAATGGAACTTGATGTTTAGTATATCCTAAAGAAAAAGAGGAATCACAGTCGTGTTAAAGACGTTTTAAGGTTATTATGACTTGTTCACTTCTGAATAATTGAATATTAGACTTTTTTCAATTTGGGGTGGAATGGTCAGCCAAATACCAATAGAGCATATGTGGCATTGTAAGTACTGAAACCCTGGAAAATCTTTAATCGAAAAGTATCCGGCGATTGTCAACAGAAAAGGCGTTATTTTGCAACACGATAATGCAAGACCGCACTGTGAAATGTGCGAACGAATTGGGGTGGAAGATACACACCATACTTGCCCGATATCGCATCCTCAGATATCCATTTGTTCCGATCGCCACAACATTTCCTTAGTGGCAAAAAATTTGAAAATTTGCATAATGTCCAAAATGCCATCTCGAGATATTTCACACAAAAACCAATTGATTTTGAGCGGTCTGGAATTGAAAATTTGCACTCTATATATTAACAAAACGTTGATAAGGAAGGGGATAACATTATTGATTAAAAATGAAAATTTCTTAATAATTTATTATTCTTTAATTTCAAAAAGCGACATTACTTTCCGTTCCACCTAATATTTCCACTTGTGCTGTGCGCATGACAAATGCATTTCTCTCATATTTTCACATAGTTCAACGGGTGATTAATTCTTTGCGACTCTATCTTGACACTTTACTTCGAGAAATCAATTTGGCTACAATCTTGTTTTTAGTGACAATAAAAACACGAAAGAGGGCGCTATATCTGCTCGCGGACTTCGCCCAAAGCTCGTATAATCTAATAACAATAAAAGTAAAACTCGATGCGGCTATTATCGCGTCATAAAAGCGCAATATTCCTGGAATAAAGTGGGCCGTATTCAACCCCCTTCCCCGTCAAGAGACCGTCAGAACCGTATCTGAGTGGATGGTATTAACGGGAAATATTTGAGAGGCTTCAGCTATTCGAACCCATATTACTAAATCCTCATTCTGGAAGGCTGAAAACTGGGGAGTTTTTCGATTTCTTCATCAGAAGGACGAATAGGAACGGCAAAATACTCGGAACACAAGAAGCATATATGAAGGGTTTATTAATAAGGAGTATGAGCTATGGTAATAGAAAGTTCTTGAAATCGAGACAGTGTAACATATCGGGTGATTTTTTTAGAGTGATAGAACTTTAAATTGAAATAAAACACATTTAAATTAAGATTGAAGCCAATTTTTTTTACTCGAAAGATAGTTTTATGACATTTATGTTTTAAAAACAATTTCCGGCATATGCCCACCATGACTAGCTTTGGGGAACCGCATTCTACCAGACCAATTTTGGACCACTTTTTAAAGTAATTGAGGCCTTATTTAATCGAAAACACGAGTTATGTTGGCTTCCAAAGCGTCTCTTGTTTCTGGTTTATCAGCATAAACCAATGACTTCACATAACCCCAAAGAAAATAATCCAGTGGAGTAATGTAGCATGATCTTGGAGGCCAATTAATTGGACCATTTCTCAAAATAATGTTATCGCGAAATCTTTCTTTCAATAAATCAATTGTTACGGTAGCAGCATGAGGTGTAGCACCATCTTGTTGAAACCAAAACACTTCTGGGTCGATACCATTCAAATTTTGAAACAAATAATCATTGATCATCTATCTGTAACGAGCACCATTCACTGTAACATTGGCTCCAGCATCGTTTTTAAAGAAATATTGACCGATGATGCCTCCAGCGTGTAAAGCACACCATACAGTGCATTTTTCAGGATGCAATGGAACCTGCAGAACTTTTTTTTCCACGATACTTTGTCAATGCTTACTGAACAGAAATGTCAAAACAACATGGCTTCTACCTTATCACAATTATTCCTATCGATAGTTCTATCACTCTCAAAGAAACACCCGATATATTAACGTACATTAACGTGCATATTATGATGAAAATGATTTTGTTAATTCTTTCACTCTAAAAAAATCACCGGATATTTCGAGTAAACAAATGTATTCCCGATTTCATCACGTTATAAATGCAGAAAAACTTTCTTCACGCTCAATTGAGATCTTAATACGTCTAATCCCTTTCCTCTGGTGGTCAAAGATAGAAAAATAGTTTTATTTTCCCCCTACAATAGTCTTTGGTCTGATTTTTTGTCACGAATGTTATGGTGGGCCGCTCCAAACCTGTCGCGTTTCCCTAATACGGACAGCCCGTCCGTAAAACTTGTTGTGTTGCAAAATGTTAAAAACATAACGATATTAATATGAGTTATGGGCCGTAAACTGAGCGGAATGTCACTCCGTGTGAGACGGCTTATCGTTATCGTAGCTTTAACATTCGCGTAACGACGGGAGGTGCCTTAATGCCACCATGATAGCGAGCAAGAATTATTCTATCCCCTGCTCGAAAACCTTGAAAACTGGCAACAAACTTCCGCTGTTACGTCGACTCGGTAAACAGTCTTTATTGGTACAGTAACTCCTTTATGCCTGGAGCTTTCATCTCAATAAAAGTCGGTTCGTACCGGGAAACACTACGTATAATACATAATCATTTTGGGCTTTTTAGATACTCGATCCTTTACCCTCTAGAACTTATTATCGGTATTCACCAATTTCCTTTATATGTTACATGAATGGAGTATACGGTTCGCTATAAGTGAAACATTGTAACAATTTAATGAAAAAAAAATCACACAATTTTTGTGTTGCACAATTCATTCAGAATCCTAACACATGTTTCAGTCCTTCGACCATCTTCAAAGGAGTACAAAAAGGAACTAAACTTAAAATTGAAAGGTTCTTTTATTACACTCAGGACATCTGTGTATTTTTATAGTGCATGGAAATAACAGTATCCAACATAGGGTTGTTGCCGAATAGTATTTGTTAATTCGTTAAATTCTAATTTTTCTCAATGGCTTTTTTGATTGAAAGATTTTCCAAATAGTCCATCAATTCACCCTTATTAATATTATATAGTGAAGTGACATCTTTCTCATTAAAAAAGTTATTATTTTCTATACAATGTTCTGCAAAACCGGTTGATTTCTGGTTTTTCAACATAGACAACCTATGTCCTTTGATTCTATGTTGTAAACATCGGCCTGTCTATCCTATATATGTACCAATGAACAATAAAGAAAGGAACTACAACTTTTCCGGGGATTTATCAAATTAATTTTGATGTTCGTAATGCTACATATACAGGACAGACAGGCTGATGTTTACAACATAGAATCAAAGGATATAGGATGTCTATTTTGAAAAAACAGAAATCAACCGGTTTTGCAGAACATTGTATAGAAAATAATAATTTTTTAATGAGAAAGATGTCACTTCACTATATAATATTAATAAGGGTAAATTGATGGACTATTTGGAAATTCTTTCAATCAAAAAAGCCATTGTGAAAAAGGAGAATAAAACAAATTGCTAAATACTATTCGGCAACACCCCTATATTGGATGCTGTTATTTCCATGCGCCATAAAAATACACATATGTCCTACGTGTAATAAAAGAAGCTTTTCAATTTTAAGTTTAGTTCGTTTTTGTACTCCTTCGAAGATGTAAATGAATTTTTTCAAAAAATAACAATTAAAAATTAGATCTCTCATAGAAAAATAATGAAACAACGAAGTCAAGAAAGCCTTAATAGTCAGGTCAATTAAGATTTCACCCTGAAAATTTATATGAACGTAAGGGACACCATTATAATGAAATTGTGAAGAGTCCCAATTGATTCCATGTGTGCAACTGATTTTATTCAAGGTTAAAGTTCGCAAAAGCGAAACGGTTAGTTAAATGATAAAATTATCTCAGATTAAAACTGTAGATTATGCAATTATCTAAAAAAACGATCTCTACACATCATCCATAACATTAACCATTTATAAGAAAAATCGAGTCCAAAATTCCTTTCCACGTTCTTAACGAGGTAGTGTTCTTAGCGCGCTTTCTTTAACGTAGTTTTTCTGGTCTATCTAAAAAAAATTTATTTAATTTTGGGGTCATCACCTCTTTCTTTCGTTTTCTTCTCTTCCCTCATCTTCTTCTATTTCTTCTACTTCTTTCTCATCTTCCTGGGTTGACTTAAATTGTTCTAACAGTGATACGTCAGTTGTATAGTCGTTGATGTAAGAATCTGCTTCTGTTGGAGATTCAACATTTGGACACGACTGGCCTTGACAAGACATGCATGCTGGTGAGCAAGAAAAGTCTACTTTTCTGCAGCCGCATTTCGAATTACACCCCTTCTTTCAGTTGCAAAGAATAGTATCGAGGGGATTTTCTGGTGCAAGTGGAAGAAGAGTGTAGATTGGTTCCAGTACGTTATTAACTAGCTTTCAACCCTATTTTTCTGGAACCAGTTGGTTACTAAGCTACACTTGAATCTGGTATTATACACGATGAAAATGTTGGCGAGCAGAAGCCGCGGTTGGAGGAAGACAAGCTAATTGCACACGTTTTATATTACGTGCATGTTTCGCAAAAGATAAGTAACGTAACTTGTCTATGCAAGTAAATTTTCTTGGAGTTCTACAGAAAGAGGAAATCAAATTCGATAGTTTGGTGTCTAATCTCTGAATGATCATTTGTGCTCTGCTGTGGTCCGAGTAAGCCAGGGTGATTGCGATCCCATATAAGCCAGATTCTGATTTTGAGACAAGGTAGGGTGAAACATCATCTCCTAATGCCACATCAACGCTTATATCGGTTTTCTTCAAACATCCTTTTTGGGCATCTTAGGAATATCCCGATTTGTGATTTGTGCAAATTGGCGAATGCGCCGGTTATTCTATGTCCATAACGTTGCGTCTACAACCCAAAATATACAATTCGAAATGTATTGTTTGCCTTCAACTGATAAAATCTAATGTACAGTAAGCAATTTATTTTTGCTTTCATGTGTATTATTTCAAGATGGTCTGTCCATTTCTTGGAAGATGTGAAAAATATTTCGCGAAACCGAAGTTATCTTTCCGGTTTTTAAATGAAGATTGTTGTTCTTTGAGGATTTTTTGGGAAGATTTTTATTTACTACTAACATAAAACATCTTTCACACTCTCGCATGAAATTTACCACTTTTTTTAATGCGAAAGACAAAACCAACCTGCTGTATAACTCTGGAATCCATAAATTAAATTTTAAACAGTGCAGTAGCGTATATATAAGATCAACTATGAGATCCTTCAAAGGACATCAATCTTTATTAAGGAAAGATAACTCTAATTTTGCGAAACAATCATACCTTCCCAGAATTGGGCATTCTTGATAAAATAGACATTCCGGAATCCATTGAAATATTTGAGCGCAAGCAGCACGTTTTAAAAATAAAACTATTAAAGGAGCCGACGGGCCTTTGGGAGACCCCAATTCTCTAAGTTTTGCACAAGCCAGAACCTTCAACAAATATAATAGTTCAGATACAATTTGTTTTATTCAGTTTGTAAATGTAGTAAATACTACATAAAACATAACATAAAATACTCCGTATATTAAGTTAATGAAAAGTGATAGAAAACTAAGTAGTGTCATGGATTTTGTGCATTACAGCTTGTAAACGAGTTATATCATTGGGATTCAAGATGGCGCCGCGAATCAACAACGCTGTTGAGTTGACGTACAGTAAATGCCTCAAAGAAGTGAAAAATTGTATCTCCTGCTTTAAATGTAGTAAGACAGTTTGTGGAATATATGTGAACGATGACGGAGAGATGGTTTGTTGCGAGAATATAACCTCAGAAAAGTGCAATTGCGATGAAAGAGATCAGGAAATACAGAGTCTGAAGACGCAGTGCGAGTTGAAGATTTGGAAATTCAGAAACTGAAGTGTCGTCTTTCCGAGCTGAATGAAGTGTGTTTCGAACAGTCAATAGGTCAACAGTTAACATCAATGGAAAATAGAGATTTAGAGCATGATATTCCTTTGATTGGAGTAAACACACAATCAGGAGTAAATTATTTTAATGTGATATTGAATGAAAAATCAAACCTAATAACGGAATTGCATGACAAAATTAATATTTTGAAGAAACACATATCTCTCCTTGAGAAAATAGAAAGAAGCAATTTGACAAAACCATCTATGAAAATAATCCTGAAGGAACAATCTGCAGAACAAGCTTTTGTGGCTGATGACCCTACTCCTGTCATCATGAAGAAATCTGTAGTTTTAACCTCCAATGATGAAAAGGATAAAGCGGCAGATGGGAGTACTATAGATAAAGCAGAAATCTCTATTAACAGGCTTGTTCCAATTAAAAAAGATATGAATTCGCAAAAAGATAAGTTCAATGTAGACAGTCATGTTATAAAGAAAAAGGTCATAAAGGTGACGGGGGCTGGTGCTGGTTCGTCGGATTTTGTTGGTGCACCCAGACGTGCTTGGATGTATGTAGGGCGTGTAAATAAAAATGTCCATGAGTCACAAATCGAGAACCACCTGAAAGGAAAATACCCAGGGGAAGAGTTTTCTATCGAAAAACTCTCAAAGCGTGACTCGACGCATAGTGTGTCTTTCAAAATTGGTGCGAATTTATCACTCGTGGAAGAACTTTATAAGCCCCAAAATTGGCCTATGGGCGTGGTAGTTAAGCGATTTCAATTCTTTCGAAGAACAACTAATTAGGAAAGTGAACGATGTGAAAATAGCTACAAAAATAACTAAATTAAGATATGACGCAATATTGAATATCAATATACAGTGCTTAGGCAATAAACTTGACGTAGTGGAGAATGTATTGAACACTGACAACTACAAAGTGGCATGTATAACTGAACATTGGATGAACCAAGATCAAATGAAAGGCGTAAATATTCGTAATTATAAAGTGGCAAATGCCTTTAATCGTAGTAAATTCAAACACGGCGGTTGCGTAATTCTTCTAAGAGAGAATATTCAGTTTGAACCTGTGGAATCGATAAATGATTTATCAATTGAAAAAGAAATTGAAATGTGTGCGATATTTGAGAAGACCACAAAAACATATTATTTATGTGTTTACAGGTCCCCTCAGGGAAATATCGAATTGTTTGTTGATCGGCTAGATGGAGCCCTGAATATCATGGCCGATAAGCCGAATCATAATATACTGATAGCAGGCGATTTTAATATGAAGTTCAATGGAACAAACAGTGAGGAGCTAAAGGTAAAAGAAACACTCGTCTCATACGGTGTACATGTCATTTTTAATCAGGCATCACGTGTTACACAGACGTCAAGTAATTGCATTGACAACATTTTCACTAATTTGAATCGTTCCTACTACAAAGCCGCAACAATTAATTATCACTTATCGGATCATCTGGCGCAGAGACTGGACGTACTGCAGGCAAAAATCCCTAAAAAACAAAAATATAAGATGGTGCGCATTATAAATGAGGATAATATTAGCCGCTTTCGTGAACAGCTGCGGAACGTAGATTGGGGATGTATTTGTATGAGCTCAGCCCAATATTCTTTCAGGATCTTTCATCAAACAATAAGGCACCATTTCAATCAGTGCTTTCCTGAAAGAAAAAAGAAAGCTTTTGATTCTTGTGAGAAAAAATGCTTAAAAACACCAGAAATGATTGACATTAAAAACAAATTAGATGCAGCATACACCATATATGAGGTAAAAAGAGATGATGGTTCAAGGAAATTATACATGAGATTGAAAAATGAATATAAACAGCTGTTAAATGATACCGTCAAATCAGAGATAGGTAAAGTATACCCCTCATCACTATCAGAAGAAACATTCAACCAGTATTTTTCAACGGTTGCGGAAAAGTTAACTGGAGCTAACACCAATCCAGAATCGAGTGTAAAAATGTTGAAAAATAAAAATCAAGGTAAAACTTCACGCTCATTTTTTTTGACCCCCACAACACCAGAGGAAATTTTGAGGGTTGTATCAGAAATGAGAAATAAAACTTCCCAAGATGTATATGGCATCTCCGTGAAAATGTTGAAAGAGGTCATCTATTGTCTTGCTGATTCTATCTCTTACATCATTAACGATTGCTTCCAGCAAGGCTACTTTCCGGAAGAACTGAAGATTGCGAAGGTGATACCGGTCCACAAAAAAGGTAGTCAAGAGCTATACGAGAACTATAGGCCAATATATATCCTGCCAGTTGTCTCAAAAATCTATGAGAATCTCCTCAAAACTAGAATTGTCGCATTTTTGGAAAAAAATTCGTTGCTTGGCAGTTTCCAACATGGTTTCAGAGAGGAAAAATCTACTACCACAGCTTTGGTCCACATTGTTGAGTACATCATGAAGGCATTGGATGATGCAGATGATGTGATGCTGACCTGCTTGGATCTAAGTCGAGCATCTGATTGTGTCAACCATGAAAAGCTTCTGCATAAGTTGGAATACATTGGCATAAGAGGGCCAGTTTTGAATCTGTTGGAGTCGTTCCTTAAGGATAGGTACCAAATTGTAGATTTGGAAGGTAAAAGATCCTCCAAGATGAAAAGTACTGCGGGAGTTCCCCAGGGATCTGTGCTCGGGCCTATTCTTTTCTTCCTATATATCGATGACCTGATATATAACGTTGGTGCTGATGATGAAACCCTCTTCGCTGACGATACAACATTTTTGAATAGAGCCAAGGGCAGAAATCTACTCCTAAATAAATCTCATGAAACAGTCAAAGATGCGATAGAATGGTTTAGTTCAAATGACATGAGAGTGAACGAAGAGAAAACTCAGCAGTTGATTGTGAGCACAAAACATCAAGAACCAAAAAGTATTTCTCTGCTTGGGGTTTCAATCAGCGGAAATTTAACATGGCTGAAGCACATAAATGAATTGTGCCAAAGACTCTCAACAGCATTATTTTCAATAAGAAGAATAAAGAACTTGCTCACAGAAAAAGAAGCGTTACTTACATATCACGCACATTTCCACAGCAGGATGAGCTACAGCATCATTTTGTGGGGTTCATCTTCAGAAAGAGTGTTCCTGAAACAGAAAAGAGCTTTAAGATTGGTAGCGGGAGTAAACCAGGTCACTTTTTAAGAAATATGGAATACTTACTTTAACATGCAGTTATATGCTAGAGTGTCTTATGTATGTGCACAAAAATCGGGATAATTTCCAGACACACTCGACGATTCACAGTCATGACACCCGGTATAGGAACAACTTTGTTGCCCCAAGACATATACTGCAGAGGACACAGAACACCCATATATTTAATGGAATGAAAATCTATAACCGACTTCCACAATCCCTAACAACACTGCATTCTACAACATTCAAGCGAAAAGTTAAAGCGATTCTAACTGAATGTGCATTTTATTCAATGGATGAGTTTATGAAGTACCAGTTCTAGTCATCTACTTGCTGTGTTTCAGTTCGTATCTTGGTGTAATAGTTTGTTTTTTATTGATTGTTATAGGTTTTAAAGTTGAAATATTTTAGTATGACATATTTACAATTTTTTATTTTATGATGCACATTATCATATATTTCTTTGACAATCCCTGTAAAACTTTGAGGGTAACAAATAAATTTATTTATTATAAAACTCAGATAATGAAAATCAATCAAATTCAAGAAAAAGATTCACCCTTGTATATATATTGTCTCGTTAGAATGTAATCAAATCAAAATTAATTAAATTATATCAATTCAGACAGATATACCAATAATTCAACTCATTAATATACTCACAAGCCAAATTTTTGAAGGAAAAGCATATTTAGAATACATAACCACAAGTCGAGTGGAAATTCTTCAAACGATATTGAAAAATCAAAAATCCTTTTGAAAATCTTGAATAGAATTCACAGGGAGCATTCAATTTATAAATATTAAATGTTTAAGAAAGCCAAAGTTGCAATAAATAGAAGTAATTTGAATTTAGATATCTAGTTTGAAATTGATGAAGAAATTGTTGAAAAGATTTGTTATTTTCATAATTACTCTACGAAATGTAGTGAAATTATTGACGAAAAACAAGCTTAATTGAAACTAACTTAACAGAATGATGTAAATAGGTATGATCCAAATTCCATTAATAAGAGGAAACATAGTATCTACGTCAGAAATTCAGAAATTATGAATGTAAGAGATATTCTAGAAGATGCTTATGCATGTATAAAATTTCATTAGTATATTATTAGAAGTTAAATTATGTAAAATTTTGACATTTGGAAAACTGTCCATAAAAAAATAACTATTTAAACTGAACCAATTTTCATAAAACAGGTACCAAATTATTCATAAATAATAGGTTAATTTTCTAGAATAATTTCAAGCCAAGAAATAATGTAATTATTCCACTCATTTTTCAATGATTTTGACAAAATTTAAAATATCATACAGATTTCTTCAATAAGGCTTCTACAAATTTTAATTTCAGAAAAATTCGAAATTTTTCGAATTAAATAAAATAAATGTCTCTAGAATACACCGCGTTAATTCAGTAGACATATATAATTAATACTTATTACACAGTACCAAAGGGCATAAAAGAAATTCAAAGAAATATAAATAGTCAACTTAAAATTATTAAATAAATACTTGAAGAATACAAAATTTTGCTTCATTCCTTGTTTTATGAAAAACTCAATTTCCTTTCAAAAATGCAATTATTCATATTTAATTTTGACAAAAGCTAGTAAGTTTTGGAATTCAATTTATCGTGAAAACTATAAAAGAAGGAATCAAGGAAAACGTCATTCACTATTAAATACTCGAGAGCACATACACGTCTCTCTGATTAAAAATTCTCTATCTTAAATAATCCAGTTCCAAAATCTAAAAAGAAATTGATATTATTATTGTGAATGGAAATGTGATTAAGAAATACGTTAACTGAGTATTTTAAGTGGAAATATCGTAATATAAATCAAGTGTACAAAAATTTAAATTCAGAAGAAGAAATCATTGGAGTGGGCTGGGAAATCAGAACATTCTAGAAACAAGAAGAAACAGAACAAATTCCTGAAATAGAGCCAAGCCAACATAAAAGGAATATTGTTTATTGATGAAAAAACTCACCACAGGTAGGAATAAGTTTATTTCTGTAAATCTTTTCAATTTGATATCAAAGCAAATCATTTCTTGTTTACATTAGGATTATGAATTATAATTAAGGTTAGTAGGTTAATATAAATAGAGGTTAATTCTTGATAGAAGGTATATAAAATTATTTAAATATTTTAATATTAGCCTTCTACATATTTAATTTAAAAAAATTATATTTAATGATTATAACTTCTGAAAATAAATTGAAATAATGTCATATAAGTAACACTTATATCAAATGACATATAAAATAAACATTCATTATAAGGCATCCAAATGGTATAACAAAATCCAATAAATAAAAATTGTCAACCAAAATCCTATAAATTAAATATTTTGAATAGACAAAATTTTGTTTCTGCTGATCAATCTTATGAAAACAAATATCTTTCAAAAATATCTAACATAATCTTAAGAATTTCATCATAAAACTATCTTACTTAGAATATTCAATATTGTTGGATATCTTACTAAGTTACTTCATATAAAAACTCAAGATATGTAAAAACATTACTGAAAAACAAGTTTTAAGAGAGACTCTGCTTCGTTAGTATTCAAATAATTCATATTCAATAAATATAACATCAATCAACAACTAATATTTACTCTCCTAACAACCATTTATAAAAACTTCTGGTAAACAGAAAAATTTTTAAATGTAGTGTAACGGTTAACTACATGTAAATATCTCTGTGGTTTACCCTTGATCCAAAAGATTGAAACACAATTTAACGGCCTCTGTTATAGCACAAGGACTATCTGTATAAAGATTTAAATAATTTTATACACCTTCTATCAAGAATTAACCTCTATTTATGTTATTTTATTCATGATATATAATTATTTGGTTTCCTTAACATTCTTTATACAGATAATCCTTGTGCTATAACAGAGGCCGTGCAATTGTCTTTTAATCTTTTAGATCAAAGGTAAACCACAGAAATATTTACATATATTTAACCGTTACACTACATTTAAAGATTTTTCAGTTTACCAGAAGTTTTTCTAAATGGTTGTTAGGTGAGTAAATATTTGTTGTTGATTGATGTTATATTTATTGAATATGAATTATTTGAATACTGAAGAAGCAAAGTCTCTCTTAAAACTTGTTTTTCAGTAATGTTTTTACATAACTTGAGTTTTTATATAAAGTAACTTAGTTAGATATCCAATAATATTGAATATTCTAAGTGAAATAGTTTTATGTTTGACATTTTTGAAAGATATTTGTTTTCATAAGATTGATCAGCAGAAACAAAATTTTGTCTATTCAAAATTTTTGATTTATAGGATTTTGGTTGACAATTTTTATTTATTGGATTTTGTTATACCATTTGGATGTCTCATAATGAATGTTTATTTTATATGTCATTTGATATCAGTGTTACTTATATGACATTATTTTAATTTATTTTCAGAAGTTATAATCATTAAATATAATTTTTTGAAATTAAATATGTAGAAGGCTAATATTAAAATATTTAAATAATTTAGTTGGTTAGATTGGGAGCATAGACATTAGATCAGTTTAGTGGTCACAGAATTATATTTCATATTACCTTGATTCAATATAGATTTTTAAAAACTTAAATTACTTGAATTCAAGTTGAAACCTCCCTAATAAAACAAATCGAAAGTAATAATATTTAAATTTCAATATTCGATAACAAAATTATAATATTAAGAGTTAGCTGGCAACACTCAATACATGCAACCAGATACAAGGGTGATCTAACAAGTACTTATACTGAAAACTAACAAAAGTAAATTTCATAATAAATTAACCCATTCAAAAGTAAACTTACCTTATATAATGAGTATAAAATAGAATGGCTTTTTACTTGATAGAAGAAATATAACAAAATTTGAATATCAAAACAAATTAAAATATGTTTATCTTCTACAATTTTAATTGAAATTAAAATTGTAGAAGATAAACATATTTTAATTTGTTTTGATATTCAAATTTTGTTATATTTCTTCTATCAAGTAAAAGGCCGTTCTATTTTATTATATATATAATATATAATTATATTTTGGCTTCAATAAATCTCATTATGGAATGTCAATGAATTTAAATAAACCTTAAAAATAACTCACACTGTTCTTTGATTTTGTTAGAACATAAATCAATCTTGAATTATAAAGTTGATCTGTGTTTCGAAACATTATTCCTTTACACGTGTGCGTTGTGGATATAGGTTAGTTTTCTGATTTTGATATTTGGAATATTATTGAGGACCGAAGAAGGAATTGCTTAGAATTATATTTGTTTTTTGAAGCTATAGTGCATGTATTGAGAGATTTCTGAATTAACTTATTCGAATATTTAAATATATTAAATATTTCAAATAAATTATATTCTTTGAGAAGTCCTTTAAGTGTGTTCATGTTTTTAAAAGGCAATTGGTGTTCTTAAAGGTAAGACCAGAAACAAAATTTTGTCTCCTTTAAATATTTATTCATTAATTTTCAAGGACTTTCGTATATCTGTTGGTTTATTTATTCCATTTGACATTATGTATTGAGTTTTGATTATATACGTCTATTAAATGTAAGCGGTGCTCGTTTTAGACATTAATTTAATTCTAAAAGTTTTTTGAATAAAAAATTTTTTTTAAATTGAAATTGTAGAAGATGATAAACATATTTTAATTTGTTTAGATATTCAAATATAATTAGTTCTCAATATAGCTTATGAGTAATCAATAATAAATGAATATTATAATACATTTAATAAATTCATAACAATTGGCTCCAACGTGGGGCTAATAAATAATTAATAATAATAAAATTTCATATATTAAATTCTATAACAGATTGGCCCCCAAAAAATGTGGGAATGCTAATTAATAATTGAAATTTATTTAATAATTTCATAACAGAAGTTACTTTTTTCACTCTAGTTAAAAATGAACTATCACAAAGTTACGGACTACTGCATCTAAGATAATTTATTTATCCATCAGATATTCATATTAAATTATTGAAAGTGTATCCACAGGGTATCCGTAAAGAATATCAGTTTGTTATGAAAATCCCTGACGCAGAATGAAGTTTTGAAGAATCGACCCAATCCCTTAGAAATTCACGATCGTTCCTGAACCAATATTCTTCCACTTCACGAATTTATTGGAAAACGAAATCGAAGCAGGAAATATCCAACTGAATCGAACGTTTTCAACTGCACTACACGACGGAAATTGGACTATTACAAACTTTCTGTCAAGTTCAAGACGCGGAACGCTGAAGCCGATTTTCAACTTTATATCCAGACGTCGCAAGGCCCCCTTCAACTGCCGTAATGGCCGCATGAAAAGAGTACGACACAACGGGTGAATGTTTCTGTGTTTATGGCATAAACGGCAACCATAAACTGTCAGTGTCGGTTCGCATGTTACCGAAGGCAGGTTATAACCAGTAATCAGTATGTATCTTTGCTTTACGAGCAAGAGTTAACGAAGATTGAGTGGACAGGCTACCATAGAAAGCGCTGTTGGATACTTGCCGGTGGTCACAGTGTTCATCGTAAATAACCAGCTTATCTGTTGATTACTAAAATTAAACGAATGGTGAATAATTGCGGGTTAAAACTAAGGCTTAAGGAAACAAATGAATTAAACAAATTTGTTAGTTCTGAAAAAATCAGGTTTTTCAGTTATAATAATGAGGCAAATATTAAGTTAACTCAATTCGAATAATTTACAGAATTAAAATAATTTCTACCTTTTGGCAAGTTTGTCTTTCAATTTATCAATGTTCTTTTTAATAGTGTCCTTCTTTTCCTTCGAGAATTTATACTGGATTCACGTTCAACTGATTTTTCTGGAGGGTTCTGAATTCACAGCCAACTTCCTTGATTATCTTCTTATCATCGAAATTGTTTGATACTTGATTTAGAGTATATTCGGATATTTCGATTAAACATTCAGATAACGTATTTCTGGATTTAACTTCAATTCAAAGAATATTATTTTTTCTTAGGTTATGGAATTGTATACTTCGAAAGAGTAAAATTTTTAAAGCAAAGCGATGTTGTCTGGGCTCTGGACATTTGCTTACTGAATGACATTTTGCCTGCCACCCCCTTTTATAGTTTACTCGAGAAATTGAATTCCAAAGCTTACTAACGTTTATAAAAAAATGTTTGAAAAATTATGCTTTCAATGCTTATACAAAATTCAAACTATTTTCTGCATTGAAAATATGTTTTAAACTTTTGATACCAATTTGATAAAAAAAATTAATTTTTTTTTGAATTTAATAAAAAATAAAAATTTCATTTGAATCGGTTGAGTTAAAGTATTCTTCATTTATCACAAAGTATTCAAGAGTCAAGAGTTTACAAAATTTAACATCTAATGCTTCTAACTTAAAAATTACTTAGAATTACCCATGAAATTGATTTCATTTTTTCAGCTTATATTCTATTACAGCTTTATTCATGCTTAAGCATCTTCGAGGATATTTCTTACATACATATTTTCAACATTTCTGACATAGTCACTATGCTTCCTTGTATTAATTGATTTTTGATAAATTTTGCCCTATTGACAATACTTTGGTGAGTTGATTTGATTTAGCTTAGTTAATATGATTCATGAAAATACTTTGGTGAGTTGATTTGATTTAGCTTTTTTCTTTACTAATTTCAAACTAGATATCTAAATTTAAATTACCCCCATTTTTTGCAACCTTGGCTGCCTTTACATTAAATAATAGTTGTTTGAAAACTTTGAATATCAAAACAGATTTAATCTGTTAGTCTTCTACAAGTTTTATTTCAAAAAAATGTTTTAAAAAACTTTTTGAATTGAATTAATGTCTAATAATAAGCACTGCTCATATTTAATAGACGTATAAAAATCAAAATTCACTAGACAATATGAAATGGAATGAAAAACCCAAAAAAATAAATTATTAATTAAAATTAAAAATAAGTAATATCGAATGTTTCGTTCCAAACATACGCACCTGAACTCGTCAGAAAGGCCGTGGTACGTATGTTTTGCCTTTGACAAACATTTGACAACATGTTCAGTTTCTGGTCTTATATTTATGAAAACTAAATCTATTTCAAAAATACACAACATAATTTTAAGAACTTCTCCAAAACTAATTTATTTGAAATATTTAATATGTTAAAATATTTAAATAAGTCACTTCAAAAACTCTCAAAACATGTAGCACATTCTCAAAAACAATTAGAATTCAGATAAGGTCAGTTCAATTTTACATTTATAATATAAATTCAATGTAAAGTTGAACTGACCTTACATGAATTCTAATTGTTTTCAAGGATGTGCTACATGTTTTTGAGAGTTTTTGAAGTAACTTATTTAAATATTTGAACATATTAAATATTTCGAATAAATTAGTTTTGGAGAAGTTCTTAAAATTATGTTGTCTATTTTTTAAATAGATTTAGTTTTCATAAATATAAGACCAGAAAATGAACATGTTGTCAAATGTTTGTCAAAGGCAAAACATACGTACCACGGCTTTTCTGACGAGTTCAGGTGGGTATGTTTGGAACGAAACATTCGATATTACTTATTTTTAATATTAATTAATAATTTATTTTTGTTGGGTTTTTTATTCCATTTGATATTGTATAGTTAATTTTGATTTTTATACGTCTATTAAATATAAGCGGTGCTTATTATTAGACGTTAATTGAATTCTAAAAGTTTTTCAAAAAAATTTTTTGAAATTAAAATTGTAGAAGACCAACAGATTAAATCTGTTTTGATATTCAAAGTTTGTAATTATCCTTATATCAAGAGAAAAACCGCATCTTATTATTTTTTTTTAAGTGTATTGAATTGTTCCTGCGAGTTCTATTTAAAATTTCCCAACAAGATTTTTTAATTTTGACCAACGTTAAAAGAATTTTGAATCGACTAGTGGTACATACGAATATGGTTTTTCTCCAACATTTTGGCTTGTGTGTGTTTTTATGAATTGAATTATTAATTTTTCTATCAGAATTGATATTATTTAATTGATTTTGATCTAATTACACTCTAACGAGTCAGTTTATATACATACATCCGTGGGTCTTTTGCTTTATATTTTTGTGTAATTGTTCATTAAGCCAGTAAATTCCATAACAGTATGTACAGTGGGTGACCAAATTAATTGAGCCACCTTAAGAAATTGAACACTTCTTTATGTAAAGAACTGAAATAAGGCTACGAAGCACCAATTAACTCATGCGCCATGATGCATCAATGTTGCTAGTTCAAGTTAACCATCCTCGCGGCGCGGTTGTATATTTTCACGTTATTTATGGTTTTCTAAGTTTGTTTTGGTTGTGGGTTGTTTTGGTACTTTTTATCGGCGTGTTATATTGCTGTGCTTTATTTTCACGTGATTTTAGCAGTGAAGTCTTTGTTCTGTGTTTGTTACATTACTTGATTGAAAAAGAAATAAAATTGTAATGGGAAAGTCATAACATCACACCCAGAAGAACAGCTGAGATAAAATCTTTGCTATCAAATACAGATTCCTTCAACTATTATCATTACTAAAGTTTAGAAAGCAACAGTAAACCGAATGAATAAAAAAATGGATTGAAACAGAGATATTACCCCACGACGCAAAGGAAAATGTGGTCGAAAAAAATTACAACACCAAATGATGAGCGGACATCAGGTGATATTATTATGGCAAACAGAAAACAGCCTCGCAGAATACCCACAAGAAACATGCACAAATCAGGGGTGAACATCTCACCAATGACAGATCGAGGACGAATGAAGGATTTGGAGTTCTCAGCATGCCGACCTGCAAATAAACCTCTTCTCACACCAGTCATGTGGAAAAAAGGCTCTAATGGGCCAAATATCACAAGGACTGAACAGATGATGATTGGAAACAGATGATTCACAAATATTATGTTAAATAAACGGTGAACTGATAGGATTACTAAATATTCCAGGTTTAGTTTTCGGATGAATCAACCGTAGAAATTCTCATTGACCGATCTGAATTTGTAAGGTGAAGACAAACGATGACTGCATCGTTAGAACGGTCAAGCATCCCCTAAGCATCATGGTGTGATCTTAATCAGCAGTTAGGGAACATGGTTGAAGGAACCATGTATATGAATGTCCTTGAAAACAAAATGCCCAGGAGTGGTTCCCAGATGGGCGCTTCATATTCATGCATGACTCGGCGCCATGCCACAAAGCTAAAAAAGGTACTAAATTTTTTTTCCGACAGCCGAGTAAAGGTTATAGACTGGCTCTAAATCTCAACCCGATCTAGAACCTTTGGAAGTTGGCGAAGAAAGAAATAATCACTAGTAAGCGTCAACTGATGGAGCGTTTAATAGAAGTGTAGCACCGGAGTGAAAAAATAAGAGAAAATCATAAAAAATGCATAGAAAGCATGCCCAGAGGGTGCAGAAGAGAAGCTTTTCACCGTAGAACAATCCCACAACCACCAAAACGACAGAGCCTGGTCCGCAGAGGATCCCGGTACGTCGGATATCGTCTAACATCGTCAAAATCGGCAATCCGTCATAGTCTGGGGCAGAATTTGTGCCAGCGGCAGAATACCCTTGATTTTCGTGGATCAGCAGCACTTCGCCGACACGCATTGGACCTTTCAACAGGACTCCGCTTCGGCTCACAAAGCGAAAAAGACGCAAGAATGGTGTAAGGCCCATTTTCCGGGTTTCATCACATCTGCAGAATAGCCGCTCTACTCGCCGGATCGTAACCCAATGAACTACAGGAAGTGGTTGATTTTGGAGCTCAGGACGTGTGCTGAACACCACAAAAGTTTAGAGTCGCTGAAGCAATCCCTGCGCCGGAAATGGGAGCGATTGACGCCCGAACGATTAACGGCCAATTGACGAAAATATCATGAAGCGTCTGAAGCTATGTATCGCCGCCAAAGGAAGGTGTTCAAATTCACTTTGAACAAATAATTTTTAATTCACTTTGCAGGTACGTAACAATTACGTACCCAGAGTTCAACAATTAATGCCTTTCAAATATGAATCATTTAATTCCTAGAAACCTAAACGGGCCTAAACACCAATTAAGAAACGAACATATTTCTTCCTTAGATTATTCCTAGAAACCCATTAGAACCGTTTTAGCCGTTTCAATACGATTGTCGTATCGGAATTACCTGGGCTACCTTTTCGGACCAAATCCCACTGTCCCATTCGCCAGTTAGCAGAAAGGGACAGTTGAACTCATTCCCTAGGCCAGACAGTTCACGCGATAGTCACTCTGTATAAACAGTCAGTTAAGAAAATTCAATTGAAGACAAGTTCTGATCCCACGCACAATCTCTTGAAGTAAGCTGTCTCTACGCTTGAAATATTTCATATTCGCATTTTTCACTTTTAACTTCCAAGGAACTCTTTCTATCTCTGTCTCTTTTTTCTCTCTCTCTCTCTCTCAGTTGCCCATCACGCACTGAAGGCCTGGAAGTGAATGTATTATCTACATTATTCATTTGTAATGAGAGATTAAGTTGTGAAAAGTGTACTCTAAAGTGAAACCAATAAAATTGAAGTCTGTGTCGTGAACAAAAATAGAAAAAACTCAAGGAAGGACTATTCCAGGATCAAGATAGTGTATCCACCTCAATCTGGGTCAACAACTCTAAATCTCAAAATTGTACACTTGTATTATATGTACTTCTGCTGACAATTCTCTACATGGTCACTACGAGCCGGATTACATTCCACATCTGGTCACGAAACAACTCCCTCAATTTGGGAAAAATAATTCAACTCTCTGAACTTGTATTATATGTATTTTAGGCATCAAAGTCTAATATACATCCCTTTTTCACCCCCATTTGAAGTATGCTCAACCAAGAATTTGCATACTAATTGGTTAACGTTTAATCAATTACTTTCGAAAAATTCAAAAAGGTATCTCTACATACCACGCAATTCTTTACAGAAGCCACTTCGAAACCGCTTAAATATATTATTATCAAATGTTTATGTTTTTATCATTCGTTTTCGTTTTGTTTAATTTCTTCTTTTAGTAAAGTTAAATGAAAAAAATTTGTCCGAGTTTTTTCTTGTCCCCCTGTGTTCGTTAAAAACAAAAAAATGACATCAACAAAGGGTATAGATCAAAAAATGAAAATGAAGAAGACCCTGGATCCTGGATTACTAAGCTCACTCGAAAGAAAAACTCCGAATCCCGAACAGAAAGAAATACCTTCCCCACCTCAACTCAGCGAAACGTTCCGCAACGTAACATCTCGGGACGCTAATTTGTCCGTCGGCTGCGACCATATTTCTTCATTCCTGCCGCCATTTGACCCGGCTACAACGGCCCATTACTCCAGCTCTTCCGCGATGCTTTGCGGCAATCCGGCAACTCGTTCTCGCCGCCTCCGGGCCGTCTACTTCTACCCAGTGACAGGTTTACGACTGTTGCGGCGCACTTCCGACATTTCTCTTCATCAACGGCGGCGTCGGAGAACGTTGCGACGTGCACATTCGGCCCACTGAAAGCTTCCCGTGTTTCCTACGTTAATCCGACAATTTACCGAACGTAAATAAACCCAAGTTATGGATGGGGCTCCTAAATTTGACGGGAGGTGCCGAAAATGAGCATCGTGCATGCCACCTTCTGGCGGAGTTTATTGTTAGAAGAATGAAGCTGATTAAATATGGCGCAGTGTGCCCGGGAAGTTCTTTACGAATTAAAATTCCTAATATTCTGAAAGTCTACACAAAATTAATATATTTCACGATTTCAGTAATGATTACGTTTTAGAACCAAAAAAAAGGAAAGCACTAACGTGAAATCAAAGACTTATTATCTGAAGCAGACGGAAATATCCTTCTGTTGAAACCTTATTCATTTTGGAGCCAACATTCAGATTGTTTGGATAAAGACGAATATATTAACCGAATATAGGACCATGCAATATCAAGTGAAGCTATTGTCCCAGACACTCAGCACAAGATCAACTTCATTTTGTGTTATAAACGATGACGAATATTCAACTGGACTGCTCTTTGAATCTTTCCCTGCTCTTTCCGACTGCGCAGAGTGGGGCACCCCCCAATTTTCTCTATAGCTTGTCATGGTGGGGGTGCTTGTCATGATTGAAATCCTAGTTTCATTATGAAATGGAAGATATGGTTATGATGCCTGAAGCAGAGACTCTCGATCCAACTTCCTTACTTTGCTTCTTTCTTGCATACATTCCATCATGTTGTCCCACAACCGTCCATATCCTTCAGCAAGGCTTGGAATCGTACGGGGTAGTTGTGGCTCTGGTTGACGATGGAGTCACGCGACCCTGCGATCGATTAGAGTTTTGAAATCCATACACCGGCGAAGACGAAACCCTGCTGAATCTCAGAGTGGGCTTTCCAACCTTCGTCACTTATTTGCTGAGGGATTTGAAATGGTCCGCTAGAGAAAAAGGGAGACTACGACGATTCGAGCGGGGAAGACTCGCTCTGCTCGCGCCAAACTTTGGCCCCATCTTTAAATCCTTAAGCTTCGGCTGCGGGGTCCTGATTGGTCCGCTAGAGAAAAAAGGAATTCTACGATGTTTCGACCAGGGTGGGATCTCGGCAGACTCGCTCTGCTCGCCCCCAACTTCGACCCCATTCCTGGATCCTTAATCTACTTACCCGCTACGGGGTGAGAAACGGTCAACTGGAGGAAAAAGGAAGACTACGGCGTTTCGACCGGGGTGGGATCTCCGAAGACTCGCTCTGCTCGCCCTCAACTTCGGCCCCATTTTCAGATATTTAAGCCAATCCTCTACGATGCTTCGGAGCCTCGCTTTTAGCAGTCGAACAGTCCTTCGGGGTAGGGGATCGAAACTGTAAAGCTGTTATTTGTGTTGCTTCGATGCTTCGGTCTTTCACAACCACCAAATAAAGACACTCTGCATATGCCGCTGAGTGCTGGGGTCGACACGGCGATCCCTTTGGAGGGGGGGTGACATGTGTTGGTTCCTCCTTGGTTGTACTGGCGCAAGTTTTCTATTATCTTCCTTCAAAATTCCTTTCTTTCTCTTTCAGCTTATCGTGGGTCTGCTGGAGTGTCAAAACTTGAGCAGAAACCCGGGACAGGAATGATGACAATGGTATTTTAACGTCGGTGAAGAGCTCTGCTCATATACCGACATGTACGACTCTGAGTATCCCCAGAGTGGGGCACCCCCTATGGCATTAGAGCTTGTCGCGCTGGAAGCTCTTGTCTTGACTATGATCCTACTTTCATCCCGGTGAAATGGAGTGTTAAGACTTGGTGCCTAACGTTGTGCCATTCGCGCCAGTCACTGGACCCGTGTGGTGGAAGATCTACCGAATGGGGCCTTAGTTTCACCGTAAGATGGAATGGAGGGCTGAGCCGCGTTGATAAACTCAGTAGCAGTAAATCTCCGGATTTTTCTGTCCAATGGGCGAGTGCGTTATGCAGCATACTGCGTTACCTCGGGAGGGTGAAGGCCCTCAGGAAGTATTCGTACGACTTTGCCACCCAATTGGTGTTGGACTCGAAGGGGCAGTGGTTGACAGTCCGTATGCTAGACTAGAAAGGTTTTCCTTTTATCTGTTCGCAGACACTCATGTTCAGGATATTCTCGAGAAATGCTTCAGGGTTTAGCGGGACTTGACGGTTCGACCGACCTCGTCCTGAACCAGGATGGATTACAAGACGTTTCTGGGGTTTGTTGATCTCGACGATATGGCTAGACCGTTGGTGCTTGAAGCTAAGATCAATTGAAAGACTTCACAAGGGTTCGTGGGTCTTGGCGTACAGGCCGGATTGATGGTGCTCGAGCCAGGATCAACTGAGGCATCAATCGGGACTACCTTGGTTCATGGGACTGCGTTCGGGTAGGTAATTAAGAAGCCGCTTCGGCGTGTGAGTTGCATCGCAGATAACTCGGGTACTGACACTGCAGAACCAGTAGAGGTTGGAGAGTGCTTATCTGCTACCAGTCTGTAGGTTTTCGGGCTGAAACTCAAACTGAAAGCTAGTGGGTTCATCTCTTCGAAGAGGTACTCGTCATGCGCGATGACAAGGCATAACCCTTATCACACTTTCTGCCTCTCTTGGCTGACTGTGGAGACTACTAACTAGTCATTTGGCCAAAGAGCTGCGCTCACATGCCAATACACTAAATGGTAGAATTTACGTATATATTTTGAGTTGTAGACACAACATAACGTTATTAATGCCAAATATTCAGACCTTTTACAAACTTGAATTAGTTCGTGAACTTTCTATCAATTTTGAAGACATTCAGTTTCAACAAGATGGTTGACCAAGTCATAACTCAGAAGAACTGATACAGTTTCTCCAAAACACGTTTTCTGATCGAGTAATATCTACGAATCGTACAATTTCGTGGCCTCCCAGTTCATCAGATTTGTCCTCAAATAATTTTTTTATGGGGATATCTAAAAGCATATATCTATGGACTTGACTTCAGCAGAGCTTCAAATCTTGATGAATGAAGGTTGAAAATTATTCAACTTTGTGGCAACATTGAGCCAAATCTACTCAGAGAAATGAGATTATTTCTGTATAAAAGCTATGCTATTGCTTAGCTCAACAAGGTTGATGATTTGATTCCATTGCTTTTAAACGATGACGATGACGTCTTTTTCTTCATATTGAAGTAATGAAATAAAACTTCCTTGAAGTAATGAAATAAAACACTATTTGGTACATAAGTTGACATTTTTAGAGCACATAGAAACAAGTGTTGCATATACTTCAGCGAAATGACTGAAAAGGAAGCCTAATGATAACATTTGAAAATGAAGGTGTTTCCAGATGAAACAATGGAATAATAAACTAGTAGCGACATAGGCTATCAAACTCTTAATATTATTATGATTGATGTTCCTACGAGTAGTGCAAAAAAACTGGAAGGAAGTGAAAATTTTTCAAATTTCCTCGACGTTCAAATATTCATATTTCACTTCTGGCGGCGGCATTTCGAATCATTGCCCGGCCCCCACGCAATCGCCCCCTGCAATCTCGTCCGATTCATCACGTTGCTTCCAATTAAAATTTTTCGTATCCGTCGAGGGAGGTTATGATTCACGGCCTGCTGCAATCTAATTTAGCAAAGTGCGGTATTTATCTTAATTATATCGAAATTATCGATTAACTTAATTACGACCAGTGATACTCGGGAGGAATTCGCGCCGTCTTATCCGCCATAAATACACTGCTTGACGGCGTAATTGCGAAAGATTTTCAACTCAAATCGGGGACGCGAATTCAACAAGAGTTATTGGGTCGCGTTCATTGCTCGCCGGAGAGTTTCTTATTATGCCGTTTTTGCGAGACGATCGCCGTGATTTATCGGGTTTGCGTCTTCTTCGTTATGAAGTGTTTGTAGAGGGTGTCCCAGAAATGCTGGAAAATCTTAAATCAAACGAGGGGGCGTCTAAAAACTCTCGCTGTGGTAATCCAACAAGATATAGTATTCATAAAAGGACTGTAATGATACAGGGATTAATTCAGTGCAAAATAATATCTTAAAAAAATGGTTGATATAGGAAACCTTGTTAAAGCGAGGTTCAATGTTCCTGAACGAATTAGTTTATTCTTATCTCCAGACCAGTTACTGATAAACGTAGGAATTCGCGTACGAAGTACGAACGATCGGCTTCATGAAAGGAAATTCTTTTACTCTTTATATATTGTACTAATAGGCCACAGATTGAAAAATTTGACAAGTGTATTGGTTTGAGTGAGCGAACGCAGACGTCTGAATCGACACGTGTGGTCTGATAAGGAACCAAAGCTTTCGAAAATTGCCAAGTAGGAATTTTGAGCGTGCGAACAAACTTAAAAATTTGGAAGGAGAAAATCGACTCGTTTGAGGCATTAAAAGGGCCAAAAGAGAGTTTGTCGGGGATTCTTAGTACGCCTGAAAAACTGATAAGATCGTTAGGTAAAGATCGTGCTGCGAGGCTCGAATTGGTCTCAGAATTCAGCATTATTATAATTATATTGAGAGTTATTAGTAATTTTTTTTGAAGTCTAAGAACTGAGTAAGAATAATTAGAGAATATGTGCCGATAGTGCTAAGTTCCGGGAATAAGGAATTAAGAGTACCGGTTCCAAGCTAAAATTATATGGTTTCGATGAGAAGGCGATAGGTATGGTGGGTTTTTTTGGAACGAGAGGTACCAAGTGGTCAGTTCGGGTGGTACATACCCTATCATGGGTCGTATTACCGTTTTTCACGTGTGAACAACGGCAAAAAAGACGATTAATTGGAGACAATAAAATTCGAAACATGCGCATTTCTGCTGTTTATCTCCTAGCGATCAGCAAAACCTATTCAGGCTTGCTTGAGTTTAGAATTGTTAAACAGATGTATGTTCCACTCTCCCGATTTGAAAACTTTCTAATACCATAGCTCATACTCATTAATCAGATTTGGCAGTATTCAGGTGAAGACAGTGCTTTCTGGAAATCCCATATATGCTATACAAATCAAAGTTTAGGGCTGTTATAACCTGTCGACATTCAAAGGGTTTGAAGGAAAGTTTAAGTTTTAATATTGAACTCTATATTCCTCCACAGAAAATAACATAAAGAGAAGATATGGTATAATTATTATAATTTATCTCTTCACACATGCGCTGGACAGCTTTTTGATATTGAATCTGTAACCATTAAACCATAGAGTTCAATAAATGCTGTAAGGCTCGCTTTACAGAGTGGTTTACCAGATTTAAGTGGCAATTTTGAATTGGAAGACGAAAAACGACCTGAAGCGTCACTTAAGATTAAGGATGATGAATTAGAGGCAAGGCTCGATGAAGATTCATCACAAACGCAAGAGGAACTCGCCAAAACACTTAAAGTCACTCATCCAGCCATTTCTCATCGCTTAAAAGCAATCTGAATGATCTAAAAGGTAGGAAATGCACGGTCACAAGTTGCCTCGCCCGTTAAAACGTAACTAGACATCTTTTCTGATCGATGCTACATTGCTTGGTTGACCAGCACTTATCCGATGACGATGAAGTTCTAAAATGGATGGATGCATAGATAGCGGCCAAAGTGCCTGCCTTTTTTGGCTAGCAAAGGACAATACTTTAAACTTTGAATGTATCACCAATTTTTTACAATAAACCTTCAATTTTTACTACTTGTTTTTTTTACCATTTTTTCGTACTAAAACCCGCTTATATACTCGAAATACATGAAAATATCTTATTATCTAAACTTTTGTCAGTAATATCTAAAAATTTATTCAATAGATTCGATACTCATTCATATTTTCATAAAATAATTCGTTTCCATACCTTAGAAATGACTGATATCATTTTTAAATTGGAAAATGAAAAGTATTCCTAAAAATATCTCAATCTTCAATCTTGGGATGAAAAGAAGCCGAAGAATTGCCTGGCAAAAACCTCAGTCGGCCTTGCTCTTGAAAGCGCCCTGCATGGGACTATTAGTATTAATCAGACTTGTAATTACTACCAAAGCGGGGCACTGCTACTTTTTTCGCAACACCGATTCTTGTCGCCAAGGCATGGACCAGACGCGCTTCGTTTACAGATGACCGGAATCTGAAGTTTGACAGCAGTGAAAGATGCAGGGGTGTACCAGAGGAAACATACGAACTACTTCGTCTAACCACGCTATTATCATTTTGAATTTCTGGTAAAAATGAAGAAGACTTATATGTTGTGCAAACAAACTGAATTACACCTAACGAAGACAAGTAAAAAGTTATAAGAAATTTGTCAAAACATGGATAAATAATAATAATAATAATAGTGCCTTTATTCATACATTTACAATATATAAACATAGGGCGAAGTCTACCTTAAAGCTACTCAACCCTGAAAAAAAAAACAAAAAGGAAAAAAAAACAAAAGGATAGAAACAAAAATAAGCGAAAAAAAAATTAACCAATCAATTACATTGTGAGTAAACAAAACATATTTCATATTCATAAAATTATCCTAATTTATAATTGGCTCGTCAAGAATTTTGACTTCAAAATTTTTCTCAGTGAGCCCAAAGAAACGCCTTCACACGAAACTAAAAATTCATTATGTAACTTCACCGCATTGAAGGTGAAGGACCGCTGAAACATGGCTGAACCAAATCTTGGCAACATGAGCCTATGACCATGCCTAACGTCCACGCAATGAACATCACGTCTAAAAATTAGCTTTTCCCTCAAATACGGTGGAAGACAAGAACGTAAAAATTGATGAACCATCGTCGTCAGGTGGAGCCGGAAAACATTCTCAACCCAGAGCCATCCCAAGCTGTTAATTCCGTCCCTTATTCCACTGTCATATTTCCTCAAACCGAAAACAAACCGGCAGCATGAATTCTGCATTTTCTGTAGTCTACACCTCTGCACGTAATCAAGTCAAGGGTAAAATACCGTTAATCCATAGTTTAGTTTGGACAAAACGAGAGTCTCACAGAGATACTTGCGTGACTGAAAATCCAAAAAATATCTCTGCCGATACAAAAGGCGCAATGCAAGGAAAGAATTCCTCAACAGCAACGAGACATGCTATAAACGTTCGAATCCTCAGTTAGGCCCACGGTACTGGCTGGTGATATTAGAGGATTGGTAAGAGAGCCACAAAAAAATCATCTCTCTATTCCCAACATATTCTTCACCCTATTGGTTAATTCAATGGAATCAGCCTTAAAGACAACACAGAAAACAAATTACATTTATCGTTTTTTTACCAGATTGATTGTGAGCTATGGTAATAGCTCATGGATTCAGTGAATTACACCTTCTAAACGAGTTATACATAATCATTATTAAAGAACTCAGATAACGAAAATTAATGAAATTCAAGGAAAAGATTCACCCGTGTATATATGTTAACTAGTAAGAGTGTAATCAAATCAAAATTAATTGAATAAGATCAATTCAAACAGAAATATTAATACTTCAACTCATAAACATATTCACAAGCCAAAAAGGGCGAAGTAAAAGCATATTAGAATACATAACCACTAGTCGAGTGAAAATTCTTTAAACGACAGTCAAAAATTGAAAATCCTTTTGAAAATAAAATAGAAAAAGGGTTTTACTTGATAAAAGAAATATAACAAAATTCGAATATCGACACAAATTAAATATGTTAATCTTCTACAATTTTAAATTCAAAAAAATTTTTATTCAAAAAAGTTTTAGAATTAAATTAATATCTAAAATAAGCACCGCTTACGTTTAATAGACGTATATAATCAAAACTCAATATATCATATCAAATGGAATAAATAAACCAACAGATATACGAAAGTCATTAAAATTAATAAATAAATATTTAAAGGAGACAAAATTTTGTTTCTGATCTTACCTTTAAGAACAACAATTGCCTTTTAAAAACATGAACACACCTTAAGGGCTTCTCAAAGAATATAATTTATTTGAAATATTTAAATATTCGAATGAATGTAAATAACCTTAAAATAACTTACACTGTTCTGTGATTTTGTTAGAACATAGATCAATTTTGAATTCTAAAGTTGGTTTGTTTTCGAAGCATTGTTTCTTAACGTGGACGTTGTGATATAGGTGTAGTTTTTTGATTTTGATATTTGGAATATTATCTAGGACCGACGAAGGGATTATTTAGAATTATATTTGTTTGAGAGATTTCTGAATTAACTTATTCGAATATTTAAATATATTAAATAAATTATATTCCTTGGGAAATCCTTAGGTGTGTTCATGTTTTTAAAAGGCAATTGGTGTTCTTAAAGGTAAGATCAGAAACAAAATTTTGTCTCCTTCAAATATTTATTTATTAATTTTAATGACTTTTGTATAACTGTTGGTATATTTATTCCATATGACATTATATATTGAGTTTTGATTATATACGTCTATTAAACGTAAGCGGTGCTTATTTTAGACATTAATTTAATTCTAAAACCTTTTTGAATAAAAATTTTTTTGAAATTAAAATTGTAAAAGATTAACATATTTAATTTGTGTTGATATTCAAATCCTTTTGAAAATCTTAGATAGAATTCAGAGGGAGTGATCATTTTAAAAATATTAAATGTTTAAGACAACTAAAGTTGTATAAATAGAAGGAATTGGAATTTGAATATTCAATTTGAACTTATGAAGAAAAATATGAATAAAATTGAAACAAATTGTAGAAATGACTATGTTTTATTACCAATAAAAAGATATATTACACATTTTCTTGTGACTCGAGTTTCGGGAAATGAACCCATCACCAGACAACTAGTTGTCTGGTGATCAGACAACAAATCAGACAACAATCAGATAACATCAGACAACTAGTTTTCTGATGATGGGATAGTTCATTTCCCGAAACTCGAGTCACAAGAAAATGTGTTATATATCTTTTTATTATGAATAAAATAACATAAAGGGAGGTTAATTCCTGATAGAAGTTATATAAAATTATTTAAATATTTTAATATTATCCTTTTACACATTTAATTTCAAAAAATTATATTTAACGATTCTAACTTCTGAAAATAAATTAAAATAATGTCATATAAGTACCACTTATATCAAATGACATATAAAATAAACATTCATTATAAGACATCCAAATGGTATAACAAAATCCAATAAATAAAAATTGTTAACCAAAATCCTATAAATTAAATATTTTGTTTCTGCTGATCAATCTTATGAAAACAAATATCTTTCAGAAATGTTTAACATAATCTTAAGAATTTCATCATAAAACTATATAACTCAGAATATTCAATATTATTGGATATCTTACTAAGTTACTTTCTATTCTTTCTTCTATTCTATTCTTTGTTAACCAAAATCCTATAAATTAAATATTTTGAATAGACAAAATTTTGTTTCTGCTGATCAATCTTATGAAAACAAATATCTTTCAAAAATATCTAACATAATCTTAAGAATTTCATCGTAAAATTATCTTACTTAGAATATTCAATATTATGGGATATCTAACTAAGTTACTTTATATAATAACTCAAGATATGTAAAAACATTACTGAAAAACAAGTTTTAAGAGAGACTTTGCTTCGTCAGTATTCAAATGATTCATATTCAATAAATATAACATCAATCAACAACAAATATTTACTCACCTTTTAACCGTTTAGAAAACTTCTAGTAAACTGTTCACTATATATAAATATTTCTGTGGTTTATCTTTGATCTAAAAGATTGAAAGCCAATTTAACGGCCCCTGTTATAGCACAAGGACTATCTGTATAATTAATGTTAAGGAAACCAAATAATTATATATTATAAATAAAATAACATAAATAGAGGTTAATTCTTGATAGAAGGTATATAAAATTATTCAAATATTTTAATATTAGCCTTCTACACATTTAATTTCAAAAAATTATATTTAATGATTATAACCGAAAATAAATCCTATTTATAGGATTTTGGTTAACAATTTTTATTTATTGGATTTTGTTATACCATTTGGATGTCTTATAATGAATGTTTATTTTATATGTCATTTGATATAAGTGGTACTTATATGACATTATTTTAATTTATTTTCAGAAGTTATAATCATTAAATATAATTTTCTGAACTTGAATGTGTAAAAGGCTAATATTAAAATATTTGAATATCTTTTTATTGGTAGTAAAACATAGTAATTTCTACAATTTGTTTTAATTATGATCAACTACCAAATAGTAACGGCTGAAACAATTTAGTATGTGAACAAAATTTGTTATTTTCATAATGCCTCTATAAACTGTATTGAAATTATCAACAATCAACAAGCTTAATGGAATTTAACTTAGCAGAATTATGTTCTATAAATAGGACAAATTTGATCAAAATTAAATTAATTAGAGGAAACATAATTTCTACATCAGAAATTCTGAAATGATTAATATAAGAGATATTTTAGAAGATGCTTATGCATTTAGAAAATTTAAAAAGTATATGAGCTAAAAAAATTTAATCAATATCATAAGTAGTATTCAGTACTTATTCAGTAAAAAGCATTAGAATTTAAAATTAGTAGATTTTTTGACATTTGGAAAACTCTTCATATAAAAATAAGTATTTAAACTCAACCAATTCTCATAAAACTAGTATCAAATTGTTCACAATGAAACAGGTTAATTATCTAGTATAGTTTCAATCCAAGAAATAATGTAAATTTTGTAAAATCTTCGCAAGCATCATTTTCCAATGCTAATAAGCTTTGGAATTCAATTTTTCGAGAAAACTATAAAAGGACGAAGCAGATGAAATGTCATTCAGTATGAAAATGCTCCAGAGCCCATACACACCGCTATGAATAAATCACTCTTCAAAAATCCAGTTCCAAAACGTAAAAAGAAATTAATTGTTATTGTGAATTGAAATATGATCAAGAAATACGTAACCTGAATGTTTTGATAGAAATATACCACATATGAATCGATTATACAATAATTTAAATCTAAAAAAGGAAATCAACGAAGTGGGCTAGGAAAACAGAGCATTCCAGAAACATTCTCCAAGAACCAAAACAAATTCTTGAAACAGAGCAGAGCCAACATAAAAGGAATATTGATAATTGATGAAGAAACTTAACACAGGTAAACCTTTTCGATTCAATTTCAAAGCAAGTCATTTTTTGTTTACGTTAGAATTACGATATTTAGAGACAAGGTTAGGTTAACACAGAACCATAGGATCATAGACATTAGATTAGTTTAATAGTCACAGATTTATATTTCAGATTACTTTGATTCAAAATGTATTTCGAAATAAACCTTCCTATTGAAACTTATCAAAATTAATAATATTCAGATTTCAATTTTCAATAACAAACTTATAGTAAAGAGTTATCCGAAAATATGAACAATCCAATATATATATATATATATATATATATATATATATATATATATATATACAGAGGTGATCTAGAAATTATTCAAACCCAACAAATTATTAAAAAGTGAAATTCTATAATTTCTAATAATACTTATTCATAATATATTTCAAGAATTAATATTACATTTAATAAATACATAGCAGTACATACATCTGTATAACAATTCCCTACTTAAATATACTCGATAAGATTTTGTTGATCACAGGGGCAAATTGCAGATATGCGCATGTTTCAAACTGGTTTTTTTTCATCATTGCAATGTATGCCAGTGACTACAAATCTATCAAGTATCTATATTCGCTTTAAACAGAGACACTAAGATATTAATCATACACTAGCGCCCTTTAACGCTAATTATGAGCATTACGGCATATTATGGTCTGACTTGAGCATGAGGAAAGTTTTTTCTTTTTGTAACGTGAAAATATCAGAAATACATTTCTTCACTTGAATTAGCTCTCAAAGGTATGTCTTGTATGTATGTTTGCATACTGTAGATGGCGCTAGTGTATGATTAATACCTTAGTGTCTACACAGTGTGTACAGCGAATATAGATACTGGACACATTTGTAGTCATTGGCATACATTGTAGTGAATAAAACCAATCTGTTTGAACCTTATCGAGTTTGTTCGAGTATGGAATTGTTAAACAGATGTATGTTACACTGTTTTGATTTGTGGAACTTTCAATTATAGAGCAAAGAACATTGCAGAAAATGTTTTCTGGTACGGATCTGGGCGCTTGCGATGCTTTTGGAAACGGCTCGCATGGCCGCCGTCTAGTTGTTGAATGACTGAGGGTAAAGCAGAGAACTGTTGGTTGTGGTAGAGACAAGGCAATCCATCAATCAAAGTGCTTAAAGGAAAGCCGCCTGTCGTAATTATAATTCACCGCATCAGCTGATCTACTGCCTTACAGGTGTGGACTTGAAAGTCGAATTTCGCGAAATGTTTTCAAACCATCTGATAATGATATTATTATTATCTAGATCGTCTGTGAAGATCCCTCAGAAGCTTTTTCAGCTTGTGCGAGTTAGGAGTTCAGTTTTGTGTTCTGGGTAGGCTTTGTTACTGCAATCTTACGCCACTTTAGTTCACAGCACTGTTAATTTTCGACCCAACGTTAAAATGGTGGCCGAAACCCGTCCAACTAGAAAATTTCTTTCCCACTTGAACTGGATTTGAAACCGCGACCTTTCCGTTACGAGCCCAATGCTTTTAACACTGATCTGTCGACACTCATTGTCCATACATTCCATACATAATACTATGAAGTGTTTTTTCTTAGAATGATAGAACTTTAAATTGAAATAAAACACATTTAAATTAAGATTGAAGCCAAATTTTTTTTATTTGAAAGATGATTTTATGACATTTATGTTTTAAAAATAATTTCCGGCATATGTCCACCACGACTTGCTCTCAGGAACCGTATTCGGTCAGAACAATTTTGGACCACTTTTTCGAACAATTCAGGCCTTATTTTATCAATGACACGAGTTATGTTAGCTTCCAAAGCGTCTATTGTTTCTGGTTTATCAGCATAAACCAATGACTTGACATAACCCCAAAGAAAATAGTCCATGATCATGTCGCATGATCATGGAGGCCAATTAATTGGACAATTTCTCGAAATAATGTTATCACCGCATCTTTCTTTCAATGAATCAATTGTTACGGTAGCAGCATGAGGTGCAGCACAATCTTGTTGGAACCAAAACATTTCTGGGTCGATACCAAAGAAATTTTGAAACCAATAATCATTGATCATCGATCTGTAACGAGCACCATTCACTGAAACATTAGCTCCAGCATCGTTTTTAAAGAAATATGGACCGATTATGCATAAACTGCATTTTTCAGGAAGCAGTGGAACCTGCAGGACTTCTTGAGGATTGTTTTCACTCCATATAAGGCAATTTTGCTTATTTACATAGCCATTCAACCAGAAATGAGCTTCATCACTAAACACAATTTTACGATGAAAAAGTGGATCAACTTCAAGCTGTTCTAGGACCAAATCAGCAAACAAACGACGCTTATAATGGTCAAATGGCTTTAGTTCTTGAACCAGTTGAATCTTGTATGGGAGTATACCAAGATCTTTACGCAAAATTTTCCATGTGGTGGATGCAGTGTCCAACTATCTGGTTATGAACGTCGACGAATAGACAAATTTGGATCGTCATTAACACTATGACTTACAGCAGCGATATTTTTTCTGTACGTACAGTTCTTTGTCTTGTTGTTGTTGTTGTTGCATCAAGTAGAGAAAATGTTGTCCGAAACGTATCGATAGTTCGACGAATAAGCTGCTCTGATGGACGTGGAATTTATGTAAACCATAAATTTCACGAAGTGCTCTATAAGTTTGGCGAATAGAACACTGATTTTGAAAATGAATTTCTACAATTTGTAAACGTTGTTAGACTTTCAATGATAATTTTATCAATACTTTCTGAACAGAAATGTCAAAACAACATGGCTTCTACCTTCAGTCAAATCACAGTTATTCTTATCAAAAGTTCTATCACTCTAAAACAACACCCGATATATCGTTATGGAACACCCGATATAGTGTAAACTTTTGTGCCTCACTTGTATCATCGCTATTGGAAAACCCTTTATAACGTTTATTGTGTATATTTTTAGTAGAATTCACAGCGAGAATAGGTAGCAGGCCCTTGCGTTATTAAATATATTCAGTTCATTTCTGAAAAGATACGTGAGATGACCACTGCTTCTTGAACATTGTACATTCATGGAAATTGTCACTGTTAATCTGGATATACTGATTATGAGTATCATTAGAGAAAAATATCAATACTCCCCTGGAAATCTGGTGCATTTCCTCACCAACCTCACAGCGTTTTAGATGCAGAAGCGCGCCTCAAATGTCATACGGACCAAGTATGGTAGACTTTACGTTTTTAAGTATTGTTTTTACCAGACACCGCGCCAATCCACATACACGTGCAAAATTCGAAGCGTCTGATGGACTGACTTGGTAATCAGAAAAAGGACCGCCTCTACGTGACTCCCCTGCTGATGGCATCGAGGTACAATATGCAACACATGTTCGCGACAAAAGGACCTGGTACGGCGGTTTTTAGGACCATGGTTGGTATTGCAAATTGCCGAGTTGAACTTAAACACTGGCCACTCCTCGGCTTGAAGAAAAATGTCGGTGTTATTTTAATGTTAGGCTTCAATCAACTCCTTGGGGTATATGCCCTTTTGAGATTCATGAGAATCCCAGTGTATATTGTTCCTATTCCTCAACAGATATAACTGATATTACTGTGATACTTTTGAGTAATGGGTGTTTTTTTTAGAGTGATAGAACTATCGATAGGGATAACTGTGATTTGACAGAAGGTAGAAGCCATGTTGTTTCGACATTTCTGTTCAGTAAGCATTGACAAATTATGATAGAAAGATTCACGCTGCAACAACGTTTACAAATGGTTGAAATTTATTTTCAGAATTAGTGTTCTATTCGCCAAACTTATAGAGCACTTCGTGAAAATTATGGTTTACATAATCGTCTATCACAGCAGCTTATTCGAGTCCGAATCTATCGAACTATCGATAGATTTCGGACAACATTTTCTCTACTGGAGGCAACAGAAACAACAAGACAAAGAACTGTACGTACAGAAGAAAATCTGCTGCTGAAAGTAGTCATAGTGTTAATGATGATCCAGATTTGTCTATTTGTCGACGTTCAAAACAAGTTGGACTCTGTGCATCCACCACATGGAAAATTTTGCGTAAAGATCTTGATCTACACCTATAGAAGATCCCAATGGTTCAAGAACTAAAGCTAGTTGACCACAATAAGCGTCGTTTGTTTGCTGATTGGGCCCTAGAACAGCTTGAGGTTGATCCACTTTTTTACCATAAAATTGTGTTTAGTGATGAAGCTCATTTCTGGTTGAACGGCTATGCAAACAAGCAAAATTGCCGTATATGGAGTGAAAACAATCCTCAAGAAGTTCTGCAGGTTCCATTGTATCCTGAAAAATGCACTCTATGGTGTGCTTTACATGCTGGAGTCATCATCGGTCCAAATTTCTTTAAAAACGATGCTGAGGCTAATGTCACAGTGAATGGTGCTCGTTAGAGATCGATGATCAATGACTATTTGAAATTATTTTTATTTATATTTTGAAATTTGAATGATCTCGATCCAGAACTGTTTTGGTTCCAACAAGATGGTGCTACACCTCATGGTGCTACCGTGACAATTGATTTATTGAAAGAAATATTTGGCGATAACGTTATTTCGAAAAATGGTCCAATTAATTTTCCTCCAAGATCATGCGACATAGCTACACTGGATTCTTTTCTTTGGAGTTATGTCAAGTCATTGGTTTATGCTGATAAACCAGAAACAATAGACGCTTTGGAAGCCAACATAACTTGTGTTATTGATGAAATCAGATCTGAATTACTCGAAAAAGTAGTCCAAAATTGGTCTGATCGAATGCGGTTCCTCAGAGCTAGTTGTGGTGAACATACGCCGGAAATAATTTTCAAAACATAAATATCATAAAATAATCTGTCAAATAAAAAAAAATTTGGCTTCAATCTTAATTTAAATGTATTTTATTTCAATTTAAAGTTCTACCACTCTAAAAAACACCCCATATAACTAATATTACTATATTACTTTTGAGTACACAGGAAGAGAAGCAAAAGTCAATGTTTAAAATATAAAGATAGGCAGCTTTGCAATTTTAATGATTTCATTAATTAAATCCATCCCAACATCAAATTCACTTTTGTGAAAGAAAAGAATTGTAGTACAAATTTCCTTCCAGAAAAAAATGTGAGCCACCAACTTGTCAAGCATTTGATGAATAAATTGGAAACTACTGGTTGCATTCAGAATAAGGAACACAAAGTTGAGCGTGCTTTATAGATGGATAATCGTCAATCTATAAGAACCATAGCACGAGCATCTAATCTTCCTAAACCTTGCATTCATCAAATTGTGATAGCTTATAAATTTCACCCTTACGTCGGATTCAGTTTTCTGAACAATTTAGTTAGTTACTGAAAAATAACTCTACAATACAATCTTTTCTGACGAGTGTCCTTTATGTTGAATGGGGAAGTCAATATATATAATTGTCGGTACTGGAGTAATAGTAATCCTCATTTGGTCATGGAGACACATACACAAATTCCCGAAAAATTAAATGTTTCGATAGGAATGTTAGGAAACCATATTGTTGGACCAATTTTTATCGATGAGAATCTTATCCAGGACGTTGGATTGTCAAGAGGGGTCCTATAGAATGGCCAGCAAGATCATTCGATCTATGGCCATTAGATTTTCTTATGGGGACATTTGAAGTTCAAAGTCTATGCAATTCCACCTGAAAATCTTGCAGAACTGCGATAAAGAATCATCACGGAATGCCAATTACGGACACCTGAAATTTTCGAAAATGTTAAAGAAGATAAAATAGAAAGGCCTTTCACTTGATAGAATAAATATAACAAAATTTGAATATTAAAACAAATTGAAATATGTTTATCTTCTACAATTTTAATTTCAAACAAATTTTTATTCAAAAAACTTTTAGAATTAAATTTATGTCTACACAAGCACCGCTTACATTTAATAGACGTATATAATCAAAAATCAATATATAATGTCAAAGGGAATAAATAACCCAACAGATATACGAAAGTAATTAAAATTAATAAATAAATATTTAAAGGAGACTAAATTTTTGTTTCTGGTCTTACCTTTAAGAACACCAATTGCCTTTTAAAAACATGAACACACTTAAAGGACTTCTCAAAGAATATAATTTATTTGAAATATTTAATATATTTAAATATTCGAATAAATTATTTCAAAAATCTCTAAAAAATGTGCACTATATCTTCAAAAAACAAATATAATTCTAGACAATCCCGTCTTCAGTCCTCATTTAATATTTCAAATATCAAAATCAAAAAACTAACCTATATCTCTCACGTGTTAAAAGACTAAAGCTTCGAAATACAGATCAACTATATAATTCAAGATTGATCTATGTTCTAACAAAATCAAAGAACAGTGTGAGTTATTTTAAGGTTTATTTAAATTCATTGACATTCCATAATGAGATTTATTGAAGCCAAAATATAATTATATATTATATATAAAATAAAATAGAAAGCCCTTTTACTTGATAGAAGAAATATAACAAAATTTGAATATTAAAACAAATTGAAATATATGTTTAACTTCTACAATTTCAATTTCAAAAAAATTTTTATTCAAAAAACTTTTGTAATTAAATTTATGTCTACACAAGCACCGCTTACATTTAATAGACGTATATAATCAAAACTCAATATATAATGTCAAATGGAATAAATAACCCAACAGATATACGAAAGTAATTAAAATTAATAAATAAATATTTAAAGGAGACAAAATTTTTGTTTCTGGTCTTACCTTCAAGAACATCAATTGCCTTTCAAAAACATGAACACACTTAAAGGACTTCTCAAAGAATATAATTTATTTGAAATATTTAATATATTTAAATATTCGAATAAATTATTTCAAAAATCTCTAAAAAATGTGCACTATATCTTCAAAAAACAAATATAATTCTATACAATCCCGACAGAATGTCAATGAATTTAAATAAACCTTAAAATAACTCACACTGTTCTTTGATTTTGTTAGAACATAGATCAATCTTGAATTATATAGTTGATCTGTATTTCGAAGCTTTAGTCTTTTAACACGTGAGAGATATAGGTTAGTTTTTTGATTTTGATATTTGGAATATTAAATGAGGACTGAAGACGGGATTGTCTAGAATTATATTTGTTTTTTGAAGATATAGTGCACATTTTTTAGAGATTTTTGAAATAATTCATTCGAATATTTAAATATATTAAATATTTCAAATAAATTATATTCTTTGAGAAGTCCTTTAAGTGTGTTCATGTTTTTAAAAGGCAATTGGTGTTCTTAAAGGTAAGACCAGAAACAAAAATTTAGTCTCCTTTAAATATTTATTTATTAATTTTAATTACTTTCGTATATCTGTTGGGTTATTTATTCCATTTGACATTATATATTGAGTTTTGATTATATACGTCTATTAAATGTAAGCGGTGCTTGTGTAGACATAAATTTAATTCTAAAAGTTTTTTGAATAAAAATTTTTTTGAAATTAAAATTGAAGAAGATAAACATATTTTAATTTGTTTTAATATTCAAATTATGTTAAAGAAGGATTTGAAAGTAAACTATATCATTGTATGTAGATTGGTGGTGGTCATTTCGAACAATACATACGTTAGTTTTTTAAATAGTTTCCATTTTTTCTGGATGTTCCCTATCATTACTTACAGATCTGGTGTATTTGTATGTATTGGGTTTCTGTTTGATTTACCCTTCTGATAATGTTCAATATCAAATTGCTCAAAAAAAATCACCGAATTCTAAAATCTCCACTAGGATACCAAAAAAAAGGTTTTTAACTAAAATACATCCGTCATCTCTTTCCTATTAAAAAAAAAATTGAGGGTTGTTACCACCATGAGGTCAATGTCGTCATAGGAATTCTTTCTCCCTAAAAAAGAACTTGAAAATTAGTTTTGAATTCTTCAAAACTTTTAGGTTTTTGAGTTTGGGCGGTTCAACATCACCTTTTGACGGTAAGATCATTTATTACATTATTTCGTGAATAGTGAACCGATTTTGAAAATTTTAAATCAACTTCTAATGAATTCACAACTTTGAAATTTCTTTACTTATATCCGATAAAAAATAAAAATTTCAAATGGAATCAAGTTCGCATCTCCTCACTAAGACCAAATTTCATAATGAACCCTTCTTAATATAAAAACACGCTGTATATTCCCCCCGGCACTGTATTAATCGTAGCTATATTAAAAGCAAATATTTTACTCCGTCTTAATAAAGTAATAATTCACATTCGGTAACTTCGATTCGTGGATTACGTTCAGTTCTTGGTTGCACGCAGAGCTTCACCAAAAGGACCGACTTCAGCCAACGCACTGGTGGAAAATTAATGACGCCATTTGTGCTATTGATTCTATTGGGCTTTTAATATCAGCCGGTCGTGCTTTACAACTCACTAAATTGGTGCTTGTGACTTGATATATCTGCCCTCAGTAAATATCTTCATGCCCTCAGGGCAGTTAAACGTAGATTGGATAGAAGTAGAGTTGGCTAAATTGGATAGCTTTTCTCTATTACTTTTTTTCATCTGATATTAACCAATGTTGTAAATGCCTTGAACATATCAGATAATCCTTCATAAAGTTCTTGATACATTTTCAACATCTTCTGTGCAAATAAATTATGGGCACACTGTTCATTTATAAGGTCAGGTTCACACAGTAATTACATGGAGAATGGATCTACAATAAGTATAAATTAAAAATTTACTTGGAAGGGTTTTTGAAATATTACAGTTAAAAGCTACATAAATCCTCCAAAACTTCTACAAATTCAAACTGAAAATCTCTCAAAAACTTTTTCGAATTAAATTGAATAAAATGCCTCAGAAACACAGTTCCATTTTATAGATATATATAGTCCATCTTGAAAGTATCAATTGTAATTATTTAGTATATATTTTAAATTCTTGAATTAGAAAATTATAATAAAATATTCATATTATTTACTTATACAAGCTCCATTTAACCATAAACACTCGACTAAACATCGAGGTACACCTGAAACAAGCTCACCTCCATAATTTTCGGTGAAGGTATTCCAGGACTGTAAAACTGACTGAATTAAATCATCTTCATTTCGTGAAGATGCTCAACTTCAATCTTCATTAGACCCCATATGTTTTCAATGGGACTAAGATCTCGTGAAGCTGCTGGCCATGAAATGGTTGTCACTTGGTGTTCTTGTATCCAGGCTTGGGTATAGGCCGAAGTGTGAAATAATGCATTATCCTGCTGAATATAAAGCATGCTCCGTTCCAAGGAGGAAATCGTTTAGACTGCCACAATATTTTTCACTATTAATGGTAACCATCAACTATACAGAGAGGCGTAGCACCACGCTGAGATATTGCTCCCCAAACCATTATTTTGGTGGGAAATTTGAAACTTATACGGTAATAGGTTGTTTGGATAGGATATTTAAGTGATTTATACCAAGTCGGAAACAACTTTCATCAGATATAAAGACATTATTAAAATAATCTTCTTGAAAACGTCATTATAGGGATTTTTTTTTCAATTTCCTTGATATACTACTCTGTCAAGAAAGTACCGGGAATTTTTAATTAAAACAACATTTTTACATTTAATCGTCAAAATTTATAGGGTCGCCTTCAAAATAGGCTCCATTTGCTCCAATACATCTATGCCAACGACACTTCCAACTATCGAAACATTTTTTATAGGCGCTTTCCGGAATGGACTTTAGCTCTCGCGCCGAATTTTGTTTTATGGCTTCAATCGACTCAAAACGGGTGCCACGAAGGGGCAATTTTAGTTTTGGGAAGAGGGAAAAGTCGCAGGGAGCCAAATCCGGCGAATACGGTGGTTGCTGAAGCACGTTTGTTGAGTTTTTGGCGAGAAAGTCAGTCACAATCGTAGCTCGGTGAGAAGGCGCGTTATCGTCATGCAGAATCCATGAGTTGTTCGCCCACAAATTTGGCCGCTTCTTACGGATACGCTCACGCAAACGTTTCATAACGCCTAGGTAATACTCCTTGTTTACCGTCTGACCCTCTGGAACGAATTCGTAGTGCACCACGCCACGAATATCGAAGAAAAAAATGAGCATCACCTTTATTTTCGAGCGGCTTTGGCGTGGTTTTTTCGGTTTCGCATATCGTACTCGTAGACCCAGGTCTCATCACCAGTTATAATGCGTTCCATGAATGTAGAATCGGAATTACAGCGATCCAGCATGTCTGAAGCAACCTGTTCGCGATGACGTTTTTGAAGAAAATTCAGGTCTTTCGGTACGAGTCGTGCGGCCACCTTTCTCATGCCCAAAATATCAATCAAAATCGTACGTGCGGATTCGTGGGATATCTTAAGATCATGTGCTATCTCTCTCAAGCTGGTACGACGGTTTTCCAGCACCCTTTCCTTAATTTTATCGACGTTATCTTCGATCGAAGCCGTCGATGGGCGTCCGGAACGAGGCAAGTCTTCGACCACTTCACGACCGTCCTTGAAGGCTCTGTACCACTGATATGCATGAGTTTTCGATAGAGCATTATCACCAAAGGCCTTTTGCAACATTTTCAATGCATCGGCACACGAAAATTCATTTGCAACACAAAACAACCCATAGTAAAAATCGGCACGCACTCTGACATTTACTGACTTAATCAGCTGTTGCAAACACACTAGTTGACAGATCCCGCTCAAGCTTGGCATAGTAATTAAGGACAGTGGTACCAACATAGGAAAAAAAAATTTACCTGCCTCATTGCTCCGCCAGATTTAAATCGAAAATTCCCGGTACTTTCTTGACATAATGTATATCAACCTTCACTTACGAACCATAAAGCTAACTCTAATGTTGCTAAACATTTTTTTGAAACCAATCAGTTCTTCCCAATCTTAAAGTATTGCACCTGGAAGCGAAAGGAAAAAATTAGACCTCCTGGAATCCAGCGAAACATTTAAACACAAAGAGCGCGTTTTAACAGTAAAACTATTAAATGAGCAGACGGACCTTTGGAACACCCCACTTCTCGAAGTTTTGCAACAGCTAAAGCCTTCAACGTAAGTAGTAAACATTACGAAACTCGAGTCACTGTATATTCAGTTAATAAATAAGTGATAGAATACAAATTTTTTTCTCATTTCATTCTATTGAAGAAAATTTTATAATCATATTTTTCTTAACCACCCTATAATGAGTATTCTATGAAAATCTCCATGAAACCATCCTAATCTGAGGAGAATTTTCTTCTCTTTCCAATGGTGTTTACTGAATTTTGACTAAAATGATAATTTTCAAGTTATGCTATGGTTTTAGTGAAAAAATTCTGAAGCATTACAAAATAGAATCTTGAATAATTTTACAAGGGAAGCTAATTGAACCAGAGAAATTTTTGTTTTGCGAATTGTCTGTAGAATCACCGTGTGAATTTTGACCGGAGTTAACTTTGGCACCCTGCATATTATCACTATATATATATGAAAAATTGGGAGGAAATTCTCAAAACTTTAGTCAATTATTTCCTGATTAATGGTGTTATATTAATTCAGAATGATTATCAAAAGAAAAACACAATTCTGAGCCTTATTCATTGAAGAAAATTTAGAAATGTTCCACTATGACGGCTGCAATTCCCAACGCCAAAAAAATGATTTCTTCTCTCCATTCCAAACGTCCGACAATAACAAACGATACCACTTAGACTTCAACACGCGACGCAGAAGAGAAAAAAAATGAAAAATACGGTGGGCCACTCCAGCAGACAGGGGTACAATTTATATTTCCTTCCCAGTTCCTCTATAAAACGTGTAAATCACTCCAGAGGCACAATGAGAAAACACATTCAAATTTAGTGACGTGCAGAAAGGATAAAATTGAACGATAAATTATACTGAGCTGGCTGTCCTCTTTCTTTTCTGTCCCGCGGGAACGACAGCTAGACTGGGATGGTCCCAGGGTCGAGTTCCACGAGATTTTCCGGGGACGCTGAAAGCTAGGTACAAAAATTTATTTTGAAATTCGAACAAAAACAAACTTTAACTGAGCTCAATCTTGGGTTTTAATATGATACTAGGGTAGTCAATATAATCAATTAGTTATGACATTATTTTGCGTAGTTCAATAGGCTGGTAGGTCAAATGAAACGGCAATTGTATATACCGGATGCCCAAGTTATCTCTGGCCAAATTTTATATTTTTCAGGTGATTCTGCAGGCAATTCGCAACAAAATGTTCCTATAGAGTATGGTTCAATTATCTTTCGTTGTGAGGTTATTCAAGTCTGTAGTATTCTGTAACGTTTCACAATTTTTTGACTGAAAACATAGCATAACTTCAAAATTACCATCCTAATTAAAATTCAGTGTACATCATTGGAAAGAGCGGATGGTTAGATTGAGATTTTCATGAAATACTTAATTATTAAGGTTTGTTGAGGAAAAAAATAATTATAAAATTCTATTCAGCGATAATCTTTGGTCAAATTGCTAAGGAAACGATGTCAGAATTTTTTGTAACAAGATTTAAACTTGTATGTCCAGATTTGTCTATTCGTCGACATTCACAACAAGTTGGATTTTGTGCATCCACCACATGGAAAATTTTGCGTAAAGATCTTGGTCTACACCCATACAAGATCCAACTGGTTCAAGAACTTAAGCCACTTGACCATAGTAAGCGTCGTTTGTTTGCTGATTGGGCCCTGGAACAGCTTGAAATTGATCCACTTTTTTATCGTAAAATTGTGTTTAGTGATGAAGCTCATTTCTGGTTGAACGGCTATGCAAACAAGCAAAATTGCCGTATATGGAGTGAAAACAATCCTCAAGAAGTTCTGCAGGTTTCATTGCATACTGAAAAATACACTGTTTAGTGTGCTTTACACGCTAGAGGCGGTCCATATTTCTTTAAGAACAATGCTAGATCTAATGTTACAGTGAATGATGCTCGTTACAGATCGATGATCAACGATTATTTGTTTCAAAATTTCAAGAGTGTTTTCCAGCAAAATGGTGCTACATTTCATGCTGCTACAATTGATTTATTGAAAGAAAGATTTGGTGATAACATTATTTCGAGATATGGTCCAATAAATTGGCCTCCAAGATCATGCGACATATTTTCTTTGGGGTTATGTCAAGTCATTGGTTTCTGCTAATAAACCAGAAACAATAGATGCTTTGGAAGCCAATATAACTCGTGTTATTGATTAAATAAGGCCTGAATTACTCGACAAAGTGGTCCTAAATTGGTCTGGTCGAATGCGGTTCCTCTGAGCTAGTTGTGGTGAACATATGCCGGAAATTATTTTCAAAACATGAATGTCATAAAATTATCTTTCAAATATAAAAAAATTGGCTTCAAACTTCATTTAAATGTGTTTTATTTCAATTTAAAGTTCTAGCACTCTAAAAGAAACATGCTATTTCTCACTGTTTGTACTTTCACAGTCTCTATCATCCAGTGAAATTGAAAATTTAATTGAATGTATCAGATGTCGTTGGAAAGCTCAATAAATAAGACAGTTTTGCACATAATTTCATAGTTCGGTAGTACAATCCACTCACCGTAACAGTTGCACCGGCTTCATTTTCTAAGGTCCAATCACACCTCCAGCCCAAAAACCGCACCAGACACTGACACGTTGAGGATGGATAGTCATTTTAACAATCATTCTTGGATTTTCTGAGAATGAAATGCGACAATTCAGCGTATTAAGGTAGACTCCAGGTGAAAATTGCCATCATCACTGAAGATGATTATTCGATGAAAATCCGGATCATCTTGATGCATTTCAGGGAACCAATCAGCGAAGAAACGACGTTACAGGTGAATGACAGGCTAGAGTTTTTCTCCAACAGCTTTAAGACCTGAATCTTTATGCAAAATATGGTGTAATGTCGTTCATGGAATGCCTAAGTCCTAAGATCGACGAGGAATCGACAAATCTGGGTTTTCGTCAATCTACGGGCTACACCAGCAATATTCTCAGTTGTTCTTGAGCGACGTACATGATTTTGATTCGAAAGTGATCTGTGACTGCAAAATTTTCACGATTTTTTGATTTTAACACTTTCAGTGCGTTGTTAAGCGTTATCGTTCCATTTTTGGTAGAGGTGTAGTTTTTACTTGTCAAATGTCAAAATATGACAGCTTCAAAAGTGACAGCTGTCCAGATAGCGGGCTATTCAAACTGAAACCTCTTATTAGAAAACCCTTTATATGAAACTGATTTTACTGCATATTCAGATACTCCGCCAATGGTTACATTTTAGGTCGTGGGGAGAGTGAAATACGAAATAGGTGAATTATGGAGTGTAAAAATAAGCGATATGTAGCTGATCCCTTTATTGCTTCTGCGGCTGTAAATTATACGATGCTCGCAGGAGGCGAAACGCCTCACGACATCATCGGAAGATATACGACCATTCCCCGAAATAAGAAAAGTGGAAAACTGTGTTTACATAAATAGAGACTGAGTATAATATATGTAGATATATCCTTTCAGAATAGTATATGCAAGGATGGGATATCAAATTATTTGCTTCAGCTGTATCGTATGAGACTTATTCTATTTCGAATATTCAGATCGTGCTTTCAAATATGAACTGAAAAGTAGAAGAGAGCTTCTTATATAGTCCTATTATAGGCCTTCTACCCCTTCAGGCATTAATATTTGGTCGTTGGTCATAACAGAAAAACAAATGTTTGAAAATTATTGTTTTACTTCCAAGGAATTTACTATATTTAATTAAATGAAGGGTCTTTCAATGGGAACGCAGTGATATTTTCTTCTGTACGTACAGTTCTTTGTCTTGTTGTTGTTGTTAAATAGAGAAAATTTTAATAAAATAGAAAGGCTTTTTACTTGATAGAAGAAATATAACAAAATTTGAATATCAAAACAAATTGAAATATGTTTATCTTCTACAATTTTAATTTCCAAAAGAATTTTTTTATTCAAAAAAACTTTTAGAATTAAATTAATGTCTAAAACAAGCACCACTTACATTTAATAGACGTATATAATCAAAACTCAATATACAATGTCAAATGAAATAAATAACCCAACAGATATACGAAAGTAATTAAAATTAATAAATAAATATTCAAACGAGACAAAATTTTGTTTCTGGTTTTATCTTAAGAAATACTACTTGCCTTATAAAAACATGAACACACTTGAAGGACTTCCCAAAGAATATAATTTATTTGAAATATTTAATACATTTAAATATTCGAACAAATTATTTCAAAAATCTCTAAAAAATGTGCACTATATTTTCAAAAAACAAATATAATTCTAGATAATCCCTTCATCAGCCGTTTTTCAATAATCCAAATATCAAAATCAAAAACATAACCTACATCACTCACGTGTTAAAAGACTTAAGCTTCGAACTACAGATCAACTATATATTCAAGATTGATCTATGTTCTAACAAAATCAAAGAACAAAGTGAGTTATTTTAAGGTTTTTAAGGTTTACCTAAATTCATTGACACCCTATAATGAGATTTATTGAAGCCAAAATATAATTATATATTTTATATAAAATAAAATAGAAAGGCTTTTTACTTGATAGAAGAAAGATAACAAAATTTGAATATCAAAACAAATTGAAATATGTTTATCTTCTACAATTTTAATTTCCAAAAGAATTTTTTTATTCAAAAAAACTTTTAGAATTAAATTAATGTCTAAAACAAGCACCGCTTACATTTAATAGACGTATATAATCAAAACTCAATATACAATGTCAAATGAAATAAATAACCCAACAGATATACGAAAGTAATTAAAATTAATAAATAAATATTCAAACGAGACAAAATTTTGTTTCTGGTTTTATCTTAAGAAATACTACTTGCCTTATAAAAACATGAACACACTTGAAGGACTTCCCAAAGAATATAATTTATTTGAAATATTTAATACATTTAAATATTCGAACAAATTATTTCAAAAATCTCTAAAAAATGTGCACTATATTTTCAAAAAACAAATATAATTCTAGATAATCCCTTCATCAGCCGTTTTTCAATAATCCAAATATCAAAATCAAAAACATAACCTACATCACTCACGTGTTAAAAGACTTAAGCTTCGAACTACAGATCAACTATATATTCAAGATTGATCTATGTTCTAACAAAATCAAAGAACAAAGTGAGTTATTTTAAGGTTTACCTAAATTCATTGACACCCTATAAAAAAATTCTTTTGGAAATTAAAATTGTAGAAGATGAACATATTTCAATTTGTTTTGATATTCAAAGAGAAAATTTTGTCCGAAATCTATCGATGGTTCGACGAATAAGCTGCTCTGATGGACGATTATGTAAACCATAAATTTTACGAAATGCTCTATAAGTTTGGCGAATAGAACACTGATTCTGAAGATAAATTTCAACAATTTTTAAACGTTGTTGCGGCGTGAGTCTTTCCATGATAACTTGTCAATGCTTACTTAACAGAAATGTCAAAACAACATGGCTTTCTGTCAAATCACAGTTATCCCTATCGAAAGTTTTATCACTTTAAAAAAACACCCCAAACATGGCTCTTTCCGATTACCATCTCTTACGATCGATGCAACATGGTCTGGCTGGTACTTCCCCAATTACGATGAAGTCAAAAAATGAATGGATGCATGGATAGCGCCCAGAAAGCCGGCCTTTTTTCGCGATGGGATCCGTTAATTGGCAGAAAGATGGAAAAAAGTAGGAAACTTTGAATATAAAATAATTTTTTCACCAATTATCCAATTATGGAAAAAATTCGCACTAACTTATTTATACTCCTAATATGTTCATCTCTGTATTTATCCATTCCTCAGGGATTACACCACTAACAACTCCTGAGTTGCAGACGCATTCTGAAGTTGTTGAAGAGTACCACATGGACCCGCGTTATTGATTAACCACGAAAACGGAACATTCGAACTCAATTTCTACTAATCTATGTCTCTAAGATGTTAAACCACTAGCAGATAACCAGAGAAACATAATTAAACCCGACACTAAGCACCAGAAATTATTAATTTATCATTTCCCGGACAGACGTTACGGGACAAGACCGCAGAACGTTATCCTAACAGAGTCCCGAAGGATTAACGCCGCCAACGATAAGACGGTGATGTACGACCGGAAGTCGCGAAGACGTGGCGGCGAGATTAGTGGGATCGCTTGTAGAGCACGGGGTGACTTCCGGTTTAGACGGAAGAGGATAAATCACCGATTCGCTCGCGAATCGTCGATTAATGGTTGAGCAAATGTGGAAAACTGCCCCGGATTCGTTTTTTCGACCTCATCGGCGATAACTCAGTCCTAAGTGCGAGACGGAAACTGTTTTTAGGGTTTGCTGGGGTTGAGACGACATCCGTTAAAGGTTCCATACGCGGAAAGTTCTTACTACCGTCCTTTTTCATCTCTTCTTCACCTGAGTGTGCACACTGGTATAAGATATTAGAAGTGAAAGAAATTTCGCGCGGTTTTGATCAATTCAACATGGCCTGGCTCTTCGGTACTTCTTCAATTACGATGAAGTCCAAAAATGGATCGTTGCCAGAAAGATGGAGACATGTAGTGGCTAGCGACGAACAATACTTTGTACTTCAAAGGTATAACAAATAATTCACAATAAAGCTTCAAGTTTCGAAAAAACCGCACGAACTTATTTATACCTGTAATATTTATGAGAAAGTTCCAGATAAAACAGTGATATATTCGTAGACATATACCGTGGATGTTAGATTGATTCGGTTCTCACTTCATTTAAATTTCGAATTTTGTTGTCCCTCACTTGATAGAAATCCATTGTACACTTAATTATATAGTATAGTCCGTCTAGAAAGTATTCGGAAAAATCAAAGCTCAATTGTAATTATTCAGTATATATTTTTAATTATTGAATTAGAAAATTATAACAAATTATTCATCTTATTTACTTATACAACCTCCATTTAACTGAAGAGACTTGACTAAACGTCCAGGTACACTCGAAACTAGATCACCTCCATAATTTTCTGTGATGGTAGTCCAGGACGGTGAAACAGACTGAATTAAATTATCTTTATTTCGTGGTGCTGCTTGTTCAATCTAAATCTTCATTAGTTCCCATATATTTTCAATGGGACTAAGATCTGATGAAGCTGCTGGCCATGAAATGGTTGTCACTTGGGGTCCTTGCATCCAAGCATCAGTAAAAGCCGAAGTATGGCATCTTGCATTATCCTACATAATATATATATATATATATATATATATATATATATATATATACTTCTGGTAAAGTAAATTACAAAAATATTATTTTATTTATTCCATAACAATATATATATATATATATATATATATTGTTATGGAATAAATAAAATAATTTTTTTGTAATTTACTTTACCACACTTTTTAGTGGTGCTAATTTGATATGGTTTAAATATATAATTTCTGAATGAATACTATTTAGATCACCCTTGTATTTAGTTCTTGTATTCTATGTTTCCAGCTAGCTCTTAAGATTATAATTTTGAATAATTGAAATTTAAATATTATCAAATTTGATTTGGTCTTTTAGGGAGGGTTCAATTTGAATTTTTAAAAGGTTGAATTTTCAAATTATATATTATATGGAAGTAATTTGAAATATAATCAGTGATTAATAATATAATTCTATTTCTATGTTCTAACCTAACCCTTTCTAAATATCATAACGTAATTGTAACGTAAACAATGATTGTTATTTCAAAATTTCTTTTTGGAAAGATTAACAGGATTGAATTTTTACTACCCTTGGTAAGTTTGTTATCAATTTATGATTGTTCCTTTTAATTGTCCCTTCTTCGTTTCAGGAATAATACAGGTTTCGTTGGAAACAACACTTCTAGAACATTCTGAAATTCACAGGCAACTTTGTTGATTTTCTTCTATATATCCAATTCGTTTGAAACTTGATTTCTATGTAGGATTTTTCCATTCACATTCAGGTAATGTATTTTCTGGCTTCAATTTCCATTCACAATAACCAAATAATCTTTCTTTTTTAGATGATCATACTTTTTATAACTTTTTTAATTATGGACCGACATGGACACTAAACTGAATAATTGGAGACTGATCAATTTTTCTGTGTCTGTCCTATAATCTTTATGGTTTTCAAAAAGAATTGAATTTCAAAGATTACTAGCTTCTATCAAAATTATTAAAAAATGATGCTTTCGATGATTTTACAAAATTTACAATATTTCTTGGTTTGAAATTACTGTTGAAAATTAACCCATTTTTTAACTTTTAATGCTTATAACTTATGAATTATTCAAAATTACTTATGAAATTGATTAAATTTCTTTAGCTTAGATGCTATTACAATTCTATTGATGCCTAAACATCTTGAGGGATATCTCTTACATTAATCATTTCAGAATATCTGACGTAGATGTTATCTTTCATTGAATTAATTGATTTTTGATCAAATTTGTCCTATTTACATAATTCTGGTAAGTTATATTTAATTTAGCTTGTTCTTTGTCAATAATTTCACTGAAGTTTATATGTGATTCATTATAATAACAAATCTTTTCAACAAATTCTTCATCAAAATCAAATTGGATATCTGAATTCAAATTACTTCTTTTTATTGCAACTTTGGCTGTGTTTACATTGAATAATTGTAAATTGAAATCTCCCTGTGAATTTTATTTATAAACTGTAAACAATATTACTGGTTTTTGATTACCGTTCAAAGAATTTTCATTCGGCTAGTCGTTATGTACTCTGAATATGTTTTTTCTTCATCATATGAGCTTGTGATTATTTTTATGAATCGAATTATTAATATTTCTATCAGAATGGATATTATTTAAATAATTTTGGTCTGGTTACACTCTAACGAGTCAACTTATATACCACGGTGAGTCTTTTCCTTACTATATTTAAGTAATAATTTAATTTAACTGTAATATATATATATATATATATATATATATATATATATACATAATATTTATATATATATATATATAATATATATGTACATATACAAATATAAATATATACCAACAAATATAAAGTGTCAATAAAAATCAATGAATAAATATTTGAAGGAGACAAAATTTTGTTTCTGATCTTACCATTATGAACACCAATTCCTTTTCAAAAACATAAAACACAATTTAAGAACTTCTCAAAAAATATAATTTATCCGAAATATTCAATATATTTAAATATTCGAACAAGTTAATTCAAAAATCTTTCAAAACATGCACTATATCTTCAAAAAACAATTAGACTTCTGATAATCTCTTCATCGGCCCTAAATCATATTTAAAAATCAACCAACTATCAATATAGCTTACCTCAGAGTGGTGACTGAATCATTGCTTAAACATTGCTTTAAAATCAAGATATTCTATGTTCGTCACAAAAATCACAGAAAACTGTAAGATACTATAAGGTTTTCTTTAAACCATTGATATTCCATAATGAGATTTTAATCAAGCCTAAATATAATTATACATTATGTATAAAATGAAAGAGAAAAAGGCTATTTACTTGATGGAAGGGATATAACAATTCAACGATCCAGTCACCACTCTGAGGTAAGCTATATTGATTGTTGGTTGATTTTTAAATATGATTTAGGGTCGATGAAGAGAGTATCGGAAGTCTAATTGTCTTTTGAAGATATAGTGCATGTTTTGAGAGATTCTTGAATTAACTTATTTGAATATTTAAATATATTCAATATTTCAAATGAATTATATTTTTTGAGAAATCCTCAAATTGTGTTTTATGTTTTTGAAAAGGAAATGGTGTTCATAATGGTAAGATCAGAAACAAAATTTTGCCTCCTTCAAATATTTATTTATTAATTTTGATTGACAATTCATATTTGTTGGTTTATTTACTTCATTTGATATTGTATATTGAGTTTTAATTTTATACATCTATTAAATATAAGACATATTTAATTCTGAAAGTTTTTTGAATAAAATTTTTTCGAAATTAAACTTGTAGAAAACTGACAGATCAAATCTCTTTTGATATTCACATTTTGTTATAATATATCCCTTGTATCAAGTAAAAAACCTTTTTTTTAATTTTATTTAATGACAAAATTCTATCCTTCGTTCCTTTTGTAAAACTGTTATTATGGGGTTTTTTTTTAATTATATTTCCTTTATATATAGCCTTGTCTTTTCAGTTACATATGGACGGTTCCTGGACATACTTTTATGTTTCGTTAATTTCCAAATCTTTTAGACAATTTGCGAAACCCCTGGAGCGAATTGTGACGTCCTAAGGTCAATCAAATGTTTAAAATGTTTTCTTTAATCTTACAGGAGTTTCATGAAACTGGTCTATGCCTCATATCGTTGCCACTTTTATCCTCTTTATTTTCTCATATACAGCACTTTTTCCAGTTCAGTCAATCGCACTCATTTTTTCACGTTTCGAAAACCTTCTCTATACAAATATTTCACCTCTTTTCTTTTTTCTAGTTGCGACATTATTCATAAATAGTATACCTGTTGACAATAAACAATATTTGACAAATAGTGTTACCATGTAACTTTGGTCATAGCCAACTATCTGCACGACCTATTTCATATATTTATTTTGTCTTAGAATGTTACAAAAAAGGCAGATTTAATCTGTAAGTCTTCTACAATTTTAATTTTAAAGAAAAATATATATTCAAAAAACTTTTAGAATTAAATTAATGTCTACAATAAGCACCGCTTATATTTAATAGACGTATATAATCAAAACTCAGTATACTATTTTGAGTTGAAGGTACAATAAAGTTTTTATTACTTTTGGTGAAATCACCGGTTCTGTAAGAGAATACACCCAATAGTTAGATAATTCAGTTTGGTCCATTCAATAAATTCCCAGAATTTCTTAATCGGTTCGTTCCTAAACTTTCTAACAGGTTCAGCTTCAGATCCTTATTTTCTTCCACTCAATCTGGAGTGAATCAATGAATACATATAAATAAGAACTGATCAATATTACACCCTGAAAATTTATTTGCACGTTCAACTACAATTTAAACAATAAACCGTAAATACGTGAATACCGGAGGAAATTTTTTCAACCTATAACGTCTTGTATGAACCCAACTTCACACTAAAGCTGCATAATCTTTATATGTTTTTGGAGCTGATATAGCAAGGCTTGTGTGTGAAAGAGTTCAATTAATTCTAGGCAGTAGTTTTTAAATATGGAGAACAATAAGCATTATTTTTGTCATATTTTACTTTTTTACAAGGAAAATGGTAAAAATGCTGTCCAGGCCCGAAATAAATTAATAGATGTGTATGGAGAGGATGTGTTGACAATACGCCAGTGCCAGATCTGATTTGCAAAATTTCGATCCGGCAATTTTGATGTCGAAGATGCATCAATATCCGGAAGACTGGTTGAAGCTGATAAAGGCGGCAGTTGATGCAAATTGGAGCATAACAACACGTGAGATCGGTGGGAGGTTGAACTTATCTAATTCAATTGTTTATGACCACTTGAAAAACCTGGGTTCAACCTCGACGCTCGATGTACGGGTTCTCCGTGTTCTCACAGAGAGAAATTTGTGTCGTCACGGTGTGTCGCTGCCATTACTGGGAAATAAATGCTTTGTATATAAGAATGTCAAACAGAAGAGAGCAAAGAAGACGAACCGGCTCAAAGCACTTCGAAAGTCAATATCCATGAAAAAGGGGCGATGCTGTCTGTTTGGTGGGATTTTGAAGGAATCGTTTTTTTAGCTTTAACCAGATAACAAAGCAATTAATTCGAAAGAGTACTGTCATTAGCTGGACAAACTGAATGATGCACTTCAACAGAAAAGACCAGAATTAATCAACAGAAAAGGTGTAGTGTTCCACCAAGATAATGTGAGACCTCATACAAGTTTGGTAGCTCGCCAAAAGCTTTCACAGTTTGAATTGGATACACCGCCACAACCACCATAATCTACAGGTCTGGCGCCTTCGGATTATTATTTGTTCCGGTCATTGCAAAACCTTTACTTCAAATAAAGAGGTCAAAAATCACCTGGATCAGTTTTTTGCCAGCAAACACCAAACATTTTATGAGCGTGGAATCATACTACTACAAGAAAGATGACAACATGTGTTGGATCAGAATTGCCAATATATAATTTAATAAAATATTTACTCATTGTGCCAAAATTGTGTTTTATTTTTCCAAGGAAAAAAACGAAATTACTTTCCGAACAACACATATATTACATCTGTATTACTTAGCACAGTAGGACTCCCTAACGTTGTTGCCTAATTGCTTGTTCACAGCTTGTATTCAAAAAGTCTAGGGATATTGGGTTGTACTCTCTATTTTCTTTAATATTACTATTGAAGCAACAATAGACCTTGAACAGCCTCCATGAAATTTTGGCAAAACAACTTTTAGGTGTCTTTTTTAAACGTTCTACGTGAGATGACCGCCGAGTACGCAGAGTATTGCGATCGAAGGACAGTCTGAAGTATTCATATGTATTCGTATCGTCTTTCCCAGTAGGTGATAAGTATCTCAAAATTTTTTTCGAAATTGTCCAAAAATGCTGAAAACCCCAAAAATGCACTGCTTTAGAGTCTAAAGGTTTTTTTTCGGTGGGGCGTGCAAAAAAAGTGTGGAACCGTCAAAAGTGAAAAAACGTCTCTTTCTACTGAAAGCACTTTAATTTTCATAGATTTCACTTTATTGAGTAATTCAGACCTTATTTCATCAATAACACGAGTTATGTTGGCTTCCGAAGCGTCTATTGTTTCTGGTTTATCAGCATAAATCAATGACTTGACATAACCCCAAAGAAAATAATACAGTAGAGTTATGTCGCATGATCTTGGAGGCCAATAAATTGGACCATTTCTCGGAATAATTTTATCGCCAAATCTTTCATTCAATAAATCAATTATTGCGGTAGCAGCATGAGGTGTAGCACCATCTTGTTTAACCAAAACACTCCGGGTCGATACCATTCAAATTTTGAAACAAATAATCTTTGTGAAAAAAAAATTCTGTGATTTTGTTAGAACATAGACCATTTTGAATTTTAAAGTTATTCTGTTTGAAGCATTCATCCTTAACACGTGTAAGTTGTGATATAGTGATAGTTATTTGATTTTGTTATTTGGAATATTATTTAGGGCCGATGAGAAGATTACCAGAATTATAGTTGTTTTTTGGAGATATAGTGCATGTTTTGAGAGATTTTTGAATTAACTTATTTGAATATTTAAATATATTAAATATTTAAAATAAATTCTATTTTTTGAGAAGTCCTTAATTTGTGTTCATGTTTTTAAAAGGCAATTGATGTTCTTAAAGGTAAGATCAGAAACAAAATTTTGTCTCCTTTGAATATTTATTTATTTATTTTAATGACTTTTTTATATCTGTTGGTTTATTTATTCCAATTGACATATTATATTGAGTCTTGATTATATACGTCTATTAAATATAAGCGGGGCTTATTTTAGACATTAATATAATTCTAAAAGTTTTTTGAATAAAAATTTGTTTTTAAATTAAAATTGTAGAAGACTAACAGATTAAATCTGTTTTGATATTCAAACTTTGTTATATTTCTTCTATCAAGTAAAAAGCCATTTTCTATTTTATTTTAAATAATATTTGATCATCGATCTGTAACGAGCACCATTCACTGTAACGTTAGCTCCAGTATCGTTTTTAAAATAATATGGACCGATGATGCCTCCAGCGTGTAAAGCACACCATACAGTGCAGTTTTCAGGATGCAATGGAACCTGCAGAACTTCTTGAGGATTGTTTTCACTCCATATACAATTTTGCTCGTAATATGTACAGTTCTTTGTCTTGTTGTTGTTGTTGCATCGAGTAGAGAAAATGTTGTCCGAAATCTATCGATAGTTCGACGAATAAGCTGCTCAGATGGACGATTATGTGAACCATAAATTTCACGAAGTGTTCTATAAGTTTGTGCGAATAGAACACTGATTTTGAAAATTAATTTCATCAATTTGTGAACGTTGTTGCGGCGTCAGTCTTTCCATGATAATTTGTCAATGCTTACTGAACAGAAATGTCAAAACAACATGGCTTCTACCTTCTGTCAAATCACAGTTATCCCTATCGAAAGTTATATCACTCTAAAAAAATACACTCGATACGATGTACAGGGGTTCTCCATCAAGTATGTTGCGTTATGATTCTACAATGGTGGTTCAACAAATATCGTAGGCATTTTTAGGAATATTATCTATTTATCGATCGATTATATTGATCAATCAACTAAGCTAAATTCTTAATAATAATAATAATAATAATAATACTCCTTTATTTCAAATAAGGCTTACAGATAAGATGCTCACCTGAAGTGAAATAGTGTCTAAATAAAATTAATAGGTTAGCTCTCTAATGTGACATTAAAAAAATCTCCTAGCTCATAAGGCTCAAGTTTTATAATCAAAGATTTCACGCTGTTTTTGAAGATTCTTAAATTATTTATGTTCTTAATTTTATTTGGCAAATGATTAAATATTCTTATACAACTATATGTCGGGTGTTTTTCACTTAAAGTCAATCTATGAATTGGAAAATTTAAATGTTGTGTTCTTGTGTTGTAACTATTACTGTGATTATATTGAATGAATTTTTCTTTGTTCTTATGTAAGAATACAGCACATTCGTAAATGTAGACTGTGAAGATGTTATTTTGCTCAATCAATTCTCTACAAGTTTCATTATATTTCAGCTTAAAAATTACCCTTATTGTTCTTTTTTATATTTTAAACATTTCTTCTAAATTTCTTTTAGTTCCCCAAAAAATAATCTCATTCTGAGTCTAGATTCAAAATTCGCATAATATAAAATTTTCATTGATTTATCATTCAGGTATTTTCTAGATATTCTAATTGCAAAATTAATCTGAATCAATTTCTGACTTAAATTTTCCACATGTGCTCTAAAATTCATGAACGAGTCTATGAATACACCCAAAAATTTAGTACTCTCTACAATATTTATAACCTTATTTTCTAAAGTAATGCTGGTTGGTTTGCTTTTATTACTTCTGTTAGTACTGAAAACTATAAGGTTGGTTTTTTCCACATTAAGGGTCAATTCGTTCTTCTGTAGCCATTCATGTGTCCTATCGAAGAAGTTGGTACCTGCACGAATCAATGTATACTCATCATTTGCTCCTACCAATAGGTTGGTGTCGTCCACATAATTGATTAGTTTTTCATCTTCCTCTGCTATATCTGCCAAATCATTCAGGAATATTAGGAATAGAAGCGGTCCCAATACACCTCCTTGTACTATCCGTCTTTTATTTATAAGCTCAGTGGATTCAGCATTTTCTCCTTCCTTGATGATTTTCACTTTTTGTTTTCGTTTGCATATATATGATTCAATCCACTTGTATGCATTTCCTCTTATTCCATAAGCCTGAAGTTTCTTGAGCAGGTGTTCCTGGTTTATTGAATCATATGCTTTTGACATATCCAAAAATATGGTCAGTGCTAAGTTGTCTCCTTCCAACAGTTCCAATATGTTCTTTGTTAATTCAAATATGGCTGTTTGGGTAGATTTTCCTTTCAGAAATCCGTGTTGTGTGTTACTGAAAAAATCACAACTATTCAGGAATTCTGTGATTCTGGAGCACATTATCAGTTCGAATATTTTTGAAAAACTTGGCAGAATACTGATAGGTCTGTAGTTTCCTAGCTCTTGAGGATTTCCTTTTTTTAATATGGGTCTGATAATCGCTGTTTTCAATTGTTCCGGGAACTTGCCTTTGAACGACTGGTTTACCAGGTGTGCTAGGACGCCATTTATTTCAGGTAGGGCTAGTTTAATAAGACTTGTAGGTATTTCTTCTATTCCACTGGTGTGTTTATTCTTGAGTATTTTCCCTATTTCCAAAATCTCTGTAGGATTTGTTATTCTTCCATTGTATCAATACACATTTATTACATTAAACATTGACTGTTTATTGTAAAATAATGGATCTTTGTGCGTCTTCAACTTATTTCGTCAGATGAAAGAAATAGTTTTTAATCAGAAATATTTCCCCCTCCAACTCAGGTCGATTTCGCCCAACGTCACCAAGCAATAATTTTTTCATTTCAGAAACCAAAGCCGCATCATTTCTCATCGTCCCGTGCTCGACCCTCGACTGTACACCCCGGAAACCTTTCAGGATACTCAAATAAACGAAAAATATGAGTCCCGTAACGATATTTCAACGGGGACATTACCGACATTAGGCCCGTCCTACACCGCCACATAACGCATTTCTTTTATGCGCTCGTAAAAACCGAACGAGTCGGCTGGCAGTAAATGTCAGAAGCACGTTCAAGTTAAAAATTAAAACCCCAGACCGGTACTCTGATTTCTCGGCCATTTACCGGGTGAAAAACGGCATCCAGAACGTGCTCGCGCCCCCTTCGAACCGCCGCACGGCCCCCTCTTCACCAAATGAAGATATACGGAGCCTCGGTTGCTTTTACCACACGTGGAAATATATTCAATTCGCTTCGTGGATGTTGGTTTTGTCAGGGAAATATTTGGAGTTATATGTTTTTCCTGGTGTGAATTATCTTCGCAGTGTAGGTTTTTATGTCCGGCTGTGAATTACAATTACGGGGCTTTTTCATTGATGGCGTTTCTGAATTAAATCATTCCGGAACACGCGGTAGCGAACGGAGTTATGAGGTCGGCGAACGGGGAAGAGTTATGGACTCATTTTGTGTATATTTCACGATTAAGTAATGCAAAAAGCTACACTGTAATTTGATGACAAGCTCTGAAGCTGTGTAGGGACTTCAGGAAAGCTTTTGATTTTGTCAATCGTGCAAAATACCCTTCCAAATAATAGGTTGAGGTCGTAGACGACACGAACTCTCCCTTGGTAAACACGGGGCTCGTCCAGGAAGACCTCAATAAGCTCTCTGATTGGTGTGGAAGGTGGTTGCTACCTCTTAATATCCGGAAGTGTTGCATGCTCCATATCGGCAAAAAAATCCCAGGGCTGCCTACTTCGTTGGCGAGCACAGGGTAGCTGGTGTCTCTAGGCAATGTTACCTGGGTGTTACTGTCACGGATGACTTGAGTTGGTCTACCCACATTTCGACTGCTGTGTCTACCAGCTATCTCAAACTTTGCAAGATGCGATGTTGCCACAAGTAGGATACTCTACACAACCTACGTGTGTCCTATTCTGGAATATGAGGGCCCTATTTGGTGGGCCAATCTGACGGGTGATCGGGACTTTTGAAATCTGTCCAGTGGTGGAATACCATTTGGCACAATTCACCCTGATTACCTGTCGAGGCTAAGTTGTTTGGGATGTCCTCCTTTTCGGATCGTGGAAGAAGGGAGATCTGATTAACACCTATCGAGCACTTCACTCCCTCTTCGGTACAGATATGTCTTACCTCTTTCCACTAAACCAGTATTGAGCCTTAAGAGGACACCGTTTTAAGCTTGCCAAGGAGAACTTCAGGACAACACCGAGGAGCCAGTTTCTTCCCAACAGTGTTCGAGACGTGGAATCGGCTTCCTGCTGAGGATGTACCATCGCTATCGGTGAATTCTTTCAAGAACGCTCTGGATGGATGGACAAGTTTAATAATTAATTCCATTGCATTCAGTTACTTTCATTATTTAATTGTTTCACTTCTCGAGTACATTCTCAGTTTCATTTTATTTTTGTGTCTGAGTTTATAGGTTTACCTTTACTCTTATCACTTTTGTAATAATAATAATAAACCATCTTGAAGGTATCTTCATGATGCTTCTCTCATAGAAGTCTTGGTCCTTATTGACGACAAACTCTTGTGATTGATTTTCACAATCTTCTCTTAATGCCAACCAAATTTTTCATCACTGAGTAAGTTTTGCAATGCGAAATAATGGTAATCGCTTGATGCAGGTCTGGACTATACGGTGGACTCTTACAAACTTCCCAATCAAGCTCCCGGAGTTTCTGGCGAGTCACTATGAATGTATGTAGTCACTATGGATGTATGATGCTTGTCTACTTAGCTGTATTAGGATTTGTCACTTCAGTTTTGTTGTTTTTTGAAAAATAATTGTTTCTAGAAGAATTGACTTTTTATTCTCGATTTTTGTTATAGGAATGTTTTAGTTATAACTGATTTGTCCATCAGTTTTGTTGTTTTGTGAAAATTAATTATTTCTAGAAGAATTGACTTTTTATTCTCGATTTTTGTTATAGGTATGTTGTAGTTATAACTGATTTGTCGATCAGTTCAAAATTTCCATCATTTTTGTAGTGAATCCTTACAATTTAAATAGAATTTGAATACCAAAACAGATTCAATCTGTCAGTCCTCTACAATTTTCATTTCAAAAAAATTTTTATTCACAAATTTTTTCGAGTTAAATTAATGTCTACATAAACACCGCTCATATTTAATAGATGTATGCAATTAAAACTCAATATACAATATCAAATGGAATAAATAAACCAACAAATATAAATTGTCAATTAAAATTAATGAATAAATATTTGAAGGAGACAAAATTTCGTTTCTGATCTTACCATTATGAACACCAATTCCTTTTCAAAAATATAAAATACAACTTAAGGACTTCTAAAAAAATATAATTTATTTCAGATATTAAATATATAATAAAATAGAAAGGCCTTTTACTTGATAGAAGAAATATAACAAAATTTGAATATTAAAACAAATTAATATATGTTTATCTTCTACAATTTTAATTTAAAAAATTTTATTCAAAAAACTTTTAGAATTAAATCAATGTCTAAAACAAGCACCGCTTATATTTAATTATTCATTTACACGTGGTGAGTGCTTTGGTACAGGTTAGTTTTTTGATTTTAATATTTTGAATATATTTCAGGACTGAAGACGGAATTGCTTTGAACTATATTTGTTTTTTGAAGATATAGTGCATGCTTTGAGAGATTTCTGAATTTACTTATTCGAATATTTAAATATATTAAATATTTCAAATAAATTATATTCTTTGAGAGGTCCTTTAAGTGTGTTCATGTTTTTAAGATACAAATGGCGTTTTGAGGGCAAGACCAGAAACAAATTTTGTCTCCTTTAAATATTTATTTATTAATTTTAGGGACTTTCGTGTATCTTTTGGTTTATTTATTCCATTTGACATTGTATATTGAGTTTAGATTATATACGTCTATTAAATATAAGCGGTGCTTGTTTTAGACATTGATTTAATTCTAAAAGTTTTTTAAATAAAATTTTTTAAATTAAAATTGTAGAAGATAAACATATATCAATTTGTTTTAATATTCAAATTTTATTAAATATATTTAAATATTCGAATAAGTTAATTGGTAAATCTCTCAAAGCATGCACATTACTACTCTGTCAAGTACCGGGAATTTTCAATTAAAACAACATTTTCACATTTAATCGTCAAAATTTATTGGGTCGCCTTCAAAATAGGCTCCATTTGCTCCAATAAATCTATGCCAACGGCACTTCCAATTATCGAAACATTTTTTATAGGCGCTTTCCGGGATGGACTTTAGCTTTAGCTTTAGCTTTAGAGTTGTTCGCCCACAAATTTGGCCGCTTCTTACGGATACGCTCACGCAAACGTTTCATAACGCCTAGGTAATACTCCTTGTTTACCGTCTGACCCTCTGGAACGAATTTGTAGTGCACCACGCCACGGATATCGAAGAAAACAATGAGCATCATCTTCATTTTCGAGCGGCTTTGGCGTGGTTTTTTCGGTTTCGGCTCATTTTTTGCCACCCATTCCGATGATTGCTGGCTTGTTTGCATATCGTACTCGTAGACCCAGGTCTCATCACCAGTTATAATGCGTTCCATGAATGTAGAATCGGAATTGCAGCGATCCAGCATGTCTGAAGCAACCTGTTCGCGATGACGTTTTTGAAGAAAATTCAGGTCTTTCGGTACGAGTCGTGCGGCCACCTTTCTCATGCCCAAAATATCAATCAAAATCGTACGTGCGGACTCGTGGGATATCTTAAGATCATGTGCTATCTCTCTCAAGCTGGTACGACGGTTTTCCAGCACCCTTTCCTTAATTTTATCGACGTTATCTTCGATCGAAGCCGTCGATGGGCGACCGTCCTTGAAGGCTCTGTACCACTGATATGCACGAGTTTTCGATAGAGCATTATCACCAAAGGCCTTTTGCAACATTTTCAATGCATCGGCACACGAAAATTCATTTGCAACACAAAACTTTAAACAAATTCTTTGCTCAACGTAATCACCCATAGTAAAAATCGGCACGAACTCTGACATCGACTGACTTAATCAGCTGTTGCAAACACACTAGTTGACAGATCCCACTCAAGCTTGGCATAGTAATTAAGTAGGACAGTGGTACCAACCTAGGAAAAAAATTTTACCTGCCTCATTGCCCCGCCAGATTTAAATCGATAATTCCCGGTACTTTCTTGACAGAATGTATATTTAGGCTTGAATAAAATCTCATTATGGAATGTCAATGGTTTAAAGAAAACCTTATAATACTTTAAAGTTTTCTGTGATCTTTGTGACGAACATAGGATATCTTGATATTTAAAGTTAGTATGTTCAAGCAATTATCCGGTTACCACTCTGAGGTAAGATATACTGATTGTTAGTTGATTTTGTTTTTTTAAATATGATTTAGGGCCGATGAAGAGTTAATCGGAAGTCTAATTGTTTTTTGAAGATATAGTGCATGTTTTGAGAGATTTTTGAATTAACATATTTCAATATTTAAATATATTAAATATTTCAAATAAATTATATTCTTTGAGAAGTGTTTTATGTTTTTGAAAAGGAATTGGTGTTCGTAATGGTAAGATCAGAAACAAAATTTTGTCTCCTTCAAATATTAATTTATTAATTTTAATTGACAATTTATATTTGTTAGTTTATTTATTCCATTTGATATTGTATATTGAGTTTTGATTTTATACGTCTATTAAATATAAGCCGTGCTTATAAAACATTGATTTAATTCTTAAAGTTTTTTGAATAAAAATTTTTTTGAAATTAAAATTGTAGAAGACTGACAGATTAAATCTGTTTTGGTATTCAGCTTTTGTTATATCCCTTCTATCAAGTGAAAAGTTTTTTTATATTTTATTTTATACATAATATATAATTATATTGAGGTTTGAATAAAATCTCATTATGGAATGTGAATGGTTTAAAGAAAACCATATAATACCTTACTGTTTTTTGTGATCTTTTTACGACGAACAAAGAATATCTTGATTTTTAAAGTTTTTCTTTGGAATTAGGGATTCCACAAAAGACACACATATTTTTCATGAAGATTTAGGTCTTAAAGCTTTTGAAGTTCAGTTAACACAAGAACTCAAGCCGGTCATTCACCAGCAACGTCGTATCTTCGCTGATGGGTCCTTGAAATGCAAAATGATCCGGATTTTCATCGAAAAAATATATTCACTGATGAGGCTAATTTTCACCTCAAAGGCCACATAAATAAGCAGAATTGTCGCATTTGGGGCTCACAAAAACCAAGAATGATTGTTAAAAGCCTCTCTATTCTCAACGTGTCATTGTTTGGTGCGGTTTTTGGGCTGGTGGTATGAACGGACCTTACTTATTCAAAAAGGGGACTGCTGAAAAAATTGCGATATATAGCTATGATATACGATTATTCATAGCCGGAATTGGAAGATATTGATGTGGACGACGAAACAATCGCAATTTAGCAAGATAAATTTCTTGGCGGTGTTATTCCTCGAAGAGGTGATCAAGGTTTGCCACCGAGATCTTGTGTTTTAACACATTTACACTTTTTGCTTTGGTGTCACTTGAAAGGAAAGGTCTATGTCAATTCTCCACAATCGATTGAAGATATTAAAGATGGAATTAGTGAAGTTATCGAGGACAAAGAGCTACAAATGTGCGAATTGGTCATGATAAATTTCATGAAAAGAATATGATGCTGCAACCGTAGCCGTGGTGCCCATTTGGCTAATATCTTTTTCCAAATCCTCCTCTCCACGATGAAATAATCTTCCATTGGTTTCTCTTAAGATATACTCGTTTTTTATAATATCAAAATGAAACCTCTTCTTGGAAAACCCTTTATATAAGAATCTAACCTCATTTTCAGTTCTCACTTAACAGCTAAAACAGGAGAAAAATCGGTTTCATTGTCCATTAAACGCAACAACTTCCCATCTCCCCGGCATCAAATATCCCTAATGAAACTGATAGAATGAGATTCCTCAGACATATCCGAAATATGAAATGGAGGAAAAACGATAACTGTCTACGGAACGGTCGTCTACGAAATACAGAGCGTATCCCATAAATGTCAGCAGCATGGTCGGCTAGCTTATTTTCCAGCCGAAACTGAGGCCATAAACATCGAAAACCGGCCTTTTCTATGTAGCCAATATGATACAATATTTTGTTCTGATGTGACGCCGGCTTTGATTTAAACGTCTATAAAGCCCGGCCCGGCTTCATGTGCTTCGTCATGCAGAAATTCGAAATAAGTCGGAACGATCTCGAATAACAAACGACCTCGAAAGGAACGTTCCCCAAGATTTTCCGGGGAGTTTGTCGCTTTGAATAATGCTGGAATTATAGTAAGCAAAACTGAGGAGGAAACAATTTTTACCCCATTTCGTATCTCTCGTTAATTCGTCTATATATCTGTATATTGCGAGATCTGACCTGAAAAGATTGCATAAGAGAAATTAAGGAATTTATATTAGCTAAAGGGTTTTCCATTTTGAATAACCAGCTATCTTGGCAGCTGTCATATTTTGACATTCGACATTTGACAAGAAGAACTAATTTAATATTGCTGCTGTAGCCCGAAGTGTTGACGAAAACCCAGCTTTGTCGATTACTCGTCGATCTTTGAAATTAGGTATTCCACAAACGACATTACGCCGTGACTTGCATAAAGACTTCGATCTTAAGGCTTTAAAAATTTGGTTAACACAAGAACTCAAGCCGATTGATCACCAGCGCTGATTGGGTCCTTGAAATGCATCAAAATGATCCGGATTTTCATCGAAAAATCATCTTCAGGGATAAGGCTACGTTAATAAGCTAAATTATCCCATTTGGTGCTCGGAAATCCAAGAATGGTTGTTGAAAAGCCTTTCCATCGTCAACATGTGATTGTTTGATGCGGTATTTAGGCTGGCGGTGCGATTGAACCTTACTCATTTGAAAATAAGACTGTTGCAACAGTAACGGTGAAAGGATTGCCCTACTGAGCTATGATTAATGATTTTTTATGGCCGGAATTGGAAAATATTAATGTGGACGACGTTTACTTTCAACGGCGCTTCCTGCTACAAAAGCCACGACACAATCGCAATTTGGCAAGAAAAGTTTCCTGGCGTGGTTATTTCTCGAAGAGGTGAGCACAGATGGCCACCAAGATCTTGTGATTGAACACCTTCAGACGTTTTTCTTTGAGGCCACGTGAAAGATAAAGTCTATGCCAATCGGTTCAAGATCTCAAAGATGGAATTCGTGAAATTTTTGAGGACATAGAGCCTCAAAGGTGCGAATTTGTCATGAAAAATTTCATGATAGGATATGGTAACCGTATGCCTTCCTCTTCACAATGAAATAAACATAAATTGATTTCTCTTAAAATATACTCATTTTTATTAATATCAAAATAAAACCTCTTATTAGAAAATTATTTATCACAATAAGTTACTTCAAACATGAGCTAGCAATAAACGTGTTGACTCTGATGCGACTTATAGACTAAATATCAAAAAGAATTTTGGAAAAACATTTATTCGTTTCTTTCTTATTTCACTTTAGTTGAGACAAATTGCGTGTCTAACGCGCAAAAAATTCGGTATAAACCATTACAGATAAAAGCTAGATTAATTCTCCAAAATTTGCTCAATACTTTATGTTTTCCTTTGATTCCTCTGACATTAGTTAATTACCACCACATGTGCTAATAATACAGGGTTATCCATTTTGTGCTTCCGAAAGTAAACTCAAATAAAACACACTTCTTTCATTTAGAATATCGATAACATTTTTATTTCAATATAATGTTTGAACCTTGCCATTATGTGTGGAAAACAACATCATTTAAATACCCTCCGCGTGATCTTTCACAGTACTCGATCCTAGTGAGGTAATTTTCGATGACTCGCCGGCACATTTTGGGCAATATCTCATCAATAACTTGACGGATGTTGGTTTTCAGATCGTCAATAGTCTGAGGATTATCGATATAAACACGATTCTTCGCACAACCCCACAAAAAAATCCAAAGGCGTTAAATCATAGGATCTTGGCAGCCAATTCTCATCGCCGAAACTAGGAGTTATGCGTCCTGGGAATTTTTCATGCAATGAAACCAGAACGGGTTGTGTTGTGTGGCTTGTTGTACTATCTTGGTAGAACCAAATCTCTTCCAATCCCATTTCATTAATTTCAGGCCAAAAAAATCGATAATCATTTGACTATAGCGATGAGGTTTGGAGTGTAACCTTCTTCTTTTTCAAAGAATTACGGACCAATCACTCCACCTCACCAAATTGCACAACATACAGTGACTTTTTGTGGATGTAATGTTCTCTCAGCAGTTACATGAGGATTTTTACTGCCCCAGATGCAACAATTTTGCTTGTTTACATAGCCAACGAGTGAAAAATGTGCTTCGTTGCTGAAGAAAATTGGATGCGGAAAATCGTCTTCCAAACATTGTTGTTCAAGCACCCAATCGGCATATATTTTACACATTTTATGGTCAGCTGGCTTTAGTTCTTGTGTTAACTGAACCTTATAAAGATGGAGTTGCAAATCCAGATGCAAAGTACGCCATAGCGTGCCATCAGAAACGCCCAAATATTGTGCCGATGAATTAAACAACAGCATGGGTTCTTGATGGGCTAATCAGTGGAGACGGCACTGAAGGAAGTACTTGAAAATATGGGAGAACTTTTGATGGGGGACAAAAATCTAGTTTACAGGCATGTGACTTATCAAAGGCTATTGATAGTATTTCACACTCTGTGCTTTTTTTTAAACAATCTTGAATACTATGGAATCAGGGGTGAGGCTCTTGACCTGATGAAAAGATATCTGACAAACAGGATGCAGAAAACAAGCTTGGGAGGTCTCCTTCTCGGGAGACTGTGCGTCATGGTGTACCGTAGGGTTCTGTGTTGGGTCCATTTTAGTTTGTGATACACATGAATTATTTGCCAGCTAATGTGGAATCAGATGAAACCGTCCTCTTTGCTGATGACACTTCTTTTCTGAATAAAGGAATGGACAACCAGGAATTAAAAGAGAAAGACAAGAAGACACTAAAGGAAGCCCAGGTATGGTTCAGAGCAAACAAAATGATGATTAACAGTGATAAAACACAGAGAATACTGTTTGAACCAAAGATTTCTTCGTACAATTACATGAGGCTACTTGGTGTCTTTTTGCAATCAAATCTCAAGTTTTCTGTCCACATTGATGAAATCATTCCTAAGTTGTTAAGAGCTACCTATGCATTTAGGAGAATAAAGCAAATAGTAGAAGTTGAAGCAGTCAAAATTACCTACTTCAGCTACTTTCATAGTGTCCTTAACTTAGGCATTATTTTCTGGGGGGCTTTGTCTGAAAGTAAGAAAGTATTCATAAAACAGAAGCAGGTACTGAGAATACTATGTGGCATAAGTAGTAGACATAGCTGTAGAGAGCTATTCCCAAGAGAAAAAATTCTTAATGTGACGACCATTCTTATACTTACCTGTGTAATGTACATCCATGATAATGAGGACATACTATTGAAAAACAACTTTAATCACAACTATGATATAATAACATAAATAGAGGTTAATACTTGATAGAAGGTATATTAAATTATTTAAATATTTTAATATAAGCCTTCTACATATTTAATTTCAAAAAATTATATTTAATCATTATAACTTCAGAAATTAAATTAAAATAATGTCATATAACTAGCACTTATATCAAGATTGATCAGCAGAAACAAAATTTTGTCAACTCAAAATATTTAATTTATAGGATTTTGGTAAACAATTTTATTTATTGGATTTTGTTATACCATTTGGATGTCTTATAATGAATGTTTATTTTATATTTCGTTTGGTATAAGTGGTACTTATATGACATTATTTTAATTCAATTTCTGAAGTTATAATTATTAAATATAATTTCTTGAAATTAAATATGTAGAAGGGTGACATTAAAATATTTAAATAATTTTATATACCTTCTATCAAGTATTAACCTCTATTTATGTTATTTTGTTCATAATAAATAATTAGTCCTTAACATTCTTTATACAGATAGTCCTTGTGCTATAACATAGGCCGTTAAATTGTCTTTCAATCTTTTAGATCAAGGGTAAACCACTGAATTATTCATTTGTAGTTAACCTCAAACTCCATTTAAATTTTTCAGTATTCATTTACCAGAAGTTTTCTAAATTGTTGAAGGGTGAGTAAATATTTATTGTTGATTGATGTTGTTGATCGTAACGATCCTAGTGTTAATAAAATATTAGCGGAAATTAGAATATTGTTTTTATTCATACTTGTTTTTCAGTACTGTTTTCACATATCTTGAGATTTTATAAAAAGTAACTTAGTAAGATATCCAATAATATTGAATATTCTAAGTAAGATAGTTTCATGATGAATTCTTAAGATTATGTTAAATATTTGTGAAAGATATTTGTTTTCATAAGATTGATCAGCAGAAACAAAATTTTGTCTACTCAAAATATTCAATTTATAGGATTTTGGTTAACAATTTTTATTTATTGGATTTTGTTATATCATTTGGATGTCTTATAATGAATGTTTATTTTATAAGTCGTTTGATGTAAGTGGTTTAATTTAATTTCTGAGGTTATAATTATCAAATATAATTTTTTGAAATCAAATACGTAGAAGGCTAATATTAAAATATTTGAATAATTTTATATACCTTCTATCAAGTATTAACCTCTTTTAAAACTAATTTTAATTAAAATATTTAAACAACTATGATACTAGAAACAAAAACAACTTCATCATACCATACCATCGTATAAAAGTATCACAGTAAAATGTAAGACATCTTCCTATAAAAATTTTCAACAAACTGCCGTGCAGAATGGAGGAAATGAATCGAATAAAGCTCGAGAATGAACTGAAATGTCTCCTAATGAATAAAGCATACTACTCAATACCTGAATGATACTTTAAAAAATATATATATTTTTAGGAAATACCAAAACTTACCCACTACAGAATCATTGTTTTCGTGGTAAGTTTTCACAATTGTCACACGTTCAGCAGTAGATAAACGATCTATCGTTAAATGACTAACCTTTAACCAGATATATGAGGCTTCGTATCACAGTTCTGTTCGACATGTCATTGGAACAGGGCTGAGAAATCCGGAACACAAAATGGATAACCCGTTACATTGTTTAATAATAAATATATACGTGTCCTGCACTATACAAGAATTACCTAATCGATCTTTTTATTAACCTTAGAAGGCGTTTCTGGTCGGTTTATCGGAACGCTCGAATCCATGCATGGCCAACCTCGCAAAACGACAATGCCCTCGGTCGCTTTGTACAAACAAGAAAATTTGAAAAGGAAACCCGCCAGGCACGCATAATCCCCGTTTACAAATACTCGAAGATAAATCACCCTAATCCCAAAGGCTATCATTATGGCCCCTTTTGGAACGGGACCCGGTGACGCATGTTTGTACTGCTTAATGGATTACATATTTTATTTGACAATGGGCGGCAACCTACTGACAGGACGGTATCGGATTCCGGTTGAGCTAATTTCTCGAGAGGTGACAGCCAATTCGTAAAGGGGATGTGGGAAAATGTCATATGGGCAACGAGAAAAAAGAATCACCAGAATTCTCACTAAAAAACAGAAGAATATGACAACCGAAAAACCACTCCTTTTGCCCAATTGGCATGCATCCCCAAAAACACAAGTATAACAGTGCCAATTGTTGCGAAAATACCTGACCGTTGAGTGAGAAAACAAGTTTACAACCAATACAAGTCTTTTATAGGTCTCCTAAGGTTATATCACTCGTGAAAGAATACGTTATTCAATATTTTACGTCGCAGACATTTAAAAAGCACTGGAGTTCACACATTAATCTTGTATTAACAATAGATTTGAGAGCAGATTCCATTGTTGACGAAGTTTTGGTATATAATGTCGACAAATATGACCGTGCCAACAGGGGAGGAAGTAATAATTTGAAACCTTTTGATACCAAAAGGAGGTTGTAACTTGAATACGAATGGCGAATGAAGATATAAACGTTCACTCATTTCTACAGTATTCTGAAAATGTTAGATTCAAAAAATGAAAAACACTGAAGCTTTTTCTTCACCTAAGATCCTCACGAAATTTTGCAATAACTTAATTGACGTTATTTTAAATCTAAATGCTGTATTCTAACTCAATCGGATTTCAATCGAATCGGACCTTTCTTGATGTAAGTTCAATATAATGATCTTAAAATTATAAGAAAAGATTTTGAATACATGTAGAGACTCTTTTTTGGGAGAAAAATTCAAGTGCTTCTGTGACTTGTGACGCATCTGTTTGTAGCTTTGAAATTAAATTCTGTAGTTTGATTTCCAAGCTTGTGTCAGCTGAGGAACAGACTTACATGAAAAGTGTTTTTAATTATATATTATATATAGAATAAAATAATAAGGAACGGTTTTTTACTTGATAGAAGGATTATTACAAAATTTGAATATCAAAACAGATTTAATATGTTGGTCTTCTACAATTTTAATTTCAAAAAATTTACTTAAGAAACGTTAAGAATTAAATTAATGTCTTAATAAGCACTGCTCATATTTAATAGACGTATAAAATCGAAATTCATCATACAATATCAAATGGAATTAAGAAACTTTTTTAATTTTTCTTGAAAACGTTCTTTAATTGTCAGAATCTGGTTATTATGTTTGATTTTTAATATTAGAACTATCCGTCGATTGTCAAAAAAAACATGAAATACGTATAATAGTCTATATTGAGTTCGTGCGACTTTTTTCGAAAATTGAAGCTTTGTTACGAAAACTTGGTTGTACATTCACAGTTTACAAAAATAATTGAGAACTAACCTGTTAACATCCAAAATTTTGGCTCAGACCTAATACTTGGACTAACTAACACCTTTTGCGTCTATGACTGCCTGGCACATTTTCGGCATGCTTTCTATGCATTTTTGACAATTTTCTATAAATTTTCGCTCCTGTGCTAAACTTCTTTTAAACGCTCTATCAGTTGACGCTGACTAGTGATTATTTCGTTTGCAATTTCTTTTTTCATCAAGTTCCAAAGGGTCTCGATCGGGTTGAGATCTGGAGAATTTCTAGGCCAGTTTAGAACGTTTATTCGGCTGTCAGAAAAAAATTTAGAAACTTTTTTCGCCTTGTGGCATGGCGCCGAGTCATGCATGAATATGTAGCGCCCAGTTGAGAACCACTCCTGGGTCTAGGCAAGAATTTTTCTTTCAAGGACATTCATAGACTAGTCTTCTCTGATTGTTCCTTCAACGATGTACAGGCGACCTGTTTCCTGACTGCTGATTATAGACCACACCATGATTCTAAGAGGATGCTGGACCGTTTCAACGATGCAGTCATCCTTAAATTTTTTCCCTTGTCTTCTCCTCACAAATTCAGATCTGTCCAGGAGAATGTGTAGGGTTGATTTATCCGAAAAGCAGAACTGGGATATTTAGTGATCCTATTAGTTCACCGTTTATTTATCATAACATTTGTGAATCATATGTTTCCAATCATCAACTGTCCAGTCCTTGTGATATTAGGCCCATTGGACTCTTGTTTTCATCATGGCTGGGGTGAGAAGAGGTTTTTTTGCAGGTCGGCATGCTGACAACCCAAATCCATTCGTCTTGGAGCTGTCATTGGTGACATGTTCACCCCTGACTCTTGCATGATTCTTGTGAGTTTCCTGCGAGGCTGTTTTCTGTTTGCCATAACAATATCACGTATATTTCGCGCATCTCTTGGTGTTGTAATTTTTTTCGACCATATTTTCCTTGGCGTCGTGGGGTCATATCTGGGTTTTCATCCATTCTTTTCATTATTCAGTCTACTGTTGCTCTCGAAACTTCAATACTGAATGCTATTTTTTTGTTGGAGTAATCTGTATTTGATACTAAAGAATTTATCTCAGCTGTTAAACTGAGTGTGATGTCCTTTGACTTTCCCATTATAATTTTATTTCTTTTTTAACCAAGTAGTGTTACAAACACAGAACAAAGACTTGACTCCTAAAATCACGTGAAAACATAGCACAACATTATAGTACGTCGATAAAAAGTACCAAAACAAACCAGAACGTCTTAGAAAACCATAAGTAACATGAAAATATACGACCGCACGGCGGGGCTGGTTAGCTTAATCTTACAACACAGATGCATCATGGAGCATGAGTTAATTGGTGGGGTTATCTGCAGTGTCACCGATTTTGCTCTTATAAATATACTGTAGTATCACAATTAAATGACAAAAAGCAAATTAAAATGCTTCGTATCCTAATTTCAGTTCATTTCATAAAGAAGTGTGCAATTTTTGAAGGTGGCTCTAATAATTTGATCACCCACTGTACTTTAAAAAAACGCTCTATACAGTACCTTGTAGGCGGCGTGCAAACTATTATAGAGAACACAACTGAAGTAAAATTTGGAATTTCTATCAGAAACGGTTAACATAACCGTTTCGCTGCAAAATACAAAAAGAACCATTTTTGCGAAATTTTACCTTGAATATTGACCTCGAATCTCTCCATTTGTGAAGCCAAATCTTTTGAACCTTTGATCTAGCAAGAAGTTCTAAGCGTTAATCGAAATTTCTTCGTAAAGAGACTTCAAAAGAACTTCAACCATTCTCTTCGTTTTTTTTTGGGGGACTTGCTTCAGACAAGAAATCTTCAAATTCCTTCTTCAGAAGGTTTGCTATGAGTATGACCTCAAATATTATGTTATAATTGCATGAAAATTATGCAAATTTTAAAAGGTGATACCTCGGAAATCCTAACGTTCTTCTCGGAACCCATCTACTCTGTGGCATCTTTGAAGATGGATAATATTGATGAATATGAGACTAAAACGTTCACATCTTCATTATTTATTGTTTCAATTTCTGGATACTCAATAGCGTTTGTAGATAGAACACTATTTTTGATTTTCAGCATTCTGTCGAACATATCATACGAAATTATTTAAATATTTTAATATAAGCCTTCTACATATTTAATTTCAAAAAATTATATTTAATAATTATAAGTTCAGGAATTAAATAAATGTCATATAAGTACCACTTATATCAAACGACATATAAAATAAACATCCATTACAAGACATCCAGATGATATAACAAAATCCAATAAATAAAAATTGTTAACCAAAATCTTATAAATTAAATATGTTGAGTAGACAACATTTTGTTTCTGCTGATAAATCTTATGAAAACAAATATCTTTCAGAAATGTTTAACATAATCTTAAGAACTTCATCATAAAACTATCTCACTTAGAATATTCAATATTATTGGATATCTAAAAAAGTTACTTTCTATAAAATCTCAAGATATGTGAAAACATTACTGAAAAACAACTTTTAAGAGAGACTTCGCTTCGTCAGTACTCAATTAATTTATACTCAATAAAATATAAGATCAATCAACAGCAAATATTTACTCACCCTTCAACAATTTAGAAAACTTCTGGTAAATGAATACTGAAAAATTTAAATGGAGTGTAATGTTAACTACAAAAAAATAATTTCGTGGTTTACATCTAAAAGATTGAAAGACAATTTAACGGCCTCTGTTATAGCACAAGGACTATCTCTATAAAGAATATTAAGCAAACCAAATATAATAATTATATATTATGGATTAAATAACATAAATAGAGGTTAATACTTGATAGAAGGTATATAAAATTATTTAAATATTTTAATATTAGCCTTCTACATATCTGATTTCAAAAAATTATATTTAATAATTATAACTTCAGAAATTAAATTAAAATAATGTCATATAAGTACCACTTATATCAAACGACATATAAAATAAACAGTCATTCTAAGACATCCAAATGATATAACAAAATCCAATAACTAAAAATTGTTAACCAAAATCCTATAAATTAAATATTTTGAGTAAACAAAATTTTGTTTCTGCTGATCAATCTTATGAAAACAAATATCTTTCAGAAATATTTAACATAATCTTAAGAATTTCATTATAATATTCAATATTATTGGATATCTTACTAAGTTACTTTCTATAAAATCTCAAGATATGTAAAAACATTACTGAAAAACAAGTTTTAAGAGATACTTTGCTTCGTCAGTACTCAATTAATTCATATTCAATAAAATATAAGATCAATCAACAACAAATATTTACTCACCCTTCAAAAATTTAAAAAACTTCTGGTAAACGAATACTGAAAAATTTGAATGGAGTGTAACGGTTAACTATATGTAAATATTTCTGTGGTTTACCCTTGATCTAAAAGATTTGAAAGACAATTTAACTGTCTCTGTTATAGCACAAGGACTATCTGTATAAAGAATGCTAAGGAAACCAAATAATTATATATTATGAATAAAATAACATAAATAGAGATTAATTCTTGATAGAAGGTAGATAAAATTATTTAAATATTTTAATATTAGCCTTCTACATATTTAATTTCAAAAAATTATATTTAAAGATTATAACTTCTGAAAATAAATTAAAATGTCTTATAAGAACCACTTATATATATATCAAATAACATATAAAATAAACATTCATTATAAGACATCCAAATGGTATAACAAAATCAAATTCAGTTTGCCAGACGTTTTCTAAATGGTTGAAAGGTGAGTAAATATTTGTTGTTGATTGATGTTATATTTATTGAATATGAATTATTTGAATACTGACGAAGCAAAGTCACTCTTAAAACTTGTTTTTCAGTAATGTTTTTACATATCTTGAGTTTTTATATAAACTAACTTAGTTAGATATCCAATAATATTGAATATTCTAAGTAAGATAGTTTTATAATGAAATTCTTAAGATTATGTTAGACATTTTTGAAAGATATTTGTTTTCATAAGATTGATCAGCAGAAACTAAATTTTGTCAATTCAAAATATTTAATTTATAGGATTTTGGTTCACAATTTTTATTTATTGGATTTCGTTATACCATTTAGATGTCTTATAATGAATGTTTATTTTATATGTCATTTGATATAAGTGGTACTTATATGACATTATTTTAATTTATTTTCGGAAGTTATATTCATTAAATATAATTTTTTGAAATTAAATATGTAGAAGCCTAAGCTTAAAATATTTAAATAACATAAATAAAGGTCAATATTATGTACCTTTTATCAAGAATTAACCTATATTTTTGTTATTATATCATACGAATATGGCATATGGAAGTTCCATATGGCCAAGCACTAAATTCGTATCTCTGTTGTCAAAAACTGGACCGTTTGAAGTTAGCGATGGACTACAAACGACCAGAGTTTTGCCAATAGAAGAAGTGTTGTCTTCCATAAGGACAACACCAGGCGACACAAGTCTAAAGTGAATCGCCAGAAACTCCTAGAGCTTGGTTGGGAAGTTTTAATGCATCCACAATATAGTGCGGACACGGTACCAAGCGTTTACCATCTTTCTCTCGGATTGCAAAACTGCCTGAGTGATAAGATCAAGATAGCATTAAGAGAAGATTGTGGAAATTGATTACTAGAGTTTTTCGCCAATGAAGAACAAGACTTCTATGAGAGAGACATTATGAAGCTACGTTTAAAATTGGAATAAATTATAGAACAAAGCGGTTCATATTTGACCCAAATTGGACAATCCGAGATGTTAAATGAAGTCTTGAACTTCACTCAAAAGCAATCTATTAATTCACTCTTTTATCTCCTTCTGTTGAAGAACGACCATAGACAAACACGGTCCTTATTCGATGAACCCATCCATATCCGTCCGTAGAATACACAATCGGACCATTTCCAATAGCGGTGCATAAACGCAGTTATTGACATCGGTGATTTAAAGAGAGACGATGTGACGATGACATGCACCGTCATTAATTACCAGTGCATTTGCATCAAAGCCCGCTTTGCTTTATTTCCGACTGCACAGCCGTCGGCGTCTGTTCGTCTGTCGGACAGAGTGTTTTTGACGCACATCTAGGACAACAGCAAAATATGCACGGGCAATATCGACAGAACGCGTTCATAAAGCGGATTTATTAATATAAATACGAGACCGATGGTTTTGGGGGCTAATAAATTAAGGGATGACACGATATCTGGGGTCCGGAGTAATTGATTGGATGATGCATCGATCGGGACGGTTTGAATTATTCTTGTGATATTGGTGGAGAGTGGATTTTTGATATATGGACCAATTAAATTGTAACTGTTATTACGATTTTTACTCGCGAATGTGTCAGCGTACGGCAGGCAAACAAGACCCGTTACTCATTTTTGTTTTCCGTTGTGTTGACTGGTATGGGAGTGGTTAGATATAAAAGAAAAATAAAATTCTAACGTAGACTTAGTAGGAGTATAAATAAGCTCATGAGGGTTTTCTCGAAATTCAAAGCTTTATTGTGAAAAATTGTTTGAAGAGGGTTTTCCAATAAGAGGTTCAGTTTTGAATAGCCCACCATCTGTGCAGCTGTCACTTTTAAAGCTGTCATCTTTTGACATTTGACAAGTAAATTCTAGGGCATTATTGAAAATGGAAGGATACACGTATCAACAATGCACTGAAATTGTTAAAATTGGAAATTATGAATGCGGACGACGTTTGTTTTCAACAAGGGCGCTACGTGCTACGTTTCCTGGCCTACATATTTCTCGAAGAGGTGATCACAGTTGGCATTTGGATGTGATTTAAGACGACTCAAGTCCTTAAAATTGGAATTCGTGAAATAATCAATAATATATCGGATGATTTTTTAAAGAGTTTTCGATAGGGATAACTGTGATTTGACAGAAGGTAGCCATGTTGTTTTGACATTTCTGTTCAATAAGCATTGACAAATTATCATGGGAATATCTTGGTCTATACCCATATAAGATCTAACTGGTTCAAGAGCTAAAGTCACTTGACCATAATAAGCGTCGTTTGTTTGCTGATAGGGCCCTAGAACAGCTTGAAGTTGATTCACTTTTTTATCGTAAAATTGTGTTTAGTGATGAAGCTCATTTCTGGTTGAACGGCTGTGTAAACAAGAAAAATTGCCGTATATGGAGTGAAAACAATACTCAAGAATTTCTGCAGGTTCCATTACATCCCAAAAATGTATGGTGTACTTCACACGCTGGAAGCATCATCGGTCCATATGTCTTTAAAAACGTTACTGGAGTTAATGTTGCAGTGAATGGTGCTCGTTACAGACCAATGATCAATGATTATTTTCCTCACCGTTTTATATATGTTGAATTGTGAGAATGTAATCAGACCAAAATCAATTAAATTATATCAATTCAGGCAGAAATATCAATAATTCAACTCATAAACATACTCACAAGCCAACATTTTTAAGAAAAGGCGTATTTAGAACACATCATCAATAGTCGAGTGAAAATTCTTTAAACGATAGTCAAAAATCAAAACTCTTCTTTAAAATTTTACAAAGAACTCACAGGGAGCATTCAATTGATAAATATTAGATGTTGAAGAAAGCCAAAGTTGCAATAAATAGAAGTAATTTGAATTTGGATATCTAGTTTGAAATTGGTAAAGAAATTGTTGAAAAGATTTGTTACTATTATGAAATATATAACTTTAGAGAAATTATTGGCAAAGAATAAGCTAAAACGAATCTAACTTACCATAATAATGTAAATAAGGCAAAACCCATCAAAAATCAATTAATTCAATGAAAGATAGTATCTACGTCAGACATTTTGAAAATATGTTTGTGAGAAATATCCTTGAAGATGTTTATGCATTGATAAACTTGTAATAGTATATAAGCTAAAGAAATTTAATCAATTTCATAAGTAGTATTCAGTGATTATTCAGTTAACTTTTTGACATTTGGAAAACTCTTCATGTGAAAATAAGTATTTGGACTCAACCAATTTTCATAAGATACCAAATTGTTCACAGAAATTCGGGTTAATTATTCAGAATAATTTCAAACCTAGAAATAATGTGAATTTTGTAAAATCATCAAAAGCATCATTTGTTCAATAATTTTGACAAAGCTAGTAGTTGGAATTCAATTTTTCGAGAAAACTATAAAAGGACGAAACAGAAGAAATGACATTCAGTATTAATATACTCGAGAGCAAATATACGTCTCTCTGACTGAAGATTTTCTCGCTTCAATAATCCAGTTCCCAAACCTAAAAAGAAATTAACATTATTATTTTGAATGGAAGTGTAATCAACAAAAACGTTACCTGGGTGTTCTAAATGGTTTAATTTAAAACCAAAATAAAAAATCAACGAAATGGGCTGGGAAATATGAACATTTCAGAAACATTCTCCAAGAACCAAAACAAATTCCTGAAATAGAGCAAAGCCAACATAAAAGGAACATTGATGATGGATGATTAAACTTACCAAAGGTATAAATAAAGTTATTTATGTAATAACTTCAATACCAATTCGATTCATTTCTTGTTTAGGTAGTAATACGATATTTAGAATTAAGGTTAGTAGGTTAGTTTAGTAGTCACAGATTTTTATATTTCAAATTACCTTGATTTAATATATATTTTAAAAAGTAACTTATTTAAATTCGAATTGAACCCTCTCTAATAAAAAAATCAAAATTATTAATATTTAAAATTGCAAATTTTAATTACAGAATTATAATATTAAGACTTATCTGGCAACACTCAATACAAGCAATTAGATTCAAGGGTGATCTACCAAGTATTCATACTGAAAACTAATATTCATACTCGAATCATATATAAAAGTGAAATTCCATGATAATTGAATTTAATCCATTCAAAAGTAAACTTTTCTTATTAAATCTTGATAAATAATTCACATTAAAAAATAAATCAAAATTCATAACAATACCTTCCTCTTCAATATGAAATAAACATTAGTTTCTCTTAAAATCAACTCGATTTTTTTCTATCCGGTGTTTTTTTAGAGTGATAGAACTTTCGATATGGATAACTGATTTGACAGAAGGTAGAAGCGTTAATGTTTTGACATTTCTGTTCAGTAAGCATTGTTGAAATTTATTTTCAAAATCAGTGTTTTATTCGCCAAACTTATAGAGCACTTCCTGAAATTTATGGTTTACATAATCGTCCATCGAACTCGAACTATCGATAGATTTCGGACAACATTTTCTCTACTCGATGCAAAATCAACAACAAAACGAAGAACTGTAAGTACAGAAGAAAATATCGCTGCTGTAAGTCATAGTGTTAATGATGATCCAGATTTGTCTCTTCGTCGACGTTCACAACAAGTTGGAGACTGTGCATCCACCACATGGAAAATTTTGCGTAAAGATCTTGGTCTACACCCATACAAGATCCAACTGGTTCAAGAACTAAAGCCACTTGACCATAATAAGCATAATTTTTTTTGCTGATTGGGCCCTAGAACAGCTTGAAGTTGATTCAGTTCTTTATAGTAAAATTGTGTTTAGTGATGAAGCTCATTTCTGGTTCAACGGCTAAGTGAGCAAGCAAAATTGACGTATATGGAGTGGAGACAATCCTCAGGAAGTTCTGCAGGTTCCATTGCATCCTGAAAAATGCACTGTATGGTGTGCTTTACACGCTGGAGGCATCATTTCTTTAAAAACGATGCGGGAGCTAATGTTACAGTGAATGCTGCTCGTTACAGATCGATGACCAATAATAGTTTGTTCAAAATTTAAATTGTATCGACCCAGAAGTGTTTCGGTTCCAACATGATGGTGCTACACCTCATGCTGCTACCGTAACAATTAATTTATTGAGAGAAAGATTTGGCGATAACATTATTTCGAGAAATGGTCCAATTAATTGGCCTCCAAGATCATGCGACATAACTTCACTGGATTATTTTCTTTGGGGTTATGTCAAGTCATTGGTTTATGCCAGAGAACCAGTCTACTGAGGGTGCCGTCAATAAGTTGATTGGTAACATAGTGGAGGGGTGTGATCGACAAAAAGTGTTTGACAGTGTTCCTAGACCTAGCTTAAGCATTTGATACTGTCAATCACGAGAGATTACTGCGGAAAATGGAGTGCGTGGGAGTGAGAGGAATTTCTTTGAAACCCTTTTCAAATTACTTTACGGGTAGAAATCAAAGAGTAAGAGTTCATGATACATTTAGTGACTTGTCACCTATGACAATCGGCATTCCACAGGGAATATATATCAACAATATCTTTAACATTAAAAATATTAGGAGTACAAATAAGTTTCGGTTAGCTTTCGCAGATAATAACCGGCTTAAAAAATAGTTTGAACATTCAAGAACAACATAACCTATTAATATCATTGATTTTATATTGGTAAAATATAATTTTTATAAGTTGAAAATGTCAAAATTTGAGCCAAGTAAGCGTCATTTGAGGAAAATATTAGTTTACTTCTTTAATTTAAAGAAATCTGCTGCTGAGGCGCATCAATTGCTCGTACAAGCATATGGTGAGGGTGTTTTGAGTGAGAGAACGTGTCGTGGTTTCAAAAGTTTAAAAACGGTGAAAACAAAGAAGACAAAGATCGCAGTGGAAGGCCAAAAATTTACGAGAATCATTAGGATATTTAATTTGTGTTAAAAAACGGCGAAAACTTACTTGTACTCCTAATATGAAAGCGCTGATATTATAAGCGGATGACACGGCATTGCTTTTTTGGATGATTCATTGGACAGGGTTTATAAAAAGGCAGAAGATTGTTTGAGAGTAATTTTTCTTTTGTTGAGCAGTAATCTGTTGAGTCTCAATATAAGTAAAACCAAATTTATGACCTTTTCCTCAACAATAAAAGACCAACCAATGAAGGAAAAAATATGCATTCATCGGTGGCATTGTGACTCAGTTTTGGGTTGTTGTTCTCCTGTAATAGATAGAACAAACTCGTTTAAATTTTTGGGAGTTGTGCTTGATCGGTTCCTTCGTTGGGATACACATATTGAAAGCTTGGTAAAGAGATTAAGAAAACTTACTTATAAATTCTTTTAATTAGGAAGCATATTGGACAGGAAACTTTTAATGATCGTGTATGACTCACTGGTGGAATCTGTTATCAGATATTGTGTATGGGGTGGTTTGAGTGACGTAGTTATATATAACTCAAAAGTCACTCATAAAAATAATTATGAAAAAAAAAATAAATTATTTCCCTCAGAAAGCCTTATTGAAGAATCCATGCTGTTAGAAGTAAGAAAACTATTTGTGTACCATTGTCTTTTGTGGATCATGAAGTTTCCTTTGTCGCTCAGAATTGAAGCTCTTAAATGATAACGGATGTTGCGAGGCAGCTTCCACCTCTTAGTTCGGGAGACGGCGTTTCGTTTCCGAGCATGCGCATCTGAAACTCATCAGACAAGGCGTGATGCGCAGCTCTGCCTATGACGCCGGTGACCATACGTCCGCTTGGAACGTTGATTTTCTAACGCAGTGCCTTACTCTATTTGAACCTGGCGAGGACGGTTAGTCACAAATCTGTTGACTGGTCGAGTCCTCTATCGGTACGCCGGTCAAACTACGATAGAGCAAGGCAGGTTTCTGGACGAGGAGCGAAGAAGTTGTTCGCTATACACCCCCCCTCCAGTGAGCGTCGATAAGGGTCACTAAATAGGACGTTGGGTGCAGGCAAGGATACAGTCCACCGCTGGGCTGGTCGCGGTGCCATCTCCAGCGGGGATCTGTGGAACGATAAGAAAGGGCCATCTCGGAACGATCGATAGGTGGCAATTAGGGCCACCTAATGAATGGGTTTGTTAGCTCTTGAAGCAAACCCCCCCAATTACGTTGGGGTCACCAATGAAGCTCTCGGAGGAATGCGGATGTTGCGAGGGAGCTTCCACCTCTTAGTTTGGGAGGCGGCGTTTCGTTTCCTAGCATGCGCATCTGAAACTCGTCAGACAGGCTTGATGCGCAGGCTCTGCCTGTGACGCCGGTGACCATGCGTCCGCTTGGAACCCTGATTTTCTAACGCAGTGCCTTACTCTATTTGAACCTGGCGGGGATGGTTAGTCACGAATCTGTTGACTGGTCGGGTCCTCTATCGGTACGCCGGTCAAACTACGATAGAGCAAGGCAGGTTTCTGGACGAGGAGCGAAGAAGTTCTTATGTAACTCGCGCGGGCCTCAATAACCTAATGATAGTACCATTATGTAGAAAAACTCACTCTCCACGTTTCATAACATATTTAGGCCCAAAATTTATCAACTTGTTACCGATTCATATGCGATTCTTTTCTATCAAGACACAACGTAGTAGGTTGAAAACATATGTCTCAGAAAATTTTGGAATATTCGAGAAGCTATTTTGAACCAAGTGCTTCTACCTCGGGTGTCCTCCACTTTCTCCATCATCCAGCGGCAGTATAAGTATTGTTTTTCTTGTTTGGTTTTATTTGATATCATTATATAGGTGCTTTCTTTTAATTCAATGTTAATATCAGAATGAAGTCACACAACATTAGCTTAGCTTAGGTGTCTCATTCAGAAAAAATATGTACGTTATCGCCTGAATAAATTTGATTTGATTTGATGCTGATAAACCAGAAACAACAGACGCTTTGGAAGCCAACATAACTCGTGTTATTGATGAAATAAGGCCTGAATTACTCGAAAATATGGTCCAAAATTGGTCTGGTCGAATGCGGTTCCTCAGAGCTAGTCGTGGTGAACATATGCCGTAAATTATTTCTAAAACATAAATTTCATAAAATTATCTTTCAAATAAAAGAAAAATTTGGCTTCAATCTTAATTTAAATGTGTTTTATTTCAATTTAAATTCTATCACTCTAAAAAAACACCCGATAGAATACACTAGGAACATATACCAATTTAAATCTCTCCGACAGTGAATTCTTTCCGAAAAGTGCCAGTCTTCTTCAAGAATCGTAAAATACTTCCGCACATAAATAAATGGCAATAATTCCTCAACTTCTTTCTCCCAGTACATCAGAACGAGTGCAGATGTTAACACACACCACACACAACCACTTATTCTCCGATCCCCGACGTCATATTTTTGGCGGTGTCAGTTAGAACCCTGTTTACTGTGAATTGCCCTCTTTTAGCCGTGTTGTTGAATTACAGCCTTCCTTTCTGAGTTATCTGCCGCCAGGTTGGAATCTTTTCAGCGGCTGAGAAATATCGCCCCATTTATCTTCCAGATAGCTAATTGTGGCCCAGGCACCCGGGGTCGTTTGCTGGAACTACTCTTTTCTACTCTCTGACTTCCGACACGGCCTTCGAGAAATTCATTTCTCCTTGACATGTGGCTTGGCTCACATGAATCACCTTGAGAAAGGCGGTAAAAATGGGGCGAGAGAGCGAGAAAGAGAGATGGCTGAAGTTAATCGCGAAGGGTTGAAGGGATACCGCTTCGGCAAATTATTGGACAGTTGCGGAAAGCCTTCGTAGAAGGCGTTTGAGGAACTTAATCATCATTTGATTTCAACAAGTCACTCTGGTTTGAACGACAATCGATTCATCATGATTCTTAGAAATTAGAATTTTCATCCTTGATGAAAAGATTATTCAAAAAATTTTAAATATCATACAGATTTATTCTGTTAACCTCCTACAAATTTTGATTTCAAAAAATTTTCATCAAAAAAATTTTAAAATTAATCAAATGAATGCCTAACAACACACTGTGAAAATTTTGTTGACGTATAGAATCAAACATTCATAACACAGTACCAAGGGAATGAAAGAATTCAAAGAGATCTAAATTATCCATTAAATCTACTGAATAAATATCGGGAGTTTTCTTTAGAATGATAGAACTTTCGATAGGGATAACTGTGATTTGACAGAAGGTAGAAAACATGTTGTTTTGACATTTCTGTTCAGTAAGCATTGACAAATCATCATGAAAAGACTCACGCCGCAACAGCGTTTATATATTGTTGAAATTTATTTTCAAAATTACTTTTCTATTCGCCAAACTTATAGAGCACTTCGTGAAATTTATGGTTTACATAATCGTCCATCAGGGCATTTTTTTCGTCGAACTATCGATAGATTTCGGACAACATTTTCTCTACTCGATGCAACAACAACAATAAGACAAAGAACTGTACGTACAGAAGAAAATATCGCTGCTGTAAGTCATAGTGTTAATGATGATCCAGTTTTGTCTGTGCATCCACCACATGGAAAATTTGGCGTAAAGATCTTTTTCTTTAAAAACGATGTTGGAGCTAAGGTTACAGTGATTGGTGCTTGTTACAGATCGATGACCAATGATTATTTGTTTCAAAATTTGAATGGTATCGACCCAGAAGTGTTTTGGTTCCAACAAGATGGTGCTACACCTCATGCTGCTACCGTAACAATTGATTTATTGAAAGAGAATTTGGCGATAACATTATTTCGAGAAATCGTCCAATTAATTGGCCTCCAAGATTATGCGACATAACTCCACTGGATTATTTTCTTTACGGTTAAGTCATTGGTTTACGTTGATACACCAGAAACAATAGACGCTTTGGAAGTGAACATAACTCGTGTTATTGATGAAATAAGCCCTGAATTACTCGAATAAGTGGTCCAAAATTGGTCTGGTCGAATGCGATTCCTCAGAGCAAGTCGTAGTGGACATATGCCGGAAATTATTCTTAGAACATAAATGTCATAAAATTATCTTTCAAATAAAAAAAAATTTGGCTTCAATCTTAATTTAAATGTGTTTTATTTCCGTTTAAAGTTCTATCAAAAAAACACCCGTTACTTGAAGGGGACGAAATTCTGTTTCGTTCCTGGTTTTATTAAAACCAAATTCCTTTCCTAGAATGCAAAACATAACCTGAAGGACTTCTTCAAAAACAACTTGCTCAAAATAAGTTCCTTCAGGAAAAATTCCTAAAACATGCAGCACATCTTCAAAAACCAATTTAAAAATATTATAACGGAAACTCATGATTCACATAAATAAAAAATTAAATGCAGATATCGGAGCCAAGACTAGAATGAAGTGAACTTTTAAAAATCCTACGTATTCTATGTTCGCCACAGAAACTAGTTCGCAAGGCATTTTATGGACTCCCTTAAAACCAAATGATATTATGTTATAAGTATAAACGAAAATTTATAATTATTATATATACAATAAAGTAATAAAAATAGGTTTTTTACTTGATAGAAGGATAATTCAAAAGATTTTAAATATCATACTGATTTATTGTTACCTATAAATTTGAATTTAATTCTAAAAGATTTTGAATGGGAATTTTTTGAAATTAAAATTTGTGGAAGGTTAACAGAATAAATCTGGATGATATTGTGAATAATACCTTATAACCGAGTTATAAATAACCATTATTAAAAAACTCCGATTATCAAAAACAATAATATTCAAGGAAAAGATTCACCCTTGTATATATGTTGACTCTTTAGAGTGTAATCAAGTCAAAGTTAATTGAATTAGATCAATTCAGGCAGAAATGTAATAAATTCAACTCATAAATATACTCACAAGCCAAATTTTGAAAAAAAAAAGATATTTAGAATATAACCACTAGTCGAGTGAAAATTCTTTTAGCGATAATCAAAAATTATTTTGAAAATCTTGAAAAGAATTCACAGGGAGAATTCAATTTATAAATATAAAATGTTTAAGACAGCCAAAGTTACAATAAATAGAAGAAATTTGAATTTGGATATCTAGTTTGAAATTAGTGAAGAAATTGATGAAAAGAAAAATAAAATAGAAAGGCTTTTTACTTGATAGAAGAAATATAACAAAATTTGAATATCAAAACAAATTGAAATATGTTTATCTTCTACAATTTTAATTTCCGAAAGAATTTTTTTGATGAAAAGATTTGTTATTTTCATAGTTCCTCTATAAACTGTATTGAAATTATTAACAATTAACAAGCTTAATTAAATCTAACCAGAATTATGTAAATAGGACAAATTTGATCAAAATTCAATAAATTAGGAAAAACATAGTGTCTACGTCAGAAATTCTGAAATTATGAATGTAAGAGATATTCTAGAAGATGCTTATGCATGTATAAAATTTTAATAGTATATAGGCTAAAGAATTTAAATCAACTTCATAAGAAGTATTCAGTAACTCTTCATATGAAAATAAGTATTTGAACTCAAACAATTTTCATAATACTGGTACCAAATTATTCATAAAATAATAGGTTGATTTTCTAGATTTAAGCCAAGAAATAATGTAGATTTTGTAAAATCATCGAAAGCATCATTTTTCAATAATTTTAATGCAAGCTAGTAAGCTTTGGAATTGAATTTTTGGTGAAAACTATAAACGGAGAATGCACGGAAAATTTCATTCAGTTTTAAATACTTGGGGGCACATACACGTCTCTGGTTAAAAATGTTCTCTATTCAATAATCCAGTTCCAAAACCTAAAAAGAAATTAACATTATTATTGTGAATGGCAATGTGATCAAGAAATGCGTTGCCTGAGTGTTTTAAATGGAAATATCCCACATTTAAACCAAGTATATAGTACAATGGTTTAAATAAAGAAATCAATGAAGTAGGCTGGGAAATCAGAAAATTCCAGAGACGTTCCCCAAGAACCAGAACAAATTCCTGAAATAGAGCAAAGCCAACATAAAAGGAACATTGTTAATTGATGAAAAAACTTACCACAGGTAGAAATAAGTTCATTTCTGTAAAGCTTTTCAATTTAATTTAAAAGCAAATCATTTCATGTTAGAATTACGATATTTAGAATTGAGGTTAGTAGGTTAGAACATAGAGCTTAGACATTTAGATTAGTTTAGTAGTCACAGTTTTATATTTAATATTACTTTGATTTAATATATATTTTAAAAACTAACTTATTAAAAATTCAAATTAAACCCTCCCTATAAAAATAAATCAATATTAAGAATATTTAAATTTCAATTAATCAATTACAAAATTATAATACTAAGGCAACACTCAATACAAGAAACTAGATACAAGAGTGATCTAACTAGTAAACATACTCAAATCATATATAAGAAGTAAATTCCTTAATTTAATATAACCCATTAAAAATGCAAATTAATATTAATTAAAAATTTCATATATTAAATTCATAACTGTATATTTATTTGGGGCTCGAGTTCATGAATATATATATATATATATTCAAGGATGCGTTAAGGCCGAGTTGTCGGAATGTACCACAGTGCATTTCGCCCCGAATAATCGCTTTACGTTTTGAGAAAGCAACCTCCAATTAATTCCACGGACCGCTCGAACTAGTGTTAAAAAATCTTCAGACCGAGTGAAGATCCCTCCAAGAATAAATTCCTTTCACCCCTGTGAAAGTACACCGAAAGCAAATTGTTCCATTGAATTGATATCGGTCCCGCTTTGTAAACCGTGGACTCCTAATCTACCTTTTGAATTCCAGCAGCCTCCTGTACTTAGTTAAATCGCTCCAATCAATCGCACCCATCTACCGTGAAACAAGAATGGAACACTGGCACCGCATTTAAACTGAACAAAAAGTGACATTGTCATCACTCAACCATCAAGTTCATCCCATCATCCCCTAACAATCCGTTACAACAATTACTGTGACAAATCTCCGAACAGGAATCACAGGTAAGGGTCTCTGTCCTGATCCTACCACTTAGATCAGGTTCGGTCATGTGACACAAATCGCAAGGGCTGTGATGAGCTGTCACGCCGGATTATGAGGATCTTAGATTGCGTGTTTGATGGCGGTTATATCGGATTGCAAACACCGATGACAGATGGTTATGGTTCTGGAATGGCCGACGAAAGAGATTAAGGGTTTCACCCACTGAGCTGTTTTTGCATGAAACGAATAGCGAATTTTAATCGACTTCACAAAAGATCCTCTTACTCGTCTGCTGGTGTGAATGGAAGTAAATATTGTAGGAGTACACAAGGTGATTCTACAGGCAATTTGAAAGAGAAAAGTTCCTATAGAGTGGTCCAATTACACTGGCCAACAAAATGTTTTTTTGGTTGTAACGTACAGCTGAATAACATATTATAGTAGAATGAACGGATCCAAATACAAGAAATTAGAAATAAAAAGTTGTAACTCATAAGGTTTTCTTGTTACATTTATAGAACCACATTTAATGTTACAATATCTAATGTTAAAAACTTTGAATATCAAAACAGATTTAATCTGTTAGTCTTCTACAATTTTAATTTCGAAAAAATTTTTTTTTAATTTTTAAGAATTAAGTTAATGTCTTAAATAAGCACTGCTTATATTTAATAGACGTATAAAAATCAAAATTCATTATACAATATCAAATGGAATAAAAAAATTCAAAAAATAAATTATTAATTAAAATTAAAAATAAGTAATATCGAATGTTTCGTTCCAAACATACGCACCTGAACTCGTCAGAAAGGCACGTGGTACGTATGTTTTGCCCTTGATAAACATTTGAAAACATGTTCAGTTTCTGGTCTTATATTTATGAAAACTAAATCTTTTTCAAAAATACACAACATAATTTTAAGAACTTCTCCAAAACTAATTTATTTGAATATTTATTTTAATATGTTTAAATATTATTATTTTATGTATAATATATAATTATATTGGGTTTTTGAATAATGGAATTTATTATACAGTTTCCAGTGGTTTAATGAAGACCATAAAATGCCTTACAAACTTTGAGTGATTTCTGTGTTTGGCATAAAACATAGATTACCTTGGATATTAGTTGTACCTACCTAGTTTAATTGCATCCACAGATTTTGTAGAAATTGTTTGGTAAGATTACAAGTTTATTTATTTTTAATTGAATTTGTATTATAAATGTAAAGTTGTACTGACTTATCAGAATATTTAATTGTTTTTGAGGGTGTGCTACATGATTTTGAGAGTTTTTGAAGTAACTTATTTAAATATTTAAACATATCAAATATTTCAAATTAATATTTGATTGATTCGGTTTTTACTTGGTGGAAACTCATTTTAGTTAAAAGAATGTCAAACAACGGTCACAATCCCTTTCTCATAGACAAAATGGTATCCAATAAACAAAAGTAAATGGCATTAAATCTCGTGTACCCAATCATAAAAGGGGACAATACACAGAAATATTTTTCGTTATCTTATGTCAATGGATTATCTGAAAATATTGCTAAATATTTCAAAAGTTGTTTCACTTATAACGCGGCTTTTAAGACAATTAATAACCTTAGTACCTACATAAAAAAACAATAAAGATCGAACAAATAAAGAAAATAAATTCGGAGCCTACAAGCTGATTTGCAAAGATTGCCCTTTAGTATAGATATTAAGACTGGTAGATCATCCAAGAAACGTGTCCAAGAACACCAAAGGGGTTATATATCCAATTCTGTACATTCGACATATGCTAATCATCTTAAGGAATTCAGGCATAATTTCAACAATAATTATGAAATTATCCACGTTGAAAGCTAAAGTTCTAGATAAACACTTTTAGAATTTCTTGAAATCAACAGGTATAATGCCCGAAAAATCCTTTTGAACGAACAAACAGATGTTGATAAGTCTCCATTACTGAATATCTTTCCTTAATGGCATTTTTAGCGGCAAACTCAAATAAACACCTAGAGTTTTTATGACTTGTGCTTCCATTATTTGGTCACGTACCTAACAATGTATTTAAACTCGGTTACACTGAATACCATCAGACAGTAGAATATAATATCTGAAGAAGCCACATCGTGGTGAAACAATTGTTGTAGTACTACAAACATTTTTGTGGAAATAAATTACTGTCTCATACATTTTTTCAATATATCAAATAAATTAGTTTTGGAGAAGTTCTTAAAATTATGTTGTGTATTTTTGAGAAAGATTTAATTTTCATAAATATAAGGTCAGAAACTGAACATGTTTTCAAATGTTTGTCAAGGGCAAAACATACGTACCACGTGCCTTTCTGACGAGTTCAGGTCGGTATGTTTGGAACGAAACATTCGATATTACTTATTTTTAATTTTAATTAATAATTTATTTTTTGGGTTTTTTTATTCCATTTGATATTGTATAATGAATTTTGATTTTTATACGTCTATTAAATATAAGCAGTGCTTATTTAAAATATTAATTTAATTCTGAGTTTTTTTTTTAATTTTTTTGAAATTGAAATTTGTAACGATCTACACGTCGAATTTATTCGCTGGGAAATTGGGATATCTGTTCATCAATGTGTCGTCATGTGCGCGTTGATATGAAGGAATTATTTCTTTTCCGGTTCACGATTGCAGAGTTAAGTTGTTTACAATCTGAATGTAATAAAATTTATTTTCTCGTAAATTAATTTTTCTTGAAGACTAGAAGTAGAAAACCCTCAAAGAAGGGTTTTTTTTTTAAGTATCTTTTCCTGGATTTTTTTTGGATTATCTTTTCCTGGATTTTTCCTTTGGAATATTTTTCCTGGATTTCTCTTGGATTATTTTCCTGTTATTTGTCCCTGGAGTTTGGAAGTTTTCCTAGTGAGGAATAGTAACACGTACAAAGACCTAAGCAAAGACCTTGAAGCAATTCAAGTTCAAAGAACCACATAACAGCCTGCTTGAAACCGCCTACAAAACCACCACCTGTTTTGATTGGCAAAACATCAGCCTGTAATCTAAACCAACCAGGGAAGTAACATTGAGAAGCTCTAAATTTTGTAATAATATATAATATTCATATCACATTAAGAAACTTTTATCGGTATTAATATTTTTGAAACTTGCTCTAGTGTTAGATAGTAAATTGTATATTTCTTCTAAATGTATATATGTAATTTGTAAGAAAAATTACTTGAAGTAAATTAAAAGAGTGACTTGTTTGTCAGTTCATTTTGTGGAATTGTGAGATCAGGCTCACTACACGACCCAGTTAAACCGACTGGGCTCGCGCAAATTAAAATATAATTGTAGCTGAATTGTTACAAATTGTAGAAGAATAACAGATTAAATCTGTTCTGATATTCAAAGTTTGTAATTATTCTTCAATCAAGTAAAAAACCGCATCTTTTCTCCTTTTATGAGGGGTCATATCTTCTCTCTTCAAAAACCACCTGTAATCACCCATCATGGCTGGATACCATCGTCCTTGAGAGCGAATTTCCATTGACCTAATATCTTTGTGGAATCTTTCAGCCTGCTTGTTAATGACAGATCCCAAATTTTCAAAAAAAAGATGACACATGTGAATGGAGAAATGAATTTTTAATGACTTTCAGGCCCAAGCGATTTGTAGGCATCTAACTGTTCATTAACTAACTCTTAGTAGTTTGCATCCATATTGTTGCCCAAAAATCCTCTTACTACACTCACCATGCTTTGAGTTCCTGCCTGGTAAGCTTCTCTGTAAAATTAACGTCGTCCAGCAATTTTTTGATTTGTGGTCCAATAAAAATGCCTTCTTTTAATTTGGCATCACTTAACTTGGGAAAGGCTTGTTTTAGATATTTGAATCCACCACCATCTTTAATAATAGCCTTCACAAATTTTTTCATCAGCCCTAGTTTAATGTGAAGAGGGGGCAATAGGACATTTTTGGGATCTACAAGGGTAGGTAACTTAAGATTCTGAGATCCCGGTTCAAATACACTCCTTTGTGGCCAAATTTTTGTTAGATAATGCTGATTTACTGCACGGCTGTTCTTCGGAGCTGCCTGATGCGAAGAGGCACTGGTAAATCTGCATTATAAGGAACAGGTCGATTCGCAGACTGAAAATTTGGTTAGTCGATCTTGTGCTTTCTCTTTTTGCCATACAATACAAAACGCATGCTTTTTTAATTTCCATTCATCCACCGCACCAATGATACGATAAAACTTACGCAGCCTACATCGAGAGTCCACTGCTTGTCTTGATGTCCAATTAAAACACCAAAATATTGGATGTGAGTTTTTTTAACATTTTCAGAAAATGGTCTGGCTTGTGATTTCACCATAAATTCTCCACAAATATAACAAAATTTGTCAGAAGAGATTTGGCGCGCGTCTGTCTCGTCCTTAAAACACTTTCTTATATACACACAGGGAACCACTCACTTCGAAACTCATCAGAAGACTGATTTTAAATATTGACTTTATATCTTATTATTATTAAATGCATCCATTTTAACCGTCCTGTCATGAAATTGACTACTTGCTAATGGAAAATGGTCTTATTCAGCTATTGAAATGTGCTACCCGTTAGGGCTTAAGGAATATTTTTCCTATTATTAAAAGGGTATTTCCATTAGAAAATAAAGATCTGCTTTGTTATCTTTCGTTGCAAAGTTATTGAAGATTTTATTTGGTAACGTTTCTCAATTTTTGTTCACTAAAAACATTGCATAATTTGAAAACTATTATCTCAATCAAAATCTAGTGTACACCATTGGAAAGAACGAAAAATTCTTCTTGAACTAAGGTGGTTCCATAGAGATTTTCATGAAATATTTTCTTATTATAGGGTGGTTAAGAAAGAAATGATTATGGTATTTTCTTCAGGGTTACTTTTTGGTCAAAGTTTATTCTAAATTCCACTTCTTAAAACCAATGAAAATAATGTGCAAAAACTGGCTTATTTATAAAGCTTTTCAACGACGTTTAATGAATTCTCCTAAATCTTCATTTTCATTGGACAGCAGATGTGAAAGTACAAATAGTGGGAAATCTAAGGAAAAATCATTATTCGGTCCTCTCTAATGCAAAGGATTTATGTATTCTTTCGATAAGCTGTTCATAAGTATGAATTGGGGTATTATACACCATATCTTTCAAAACACCATAAAGGAAGAAGTCTAGGGGTGTAAGTTTGGGACTTCGTGCAGACCATCTAATCAGTCCGAATCTTCCTATCCATTTTCCTTCAAAATAAACCTCTATCCATTCTCTAACTTTTCTAATATTGAGAACTTTCCTACAGGTAAACAGCGTTTGCCTAAACTCTCTTAATATGCAATATTTGAATAAATATGAGGCATCCTTCAATAAATTCACTAAAGTGAAAACAGACCCAGCACTGGTATACACCACTGCATTTTGTATGTTTACACTAAGCTCGTTTGTAATTTGAGGTATGGTCTTGGAAGCTTTTGAATTAAGCGAATTAACAGAACTGGACTTGAAATTTCAAGGTATCGAATTCAAATTAATGAGCTTAAAACTTTGTTCCCTATATTATTTAATATAAGCGATTTGTGATTAAATGATTCAGTTTGAAGAGTTATACCTTTTGTAAAATTTTCCTTTAAAATCTTTGAATTTTCTGGAGATATATTTTCTGAGTTAACAGCTGTGAATGAAAACAGCCTGTATATTCTGGAGATCTGTTTTTCGAGTTTTCAGCTATGAATGAAAGTGGAGATTTTGCAAGAGAGTCTCACGTTAGATGACAGGAACTTCATCGGTATCAGGAGCATAAAAAATTTCGTGCGTTTTTTGTATGGAATTGAAGCTTTATTGTGCTTAATTGGTTATACATTGAAAGTTCAAAGTACTGTGTGTCTCTAGCCACAACCTTTTTGACTTCATCGTAATTTGAGAAGTGCCAGACAGCCAGGCAATGTTGCATCAATCGAAAGAGATGGTAATCGGAAGAAGCAATGTCTGGGCTGTACGGCGGATGGAGAAGGACTTCCCATTTGAGCGAATCAAGGTACGTTTTAACGAGCAACATGTGTCATGCTGCAAAATAACGATATCGATATCCATCGGAATCGTATTTCGACCTTAATATCTGCGTTATTGGGTTACTCCTTTCTACAAATCACCCGGTCTGTTTCAACCCTCAACGAGCTCGACTACTTACGTGGCGCAGTAACCCGAGGTGCTCGGTTCATCACAGTGGAAAACATACCCTTTGTCTACCTGTCAACGTTTCAGTTACTTCCAACCACCAACCAGGGCATTCAACAAGCTGTTCCTGTTCCATTGAACCTCCATCTGATTCCTCGGAAAACGGAAATCGCAAAATTAATGTTACTTCGAGGTGAATTCTTCCATTTTCGCATCAAAAGTACGGTAAATTGGAATCACTAACGAAGTAATGGTTCTCGGCTGTTATTTCGAATACACTTTCCTACTCAAAGATTTTGATGGAAATCATAATGGCATTAAAGATTTCATTAGTTAGTCAGAAACATTCTCACGCAATGGATTATTGTGTGTTTTGTCTGATTCGATTTTTTTCCAAACAATTCTACTTTAAAAAATAAAATTATTTAAATATTTTAAAAATTTTTAAAATTAGCCTTCTACATATTTAATTCCAAAAGATTATATTTAATGATTATAACTTCTGAAAATAAATTAAAACAATGTCGTATAAGTACCACTTATATCATGACATATAAAATAAACATTCATTATAAGACATCCGAATGGTATAACAAAATCCAATAAATAAAAATTATTAACCAAAATCCTATAAATTAAATATTTTGAATACACAAAATTTAGTTTCTGCTGATCAATCTTATGAAAACCAGATAGTCCTTGTGCTATGGCAGAGGCCGTTAAATTGTCTTTCAATCTTCTAGATCAAGGGTAAACCACAGATATATTTTTGTGTGTAGTGAACCGTTCCTTACCACATTTAAAGGTTTCATTTCGGTAGAACTATTTCTAGAAGATTGAAGGGTAAGTGAATATTTGTTGTTAATTGATGTTATATTTTTTGAATATGAATTATTTGAATACTGAAGAAGCAAAGTTGATCTTAGAACTTGTTTTTCAGTAATGTTTTACATATCTTGAATTTTTATATAAAGTACCTTGGTTAGATATCCAATAATATTGAATAGTCTAGTTAGTAAGATAGTTTTATGATGAAATTCTTAAGATTATGTTGGATATTCTTGAAAGATATTGGTTTTCATAAGATTGATCAGCAGAAACAAAATTTTGTCTATTCAAAATATTTAATTTATAGGATTTTGGTTAATAATTTTTATTTATTGGATTTTGTTTTACCATTCGGATGTCTTATAATGAATGTTTATTTTATATGTCATGATATAAGTGGTACTTATACGACATTATTTTAATTTATTTTCAGAAGTTATAATCATTAAATATAATCTTTTGGAATTAAATATGTAGAAGGCTAATTTTAAAAAATTTTTAAAATTTTTAAAATATTTAAATAATTTTATTTTATATACCTTCTATCAAGAATTAACCTCTATTTATGTTACTTTAAAAAACTGTGAGAAGCCTGACGTCAGGAGTTTCTGCGCTTTTGCTCATATCATCCGTGATCTAAATGAAATTTTACATTACTTTCTGTCGTTTTTTTATATACAGGGTATTCCATTTCGTGGCATGTTGCACCATCTTGCTGAAACCACATATCTCCCAATTCCATTTCATTAATTTCGGGACAAGAAATTGGTCAATCTTCGATTTGTTGTTAGCGAAAGATTTGATTGTTGAGAATGTCGTGGAACCGATAAATTTGGATTTTCTCTTGCTCTTTGCTGCAACCAAGTCAATATTCCCTTGCGTGCGTGCATTCCTTTGTCCCACTGGTACATTTGTATTGCGTGAAGAAAATTCACTTTCAAATTTGTCTACAACACGACGAATAGTCAGACAATTAACTGAATGATGTCGTCCATGAATTCTTCTTAAATCTCTCACAGTTTTTAGAAATGAAATCTGATTTTGATGAAATAATTCAACAATTGATAGACGTTGCGAAGCGTGTTTCCTTCCATGATTGAATAGCATGAGCTACTCAATACAAATGACATGGGAAAGATCTGAAAGAATATACAGTGTTGCCATTATAACGTTTTACATTGTATCATTCCTATTGACAACCCGTTATGATTGACAAACCATATGAATATTGATCGTAAATACAGGCTGACAATAGGAACTTCGGACAAATTTTACTGTATTCTGGAACGAAAGTATTTTAGCCCAGCCAAATAATTCTTATTCTATTAGATTCTCTACAGTTTCTTGTACTAATATGTGAATTTTCAGTTGGATGTCATTTTATTTTGCAGTGTTAGAATGTTAAACAAACCTTGTGCGATTTTGGAGCTGTTTCGTCAAGATTAGCGTAAATGTTGTATGACAGTTGAACAAAACAGGTTCTGATGTGTCTATGGTTTAAAACTCTAATATCAGCGATTTCAACTTTTCCATTAGATTTCCTCCTTTGTCTGTTGCGTCTTTTTCATTTGTTGTCTGATGCGTTGCACAGTTTTGATTAGTTACAGTAAATAAAAAAAAAGAATATCAACTTTAATAACTAATACATACTTTTATATATCTATATATAGATATATTTTCATTGTGAATATCGTGAACTCAAAAAAAAACAATTTAAGAATAAAATAATTATTTTATTATGTTCCAAGTTCCTATTTTCTCTTTTTAACATGTCTAGACAAAAATTGTTTGTCAGCGTTAACCCAAATCCAACTTTAGTTTGCTCAACGCAGTATTGGTATGGTACCTATAGTTTTTGAATAAAGTAGAGGAGGAGAAAGATCTTATGATATTTACGACTGTTGAAAGATAGAAACATATTCTTGATGGGACCTATCAATAATGTCATGAGTTCACTTCTTGTAGCTCAGCGTCTGTTTCTACAGTCGGAATATACGACTAAACCAATTCATTTGTATATTAATTGCCCTGGTGTTAGTGTTACTCAGGATTAGCTATTTATGATACAAAAATACAAATGCAAAAGGTTAAATGAAATGAAGTTTGTTCGAGGGTTTTCTTATCACCTTGTATTATTATTATTAGAACAGAATCTTCCAGATGTTTCATCAAGCAGCAGTTCTTTTCCTATCCAATGATTCTCGACAAACGAAAATTTGTTTCTTAGATCTACATTACTCTGAATGACAGATGTCAGACGTAATTTTTGTCAGATGAGGGAATATCAATCTATAATGGTCCGATTCAAAACTTCCGCTCTATGCCTTCGAACATAATTCCTTCAAATCAAACGGATCCAATCACGCAATAAAGAGCCCCGAGAAAGCAGCAGGTCGGCCGGCTCGATTCAGCAATCACATCGCATCATATCAAAAATTCGAAGTTGAAGATTATAATTATCGACCCGGCTGACCGCCATTGTTGATTTTTCTTCCAATTTGCACTCGCCTTTATCGTCGAATCGACGAGACAGCGAGAAATTTGCGGGCTGTCGCACTCGAAAAGATCGGAATGAACGGATGCCGGGAAAAATAACGCCGATAAAATAGGGAGCAATTTGCATGCCATTCATCTCCAGCTGCTCGGAAATTTTAATAAGCCATTCAGAGGAGCGTATCTATTAACCGGGGGTCCACGACTGCTGACACGTTTGAGGATGCCACTTCAGCCGGAGATGACGGAAACTGCGTGCAGGTCCGGACTAGAACGCCGACAAATCGGAAAAGTGAAACAAGATTGCAGCATGCATCATTTATACAGATTTGGAAAATCACGTTTTACGGTTACCTTATTCAATGCATAAGAAAGGGAGCTCCGACCGTCCAGTCGAACATTGAAATAATCTAAAGATATGCGCGTTATGAAGAAACTCTCTTTATGTGATATTCGCGATTGTCAACTGGAGTAGCTTAGGAGCTACTTGTCTGATCGAGTTCAGAGGGTAATATTGATAGCGAAGGCCTAGTTTCTATGTCGAGGATAAATATGTCAAGGTAGGAGTTCCCCAAGGAAGTAATCTGGGACCCTTTTTATTTCTGATATATATCAATGAACTAGACTTCTTGTTGTTTGTTGACGATGCGAGTGCTTTGCTGCGTAGCAAGAATCTTAATTCGAGTATTGAACAAACTAGATTAGTCTTCGATTCGGTACAGCATTGGTACACTCAAAATGACTTACTTCTCAACGTCAGTAGGACTGAGTGTGTGATTTTTAGAACGATACAGTCTAAAAATATGTATCCCCAGTCGATAACTCTGGATGACACCCAGGTCAGATTTTTGTCTTTGATAGAATTTCTTGGAGTTTCGTTCGATTGTCACCTGAAATGGATCATGTGAGTCAGGTCAGCAAAAAACTCAAAAAGTTTTGTAGATGATCAGGGTATTGTCACGTAGAGTGGACATGAAACTTTAAAAAACAGTTTATCATGCAAATTTTGTTTTACTTTTTAGGTACTGGCTTGTCATAAGGGGTGGAAGCAGTGATATAAATAGATTATTCATTCTGCAGAAATACGCCTTGAGGGCAATAATAGGATTGAAATATAAAGAATTATGCAGAGGTCATTTTAGAAATAATTCCATGCTCACAGTTCCGGTACTATCTGTTTTGGAATGTCTGCTATTTGTGAGAAAACATCCCCAATATTTTAATGATCTGTTGAATAAAAACAACACAAGACGAACTGTTCCATACCACTTTCCAAGGCATTCCTTGACACTTACTGAAAGAAACACAGTACAAATTTACAAAGCAGGACATTTTTATTTATTCCAAGACATAGCCAAATTGGTTCATATTAAAAAAAAAAGGTAAGCCGCAGGAATGGGGCAGCATACAAGTACGTTTATCCGATACAGTTTTCAACCTCATAGTGCAGATGGTTTATGGAGGGCAGCTGATGATAATTTCTATATTACTGGGAATGTGGTCTGTTTGGTTTCCCAGCACTAGACTAAATCTATTACACAGTGAAGACTTAGTGCAATTCATTATTATTAATGTATTCACAAGTATCTGGTATTCCTTATGTCTTTTTGAATAAAGTGGTACTTCTTGGAGTGGAATCTGCATCGACGCCTGGCATATATCGAAAAAAATTGGCCCTACTTTGTGTCTTTCAGTTTCATTTATGCTGTGATCAATACACAATTGGATTCATATTGTTAAAATGCTTTAATTGCTGGAATGTTGTTTCCTTTCTTCCTGTTCAGTGTATATGAAGCAGAACCACAAGAGAGTGTTGGTATATCACCGGTACCATTTTTTCAACCATCTGTAGCTGTTACCAACACCTTGATCAGAATGCTCAATAGGAAGAGTTGACCTTATAAATTAAACATGATATCATCCAGCCAGGATGTTCATTGACTGAGAAAAATAAATCTTAAATCTTATATGTGTATAAAATTGTTCAACGTTCTACCTAAGGATTTCATCAATGTATCTTATTTATGAAAATTCAAAATCGAAATAACTAAAATTATTGTAGATATAGAACCATATTCGATTAGGGAATTTATGAAGTATTCTTTCAGATCTTGTTGAAGTTGCGATAGTTTTTCACGGTTTTCTGTTTTCATTTGTATGATTGCATTGATTATGAGAATAAAGTTTATGTAATGTTATGATATGTTAAGATGATGAAAAATCCAGTATATAAGTCTCTCATATGTAGCACCTGTAGGAAGTGGGGAGTTGGACATCTCTGCAAATCAGTACTTGGGTTCTTTCTTCCAAAACTGGTTTGAAAATAAAATAAATTCTACAAAATCAAAAAAATCTAAGCGAAAATAACAAAGAATTTTAAAAAAACTCAACGCAAGTCGGAAGCTTACAAATTTAAATTAAGTACATGAATGGATTATGCGGTTGGCTCTAGGTGAAACATTATAGCAATTTTACTTAAAATAATTCTTACAGTTTTTATGTTTCACAATTTAATCAGAATCCTGACACGTGTTTCGATCTTTCGACCATCTTCAAACGAGTACAAAAAAAAACTAAACTTAAAATTGAAAAAGGTTCACTTAGGAAATTTGGGTTTTTTTATGGCGCATGGAAATCACAGCATCCAATAAAGGGGTGTTGCCAAATAGTATTTGCAAATTTGTTAAATTATTTCTTTTTCTCAATGCCAGTATATTGAGGTTTGATTATATAGGTCTATCAAATATGAGCGGTGCTTATGTAGACATTAATTTAATTCAAAAAGTTTTTTGGATAAATTTTTTTTTTAAATTAAAATTGTAGAAGACTGACAGATTAAATCTGTTTTGATATTCAAATTTCGTTGTATATAAGTTGACTCGTTAGGATGTAACCAGATCAAAATCAATTAAATCATATTCATTCTGATAGAAATATTGAAATTTAAATTCATAAAAATACTCACAAGCTAAAATTATGAAGAAAAAGCATATTCAGAGTACATAACTATATAATATATAATATATACATAACTAGTCGAGTGAAAATTCTTTGAACAGTGATCAAAAATCAGTAATCAGTTTATAAATAGAATTCACAGGGAGATTTCAATTCACAATTATTTAATTTAAAGACTGCCAAAATTGCAATAAATAGATGTTATTCGAATTTAGATATCTAGTTTGACAGTGATGAAGAAATTGTTGGAAATATTTGTTACTCTGTCATATATATATATATATATTGGTTTTTATAGCCTTCTACGCCTACCGATACCAAGCTTTCATCCTCTTCGGTCTTCCCAATCTCCTGGCTGTAGATTCCTCTCAGACATCGCTTTCTGAATTCCGCCAATCCATGTTTTTTTGGTCTTCCCCTTTTTCTCCTTTCCGTTGGTTGCCATTTCAGGACCATTTTGGGAATGCGATCTTCTTGCATCCTTTCTACATGGCCGTACCATACTAATTGCCGTCTCTGTATTTCCTCAATGATCGTATCTTCCACTCTCATTATGTTCCTTATTTCCTCGTTTTTCACTCGTTCTAATCTCGACTTACCGGCAGATCTACGTCAAAAATCCATCTCCAAGGCCATCAGACGACGTTTCATATTTTTATTCAACCGCCAAGTCTCGCATCCATAGAGCACTATGCTCTTGAATATGGCATTATATATTTGATGTTTTCGCTCTCTAGAAATTTGCTTGGACCACAGGATATAATTCAGACATCAGATCACTTGTCTTCCTTTTACAATTCGATCTTCTATCTCCTTTTCTGTTCGACCTCCTTTATCGATTCTTGTTCCAAAGTAGGTGTATTCTTTGCACGAGCTGATACGAGTGTTTTGGTTCACTTGAATGTCATTCACCTCATTGCTGCCAACACACAGATACTGCGTCTTCGTTCTGTTCACCGATAGACCCCAATCTTCATATTCTCTGAACAGTCTCCTGGCCATAAACTCCAGATCATCCGAGTCCTGAGCAAACACCACCTGGTCGTCTGCAAAGTGCAACGTATAGAGTGTCGTATCATCAGTCAGCGGTATGCCCATTCCACCGCATGCTCTCCTCCACTTCTTCAAGACTTCGTTCAAATATATTTTGAACAACGTTGGGGAGAGGCAGCATCCCTGTCTAAGGCCTTTAGTTGTTTTAACTCCCTCCGACAGACTATCGCTTACCTTTACCCGAGATATAGAGCCATCGTACAGCTGTTTCACAGCTTTTATTATGGGGGTACCTATTAGAAACTGTTCCAAGACTCTCCGGAGCTTCTGAACTGGTACCGAATCATAGGCCTTGGCAAGTCCACGAAAAGCAGATGAACCTCTCTACCCGTTGCCACTTTTTTCTCACTTAATTGCACTAAGCTGAAAATATGATCAATGCATGATCTTCCTGCTCGAAATCCCGCCTGCTGTTCTATTTCGTGAGGGTCATATTCTTTCTCGATCAAATACCTTAATATTTTTCGGTACAGCCGATTCATAGTACTCGTGACAGAGATACCTCTATAATTATCGCAGTTGTCGCGTGATCCTTTCTTATGGATCGATGTTATCCATCCTTCCTTCCAAGTTCTTGGAATTCTGTCCCCGTTTACATATCGAGTGAGAAGCTCTCTGAGGTGTTTTATCAATTTCTCTGTTCCGTTTTTCAAGAGCTCAGCAGGCAATCCTTCAGCTCCAGCGGCTTTCTTATTTTTCAATGACTTTATAGCTGTCCTTATCATATCCTCAGTAACGTCAATGTGTAGGCCCTGTATTTCAAACTTTGTTGGAGAAGTGGTTGTGTATTTTGGTCTATCCTCACCAAGTGCTCTGGAGTAGTGCTGCTGCCAGGCATTCAATTGAATTGGTGATATCCGGGTTTTGTTAGACGAGTTAGTTCTCATTGATTTTAACATTTTCCGAAGATCTTGTCCCGCCCATGAAGGAATCCAATTCTCGCATTTTATTTTCCCATGTCACGTTTTTATTCTGGCTAACGCGCTTCTTATATTCGGTTTGAAGATTTTTATATGAGGTTTTATCGTTAGGGTTTTTACTGCTCAGCCACTGTTTGAAAGCTTCTTCTTTTCTATTTCTGAGTTCTTCAAGAGTTGTTTTCCATGTAATATCACCATTGTATGTCGTGTAGTTTTCATTCTTGTGACCAATAGCTTCATATGCTGCAGAGTGTATGGACTCAGTTATATGTTTGTATAGTTGTTCCGTCTCATGTGTAAGATACTCGTCCTTCAGTTTGTTGTCCAGTCTAGACTGGTAGAGGTTCTTGGTACTTTCATGGCCACAAAGGTTATACTTGGTTTGATTGAGTTTTTCATCGTGTGCTTGATTTTCTGTCCTACAGTTGGGTTTGAACAGAATTACCATTCTTGATGTTAGGATGTGGTGGTCTGATCCACACTCTATACCCTTGTATACTCTGGTATCTTGAACTTGCCATTTTGTTTTTTTGTCCAATAATGGATCATGAATCACATATAAACTTCAGTGAAATGATTGACAAAGAACAAGCTTAATTAAATATAACTCACCAGAATTTGTAAATAGGTACAAGGCACAAGGAACAAGGTAAATAGGACAATTATGATCAAAATTCAATTAATTCAATGAAAGCTACATCAACGTCGATATTCTGAAATTATTATATTAATGTAAGAGATATCCTTCAAGATGTGTAGGCATCAATAGATTTGTAATAGCATCTAAACTAAAGAAATAAAAAAGTAATATTAAGTAATTTATTAGTTATAAGCATTAGAAGTTGAACTTTGTTGAATTTTGATACTTGAAATACTTTACAGATGAAAAGCAAGACTTTCATTGTTCTGTTTAACATGAAACATACATCAAAATGTAGTTTAAAAAATAGGCTAATTTTCAACAGTAATTTCAAACCAAGAAATATGGTAAATTTTGTAAAATCATCCAAAGCATCATTTTTCAATAATTGTGACAGAAGCTAGTGAGCTTTGAAATTCAATTTTTCGTGACAACTATCAATAGGAAAGACACAGAAAAATTAATCAGTCTTTAAAATACGAGAGCAGAATTCACATCGGTCTGTCTCAAATTAGAACATTTCTCTCGTCTATTCAGTTCCAAAACCTAAAAATAAATTAATATTAATATCGTGAATGGAAATGTGATAAGAAAGTTAAGTTACTTGAGTGTAGTGAATGGAAAAATCCCAAATATCAATCAAGAATTCAACAATTTAAGTTCAAAAGAAGCAATCAACGAAGTGGGCTGAGAAATTCGAACATTCTTCAAGCACCAAAACAAAATCCTGAAACGGAGGAAGGACATTAAAAGGAACATAGAAAAATCTATGATTTGAAATAAGGTTATTCTGATTTTCACAAATTTTTATTATCATCATTATTATTATTATTATTATTATTATCATTATTATTATCATTATTATTATTATTATCATTTATCACAACAATTGTTTCGCTATCACAAAAGCATCATCAGGCAAGATCACATTTTGAATAACTAAGCTTGTTTCCGAAATCCGTGGCTATTTATATTACAGTAACTACAATAAATTTTTATTGAGCACTAAAACCCAAAAAAGGGTCTCTGCAAATTCCAGCTTATCTGAATATTTTTAACAGAGGTGAGTTATTTAAATCTATTTGTTCGTTAAGTAATATTCCAATTTTATTATGTTTATTTATCTCTAGGGATTCTAACAGATTTAAGGCATAAGTTATGGTTGAAAGTATGTCCTGTTTCTAACAAATGGTTGGAATATGTAGAATTGTTTCCATTATTGAGGAAACTCTTAAATGTTCACACATCCTATGAGAGATTTATTAAAAATAATAAAGACTGCACACATAAAGATGATAAATCCGGGGTTTATAAGTTAACCTGCGGTGATTGCCCTAAAGTTTACATAGGTCAGACTGGAAGAACTTTCCGTCATAGGATGTGTGAACATTTGAAGAGTTTCCTCAATAATAAAAACAATTCTACATATTCCAACCATTTGTTAGAAACAGGACATACTTTCAACCATAACTTTGAAATTCTACATATAGAAAGCAAAAGTTATGCCTTAAATCTGTTAGAATCCCTAGAGATAAATAAACATAATAAAATTGGAATATTACTTAACGAACAAATAGATTTAAATAACTCACCTCTGTTAAATATATTTTAGTGCTCAATAAAAATTTATTGTACTTACTGTAATATAAATAGCCACGGATTGCGGAAACAAGCTTAGTTATTCAAAATGTGATCTTGCCTGATGATGCTACTGTGATAGCGAAACAATTGTTGTGAGTTTAACAATAAAAATTTGTAAAAATCAGAATAACCTTATTTCAAATTATTTAATATGGATTTTCACCAAGTAAGGACTGATACAATTCAATATGAAAAATCTATGATCAAACTTACCAAAGGTAGAATTAATTTTATTTATGTAAAACTTGCCAATTCAAATCAAAACATTTCTTGTTTACGTTAGAGTAACGATTTCTAGAATTAAAGTTAGGTTAGAATAGAACATAGATCACTACATTTTTCAGTTGTTACAGATTAATATTTCGAATTACTTTGATCCAATATATATTTTAAAAATTAACTCATTGAAAATTTAAATTGAACCCTCCCTAATAAAACAAATCAAAAAGAATAATATCAAAATATTCAATTTCAATTACTGAATTATAATCTTAAGAGTTAGCTGGCGCACACAGAAATCATTCTCTTACACACTTACAAGGGTGATTCAACAAGTATTCATATTCAAACTTATAAAAGTTAAATTCCATAATAAAATTAACTCACTGATAAGTAAAGTTTGCTAATTAATATTAATAATCAATAACATATATTTATGTTATTATGATATATGATGTTATTTATGTTATATATGATATATATATATATATATATATATATTTATATATATATATATATATATATATATATATAGTTAGTTACCATACCCACCCGGGGAAGAATAAGGAAGTTTAATCCTTTTGACTTAATTCCTGCAATCTTTTGTTTTATACTCAATAACTGTGTTCCTGAAGAAAATCAGCTGTTAAAATTTTTTCCTGCACAATTTCACCCATATAATCAAATTGATTATTCATTCCGCATGTGATACGCCTCGCTGATCTTCAAAGAAACAAATCTATTCAAATCAGTCATTGTTATTGAAAATTGTCTATGCTCCCTGCTGTGGCCATCCTGAAACGTTGACAACGGCAGAAAAGAATTGGGCATGGTGGGAACCGCATTGTAGAGTAATGAATATAGGTGTCGACTACACAAGGGATCTGTTGTTGGTATGGCTAATCAGTGCCTTACCCTCCTCTGTGTACCCTTTCTCTTTGAAGTGTCGATGTCGATGCTTGAGTGTACGCTTTGAGGAAGGGTTTGAAGCCGCGATTGTAGCTCTTGTCATACTGGAGGGTGTCCCACGGATATCGCTGTTTGGGTTTAACTTTTATTAAAATGCTAATGGAAAATTATGATACTGGTTCGTTCTTGTAACTGGTGACTGTCGATTATTTCGAACTGGAATTTGATTCAATCGGTCCTTACTGCATGGAAATTCATATTAATTGAACAAAATATAAGTCGTTTCATCTGGCAAAACCGTACTTTTGAAATGTAATCACTAGGCTTTCTTTTCAGTATCTGTCATTTCCCTGAAGTGTAAACAACATGGTTTTTGTTCTGAAAATAAATGTTAACTTGTGTATTATTTAATATTTACAAATATATTCTGTTAGCCTTCTACATATTTAATTTCAAAAAATTATATTTAATATAACTTCAAGAATTAAATTAATGTCATATAAGCACTGCTCGTATCAAACGACATATAAAATAAACATTCATTATAAGATATCCGAATGACATAAATAGAGGTTAATTCTTGATAGAAGGTAAATAAAATTATTTAAATATTTTAGTATTAGCCTTCTACATATTTAATTTCAAAAAATTATATTTAATAATTATAACTTCCGGAATTAAATTAAATTAATGTCATATAAGTGCCACTTATATCAAATGACATATGAAATAAACATTCATTATAAGACATCCTAAAGGTATAACAAAATCCAACAAATAAAAATTGTTAACCAAAATCCTATAGATTAAATATTTTGAATAGACAAAATTTTGTTTCTGCTGATCAATCTTATGAAAACAAATATCTTTCAAAAATGTCTAACATAATCTTAAGAATTTCATCATAAAACTATCTTACTTAGAATATTAAATATTATTGGATATTTTATATAAAATTTCAAGATATGTAAAAACATTACTGAAAAACAAGTTTTAAGAGAGACGTTGCTTCGTCAGTATTCAAATTATTCATATTCAATAAATATAACATCAATCAACAACAAATATTTACTCACCCTTCAGCAATTTAGAAAACTTCTGGTAAACTGAAAAATTTCTTAAATCTAGTGTAACGGTTAACTATATATAAATATTTCTGTGGTTTACCCTTGATCTGAAAGATTGAAAGACAATTTAACGGACTCTGTTATAGCACAAGGACTATCTGTATAAATAATGTTATGGAAACCAAATAATTATATATTATGAATAAAATAACATAAATAGAGGTTAATTCTTGATAGAAGGTATATGAAATTATTTAAATATTTTAATATTTACCTTCTACATATTTAATTCCAAAAAATTATATTTAATAATTATAACTTCTGAAAATAAATAAATACTGACGAAGCAAAGTCTCTCTTAAAACTTGTTTTTCAGTAATGTTTTTACATATCTTGAGTTTTTATATAAAGTAACTCAGTTAGATATCCAATAATATTTAATATTCTAAGTAAGATAGTTTTATAATGAAATTCTTAAGATTATGTTAGACATTTTTTAACGATATTTGTTTTCATAAGATTAATTAGCAGAAACAAAATTTTGTCTATTCAAAATATTTAATTTATAGGATTTTGGTTAACAATTTTTATTTATTGGATTTTGTTATACCATTTGGATGTCTTATAATGATTGTTTATTTTATGTCATTTGATGTAAGTGGTACTTATATGACATTATTTCAATTTATTTCCAGAAGTTATAATTATTAAATATAATTTTTTGAAATTAAATATGTAGAAGGCTAATATTAAGATATTTAAATAATATCCGAACGACATAACAAAATCCAATAAATATAAATTGTTAACAAAAATCCTATAAATTAAATATTTTGAGTACACAAAATTATGTTTCTGCTCATCCCTCTTATGAAAACAGAAATCTTTCAAAAATGTTTAACATAATCTTAAGAATTTCATCATAAAACTATTTTACTTAAAATAGTTAAAACAAATTGTAGAAATTACTATGTTTCAATAGCAAAAAATATATATTACACATTTTCTTGTGACTCGAGTTTCGGGAAATGAACTATCCCATCATCAGACAACTGATTGTTGTCTGACAGTTGTCTGATGATAGGATAGTTCATTTCCCGAAACTCCAGTCTTAAGAAAATATGTAATATATATTTTTTGGTAGTAAAACATAGTAATTTCTACAATTTGTTTTAATTATGATCAACTACCAAATAGTAACGGCTGAAACAATTCAGTTACTTAGAATATTCAATATTATTGGATATCTAAGTTACTTTTTAGAAAATCTCAAGATATGTAAAAACATTACTAAAAAACAAGTTTTAAGAGAGACTTTGCTTCGTCAGTACTCCATCATATTCGATGAAATAAAACATCAATCAACAAAAAATATTTACTTAACTTTAACAATTCAGTAGGCGTCTTGGCAAATGAATACTGACCATTTAAATGGAGTCTAATGTTGACTCGAAATAGTTAGATATCCAATAATATTGAATATTCTAAGTAAGATAGTTTTATGATGAAATTCTTAAGATCATGTTAAACATTTTTGAAAGATATCTGTTTTCATAAGAGGGATGAGTAGAAATAAATTTTTTTCTACTCAACATATTTAACTTATAGGATTTTGTTAACAATTTATATTTATTGGATTTTGTTATCTCATTTGGATGTCTTATGATTAATGTTTATTTTATATGTCGTTTGATATGAGCAGTGCTTATATTACATTAATTTAATTCCTGAAGTTAGAATATTAAATATAATTTTTTGAAATTAAATATTTAGAAGGATAACAGAATATATCTGTAAATATTAAAATATTTAAATAATACTGAATAATGTGTTTTTGCAGGAACTTTGACTTCACTACTTCAATATGAAAAAGGGCTGACAGACCATGCTCTAGCTGCACAAATGCGACAGAAGTGGTTTGCCATATTTAAAAGTGGCAATTTTGATTTGAAAGACGAAGAACAACCAAGAGCTTCACCAAAGTTTAAGGGAAAAAAATGGCAATTTTGATTTGAAAGACGAAGAACGAGCAAGAGCTTCATCAAAGTTTAAGGATAAGAGATAAGAAGTTAAGGAGGCAAGTCTCGATGTCTATCCATCACAAACGCAAGAGGAAGTCGCAAAAACCCTTGGAGTCACTCAACCAGCCATTTGCCATCGTTCAAAAAGCAATGGGGATCATCCGAAAGGTAGGAAATGAAGATGCCGTATGAACTGAAGTCAAGAGACGTCGAACGCCGTTTTTGCACAACTGTTCCAACGGCAAAAATGAAGGGGTTTTCACATCGAATTGTGACTGGCTATGAGAAGTGGGTCCACGATAATCCACAATGTCGGGCAACATATGTATACCTCATCGTCAACTGTCAAGCTGAATATTCGTATGTAAATATGTAGACGATGTTTCCTGTTGCTTCACAGGTATAGACCGACTATTAAAAAAATCCTTTTTTTTTATCAACGGAGAACATCCTTCAATATTATTCACTATGGAAACCGAATTGTTCATTTTCTTGATTTAACAGTTACTACAATCAATATTTCACATGAATTTTCAATATTTCATAAACCAATATATATTGATGCAATTATGTAAATCAATCTTTAAACCAAAAATTATCAGCATTTAATTGTATGATCCACAGATTAGTTAACATCCCCATGAATCGAAAAAATTATATTTCTGATCACTAACACAAATAGCTAATAATAATGACTACGATCCTACACTGATAGATAAATTTTTGCTGAATAAAAATAATGAAAAATTTAAAAAAAAAATTTCTTGAAATTGAAATTGTAGAAGACTAACAGATTAAATCTGTTTTGATATTCAAAGTTCGTAATAATCCTTCTATGAAGTAAAAAGCCGCTTCTTATTATTTTATTCTACATATTCTATGTTCGTCACAGAAATTATATAAAGTAAGTAAGATATTTTTTATCCTTTAAAACCAAATGATAATATGCAATAAGTGTAAACCAAAATATATAATTATTAAATATACAATAAAATAATGAAAAAAAGTATATTATGTATAAAATAAAATAGAAAAAGGGTTTTTACTTGATAGAAGAAATATAACAAAATTTGAATATGGAAACAGATTCAATCTGTTAGTCTTCTACAATTGTAATTTCAAAAAAATTTTTATGCAAAAAACTCTTAGAATTGAATTAATGTCTACAATAAGCACCGCTTATATTTAATAGACGTATATAATCAAAACTCAATATACAATGTCACATTGAATGAATAAACCAAAAAATATAAAAAAGTCATTTAAAATTAATAAATGAATATTTGAAGGAGACAAAATTTTGTTTCTGATCTTACCATAATGAAACCAATTCCTTTTCAAAAACATAAAACACAATTTAAGAATTTCTCAAAAAATATAATTTATTTGAAATATTTAATATATTTAAATCTTCAAATAAGTTAATTCAAAAATCTCTCAAAATATGCAATATATCTTCAAAAAACAATTAGAATTCTAATAATCACTACATCGGCCCTAGATAATATTTAAAATATCAAAATCAACTAATAATCAGTATATCTTAAAAAATCTTAATAAAGGAAGTTTTTTCTTAGTAGAAGGATTACTACAAAATTTTAAATATCATACAGATTTATTCTGTTAACCTCCCACAAATTTCGATTTCAAAAAATTTTGTTCAAAAACTCCTTGAATTAAATTGGCACAGTGTGTTCTGAAGACCTTTATTCAATTTAATTCTGAAAGTTTTTGAATAAGATTTTTTTGAAATTAAAATTTGTAGAGGTTAACAGAATAAATATGTATGATATTTAAAGTTTTGTAATAATCCTTTCATCACGAAAAAACCTCTTTTACTTATATTATAAATGGTTTAGTCCTATTCGGAACTGTTCAAAGAACATTAAGTGTATCACACACTTTTCGACGTTAATAAGTTCGAGTTGCTGAACCAATAAATTCAGAAAAAAATTAACCAATGGCATTTTTCCTTTTGTTCACAGATTCAACTATTTTCTTTTTTTATTATCATTTTGATTAATGACTAGTCCTTCTGTTCATTCATCCTATATACAGGTTTATAATTCGGTTTTGATGAGAATTATTTTTACACCGTCATGGTGTGAAATTACTTTAATTATACACGGTCATTGGCTATTATAGTGGCACGTCAGAGGTAACAGAAAGTGACCAAAAAAAGCGATTAAGAACAAACGATTTAATTTTCTTTTGTGTCTGGCGGTCGGTTTGTTCGACAGACTTCTTGATGCATTACTTGATGGAAATGAGCGCTTTCAATCTGGTTTTGAAGCTTCACGAAACTTCGTAGAGCGACCATTTCATCACCGGGGGATATGGCAACGATTATAATTTCACGATTCAAACTATTTGGAATGTCCGATTCTGATATCTTAATTGTGTAATGAAGGACATTAAACTAATTTTTGGCATTAAAATTTGTTGCAGTATAGAAAAACAATCATTTCAGTTTGATATCTCTAGGATTCAATAAGTATGATAATTAGTATTATTATTAATTGTGGAAATATGGTTATATTGTCCGTCTAGAAGTATCCGGAAAAAACAAAGCTCAGTTGTAATTATTTAGTATATATTTTTGATCCCTGAATTAGAGAATTAAAACAAAATATTCATCTTATTTATTTATACAACCTCCATTTAACTGTAAACATGTAAACACTTGACCAAACGTCGGGGTACATCTGAAACTAGATCACCTCCATAATTTTCGGTGAAACGGACTGAATTAAATCATTTTTATTTGGTGGCGTTCCTCGTTATACTTCAATCTTCATTAGTCCCCATATGTTTTCAATGGGACTAAGATCTGGTGAACCTGCTGATCATGAAATGGTTGTCACTTGGTGTTCTTGCATCCAAGCTTGAGTATAGGACAAAGTCTGGCATCTTCCATTATACTGATGAAAACGCCACCCTTTTGGATATAAAGCATGCTGCGTTTCAAGGAGAAAATCGTTCAGTAATAAGGGTACCATCAACTATCAGGTGTTTTTTTTAGAGTGATAGAATTTTCGATAGGGATAACTGTGATTTGACAGAAGGTAGAAGCCATGTTGTTTTGACATTTCTGTTCAGTAAGCATTGACAAATTATCATGGAAATGCTCACGCCACAACAGCGTTTACAAATTGTTGAAATTTATTTTGAAAATCAATGTTCTATTCGCCAAACTTATAGAGCACTTCGTGAAATTTATGGTTTACATAATCGTCCATCAGAGCAGTCCAGATTTGTCTATTCGTCGACTTTCACAACAAGTTGGACTCTGTGCATCCAACACATGGAAAATTTTGAGTAAAGATCTTGGTCTACATCCATACAAGATCCAACTGGTTCAAGAACTAAAGCCACTTGACCATAATAAGCGTCGTTCATTTGCTCAAGTTGCGACATCATTCCATAAATTGTATACCTGTTGACAATCAACAATATTCAACAAACAGTGTTGCCATGTAACTTGGGCCATAGCCGCAACCTATTTTATACTTTACTTTTGTTTTAGAATGTTACGTAAAAGATGTATTTCAAAATTGTGGAAAATAATAGATTCCGGATACTTTTTGGACGGAATATAGATAAGGCACAATCTTTTAGCATTTTAGCACATTATTTCCAAATAATGGGCCAGAAATATGGGTGATTTGTATATATTTTCAGAAGTATGATAACTTTTTGTAGAGGATTTTGCACCTTTTTCCGTACTATTTTCATTTACTTTAACGATTTTAACATCAGTAATATCTAAGTAACCCTAGGGACCACCCTCAAAGAGGTAATCAACCGTATGACAGCTGCTTCAGAATATTTGTTCAAACTCCGTGGATAGCATAAAACCCGGATTAACCACCATTCGCCAAAGTTTCGAAAACAATTCATGTTGCACGATATTACCACCGAACATTAAATACCCTTTCAGCACAAAAGACCTCATCATGCGTTCTCCAATGTTAAAAACTAATTATACCGGAGTCTTTAGACCCGGCTTCGTGTCGTTCAACATCTCAGTGGGACCCCTACTTAATGAAGTCGAAGGAAGAAAAATCAACAAAGCTTTGGGATTATCCCAGCTGGCCGTGGATGGCGTCCATGGATTGTCGTTTGTTTGGTGGCCCCTGCTTGCTTAGATCCTTTATCGACACGCATTTCCGCACCATGTCACAACATCAATGATACGGGTCTGGCTGATTATCCTGTTGCTTTGGTGGCAAACCACTGAAAAACTCTTGAATGGAGTTGGATGTACATCATGCAGAGTTTCGAGTGGCTGATGGGGTGATTCTAGGAATGTGAAAGGTTTGTTCCGTAATGATATCGAACACACCCCTATGTGACACGAATAAATTAGTATAACCTACAATTAAAAACAGATATGACACAATATATAATTCACTCAAAACAAATTGTAGAAATTTGTATATTTTACTACCAATAAATTGATATTTTACACATTTAATTGTGACTCGAGTTTCGGGAATTAATTATCCCATCTTCAAACATTTGAAGACTCAACAAGCAGAACAGGGTATTTATGAACATACAGAGGTAGAAGAAGTGATAAAAACAGGTTAAAAAAGGTTTAATATGAGAGGACGCTAAAAACTATTAGAACGTCGGCACTTCAAAGAAGATTGGTAAATAGATGTTACTTATTTAAATGTCTCAGAAATTCTGGATTTACATAGTTCCGTACATTCATTAATTATTTTTACATTATTTTTATTGTGAACTAATTCGAAAATTTCCACATATCTTGTTATCTTGTTCGACGTGAAGTAATAAATATAATGGACAGACGGAACGTTCCTTCCAGACTAGGTCCAACGAACATGAAATGAATTTCATTAAATATAAACAAACTTTTACTTTTGCCACTCATTGTTTAATAAACCGCCATCCTTTTCCGATGATAGATAAACTTATAATTCTACATGTAGAATCAAAAGGAAAGTAACTTGATTATTTAGAATCTTAAAATAAATTAATTCGGCTGATCTGTACCAAAAATCATAAATAATGAGTGTGAACTATGGTAATAGAAAGTTCTAGAAACTCGAGTTTGTTTGAGTGTAAAATTGTTATACATCTGTTGTGCATAAAACGACAAGTCGAGTTTGTTTGAGTATAGAATTGTTATACAGATGTATGTTACATTGTCTCGATTTTTAGAACTTTCTATTACCATAGCTCATAGTCCTCAATAATCATATTTAGAATCTGTTGAAATTTTCAAATTAGTTCACAATAAAAATAATGAATGGCTGTACGGATCTATGTAAATCCAAAATTTTTGAGATATTTAAATAAGTAACAACTGTTAACCAATCTTTTTTGACGTGCCGGCGTTCTAATAGTTGATAAGCGTACTCTCATATTAAACCTTTTTTAACCTGTTTTTATTACCTCTTCTACCACGGTAAATTCATAAATACCCTGTTCTGCTTGTTGAGTCTTTAGTTATCTGAAGATAGGATAGTTAATTCCCGAAACTCGAGTCACAATTAAATGTGTAAAATATCAATTTATTGGTTATAGAACATAGTGATTTCTACAACTTCTTTTAATTATGATCAACTACCAAATAGTAATAGCTGAAACAGTTCAGTATATAATTCAACACCAGTTTCTTTATAAAAACTGTCCAAAAAAATCCACAGCAAAATATATCATGGCAGAGATTCCTTATTATAACACGCCTTTCCAACAATTATAAATTCTAAATATTTTCTGACATTCATGAATTAACATTCCAATCAAAAAATAATACCAGAAAAGTTTATCGATCAAACTCTCAAGTGAAAAAGGAAGGATCAAGTCGATCAATCAAGACTGAGTAAAAAGGGTTGACTCGCATGGCTCATAGAATTAATATAAATTAAAACAAATTGTAGAAATTACTATGTTTTACTACCAAAAAATATATTACACATTTTCTTGTGACTCGACCATCATCAGACAACTGAAGACCTAACAGTGGTACAGTGGTATTTACTTACCCTTTTCAAAAAGTAACCGCGAAGCTGAAGTCCAAATTATAAAATCAATAGCCGCGAACAACGGTTTCAACCCCAATATAATAGATAATCTAATTCGACAGAAACTATCTAAAATAGCTATGAGCCAAATTTATCCCATCATAAAAACCGAAGAAAATAAAAAATTCATTTCTCTGTCGTACTTTGGTAGCATAAGTCAAAAAGTGGACAATAGTTTTTCAAAATAAGATGTCAATATTGCCTTCAAAACGCAAAACAAATTATCATCGGTATCATTTAACGCAAAGGACCCTACTCCAAACATACACAAATCAGGAGTTTATGAGTTATCTTGTTCTACGTTCAGTAATAAATATATAGGACAAACAGGACGTTCCTTCAAGACGAGGTTCAACGAACATAAAATGAGTTTCAGGTAAAATAAACAAAATTCAACTATTGCCACTCATTGTCTAGAAAACAGTCATTCCTTTCCCACAATAGATAATCTTAAAATTTTACATGTGGAATCAAAAGGGAAGAAACTCGATTATCTAGAATCTGTTGAAATTTTCAAATTAGTTCACAATAACAATAATGTAAAAATAATGAATGATTGTACGGAGCTATATAAATCAAAAATATTTGAGATATTTAAAAAGTAACATCTGTTTAAAACCCTTTTCACCGAACATAAAATGAATTTAATGAAAAGTAAACAAAAATTCAACTTTTGCCAACCATTCTTTACAAAACAGTAATTCCTTTCGACAAAAGAAAATCTTAAGAAAATTTTACATGTAGATTCAAAGAAAAGAAACTTGATTATTGAAATTTTCAAATTCGTTCACAATAAAAATAATGTAAAAAAATAATGAATGACTGTATGGAGCTTTGTAAATCCAAATATTTGAGATATACAACAAAATAATGTAAAAATAATGCATGACTGTACGGAGCTATGTAACTCCAAAAATTATTTGAGATATTTAAATGGGTACCATCTGTTTAACAACCTTCTTTGTCGATTGCCGACATTCCGATATCTGTTAGAAGGCCCTTCTTTTTTAACCCGGTTTTTTATCACGTTCCGATTGTAAACCTCTGTATCACTATTAGGTGTTACCTAGAATCTGTTGAAATATTCAAAATATTTATCACTTTTGTTTAAATACCACTATACCACTGTTAGGTCTTCAGTTGTCTGATGGGATAGTTCATTTCCCGAAACTCGAGTCACAAGAAAATGTGTAATATATATTTTTTGGTGGTAAAACATAGTAATTTCTACAATTTGTTTTAATTATGATAAATTACCAAATAGAAAAGGCTGAAACCATTCAGGAAAATATAAATTATTTCGGCTGACCAGTACCAAAAATCATTAATTAGGACTATGAGCTATGGTAATAGAAAGATCTAGAAATCGAGACAGTGTAACATACATCAGTATAATAATTCTAAACTCAAACAAACTCGCCAAGGTTTTGTAGATCACAGAGGCAAATTCCAGACATGCGCACGTTTCAAACTGATTGGTTTCCGTCAGTGCAATGTATACTACTGACACCAAATGTGTCAATTATCGGGTGTTTTTTTAAAGTGATAGAACTTTCGATAGGGATAACTGTGATTTGACAGAAGGTAGAAGCCATGTTGTTTTGATATTTCTATTCAGTAAGCAGTGACAAATTATCATGGAAAGACTCACGTCTCAACAACGTTTATGAACTGTTGAAATTCATTTTCAAAATCAGTGTTCTATTCGCCAAACTTACAGAGCACTTCGTGAAAATTATGGTTTAAATAATCGTGCATCAGCGCAGCTTATTCGTCGAACTATCGATAGATTTCGGACAACATTTTCTCTACTCGATGCAACAAGAACAACAAGTCAAAGAACTATACGTACAGAAGCAAATATCGCTGCTGTAAGTCATAGTGTTGATGGTGATCCAGATTTGTCCATTCGTCGACGTTCACAACAAGTTGGATTCTGTGCATCCACCACATGGACAATTTTGCGTAAAGATCTTGGTCTACACCCATACAAGATCCAACTGGTTCAAGAACTAAAGCAACTTGACCATAATAAGCGTCGTTTGTTTGCTGTTTGGGCCCCAGAAAAGCTTGAAGTTGATCCACTTTTTCATTGTAAACTTGTGTTTAGTGATGAAGCTGATTTCTGGTTGAACGGCTATGTAAACAAGCAAAATTGCCGTATATGGAGTGAAAACAATCCTCAAGAAGTTCTGCAGGTTCCATTGCATCCTGAAAAATGCACTGTATGGTGTGCTTTACACGCTGGAGGCATTATCGGTCCATATTTCTTTAAAATCGATGCTGGAGCTAATGTTACAGTGAATGGTGCTCGTTACAGATCGACCCAGAAGTGTTTTGGTTCCAACAAGATGGTGCTACACATCATGCTGTTACCGTAACAATTGATTTATTGAAAGAAACATTTGGCCATAACATTATTTCGAGAAATGATCCAATTAATTGTCCTCCAAGATCATGCGACATATCTCCACTGGATTATTTTCTTTGGGGTCATGTGGAGTCATTGGTCTATGCTGATAAACCAGAAACAATAGACACTTTGGAAGCCTACATCACTCGTGTTATTGATGAAATAAGGCCTGAATTACTCGAAAAAGTGGTCCAACATTTGGTCTGGTCGAATGCGGTTCCTCAGACCTAGTCGTGGTGGACATACGTCGGAAATTATGTTTAAAACATAAATGTCATAAAATTATCTTTCAAATAAAAAAAATTGGCTTCAATCTTAATCTAAATGTATTCTGTTTCAATTTAAAGTTCTATCATTCTAAAAAAACATCCGATATCTAATTCGCTATACACAGAGGCTCTAGGATATCAACAATACACTAGCGCCATCGAGAGTATGCAAAATACATACAAGACATACCCCTGCAAGTTAATTCCAGTAAAGAAATGTATTCTCGATATTTTCACGATACTAACGCAAAATAAACTTTCATCATGCTCGAATCAGACCATAATTTGCCATAGCTCATACTCCTTATTGATGATTTTTGGTACAGATCAGCCGAATAAATTTATTCTAATATGAATATGCTAATTATGAGCATCACGGCAAATTATGATCTGATTTGAGCATGAAGAAAGTTTATTCTGCGTTCGTAACGTGAAAATATCGAGAATACATTTATTTACTCGCAAAGGTAAGTCTTGTATGTAGTTTGCATACTATATTGTTAGTATCCTAGAGTCTCTGTGTATAACGAATATAGATACTTGACAGATTTGGAGTCACCAGCATACATTGCACTGACTAAAACCAATCAGTTTGAAACGTACGCATGTCTGCTGCCTCTGTGATCTGAAGAACCTTGTCGAGTTTGTTTGAGTATAGAATTGTTATACAATGTTACAGTGTCTCGATTTCTAGAACTTTCTATTACAATAGCTCCTTATTGATGCTCATAGAATTACTTAAACTTCAAATGGTCTTTTTAATTTCCACCAAAAGTATTTACAATACAACAATTGTTTCTCCACGATTTGGTTTCTTCAGTTCATTCTACTGATTAGTCAGTAGAATGTAGATTGAAGGTGATTTGAAGGATACTGAAGTAGAAGCTTATGGATCTTATTATGATGAAATGTGACTACTGACTTTTATTCAAAGTAATTAAAATTCCATCAAAAGTGTATGTAATGTAGGTAGCGGTGTAAGTACCTTGACGAAACGCTCTATAATTTGAATAACATCTCCAGAGATTTCTCTCGAATTAAAGTCATCGAACGTAAGTGGTTCGATCCGATCCTGAAACTTTGCTCCAATCTGATCAGATGATAAAGTCACGTAAGTGTGGAGGCATCGTGCAATAATAATCGTTCCGAAGATCCTGCTCGGAAACGGTCAGCGGTTAGCCAACTCCCTTGCAACCGAACCGAACAAGAGACTAAATTGCAACCGCAGAACTCAATTACTGGTCCAATAAAGGCCCTGCGATTTAAGGTCGTGCTAAATAGGTTTAGCACATTTCTGGGAGGTTATTCCAAATTATTGTCCGTCTTAGTAATAAGAGGGAATTGAGGCTGTACGGCAGGCTTGTACAGAGTGATCCAGAAAAGATTCCATTGATTGAGTCCTTGTGGCTTCTACTTGATTCATTTTAAAACAAATGAAAGCGTCTATAGTCTCACATTAGGCGAAGTCTTTCATAAATATAAAAAAGGGTCTTTCATTAACAGCGCACCATTTTGTTTTGTAGATAAAACACATTATTTATTTGAAAATTATCAAAAGTTTTATTTCATTATAAAGAACAATGGATACCATTAGTTATGAAATGAAACATCATTCAAATGTCCACCACAGAAACGCTGGCAGGACTGAAGTCGTTGAACTCAACTTTCCATGGCTCTCTCACACAAATGAGGTCGTATGTTAGCAATTACTCGTTCAATATTGATCTGTAAATCGTCTAAATGTGCTGGATGATTGCTGTAAACCAATGACTTAATGTAACCTCAAAGAAATAATTCCAATGGAGTTGAATCGCTGAAACGAGGCGGATAATTGATCGGTCCTTTCCTTTAAATAATCGAATCACCGAATTTTGTTTTCACTAAAGTCATTGTGTCACGGGCAGTTTGAGTTCTTGGGTTTCAATAATTTTGTATGGATGTAAACAAAAGTATTTTTGTAAAATTTGCCACAAAGACGTCTGGGAGATGCCTAATTCTTGTGAACGTCGAGAAATCGATAAACTTTGGTCTTCACGAACACTTTCACGTACGGCAGCAATATTCTCTACACTTATTGCATTTCTTTGTCTCACTGGCACTGTAACATCATGAAACTCGTTTCAAACCTATTCACTAAACGTTCAACTTTTCATTTATCCGAACGATTATAACGAGCAAAAATTGGAATTAAATCACTTAAGGTTAGAGTAACAGATCGCGATTTTTCATAATAAATTTGGATTAAATAGTACACATTGACAAATATAACTGTCAATTTCACAAATAAACAATGGCTGCCATGCGTGAGTAATGTTAATTTCAAAATGGAGCATTCCTATTAAAAGACCCTTTATATAAGACCTCTGAATTACAATATGTTATACACCAGTTTGAAAATGTAATAAAATTCACAAAACTTGGGTTCTACATAAAAAGTTAGTGATAGAAAGGGAAATAATATCTTTTTCATTCCATTAGTGAAATTTTCACAAAGTCATGGACTACTGGATTCAATATTCTTCAGACTACATCACACTGAATTCTTGAAAATTAATAATCGTGTACATTACAATCGATGATCTGAACATTGAATTTTCCCGTTATTCTTTTTTCTTCTTACTATTTGAAACTCCTATTATTAAAATAATTCATTCTTTCTGGTTTTTCGAATTTATTCTTCATTTGAATAGATAAAGTCACGGAAAAAATTTAATTCCAATTGTTTACAGAAAAGGCCCGAATTAATCAACAGAAAAGGTGTAGTGTTTCACCAAGATAATGCGAGACCTCATACAAGTCTGGTCACTCGCCAAAAGCTCTTACAGCTTGAATGGGATACACTGCCACACCCACCATATTCTCCAGATCTGCCACTTTCGGATTATTATTTATTCCGGCCATTGCAAAATTTTTGGGAAGGTAAAACCTTAACTTCAAATGAAAAGATCAAAAATCACCTTGATCAGTTTTTGCCAGCAAAGACCAAACATTTTATGAACTTGGAATCATGCTACTACTAGAAAGATGGCAAAAGGTGTTGGATCAGAATGGTCAATATATAATTTAATAAAATATTGTTTCGTTATACAGAAATTCTCTTTCATTTTCCCAAAAAAAAACGAAATAACTTCCTGAACAACCCAATATCTTTGTTGATTTCCTTTATAATCAAATCATCTATAAGTAAGTACTTGATTCATTTCGTCTTTCAAACTTGATCCTGCGTATTTATCCTTATCGCAAGCTATTTTTATTATGAACTCCACCTTGATTTCACACTGAAAGTTTCTTTTGCGTGGTGATAGAAATAGAATACTTTCGACCACACACTGAAGTCCATTGGGTTGAGATCCGGCGAAAAGGGCGGCCATTACGCAGATGTGATGAAACTCGGAAAATGGGTCTTACACCATTCTTCGCTTCTTGAGCCGAAGCGGAGTCCTGTTCAAAGGTCCAATGCGTGTCACCGACTTGCTGCTGGGCCCACGGAAGTACTACGGCCTCGAGAATATCACAGCGGTCTTGATTGATTTTGACCCCTTGATTCACGAAAACCAAGGGTGTTTTGCTGCTGGGGCAAATGACGCCCCAGACCATGACGGATTGTGGATTTTTAAAAGTCTTCAGTTGCCATGGTGAGATTGGTGAACTTGCCGTTAAATAACCGAGAGTTTAATCCAAGAATTATCAGGTTAATACCGAACAGTTTATTTCCTTTATCGACAAATCTGGGTGGAAAATCCGCTATAATTCAGACTTCTCCACGAACGTAATTAATGAAATCATAAGTTTGAATTATAAGGTATAATGGTAATGAGGATTTCGAAGTGAATGATTTATATCGCAAAATTGCATGTTTCAACATAATTCAGACACTGTAAAGTGTTGTGCCCGAGAAAAATGCGTGAGAGAATTGGCACTTGCGATAATATTTACAAGAAACGAACTGCTTTCCGTGATGATAAAATATGGCCGATGTAATTTATTCAGAATCGGAAATTGAGACTTTTCAATAATCTGCTTGATGTCTCTGAATTATGCAGTTCTTCATGCACTTTTTGCGCGTATGATGTAACGCTTACATTTCTCTGTATACATTTTATGAAAGATGTATTAAGCAATTTAAATTTAATCGTGGAAGCTTCGAAGTCTCTTTGAATTTGTCAAGCTTCGTACAAGCTCATCAACTTACGAATGACAGGTCAACGATTTAATTGAAATCAAGATTTCCCTTTTCAAAAAAGCACAAATTAATCCACAATCCAAAGTAGACTTTGCAACAAATGCTTCGTCGTCAGCCTTGGGACACCATCAGATACAACAAAGCCGCTTATGAGGTAATAATAATGAAATTACACAGTCCCTCTATCACCCTGTCCCTGTTTGATTATAATTGTAATAAATGTGAGAACGGGCCGTGCACAATAACAGAGAGACAGAAGGAGACAGCGGCAAAAGGGATGAACGCCGTAGAATGACCTGCAAGGATCGGGGGAATACATCAAAGTCCTGCTCGCTGACAATGCAATCTATTAATCCTTGTCACAGGGAGACCGCTACTAATTTATTACCTCGGGTGGACTGTTTGTCATGGGACGGACTGGCAGTTATAGAATTAACCAAATTTTCGTTTCCATTTCCACCTTTGATTGTGAAATTGCCCCTTGAACTAGAATTGTCCACCTACCACCTTTGTTTCGATATATTGATTGCTATGTATTGACATATATAGTGTCATTAAATTAAGATCAGCCTGTAGTAGTTGGAATATTCTAGTAAATTTTGGTATGCATATTTATGAGCTACTTCAACTGAAGCCACTAAAAATTCAAGATTCATTCAATCAACATAAACCATGTGATTGACCTTTAGGATGTTTTATGCACCCGTCCACTTGTCTGAACTAAAGGGGTGATCAATTTCCTCATACCCAAGCTACCTAATGGAAGTCCTAATGAAAGTCCGCTAAAGTCTATGCAAGAATAGACACACTGTGTATTTCTTTCCTATAATGTGACCAACGTGCTCAATAAGTGAAAGATCCATGTTTCATTTAAGATGTGGCATGGACACCTTCACATTAAAGAGGGTGCTAATGACACCTACAGCTTTTCTTACATCTTCAGCTAGCTCACGCTCCTAAGACCCCAGAGGTCGATCTCTATTCCCTAAAAAAGAGAATACACAAATCGCGTTCAAAGCTCTGGCTACGAAAGTTCCTTTTTGTCACTTTGTACCGATGTGCTCATTTTCGAATAAGCAACACGCAATTAGTTTCTCCAACCCATCAGCTGAGAAATTAGTAACTCTTCCACAACACCTCACAAATAATCTGATCTCGCTACATATGATCGAGACATTTCTTGTTAGAAAAAATGACCCTGAGATCCCAATGAACCACACTATATCTCATCAAAGAATCGAAATTTGCGAAGTAAACAAATCTAAGAGATCATATATAGAACCCTATTTAGTTTTTTACTCAGCTCACATATATGTTGGTGCCAGTTTAAAAGGCAGTCCAGATACATTCCCAAAAACTTGGTTGATTTTGTTATGTAGACTTCTGTACTGTTGAGGTCCATAGTTGCTGGAATACTTTCCTTAAACTGAGTAGTCTTGAAAATAATACACTCAGTTTTATCAACATTTAGAAGGAGTCTATTTTGCGCACACCAGATACTTATCCAGTCGAAAACTATCTGAGTTTGCTCCATGCTGGATTTTAAATCTTTATTACGCACTAAAGTGTTTACGTCATCAGCAAACAAAAGCATTTTTATCCTTCTTGAGATGGAAGAAAACAAATACTCAGGTAAATAATTTATGTATATCACAAAAAGTAGAGGTCCCAGAATACTACCCTGAGGTACACCCATAACTACTGTTTCATCCTTAGACAAGTGATTCCTTCCGCTAGTTTCAATAGAAACTCTTTGTATTCTATTCTTGAGGTAACTTCTTAACAATCCAATTAATTGAGCGTCTCGAATACCGTAGGTATTTAATTTGTTGAGAAGCCTTTCATGGTTCACACTTTCGAATGCCTTAGACAGGTCCAAAATAGTCTCTACGTTCGAGTGCTTTCGGAATTGTAGAAGTCATCTCATAAAAAGTAGTGCTGATATTCTTGCCTCTCAGGTCCCCATGTTGGTTTTTCGAAAATACTCCAAATTTGTGGAAGAAGTTGAGCAGTCTGTCCACCAAGATATTTTCGAAAATTTTTGAAAATGGAGTGAGCAGGCTTATCGGACGATAGTTCTTAATGTCATCAAGATCTCCTTTCTTATAAATTGGTTTAATCAGAGCTAATTTGAGGGCCGATGGAAATGTACCCTCAGTAAGTGCTCGGTTGATGATATGAATTAAAGGTCCAGCAATAGTCAAGCCGAGTATTCATGGCGAGGAGACTATGCTGTGTATTTGGTGGAACCAGCTCAAACATGAATCTTAATCGAAGCAGGTGCGCTCTGGTTGAATTTAGGAGTTATGAGCCCCTAAACCTAAAGAATCCTTCAGGTCGCTTTTTCCTGCATAAAGACATCCACTCTACATTTTTTTATAACTCACAAATCAATCGTTTCTCAACGATTCGATATATAATACTGAACAATGTGAATCAATGGATCAGCTATTATTCTGCAGAATTTTCACCCATTCTCATCGTTCTAAAATTGTACGATTTTCAACACTAACCAAACCATCTGTTGAACTATCAGCTGATTCATCTATTTCAACCGTTAAACCATGACATTTCTTTTTGAAATTGTGTCCTATTCGTGTATTTTCAGTAATAACCAAACCATTGAAATGATTCATTTTGTATCTCTCTCCATAATTAGGTTTTCTGCCATATTCCACTGTTGCCAAACTTCACTTTGAGAATAGCTTAAAGTAAACGTGAATCGTCGACAAAAAAGTTCAGAGATTATTTATGAATAAAATGAAGGTGTGAATTAACTGTATTTTGTGGTGGAGAACCTGAAGATGGAGCATTCTTGAAGTTTTGAAGGCCCATATTTTCCAAACTAAAACAGAGCGCCCCTGTTTTGACTTCAGCTTTATGTTGAGGAGATTAACTACCTTATTTTACTCATATTTCCTTATGGTGGGTCTATTCATTGGTAAAGGCAAGGAAGAGCAGAGTACTGTAACAACTTAGAAATCGTTTAAGTCGCAGTTCAACCCTGCCTTCTAGACGTCACTGCGTTTCATTCCTCAATATGCTGACTACCGAATGTAAATGGTCATTACGAAACACGTTTGAACATCAATCAATTTCGTCATAATAGAAAAGCAATAAATAACGGTCATTAATTATGTTTTCTTCTTCGGAAATATAAATTGCATCGGCGAAAAACACAATCATTAAGTGTATTGATGCCCCCTTTCAACGATTGATGTTCCAACACAAAAAGAAACAATGGCTTATTGTCGAAGATTATTCGGGAACATTAATCTTCGAATGCCGTTCGGCATGTTATATCGGCTGCCATTAGATCTACTTTGTTCGCGATTGCCTCAGAAACTCATTCATGCAGGTTCTCACTTCAGATGGGAAGGCAGTTTTGCTTCACTAGGTATTATAAAATTAAAAAAATTCGAAAAAATAATATACATATTGCATATATAGGTTACGAAAATAATTTACGGAATATAAGATTTACCATGCAATAAGTCGCTCAGCATAAGAATAACTTCAATATGTGTTATATATGATGACGTATATTCAACTGGACTGCTCTTTGAATCTTTGCCTACTGTTTACGTCTGCCCAGAGTGGGGTCGCTTTGCACCGGTGCGGCGATATTCAGATCGACGTCTAGTGTTAATTAGGTAGGTTCAGGACGTTGATGGAAGGACAAAATAACAATAGTTCTTTTTAAGAAAATGTTATCTTTCACTGATGAGTCATCATTTTATTTGAAAAAAAACATAGCATACCATTTCTTGTGCGATTTTAGTCCCAAATATCCAAAAAAAATCAATGCTTGGACAGCCATTTTAGGAGATTCCATCATTGGTCCCTTATTTTTCCATGTAAACCTAAATGCTGCCAAATATTTGGAGTTTTTACAAGCTTGAATTATTCCGTAGGTTGCTAACCTAACCTAACCTAAATGCTGCCAAATATTTGGAGCTTTTACAAACTTGAATTATTCCGTAGTTTCGTCAACTTCCTATCAATTTTTAGGGCACTTGGTTTCAATAGGGTGGTTGGCCAAGTCATAAATCATGAGAGGTGACGCAGTTTTTCCAAAACATTTTTCATGACAGAGTAATATCTATGAATGGTACAATTTTGTGGCGCCCCAGATCCCCAAATGATTTTTTGTAGATCTTTCTATGGACATGATTTCCGCAGAACATCAAATCTTAATGAATCAATAGAAAATTATTCACCTTTGTGGTAACCTTGATCAAAATCTCAACAAGATGGGTAATTTGAATACGTTGGATTTGTGAGCATCTGTTCCGAAGTCAGTGCTTTTCTTATGATTTATTTTATGCTCGTGTAATTTATTTCATTTTCAAAGTCGTTATGGCAAAAAAATTCAAACGTTTATTTTCAGAAGAGAAATCATTTGGTGCATTTGTTGCAACAATTAAATTTCTCACATGCTAAGGTATGTCGTAAACAGTCTTTCAACCAGTAAGACATACAAACAGCTCTTACATTTTCATATTGACGATGAAAAGTCCGAGTGAAACTTGCAACAGGGTGCGAAAGTGTTGGGAAGATTCCAACAACCATTCAGTTGAATATTAGTCACCATTTATAACATAGAATGAAGTTATTCTTGTGCTGGTCGACTGAAATAATAGCTTCTCTCGAAAATGCATGATGAATCCTATATTCCGAAAATTTTTTCGTTACCTGTAGATAAATATTTTTATTACCTTTCGGCAAGATATTTAAAATTAAATTATTTTGCTCAGTATAAATTCGCACATTAACTATTCTAAAAAAAATCCGTTCGCTTGAAAAAGGAATTTATTTTTGTGTAAGTACAAAGCAAACTGGAAATATTCCACGTTATCATTCGATAACGGAACAAATATTGGAAATGAATTAATCGACACTAGTCGAGTTTTCACTGGAATTGCGTTGGAATTGCAATTACGTGAAAACTGAATTTACTCTCGTGTTCACTCAACAATAAATGCAGATTCACTTTATCAATTTTTTCGAGAGTATTGTTCGATCCACAGTATGGACACGTTTTTAATTTATTCAAGAATAATTGTTGTTAAGAACAAAGGGAATATCTTGAATGCTCTTCCTCGCTTAATTTGGTTATTCTCTCACTGAAGTTTTGATTAAGTTTCTATTGGTGGAACGAATGAGCACTCATTTTTTAATGGAAAGATGTCTCCATATATAAATAAAAAACCTTTTAAAAATATTTATAATATTATGGTTTATTCTGTGAAGCTACATCTACAGATATAAACATAAATCACGAAGACGTGAAGAATTGTTTAATTATATCAATTACAATAATATCTCTCTCCATATATAAATGAAAAAACTTTTATAAATACTAATACTAACATAGTTTATTATGCGAAGCTACGTCTACAGATATAAACAAAAATCACGAAGAAGTGAGAAATATATCTATTTATTACATAATAAATACAATAATATTTGTCTGTATATATAAATGAAAAAACCTTTAATAAATACTAATGCTAACATAGTTTATTATGTTAGTGTATTATGCAATCTACAGATATGAACAAAAATCACAAAGACGTGCCAAATATGTTTATTTATAATAATAACAATAATATCTGGCTCCATATATAACTAAAAATCCCTGTTATAAATATTGGGTGTTTTTTTAGAGTGATAGAACTTTCGATAGGGATAACTGTGATTTGACAGACGGTAGAAACCTTGTTGTTTTGACATTTCTGTTCAGTAAAATCATTGTTCTATTCGCCAAACTTATAGAGCACTTCGTGAAACTTATGGTTTACATAATCGTCCATCAGAGCAGCTTATTCGGTAAAACGATCGATAGATTTCGGACAACATTTTCTCTACTCGATGCAACAACAACATCAAGACAAAGAACTGTACGTACAGAAGAAAATATCGCTGCTATCATATTCATTACTCAATAGTCATAGTGTGAATAATGATCCAGATTTATCTATTCGTCTACGTTCACAACAAGTTGGACTCTGTGCATCCACCACATGGAAAATTTTGCGTAAAGAAAAACTCACGCCGCAACAACGTTTACAAATTGTTTAAATTTGTTTTCAAAATCAGTGTTCTATTCGCCAAACTTATAGAGGACTTCGTGAAATTTATGGTTTACATAATCGTCCATCAGAGCAGCTTATTCGTCGAAGTATGGATAGATTTCGAACAACATTTTCTCTACTCGATGCAACAACAACAAGACAAAGAACTGTACGTAAGGAAGAAAATATCGCTGCTGTAAGTCATAGTGTTAATGATGATCCAGATTTGTCTATTCGTCGACGTTCACAACAAGTTGGACTATGTGCATCCACTACATGGAAAATTTTGCGTAAGGATCTCGGTCTACACCCATACAAGATTCAACTGGTTCAAGAACTAAAGCCACTTGACCATAATAAGAGTCATTTTTTGCTGATTGGACCCTAGTATAGCTTGAAGTTGATCCACTTTTTTATCTTAAAATTGTGTTTAGTGATGAAACTGATTTCTGGTTGAACGGCTATGTAAACAAGCAGAAATGCCGTATATGGAGTGAAAAAATGAAAAATGTACTGTATGGTGTACTTTACACGCTGGAGGTATCATCGGTCCATATTTCTTCAAAAACGATGCTTGAGCTACTGTTACAGTGAATGGTGCTTGTTACATATAGATGATCAATGATTTGTTTCAAAATTTGAATGGTATCGACCCAGAAGTGGTTTGGTTCCAACAAGATGGTGCTACACCTCATGCTGCTACCGTAATAATTGATTTATTGAAAGAAAGATTTGGCGATAACATTGTTTCGAGAAATGGTCCGATTAAATGGGTTCCAAGATCATGTGACATAAATCCCCTGGATTATTTTCCTTGGGGTTATGTCAATTCATTGGTTTAGGCTGATAAACCAGAAACAATAGATGCTTTGGAAGTCAACCTAACTCGTGAATGAAATAAGGCCTGCATTACTCGAAAAAGTGGTCCAAAATTGGTCGAATGCGGTTTCTCAGGGCTGGTCGTGGTGGACATATGCCGGAAATTATTTTCAAAACATAATTATCATAAAATTATCTGTCAAACAAAAAAAATGTGGTTTCAATCTTAATTTAAATGTGTTTTATTTCAATTTAAAGTTCTATCACTCTGAGTAAAACACCCGATACTAATACTAACATGCTAACACTAATTTTATATGTCTATTAAACTGGAACTGTGTTTTCTGAGACATTTATTTTATTTAATTCCAATACGTTTTCGAGGAAAAATTTCCCATTTAATTGAAATCTATGGGACACTTAAGATATTGTAGAAGCCTTCTATCAAGTGAAACCCCCCCCCCCTTTTCTGATATTGAATCAGATTTTCAGTAGACGAAATATTTTAATAAATTCTGTATTACATGGTTTGTTTCAGTTAGCTTCAGGCCGGAAGTATTTATTGAACAGAAGGTTTGGGGATATATTTTTTACAGATTGTTTTTATTCAACATCCAAATAAATTTCAAGTGATAAGAACGAGTGAGAATTTCAAACGCCTTTCTGGAGGATGTGCTGGATATTTTTTGAAAGAAATAAAAACAGGATTTTCAAATTTATATGGAGCTTTTTTGAAATGAAATCTGTTGCTGATGAATATCCATTCGACACAACTGTATTGGATGAAGTGTGCTAGGTAATTGCGGTTAAAATTATATATTTTATATAATTTAACTTAATTTTTTAAAGAATTAAAAGATTTTCAAGAGAACTTTTAGATTAAAGTTTGTAGATTTTTCAATTCTATTGTAGTTAATATTTGATATATTGGAAAAACCCTTCGAACTATTAGGAGAACCAATAAGTTTCCGCCGTTTTTTAACACAAATTGAATATTTATTATAGAAGAAATGATTTTAAACGATGTGAGACTGCTTGCTGAGTGACTTCTAATTATAGAGCAAGTTCTTTTTGTGTTTGATATGAATCTTATTCCAATAAGTCCTCCAATTCTGCATCCTCGTAAATTTTTGGCCTTCAACTGCGATCTTTGTCTTCTACGTGGAAATCGCCGTTTTTAAACTTTTGAAACCACTCTCGACTCGTTCTCTCACTCAAAGCACCCTCACCATATGCTACGAGCAATTGATGCGCCTCAGCAGCAGATTTCTTTAAATTAAAGAAGTAAACTAATATTTCCCGCAAATGACGCTTACTTGGCTCAAATTTTGACATTTTCAACTTATAAAAATTATATTTTACGAATATAAAATCAATGATATTAATAGGTTATGTTGTTCTTGAATGTCCAAACTATTTTTTAAGCCGGTTATCATATGCGAAAGCTAAACGAAACTCCGTGCCGCGCCATCTACAATAAAACGGCGGAAACTTATTTGTACTCCTAATAATATTCAATTCATCTTTATGGCGTTTATTTTGCCACTAGAAGAACTATTAGGAGTTAAAATAACTTCCTTATCTTTTGATAAGAGATGTCGCTACTATTTTATTATTACATTGTTTCATCTGGCAACACCTTCATTTAGAAGTGTCATCATTAGGCTTTCCTTTCGGTATCAACTATTTCTCTGAAGTGCAAACAACATAATTTCTGTGTGCTCTGAAAAGTCTTTTTTTGTACCAAATATGTTTTTGAGGGGAGTGTTATTTCATTACTTCAAAATGAAGAAAAAGGCTGCCGTTAGTCATCGTATTTTAATGGATGTTTATGTGGACCATACTCTAGCTGAACAAACATGTGTGCCCGATTTGAAAGTGGCAATTTTGATTTGAAAGACAGGCTGGAGCGTCACCAAAATTTAGGGATGAGGAATTAGAGGCAAGACTCGATGAAGATCCATCATAAACTCAAGAGGAACTCGCAAAAACACTTGCAGTCACTCTACCAGTCATTTGCCATCGTTTAAAAGCAGTGGAAATGATCCGAAAAGTAGGAAATTGGATGCCGTATGAAGTGAAGCAAAAAACTGTCAGACGCCGTTTTTTCACGTGTGAACACTTGCTCCAAAGGCAAAAAAGAAAGGAGGTTTTTCATCGAATTGTGACTAGCGATAAATAGTAGGTCCATTACGATAATCTAAAATGTCATGCAACGTATGGACGTATGGTTAAACCAGCTAGATGTGGTGTATTATGAGCTGCTACAATCGAACGAGAGAATCACAGGGGAGGTCTACCGACGACAATCGATGTGTTTGAGCCAAGCATTGCACGAAAAACGGCCTCAATATGCTGGCAGACATGACAAAGTTATTTTTCAGTTTGACACTTGCTGCACCGCCCGCTAAAGCTTACTTAGAAACGCTCAAATAGGAAGTCCTACACTCCTTCCGTTTACTATTTCTTTATATCGATGCAACATGCTTCAATTTTCGACAAAAAACCGCACGAACTTATTTATACTACTAAAAATCACCTTTCGGTAAAAAGAGGACTTCAATAAAGTATGTTGATTAAAAGAGAGGCACTGTTACTGCCTTCTACTTCCTTATCTTGTCCGCCATAATCATCAGTTGTTCAATCTCACATTCAACCACTCACGCATTGAATGGGAATACGTTGAAAATTATCCTGTACTGACCAGTTCTGCTGCGATAATTTATAACTTAATTGAAATTATCGATTATTTATGTGAATGTTAATACATCGATTAAATTATACCGGTGTCGCCTTTGCAGGAGCACCGGATGCTGATCGAGGTGGCACCGGTTACCTGCGAAGAAGTGGATATTGCTACAGGACCAGTACGGTGTTGTCAGTTTTCTCCAAAGAAATTTTTACGGTGTATAGATGAACTATCTAGCGTTTGCATTTGACGAGGCTTCATTTCTTGTATTAGTTGAACTTTGTGAGCCTTCATACCGATGTCATTATGCAAAATTCTCCTTAGAAAATTGTTCAGTTCTTGAGCACGATAACGAATTGATGTTTTTAAATGTTGAGCCATAATCTGGGCTACACCAGAAATGTTTTCAGGTGTATTTACTGGTCAAGAATGTGAACGTGTTGTTTTTTCAAATAAGGGTCCCGTTTCACGATATCGCTTCACAAATTGATCCACATATTTCCATGAGGGTATTTCATTTCTATGGAGTTTTTATGTAAATTTCTAACAGTCAAAGATTAAACTAACTATCTGTCAAAACACGAATGACAGAAGTGTTGCCAAACCCGAAAAAACCACTACTTCAGAACGCAAACGCTAGATAGCCCACCCTTTGAATCATGATAGAATCCAGACGAACCATCGATATCCACTCAAAGACCAAATTGATTTGGAAAGAAGACATTGCTCCGTGTTTGGTGATCAGAAGGGTGTAGTCTATTATAAGCTACTACAACCGTTTACGTCAAGAATGACCTAAATATGGAAAAAGGCAACACAAAGTCATTATGCTTTATGATAATGCGCCATCACACACATCAAAATGAGGCAGGGAAACGATCAGGGCGTTTATTTGGCGTTGGTTCTTCTTGAATATTCCAAAGCGTTTGACTCTATTCACCACGCTTTACTCTGTGCGAAGTTGTAGTTTTTTGGATTTGATGTCGTCACTGCTGCTTTTCTTAGGTCATATTCGAGTCAACGTACACAGTCCGTTGTAATAGATAACATTTAATCTGATTCTATGCCGTTAACATCTGGAGTTCCTTAGGAGTCAATTTTAGGCCGCCCGCTATTCATCATTTATACAGCGGACATCTGCGATTGCGTTAAGTGTTGTGGAATTCAGGCTTTTGCAGATGACACTCAAATGTATAATTCTTTCAAACTTGGGGAAGTTATTGTTGCGTGAGCTTCAGTCAATGAAGATTTAGAGAGAATTGTTTTACAATTTGAAGATTAATCCTTCAAAGTTTACCGCAAGAAATTTGGGATTGATGTTTGATGAGGGTTTGCGTTTTCGTGAATATGTGGTCCAATTGGTCAGGGAGACTTCTCTATGCCAATATAAGTAGATTAAACTACAAACTTCGGAAAGAGCTGGTTGAAGCTTTAGTCTTACCAATTCTAAACTATGGTTTGCCAATTATAACAAGTTATCCATTTCGTGGTTCGGATTTCACAGCCCTATTTTCATGACATATGTGGAACAAAACTGTGGTCCAAAGCCTCATATGTTTAGTTGAAGGTTAGCCATTTAATAATATGGATCGTTTATCTACTGCTGAACGTGTGAAAATTGTAAAAACCCACTACAAAAACAATGATTTTGTACCAAGTACGTTTCGTGTATTATGTGTTATGATATCGTTCATCTGAGCGCACAATTGGTAATACAGTGAAAAAATTTGAATGAAGAGGTTGGATCTGTTACTGGTCTGAAGGCCCATACGTCATCGAAATGCACGCTCGACTGAAAATATTTCTACTGTCAGTGAAAGTGTACCAAATTTATCAATTCATCGGCGTGCACAACATTTGAGCCTCTCTTACGGTACGCAATGCATATTTTCCATCTCCATCCTTATAAGGTTCAGTTGACACAAGAAGTAAAGTCAGTTGACCATATAATTCGTGGAACATATGCCGATTGGGTGCTTGAACAACAATGGTTGTTGGATGAAGCGACGAAGCACATTTTTCACTCGGTGGTTATGTAAACAAGCAAAATTGTCGCATCTGGGGCAGTGCAAATCCTCATGTGACTGGTGAGAGACCATAACATCCACAAAAAGTCGAAGCAATTTGGTCTGGGGGAGTGATTTGCTCGTAATACTTTGAAAATGAAGAAAGAGTCACTCGAACCGTCAATTCTCATCGTAATAGCAAATGATTACTGATTTTTTTTAGCCTGAAGTTAATGATATGGAATTGGAAGGGATGTGGTTCCAGCAAGATGGTGCAACAAGTCATACAGCTTTTCGCTTGAGAAAATATGATAGAGTCTCGAGTAGAATTGAAGCTTGGGTGGATCAGGATCGATAATCTCTACAGGCTGCGTATCTGTTCGCTGATATATAGTAGCTTGAGAAGTGGACGACCAACTTATCTTCTCGAAAAGTTGATTTACAGGGGAAGCTTGCATGATGTAAATCAGACCAAAAGGTGTTTGAAAGACAATTTGAAAAAATGCGGTTTTATATTTCTACACCTGGTATTGCGTTTGGGTTGATTTGGAGGCAATTTATTTTACAATCCTAGGTATACACCATATATTAACGGTAATATTCTCGAACTTATTTTAAACTGAAGAAACTAAAATACGGAGTTTCGAAATTCTATGCATCATTTGACATCACTGTTAATTTTCAACCGGTATTTATCCCATCAGAACTAGTACAATTGTGTACTAGGCCCTAATTAGTACTAGTAGTTGTTGCCCACGTTAACTCAGCTGATTATGCAGATTGCAGATTTGAAAAGGTACGAACTGCAGTCTTGCGTCTAGAATGGAAATCAGGCAGTACTTTATAGCTTCTATTACAAATGAACTAACAATCTTGTTTTTGCCATAATTCTGATACCGGAGCCGTTGAGTCCTGTATCAGTGCCAATAAAACGGACTATTGAAAAGTTGGGTATCTTTCACATGGAATTTTCTAATCAAACAAAGATTCAGAAGAACTTCGACAAAACTTCGATTAATTCCAGAACAGGATGGATTTTTCAAAGGACGTTCAATTGAAACCAATTTATTAACTTTCATGGAATATCTTCTCGAAGATCTTGATGATCTTGATAAAGGTACTCAAATCGTCGCTATATACACAGACTTAAGCAAGGCCTTTGATGATGGATTGCGTGAGGTTGGGATGGGCGGTTCACTTCTACGTTGGTTTGAATCATACTTGAAAAAATGTCACAATACAGGATAACGTGAAAAACCCCGGACAAACTTTTTTCATTTAACTTTATCAAACAGAAGAAATTAAACAAAACGACAACGAATAATAATAACATAAACATTTGATAATAATATATTTAAGCGGTTTCGAAGTGGCTTCCTTTGGCGGCGATACATAGCTTCAGACGCTTCTTGAACTTTTCGGCAATGAGCCGCAGCTCTCCCGGCGTTAATCGATCCCATTCCCGGCGCAGGGATTGCTTCAGCGACTCCAACCTTTTGTGGTGTTTACCACACACCCTGAGCTCTAAAATCGACCACACGATGTAGTCCATTGGGTTGAGATCCGGCGAGTAGGGCGGCCATTCTGCAGATGAAACCCGGAAAATGGGTCTTATCTTGATTGATTTTGACCCCTTGATCCACGAAAACCAAGGGTGTTTTGTCGCTAGCGCAAATTCCGCCCCAGACCATGACGGATTGCGGATTGTGACGATGTTCGAAGATTACGGGGAGCCTCTGCGGACCAGACTCTGTCGTATTGGTGGTTGTGGGATTGTTCCACGGTAAAAAGCTGGAGGCGCTTGTTTTCTTCCGGGAGGAGTTGAACTTTTTGGAGCTTGTATGGCTTGATTTTGAGCTCCTTTTTGGACATTTTACGAACGGATTCACCCTGTATGTTTCAGTGGAGGGATTTAAATCACGATGCTTTTCGGCAACTTCTGGTGTACCTCAAGGTTCCCATTTTTCAATTTCTCCCTTTTGCTGATGCCTTTTAAATCTTTATAAAAATCAAAAAACTCAATGGTGATCTTATTCTTCATGAAGAACTAATTAGTTTCATTAAATTTTGCGGCAATTGACGGACCCCAACGCTTTGAGCGCTCTCTATGCGTCGATCCATTTTTTGACTTCATCATAATTGTAGAAGTGCTGTTCAGCAAGGTCATGTTGCATCGATCGGAAGAGATTGTAATCGGAAGGAAAAATGTCTGGGCTGTACGGTGGGTAGAGTAAGACTTCCCATTTGAGCGTTTATAGGTACGTTAAAGGGCGACGCAACATGTGGCCGTGAATTGTTAGTAAATTGTCATGCCTGTCGAGGTATCGCGGCCGTTTTTCTTGCAATGCTCTGCTCAAACCCATCAATTGTCGTCAGTAGACCTTCCCTGTGTTCCTTTTGTTTAATTTTAGCAGTTCATAATATAGAACACCCAGTTGGTCCCACCAAATACACAGCATGATCTTCTCACAATGTTGTGGATATAATAATAATAATATATTTCTTTATTTTACCCAACAGGAATATCCCAATTACAGGGTAATATGTTACAGAATGCGGAATATTACAACGTAATAATAGCTAAATGGATAAAATAATCAATAATTCACAAAACTAACCGAATATATTCACTAGAAGTTTATCAGCACTAGAATTATTTATCACCATTTACAGTTCATCAGTGCCCGCTCCGACAAGTTAGCACAAGCTGTACGCAAATAAAAATTAGATGTAGACCTCGCTGCCAATCTTGGAAAATTGAAATTTATTTTCTATAGCAGATAAGGTGAGTCGATCCTTCCGGTCTACAGTCTCTGAGCAAAGTTTGCACACTGATTCTCATTCCTAGCAAGCAGCGATGATATCCTCATCTCATTCATGACAGAAGATAGATCAGTACCACGCCAGTCCGCCTAAACAACACAAACATGAAAAACTTTCTGTCAATGCGCTCCAGTGATACTAAATGACAGTCGTAAATAGGAAACATACCAAGTGTGCATACTCCAACTTACTGATGACTAGCGTAAAATACAAACTCCTCAAATCTCTGGAGTCACTGCCACACCTCAACACAAAACCCAAAGTGCGGCTAGCAGACGCACACAACTCTTCAACATGTAGAATGAAACTGAATGTGGAATCAAAGAAGACTCCAAGGTCATATATTTGATGTTCATCGCCAACATAGTTGTCAGCTGAATGATAGCTATAAGTCAACCGATGTGACCTTCTACTGAATGTAACTTTAAAACACTTTTCCATATTCAGCATGAGTCTGTTGCATAAATACCAACTATGAAAATACTCCAAGCTTGACTGGAGCAGCAACAAATTATCGGAACTGCGTAATCTCAAGTAAATCTTCAAGTCATCGGCAGACGACAGGACATTTAAGAGAAGTAAGAAGATCATTTATATACATGATAAAAAATAATGGTCCCAAATAGATCCCTGAAGCACTCCGCATGAAATAAAGTGATCTTTAACTATTGTAGAAGACATAATTCATTCTATCCTCCAAGTATGATACGATGAGCTTAACATATGCCGGACTGAAACCGAAGGACGAGATCTTCTTCAGCAGAATATCGTGATCGACAGAGTCGGAGGCTCGTGATAAGTCAGTATACACTACACCAACCTGACCTCCATCATCCAAACATTCAGTAATATACTTGCGATCGTTGCCAAGTTAGTCACACTAGATATTGCTCTAACAAAACCGTGCTGATCCGTGGAAAAATATGAACTGGCTCTGAAATACATATCTCCGTATAACAGCTCCTCATAAACCTTCGCAAAATTGGACAATATCGAAATTGGCCTATAATTTTCAATCTGGGAGCCATCTCCCTTCTTGAATACCACACGAGCTCTCTTCCATTTTTAGGGAAGATACATGTTTTCAGACTTAAACTAATAATATAATATAGGGACTTAGCAAGCACGAAACTTTGATCCCTTATGACATATGATGGATATGTGTATTTTTTATGGTTGCCTACAGGTGTGTACAAGTAAGAATAAATTATTGCTATTATTATTAATTATTTTAGAGAATAGTAAACCATGAAACAAGAAAACTTAATCGAGGAACATAGTTTCATCTCAGAAACCCTCGTCTTGAACTCTTCGACCCACCACTCAGTTCACGGAAAACATTTCCGAGAAAAAAGGAACGAGAAAAACTTTGCGCTTGTCTCTTGTAGATATTTTATCGGTTTATATCGTTCTCAGAGGCGCTGTTAATGTTAGTAGCTCGTAGCAGGGCAGTCGTTGATACATCTGATATATAGGACTAATATCAGGACCAGCTATATCGCTTCCGTTCCCTAGGGAACCATTCTGCACACCTTACTATGACGCATTGCTTCAAATATCGCATTGTATCATTTTGGCGATGTCTTTCTAGTGCAATTTTTTGAAACGAGACTTACAAGTAATTTATGAGCATATGGAAGTATATTATGGTGCTTTTTGTTCCTATCATGAATTTTCGCCAATGTGAATCCTTATATGCGTAATACAGGATATTTCCAAACGCGAGTCTTTTTTTAAATGTCTGTTCAAACAAAGCGATTTACTTATAAGTCGTTATATAAAATTCGCAGAATAAAAGAATATTCGCCCATCGAAATCAGCTTGAATTTCTCATTTATTCCTAACCAAACTCAGTAATCAATTCTACAGATGATAAAATATGATTCAAATTATTCTTCATGAATTTTCGTACCATAGATACCATGGAAAAAACATACTTTACATAGTATGCACTTATATACAGAGTTATCCATTTTGTGCGTCTGAAACTAAACGTAAATAAAACACTGTTTCATTTAGAATATGGATAAATTTTTTATTTCAATATAATGCTTGGACCTTGCCGTTATGTGTGGAATACAACATCATTCAATTATCCTCCGCGTGATCTCTTACAGGACTCGATCCTTGTGAGGGGATTTTCGATGACTTGCCGGCACATTTCGGGTAATATCTCACCAAGAACTTGACGAATCTTGGTTTTCAGATCGTCATTAGTCAGAGGATTGTGAATTCTACCATTTAGTGTATTGGCATGTGAGCGTAACTCTTTCACTAAGTGACTAGTTAGCAGTCTCCACAAACTGATTCTGGAGGCAGAAAGTGTGATAAAGGTTACGCCTTATCATCGCGCGTGAGAACTGCTCCGAAGAACTGAACTCACCAGCCTCCAGTTTGGGCTTCAGTTCGAGAACCTACAACCGTATGACTGGTAGCAGCAAAGCACTATCCAACCTCTACTGGCTCTATAGTATTAGTAGCCGAGATGTTTGGGACGTAACTTACAAAACGAAGGGATCTTATCCATCCATCCAAACGCAGTCCCATGGACTGAGATAGTCTCAAGTTTGATGCCTCAATTGACCCTGGTACGAGCACCGTCAATCTTGCCTGTTCGTCAAGACTCACGAACCCTGAAGTCTTTCAATTAATCCTGGCATCAAGCACCAAAGGACAAGCCGTATCATCGAGATCCACAAACCCCAGAAACATCTCACAATCGATACAGGTTCAGGACAAGGCCGGTTGAATCGTCAAGTCTCGCTAAACCCTGAAGAATTTCTCGAGATATCCTGAACATAAGTGTCTGCCAACAGATAAAAGGAATACCATCCTAGTCCAGCATGCAGACTTTCAACAACAGCCCCTTCGAGTCCAACACCAATTGGGTGGCCAAGTCTTACTTCCCGAGGGCTTCCACCCTCTCGAGGTAACGCAGTATGCTACATAACGCACTCGACCATTGGACAGAAAGATCCTAAGATTTACTGCAAGAGGGTAGAGTACGTTAGTTTTAAGGGAGAGGCCCTGTGCTGCGACGGATTCCCTTGTTACTGAGTTGATCAACCCGGCTCAGCTCTCCATTCCAATTTTAGGCTGAAACTAGGATCCCATTCAGTCGATCTTCCACCACACGGGTCCAGTGACTGGCGTAAATGGCATTACTTTAGGTATCAAGACCCTCCATTTCATCGGGATGCTATAATGCCATGGGGGGCGAGTCTGAGGATTATCGGTCTAAACACGATCATTCGCAAAACCCCACAAAAAAATCCAACGGCGATAAATCACAAGATCTTGGTGGGCAATTCAGATCGCTGAAACGAGAAATTAGGAGTCCTGAGAATTTTTCTTGCAATAAAGCCAGAACGGGTCGTGCTGTGATCGGTAATCATTTGGCTATAGCGATGAGAATTGGACAGATGAGGCCAATTTTGCTTCTTTACATAGTCACCGAGTTGAAAATGTGCGCTATGGTCAGTTGGCTTTAGTTCTTATGTCAATTGAACCTTATAAGGATGAAGATGCAAATTCAGATGCAAAATACTCCATAGCGTAAGAGAGGCCCAAATTTCAACTTTTAAAACCGCGATATCTCACGAATGACGATTCGTAGAAAAAAAGTATCTCAATAATCTACAACTTTTGTTCGAACTATTTTTACGATAGAACTTACTGATTCAGAGAAAAATGAGACAGATCTGAATTTTTTATCTTTGACTTCGAATTAATTTTCTTTGCAGTAGTAGGATCGAAGGGGATTTCAGCTCAATGCAAATTTTGTCTAAGTTAAATGTTCCCTTTGACTGCAGTAGTAAATAACGATCTGAGTACGTTGCATGTTACGAACACAAACAAACTGCGTAGACTCCCTCTATCTGCGTTAATTACTCTGAGGTCAGATCTATCGTGAAATAAAATACATATAGTACAATATTTTCACACCAGGCAAAAATTATAGAGAATTTACCTAAATTTCTTCACCTTCGGTATCAGTAACACCCTAACAAAACTCTTGAATAATCACATCGGCACCTACAGCCTCCGAGGTGAAAACTTCATTGTCAGAAATCACCATCCGACATCGGATGCCAAAGAAAACAACTCATAAAATGATTTATACCTCCGTATCTTTCGGTATCTCATCTAATAACAGCTTAGTGTTAGAACTTATTATCCGTAATTTCGATTTGGAGCTGAATAATGGTCAGTGTCGAACAAAATACGTATTTATCCTAAGTATACCATTAGCAGTTATTTTACAACGGGCAGGGCTGGGACTACAAATCACTACAATTTGGTGGCGACGCTCGGACTAGAAGCCGTTTTGATAATTGGAGAGCGTGGTCCGTTCTTGGCGCCAACTTGAGACTTCCCGATGCATAAACTGCACTTCTGTACAGGCGGAATATCCACAAATATGTACCAATTCGCGATTCGAAAAGGAATGTTTCGAGTAATTAAACAAAATAATAAAAAATATTTCTACAACTTATTATTAAGAACAACAATTGTTTCAAATTAATATACATCTGTATAACAATTCGATACTCAAACAAACTCGATAAGGTTTTGTTGGTCATTGTGGCGAATTGCAGACGTTTCAAACTGGTTGGTTTTCATCAGTGCCAGTGAACATAAATCTGTCAAGTATCTATATTCGCTATACACAGTCACACTAAGGAATTAATTACACACTAGCGCCATCTGTAGTATATAAACATTCAAAAAATACATACCATTACGATCTTATTCAAGTAAAGAAAATATTCTGCGTTTATAACGTGAAAATAACGGGAATACATATCTTTACTTGCATTAGCTCGAAAAGGTATGTTTTGTAGGTATGTTTGCATACTCTAGATGGCTGTAGATGGATCCATTATCCCATACACAAGCTCTATGTAAGAGAATCGTACATGTTTGTTTATAAGTTCACCAATTATCTCTAAAAAAACGGCCTTACTGTGGAAAACAACATCATCCACCAACATAATAAAAGAAATAGAGATAGATTAAATCTGGATAAGACCACAAAAAGAAACTTCGAAAGAAGAAGACGTAGCTATACCGCTGTAGAACTTTACAACAAATTACCTCGAGCCATCAAATCTTCCACATCGCTGAAGACAAAATTGAGAAAGTATCTGGTTGAGTAATTTTTTTTTCAATACTAAAAATGAGTATAATATTTGAACTTGTAATAGGAATATTTGAAAAAATTTTTCTATGTGAATTGAAAGTTGATTAACAGAATAAAAATGATTATTATTATAACTTTGGATGAATAAACTCTATTTATTATTATTATATAGTGTGGAAATCACTTATGGAATAAAATTATTTGTGTCCTTATGTTAGAGAATTGAAAAAAAACTTTTTAAATTCAATAGTGGGCTTTTAAACACTTAGTTAATTATACTGGGTGATTCGTGCAGGTCCAGCACAGTCAGTCCTCTTTATTTTAAATGGAACACCTGCATAGTTTTATATTTTTCAAAGCTCCTTCACAACATGATTTTAACTAATTTTTTTTTATTTGAAAGATAATTTTATGACATTTATGTTTTAAAAATAATTTCCGGCATATGTCCACCACGACTAGCTCTGAGGAACCGCATTCGACCAGACCAATTTTGGACCACTTTTTCGAGTAATTCTGGCCTTATTTCATCAATAACACGAGTTATGTTGGCTTCCAAAGCGTCTATTGTTTCTGGTTTATCAACATAAACCAATGACTTGACATAACCCCAAAGAAAATAATCCAGTAGAGTTATACCGCATGATCTTGGAGGCCAATTAATTGGACCATTTCTCGAAATAATGTTATCGCCAAATATTTCTTTCAATGAATAAATTGTTACGATAGCAACATGAGGTGTAGCACCATCTTGTTGAAACCAAAATGGTTCTTTCTTGGTCGATAACATTCAAATTTTGAAACAAATAATCATTGAGCATCGATCTCTAACGAGCATCATTCACTGAAAGTAGCTCCAGCATCATTTTTAAAGAAATATGGACCGATAGTGCCTGAAGCGTGTAAAGCACACCATACAGTGCATTTTTCAGAATGCAATGGAACCTGCAGAACTTCTCGAGGATTGTTTTCACTCCATATACGGCAATTTTGCTTGTTTACATAGCCGTTTAACCAGAAATCAGCTTCATCACTAAACACAATTTTACGATAAAAAAGTGGATCAACTTCAAGCTGTTCTAGGGCCCAATCAGCAAACAAACGACGCTTATTATGCTCAAGTTCTTGAACCAGTTGTATGTTATGGGTGTAGACCAAGATCCTTACGCAAAATTTTCCATGTGATGGATGCACAGAATACAACTTGTTGTGAACGTCGACGAATAGACTAATCTGGATCATCATTAACACTATGAATTACAGCAGCGATATTTTCTCCTGTGCGTACAGTCCTTTGTCTTGTTGTTGTTGCTGCATCAAGTAGAGAAAATGTTGTCCGAAATGTATCGATAGTTCGACGAATAAGCTGCTCTGATGGACGATTATGTAAACCATAAATTTCACGAAGTGCTCTATAAGTTTGGCGAATAGAACACTGATTTTGAAAATAAATTTCAACATTTTGTAAACGTTGTTGCGGCGTGTGTCTTTCCATGATAATGTGTCAATGCTTACTGAACAGAAATGCCAAAACAACATGACTTCTACCTTCTATGAAATCACAGTTATCCCTATCGAAAGTTCTATCACTCTAAAAAAAACACCCATTACATAGTCTTTTATGTATAATACCGGGTGAAATAATGAAATTCGTAATTTATCACGCTTTAATTGATGGTATCTTTTAAATAACCTGAATACAGACCCATGAAATTTCTGAACAATTAAATTGGAAAAATTTCGGATACAATTCTGAATACCCTGATTTCGTTAACATTTTTTGTCATGAATATTTAAAAAACTATCTACGTATACCAATAAATTAAGAAAATCGGCAAATAATGTGGATCATTACCAGTCAGATGTTGCGTTGTTGAAATTTACATTGAAATAGTAAATTCCTAATTTAAAACGTATTTCATGTAGAAGTTATATTGAAATAGTCAACTGAGACTCACCGAATTGAGATTTTAATGATGATCGGTTACGGAGATATTTGCAGAAGTCAAGTTGAAATGGCAAACTCATTAAACCAGAGGTAACCTCAGTTACCTAATATTTCACAAGGTACTGTGTCAATAATTCTTGCATAATTCAGAAAACTTGGATATGTCAAACCATTAAAAAGAAAACAGCATTTCGTTGAAGATACTGTGAAATTGGATATTTTGTTAGGTGTTGCAGAAGATCCAACGAAAAATACACGTCCAATTGCCCATGAACATACAACTGTCGTAAGGTGTCTCCACAAAGATAAACTTCATCCATATAAAATGACTTTTGATGTATAAACTGAACAGAAATGAAATAGCTGTTCGTACAATCCTTTTTTCTGATGAATCTACATTTACATGAACGGGGAGGTAAAGCTTTAAGTCTCCCTAGTGAAAATCCATTTAAAATAGAAAAGCATATTTCTAAAATAATTTTCATAATATATTAAAATTAATATAAAATTTCCTTTTTTTATATTTGAATGGAATATTGCCTTTATGATGTAAACTCAATTAATAAACTTATTTTTACTCTGATTAGTTTATTGAAAAGTACGAACGTCAGTCGATTTTTGAATTATACGTAAACTGCAACAACATCAGTTGTTTATTATTTTCGCTCCTCGATATGAGGATTAGAAAATAATAACCGAAAATGTAAATAAATAAATCAAAATTTATTATTCGGCGAGATGGAAAAATACAAAGCATATAAACCCTCCTCCACTGGTTCTAGCCAGGGGTTTGTTGAGAGGAAATTCCCACAAAAAGAGAGATCATAATCAAATGATACTTCAAATTTATACAACGCTACTGCATTAACCGGAAATAACTCTAGGGGGGCAGTAAGCCCAATGAAATTTATCGCCTTGAACGCGATTTAAATTATGATAATCCTTAGCCCACTACTGATATTCGACCCTATATAATTTTCGGATGATTTATGGCACTCCCCCTACTTTCCTAGGACATTTGGAGACTTTTGATCCTTCAAGAAGATCTCAAGCAGCATTAAATGGATGGTTTCGAGTTCCAGAGAAGTAGAAAAAGATCATCATAAGATCAGTCGTAATATTAGATTAAATGATTGGAGTATGCGGTTGGCTCTAGGTGAAACATTATAACAATTTTATTTAAAAAAAATTCACGTAGTTTTTATGTTCCACAGTTTATTTAGAATCTTGACGCGTGTTGGTAAACAATAAACAAAGGAACCCCAACTTGTCCGAATCGGGAATTTATCAAATTAAATTTGAAGATTTTAATGCTACATATAGACAGGCTGATGTTTACAACATAAAATCAAAGAACGTAGGTTGTCTATTTTGAAAAACCAAAAATCAACCTGTTTTGCAGAACATTGTTTTTATTTATTTTTATTAATTTATTTATCCATCCACTTATATCATTAATATAAATCATAAATAAAAGAGGCCCAACGTGAGTCCCCTGAGGCACCCCGAGGTCACACAGAAATATGATGAAAAATATCCCTTAACGGCAACAATTTGAAATCGATTATTGTGATATAAAGATAACCAATGTAGCAAGTCTTCCAGACAATTTTTTCATCAAGAAATTATGATCAAACTTATCGAAGGCCTTCTAAACATCGGTGTACACAGAATCAACCTGCGTCTGTCTGTCCATTGCTTCAAGAATATACTCTGAAGTGGATACAGTATTGTATAGAAAATAATCATTCTTTCAATGACAAAGATGTCACTTTACTATACAATGTTAAAATTTGTAATTTGATGGACTATTTGTAGATCATTTCAATCAAACAGACATTGAGAAAAAGCAGAATTTAACCATTTCACAAATACTTTTTGGAAACAACCCTATATTGGATGCTGTTATTTCCATGCGCCATAAAAATACACAGATGTTCTAAGTGTAATAAAATAACCTTGTCAATTTTAAGTTCAGTTCCTTTGAAGAAGTTGAAGATGGTCGAAAGACCGAAACACGTGTCAGGATTCTGAATAAACTGTAAAACATGAAAACAGCAAAATAATTGCTTTAGCAAGAAGGTTATTGTCAGTCGAGAATTCTTGAACCTTGAACAATGAATCTAGCTTGATACCCTTGAATTTGAAACAAATGTGGCAACTGACCTCTGGAAAAAACATCTTAAAGAACCATTTCATGAATATGAATCCAGTCATCCAATCTGTTTTGGAATTCCTGTAATGTACTGAACAATTGAAATCACGAATCGATCGAGTATTTCTTGCTTTTCCAATGACTAGGGGCTTCAGCTTATGATTTCCGTTTGCATTTGTACAGGCTAGGAGGGTAACCCTTTCCTGTTTTTCTACCTGGAACTGTCTTCTACTCAGGACCTACATATGTTTTGTCAGGAAGCAATTTCCAGTATCGGAAATATTCATCAGCATTATATATGTGCTCCTTCAATAGCTGAAGTTCATCCACTTTTTCAAGCAAAGTCTTTTTAAATGGATCTTAATTGCAGATGACAGTTAATCTCCTGATATCTTAAGATATCGAATTCCAAAAACTTACCTTTGCAACCATCCGCTGTTCGCATTGAAACATGTAGTCTCTTAGTATTCTTCGCGCAATTGTTTGCTTTTTATTTAATCATAAAACCAAATTAAAAAAATGTATATGAGACAGTAATTTATTTCCACAAAAATGTTTGTACTACTACAACAATTGTTTCACCACGATGTGGCTTCTTCAGGTATTACATTGTACTGTCTGATGGTATTCAGTGTAACCGAGTTTAAATACATTTTTAGGTACGTGGCCAAATAATGGAAGCACAAGTCATAAAAACTCTAGATGTTTATTGGAGTTGGCCGCTAAAAATGCCATTAAGGAAAAATATTCAGCGATGGAGAATGATAAACATCTGTTTGTTCGTTCAAAAGGATTTTACGGGCATTATACCTGTTGATTTCAAGAAATTCTAAAAGTGTTAATCTAGAACTTTTGCTTTCAACGTGGATAATTTCATAATTATTGTTGAAATTATGCCTGAATTCCTTGAGATGATTAGCATATGTCGAATGTACAGAATTGGATATATAACCCCTTTGGTGTTCTTGGACACGTTTCTTGAATGATCTACCAGTCTGGCCAATGTATACTAAAGGGCAATCTTTGCTAGTCAACTTGTAGACTCCGGATTTATTTTCTTTATTTGTACGATCTTTATTGTTTTTTTTATGTAGGTACTAAGGTTATTAATTGTCTTAAAAGCCGCGTTATAATTGAAACAACTTTTGAAATATTTGGCAATATTTCCAGATAATCCATTGACATAAGATAATGAAAAATATTTCTGTGTATTGTCCTCTTTTATGATTGGGTATACGAGATTTAATGCCATTTTATTTTGTTTATTGGATACCATTTTGTCTATAAGAAAGGGATTGTAACCGTTGTTTGACGCTATTTGTTTAATAATATTTAATTCTTTCATAAAGTTTTCTGAATTTAAAGGGACATTCAATAATCTATGAATAGAACTATTATATGCTGACATCTTTTGGTTGGTGTGGTGGTTTGAAGTTTTATGTAGTTATCGGTCGGTGCCTTTGAAACAACAAAAAATGTCATCTACATATCTGTACCAATAAAGAAAATATTTGCTTATAGGATTCAGGTGTATTTTTGATTCCAGATCGTCAATGAATATTTCAGCTAAAATTGAACTGAGTGGATTTCCCATTATTAAACCATTGTCAGAAATATAGATGGTTCCATTAAATTGAAAGTAGTTTTGTTCAACACATATTTCCAGGCAATTTAGTATATCATTCATTTTGATGGGATTGATATTATTTTTAATTAATAATTTTTTTACAATTTGTACTGCTTCAATTGGAGGTATAATAGGGAATAAATTTTGTACATCAAAAGAAATTAATTTACAATTTTTGGGCAATTGAATGGATTTAATATTGTCTATAAGTTGGGTGCTATTTTTAATAGCGTATTTAGTTAAACAGTTTGTTTCGGTTTGAATAATAGAAATTAAAACTCTAGATAATTTAATACTTGGTGATGTGACGAATGAAACTACTGGTCTAATTGGATTATTTTCTTTATGAAGTTTTATTAATGAATATAATTTTGGGATTTGTGGGTTCATTAAAGTGAGCAAATGTTTTTTTGGGAAGTTATTGAAAAGGCTAACAGAACAATACACAGAAATATTTTTCGTTATCTTATGTCAATGGATTATCTGAAAATATTGCCAAATATTTCAAAAGTTGTTTCAATTATAACGCGGCTTTTAAGACAATTAATAACCTTAGTACCTACATAAAAAAACAATAATGATCGTACAAATAAAGAAAATAAATCCGGAGTCTACAAGTTGACTAGCAAAGATTGCCCTTTAGTATACATTGGCCAGACTGGTAGATCATTCAAGAAACGTGTCCAAGAACACCAAAGGGGTTATATATCCAATTCTGTACATTCGACATATGCTAATCATCTCAAGGAATTCAGGCATAATTTCAACAATAATTATGAAATTATCCACGTTGAAAGCAAAAGTTCTAGATTAACACTTTTAGAATTTCTTGAAATCAAGAGGTATAATGCCCGTAAAATCCTTTTGAACGAACAAACAGATGTTTATCATTCTCCATCGCTGAATATTTTTCCTTAATGGCATTTTTAACGGCCAACTCCAATAAACACCTAGAGTTTTTATGACTTGTGCTTCCATTATTTGGTCACGTACCTAAAAATGTATTTAAACTCGGTTACACTGAATAGCATCAGACAGTACAATGTAATACCTGAAGAAGCCACATCGTGGTGAAACAATTGTTGTAGTAGTACAAACATTTTTGTGGAAATAAATTACTGTCTCATATACATTTTTTTTAATTAAAATGAGTTTCCACCAAGTAAAGACCGAATCTATCAAATATAAAACCAATTATTGGAATAGGTTTTTCTCTTTGCTTTAAAAACCACCGATATAAAGCCTTTTCCATTCCAGCGCATTCAGATGATCTTCAATTTTTCCTGATTGAGTATTGCTGATCTTCTTCAAAGTATTCACTCTCCTATTTCGAATTGCACAAATGGTAGACTTAGCCACACCATATTTTTTTGCTAAAGCCGTCACTCCAACAACTTTTCCTTACTGTTCGACTATTTCACCGTTTTCACTAAGCTTTAAATGAATCTTGGCCATATTTAAGCTTATTCGAAAACAGGAAAACAATTTGGTACCGCTTTACCAAGACAAATGACTAAAAGTAAACAAAAGAAAATGTTTAACTATGTTCGCTATTTAGAGGCTTCAGTTGTTTATTGTATAGAGTACCAATGCAAATATTTATGCGTTCACTATTTGGAATATGAGCGTTGTTCACTATTTCGAGAGTATATGGTATCCTAACTCACTCACGTCATCACGAAACCCCAGATGCGCTACATAAATCGAGTGAAACGCATCAATCGCCGGTTCAACAAATACACGCGTAGAAAAACGTAATAGAAAGAGCAATTTTTTCAATCGCATCATCGGCGTTTCGCTCGGCAAATGTTCATAAATGTTTGCATTTTATCAAATGGAACAGTTCACCGGCAGGCAGTATGTCAGTCAGTGTAGAACTCTTCACGCAACGGGACCCCGCCGTCGGTAAACTAGGAAATGACCTGTCATAGCTGTCAATGGCTGGAGAACTGTGTTTTGTGTTCCATACACATGAAATATGCCACGTTCGGAAAGTCAAACATACCCTCTGTTTTCTATATGGAATAATAATTGAAATTTGTATGAACCTGCCAGGTGGTTGATTTCAGTTTTCATCCAGGCCGTGACAAATGTTTTATCGGAACTGATTGTTTTGTTGGAAGGGTTAAACATGTTTTGCTTTAATTTTCACGTAATATCAAAATGTCCACGTTTCACCCAGGCTGCTTTCCATCCCGCTCTCAGTTGATAATTTTAAAAACAAATTGAAGTTCTAAAAACAAAACCATCAACTAAAGGTTATAACGAAAACATAATAGATAAATTAATTTACAAAAAAAGCATAAAAAATCACTACCATCCATATATCCGGTACTTCAAAAAAAAGATGAAGAAAAATTTTATAGTATCAACTGTCGGGTGTACTTTTAGAGAGATAGAGTGATAAAACACATTTAAATTAAGAATAAAGCCAAATTTGTTTTTATTTGAAAGATAATTTTATAACATTTATATTTTAAAAATATTATAATTTCCGGCATTTGTCCACCACGATTAGCTCTGAGGAACCGCATTCGACAAGACCAATTTTGGACAACTTTTTCGAGTAATTCAGGCCTTATTCCATCAATAACACGAGTTATGTTGGCTTGCAAAGCATCTATTGTTTCTGGTTAATCAGCATAAACCAATGACTTGACATAACCTCAAAGAAAATAATCCAGTGGAGTTATGTCGCATGATCTTGGAGGCCAATTAATTGGACCATTTCTCGAAATAATGTTATCGCCAAATATTTCTTTCAATAGATCAATTGTTACGGTAGCAGCATGAGGTGTAGCACCATCTTGTTGGAACCAAAACACTTCTGGGTCGATACCATTCAAATTTTGAAGCAAATAGTCATTGAATATCGATCTGCAACGAGCACCGTTCAATGTAACATAAGCTCCAGAATCGTTTTTGAAGAAATATGGACCGATGATGCCTCCAGCGTGTAAAGCACACCATACAGTGCATCTTTCAGTGGAACCTGCAAAACTTCTTGAGGATTGTTTTCACTGCATATACGGCAATTTTGCTTGTTTACATAGCCGTTCAACCAGAAAAAAGTTTCATCACTAAACATAATTTTACGATAAAAAAGTGTATCAACTTCAAGCTGTTCTAGGGCCCAATCAGCAAACAAACGATGCTTATTATGGTCAAGCGGCTTTAGTTATTGAACCAGTTGGATCTTGTATAGGTGTAGATCAAAATTTGTACACAAAATTTTCCATGTTGTGGATGCACAGAGTCCAACGTCGACGAATAGACAAATGTCGATCATCATTAACACTATGACTTACAGCAGCGATATTTTCTTTTGTACTTACAGTTCTTTGTCTTGTTGTTGTTATTGCATCGAATAGAGAAAATGTTGTCCGAAATCTATCGATAGATCGACGAATAATCTGCTCTGATGGATGATTATGTAAACCATACATTTCACGAAGTGCTCTATAAGTTTGGCGAATAGAACACTAATTTTGAAAATAAATTTAAATAATTTGTAAAAGTTGTTGTGGCGTGAGCCTTTCCATGATAATTTTTCAATGCTTACTGAACAGAAATGTCATAATAACATACCTTTTATCTTCTGTCAAATCACAGTTATCCCTATCGAAAGTTCTATCACTCTAAAAAAACACCCGATATATGAAAATTTTGTAATTGGAGGCTGAGAAAAACGCGCTGAGAACTGATGAAAGTGTAATGCTAGCTTATTTTTTGAGAAGGTAAGCTATTTTTCATATATTTTTTGGCGTTTACATACAATGTCTTTCAGTATTTTAGGCAAAAGCTCTCAAGGCAGCCAGTTTATGGTCTACATTTTCCATGTTGAAAAGTTCTATACAAAGAAACGAAAATATGGATATTTCACAATACAAAAAGTAACTTGCCTTTTTGAAACGTCAAAATGATACGTACGAAGCAAAGAAATCAACATTTTTTACTATGGAAAACATTATTATGTTTTTTAAAGAGGCTCCAGACGATGAGTTCTTATTTACGAAAGTGGTACTAATATTTGGTTTAAATGTGGCATGTCGGCGTGCAGAATTATGCAGCCTCACTGTCAAAGATATAGAAGACACTGGGAAAATTTTGATTATAACTTTATATGATACCAAAACCAAGAAGAAACGTGTATTTACCGTAGGATCAGAGTACAACGGATATGAAATATATTACAAGTATTCACAATTGAGACCCGAACAAGTAAAACACAATAGATTTTTGATTTACTATAATCAAGGTAAGTGTACAACACAACTATTCGGCATCAACAGTTTTGCAACAATTCCTGAAATAGTTGCAGAATACTTAAAACTCCCAGGTGCATCCTGTTACACAGGCCATTGCTTGAGGAGGACCTCTGCAACCTTCTTTGCTGACAGTGGAGCTGATATTCAAACACTCAAAAGGCATGGAGGATGGCAGTCAACTAGTGTGACTGAAGGGTATATCGAGAAATGCATTTCCAATTAAAAAAATACTGCCTCCAATATATTTTTTAATTAAAATGAGTTTCCACCAAGTCGAGACTGAATCAATCAAATATTCATTTCCAATAAGTTGAAAATTTCATCAGCAAGAACTAGTGGCACCTTAAGATCATTCAGGAATGCAGGTGGAGAATCATAATAGTTTTCTGGAAGAACAAATAGAATTGAATAAATTTGGTGTTTTGAAGTTCTCACATTTAAATAATTGAACTTTTCATATACACATCGTCAAAAGTCTTGGCCCACCTAGGTTTCTCAAGAAATAAGCAATCTATGTTCTGGAAATGAGATGAATATTTTCCTCTATTTCAACTGCAATATATTTGATAGAAAATCTTTGTTTATTACTCTTTGCTTTATGCAAGATGAGACAAAATAGGAAAAATGAGAAAATTGATTATTTATTTTTGATTAATTATAGTTATTCCACAACTGAATCCAAATTCAATGGTCCGTGTTACCACCTCTTCTTTCAATCAACATTCCAATACGTCTAGGCATCCCACGAATCAAGTCATTAATGAAATTTTCAGACATATCGTTCCATTCTTCCTGAAGGGCTAAATTTAATTCTTGAAAAGTTGAAGGTGGGTTTTGGCGATTGGATATTGCTCTCCCTAAGTAATCCCATACGTGCTCAATTGGATTCATGTCTGGTGAGGTTGCTGGCCAGTTCATTTTCTGGATATTGTTCTCTTGAGAATGTTTTGAACCCTTCGTGTGCGGTATGGTGGGGCGTTATCATCTTGATAAATGAAATTTACCCCAAATTCGTTGGGCAGAGGAACAATGATTGGTTCAATGATGTTTTCTACGTAGATCGCACTAGTCATTGTTCGTTCAACGATAATAGGAGGGGTACGGCGACCGAATATTATATCCCTCCATCACATTATTGATCTACCTTGAGAGGGCACAATTTTCCAGGCGAAATTGAGTCGCTCTAATCTGCCTGGACCTCTCCAAATCCTTTCTCGTCGACTATCACTTTGTAAACCGAATCGTGGAAGGTCCGAAAAAAGTACGTTGGGCCATTGTGGTACAAGCCAGTCTTGGGTGCTGTTCTGCCCATTGCCGACGGGTAGCCCTATATCCAGGTGATAGCCGAGGTACTCTTAAAGATCTTCTTGTCCTTAAATTTGAGAGATGCAACCGTCTTCTTATGGTAGTGGTTGAGACTGACTACCCGTCTATAAGTCCTCAAAAATGACTTCGAAGGGCTGTTACAGGTACCATTCGATTCCTTCGAGTAAAATTTGCGATATAATGGTTTTCTTCCCTTGCATATGTTACGCTGGGTCGACCAGGCACCGGTCTCAGAGCAACACTGCCGTTTTCCTGGAAAAGGGCTACAATGCGCCTCACTGAAGTCAGATACTCAAACGTTGCGCAATCTGTAGGTTCCACAAAGCTTCTTGGTGTAGGGCTACTATTCTTGCCCGGTCAAACTGAGAAATTGGATGTGACGGCATTTTCCACGGAATATTCTCAATATTACAACTCTAGTTATTCGCTGAAAACTGATTAACTTCGAATAAAACTGTATTCTCCCGAACAAGAAACATTTTTGCTGATTTATCGTTTTCATTTAAGTGATAAGATGATGAAGATTCCACACACAAAAAATTGTCATGTTACATTTAACAAGTTGGGAGTTGATAGAGAAGGCCAAGACTTTGACGATGTGTGTATTCAACAATGTTTCCAATGGTAAATAAACAATTTTCTGTCAAACCGTCTTTTATTGACAGTGACAGTACTATGCAATAAAGTGACAGTTTTATGTGATGAAATGCCACTTTATTAAACGGTTTTGAATTTAGTTAAATAGCACATTATCAGTCAAAATGCGAAAGAATATATTAAAGCAGATCTCTATTTCATTCCGTACGTTTGCATAAGTTCCATAAATCAGCAATTTCCAGCTCGAAACACCTCGATACCAGAATGTATCATTTTCTATCACACTCAAGCAATTAGCACACAAATATTAGTAATCATAGGTTTGGAACTCGAAACGTTATCTTAATTACAAGATTATTTATCTCGTAGGTTTCCAGGCTTTAATCTATCTTCAAAGTAATTATTACATTGAACGCTGCAAGTATGGAGTGTAAGACTTATTTCAGTTATTAAATATTATAATACTTCATTTTCCATACATGCAGACTGCTATTACTGCCTACAAGGTGCCAATTTAACCTGTGTTATTATAGTCTCATATCTACATAATATCTTTGCTCAAGGGGAAAGCGACTCAGAAAACGCAATGGAAGCTATTCATTTGAAGATAAGTCATCATGCACGTCTACACGACATTCTCTCATATCGTCAACACTTATATATGATAAGTGGTAATACGTCTAAATTTTTTATTTGAGAGGTGTGTTGCTCCAGAATTTTGTATTTATAAAATAAAATAGAAAGGCCTTTTACTTGATAGAAGAAATATAACAAAATTTGAATATTGAAACAAATTAATATATGTTTATCTTCTACAATTTTAATTTAAAAAATTTTTATTCAAAAAACTTTTAGAATTAAATTAATGTCTAAAACAAGCACCGCTTATATTTAATAGACGTATATAATCTAAACTCAATATACAATGTCAAATGGAATAAATAAACCAAAAGATATACGAAAGTCCCTAAAATTAATAAATAAATATTTAAAGGAGACAAAATTTGTTTCTGGTCTTGCCTTCAAAACACCATTTGCATCTTAAAAACATGAACACACTTAAAGGACCTCTCAAAGAATATAATTTATTTGAAATATTTAATATATTTAAATATTCGAATAAGTAAATTCAGAAATCTCTCAAAGCATGCACTATATCTTCAAAAAACAAATATAGTTTTAAGCAATTCCGTCTTCAGTCCTGAAATATATTCAAAATATCAAAATCAAAAAACTAACCTATACCAAACCACTCACCACGTGTAAATGAATAATGTTTCGAGACATAGATCATCTTTATAATTCAAGATTTATCTATGCTCTAACAGAATCAAAGAACAGTGTGAGTTATTTTTAAGGCTTACTTAAATTCATTGACATTGCATAATGAGATTCATTGAAGCCAAAATATAATTATATATTATATATAAAATAAAATAGAAAGGCCTTTTACTTGATAGAAGAAATATAACAAAATTTGAATATTAAAACAAATTAATATATGTTTATCTTCTACAATTTTAATTTAAAAAATTTTTATTCAAAAAACTTTTAGAATTAAATTAATGTCTAAAACAAGCACCGCTTATATTTAATAGACGTATATAATCTAAACTCAATATACAATGTCAAATGGAATAAATAAACCAAAAGATATACGAAAGTCCCTAAAATTAGACATTAATTTAATTCTAAAAGTTTTTTGAATAAAAATTTTTTGAATTAAAATTGTAGAAGATAAACATATATTAATTTGTTTTAATATTCAAATTTTTGTATTTATCTTTATCAAAATGAAACAATTTTTTGGGAGACGAAATAGCAAGCAAAATCGTGGGATTTTTATTTAACGGAGCTATTTAAAAGATCGTGGTAATGCTTGAGTAAACCCTTGACTCTTTGTAAACGAATATTCGTCAAGTTATGGCTGACTTATCATATGTCAAAAAGTCATAAAAAATAACCTAGTCAAATTAAGACCTGTCAGAACTTCTGTGGGGGTCATAATGATTTTGTTATACAGAATGGTGTTACGTCTTCCTGTATATTTGAAGGTACCTTTAATAGTGAAAAGTATTGTGGCATTATGAACGATTTTCTCTTTGAAACGGCGCATGCTTTATATCCAGAGGAGTGATATTTTCAGCTGGATATTGCAAGATGCCATACTCAAGCTTGGATGCAAGAACACCAAGTGACAACCATTTCATGGCCAGCAGCTTCACCAGATCTTAGTCCCATTGAAAACATATGGGGACTTATGAAGATTGAAATAAAGTTGATTTAATTCAGTCAGTTTTACTGTCCTGGACTACAATCACCGAACATTATGAAGATGATCTAGTTTTGGGTCTACCTCGAAGTTTAGTCAAGTGTTTACAGTTAAATGGAGTTTGTATAAGTGAATACGATGAATATTTTGTTATAATTTTCTAATTCAAGAATTAAAAATATATGCTAAATAATAATAACAATTGAGCTTTGTTTTTTCCGGATACTTTCTAGACGGACTATAGTTAATGAGTTAGACAAATACATTTGGCTTAAGATTCACAACATTTTAATTTATGTTGTTGACATATATATTTCGAGTTTCAACCCATTTTAAAAACTATGGAGAATTCACTTAACATTACAAGTTATTAACAGATGTCAGTAATGGGTAGAGATGAAATCCTATTTTTTTTTTATTGGAGTTTAGGCCAAGTGTATTTGTCTACCTTACTAATATCCAAAAGGTTTCATCGAGTGATTTGCGAGAAATCAATATATTTATACAAAAGTAGAATAGTTGTAGAATGGATAGAGGATCATTTGAAGGAAAATGGATAGGAAGAGTCGAACCGATCAGATGGCCACCTCGAAGTCCCGATTATACATCTGTAGACTTTTTCATGTGGAGTATTTTGAAAGATATGATGTAAAATACCCTAATTTATACTCGTGACCAGCTTATCGAAAGAATACATAACTGCTACAATATGCTAAGGCAGCGACTGGGGCAGTTGCGGAAAGTTGTGGATCCTATGCGAAAACGATTTAGGTTTTGCATTAGAGGAGGTATCGGGTATTTTCAGAATTTTTTGTGATAAGTTTTAAACTTATGTGAATAATAATATTTCCTCAGATGGTGTATATTTTACTGTTTGTACTTTCATATAATAGTTTCACATCTATTGTTCAGTGAAAATGAATATCTAATAGAATGTTTTATAAGTCATTGAAAAGCTTTCAAAATGAGGCAGTTTTTGTACATAATTACCATGGGGTTTACGGGGTAGAATTTATAATAAATTTCTACCAAAAATTGTGGTTGAAGAAAATTTTATAATAATTTTTTCCTTAACTACCATATTATAAGTATTTCATTAAACCACCATAGTCTAAGGAGAATTTTCCGTTCTTTCCAATGGTGTACTCTGAATTTTTATGAAGATAACAGTTTTCAAGTAATGCTAGGTTTTTAGTGAAAATATTGTGAAACGTTATAAGATAGAAGAATATTGAATAACTTCACAACGAAAGATAATCGAACCCTACCCTATGTGAACTTTTGTGTTGCAAATTGCCTGTAGAAACGCCTTGTAAAATTTGGCCAGAGAGAACTTGGACAGCCCTGTACAATATATTATTCAACCATAATATTGATTTGAAATTTCTATTCAATCTGAAATATAAATGTGCCCACTTTAAGATTGCTTCAGGAACCTGGCAATAGATGACACATTATATTGGGTTATTCAAAAAGTACTTTCGTTTTTTTTTGGGAAAATCAGAGACAATTTTCGTACAATGAATAAATATTTTATTAAATTATATATTTACCATTCCGGTCCAATACCTTTTGCCATCTTTTTAGTAGAAGCAACATTCCACACTCATAAAATTTTTGGTCTTTACTGATCCAGGTGATTTTTGACTTCTTCATTTTAAGTAAAGGTTTTACCGTTCAAAAACTTTTGCAACGACCGGAACAAATAATAATCAATCCGAAAGGTGCCAGATCTGAAGAATATGGTCGGTGTGGAAGTGTATGCCATTCAAGCTGTAAAAGCCTTTGGCGAGTGACCAAACTTGTATAAGGTCTCGCATTATCTTGGTGAAACGCTACACCTTTTTTGTTGATTAATTCTGGCCTTTTCTGTTGTAGTGCATCATTCAATTTGTCCAGCAGATTACAGAAGACTTCCGAGTAAATTGTTGTGTTATCCGGTAAAAGCTCAAAAAAAAAGATAACTCTCTTCGATCGCACGTGTTGTTATTCGCCGATTTGCATCAACTAATGCCTTTATTATGTCTTCTCCATACACATCGGTTAATTTATTTCCGGTTTCAACAGCATTTATATCTTTTCTATAGGAAAAATGTAAAATATGACGGAATCCTGCTTAATGCTCCCCATATTCAAAAGGGCACCAACCAAAAACTAATACGACGAATTAATTGCACTTTTTCACACACAAACCTTGCTATATCAGCTCTCAAAACATATAATGATTATACGGCTTAAGTGTGAAGTTGGGTTTGCAAAAATACAATTGAATCCTGTGTCGGGAAAACACGAAATTACATTCAGAACAACCTTATATTATGGAAGTATCATATATTGTGATTTAAATTGCCAAGGATCGTCTATTAATAACCCAAAATCCCCCTTTCGTCAACGTAGTGTAACATAACGATAATATCTAGCGAATACGCCTCTGATTGGATCTCCATCACCACAGGAGTTGGTAGCAACCAGCAGCTAAACTAAGTAGTTATGGAGTAATAGAAATGCCAACTCGAATGGATATAAATTACTTTAATGTATGGTAAACATTCATATATGTGAGAGTAAGAATCATAAATATGTCACTACCGTTGTCAACTAAATGCCGATTAATGCGTTCTTGAGAAACTCGAAAAATATCTGAACAGTTGTGGGACTTCACGTCAGCCAGGCTGAGTGAGAGTGCCATGTTGCCACATGCTCCGGATCCATTTACTAAGAACTTTCTCGACAATTCCTTAAAGGAAAAAATGGAAGAAATACAATCAGCATTTCATTCGAAACGTTAATAGAGAAAAAATTCGGCACAAAATAGCCTAAAATTGTCTAATTGTGAACATAGACATAATATCGAATGTATCCGGGCAAAACAAAGCTCAATTGTAAATATTCAGTATATAATTTCAATTCTTGAATTGGAAAATTATAACAAAATATTAATCTTATTTATTTATACAACCTCCATTTAACTGTAAACACTTGACTAAACGTCGAGGTACACCCGAAACTAGATCAACTCCATAATTTTCTGTGATGGTAGTCCAGGACTGTAAAACTGACTGAATTAAATCATCTTTATTTCCTGAAGCTGCTCGTTCAAATTCAACCTTCGTTAGTCCCCATATGTTTTCAATGAGACTAAGTCTGGTGAAGTTGCTGGCCATGAAATGGTTGTCACTTGGTGTTGCATTCAAACTTGAGTATAGGCCGAAGAATGGAATCTTGCATAACCCTGCTGAAAACGCCACCCCTATGGATATAAAACATGCGCCGTTTCAAGGAGAAAATCGTTTTGAATACCACAATACTTTTTGCTATTAATAGTACCATCATCTATACAGGGAGGCATAGCACCACGCTGAGATATTGCTCCCCAAACCATTATTTTGGTGGGAAACTTGAACGGTAACAGGTTGTTTTGATAGGATTTTTAAGTAATTCCCACAAAGTTGGAAACAACTATCATCAGATACAAGGACATCAGATACATTATTTACATTATCTTCTTGAAAACTTTGACAAAATTCTATCCTTCGTTCCTCTTGTAAAGGTGTCATTGTAGGGTTTTTTTTTAGTTTCCTTGATATGTAGCCTTGTATTTTCAGTGACATAGGGGCGGTTTCTGGACATACTCTTATATTTCGTTAAATCTGTTAGCCAATTTGCGAAACCTCAAACGCGGATCGCGTCGTCCTAAGGCCAATAAAGCGTTCAAATTGTTTCCTTTAATCTTACGCGGTCTTCCTGAAACTAGTCCATGCCATTTTGTATCCTCTTTATTGTCTCATATACAGCACTTTTTCCCAGTTCAGTCAACTGCACTAATTTTGTTAACGTTTCAAAAACCTTTCCTATACAAATATTCTACCTGTTTTCTCTTCTCTAGTTGCGACATTATTTCATAAATTGACAATCATCAATATTTGACAAATAGTGTTGGCATGCAACTTTGGCCATAGCCGACTATCTGCACAACCTATTTTATACATTACTTTTGTCTAAGAATGTAACAAAAAAGAAGTATATTAAAATTATGAAAAATAATAAATTCGGGATACTTTCTAGACGGACCTTATTATATTATTATATCACCACATTTAAGGAGTAAAAATAGGTTCGTGCGGTTGTGATAAAAGATGTCTTCTTCTTCTTTAGGAGCCTTCTTCGTTCTGAAGTTTGGCTATCATCGAAGCTATCCGTATTTTTGATACTGTAGATCCAAACAGTTGGCAGTTGTGGTAATTGTACGATTCCCTTGAGTTCTTCAACTATGAGATTCTTCTTCTTCTTATGGATCTTTTGCCCATAATCTTTCCCTGGGTAATAAGTTGCAGCAACTGGTATTTATATCTCCTAATAACTTGTCCCAGTTTGCGCTTTTCAATAGTAAGTACCAATTCTCTCTCTTTCTACATTCTTCGCAAAACCTCCACATTCGTCACTCTATCTGTACACGATATTCTCAGTATTCTATGGTACATCCACATTTCAAGTGCTTCTACTCTTTTGGTATCGACCTTTTTCAGTGTGCACGCTTTCATTTCGTAGAAAAGAATCGACAGCACGTAACATCTCACAAGGTAAATATGGCCCAAGCTTTTTCCACTCTGATCCTGATTTCTTCAGAGCTATCGTTATTTTCGTTTGTTAACAGTTTACAGGTAATTATATTTCCTCACACGTTCAATTATTTGACCATACACGATTATGTCTTCTTTCATTGTATATTTCTGTGATATAAACTAATTTTCGTATAGGCCATGCTTATCCAAAAATTGGTTAGTTGTTGCAGAAATGTCTGGTGCAAAAAAGGTATTTTTATATATTTTTTAATGATTATTTTGTTTATTAAATTAACTCTTTTCTGAAGATATTTGGATCCAAATATATCGTGCAGTAAAAAATATATAGGACAGACGGGACGTTTCTTCAAGACGAAGTTCAACGGACATAAAATGAATTTCATGGAAAAAACTTCTATTTTTGCCACTCATTGTTTAGAAAATGGCCATCCTTTTCCGACAAAAGATAATCATAAAATTTTACATGTAGAATCAAAAAAAAAGAAATTTGATTATTTAGAATCTGTTGAAATTTTCGAATTAGTTCACAATAATAATAACGTAAAAATAATGAATGTACGAATCTATGCAAATCCAAAATATAAGTATCATCTGTTTACCAATCTTCTTTGGCATCCTAATGGTTGATAGCCGCCCTCTCTTTTTTAACCTGTTTTTATCACCTCTTCTCCCTGTACATGAATAAAAACCTTGTCCTGCTTGTTAAGTCTTCAGTTGTCTGAAGATGGGAGAGTTAGTTCTCGAAACTTGAGTCACAGTAAAATGTGTAAAATATCAATTTATTGGTACTAAAACATAGTAATTACTACAATTTGTTAGAATTATTCTGTTTTATATTTAATATATTGAATAGGATTTCTATCGAGTACAAATTCCCGTTTTCATTATTTAAGGAATTCAAGTATTTCGGATTTCTAACAAAAAGGTTGTTCTGCACCTGAAAAAAATGTAAATCTGGCAACGCAGCCTACCAAATCCGATGAGTGTTAGACAGGTGTGGCAGAGTAGATACTATCTAAGACGTGTAGAAAGATAAGCCAGAGTGGGGCAGCTGTTCCACCATCGTCGACTTGATCTATTCTAGAATTAGATAGATGGCTCTGTCAGGCCGTTATTTCGTCCTAATTATTTTTATTTTATGGCCTACCAAGTGCTGAAATATTATCTTTATTTTCGTTCGGGTTATTTTTCTGCTACGCGTTGGTAATTTATTTTACTTGTCTGCGGGTTACAGCCATATATTTGTACCAATTAATGGGAGTCAGTATTTTTATTTTGGTCGAATGAAAGCGTTTCGTTGCGACAAAATTCCAACAAATGGGTGTCACTCAACGGAAATTTAGCTGGTATAAAACATCTTGAAGTGAAACGAAAGTACCTACGTTCCGCTTAGAGGATGTTCTTGGGTCCACTTTTGGTTTTTTTTCTCTGGAATTTTGGATTCCAGAAACACTAGTAAGAGTTAGTTGTAAAACGAAAATTGCTAATATTTAATTGAATCAGTCTTCACTTCATGAAAATTCACATTAAATAGTATTAAATGAGGTTATTCTGATTTTCACAAATTTTTATGGTAAAATTTTGATATCCAAACAGATTTAATCTGTTAATCTACTATAATTTTAATTTCGAAAAAATGTTATTCAAAAATTTTCAGAATTAAATTTATGTCTTATAAGCACAGCTTATAATTAATAGACGTATAAAATCAAAACCCAATATACAATATCAAAATGGGCAAATAAACTATCAGTATTATTATTATAAATGGAATAAATAACCCAACAAATATAAATTTTATTTTTTAAATGTGAAGTAGGACCGATACAGACTTTATCGGAATTCTAATTGTTTTTTGAAGATATATTACATATTTTGAGAGATTTTTGAAGTAACTTATTCAAATATATTAAATATTTCAAATAAATTATATTTTCTGAGAAGTCCTTAAATTATGTTTTGTATTTTTGAATAGTAATTAGTTTTCATAATTGTAAGATCAGAAACAAAATTTTGTCTCCTTCAAATATTCATTTATTAATTTTAATTGACAATTTATAATTGTTGCTTTATTTAGTTTATTGAGTTTTGATTTTATACATCTATCAAATATAAGCTGTGCTTATAAGACATCAATTTAATTTTTAAAATTCTTGAATAAAACTTTTTGATATTTAAATTTTGTAATATTCCTTGTGTCATGTAAAAAACCTCTTCTTATTATTTTAAGTTTTATTGGTATTATAGTACAACAATTATTTCGCTTTCACAGAAGCATCTTCAGGTAGGTGGTATCTTACAGTTTGAATAACTAAATTTGTTTTCGAAATCGGTTTCTAATTATTTTAGAGTAGGTACAAAAATTTTTATTGAGCACTAAAGCTCAAAAAAAAGGAGTCTGTAAATTCCAGTTTATCTGAATATGTTTAACAGGGGTGAGTTATTTAGATCTAATTGTTCGTTAAGTACTATCCCAATTTTGTCGTATTTATTCATATCTTTAACGACTGACAGGTTTAAGACATAACTTTTACTTTCTATATGTAAAATTCCAAAATTATGTTGAAAGTATGACCTGTTTCTAACAAATAGTTGGAATTTCTTTTGATATTGAAAAAACTCTTCAAATGTTCACAAATTTTATGTCGAGTTCCAGTCTGTAGAAAGTAAACTTTTGGGCAACTACCGTAGGTTAACTTATTAAACAAAAATAATTTTTTAATTTGTACCTATAAAACAACAGAAAATTTCATCTTTATATCTACGCCAATATAAATATTTCATAAGGGGATTTTCGTTGACTTAGATTCAATATTGAATACTTATGCTACCGAAGAACTTAATGGATTTTCCATAATCAAACATTTTTGAGATTTAAATATTTTATTTTTAAATTTTAGAAATAAATTATTAGTAATCTCTCTAAACATTCTCACAAGAAGACTTAGTTGTAAAACGAGATTGTTTTTGTCAACAAAATTTCCTCCGAAACAAGTGAATGACTTCTATATTAAAATTGACGTTTAGTTTTCGTTTAAATACGTTTATATTTTATTTTTCCATTTTATTCCTACAATTGATTGTATTAAAACGTGGTTTTAGCCGTATTTAATTTGATTCCTGTCGAGTATGTATTTTTAGATTACATAAAATAATAACAATCAAAAATCTAGAATCTGTGGAATGAAACAATGAATCATAAACGGACCCTACCATATATTGAAATAAATATCACAATCTTTATGAATCCAAAAAAACAAGTTGAAACGTCTGGTTTCTTACGCTTGAAGTTTGAAAATCTTCTACAATATATATTAAAAATTATATTGAAATATTAAAATTGTATCATAATATGCATTAGTAATATGAAATATTTTTAATGTCTAGGAAAAAACCTTTTCACTTTCCATGACTTAAAGCGTATATATACCATATCTACATACATATATAGAAAAATTTACTACTCCAAAATTATCTAAAAATTCTTCAAATGAAGGATAGAATGAAAACGTTGAACCAGATCTTCAACATTTGTTTCTTTAATTAATCATCAATTTATAAAATTATTCGGAGTAAAGGAATTGTTAATAATCTGTGTCTTGGCAACGATAAGATGATAATTCATAAAATAAAAAATTAAAAATGGTAATTTTTGTTTTACTTGATAGAAGGCTTTTTTTAAAAACTTACGTCATTCTGTTATACCTCGCTACAAATTTTAATTTTATAAAATTTTTCGAAATCCTTCAAATTACTTCAAATAAATACCTTAGAAAACACGATAATTTTATGTTGGATTGAATGGAATCAATTCTTGGGAACTGTTATATTTGTAAGAGGTAGTTTATGAAAATTAGGAAAATCGACAATAACTCTTGTTATTGTCGAATATTAAAAAAATCAAAACATTCAATATAATTATTTAAATTCTTCGCTGAATTTTTGAAATATCATTTCACTAAAAATAAAGGTTAATAATCAATTTTAATCAACTTCTCCAATATAATTCACTAATTACAATTCAAAATTCTACATACATATACGTCTTAAGTGAAATGAGCAATTTACGATGATGAGATAAATAAATCATGGCCTTTTTTGGAAACACCAAGAATATTATTGAGTAACAGTAGGATTTATTGTTTTTTTTGTTGCAGTTCAAAATAAGAAAGGACAACTTTCTCATGCCTGACTAAAATAAAAAGCGAAATTATTCATGAATGATATCTTGTTCTTGGTTATAAACCATGGAAGGAATTTAAGGTCATTAAAATAATAAATTCATTTCGAAGTCACGAAATTATTATTCAACATTCATCCCGCTTGCAGAGGTTGGAAAATAAAAATCTTCAATTTTCAATTCGGAGAATATTTAATATTTTTCAAATAAAGAAATAAAATAACACATTTGCGAAGTCATTAACAATAAAAATAGTCATTTTCTTCATTCAGTTACAATAGGTACAATATAATGATATGATTAAGAAATATATTTACAAAGAACAACTCGTTTACGGACAAAGTTATATTACATAAAGTCGAAACAGTCCAATATTAACATCACGAGCCAAGTGAAGTTTCTAGCGAAAACAAAAGACTGATAGCTTCTCGGCCATTCCAAAAATAAATCCAGTATCTCAAGGAAAAAATAGTTATAATTCTCTTCATATCGGACCATCATAAATATTTAAAATAAATATAATATATACAATAAAAAATTCTATTATAGTTTGGTCGCGTACACGATTCAAATATCACAACTATTCAACAGTAACAGTTTTTTAACTTGAAATAAGTGACAGAGCCGAGCAAAGAACACTATCAATCCCTCTTTCGATTCTGGAAAGTTTGGCGAGTCCTTAGCTTTTTTTATCCATAATATCACACATACAAGTCCACAAAATTAAAATCGTGGTGACACAAATGTTCAGAAGAGACTAGTTAATTAGGAGTCTACATTAACACAGCATTTATTTGGCTTCTCTAGTACCTTTAGACACCTAAGTTTAGGGATGCATACTAGGTGATGAACCTAATCTTGGGCCATATAGAGAATAGTGTGATAGGTATGGTGGTAAACCTGGATGTGACAGAGGAAAACTAGACAGAGGAGAAGTTGTCAAAGAGGGTGGTAGCAGTGGAGGTTTGGAATATGGGTGGAACCTTGCAGTTGCCAAAGGACTAAGGGGCGGTGTAGGGTATGTCCTATGGAACAAGGGATGTGAAGGAGGTAAGCCTGGATTACTCAACATAGATAATGCACTGCTTGCTTCACTCACTGCATTGTGAACACTTGTGTGAGTCCTTAGATGAGCTAAAAGTTCTTCTGAGCTAGAAAATCGTTTGCCACAATAAGCTGCGTCACCGGATATCCAATTACAAACGTATGGTAGGTGAGAAGCTGCCGCCAAAGCTGCAAGTTGTGCGTGAGCATAGGCAGCGGCGGCTTGACTATGTCCGAGATACGAAGAAGATGTTGGCACTTTGGCATGATCACATTGGGCACAACCAGCGGGACAAACACCAGTTTTAACACTTCCAACACTAGACGGAGTCAGTAAATGCGAATTCACGCTACACCCTGTACAGTACGGATCACGACACACTGAGTCTGCCGTTTTCAGCCTGCCATATCCCAGGTATGGATTCAAACCACCGTTCTTCATTGCATGGTGCTGCGACATCAAACTACTGGTCATGAAATCCACTGGAAGGCCAGGAAGTCCGGGAAAACCTGCTGGATATCCTGGTAAATATGGCGAAGATACGGGTACTCCAGGTCTGAAAGTTCCAAGTGGAAGATCCTTAATAGATGGATCAGAAGAAGATGTTAAGATATTAGGAGTGAAGGCTGTCTTCGAAGCACTCGATGAAGGTGTTCTTGGACTACATCTCTCATTATCTTTTTCTGGAGAAGCTGAATTTCTGTCACTTCCGTTTTGGACCTCGCTAGCCGGAGTTTTTCGGTCTGAGGACGAAGGAGGTCTCGGCGAAGATGCACTGTTTGTACTCGCGCAACGAATACTCCCGTTCTTCGAGGCCACAGGGGTTCTGACTCTGCTCCCACTAGAGGCGGTGCTGGATCTATCTTCGGGAGATCTGGACTTTTCTCTTGATGGACACGAGCTTTCGTAAGATTTGAAACTAAGCTTGTGATGATTGTCCGTGTTCGAAGAGTTGTTTGGTTTATCTTTGGAGGTTTCGGATTTGGCGTTCTTGCTCGATTTCTCAGCACTCTGGATGAGCTTCGAGTTGGGAGCATCCGCTCCAATTTGGCTGCACGTTTGGGCTAGAAGGGCCAACGGACTCTTTTTCGCATCCAACTGCAAAGAAAAAACATCATTAGGGTATAGATTCGACATATAGATATGAATATGTTACAACTCCGTTAATTCGATAGGAAGCCGAGTAGAATTTTAAATAATGTAAATGAATAAGGACTATTTATTGTCTCTACAAGAACACCAAATGTTATGATATGTGTCGTATTGAAATTTTAGAAAGCATTCATGAATTATCCAGACGATAGAAGCATTCCTTCATGAGATCCATTCGAACATAAATATTTATAAAACTCGATGATTAAATATCGCTGGAAGTTTATAGGAATTTTACGAATGAACTCGTTTGCAATTCGAATGAAACAACTTTAATTTCATTCAATGTAAATTGGGAATTGAAATTCTAACAGAGATTTGAAAATAAGGGGTTTCCCAATAAGATTTTGAATAGCACAGCTGACATTCGACAAGTGAAAACTACGCCACTACTAAAAACGGAACGATGCACGTCCAAGAACGTATTGAAATTGTTAAAATTTACTACAAAAATGGTAATAATATTGCAGTCCTAAAGCATTTTTGGGACGTCGTGAAGCACCTTCTCAGCCGGCACTGGTGGAAAAAATTGAGGTGTGAAGAATCGAAACCGTGTCCGTCGCTCAAAAACAACGAGATTATTGCTGCTGTAGCCTGTAGAGTCGATTCTTGGTCGATCTTTTTGGAATTAGGCATTCCACAAACAACATTACACCGTATTTTGCATAAAACCTTAAGGCTTTTAAAGTTCAGTTAATATAAAAACTCATCCGGTCGATCACCAGAAACGCTGTATCTTCGCTGATTGGATCTTTGAAATGCATCAAAAAGATTCGAATTTTCATCGAAAAATCATTTTCAGTGATAAGGACCATTTTCACTTTGGTGGCTACGTTAATAAGAAGAATTGTCACATTTGGGGTCCGGAAAAACCAATACTTGAATGAAAATTAGGCTGGTGCAACTATTATGGTGAATGGATTGCGCTACTGAGCTATGATTAATGAGTTTTTATAGCCGAAATTGGAAGATATTGATGTGGACGACTTATATTTTCAGTGAGAATGCGTTACGTGCCACACAAGAAACTAAACAATGGCAATTTTGCACGAAAAGGCTCCTGGCCGTGTTATTTCTCGAAGAGGTGATTATAATTGGCCACCGAGATCTGATGATTTAACACCTTTAGACTTTTTTCTTTGGAGCCAAATGAGAGATAAGGTCTTTGCCAATGCTCCACAGTCGATTTAAGACCTTAAAGAAGGAATTCATGAAGTTATCGAGCAAATGTGGTCATGGAAAATTGTGTTGCAAACATAGCTGTGGCGGCATTTGGCTGATATCCTCTTACATTCTTAACGGCATACCTTCCTCTTCACAATGAAATATTTCTCTTATAATATACTCGTTTTTTTAATATAATAATTAAACCTCTTATTGGAAAACCCTTTTTATACCTAATTGGAGAAAATTTCTTATATCAAAACGAAGTTGAGTAATAATATTTAGGAAATAATAGAAAGTTTAAGAAGAGTAACTGAAAAGATCGAAAGAAATCTGTCTAATTATTGAAAAAGTGGAGTGATATTCTTTTATTCAATAGAATGAAAATTGAAATGGGGATGCAAATAATATATTTCCAGGATTTAATTCAATTTCCTTTAAGGTTTGTCATAGATGTCCAAAGTCCAACAAATTCTAAATTTCCTATGAGTCAAATTCACTAAATTGTGTGATCACCTACCGTGGTTGGAAGAGGCGTTAAGTACTCCGGCCTCAGATACTGATTGCTGGCTGAAGTCAACATGTTGAAACCACAGAAACAAAAATCCCAAAAATAGCACTAACAGATATCACATCAACGTTTCACGACACCGACAGAGAGATCGAATGGACGTTCTCAACTTGTGTTAGTTCATCTCTGGCAACGTAAACACAACCGTTCCCAAGCACGTCGAAAGCTTTACTGTTTATCCGGATTCACATTGCCTCCTTCCCCTACCGTGAAGTCACTTGCCATGCGGCAAATCTCGCCGTCTTCCTCTCTCTCACTAAATTTTCGACTCAGCGACGCGTGACGTCACGGAATTTGTTCCTTCTCCCCCCACCCATCTTGCCTTGTCACTTATGTGAGATTTGACACCCTCTGAGACCGCAGATCGGCCCGCTATTACATGCTCTTGTTTACTTGCCGCAATTTCGCTACGTTTCGCCTTTTAAACGACTTCGTCGGGTGATGAAATTGGCAGCCAGTAGGCTTTGAAAGTTTATGAGGGTTGATGAATACTTTATGAGTTCTTACTTTGTGCGAGACTGAGGAATGGAGAGAAATATGAATATTTCGCCGCTCGCTCCTTCTTTGATCGCTTTCGAACTTTGGCGAGGTGTTTTGTATACTTTTCAGGCGTTGTATAAAATCCATCCTTGGTGGATACAAATCAGTGTTCTCAAAGAAAATCTGACAGTGCTTCATCCAAGATTTCGGTTCTTTGGAATTGTTTTTAATGGACTAAATGAGCCTTAATAAAATATTGCTTTGGAAAAAGATACACGCCGTAAAAGTTGAATTTTTTTTCGTGTTCTTCTAATAATTTCCCTCTTAATATTTCAATTGTCATCTTAACCGACACATAAACGCATAATTATGGACGAGGAATATTATTTTATGTATTAATTTACTTTTTGTTACAGTGAATCATTTCTGATGACTAAATTAAGTGGCAGCTTTTTTTGACGAAACTTGATAGTGATTTTCAATAGAAAATACGATGTTAAAATCATTTTGGCGTGATATTGATACACTTGTTTGAACACGATAATTTCAACCACTTTAGAGAAAAACGCGATTGAAGAGTTAATGGCCTCAAAAGGGAGTTTGAAATAACAGCTAATAAAGAAACTTTAAACGTGAGGCAACTATTCCAACAGTAGAGAAGAATTAGGAACAATTTAACACAAAAAGAGCAAGCTTGTAGTGAATGTTCTATGTCTTTTCTAATTCTTGTAATGAAAGAATTTCTGTTGTTAAAGAAATCATCATTCTGTTCCCTTATAAAATTAACCGTGTATTCTTCAACAGAGTTCGTCTCGCAAAATAATTTCATGGGCATATACTGAGGATTTCATATGTCCCCAAACATAAAAATCGAGAGAGTTATAATCAGGACTTTTTGATGGCCATAGGAATCTCCATTTATAGTTGGAAGAATAACATATGGCTCTAGCAGTCGCCTATAACACCTGATTTGAACTAATGGTGAATTTTTATTATCATTAAATACTATCAAGTTGAAATAAAATAGAAAAAGGCTTTTTATTCGATAGAAGAAATATCGAAACAGATTTAATCTGTCAGTCTTCTACAGTTTTAATTTCAAAAAAATTTTTATTCAAAAAACCTTTACAATTGAATTAATGTCAAAATGAGCACCACTCATATTTAATAGAACTATATAATCAATACTCAATATACATTGTCGAATGGAATAAATAAACCAACGAATAGAAAAAAGGGTTTTAAAATCAATAAACAAATTTCTAAATAAGCACCGCTCATATTTAATAGACGTATATAATCAAAACTCAATATACAATGTCAAATGGAATAAATAAAACAACGAATATAATAAGAGTCATTTAAAATCAATAAATAAATATTATAATTATAATTTATTCATTAATTTTAAATGACTTTTTTATATTCGTTGGTTTATTTATTCCATTTGACATTGTATATTGAGTTTTGATTATATATTGTACGTCTAATAAATATGAGTGGTGCTTATTTAGAAATTTATTTATTAATTTTAAAACCCTTTTTTTTATTCGTTGGTTTATTTATTCCACTCGACATTGTATATTGAGTTTTGATTATATACGTCTATTAAATATGAGCGCCGCTCATATTTATTAGACGTATATAATCAAAACTCAATTACATTCTCAAATGGAATAAATAAACCAACGAATATAATAAAAGTCATTTAAAATCAATAAATAAATATTATAATTATAATTTATTTATTAATTTTAAATGACTTTTTTATTTTAGTTGGTTTATTTATTCCATTTGACATTGTAATTGAGTTTTGATTATATACGTCTATTAAATATGAGCGGTGCTTATTTAGACATTAATTGATTTCTAAAAGTTTTTGAATAAAAATTTTTTTGAAATTAAAATTGTAGACTGACAGATTAAATCTGTTTTGATATTCAAATTTTACTATCAAGTTGCTTCAAAAAAAGCTACCACTTAATTTCATCATCAGGAATATTCACGTGGTGCTCTCTATAACAAAAATTGAAACATAAAATAATATTCCTCGTCCAAAATTATGCCTCCGTGCTATTTTTGATAACAATTGAAAAATAATCAGCAAATTAACATTTACGCCCTGTTTCTTTTTCCACATTCTATTAAGGCATAGTTGATTTAATCGTCATATTTTGGTCCAAATCATCAGTTTTTGCCCCAATAATTATGATTCACCTTGTATAATAATAATCTTTAATGATGATGACAATAATTCTGAAATAACTTAAATATAGTCAAGCACAAGGCTTGTCTTTCGAAACGTATCTTGATTCTACTTTTGTCCATAAAAAACTTCAACTTATCTTGACCAAAAAAAGCGAAGGAAATTAACATTCTTCAGTTCCTTAGTCGATTTCCTGTCGATTTAGAAAGTATCATGAACAGAGGGTTATTTATTGCATAGAACTGTTTTGGCACCTGAAGAACCACAATAATAGATACGATTTTCTGGTACCTGTGTACTTGTAACAACCGTTTCTGGATGATTCTTCGTTTCAAGCCTCTTCAAGAACTTTACTGCCGCTTCTGATGTTTGCCGACAAACATTTCTCAACTTTTATTTTTCATGAAAGTTATCTGAATATGAAATGCGCAAATTTCATGTTGGTTCTTGGGGTTACTGTGAAATAAAAGAAATTTTTGGTGTACTAAAATGAAATTTGCAGTATTTTGGATAATTATTTTCAAATAATAAATTCCTAATCGGATTCACCTGAAGTAGATGTAAGAAAATTACATGTCTCTATTCAACAGTGAATAAAAATTCCTGAAACTTATGCTCCTCGTCTACTTGTAAAAAATAGGAAACAAATTTTATTTTCATTATTTTTTATGTCACCAAATTTTCGAAATAATACAACTCATATTGAAATCACGTATGGCTCACAGAGTCGATCACTATGTTCGGTTTGATCTATGAACTCAAAATTGAAAGTTGAAGGATAAGAATAATTAGACTAGAGCAGAGAAAATGTCTGAAATATTCCGTTTATGTTTGAATCAAGTAGGATTTAGGTTGAAAAAATACATTTACATACAAGGCTTATTTTTTCTTATTGAATGTACGGATAGTATGTATTTATTTCTATAAAATCTGCTCACATATTATTTTTCCATTGATTCATATGGCTTATACACTTAAATACGTAACACTTATCAGTCATCGTATAAAATATCCTGTATTATTAATAATTTGAATTTAAATAACTTACTAAATTTCCTGTATTCGGGATCAAATTGTAAAGCAGTTCATACAAAGTCTGTTTGAGAGTAACATAAAATTTATCACTAGGAAATATATATTCTTTAACAATATTCAAGACGAGTGCTTTTCAAAATATACAGGGTCAATCATAACTAGTGGAACATATGTTGAGGACAGGTTATTTGGATTGAAATATGCCGATTGGACCAAATATGCCTTAATAAAATTTTGATGCGGAAAAGGATAGATAGCATTAAAGTTAAATTTTTTTTCGTTTTCTGCTAAAGATTTCACTGTTTATTTCTCAATTGTTATTAAACTCTTCACAAAGACATAACTTTGGACGAGGAATATTATTTTACATATCACTTAGTTCTTTGTTGTAGGTGGCGCCATGTGAATAATTTCTGATGATGAAATTAAGTGATTTTGATTTGAAAATACGATGTAAAATCGTTTTTACGTAATATTGGCAGTATTGTTCAAATACGATAATTTGAGTTTTTGAGAAAATAAATAATGCCCAGTCATCGGGTTATAGAATGTATAAACATACTTACCGGATATGATCTGTAGCCCAGATAAATTTAGTGATTTCATCTTATGTTAAGCAAGTGAAGTATACAGTGATCACCTTTCATGTAGTATGAACAAAATTTGTTGATGTATTTAATTTAATAGTACTTATATAATATAATATTATTCAATAGTACAATTTGGTCGCAAAATTAAACAAATCTCTCGATAATCGAGAGATAGCACTAACAGCGTTTTTCGACATTGAAGGTGCTTTTAACAATACTATCTCTCTTGCTGAGGCTATCTCTGCGAGAGGAATCCATCTGCTGATTTGCAGGTGAATAAAGAATATGCTATGCAGCTTAATTATAACGATCTTACACCAGGGTGAGGTCTTCGAGTACAAGGCTGCGAAGGGCTGCCCGCAAAGGGGTATTCTCTCACCCTTACTGCTAGCGATCACTTCGCTGTGGGGAGTCGATGTTCAAGCATTTGCTGATGACCTGGCAATAATAGTGAAAGGCAAATCGGAGATGACGATATCGGCCGACCTTCTAGATATACTGGACAAATAGTGTATAAGGAAAGATATATCCCTTAACCCACAAAAGGTAGTTTTAGTACCATTCACCAAGAAACGGAAGCTGGATGGATTAGAACCGCTGACAATCCATGGTGAAACAATATAATTCTCTAATGAGACAAAATACCTGGGAATAGTTCTGGACAAAACTCTCAGTTGCAATACACACCTAGACAAAGTGTGTCATAAAGTCAGACCTGCAGGCGAATCTGCGGTAAAACGTGGGGTTTAAAGCCCGGGCAGATGTATTAGCTGTACACTATGGTGATAAGACCATAGGTAACGTTTGGCGCTGTAACGTGGTGGAAGAAGGGTCAACAAACGATTGGCCAACATAAGCTCACTCGACTACAGATACAGGCTTGCCTCGCGTTTACAACACGGCAAAATTAAAATATTTAGCGATAGTAAATCAGTGCTAAAAGCTTTAGAATCCAGCTGTTATACATCGAAAACAGTCTGGAGTTGCCGCACGGCTCCAAACAGGCTGGGTATGTATAACAGAATCTTTCTGGTTTGGATGCCGAGCCACTGAAACTATTTGGGTAACGCAGAGGAGGTCAGCCGGCGTTTGCTGGGGCCACGCCGCCTCTGTTAGGCCCAAACATTCCTTGGACCACATGACGTGGCTAAGCGCACAAAAACAGGCAGAATTAACTCTAGACTAGAATCTTTCTGGCAGAGCCATCCAGGACTGAAACATTCAAAGGCTTTCCTTGGAACAGCTTCGAACCAAAAGATGGCAGACCTAGCTCTAGGTCTGGACAAAAGCAAACCCAGAATACTTCTGTGGATTATGACAGGTCACTGCAGGCTGAAAGCGCATTTGCAACAAAATCTTCTGTATCTTGAGGACACTGAAACAGCCATGCACATCGTCTCAGAACGTTCAGCAGTAAGTCGCACCAGATTCGAGGTTTTTTGTCAGCCTGTTATAGCCCACTGCGAACTGGAAAAAATACGCCCGAATAAGATTATCGGTTTCGCGATACGCAGTGGTAGGGAGACGGACGCCCACTCACTATAAATAATAATAATAATACTGGCTACTGGGGCATATCGGTTGCATTGTGACAAGAGATGCTGGCTATGGTGCCAGGGACTGCGGGTTTGAGTCTGGCTGCACCCATGGGTGTATTTATGTACGTCAAGTGGTGGGGTATGGCTAATGACCACAGCAGTCGATGCCATAAGTCATAACGAAAGAAAAATATTGATTGAAATCATATTGAGGCATATTTAGATCAATCGCCATATGTTGGTCCAAATAACCGGTCCTTAACCTATGTCTCAATAGTTATGATTCACTCAGTTGACTCGATTAGTGACCAGATATGTAAAAATTTTCGACTGTTTCAAAACATATCAATCTCTGCGAAGTCCTTTCAAAACAGTCTCAGCATGAGTGTAACATCGTTAGAGGTCTTAATAAGAGGCTACAGTCATCCATTCCGGAAATCTTAAAAATGAAAGAGTCGCCTACCATGGAGTTGGAGGTTTATAGGGCATTTATGGGTACGGCAGTGCCATTTAGTCGAAATTGAGAAAAGCACTTTCGTGGCTACAGCCGCGTTGAAACTATCAAACGAGACGACGGGCGTAATTTATGTCAGACAAGCCGTATCTTTACGGCCACGACCCGTGATATACGGTTCTCGGAAGTCCATGTGGTGTTAAACTGCAGATCGACATAAAACCCGCCTCGAACCAAACAAATCGCTGGTCCTTAAAACGAAACTCCTTTCAGTCACGCATTTTCGAAAACAAACAATTATACGCCGCCAAAGAAGCAGCTGTCTGCGATCTCTCATCGACGGCGTATTAGTATTTGACGTTTGAAGGATCCAACCAAAACACATGGACGACAAACAGTTTACGTTAAAATTAATGGGGACTTTTTGTTGGATTCCGTGTCTTTGAAGATTGACGAGATGCTGGGTTTATCGCATTTTTCGACGAGTCATTCAATACAGTCGGGGATTGTATGGTTTCCTTCATTTGTCTCTACTGATGGCATGAAACATTCGTCTTTTGGTATGCAAACGTTTTCCGAAATTTCAGGGATACTGTGGAGATAATAATAATAATAATTGTTTATTGATCCGTTTAGACAAATACATGTATAGGATAAGTCAAAATAACAAGTTACAATAAATCAGAGAGATATTCATGCAGATTATAGTAACATCTCTCCAATAACAAAGATTAAACAGATTTTTCTAGTACTAAGTGACCTAATACTCTGTGGTAGATGATTATATAAAACAATACTCTGATACATTGGGGACATCTCAAGTTTACATGTTCTACATATCGGAATGTTTAATATACCCTGATTTTGTAAGCATGAAGACTGGATAATTTCTTTGAGTTTTTTTCATTTTTTAATATAAATTAAACCTCTCAATACGAAAATGAATGCTACTGTAAGAATAGCATGTTCTAAAAATAGTGGTCTACATGAAGATCGAGGAGATATATTGAACATCATTCGCAGAGTTCGCTTCTGCAAAACAAAAATGCTACCAATATAGGTTGAGTTACCCCATAATATTATATTGTACGATATATTTCACTCTATTGATAGCATAATAAGAGAAAGTTAATTTCTTGCACAAAACATCAATATTCCATTTAAAATTCTTATCAACGCGAATGTCAAGAAATCTAGCAGTATCTATGGACGCGTTGACAATATCCAAATGTCGAATGATCAGTCTGCGATCATTATTCTCAATTGAAAAGTGGATGCAAACAGTCTTATCAGCACTCAGCATTAGCCTATTTGCATGACACCACTTCGCAAAGCTTTGCACCAGAAGTTCACAACGCATTTGAAGCTCACCGAAGGTACTGGCCGCAACTGTCACTGAGGTGTTATCAGCAAACAAAACTATTTTAAACTTCGGTGACAGAGATTGAAGGTCCAAACCAGTGCTAAAATTGAAGTGGTCCCAGAACCGAATCCTGGGACACTCCCAAATCTATATTGCGCTCAGCAGAGAAAGAGCTCTGGACCTTGACAGTCTTAGATCTACCTTTCAGATAACTGAGTAACCAGTCTGAAAGTACACCCCTAAAATCCAGGTTATAACGCTTTCCGATAATAAACTGAAAAGGTAGACAATCGAATGCCCGGGACAGACCGAAAAATAAACAGGCGATATATGTGCCGTTATCGAGACAACTCTACAAACCTAATGGCTGCCATTTGAGTCGAACAACTTGATCAAAAGCCCTGCTGCGCAGGTTCCAGAATATAAAACTTGTCAAGGTAGTTTTTCATTCTATTGAAAACAATTCTCTCACACACCTTAGAGAAGGAACTTAAAATAGAAATGGGTCTATAGTTGATTATGTTATGTACATAATTTTTTTCATGTATAGGAGCAACTATAGCTTTTTTGAGTAGAGGAGGAAACACATCTAAGCTAATAGATAAGTTCATACATTGCTAGAGAGGATGAGCAATTTCGGAACCTATTAACTTTGAAATTTTTGAAGAGATGAAATCAGTTCCAGTGCTCTTATTATTTTTGAGTAGTTTTACACTCTCCATTACTTCATTCTCAATAACAGGATAAAAGAAAAAATTACTATTTAACATACCAAAAGTAGTACACGAGCAAGATAAAGAGCCTCTATAATAAAGGTTTAGTGACAGTGGATAATATCATTATTTATAAATGTGAGGCGACAAATGATTTTTTATTCGATTATCGGCATAAAGAGTATTGATGACATTTTCACTTTATGAAAATCTATACTGCATAAAAATTGAAGTGGATATAGTCCAGGAATATAAGGGATGAGAGATAGTAAGCCATATTGTATAAACCTTCATTTTGGTACCCTGAAACTTCTTTCAAAAATTTATAGATGTAGAGATGAGTGTGGACAGCTCAGTGGTATAGCATCGAGCTCGTTACCGGAAGCTCTCGAATCTTGTTCAGGTGGAAAAGAAATTTCATAAAATTTGAATATCAAAACAGATTTAATCTGTTAGTCTTCTACAATTTTAATTTCAAAAAAATTTTTATTCAAAAAACTTTTAGAATTGAATTAATGTCTACAATAAGCACCGCTTATATTTAATAGACGTATATATTCAAAACTCAATATACAATGTCAAATGGAATAAATAAACCAACCAATATTAAAAAGGCAATTCAAATTAATAAATAAATATTTGAAGGAGACAATTTTGTTTCTGATCTTAGCATAGTGAAACCAATTCCTTTTCAAAAACATAAAACACAACTTAAGGATTTCTCAAAAAATATAATTTATTTGAAACATTTAATATATTTAAATATTCAAATAAGTTAATTCAAAAATCTCTCAAAACATGCAATATATCTTCAAAAAACAATTAGAATACGGATAATCTCTTCATCGGCCCTAGATAACATTTAAAATATCAAAATCAACTAACCATCAGTATATCATACCTTAGAATGTAACACGGAACTTGTTTGAAACAGACTAACTTTAAAAATCCAGGTAGTCAGTTCGTCACAAAATCACAGAAAACTGTAAGGCATTCTATGGTTTTCTTCAAACCATTGACATTCCATAATGAGAATTATTCGAGCCTAAATGTAATTATATATTTTGTATAAAATAAAATTTTTATTTCAAGAAATTTTATAGTTGGACGGGTGTCGGCCACCATTTTACTGTTGGGTCAAAAATTAACAGTGCTGTGACCTAAAGTGGTGCAGTAACAAAGCCTACCCAGTCCACAACTGAACTCCTAACTCGCACAAGATGAAAAACGGGTCTTCAGAAAAGATCTAGGGGTATTAGGATAATAATAAAAACAATAATAGAGTATCCGCGACAGATATTCAAAGGTCAAAAAATCGATTTTTTTTACACATTGACTGCAAATATCTCGTTTTCTATGGGTTTCATGTTATTTGCGTTTATTATAAATATTGTGAAGAATTGAATTTTCTACAACTCTTGTTTCATCATTTTTTTATATCTTGAACCATTTTCGAGATAGAGAGCATGCCCTAACCAAGTTTAGACTTGGACCATTTATGTGTTTCATAGATCTTACTGAAAAGCCTTTGATAGAGTGTGACTGGATGATGTTCTACGCATAATGCAAAGCAAAGGTATTCCAAACATTTAAATACATATAGTGAAAGATTTACATTCCAACACAACAACACAAATCTCAGTAAACGGCAACCTATACAAAGATGTATCGATAGCGTCAGGGATTCGACAAGGGGACTTTCTAAGTCCATTTTTGTTCAATCTAGCAATGGGCCAAATACCTGAATTGGTTAAAAGAACAGCCCCAAGCTACAAAGTAAATATGGATGAAATCAAAATAATATGGTATACTGATAATGCCGTTATTATAGTAGAAAACGAAGACGATCTACAAAGACTCCTATATGCATTTCATATGATAAGTCAAAAATTGAACATGGACATATCCACAATAAAAAAAACAAATTAATAATAATTAGCAAGGGGCCCTTAAGATGCAAACTGGTGGTGGACGACAAGCCCATAGAGCAGGTTATGTTTAATTACCTCGGAGTTGAGGACTAAGAAGCCAAGTGTACAAGGCGAATATAATTTCAGGATGCTTAGGGGATGTGATCTGCAACAACAAACAAAAGCAAGGAAACAAAAGTAAGAACTTATAAAACCTGTATTAAACTAGAGCATGAGCAACATAAACATCTACTAAAATACGATGACTTTCGGCAGCCTTTTTTTTCATGTTGAAGTAATGTAGTGAAATTCCCCTCAAAAAGACATTATTCGAAGCAAGCAGAAATTATGTTATTTACACTTTAGCTAAAGGACAGATATTGACAAGAAAGCCTTATGATGACACTTCAAAATGAAGATGTTGTCATATGAAACAAAATAATGATAAACTATCGGGTGTTTATTTTTAGAGTGATAGAACTTTAACTTGAAATAAAACATATTTAAATTAAGATTGGAGCCAAATTTCTTTTTATTTTAAAGATAATTTTATGACATTTTTGTTTCAAAAATAACTTCCGGTATATGTCCACCACGACTAGCTCTGAGGAACCGCATTCGACCAGACCAATTTTGGACCACTTTTTCGAGTAATTCAGGGCTTATTTCATCAATAACATAAGTTATGTTGGCTTCCAGAGCGTCTATTATTTCCGTTTTATCAGCATAAACCAATTACTTGACATAACCCCAAAGAAAATAATCCAGTGGAGTTATGTCGCATGATCTTGGAGGCCAATTAATTGGACCATTTCTCGAAATAATGTTATCGCCAAATCTTTCTTTCAATAAATGAATTGTTACGGTAGCAGCATTAGGTGTAGCACCATCTTGTTGGAACCAAAACACTTCCGGGTCGATACCATTCAAATTTTGAAACGAATAATCATTGATCATCGATCTGTAACGAGACCGATGTTGTCTTCAGCGTGTAAAGCACACCATTCAATACATTTTTCAGGATGCAATGGAACCTGCAGAACTTCTTAAGGATTGTTTTCACCCCATATACGGCAAATTTGCTTGTTTACATAGCCGTCAACCAGAAATGAGCTTCATCTCTAAACACAATTTTACGATAAAAAAGAGGATCAACTTCAAGCTGTTCTAGGGTCCAATCAGCAAACAAACGACGCTTATTATGCTGAAGTGGTTTTAGTTCTTGAACCAGTTGGATCTTGTATGGGTTATATTTTCCGTGAGTCCAACTTGTTGTTATCGTCGACAAATAGACAAATCTGCATCATCATTAACACTATGACTTACAGCAGCGATGATTTCTTCTGTACGTACAGTTCTTTGTCTTGTTGTTGTTGTTGCATCGAGTAGAGAAAATGTTGTCCGAAATCTATCGATAGTTCGACGAATAAGCTGCTCTGATGGACGATTATGTAAACCATAAATTTAACGATCTATAAGTTTGGCGAATAGAAGACTGACTAAATTTCAATTTGTAAACGTTGTTGCGGCGTGAGTCTTTCCATGATAATTTGTCAATGCTTACTGAACAGAAATGTCAAAACAACATGGCTTCTACCTTCTGTCAAATCACAGTTATCCCTATCGAAAGTTCTGTCACTCTAAAAAAACACCCGATAGTAGAGACATCTGTTATTAAAGCCGCACTACACATCTGTTATTAAAGCCGCCATGTTAATGCTACGGATTACAAAGACTTGGGTCAAATTGTTGTCAACTGACTTTCCAAATGCAGAGCTCGAATTCCTGAACGGTCACCAGAGATTCAGTACGGCAATGAAAACAAAAACGAAAAAATATTATTTTTCACCCTTCGACCGAACGTCAAACTCCATGACTGTCCGATGTTTTTTCAGCTAATAGTCACCCTCGTTGACAATGACAAATATTATTTTAATAATAGATCCATCATCTAGTCAATAAATTGTGGTGACATGAGAACTCCGAGGAAGATGATGTATTTGTGCGGCTTGTTTCCTTCCCTTCCACCCTCCGCACCACTTTTACCCTCTGTCAACGCCGCCTGCATCAATCTTCATTGTCGTTTAGCAAGAGGTTGTCAGTGGCGGAGGCGGCTTAAACATAGAAAGAGTTGGATGTTTTTTCATGAGTTGATTTGATTTTAGGTTATCGCCATTACTTTTGCGACGCTACTTAATGGTCCATTCATAAAAAAAATGTTGAATGTTCTGACAGAATTTGCTCTTTCGTGCTTAATCAACAGTCTATTTCCTATAAAAATTTCGAAAATGTGAATAACTTTTCAAAGGAACTTTATCTATTCTTCTATTAAAATGGAATTAGAAACTACTTAGTTTTCTATCACTTTTTATCAACTGTATACACAGTGTCTTGAGTTTCGTAGTGTTTCCTACATTTTCAAACCGAATAAAACAAATTGTATCTCAACAATTATATATAGAGTGCGTCTAGAAAGTATAAGTACGGAAAAAACAAAGCTCAGTTGTAATTATTTAGTATATATGCATTTTTTATTCTTGAATTAGAAAATTATAACAAAGTATTCCACTTATTTGCTTTAAAAAACTCAATTTAACTGTAAACACTTGACTAAACGTGGAGGTACACCGGAAACTAGATCACCTCCATAATTTTCGGTGATGGTAGTCCAGGATTGTAAAATTGATTGAATTAAATCTTCTTTATTACTTGGCGCTGCTGGTTCAACTTCAATCTTCATTAGAACCAATATATTTTCAATGAGACTAAGATCGGGTGAAGCTGCTGGCCATGAAATGGTTGTCACTTGGTGTTTTTGCATCCAAGCTTGAGTATAGCACAATACTTTTCACTATTATAACATAAATAGAGGTTAATACTTGATAGAAGGTATATAAAATTATTTAAATATTTTAATATTAGCCTTCTACATATTTAATTTCAAAAAATTATATTTAATAATTATAACTTCAAGAATTAAATTAAATTAATGTCATATAAGTACCACTTATATCAAACAACATATAAAATAAACATTCATTATAAGACATCCAAATGATATAACAAAATCCAATAAATAAAAATTGTTAAACAAAATCCTATAAATTAAATATTTTGAATAGACAAAATTTTGTTCCTGCTGATCAATCTTATGAATACAAATATCTTTCAAAAATGTTTAACATAATCTTAAAAATTTCATCATAAAACTATCTTACTTAGAATATTCAATATTATTGGATATCTAACTAAGTTACTTTCTATAAAATCTCAAGATATATAAAAACATTACTGAAAAATAAGTTTTAAGACAGACTTTGTTTCGTCAGTACTCAAATAATTCATATGCAATAAAATATAACATCAATCATCAGCAAATATTTACTCACCCTTCAACAATTTAGAAAACTTCTGGTAAATGAAGACTGAAAAATTTAAATGGAGTGTAATATTAACTACAAATAAATAATTCTGTGGTTTACCCTTAATCTAAAAGATTGAAAAACAATTTAACGGCCTCTGTTATAGCACAAGGAATATCTGTATAAAGAATGTTAAGGAAACCAAATAATTATATATTATGAATAAAATAACATCAATAGAGGTTAATACTTGATAGAAGGTATATTAAATTAATTAAATATTTTAATAGTTGCCTTCTACATATTTAATTTCAAAAAATTATATTTAATGATTATAACTTCAGGAATTAAATCAAATTAATGTCATATAAGTACCACTTATATCAAACGACATATAAAATAAACATTCATTATAAGACATCTAAATGATATAACAAACTCCAAGAAATAAAAATTGTTAACCAAAATCCTATAAATTAAATATTTTGAGTAGACAAAATTTTGTTTCTGCTGATCAATCTTATAAAAACAAATTTCTTTCAAAAATGTTTGATATAATCTAAAGAATTTCATCATAAAACTATCTTACTTAGAATATTTAATATTATTGGATATCTAACTGAGTTACTTTCTATAAAATCTCAAGATATGTAAAAACATTACTGAAAAACAAGTTTAAAGAGAGACTTTGCTTCGTCAGTACTCAAATAATTCATATTCAATAAAATATAACATCAATCAACAACAAATATTTACTCAGCCTTCAACAATTTAGAAAACTTCTGGTAAATGAATACTGAAAAATTTTAATGGAGTGTAATGTTAACTACAAATAAATAATTCTGTGGTTTACCCTTGATCTAAAAGATTGAAAGACAATTTAACGGCCTCTGTTATAGCTCAAGGACTCTCTGTATAAAGAATGTTAAGGAAACCAAATAATTATATATTATGAATAAAATAACATAAATAGAGGTTAATACTTGATAGAAAGTATCTAAATTATTTAAATATTTTAATATTAGCCTTCTACATATTTAATTTCAAAAATTATATTCAAAATTATAACTTCAGGAATTGAATTAAATTAATGTCACATAAGTACCACTTATATCAAACGACATATAAAATAAACATTCATTATAAGACATCCAAATGATATAACGAAATCCAATAAATAAAAATTGTTAACCAAAATCCTATAAATTAAATATTTTGAGTAGACAAAAGTTTGTTTCTGCTGATCAATCTTATGAAAACAAATATCTTTAAAAAATGTTTAACATAATCTTAAAAATTTCATCATAAAACTATCTTACTTATAATATTCAATATTATTGGATATCTAACCGAGTTACTCTCTATAAAATTTCAAGATATGTAAAAACATTACTGGAAAACAAGTTTTAAGAGAGACTTTGTTTCTCCAGTTCTCAAATAATTCATATTCAATAATATTATATTATTCATATAATAATAATATAAAATAACATAAAAAGAGGTTAATTCTTGATAGAAGGTATATAAAATTATTTACATATTTTAAAAATTTTTAAAAAAATTTTTAAAAAATTTGCCTTCTACATATTTAATTCCAAAAGATTATATTTAATGATTATAACTGCTGAAAATAAATAAAAATAATGTCGTATAAGTACCACTTATATCATGACATATAAAATAAACATTCATTATAAGACATCCGAATGGTATAACAAAATCCAATAAATAAAAATTATTAACCAAAATCCTATAAATTAAACATTTTGAATAGACAAAATTTTGTTTCTGCTGATCAATCTTATGAAAACCAATATCTTTCAAGAATATCCAACATAATCTTAAGAATTTCATCACAAAACTATCTTACCTAGACTATTCAATATTATTGGATATCCAACGAAGGTACTTTATATAAAAACTCAAGATATGTAAAACATTACTGAAAAACAAGTTTTAAGTTCAACTTTGCGTCATCAGTATTCAAATATTCATATTCAATAAATATAACATCAATTAACAAAAAATATTTGAATATTTGAATACTGATGAAGCAAAGTTGATCTTAAAACTTGTTTTTCAGTAATGTTTTACATATCTTGAGTTTTTATATAAAGTACCTTCGTTGGATATCCAATAATATTGAATAGTCTAGGTAAGATAGTTTTGTGATGAAATTCTTAAGATTATGTTGGATATTCTTGAAAGATATTGGTTTTCATAAGATTGATCAGCAGAAACAAAATTTTGTCTATTCAAAATGTTTAATTTATAGGATTTTGGTTAATAATTTTTATTTATTGGATTTTGTTATACCATTCGGATGTCTTATAATGAATGTTTATTTTAAATGTCATGATATAAGTGGTACTTATACGACATTATTTTAATTTATTTTCAGAAGCTATAATCATTAAATATAATCTTTTGGAATTAAATATGTAGAAGGCTAATTTTTTAAAATATTTAAATAATAATAATAATAATATAAAATATAATTTATTGAAATTTAATATGTAGAAGGCTCATATTAAAATTATTAAATAACTTTTCACTATTAATGGTACCATCAACTGTACAGAGAGGCGTAGCACGACGCTGAGATATTGCTCCCCAAACCATTATTTTGGTGGGAAATTTGGAAATTTGACAGGTGACAGGTTGTTTTATTAGGATTTTTATGTAATTTCCACCAAGTTGGGAACAACTTTCATTAGATATAAACATTAATTATTGAAATTATCTTCTTGACAACGTTGAGAAAATTCTATCCTCCGTTCCTTTTATAAAGGTGTCATTAGAAGGATTTCTTTTGGTTCCCTTGATATGTAATTTTGTCTTTTCAGTGACATACGGACGGTTTCTGGACCTACTTTATATTTCGTTGATTTCCAAATCTGTTAGCCAATTTGCGAAACCCCAGGCGCGGATTGTGTCGTTCTAAGGCCAATAAAGTGTTCAAATTTTTTCCTTTAATCTTACGCGGTCTTCCTGAAATCCTCATATCCATGCCATTTTTATCCTCTTTATTGTCTCATATACAGCACTTTCTTCCTGTTCAATCAATTGCATTAATTCTTTAACGTTTCGAAATCCTTTTCAGTACAAATATTCAACCTGTTGTCTTTTTCTAGTTGCGACAATATTTCATAAATTGCATACCTGTTGACTATCAACAATATATAACAAATAGTATTGCCATGTAACTTTGGCCATAGATGATCGTCCTCACATCCTATTTTCTACATTACTTTTGTCTTAGAATGTTAAAAAAAAGAAGTATATTAAAATTATGAGAAATAATCCGGATATAATAATGTTTAATCTTAAGAAAATTGTAGGAGATTTTTAGATTAAATTTGTAGAGTTCCAACAAAATGACTGAATCATTTTGAATTCTTACCAAATCCTATTAATTCGAATAAAACGATATAGAACGTTTTGTGAAAAGCAAAATGAATTCGAGCATCATCGAACCGTGTGATTCAAGTGGTCGGAAACTGACTGTTTTGTAATGACTGTATTCCGTCCATCAGACAGCAGGGGCAAGTTACGTAATAACGCAAGGTTCTTGTCTGTCAGGGCAGTATTGTCACAGCTGTCAACCCTGAAAAGGGGCTAATTCCGGTCTGGACGATGCACCCCTAGTCGAGAGTTTTCGGGTTACATCCCAAAGTGCAGGCCTTTGTTGGAATGCGGTGAACTTTGAACCCACTTTTAGCATTTTAACTACAAGTTGAAACATCAACTCGTTCGAATGAGAGAATGCATTATGCAAAAGGGAAATGTTTTTTAAAAGGGCAGGGGATTAAGTATGTAGTTTTATTGTTACGATTTTTCCATTTATGAATTGTATATGAAGAAAGCTTCCTGCGAACGATGGGTCATTTTAATTATACAGGATTATCCATTTTGTGCTTCCGAAAGTAAACACTCTTTCATTTAGAATATCGATCAAATTTTTATTTCAACATAATGCTTGGATCTTTGCCATTAGTGTGGAATACAACACCATGTCCTCCGCGTGATATCCTATAGGACTCGATCTTTGTGAGGAAATTTTTGATCACTCCAAAGATCATCAATAGTCTGAGGATTTTCGGCATGAACACGATCCTTCGCATAACCCCACAAAAAATCCAGAGGCGATGAATCACAAGATCTTGGTGGCCAATGCACATCGCCGAAACGAGAAATTACACTTCCTGGGAATTTTTCTTGCAATGAAGCCAAAACGCGTCGTATTGTATGGCTTGTTGCACCATCTTGCTGGAACCACATCTCTTCCAATTCCACGTTAAAAGAATCGTTTGGCTATAGCGATGAGAATTGGAGATTTGAGTGGCACCTACTTCATTTTCAAAGAAGTACGGGACAATCACTCCACCAGACCAAATTGCATATAGTTGTTTTTTTGGGGATGTAATGTCTAGCAGCAGTTACATGAGGATTTTCACTACTTCAAATGCGACAATTTTGCTTGTTTTCAAAGCCATCGAGTGAAAAATGTGCTTCGTCGCTGAAGAAAATTCTATGCGAAAATTCGTCATCCAAACGTTGTTGTTCAAGCACCCAACCGGCATATGTTCTACGCATTCTATCAGCTGGCTTCAGTTCTTGTATTAACTGAACCTTATGAGGATGGACATGCAAATCCAGATGCAAAATACGCCATAGCGTGCCTTGAGAAAGGCCTAAATATTGTGCGTGCCTAAGAATTGATGAATTTTGAAATTTCTTCAATACTTTCACTTAAAGTAGAAATATCTCCGGTCTAGCGTGTATTTCGATGAGGTTTGGGCCTTGAGACATCGGTAACAGATCCTCTTCGAATTTTCTCATTGTGTTACCAATTGCACGCTCAGATGGAAGATTATGTCTACCACAATCTGCCACGAAACGTTCTCACTACAGAATCATTGTTTTTGTAGTAAGTTTTCACAATTTTCAAACATTCAGCAGTAGATAAACGATCCATATTGTTAAATGGCTAACCTTCAACTGAACATATGAGGCTTGGGATCACAGTTCCGTTCGACATATGTCATTGAAACAGGGCTGTGAAATCCGGATCACGAAATGGCTAACTCGTTATAATTGACAAACCATAGTTTAGAATTGGTAATACTAAAGTTTCAACCAGCTCTTTCTGAAGTTTGCAGTTTAATATGTTTATATTGACATAGAGAACTTTCAACGTTGCAAAAGTCTTCCTGACCAATCAGACCACATATTCACGAAAACTCAAATCCTTATCAAACATCAATCCCAAATTTCCTGCGGTGTCACTAACAGGTATACTGTCAGCACTTAACATAATCTTCAGGTCACTCCTGAAATCTGTCCTTCTAGACTCTGATGCATACCAGAGAAGCTTACACTTTGGGAGATTAATCTTCAAATTATGAAACAATTCTCTCCAAATCTTCATTGATTGACCAGAACCTCTACAGATTTTAATCTAAATAAATCTGTAGATTGCAAATACTTCTTCATAGTAATTTTCAATTGATATACTTTAATAATTGAGAAATTTCTTTGTATCACATGCACGTGGCGGTTATCTAATGCTGAGTCCAAGTCTCTTCTTTCATTTTGCTATATAATCTTAATTTCGTAAAGGCCATGCTTATTCCAAAATTGGTTAGTTGTTGCAGAAATGTGTCATGTTAAAAAAAGTATTGTTTTTATATTTTTAAATGATTTTTTTGTTTATTCAAATAACTCCTTACTGAAGATATTTTGGGTCCGAATTTATCAGGTTCTTTCTCTGGAGAATGTAGTATATATTGTTTAAAAAAGAAACATAAAAAAGGCCTTTTTGAATTATATGTTGAACTTTTTTTGGTGATGAAACTTATGTAGGAGTTGATGTCTAAATAATTTGTTGAATATTTTATATTTCTTTGATTCTTTATTAGTTAATTTCCACCACATGAGATAATAACATTTATGTCTATAATGTGATACAGTTTATTTAGCACATGTTTTAAAATATAATTCTAAATTGTCATGAGATTTATTTAGATTAAAATTTGTAGAATTATTTGAATATTTTAATATTAGCCTTCTACATATTCAATTTCAAAAAATTATATTTAATAATTATAACTTCCGGAATTAAATTAATGTAATATAAGTACTACTTATATCAAATGACCAAAATCCCTTAAATTGAATATTTTGAGTAGAAAAAATTTTGTTTCTGCTTATCAATCTCATGAAAACACATATCTTTTAAAAATGTTTAACATAATCCTAAGAATTTCATCGTTAAACTATCTTACTTAGAATATTCAATATTATCAGATATCTAACTAAGTTACTTTCTATAAACCTCAAGCTATGTAAAAACATAAATAAAAAAAGTTTTAAGAGATACTTTGCTTCGTCAGTACTCACTTAATTCATATTCAATCATTTTGTCATAAAATATTTAATTTATAAGATTTTGGTTAACAATTTTTATTTATTGGATTTTGTTATATCATTTCGATGTCTTATATTGAATGTTAATTTTATAGGTCGTTTGATATGAGTGATACCTATATGACATTAATTTATTTTAATTCCAGAAGTTATAATTATTAAATATAATTTTTTGAAATTAAATATGAAGAAGGCTAAAAATAAAATATTTAAATAATTTTATATACCTTCTATCAAGTATTAACATTAACCTCTATTTATTTAATTTTATTCATAATATATAATTATTTGGTTTCCTTAACATTTTTTATACAAATAGTCCTTGTGCTATAACAGAAGCCGTTAAATTGCCTTTCAATCTTTTAGATCAATGGTAAACCACAGAATTATTTATTTGAGTTAACATTACACTCCACTTAAATTTTTCAGTATTCATTAACCAGAAGCTTTCTGGAATTGTTAAAAGGTGAGTAAATATTTGTTGTTGATTGATGTTATATTTTATTGAATATGAATTAATTGAGTACTGAGGAAGCAGAGTCTATCTTAAAACTTGTTTGTTAGTAATGTTTTTACATATATTGACATTTTATAGAAAGTAACTTAGTTAGATATCCAATAATATTGAATATTCTAAGTAAGATAGTTTTATGGTGAAATTCTTAAGATTATGTTAAACATTTTTGGAAGAGATCTGTTTTCATAAGATTGATAAGCAGAAACAAAATTTTGTCTACTCAAAATAGTTAATTTATAGGAATTTGGTTAACAATTTTTATTTATCGGATTTTGTTATATCATTTGGATGTCTTATAATGAATGTATATTTTATATGTCGTTTGATATAAGTAGTACTTAATATGACATTAATTTAATTTAATTCCTGGAGCTATAATTACTAAATATAATTTTTTGAAATCAAATATGTAGAAGGCTAATATTAAAATATTTAAATAATTAAATATACCTCTATTTATTTTATTAAAATCTGTAGATGTTCTGGAGAATTAATTCCAGCGATTATTCTGTAATATTCAATTTATCTCCTTATATACTTTCTTTCCTCGATTGAAAATTTTAAGAAAATTATTATATTGCAACTAACAGTTCCAGATATTTCGAAATATGAACCTGATGCGATTTAAGTCTGCGAAACCAATACATTTCGCGGGCAAAGAAGCAGAACGGCTTCCCGTTGCGCAACCGAAATCAGCCCCCTTCTGTTGTTTCTTGCAGCCATTGAGAAAACATATTTATTACAGAAAAATTGAAAAGACCATATAATATGAATTATGGAGTCACGGCTCGCTTGATCGCGGCATATAGAGGGAAGGAGAGACGGATCCTATAAATTTTGTCCGCGTAAACTGACGGCATCCAGCACTATAGATAATAAATGCCTGGTTGTACTTTATGGCACCCTAATAAATAAGCCGGTTATATTCTATTATGAACCTCAACAGAGAATGGCCGTCCTCCTTTTGAAAGCCATTGTCGTTCACTTACTCGCTCGTATATTATAACATTGTGAGAGCACCAACCACCATTATGTGAGGAGCGCCACCCCATCCTGCCTTGCAAAAACCAATTATTATTTTTTATGTCATACACCTGGTGCTCAATTTGCCCACTTTTTCCGCTGAACCATGTAATCAGGGACAAAATTGAGTTCTGGGAGTATTATCACGAAACTAAATCAACTCTTATTGGTGTTTTCGGTTGTGTAACGTCATAAGTGCGTTCGTGTCGAGATTTCGACAACATTAATTGTGGTAGGAACAGATAATCGAATTTGTTACTACTATTAACTGTATCTGATCCGTTCCATATAATTCGGAATGTAATCATACAATTTATTAGTTTTGAGTGCACTTTTTGGAAGATCGATTTAAAATTAAAACGAAAAAATAAATTCATAAAATACATTTGATTAATATTAGGGGTGTGTTCGTAATGTTAATACGAACAAGGTGAAAGTAAGACATAAGAATAAAAACATTCTTAAAATGAAAAATGAATTGGAAGTAAAATAAAATAAATGGAGGTTTATACTTGATAGAAGCTATATAAAATTATTCAAATATTTTAATATTTACAGATATATTATGTTAGCCTTCTACATATTTAATTTCAAAAAATTATATTTGATATTATAACTTCAGGAATTAAATTAATGTAATGCACTGCTCATATCAAACGACATATAAAACAAACTTTCATTATAAGACATCCAAATGAGATAACAAAATCCAATAAATATAAATTGTTAACAAAAATCCCATAAATTAAATATTTGAGAAGACAAAATTTTGTTTCTGCTTATCCCTCTTATGAAAACAGATGTCTTTCAAAAATATTTAACATAATCTTAAGAATTTCATCATAAAATTATCTTACTTAGAATATTCAATATTATTGGATATCTAAGTTACTTTTTAGATAATCTAAACAATTTATATTTATTGGATTTTGTTATTTCATTTGGATGACTTATAATGAATGTTTATTTTATATGTCGTTTGATATGAGCAGTGCTTATATGACATTAATTCAATTCGTGAAGTTATAATATCAAATATAATTTTTTGAAATTAAATATGTAGAAGGCTAACATAATATATCTGTAAATATTAAAATATTTAAATAATTTTATATACCTTCTATCAATGGTCCTTGTGCTATAAAAGAGGCCGTTAAATTGCCTTTCGATCTTTAAGATCAATTGTAAACCACAGAACTATTTAATTTGAGTCAACATTGGACTCCATTTAAATGTTCAGTTTCCATTTGCCAAGCCGCTTTCTGAATTGTTATAGGAAAGTTAATATTCTTTGTTGATTGATATTATATTTTATTGAAAATGATTGAATAATAATGAGCAAAGTCTCTCTTGTTTTTTAGTAATGTTTTTACATATCTTGAGATTTTCTAAAAATTAACTTAGATATCCGATAATATTGAAAAGTAAGATGGTTTTATGATGAAATTCTTAAGATTATATTAAACATTTTTGCAAGATATCTATTTTCTTAAGGGGGATGGGCAGAAACAAAATTTTGTCTACTTAAAATATTTAATTTATAGGATTTTTGTTGACAATTTATATTTATTGGATTTTGTTATCTCATTTCGATGTCTTATAATGAATGTTTATTTTATATGTCGTTTGATATAAGCCGTGCTTATATGACATTAATTTAGCTCCTGAAGTTATAATATTAAATATAATTTTTTCAAATTAAATATGTAGAAGACATAATATATCTGTAAATATTAAAATATTTAAATAATGAATCGGAAGCCTTATAAACTATAATGAAGGTAAAATAGGAAGGCCTTTTACTTGATAGAAGAAATATAACAAAATTTGAATATTAAAACAAATTGAAATATGTTTATCTTCTACAATTTTAATTTCAAAAAAATTTTTTATTCAAAAAACTTTTAGAATTGAATTAATGTCTAAAACAAGCACTGCTTACATTTAATAGACGTATATAATCAAAACTCAATATATAATGTCAAATGGAATAAATAAACCAACAGATATACGAAAGTCATCAAAATTAATAAATAAATAATTAAAGGAGAAAAAATTTTGTTTCTGGTCTTACCTTTAAGAACACCAATTGCCTTTTGAAAACACGAACACACTTAAAGGACTTCTCAAAGAATATAATTTATTTGAAATATTTAATATATTTAAATATTCGAATAAGTTAATTCAGAAATCTCTAAAAACATGCACTATATCTTCAAAAAACAAATATAATTCTAAGCAATTCCGTCTTCAGTCCTCAATAATATTCCTAATATCAAAATCAAAAAACTAACCTATATCCAAACACTCAACACGTGTAAAAGGACTATTGCTTCGAAACACAGATCAACTTTATAATTCAATATTGATCTATGTTCTAACAAAATCAAAGAACAGTGTGAGTTATTTTTAAGGCTTATTTAAATTCATTGACATTCCATAATGAGATTTATTGAAGCCAAAATATAATTATATATTATATATAAAATAAAATAGAAAGGCCTTTTACTTGATAGAAGAAATATAACAAAATTTGAATATTAAAACAAATTGAAATATGTTTATCTTCTACAACTTTAATTTCAAAAAAATTTTTTATTCAAAAAACTTTTAGAATTAAATTAATGTCTAAAACAAGCACCGCTTACATTTAATAGACGTATATAATCAAAACTCAATATATAATGTCAAATATATAATGTCATATATTTATTAATTTTGATGACTTTCGTATATCGTATATCTGTTGGTTTATCTATTCCATTTGACATTATATATTGAGTTTTGATTATAAACGTCTATTAAATGTGAGCGGTGCTTGTTTTAGACATCAATTTAATTCTAAAAGTTTTTTGAATAAAAATCTTTTTGAAATTAAAATTGTAGAAGATAAACATATTTCAATTTGTTTTAATATTCAATTTTTTTTTATAATGAAGGTTCTAAAAGATGATTTATCCAGATCAGCTTATAACATTCACAGAAAAAAATATGCCGAGAAATTAACAGAGCTGAAAAGAAACCACAATTTACATAAGATAAGAAAATCAGAAAACAAAAATAATATTATATGGAAATTGATAAATTGCGAAAACAAAAGTCAAGTGCGTAAGGATGAGCAAAATCTTAGACCAGATGAATTGAACAAATACTTCGCTAATATCGGAGCTTGTATTTCAGAAAGATGTAAAGTACAAGAAAATCTAATCAATCTCTTGCGTAAAACTAAGACTAAAACTGTTCAGTCTTCATGAATGCAAAATAACAGAACTCAGGAAAGCTCTAAGACAGATAAAATCTAATCAAACCAGAGATATCAATGGAATGACATCAACCATATTGATGGAGATTTTTCCATGCATTGAGGTACCACTATGTAGCATACTCACCAAATGTCTAAAAGAGGGGCACTTTCCGGATCAGATGAAGAAGGCTAAACTAGTACCTGTCCATAAAAGAGGAGATGTGGAATTACCAGAAAACTATCGTCCAGTATCGATACTTCCTGTGTGCTCAAAATTATTTGAGATAATAATAAAAAATAGATCACTGCGTTTCTTCAAACGTCATAAAATTTTCTGCAAACAACAGCATAGGTTCTTGATGGGCAAATCATTGGAGACGGCACTGAAGGTGGTGCTTGAAAATATAGGAGAAGCTTTTGATTGGGGACAAAAATCTAGTTTACAGGCATGTGACTAATCCAAGGCTTTCGATAGTAATTCATACTCAGTGCTTTTAAACAAACTTGAATACTATGGAATCAGGGATGAGGCTCTTAATCTGATGAAAAGTTATCTGCTAAACAGAATGCAAAAAACAAGCTTGGGAGGCAGGTCTTCTTCTTGGGAGACGGCGAGTCATGGTGTACCGCAAGGTTCTGTGTTGTATCCCCTTTTGTTTGTGATATATATGAATTACTTGCCAGCTGATGTGAAATCAGATCAAACCGCCCTTTTCACTGATGACACTTTATTTTCTGAATAATGGGATGGATAACCAGGAATAGGAAGAGAAAGACAAGAAGACACTAAAGGAAACCCAGGTATGGTTCAGCGCAAATAAAATGATGATGAACAGTGATAAAACACAGAGACTACTATTTGAACCAAAGATGTCTTCGGACAGTTACATGAGGCTACTTGGTGTCATTTTGCAATAAAATCTCAAGTTTTCTGTTCACATTGACTAAATGATTCCTAAGTTGTCAAGAGTTACCTATGCAGTTAGGAGAATGAAGCAACTAGCGGGAGTTGAAGCAGCCAAGATTACTTACTTCAGCTACTTTCATAGTGTTCCTAACTTCGGCATTCTTTTCTGGGGGGATTTCTCTGAAAGTGAGGAAGTATTCATACAACAGAAGCAGGTACTGAGAATACTATGTAGCGTAAGTAGTAGATATCTCCAGAGAAAAAATTCTTACTGTGGCGTCCATTCTTATACTTACCTGTGTAATGCAGATTCATGATAATAAGGACATACTATTGAAAAACAACTTTAATAACAACTATGATACTAGAAACAAAAACAACTTCATCAGACCATACCATCGTATAAAAGTATCACAGTTGAATATAAGTCATCTAGCTATAAAAATTTTCAACAAACTGCCGTCCAGAATGATGGAATTAAATCGAATAAAGCTCAAGAATGAACTAAAATGTCTCCTAATGAATAAAGCATAAAACTCAATATAAGAATACCTGAATCTTAACCAATCAAGTAGATATAACCATCCTTTAGATCTAGTCATGCCATTGAAAGAGTTCTCATCTCTTCAAAGATGCTTGAAATAAAAGAAATTGTCACGAATAGCAACTAAACTGACAAATCAAAGTGGAAAATACATCGAATCTTTCTCAATTCTCCATGGGTGCAACCGAAAAAGAAGGTTTTCCAGGGGTGAAGTAATCGTCTACGAGTTCAATTACCAACTGACCCTTCCCATAGACTTGAATCCCTCGGCATTAGTCCCGAGCAGGCAGGGTGAGGGTCCACGGAGCAAATATATAGAACACCATATAGTAGATTATCGGAGTGGCCTCCAGAGGGCAATACTGGCAGTGCGCGACAACTACGGTCCTTTTTGCGATTTGACCGAGTGTTTGGCCCACAGGCAATGCATCTTCCTGGGCTGACGTCGAAGCCACTATCCACTGCTCTAATCTACTGTGATTTATTCATTCTGATTGGTTTAATGACGGGGGTAACTGATGGTCCTCGATTCTGTCCTGTCGTTTCGACTGATTAGATTGAAGCATGATTGGTGTTGAGGGTAGCTAGTGAATTATTGAATAAAATTAGGATGTAGTGACCACAGATGCTCCGGGCCGTTATCGATAGAGATCTTCATGGGGTCAGATAATTGTACACAAAATAATGAGCAGCTTCTAAAATTTGAAACAAATTTTGTTGGACACTATGTTTTCAGTGATGGCCGACCCCGGAGCAAAAAAGTTAACAACAATATTAACTTCCACTTCATTTAGCTTTGTCAGACTTGTATTTTTTCTTATTTTTATGTCTGTGATAAATCTATATACATATATTTGAAAACGTATTACATTATCACACATGCTCGTGGCGTTTTTCTAATGCAGAGTCTATATCGTATCTTCTTTCATTATATATTTCTGTGGAATAACCTTATTGTTGAATATGCCATGCTTATTCAAAGATCAGTCTTGTTTCGCTGAGTAATGAAAAAGTGATATTCATCTTCTTCCTCTTGTAATAGGCTATCAACCTATTTTTTCAAACTTAAACGTCCGTTTTGTGAGATGCTGAAATCCAGTACTTCCTCCATCTTTAAGATGGATTACCCATAGGTCTTCTGGCTTTCGGGAAGCCATAAATTGCATATCTCGCTTTATTATTATATCGGGTGTTTTTTTAAGTGTCTTTTGTAAAAATATGTTTTATGAGACAGTTTCGTTCTCCATGTTATTTACAATGAAAATTTCAATGATCATAATTCACATTCAAAGAAAAAAGAGATAAACTATTATAGATTACATTATTTGTGTGAGCTAAGTGTAGAGCAATTTGTATTTTGCTACAGATACAAACACTTCATAAATCTAGCAGCTTTTTATTTACGTATTTGTTGTAGTACACGTAATATTGAGGGACAAGTAAATTATTGTGAAAAAAAACACAATCGGTAGGATTTTATTGCAATCTGTATTTATGACGTGTTCTGAACTCCATCGATTCATTTCCATATGAAACTTTTACAGTTCGAATACTTTCCATTTGAACTTTATCATCTGGAGATAGGTCCCTCACACTAATTACTTGATGGCTTTCTTCTGTCTTTGAAGCCACACTGTATTCCGTTTTTAAGAATCCATTTTACTAGAAGGCAATGGATAGAAATAAATTAATTCGGCTGATATTATCAATAAGGGTTTTGATCTATGGTAATAGAAAATTTTTCAATTCGAGACAATAAAACATACAACTGTATAATAATTCTGACAAACTATTATGATTATGAACATCAAAATTGTATAGCAGATATCAATTTTAGAAATCCTTCTGAAGGAATCAGATACACTCTCAAGATTCCCAAAAGCCCCCAGAGAATAACCCTCACAAGGCCTTTCTTCCTTTCGTCCAAGGTATTACTGATAAAATAAGTAGTATCTTACGGAAACAAGATATAAAAACCATCTTCACCGCAAGCAATAAAATATCCACCTTTCTTCGATACCTCAAAGATTCAATTTCAAACGAATCTCAAGATATATAAGAAATATCGGGTGTTGTTTAGAGTGATAGAACTTTAAATTGATATAAATCACAATTAAATTAAGATTGAGGCTAATTTCTTTTATTTGAAAGGTAATTTTATGACATTTATGTTTTGAAAATAATTTCCGGCATATGTCCACCAAGACTAGCTCTGACGAACCGCATTCGACCAGACCAATTTTGGACCACTTTTTCGAGTAATTCAGGCCTTATTTCATCAATAACACGAGTTAAATTGGCTTCCAAAGCGTCTATTGTTTCTGGTTTATCAGCATAAATCAATGACTTGACATAACCCCCAAAGAAAATAATCCATTGAAGTTATGTCGTATGATCTTGAAGGCCAATTAATTGGACCATCTCTCGAAATAATGTTATCGCCAAATCTTTCTTTCAATAAATCTATTGTTGCGGAAGCAGCATGAGGTGTAGCACCATCTTGTTGGAATCAAAACACTTCTGGGTCGATACCATTCAAATTTTGAAACAAATAATCATTGATCATCTATCTCTAACGAGCACTATTCACTGTAACACTAGCTCCAGTATCGTTTTTGAAGAAATATGGACCGATGATACCTCCAGCGTGTAAAGCACACCATACAGTGCATTTTTCAGGATGCAATGGAACCTGCAGAACTTCTTGAGGTTTGTTTTCACTCCATATACGGCAAGTTTGCTTGTTTACAGAAATGAGCTTCATCACTAAACACAAATTTATGATAAAAAAGTGGATCAACTTCAAGCTGTTCTAGGGCCAAATCAGCAAAAAACGACTTTTATTATGATCAAGTGGCTTCAGTTCTTGAACCAGTTGTATCTTGTATCTTGTATGGGTGTAGACCAAGATCTTTACGCAAAATTTTCCTGCAGAACTTCTTAAGGATTGTTTTCACCCCATATACGGCAAATTTGCTTGTTTACATAGCCGTTCAACCAGAAATGCGCTTCATCACTAAACACAATTTTACGATAAAAAAGAGCATCAACTTCAAGCTGTTCTAGGGTTATTATGCTGAAGTGGCTTTAGTTCTTGAACCAGTTGGATCTTGTATGGGTGTAGACTAAGATCTTCACGCAAAATTTTCCATGTGGTGGATGCACAGAGTCCAACTTGTTCTGAACGTCGACGAATAAACAAATCTGGATCATCATTAACACTTTGACTTACTGCGATATTTTCTTCTGAACGTACCGTTCTTTGTCTTGTTTTTGTTGCATCGAGTAGAGAAAATGTTGTCCAAAATCTATCGACAGTTCGACGAATAAGCTGCTTTGACGGACGATTTTGTAAACCATAAATTTCACGAAGTACTCTGTAAGTTTGGCGAACAGAACACTGATTTTGAAAATAAATTTCAAGGATTTGTAGAGGTTGTTGCGGCGTGAGTCTTCTCATGATAATTTGTCAATGCTTACTGAACAGAAATATCAAAACAGCAGGGCTTCTACCTTCTGTCAAATCACAGTTATCTCTATCGAAAGTTTTATCACTCTAAAAAGAACATCCGATAGAATATCTTTCCACGTATTCGTTCCAGACTCATCTTCATATTCTTCCCCATCTCACGATGTCGTATTTTCGAGTTATCTATACGATCTTTCAGTGTGTGTTCCTCAGCGTTCTCATATCGTCAAATCTTAGAATTGACTTCGTCTAACTATTGTCAACTCTCGTCTCTATTTTATATGTCATAATCGAACGTGTCAGAAACGGTTTGACCGATTTAAACGTGGCAATTTTGATTTGGAAAATGAAAAGCGAGCCGAAACATCACCAAAGCTGAAGGATGAATAAATAGGAGCAAGCCTCGATGAAGATTATCACAAATGCAAGAGGAACTCTCAAAAATACTTGAAGTAACTCAGCCAGACTATAAATTGGTTGGAGTCTCTTGAATATTCTGACCCAGAAGAAACAACAGAATGCTTAGCCAAAAACCTTATGAAAAAAAAAGCTCATACATGTATATAAGGGAAAACGATCTTATGATGAATGGGTATTCAGGATAAACCCTGTATAAGTCCATAAGGACACGAGAAAAACTGAAAAACGCATCAGAAGGATCTGAGCACTCACACGTTTCAAACTGATTGGCTTTCGTCTGTGCAATGTATGCTAGTGGCTCCAAATCTGTCAAGTATCTATATTCGCTATACACAGGGACTCTAGGGTATTAAAAATACTTTAGCGCCATCTAGAGTCTCTGTGTATAGCGAATACAGATACTTGACAGATTTGGAGTCACTAGCATACATTGCACTGACGAAAACCAATCAAACGTGCGCATGTCTGCAATTTGACTCTGTGATCAACAAAACCTTGTCGAGTTTGTTTGAATATAGAATTGTTTTACAGATGTATGTTACACTGTCTCGATTTCTAGAACTTTCTATTACCATAGCTCATACTCCGTATCAATGACAAGAATCGAAAGTGAACTCAATGTATCTAAAAGCACACGAAATAAGGTTATTATTAACCATATTTACCATTTAAAAAAATAACTACTCCTCTGGAAGAAATCAAATCTCTTCAAATAACATTATATCTATTCACTTATATATGTATTGTATTCAAACCACTTGAATACATTATAAACTCCATATTCAAAACCGATAAAGTACCTAGTCACCTTAAGTTATCTGTAGTGACTCCAGTTAACAAATCAGGTGATAAACTGTGCTTGGGAATCTATAGGCCAATAAGTATCATATGAAATATTGACAAAATTTTCGAAAAATGTCTCAAGGATAGAATAACATCTTATTTAAAGGAAAATAATGTTTTATCATCAATCAATTTGGATTCATTTCAGGTTCAGGAACAGTAGATGCCATGTTCGAACTAGCAAATAATCATGAGTCTTGACAAGGGAAAAAAGTGACTTGTAATATTTCTTTTGGTACACCTTAATATGAAGCAGTTTATTTTTATTGATTGTTCTTGTTCATCATTCAAAAGATTGACAATTATGGATGCGAGTTTACAACTCCGTTCTGGAGAATGTGCTATGAATTAAAATTCATATAGAGCATTTTTTTTAATTGAATTTGTTATTCATAGCGTTCATATGAAACATCTGTATCGGCTAAGTATGTTATTTAATTGCAGTCCTTATTTTATATTTTCTAGAGATTCCTTTATGTATTTGAGAATTCTTTATTTCTTCTTAAATAATAATAAAATATAAATTATGTATAAATGTGATTGATTCGATCTTTATTGTTGAAAATTCATTTTGATTAAAATATATATTGGGTGTTTTTTTAGAGTGATAGAACTTCGATAGGGATAACAGTCATTTGACAGAAGGTACAAGCCATGTTATTTTGACATTTCTGTTCAGTAAGCATTGACAAATTATCATGGAAAGACTCACGCCGCAACAACGTTTACAAATTGTTGAAATTTATTTTCAGAATCAGTGTTCTACTCGCCAAACTTATAGAGCACTTCGTGAAACTTATGGTTTGCATAATCGTCCATCAGAGCAGCTTATTCGTAGAACGATCGATAGATTTCGGACAACAATTTCTCTACTCGATGCAACAACAACATCAAGACGAAGAACTGTACGTACAGGAGAAAATACCGCTGCTATCATAGTCATCAATCAATAGTCATAGTGTTAATAATGATCCAGATTTGTCTATTCGTCTACGTTCACAACAAGTTGGACTCTGTGCATCCACCACATGGAAAATTTTGCGTAAAGATCTTGCTCTACACTCATACAAGATCATACTGGTTCAAGAACTAAAGCCACTTTTATTGTTATTTTTATCATTATTATTATCTTGATACTCCTAAATCTTCTGTGAAGATCCCTCAGAAGCTTTTTCAGCTTGTGCGAGTTAGGAGTTCAGTTGTGTTCTCTGTAGGCTTTGTAACTGCGATCTTGCGTCACTTTAGGTCACAGCACTGTTAATTTTTGACCCAACAGACACCCGTCCAACTAGACCATACTAAGCGTCGTTTGTTTGCTGATTGGGCCCTAGAACAGCTTGAAGTTGATCCATTTTTTTATCGTAAAATTGTGTTTAGTGATGAAGCTCATTTCTGGTTGAACGGCTATGTAAATAAGCAAAACTGTCGTATATGGAGTGAAAACAATCCTCAAGAAGTTCTGCAGGTTCCATTGCATCATGAAAAATGCACTGTATGGTGTGCTTTACACGCTGGAGGCATCATCGGTCCATATTTCTTTGAAAACGATGCTGGAGCTAATGTTACAGTGAATGGTGCTCGTTATAGATCGATAATTAATGATTATTTGTTCCAAAATTTGAGTGGTATCGACCCAGAAGTGTTTTGGTTCCAGCAATATGGTGCTACACCTCATGCTGCTACCGTAACAATTGATTTATTGAAAGAAAGATTTGGTGATAACATTATTTGAAGAAATGGTCCAAATGATTGGTCTCCAAGATCATGCGACATAACTCCACTGGATTATTTTCTTTGGGTTTATGTCAAGTAATTGGTTTATGCTGATAAACCAGAAACAATAGACGCTTTGGAAGCCAACAAAACTCCTGTTATTGATGAAATAAGGTCTGAATTACTCGAAAAAGTGGTCCATAATTGGTCTGGTCGAATGTAGTTCCTCAGAGAAAGGCGTAGTGGACATATGTCGGAAATTATTTTTGAAATATAAATCTCACTTTTTTTTGAAATATTTAGCAATATTTTCAGATAATCCATTAACATAAGATAACGAAAAGTATTTCTGTGTATTGTCCTCTTTTATGATTGGGTACACGAGATTTAATGCTATGTTCTTTTATTTATTGGATACCATTTTGCCTATAAGAAGGGAAGTTGTAACAGTTGTTTGAAGCTATCTGTTCAATAATGTTTAATTATTTGGAGAAAGTTATCGTAATTCAGAGGGACATTCAATAGACTTTGAATAAAACTACTATATGCTGTCATCTTTTTGTTGGTGGGGTGATTTAAAGTTTTAAGTATTGTAATATCTCTATGTGCGGGTTTGTGAAAAACACTAGAATCATGTAAGTTACCTAGTTATGGTGACGTCAAGAAAATTAATAGTGTGGTTCTTTTCTTCTCCGATTGTTAATTTGATATTTGGATGGAGCTTACTAATAAAATTATAAACTTTTTTTGTGGAAATTAAAATACTGTCTTTTATATATTTTTTAATTATGTATAGTTTTCACAGAATTATTCAGTTTTTTGAATAAAAATTTTTTTTTAAATTAAAATTGTAGAAGATAAACATATTTCAATTTGTTTTAATATTCAAATTTTGTTATATTTCTTCTATCAAGTAAAAGGCCTTTCTATTTTATTTTATAGAATTATTCTGTTTGAATATGTGACTTTTAAAATATTATTCCCTTTCAAGAAATATACACTTGAAATTTATATATCGTTTGAATTAAAAGTAGTATAAATTTTCCCATCTGATAAGTTTGGCAATAGCATATATTTGCTAAAATCTTATTAATTTTGAATCCGATTTTTCGGATTGTGAAACTTGATATACGAAAGATTATAATGGTCGTGTTTGAGTAAGAAAATCTCACCCTTAGGATACCTGAAGAAATATTCAGTTCCACATGTTCGAAATACAGCTCGTGTTGTCAAATCATGAATGGAATCTCTCGCATGCAGGAACCCGACGAAATTGGGCGGTTTTCACGAACGAGACACCTCTACAACCCCGCATCTGGGGTCAGAATGTCAAAAAACCCTGCGTGCCACCCCAAACGCATCGAGATCGTCATCAGATCAGTCGAACAAGCCCCAACAACGAAATCTTGACACACCGTCTAATGGATGGTGAATGATGACCTAGGGCTTTTGACAGTTGATTACGACGGTCTATTGAGCACAGGCGAAATACGTGAACTGAAAAGGATAATATATCATCCGGGCCATTGACGTAGACCATAACTAACGTCAATATATTTTCGGACAACGAAGAGAATAAAAGGCCAAGTGACAAACCGGACATTGGTAAGTAGGGCATAAACCGTAAACGGCCTAACAGCTGCCCTTACAGGCCAGAAAGAGGAGGTCCGGACTGTCTTGCACATAATTTATGTGATACACCCCGCGTGGACAACTCGTATGGGACAACCCTGTAAGTCAGCTACATACCATGTTGCCATTATAACTTCCGCTGCTTAATGGATTTCAAGTATCGGAATTTTCGGAAACATTCTATCAGCCTCCTCCGATTACAATATTTCTGCGTGCAGATTGAAAATATTGAGATAGCGCAGTGTATCTTTACACACAGGGTAATCCAACGAAAATTTGACCACCCCCGGTACAAGACAACATAGAATTTAGGAAGATTTTGAAAAAACATGTTAAGATCTGATTTGGGGAGGACTAATTTCCATTATATTTCCGAAAAAACACCCCCATGAAGGTGGCATCAACCCTCAACATTTATTGAAAAGGGAAGAGATGTCGAGTGTTGGTTAGTTCGAAAGTTATCAGTTGAAGAAGGTTAAAATACTACCTGTCCATAAAAGAGGGGATATAGAATTACCAGAAAACTATCACCCAGTATGGATACTATATCTCAAAATTGTTTGAGATAATAATAAAAATAGATTACTGAGTTTCTTCAAACATCACAAAATTTTCTGCAAACAACAGCATGGGTTCTTGATGGGCAAATCAGTGGAGACAGCACTGAAGGAGGTGCTTGAAAATATAGGAGAATCTTTTGATGGGGGACAAAATTCTAGTTTACAGGCGTGTGACTTATCAAAGGCTTTTGATAGTATTTCACACTCTGCGCTTTTAAACAAGCTTGAATACTATGTAATCAGGGGTGAGGCTCTTGATCTGATGAAAGGTTATCGGATAAACAGGATGTAGAAAACAAGCTTGGAAGGTAGGTCTTCTTCTTGGGAGACTGTGAATCATGGTGTACCGCAGGGTTCTGTGTTAGGCTCTTTTGTTTGTGATATACATGAATGATTTACCAGCTAATGTGAAATCAGATCAAACCGTCCTCTTCGCTGATGACACTTCTTTTCTGAATAAAGGGATGGACAACCAAGAATTGGAAGACAAGAAGACACTAAAAGCCCAGGTATGGTTCAGCGCAAATAAAATGATGATGAATGGTGATAAAACATAAACTACTGTTTGAACCTAAGATGTCTTCGGATAATCACATGAGGCTACTTGGTGTCTTTCTGCAATCAAATCTCAAGTTTACTGTCCACATTCATGAAATGATCCCCGAGTTGTCAAGAGCTACCTATGCAGTTAGGAGAATAATGCAAATAGCAGTTGAAGCAGTCAAGATTACTTACTTCAGCTACTTTCATAGTATCCTTAAGTTCGGCATTCTTATCTGGGGGGATTTGTCTGAAAGTAAGGAAGTATTCATAAAACAGAAGTAGGTATTGAAGATATTATGTGGAAGTAGTAGATATAGAGAGCTAGTCACCAGAGAAAAAATTCTTACCGTGACGTCCATTCTTATACTTACCTGTGTAATGTACATCCATGATAATAAGGACATACTATTGAAAAACAACTTTAATCACAACTATGATACTAGAAACAAAAACAACTACATCATACCATACTATCGTATAAAAGTATCACAGTTAAATTTAAGTCATCTAACTATAAAAATTTTCAACAAACTGCCGTCCAGAATGAAGGAATTAAATCGGATAAGCTCAAGAATGAACTGAAATGTCCCCTAATGAATAAAGCATACTACTCAATACGAGAATACCTGAATCATACTTTTTAAAAAAATATATTGTATGAAATTCGTTATCTGGCCAAATTCATTTATTCATTGTTTGTTTGACTAATGTTTTGTTTTGTACTTTTTTTTTATTTATATATACTTTTTTATACGTGTCTTTTCAGACAAAATTGTACCTGACTCCCCATAATTCTGTGATATGTACTGTATTGGGAATGAATAAATTATTATTATTATTGTTATAAGTTATTTATATTCTGTGCACAACCCAGTTAAAATTTTCAAAATCACTATTCACGAAATAATGTAATAATTGAACTTACCGTCAAAATGTGATGTTGAACAAACATTTGAACCGCCCAAATTCAAGAACCTAGGAGTTTTGAAGAATCCAAAAATAATTTTCAAATTCTTTATTAGGGAGAAAAAATTTCTATGACGACATTGTTCCGAAAAAAACAGCTGAGGAAGGCAACAATCCCCAATATTTTCTGAATAGGGAGGAGATGCTGGATGTGGTTTAGTTGAGAAGTTTTTTCTGTTCTCTAAACATCTCAGTTGAAATTTTCAAATTTGATTATTTAATGGCAGAACGATTTGAGTTTTGGAATGTTTTTTCTTTAAAAACCTTCAATTTTCCCATCGTTCATGATGGGAAAATGTGTGAAACGCATGAAATTCATTACAATGTATACTATTTTTTCGAAGATTTCTCAAATGTGTTTCAGTCTTTCGTTTCTGCATCATAATTGGGTTTGAGTCTTACTTACGTGGGCGATAATAGTCATTTTATGGAAGAAAGATCAGAAATTCTCAAATTATATCGGGTGTTTTTTTACAGTGATAGAAATTCAAATTGAAAACACATTTAAATTAAGATTTAAGCCAATTCTTTTTTATTTTAAAGATAATTTTCTGACATTTATGTTTCAAAAATAATTTCCGGCATACGTCCACCACGACTAGCTCGGAGGAACCGCATTCGACCAGCCCAATATAGGACCACTTTTTTGAGTAATTCAGGCATTATTTTCATCAATAATACGAGTTATGTTGGCTTCCGAAGCGTCTATAGTTTCTGGTTTATCAGCTTAAACCAATGACTTGACATAACCCCAAAAAAAATAATCCGGTGGAGTTATGTCGCATGATCTTGGTGGCCAATTAACTGGACCATTTCTCGAAATATGTTATCGCGAAATCTTTCTTTCAATAAATCAATTGCTACGGTAGCAGCATGAGGTGTAGCACCATCTTGTTGGAACCAAAGCACTTCTGGGTCCATACCATTCAAATTTTGAAAGGAATAATCATTGATCATCGATCTGTAACGAGCACCATTCACTGTAACATTAGCGTCAGCATCGTTTTTAAAGAAATATGGACCGATGATGCCTCCAGCGTGTAAAGCACACCATACAGTGCATTTTTCAGGATGCAATAGAACCTACAGAATGTTTTGAGGATTGTTTTCACTGCATACACGGCAATTTTGCTTGTTTACATAACCGTTCACTAAACACAATTTTACGATAAAAAAGTGGATCGACTTCAAGCTGTTCTATCAGCTATAATAATCAGCCTACAAACGACGCTTATTGTGGTCAAGTGGCGTTAATTGTTGAACCAGTTGGATCTTGTATGGGTGTAGATCAAGATATTCACGCAAAATTTTCCATGTGGTGGATGCACAGAGTCCAACTTGTTGTGAACGTCGACAAATAGACAAATCTAGATCATCATTAACACCAGGACTTACAGCAACGATATTTTCTTCTGTACGTACAGTTCTTTATCTTTTTGTTGTTGTTGCATCGAATAGAGAAAATGTTGTCCGAAATCTATCGATAGTTCGACGAATAAGCTGCTCTGATGGACGTTTATGTAAACTATAAATTTCACGAAGTGCTCCATGAATTTGGCGAATAGAACACTGATTTCGAAAATAAATTTCAACGATTTGTAAACGTTGTTGCACCGTAGGTCTTTCTATGATAATTTATAAATGCTTACTGAACAGAAATGTCAAAATAACATTGCTTCTACCTGCTGTCAAATCACAGTTATCCCAATCGAAAGTTCTATCACTCTAAAAAAAACAACCAATAGATAGATCTGAGCGAGATATGAATTTTTCAATTAGATTGGTCTGCGCGTTATTTGAATTAAAGAACGAGATGGATATATCTGCTAGCTGTATCTACCAATTAAATAGATCTACTGGTTCCATTGATCCACCAATGCTTCTTAACTCTTTTTATTGAGGTACATTGTATGATATTGGTATGGAATAATGAAGAGAAGTCATGGTTTCATCATAACTAACGAAAAAATCATAGAAAGTTGTGAAAAAGACCTCTGCAGGATGAAAAAATTTGATGTCTGAATAAATCGTGGCTGTATTTGGAAAAAATTCACCGATAAGTTTTCAAACTTTTTTGAAAAGTTCTATTTTCTATACAAAAGAACTTCATTCAAAAACACCCTGTAGTTATCATCCGGAATGAACAAGCATCCCAGTCCCCTCCAGAAGGGCACATAAAATATGGAAACTCTTCATTATGATACTAACATAATTCTTCGGTCAACCTACGTCAGACAATCTCGCAGCAGATCCAAAATTGCACCAGTGCTTGTTGCGCTTTTGTTGTACTTGACACCAACTGACAAACGATCCTCGGCGAATGGTCCATTATTGAGATGACACATAATTCTTTCTCCGGCTATTTTTCAGAAGTATTAAATCAACGCCATCGGATTTTAACACAATGGACTTCACCGCGTGATGTACAGGTAACTGAATGCGCCCTCACTGCAGCTATGACGTCATGCTGCTTTCGAATTACACAGAAAATTGCACACACACAAATTTGTTTTCCAATGACATTAGGAAGGTGAATGGGACGAAAATTTATGGTCGGATTTGTGAAGTTTCAACGTTTTGTTCGCTTCGATATGGCCGATTCTTTTTGTTCGTTTTTTTTCACGTTCATTTAGGATTAGTTGGGGTCTATTTACTCATTTTTCGGAAGAATAATTGAAGTAACGTTCGCCAGAAGTTCACCGTTCGAAATTCGATATTTAAAAGTTTTTGACAGTCGCTAAAATTTATGGCGTATTAGGATTTGAAATAAATTCGTGCGGTTGTGATGATAGATGTCGCTGCTAGTTTATTTTTTCATTGCTTCACCTGCCAACACCTTAATTTTGAAGTGTTATTATTAGGCTTTCTTTTCAGTATCTGTCATTTTGCTGGAGTGTAAACAACATACCTTCTGACAATGTCAATTTTTGTACTAAAAAAGGGGGTTCGCTTTTTCATTACTTTCGAGAAAAAGAGGTAGTTAGCGATTGAACTCGAATGTATTAGCAATTTTCCACATCAAAGCATCAATTTTCGACACAAAATCGCGCGATCTTAAATATATTCCTAATAAGAAAAAGAATTCTAAATGTGAATAGCTGCACAATAAATAAACGGATTTTTACCCATCAACAACCAAGATATTCAGGCTTCGAACAGATTCTGAAAGTTTCAATTATATATTTCTTTCCGTTCCAAAGTTATAGTTTTCGAAGCGCTCAACGCTGCTCCACTCACAATTTTTTTGAGACTTCAAATTATACGATGCTCAGGAAATTCGCCTAAGAATGCACATCATTATTGTGTTACTAGATACAAATTTTCAGATCGATCATATTGGTAATTTGAAAGTCATTTGACCGATTCTGCCCGTCAACGAACTCTTCCGGGATTAGTTAGCTTCAAACCTGCGAAAAATAGCCAGATAGAACTTGATACACAATAAAATATAATCCTCAAATCACATATATCGGATGTTTTTTTAGAGTGATGGAACTTTCGATAGGAATAACTGTGATTTGACAGAAGGTAGAAGCCATGTTGTTTTCACATTTCTGTTCAGTAAGCATTAACAAATTATCATGGAAAGGCTCACGCCGCAACAACGTTTACAAATTGTTGAAATTCATTTTCAAAATCACTGTTCTATTCGCCAAACTTATAGAGCACTTCGTGAAATTTATGGTTTACACAATCGCCCATCATAGCAGCTTATTCATCGAACTATCTATAGATTTCTTATAACATTTTCTCTACTCGATGCAATAACAACAACAAGACAAAGAACTGTACATACAGAAGAAAATCTCGCTGCTGTAAGTCATAGTGATAATGATGATTCAGATTTGTCTATTCGTCACGTTCACAGCAAGTTGGCCTCTGTGCATCCACCACATGGAAAATTTTGCGTAAAGATCTTGTGGTCTACACCCATACAGGATCCAACTGGTTCAAAAACTAAAGCCACTTGACCATAATAAGCGTCGTTAAAAAAGTGGATCAACTTCAAGCTGTTCAATGGCCCTAGAACAGCTTGAAGTTGATCCACTTTTTTATTGTAAAATAGTGTTTAGTGATGAAGCTCATTTCTGGTTGAACGGCTATGTAAACAAGCAAAATTGTAGTATACGGAGTGAAAACAATCCTCAAAACGTTCTGCATGTCCCATTGCATCCTGAAAAATGCACTGTATGGTGTGCTTTATGCGCTGGAGGCATCATCGGTCCATATTTCTTTAAAAACAATGCTGGAGCTAATGTTACAGGGATTGGTGCTCGTTACAGATCGATGATTAATGATTATTTGTTTCAAAATTTGAATGGTATCGGCCCAGAAGCGTTTTGCTCCCAACAAGATGGTGCTACACCTTATGCTGTTACCGTAAATATTTACTTATTGAAAAAAAGATTCTGGAATAACATTTTTTCGAGAAATGGTCCAATTAATTGGCCTCCAAGATCATGCGACATAACTCCACTGGGGTTATGTCAAGTCATTGATTTATGCTGATAAACCAGAAACAATATACGCTTTGGAAGCCAACATAACTCGTGTTATTGATAAAATAATGCCTGAATTACTCGAAAAAGTGGTCCAAAATTTGTCTGGTCGAATGCGGTTCCTCAGAGCTAGTCGTGGTGGACATATGCTGGAAATTATTTTTAAAACATAAATGTCATAAAATTACTTCCAAATAGAAAAAAAATTTGGCTTCAATCTTAATTTGAATGTGTTTTATCTCAATTTAAAGTTTTATCACCTTAAAAACACACTCGATATTTAGGCATTCGAAAATATCTCCTTTGATAGTTGTATTACATCTGTTGTTGATTAGTAGATACTAGTTCAATTGTTTCGGTAGATGGAAATATAAATATTGCTAAATGTTAGTAGAAGTGGTCATTAATTGAGTAACTAGGGAAGTTTTTTTGATAGTCCCTATTTGCCATGGAATATAAAGCAGCCATTTCGTTGAAGGAAAATAAATCCTTATACATACTCCTTGACCTGAAAATACTTTTTCTCTCTTAGAACTCTTGTTTTTCACTACTACAATGTAACGTTCTTCAACCTCTGAACAAGGATTTCCTCACTATCCGTTCGACGAGTCTGCCATTTCCAGGCGATGTAAAGAAAGCTGCTAAGCGTTCCTTCGGTAGCCCGTTTGGGACAATAAGGACCATCATATATTCAGATTAAGGCCAAGTCGGGTTTACACTGGCGTTTCAGACTGAATGGCCCAACGTAATAAGAATTGTCAAATATTTTATAGTCGTAAACACTTAGATTGGACGGGTGAGAATGTAAAGAACGGTATTGTAGATGTCTGGTGATAAATTTTGAATAAAAGCGGTTTTATAGCCCCAATAAAATCGTAATGAAGTCGATTAAATATATGGGAAATAGTCCTGGATGGCCGCGTCGGCTTAAAATACCATTATCTAGGGGTCTGAAGAGAGGACGTTCAGTTCGAGTTTTATAGTTTTCATTGGAGGGTTATGAAAGAGGAAAAAACATAATTTGTAGTTTGGTATATCATGAAACTGGGCGATCATTAAGGGGTTTTCCAATAACAGTCTTCATTTTGGTATTAAAAAAAACAACGATTATATTTTAACCGAAATAAATCAATTTTAATGCGTTGTTGAAGCGTGTATCGTTCAATTTTTAGTAACGGCGTAGTTTATACTTATACAGATAGTAGACTATTCAAAATGAAACCTTTTATTGGAAAATCCTTTAATAGCATTGGAAAGGTTACACAAAATTTCAATATATACCCTTAAAAATGAATAACGGTCAAGCTCCTCCGTACTTTTCATATAATAAGTCAATTCTCCCTATAAATTTTTTTGTTCTGAGAAAAAATATTAGGACAATAAGTGACAAGAGTAAAGCATACCTGTCAAAAAAGTACCGGAAATTGAATATTCGAAAGGCCTGCTGGAATGGATTGTCGATGTTCTTTTTGTCGTTAAGTTGACAGTAGACATATAAACGCATGTAAAGTTTGAGCGTCATCTGTCAAATTATTTTGAAAAACAACTTGTCCTAAAATAAAATAAATGGACGTTTATACTTGATAGAAGGTGTATAAAATTATTCAATTTATAGGATTTTTGTTAACAATTTATATTTATTGGATTTTGTTCAATAATATTGAATACTCTTAAGTACGATAGTTTTATGATGAAATTCATAGGATTATTTTAAACATTTTTGAAAGATATCTGTTTTCATAAGGGTGATGAGCAGAAACAAAATTTTGTCTACTCAAAATATTTAATTTATAGGATTTTTGTTAACAATTTATATTTATTGGATTTTGTTATGTCATTGGGATGTCTTATAAAGAATTTTTATTTTATATGTTGTTTTATATAAGCAGTGCTTATATGACATTCATTGAATTCCTGAAGTTATAATATTAAATATAATTTTTTGAAATTAAATATGTAGAAGGCTAACAGAATATATCTGTAAATATTAAAATATTTTAATAATTTTATATACCTTCTATCTAGTATAATTCTCCATTTATTTTATTTTAGTCATAATATATAATCATTTGGTTTCCTTAACATTCTTTATACAGATGCCCTTGTGCTATAACAGAGGCCGTTAAATTGCGGTCAATCTTTAAGATCTATGGTAAACCACAGAACTATTTATTTGAGTTCACATTGGACCCCATTTAAATGTTCAGTAATCAGTTGCCAAGATGCTTTCTAGATTGTTGAAGGTGAGTAAATATTTTTTGTTGATTGATATTATATTTTATTAAATGTGATTGGGTACTGACGAGCAGAGTGTCTCTTAAAACTTGATTTTTAGTAATATTTTTACATATCTTGAGATTTTCTGAAAAATAATTTAATTAGATATTCAATAATACTGAATATTTTAAGTGAGATAGTTTTATGATGAAATTTTAAGGATTATGTTAAACATTTTTGAAAGATATCTGTTTTCATAAGAGAGATGGGCAGAAAGAAAATTTTATCTACTTAAAATATTTAATTTATAGAATTTCTCTTAACAATTTATATTTATTGGATTTTGTTTTCTCATTTGGATGTCTTATAATGAATGTTTATTTTATATGTCGTTTGATATAAGCAGTGCTTATATGATATTAATTAATAATTTTTTGAAATTAAATATGTAGAAGACTAACAGAATATATTTGTATATTAAAATATTTAACTTGTCTAAAGTTTTGCATTCCAAATGAAATATCTTGTGCAGAAGTACTGAAAATGTTACACAGGTTATACCGTGAATAGGCTTCATCAAAAACTCATGCATTCAAAAGGGAACCAGATCTGATTGAATATTAGTGTCCTAACAACCAGTCATCATAGTCATCAACTGAGCTTAACATCGTTAAAGTCATGGAATTGATTTAAAATAATCATTTAAGCTTTTGAGAGATAGCCACAGGAATTTCTGGGCCTAACGATCGAATTCATACCATTTTAACTAGTACTCGTACAAGAAACCCTTTGCTGTTCAACTAGTACCCGAAGAATTTTCTACAAAACTCAATAGTGTAAATTTCACTGAAGACGTACTAGAACAAGTCAAGTCCGACCATTTATTCATGAAATGGATTGTAACTGGTGATAAGACATGGATTTCTGGAGTTTTGATAGTTAATGTTTGATGACAGAAAGAAGATCAGGTTATAAAAACAAAACCACATCTTAAAACAATGCAATACAGCCTCGCACCTATATTCGCCCTGTATAGGGTCACTAATATTTTGCCAAACAATAGTCTAAAACTATATTAAGAAAATTTAATAGAATATACTGTTTTATTCTCCACTATACACACTGGGTAAATTCCAAAATTTATTATACTACTCTGTCAAGAAAGTACCGGGAATTTTCAAAATTTCTCTTCTACCTACACGATAGCTGAACCCGGAACATTTCGGTTCCCAGCCCAATTTTCTAACCACTGAGCTATCGGCACTCATGAGTGCCTTTTATTACGTTCAATATTGCCCCCTGAATTGTTGTTATTGTTGTTATTATCCTGATACTCCTAGATCTTTTGTGAAGATCCCTCAGAAGCTTTTTCAGCTTCTGCGAGTTAGGAGTTTAGTTGTGTTCTGTTTAGGCTTTGTTACTGCGATCTTACGTCACTTTAGGTCACAGCACTGTTAATTTTTGACCCAACAGTGAAATGGTGGCAGACACCCGTCCAACTGAAAAATTTCTTTTCCACCTGAACAGGATTCGAACCCGGACCTCCCGGTCACGAGTCCGATGCTCTCCCGCTGAGCTATCCACACTCATATCTTTTTATATGTATGTATGTATCTTATTATACTACTCTGTCAAGAAAGTACCGGGAATTTTCAATTAAAACAACATTTTTACATTTAATCGTCAAAATTTATTGGGTCGCCTTCAAAATAGGTTCCATTTGTTCCAATACATCTATGCCAACGGCACTTCCAATTATCGAAACATTTTTTATAGGCGCTTTCCGGGATGGACTTTAGCTCTCGCGCCGAATTTTGTTTTATGGCTTCAATCGACTCAAAACGGGTGCCACGAAGGGGCAATTTTAGTTTTGGGAAGAGGAAAATGTCGCAGGGAGCCAAATCCGGCGAATACGGTGGTTGCTGAAGCACGTTTGTTGAGTTTTTGGCGAGAAAGTCAGTCACAATCGTAGCTCGGTGAGAAGGCGCGTTATCGTCATGCAAAATCCATGAGTTGTTCGCCCACAAATTTGGCCGCTTCTTACGGATATGCTCACGCAAACGTTTCATAACGCCTAGGTAATACTCCTTGTTTACCGTCTGACCCTCTGGAATGAATTCGTAGTGCACCACGCCACGGATATCGAAGAAAACAATGAGCATCACCTTCATTTTCGAGCGGCTTTGGCGTGGTTTTTTCGGTTTCGGCTCATTTTTTGCCACCCATTCCGATGATTGCTGGCTTGTTTGCATATCGTACTCGTAGACCCAGGTCTCATCACCAGTTATAATGCGTTCCATGAATGTAGAATCGGAATTACAGCGATCCAGCATGTCTGAAGCAACCTGTTCGCGATGACGTTTTTGAAGAAAATTCAGGTCTTTCGGTACGAGTCGTGCGGCCACCGTTCTCATGCCCAAAATATCAATCAAAATCGTACGTGCGGACTCGTGGGATATCTTAAGATCATGTGCTATCTCTCTCAAGCTGGTACGACGGTTTTCCAGCACCCTTTCCTTAATTTTATCGACGTTATCTTCGATCGAAGCCGTCGATGTTCGACCACTTCACGACCGTCCTTGAAGGCTCTGTACCACTGATATGCACGAGTTTCTGATAGAGCATTATCACCAAAGGTCTTTTGCAACATTTTCAATGCATCGGCACACGAAAATTCATTTGCAACACAAAACTTTAAACAAATTCTTTGCTCAACGTAATCACCCATAGTAAAAATCGGCACGCACTCTGACATGGACTGACTTAATCAGCTGTTGGAAACACACTAGTTGACAGATCCCGGTCAAGCTTGGCATAGTAATTAAGGAAAGTGGTACCAACCTAGGAAAACAAATTTTTACCTGCCTCATTGCCCCGCCAGATTTAAATCGATAATTCCCGGTACTCTCTTGACAGAATGTATAGTACCTGATTTATGTCCGAAATTAACCGGGTATAGCTTTGCTCTAAAACAATTTATACGGAAGTCGATGATGAGTTCGAGCTCAAATTGATCTGGAATCGATTTAAGAATAAAAGAATGAAAAACGGAGTAATTATTGATAGAAAAATCCAATAATCACTATAAAGAGATTCCGCTTTCAAAACAGATAAAATTAATAGCAAACAAACTCATCCCATTCGAAAGGAAACCATGACATAAAAAAATCGATTTTTTGTAAATGCATAATTAACATTTAAATGAAATATTTCAGGATGTTAATTATCTGAAAGGAAACATTTGTTATTGAGCAATAAATAATTGTGCGTAATATCGTTAACGGAGTCTTAAGATTTATGTTTATAGATAAATGGGTTGTTTATAGTCCACACTGATAAAACCGCTCTCTGTCGTGTTTTTTCAATAATTAATCGTCTATTAGTTGAAATGAGTTATGCTGAGCTTGTAATGAGCCGCCAGTCTATGGCATCAAGGATTCTGCTCGAAAAGTACTACTGGGAATTTCTTCATTAAATTAATAATAGTGGTCGTTGGTTAGAAATGCTGTTTTGTGTCGTTCTAGATTCGCTCGATTATCAATTATTCACTTCTTTCCTTCGTTGTTAATTGGAGAAATATCGCTTGAATTAGCTTCCTACATGTCTTAAGCTAAGAACATGCCTAATGTCAAACTGACATTTGCCTTAATAATATGCCGAAAAATGTAACATTTCAAGGACGAATTTATAGGTTGGAAGTAATTATTTGAGTTGTGAAGATGTGGAAAAATGTCTGTCTGAATATCTCGGAAAAAAACCTTTTTACATCCCGATATGAAACGTATTAAATACAAAAAATTTATCAACATGGGACAGTATTTGGGGTGAATAAGCTCTGTTAGGTTTTTCTGTGTTCTGAATACAAATGGTTATAGGTTAAACGTAACAACACGTTGATGATTTCTGTTTTAATCTGTATACTTCAAAGCTTACTTCGAGTTATTTAGTTAGATATTCAATAATATTGAATATTCTAAGTAAGATAGTTTTATGATGAAATTCTTAGGATTATGGTAAACATTTTTGAAAGATATATATTTTCATAAGAGGAATGAGCAGAAATCAAATTTTGTCTACTCAAAATATTTAATTTATAGGCTTTTTTTTAACAATTTATATTTATTGGATTCTGTTATCTCATTTGCAGGACCGTCTTTAAACTATTTGAGGCCCTGGGCACATTAGGATCATGGGGCCCCTACGACCTTGAGAAAACACTATTTAGTTACAATAGATAAAGAAAGACAAACAAGGTTCTAAATTTATTTTTATTTAATTACTAACTATAAAAAAATAGGAAATATAAAAAAGAATCTACTAAAGTAACTCGCTGTCTCGCTTAACTTAAAATCCTTAGATTAATTCTATGTTGATTGCAAAGGTACCCTTCTAGATTTAAGATGAGCAAAATCGTTAATCACTTCTTCAAAATCTATGGTATTGAGAATATCACATTCTATGGACATCAGCGACAAACTAGTTAATCTCTCTTGAAGCATTGTACTTCTTAATTCATTTTTTATTCGTTTCAATTTGGAGAAGGAGCGTTCTCCGCTGCAGTTAGTTACCATCATGCTTAAAAATATTCTCAATGCAATTTCTACGTTAGGAAATGTGTCTTCAATTTTGTTTTGCTTTAATAGATTATATACTTCCTGTACACTGTTAGATGCTTCATTTTCACTCCGAACATTTTTTAAGTATTCTTTTAAATGTTGACATTCTATTTCTAACTCTTTTTCATTTACATCTTCGTGATAGATTTGAGAAAATTCTTTGCATCCTTGTCATATCTCTTCGGAATTCAGAGTTTTTAAGTGAAAAAATAAACTAAAACGTTGACTGACGGTCTCATATGAACTTTGTCGCTGTTTTAGATGAACACTCAAGGTATCGATTATTGGCAGAAAGGTTTCTACGTTGAATCGCTCTTTTCCATTCAATTGGACTGATGGCGCAGAGCCATCAAAAAAATTCTGCCGTAAGCTTCTATGTCTTGTTCTTTGAGATAGATCCTTGTAGTCAGATTCTGGGTTATTTTCTTTGGCAGATGATTCGAAATTATCAAATTTATCCCTGAGGTTAGTAATAAAATCATAAAGTGAAGTCAACAAATTGGTTGCAACGTCCAGTGTTATTGTTTCTTTCTGAAGATAATTACTTGTTTTGTCTATTCTTTCCAATATAGTGCTCCAGATTTCCGTCAGTATAATAAATTCTAGATTTCCCATTTTTCTAGACAGACTAAGGGCTGCGTCTCTTGTTTCTCGTGCCTGTTGAGTATCGTTTGCGATGGTGATTAAAGCTTCTAATATTCTTTTATAACCCCCATGCAAAGCACTTACTGCATCAGCTCGGGCTGACCATCTGGTTTGTGAAAGACTCTTAACAACTTTTTTTGAACCTAAATGTTCTGTTAACATATTCCATCTGTGGGTAGAGCCCGAAAAAAAGTTGTACACTTTCTGAACTATTTCAAAAAACTGTGATGCCTCCGGTACACACCCAGCAGCATGGACACCTACCAAGTTTAGTGAATGTCCTGCACATGGTATAAAGGTGGCAAATTCACATTTTTCCTTGATTCTTGTTTGTAGACCACTATACTTTCCCGACATATTTGAAGCATTGTCGTAGCTTTGGCCTCTGCAATCTTTTATGGGAATATCATGTATCTCTAAAAAATTTAAGATGGTCTCCGCTAAATACTTAGATTTATGCTCTTTAATAGGTATAAATTTCAAAAACCTTTCAACAGGAACACAGTCTTTTACGTATCGAATGGTGAAAGTTAGCTGGTCAATATGAGACAGATCGGGCGTACTGTCAACGCTTATGGAAAAATATTTTGCTGATTTAACTTCATTTATAATTTTTTTTAGAACCTGTTTTCCCATTACTTCAATAAACTCATTAGAGATATTTGCTGATAAATAAGAAATGTTACCCTTTCCAGGATTCCCAAATTTTTTTAAGTGATCTGCAAGAAATGGATCAAATTCACTCAATAATTCCACACAACCCAAATAATTTCCATTGTTTGGAGATCCTAGGATTTGATTGTCGCCGCGAAATGGAAGCCCTCTTGATGCCTAAAATTTTACAACAGCTACAATCCGTTTAAGTACGTTTCTCCAGTAATCCACTTCCTTTTGATGTTGAGATAATAAGTCTATATCTACTCTACCAACCGCTTTACTTCGTGCCAGATAAGTCATCATAGATTGCTTATGCGCTGGGCTATTTTCATGTGTTAAAATTATGCGATTAATATGCTTCCAATCATTACATCCATTCCGAGAGCAAAGATTAACATCAGTTGGGTTAAATAAGCAGCATGAAAAACAAAATACAGAGCATTTGGAAGGCGAATACAGCAACCATTTTCTTTCGACGCTTTCATTGTTCTTTAATTTGCGAATAAATAATGCTTTGTTGAAATATCTCGTTACTAATTTATTACCATCTTTGTAGGTTCTGGATGCCTCGGAAAAGTCAGAATCTTTATTTTGAAAATATACTGGTCCCTTACGAATTAAAATTTCGCGATTTATTTCAACAAACTTTTCGTGAAAATAATCGGCGGGATCGTGCGATATTAATTCTTCTCTCTGGAAAACTGCTGTTCAATTGACACAGTTGGAGTTATCGGTTTTAGTGAAGTCACTGAAGTCGTTGCACTTTCGTCGTAGGAATAGTCGCTTTCTGATTCAATCTCTTTTTCAAAATTGGAACATGAAGGTTTAGAAATTCCCGCAATTTGTAATTGAGCTGAGTCATCATGTGGAACATTTATGAGTTGATTGCTACTTACAGAAGTTTCTCCAGTAGTAGTAGTAAAATATGATGTTAATTTTGGTAACTTTTCAATTACTTCTTTCTGATGTAGAGATTTTTTCCTTTTTTCAGATCCACTAGGATATGACCGTTTCGACATTTTATATTATAATTCAGTATTTAATTAATTTTATAACGAAAATATTCGCTAACACAAAACAGACAAACGACGATTCAATCAAACAATACTATTTTTTTTATCAGAGCTCGAGCACAGTCAGTAACAAACTAACAACTACAAACAAAACAAACGCCACAACATCGCAGACAAATAATTGAAGGGAATTCCCCCGTTCGTCAAGTCAAACGACGATCGGGAGTCGGGAATTCCCCTTTTGTGTCTTTGGTATTACGAATGACGTTCGAATAGGTTTCTTTAAGACATAAACCACACCGCATCAAATAATTCTTCTTTTTTTAATTTAATAATTTTTTCTTTAATTGTATTCTTATACTTACATATAGGTATTTAAATTAACCTAAACATACTAATATCGGAAAAACTCATTTTTAAGAGAGAGTGGAGTACTTATACGGATACCCTGTTTATTTATTAGTTTGATCTTTCTTTTTGACGGATGTCAAATCTGAAATCGATATAACTTTGCAACGACGAACAAGTATTTTCTTATTTTAATAATATTAAAAATTGATAATAATCATAAGAATAGACACACAACATAAAATTACCTGTTAAGGACTCAAGCATTTTCCGAAAGTCTTAAGTGGTTTTTATTGCTTTGAAGTAAAATTTAAATAGAAAAACTGAAACCAATGGTCTCTTACCTACCCAATGTTTTTATGTCTAGTGCAATAAAATTGATTGACGAATGAATTTATTTATTTTGAATAGTTTAAAACATACATACAGCCACATATTTAGCCAACACATTTTTTACATCAATAGATATTTTCTGTTTCCCATCACTGACCCATCTGTCAAAAAGTTCAAGCTATGTTGTACAAGGTATAGCTATCCGCATGCGGCAAACTAAAGGTAATATAATAAGCGCGGGTATTGTAGTAAGTCATTATCATCAGATTTTTCAAAATTAATGTTTTTCGGTAATACCTAAATATCGGTTATCATTTGGTAATCTGGCAGGAACTAGGGGGCCCCATTCGATCGCGGGGCCCTGGGCACGTGCCCATAGTGCCCAGTGGGGAAGAGGGGCCTGCTCATTTGGATGTCTTATAATGAATGTTTATTTTATATGTCGTTTGATATAAGCGGTGCTTATAAGACATCAATTTAATTCCTGAAGTTATAATATTAAATATAATTTTTTGAAATTAAATATGTAGAAGGCTAACTAACTAACTAAATAACAGACTATATCTGTAAATATTAAAATATGCAAATAATTTTATATACCTTCTATCAAGTATAAACCTCCATTTATTCAATTTTATCTTTATTGGTTATTAATTAATGTGCAAATATTCCCTGATCTGTGAATGAGGTATTTGTAGATTCCCTTAATACCATTTAGAAACTACAGAAATATTATCAAATATTTAGCGATACAAAAACCTGAAAATATCAGAAAACGTCTAGTTCCAACAAATATTTCGTTCAATAATCTAGACGAGTGGCCATATTGAAAAAGTATATATATCAATGTCACATGCCGAATGAGTTCAAATACCTATTCAACAAAGATAACACCAAATCGATGTAAGATATGCCTGAAACAAATGTCTTTAGATTATTATGTAAATCGAAGTTGCTCGTGAGTTCGAACCGTTGATTGAAAAATGCGGCTACTCATTAGCATCATGTGGATGTAGAGATAAGTTGTACCACACTTGACGACTTCAGAAGTAAGGGATATGCCCCCATTGAAAGAAAAATTTTTATCGATGAATCCATCACTTGCAAAATTAAGCAGGATGATCTCTCAAAATGTATGCATTTGGATTAGAAAATTTAAATATCAAAACAGATTTATTCTGTTAGCCTCCGATAAATTTTAATTTTAAAAAAATTTATCCAAAAACTTTTGGAATTAAATTAATATCCTATAAGCATTGCTTATATCGGGTGTTTTTTTAGTGTGATAGAACTTTAAATCGAAATAAAATACATGTAAATAAAGATTGAAGTCAACTTTTTTTTTATTTGAATGATCAGTTTATGTCATTTATGTTTAAAAAATAATTTCTGGCATATGTCCACCATGACTAGCTCTGTGGAACTGCATTCGACCAGACCAATTTTAGATCACTTTTAGGAGTAATTCAGGCCTTATTTCATCAATAACACGAGTTATGTTGGCTTCCAAAGCGTCTACAGTTTCTAGTTTATCAGCATAAACCAATGACTTGACATAACCCCAAAACAAATAACCCAGTGGAATTATGTTGCATGATCTTGGAGGCAAATTAATTAGACCATTTCTCCAAATAATGTTATCGCCAAATCTCTTTTTCAATAAATCAATTTGTTACGGTAGCAGCATGAGGTGTAGCACCATCTTGTTGGAACCAAAACACTTCTGGGTCGATACCATTCAAATTTTGAAACAAATAACCATTGATCATTGATCTGTAACGGGCACCATTCACTGTTACATTAGCTCCAGCATCCTTCTTAAAGAAATATGGACCGATGATGCCTCCAGCGTGTAAAGCACACCATACAGTGCATTTTTCAAGATGCAATGGAACCTGCAAAACTTCTTGAGAATTGGTTTCACTCCATATATGACTTTTGCTTGTTTACAGAGCCGTTCAACCAGAAATTAGCTTAATCACTAAACACAATTTGACGATAAAAAAGTAGTTCAACTTCAAGCTGTTCTAGGGCCCAATCAGCAAACAAACGATGCTTATTATGGTCAAGTGGCTTTAGTTGTTGAAACAGTTGGATGTTGTATGGGTGTAGAGCAAGATGTTTACGCAACATTTTCCATGTGGTGGATGCACAGAGTTCAACTTGTTGTGAATGTCGACGAATAGACAAATCTGGATCATCATTAACACTATGACTTACAGCAGCGATATTTTCTTCTGTACGTACAATTCTTAGTCTTGTTGTTTTTGCTTCGAGTAGAGAAAATGTTGTCCGAAATCTGTCGATGGTTCGACGAAAAGCTGCTCTGATGGACGATTATGTAAACTATAAATTTCACGAAGTGCTCTATAAATCTGGCGAATAGAACACTGATTTTGAAAATGACTTTCAACAATTTGTAAACGTTGTTGCGGCGTGAGTCTTTCCATGATAATTTGTCAATGCTTTCTGAACAGAAATGTCAAAACAACATGGCTTCTACCTTTTGTCAAATTACAGTTATCCCTATCAAAAATTCTATCACTCTAAAAAAACACCCGATATTTAATACATATAAAATCAAAACTCATAACATAATATCAAACGAAATAAAAAACCAAACATAAATAAAAATAAAATTAAAAATGAAAATAAAATAAATTCTTATTTAAAATTAATAAATGAGTATTTGAAGGAGACAAAATTTGGTTTCTGATCTTATTTTTATGAGAACTAAATCTTCTCCAAAAATGCAAAACATAATTTTATGGCCTTCTCCAAAACTAATTTATTTCAAATATTCAATATATTGAATTATTTAAATAAGTAACTTCAAAAATCCCTCAAAACATGTAGCACATCTACAAAAAACAATTAGAAATCAATTAAGGTCTTCCTCAGTCCAACATCACATTTAAAAAATAAAATCAATTAACAATAAATAACTAACTCGAGGTATCTTTGTTGAACAAACACTAATATTAGAGACTTTTAAAAAATTATAGTGTTTCTCAACAATGATACTACGGGTAAGTTATTTATTGTTAATTGATTTTATTTTTTAAATGTGATGTTGGACTGACGAAGATCTTATTTGATTTGAAATTGTTTTTTGAGGCTGTGCTACATGTTTTGAGAGATTTTTGAAGTAACTTATTTGAATATTTAAACATATTAAATATTTCAAATAAATTAGTTGTGGAGAAATTCTTAAAATTATGTTTTGCATTTTCGAAAAAGATTTACTTTCATAAATATAAGATCAGAAATAAAATTTTGTCTCCTTCAAATATATATTTATTAATGTCAAATGATAATTTATATTTGTTGGGTTTTTTATTCCATTTGATATTATATAATGAGTTTTGATTTTGTCTCTATTAAATATAAGCATTGCGTATGAGACATTAATTCAATTCAAAAAGTTTTTGAATAAAATTTTTTGAAATTAGAATTTATAGGAGGCGAAACATTTCTTTGGAACGAATAATATCATCCCAGAATAAGACAATCTTGAAAACCTATATCTAGATATCCTGGAATCAATAGAGGTATTCAAGAACAAGATGATTTGGTGATAAAACTATAAAACGAGAAGACGGACTTTTGGCAGATCTCACTTCTCTAAGTTTTGCACACAAACTGAAGCTTTAAAACCTTTGAAATACAACTTCCTATTCAGTTTGAAAATCTATTCAAAACAACGGAACTCGAGTTACTCTACTCTAATAATAAAGTGATAGAAAACGAAGTAACTTCTTATTTTAATATGAACTATCATAAAGTAACGGACTACTCTACACATTATTTCGTTTGATTATTTCGAATCGTAGAATTATTAAATTACATATTACTTGTATGATATTGACGAATTTTTTTATAGTTTGAAACATCCATATAATATTTTGTATTCTATGCGATCAGGGATTGTGGAAGCAAATAGCACAAATCTGCTCAAAGTCATTACAGCTCTTTTAAATACGTAAGATTTACCACCTGATGAAGTCGTGGTATAGCGAAACAAATATTTAAAAATTTGGGGTCGTTAAAATTGTCTTTTGTAAAAAGATGTTTTATGAAACAGTTTCGTTCTCGATGTTATTTTTTTTACAATGAGAATTTCGATAATCATAATTCACACTTAAAGAAATAAAAGAGGTAAACTATTATAGATATATCATCATTTGTGTGAGCTAAGTGTGGAGCAATTTGTATTTTGCTACAGATAGAAACACTTCACGAATCTACAAGCTTTTTATTTCCGTATTTGTTGTAGTACACATAATATTGACGGACAAGCAAATTATTGTGGAAAATTACACAATCGGTAGGATTCTATTGCAATCTGTACTTATGACGTGTTCTGAACTCCATCGATTCATTTCCATACGAAACTTTTACAGTTCGAACACTTTCCATTTGAACTTTATCATTTGGAGATAGGTCCTTCACACTAATTACTTGATGTCTTTCTTCTGTCTTTGCATTCTGTTTTGTAGAATCCATTTTACTAGAAGGCAATGGATAGAAATAAATTAATTCGGCTGATATTATTAAAAAGGGGTTGGATCTATGGTAATAGAAAGTTTTTCAATTCGAGACAGTACAACATACAACTGTATAATAATTCTGACAAACTATTATGATTATGAACTTCAAAATGGTATAGCAGATATCAAATTCAGAAATCCTTCTGAAAGAATCAGATACACTCTCAAGATTCCCAAGAGCCCCCAAAGAAAAACACTCACAAAGCCTTTCTTCCTTTCATCCAAGGTATTACTGATAAAATGAGTAGTATCTTAGGGAAACAAGATATAAAGGCCATCTTCACAACAAGCAATAAAATATCCACCTTTCTTCGATACCCTAAAGATTCAATTTCAAACGAATCCCAAGATATATATATATATATATATATATATATATATATATATATACATATATATATATATATATATCTTTAAAATAGGCTCCATTTGCTCCAATACATCTATGCCAACGGCACTTCCAATTATCGAAACATTTTTTATAGGCGCTTTCCGGGATGGACTTTCGCGCCGAATTTTGTTTTATGGCTTCAATCGACTCAAAACAGGTGCCACGAAGGGGCAATTTTAGTTTTGGGAAGAGGAAAAACTCGCAGGGAGCGAAATCCGGCGAATACGGTGGTTGCTGAAGCACGTTTGTTGAGTTTTTGGCGAGAAAGTCAGTCACAATCGTAGCTCGGTGAGAAGGCGCGTTATCGTCATGCAAAATCCATGAGTTGTTCGCCCACAAATTTGGCCGCTTCTTACGGATACACTCACGCAAACGTTTCATAACGCCTAGGTAATACTCCTTGTTTACCGTCTGACCCTCTGGAACGAATTCGTAGTGCACCACGCCACGGATATCGAAGAAAACAATGAGCATCACCTTCATTTTCGAGCGGCTTTGGCGTGGTTTTTTCGGTTTCGGCTCATTTTTTGCCACCCATTCCGATGATTGCTGGCTTGTTTGCATATCGTACTCGTAGACCCAGGTCTCATCACCAGTTATAATGCGTTCCATGAATGTAGAATCGGAATTACAGTGATCCAGCATGTCTGAAGCAACCTGTTCGCGATGACGTTTTTGAAGAAAATTCAGGTCTTTCGGTACGAGTCGTGCGGCCACCTTTCTCATGCCCAAAATATCAATCAAAATCGTACGTGCGGACTCGTGGGATATCTTAAGATCATGTGCTATCTCTCTCAAGCTGGTACGACGGTTTTCCAGCACCCTTTCCTTAATTTTATCGACGTTATCTTCGATCGAAGCCGTCGATGGGCAACCACTTCACGACCGTCCTTGAAGGCTCTGTACCACTGATATGCACGAGTTTTCGATAGAGCATTATCACCAAAGGCCTTTTGCAACATTTTCAATGCATCGGCACACGAAAATTCATTTGCAACACAAAACTTTAAACAAATTCTTTGCTCAACGTAATCACCCATAGTAAATATCGGCACGCACTCTGACATCGACTGACTTAATCAGTTGTTGCAAACACACTAGTTGACAGATCCCGCTCAAGCTTGGCATAGTAATTAAGAACAGTGGTACCAACCTAGGAAAAAAAAATTTACCTGCCTCATTGCCCCGCCAGATTTAAATCGATAATTCCCGTTACTTTCTTGACAGAATGTATATATATATATATATATATATATATATATATATCGGGTGTTTTTTTAGAGTGATAGAACTTTAAATTGAAATAAAACACATTTAAATAAGGATTGAAGCCATTTTTTTTATTTGAAAGATAATGTTATGACATTTATGTTTTAAAAATAATTTCTGGCATATGTTCACCATGACTAGCTCTGAGGAACTGCATTCGACCAGACCAATTTTGGACCGTTTTGTCGAGTAATTCAGACCTTATTTCATCAATAACACGAGTTATAATAGAAAGAAACTATTGGACATAACCCTCATAAGGACTCAACCGTAGACACGTGTTTTGGGCTTTCGGCCCTCATCAATACAAGTTATGCTGGCTTCCAAAGCGTCTATTGTTTCTGGTTTATCATCATAAACCAATGACTTGACATAAACTCAAAGAAAATAATCCAGTGGAGTTACGTCGCATGATCTTGGAGGCCAATTAATCGGACCATTTCTCGAAATCATGTTATCGGCAAATATTTCTCTCAATAAATCAATTGTTACGGTAGCAGCATGAGGTGTAGCACCATCTTGTTGGAACCAAAAAACTTCTGGGTCCATACCATTTAAATTTTAAAACAAATAATCATTGATCGTCGATCTGTAACGAGTACCATTTACTGTAACATTGGCTCCAGCATGGTTTTTAAAGAAATATGTAATGATGATGCCTCCAGCGTGTTAAACACACCATAGAGTGCATTTTTCAGGATGCAATGGAACCTGCAGAACTTCTTGAGGATTGCTTCCGTTCCATATACGGCAATTTTGCTTATTTACATAGCCGTTCAACCAGAAATTAGCTTAATCACTAAACACAATTTTACGATGAAAAAGTGGATCAACTTCAACTTCTTCTAGGGCTCAATCAGCAAACAAACGACGCTCATCATGGTCAAGTGGCTTTTGTTCTAGAACCAGTTAGATCTTGTATGGGTGTAGACCAAGATCTTTACGCAAAATTTTCCACGTGATGAATACACAGAGTCCAACTTTTTGTGAACGTCGATGAATAGACAAATCTGGATCATTATTAACACTTTAACTTACAGCAGCGATATTTTCTTCTGTACATACAGTTCTTTGTCTTGTTGTTTGTTATTGCATCGAGTAGAGAAAAAAGTTGTCCGAAATCTATCGATAGTTCGACGAATGGACGATTATGTAAACCATAACAGACACATCGAGTCCTCAAAACAGCAGGACAAAGGTGCTGGTCGTTTCTGGCACCCAGGATGTTTGCTTTCTTACCTTTGGAGCTTAGACTAGTAAACAGCCACAGATCTTTCATGATGAAAACTAAAATATGGCTTCTTAATACTGATAGAAAACGAATACATAACTTAATAAATTGTGGCATATAGAATTATACTTACCTGGTGATTCTGTGACTGGACCAAAGCAAGAGGTTTCAAGTGTTTGCTAGAAGCTATTTTCTACCGGATTTGACAATTGTGCCGAGTGCTGTAAACAGTTTTAAGACATTCATCATTTAAGTGCTTCCCCAAAAATTGACAATAATTTCCCGAAATTGACTATTATTTCGAACCAATTATGATACTTTGTCCTCAAGATTAGATGATGCATGCTGCACCTCTCTTCTATTGTGGGTGAAATTGTTTGATTTATGATTGGTTGTCTGGTGATCCTGCTTCGCTATATGTGAATAAATTCTTTGTTAAATTTTTTTTAACCATTTTTTAGTACTAACAGGCGAACTATACTTTAGTGAGCCTCTGTTTATCATCTTGTTTGTTTGCCATGTCATTTATTTATTTAAATAAAAATTTGTTTATTTTATTTTTTTTGTGAGAGAATTTCATTCTTTATATTTGTATATTAATTATGGGCAAATAAACTATTATAATTATTATTACAAATTTCACGAAGTGCTCTATAATTTTGACGAATAGAACACTGATTTTGAAAATAAATTTCAAAAATTTGTAAACGTTGTTGTGGCCTGAGTCTTTCCATGATAATTTTTCAATGCTTACAGAACAGAAATGTCAAAACAACACGGCTTTTACCTTCTGTCAAATCACAGTTATTCCTGTCGAAAGTTCTATCACTCTAAAAAAACACCCGATATATAAACATCAACCTGCTGTCCGTAAAGCTACTAAGCTAGTCACTCAATTTAAGCTGGATCGAACTCTAAACCGAAGTCTACATTTTGTAAAATATCATTAGGATACTATTTGAATTTGAATATGAATATTTCGCGCCATATATACAAATAGTTCGCGGAAACGGACACAGCCGTCTCTGATTTGTAATATATGCTTAGTAGGGAAGTTGGGCATCTACGGTATATAGTTAATCTATGTCTGAACTCAAACAAGCCCGATTAGGTTTTAAGAATAAGTAGCAGGCATGCGCACGTTTCGAGACTCTTTGGTTTCTCGTCAGTGCCCTGTAATGTTCAACGACTACAAATCTGCCACGCACCTATATTCGCTCTGCACAGGAGCATGTGTATTTATCATACACTAGCGCTATCCAGAGCTCTCAAATATACATACACTACTTAGCGGGCAAATTTAAACAAAGAACTTTATTCCTGATTTTTTTTAATGTTAGGTGAGTGGCATATTTGTAGTCGTTGGACATTGAAACTAACAATTTTCTAGTGATGAACAAAACCTAATAGAACTTGTTTGAGTTTAGAATTATTATAAAGATGTATGTTACACTGTCTCGATTTGAAAAATTTTCTATAAAAATACGATAATGATATGAAATTTATCTGAACAGCTTACCGTAGTAGAGATGAGAATATTTGAAACTAACTTTTTTGATTGATTTCATTTCTAAGTTGTTTCAATTTATAGACAATACCCTCCCTCTCCTATTTTGTCGAAATGATATCAATTTTTGTTTTTTTTACTACGAATATTTTACAAAATATATGAAATTTATCTTGATACTGGAGGCTTTGTCATATACTTAATAAATGAAAAAAATCATATCTATTATTGTTCCTTTGAGGTGATATCAAAATTACAAGGATATTCGATAAATATTAGATATTATCAATGAAATCATCACTTCAAATTGAACAATTCCGCGTATACTCCACCCAACTCACAGAAGCGCCTTTTTGGGATGTAAACATGACTTTTCAGTACTTCGTAGTGATTCATTTGGAAAGAGTGACTGCCGTTTTCGTTTTGGATTATCATATAGGACAGTGATCAAGCGATCAAAAATCGGTTCTGTATGGTGCCGTTGAAGCAATATGTTACTTGTGATGGATAGGTCGGTTTTGTTCTCTACGGACAGATTGTGCGGCTTGTTTTTCCAATCTGCTGCAAGTGTTCTTGGATGGTCGAGCAAGGTTGATTTAGGGTGTTTGATTGAGAGTTGCTTTATTGTCAGACATGGATTTGTTTCTAATTCTGCCCTTAGCATGTCGTTGTCTAATGATGGTCCTTCTGATCAATAGAAGTCAGAGAGATCAAAATTACCGGATCTGAACCTAGAGAATCATCTTTGGCATTTACGAACGTCTAAAATTCATTTGGATGAACAGCACAAATGTTTTAGCTGCAACTGTTGCGTTACTACCCTTGCGAAACTGAAAAAGCATAGAGAAAGTCGGATATGCTCTTCTGATATTTGGCTGGCCATTTCACCCCAAATTGCAAAAAACAATCTTATAATTAATTATTTAGAGGACGAACCTATTTTACTCTTAACATTGTGGCAGTAGTCTTGTGGCTAAGACATCGGATCCATGATCGTTAGCTTGAGAGTTCGAGCCGCGGGCCAGGAAAGAAATCTTCTGGTTTCGATGGGCCATCCAACCATTCGCTGTGGGAAAAACAATTAACAGCGCTGTTCCTAGAGTGGCGTAAGGAAACAGTAACAAAGCTTACAAAGAACAAACCCGATGTGGATACTACAGTGGACTATCTGTATGTATACCTAGGCGCGCGCCCCAGGCATTAGATCTTGACTGGGGGCGCTTGTCAGGACTAGGACCCTAGTTTCGTCCCGACGAAATGAAGGGTTAAGTGTTGGTGCCTAACGTAATGCCATTAGCGCCAGTCACTGGACCTGTATGGTGGAAGATCTCTAAATGGGGCCCTAGTTTTGCCGTTCTGGTGAAATGGAGGGCTGAGCTGGTTGATTAACTCAGTGACAGGGAGTCTGTCGCAACACAGGGCTTCTCTCTTAAAACTGGCGTACTCTACCCTATCGCAGTATTATTCTCCGGATTTTTCTGTGTAATGGCCGAGTGCGTTAGGTAGCATACTGCGTAATCTCGGGGGGGTGGTATGCCCACAGTTGTTACTTGTACCAGCTGGCCACCCCTATGGTGTTGGACTCGAGGGGGCAGTGGTTGACAGTCCGCATGCTGGACTAGGGGGGTATTTCGTTTATTTGTTCGCAGACCCCCATGTTCGGGATATTCTCATGAAACGACTCGGGGTTTAGCGCGACTTGACAGTTCGACCGGCCTGTCCTGGCCCCGGATCAATACGTAACAATTTAGGGTTTGTGGATCTCGATGAAATGGCTCTTCCATTAGTGCTTGACGCCAGGATTAATCAAATGACTTCACATGGGTTCGGCGAGTCAGGACGTACAGGCCGTTAGACGGTTCTCGTACCAGGATCAATAGTAGTCTTCTTGGGATTATCTTAGTTCATGGGACTGCGTTTGGATGGATGGATAAGAATTCCCTCCGGCGGATGAGTTGCGTCTCAAACCAACTCGGGTACTGACCTGCAGAGCCAGTAGAGGTTGAATAGTGCTTCGCTGCTACCAGTCAGACGGTTCTGGCTTTCGAGTCGGGGCCCAAACTGGAAGCTTGTGGGTTCATCTCTTCGGAGGGGTTCTCGCCACGCGCGATGATATGGCGTGATCCTTATCACACTTTCTAGCTCTTGGAGTGGACTGTGGAGACTACTGAGTAGTCACTTGGATAAGAGCTAGGCTCAACATGCCAATAACATTACCTGGTAGAATTCACGTGTATCCCTGGGCGTTATGAAGCATACTGCGTTACCTCGGGGGGTGGATTGCCCTCAGGTGTTACTTGTACCACCTGGCCACCCCATTGGTGTTGGATTCAAAGTTATTGGAAGTCCGCATGCTGGACTAGGGAGGTATTTCATTTATCTGTTTGCAGACCCTCATGTTCGGGATATTCTCATGAAATGACTCAGGTTTTAGCGGGACTTGGCGGTTCGACCGGCCTTGTGCTGAACCCGGATCAATGCGTAACATTTTAGGGATTGTGGATCTCGTCGAAATGGCTTAGCCATTAGTGCTTGATGCCAGGATCAATCAAAAGACCTCACATGGGTTCGTGGGTCATGACGTAGAGGCCGTGTTGACGGAGGTCGTACCAGGATCAATTGAATCATCAATCTTGGGTTTATGTTAGTTCAAGGGACTGCGCTCTGGTGCTTGGATAAGGAGCCCTTCCGACGAGTGAGTTGCGTCACAAGCCAACTCGGGTACTGACCTGCAGTACCAGTAGAGGTTAGATGGTGCTTCGCTACTACCAGGCAGACGGTTTTGGCTTTCGAGCCGAGGCTCAAACTGGAAGCTGGTGGGTTCATCTCTTCGAAGGGGTTCTCGCTTCGCGCGATGATGTGGCGGAATCTTTATAACACTTTCTGCCTCTTGGGGCAGACTGTGGAGACTGCTGAGTAGTCACTTGGTGAAAGACCCATGCTCACATGCCAATATGAAAACCTAGTAGAATTAACGTGTATCCCTGGGACAGGTGGCTGTCCACAAGGATCGGTATTAGGACCGTTCCTATGGGATCTGCTCCTAGACGAGTTTCTCGCTGAACTCCCCACACAATGGGGGATCAATCTAGCATACGCTGATGACATGGCTAGCTTAGTCAGTGCCTCCAGTCGCAAAGTGTTAAAAGACGCCCTACAATTACTAAATAGCAAGATGGAAGAATGAGTATCAGCCAACAAAATGTCGATATCAATAGAGAAAACCCATGCGGTTCTTCTGAAAAGCAAACTGAACGCCATTCGTTCCCTGCAGACGGTTGTAGTTTTTCGAACTGAAGTCCAAACTGGAAGCTGGTGGGTTCATCTCTTCGAAGGGGTTCTCGCTTCGTGCGATGATATGGCGTAAACCTTATCACACTTTATGCCTCAGGGGGAAGTCTGAGGAGACTGCTGAGTAGTCACTTGGTGAAAGAGCCGCGCTCACATGCCAATACACTACCTGGTAGAATTCAGGGGCATCACTGGGACCAATAAATAAACACTAAAACACGTTGTCCTGGAGTAAAATAGAGCGGAATTAAACGTGACATCAACAAACTAAAAATATGTGGCGATAAGTGAGGTTATGAGAAAGAAAATGCTACCAACCACGAGACACTAAACATCATCGTTGACGCGTTATTCAAAAAGTTATATTATTCTGACCAGGCCTCGTATATGAGGGCCGACAAGTTATCCTGGGGGTCCCGTACTTCCTATCCTCATACATATATAAATTATCGCTGTCAAAGAGAAGCTCGGCGTTGACAGGCATCGGACCTCGAGAAAGCAACAACTTGTCTGCCATGGTCAGATAGAACGAGCTGATAAACTTGACTTGACACATTCTTGCTACTCATATTTAATGAACTGTCAGGTGTGTCTGCCCACCTCGCTTCGTCTTTATGATATGAAGCTCCCAACAAAAACACGTTACACGCAGTAGAAAGCTCGTAACAGTCGACTCCTTTGATCGTTTATTTATTTTTAGTGCGATTGAAATGGTATCTTGTCCGTCAGCGCAACGGAAGCCAGGGCCCGCTCACAAAAACATCGATTTCTATTGTGCCGCCAGAAAAAATACAATAATCATTGCTTCCATTAAATGCTATTGTTAGGAACGAATGGCTTTTTTTTGTTGGCAAACACTCGGCAGAGTTTCGTTCGGCGGTCTGTGAAATAGAATTCTGCTTTGCAGCAATTAATACGCTCGAAAAAACTTTTCACGTCGAATTTACCTGTCGCATAATGGCGGATTAATTTGGGCCTGCACGGGAATAGTAAAGGGTTTTCCAATACGAAACATTTTGACATAAAAAATCGAGTATATTTTAATGATAATAATTTATTCATATAATACAGTACATATCACAGAATATGAATAAATTTGAAACCATCAAAAATTTCATGGAGAGTCAGGTTCAATTTTGTCTAAAAAGACACATAAGTACATATAAATAAAAATTCATAAAACAAAACAATAGTCAAACAAACAATAAATAAATGAATTTGGCCAGACAACGTATTTCATTTATAAATATAATTTTTTTTTTGAAGTATCATTCAGGCATCCTTTATTTGAGTATTCATTTGTAGACATTTCAGTTCATTTTTGAGCTTTATCCGATTTAATTCCTTCATTCTGGACAGCAGTTTGTTGAAAACTTTTATAGCTAGGTAACTGTGATACTTTTATACGATCGTATGGTATGATGTAGTTGTTTTTTTTTCTAGTATCATAGTTGTGATTAAAGTTGATTTTCAATAGTAAGTCCTTATTATCATGGCTGTACATCACACAGGTGAGTATAAGAATGGACGTCACGGTAATAATTTTTTCTCTGGGGAATAGCTCTCTACAGCTATATACTACTATAAGCTACTACTTACACCACATAGTATTCTCAGTACCTGCTTCTGTTTTATGAATACTTTCTTACTTTAAGACAAATCCCCCCAGAAAAGAATGCCGAACTTAAGGACTCTATGAAAGTAGCTGAAGTAAGTAATCTTGGCTGCTTCAACTCTCGCTATTTGCTTTATTCTCCTAACTGCATAGGTAGCTCTTGACAACTTAGGAATCATTTCATCAATGTGAACAGAAAACTTGAGATTTGATTGCAAAAATACACCAAGTAGCCTCATCTGATTATCCGAAGACATCTTTGGTTCAAACAGTAATCTTTGTGTTTTATCATCATGTTCTTTGCGCTGAACCATACCTGGGCTTCCTTTAGTGTCTTCTTGTCTTTCTCTTCCAATTTCTGGTTGTCCATCCCTTTATTTAGAAAAGAAGTGTCATCAGCGAAGAGCACGGTTTGATCTGATTTCACATTAGCTGGTAAATCATTCATATATATCACAAAAAAGGGGGACCCAACACAGAACCTTGCGGTACACCATGACTCGCCGTCTCCCAAGAAGAAGACCTGCCTCCCAAGCTTGTTTTTTGAATTCTGTTTGTCAGATAACTGTTCATCAGGTCAAGAGCCTCATCCCTGATTCCATAGTATTCAAGGTTGTTTAAAAGCACTGAGTGTGAATCACTATCGAAAGCCTTGGATAACTTACATGCCTGTAAACTAGATTTTTGTCTTCAATCAAAAGCTTCTCCTATATTTTCAAGCACCTCCTTCAAAGCCGTCTCCAATGATTTGCCCATCAAGAACCCATGCTGTTGTTTGCAGAAAATTTTATGATGTTTGAAGAAACTCAGTAATCTATTTTCTTTTATAATCTCGAATAATTTTGAGAACACAGGAAGTATCGATACTGGGTGATGGTTTTCTGGTTATTCTATATCTCCTCTTTTATGGACAGGTACTATTTTATCCTTCTTCAACTGATCCGGACAGTGTCCCTGTTTTAGACATTTGGTGAGCATGGTACCTCAATGCACCGAAAAATTTCCTTCAACATGGTTGATGTCATTCCAAAGATATCTCTGGTTTGCTTAGATTTCATCTGTCTTAGAGCTTTGCTGAGTTTGCACTATAACAGAACTCATGAAGGTAGATAGACTGAACAGTTTTAGTATTAGTTCTACGCAACAGATTGATTGGATTTTCTTGTACTTTATATCTTTCTGAAAGATTTGTCTCGTCCTTAAGCACTCGATTCAGGTTTTCCCTATTTATCAATTTCCATATAATATTATTTTTGTTTTCTGCATTTCTCATCTTATGTAGATTATAGTTTCTTTTCAGCTCTCTTAATTTCTCGGTACATTATATGCTATTTTAAGAGAAATCAATGGATATTCATCTCGTTGTAAAGAGAAAGGAATGCCATTTACAATAGAAAACGATACGGCTAAAGTTGCAGCACCATTTTCGTACTGCATTTCGATCATTTCACAAAATCCATCTTTAAGGTCTTGGATCGATTGTGAAGCATTGCCATAGATCATCTTTCACGTGGCCCCGAAGAAAACAGACTAAAGGTGTGAAATCACAAGATCTCGGTGGCCAATAGTGATCGCCTCTTCGAGAAATAATAATAATAAATTATTCATCTCAATATCTTTGATGATGTCAAAAAATAAATATATACATACATATGTATATACCATATAATAACTGTCATAGAACAAATATGGTCGATATATCACAGAACACAATCATCAACAAAGAATTTAAGACGGCCAGGAAAGTTTTCTTGCAAATTTTCGATTGTTTTGTTGCTTGTGTGGAACGTAGCACCGTCATCTACATTAATATCTTCCGATTGCGGCCCCAAAAAATCATTAATCAGTTGCACCAGCCTCAATTTCGAGTGAGTAAAGTCGATTCACACGGCCAGAGAGGATAGAAAGGCTTTTCAACAATTATTCTTGGATTTTCCAAGCATCCCACATTTCGACCTGTGAATACCTCTATATTGATCGTATAATGAGTTTGTGAATCTGCTAGGATTTGGAGCTTCAATCCATATTTAGCAGGCTTGCTACAAGCATATCATCAATGGTAACATTTGATCCAGGGGAATCCTTCTTTGCAGTTCAGTACAAACTGTTCGAATATATCTAAAATTGGCGCCAGCTTTCTTATCGTCATTCGATTACTCCTTATTGTGTCTTCATCAAATCCCAGACATGACAACAAAAAGAGGAATCTTGCAAGAGACATCGTATACCGAAATAGATCTCTGCCAGAGCCATCAGTTGCCCATATAGTACGCTAGGTCTTCATGGCCAGATTTGAAAATTCCTTGCAAATAAAGAAGTCCAATGAAAGCTTCCACTTCTACTTTTTCCGTTTCAACAATGAAAGGACTCACGAAAGTGTAAATTCTTAGCGGACTAAATTTGTCTTCACAATCGAGGAAGATCAATTTCAGTCCCCTTATCTAATTGTATTTTATCGATTTGCGAACGTCAATAAGCGTTCATTTATTATTGTCTCGTGTTATAAATTTCTTTAATAACGTTTCGAAGAGCCGCCACAGCCGCCTTTCTCGGAATTTATAGCTACATTACGTCAAGGGTGAGAGGGGCATCATTTAGAAACACAGAGTATATACCCGTGGTAATAAACCATATTTCAGGCTTCCACGGCTTGGGATAACGATATTTCTATGTTAACAGGATTGTGCCACACAAGACGATTAGTTTTATTAGATCTATGAGTCTGCAGGGTGGAATTTACGGCTGATTCTTTGCGGAGGTACAGGACTGGCTACGGAACGATATATCCGGTAGATGGCGGTGTTTTTGTCCGATAGGATGCATTGTAAAAATTCTGGGTGGCCTACTGGTAGGCAAAACGGCATTACGTAATGGTAGTCAAGGGACAATTAGAAGGTAGGGATTGAGCGACGAAAGTGGCTCGTGCGCAAAAAATTGGTTGATATGATAGAGAAGTGACCTACAATGGCGACCCTTTCTGAGTAACATAAATTTCGCGGAATTCATTTTGATTGTTACGCTATTTGTGTCGATTTCTCAATTAACTGTTTTCCCCTATCGATAACGATATATTTCAAAACATAAACTAGATCAATTCTTTGAAACCTATACATATTTAGATCTAAATATCACTTAAAACATTTTTAAAATGATATAAAATGTCCAAGAAACACTGCTTCTCCTTAGAAACATATAGAATTAAAATAGAAAAAGGCTTTTTACTTGATAGAAGAAATATAACAAAATTTGAATATCAAAACAGATTTAATCTGTCAGTCTTCTAAAATTTTAATTTCAAAAAAATTTTTATTCAAAAAACTTTTAGAATTAAATTAATGTCTTAATAAACACCGCTAATATTTAATACTATAGACGTATATAATCAAAACTCAATATACAATGTCAAATGGAATAAATAAACCAACGAATATAAAAAAGTCATTTAAAATTAATAAATAAATATTTGAAGGAGACCTATCGCCGGTGAAGAGATTATCGGAATTATAATTATTTTTGAAGATATAGTGCATGTTTTGAGAGATTTTTGAATTAACTTATTTGAATATTTAAATATGATAAATATCTCAAATAAATTATAATATAATTTTTGAAAAGTTCTTAAGTTGTATTTTATGTTTTTGAAAAATAATTGGTGTTCATAATGATAAGATCAGAAACAAAATTTTGTGTCCTTCAAATATTTATTTATTAATTTTAACTGACTTGTTTTATATTCGTTGGTTCATTTTTTCTATTTGATGTTTATTGAATTTTGATTATATACGTCTATTAAATATGAGCGGTGCTTATTTAGACATTAATTTAATTCTAAAAGTTTTTTGAATAAAAATTTTTTTGAAATTAAAATTTTAGAAGACTGACAGATTAAATCTGTTTTGATATTAAAAATTTGTTATATTTCTTTTATCAAGTAAAAAGCCTATTTCTTTTTTATTTATACATAATATATAATTATATTTAGGCTTGAATGAGGCTCATTATAATGATTTAAAGAAAACCTTATAATACCCTACAGTTTTCTGTGATTTTGTGACGAACATAGACTATGTGGATTTTTTAGAGTTTGTCTGTTTGAGCAAGTTCCGTTAAGTTAAGGTAAGATATACTGATTGTTAGTTGATTTTGATATTTTAAATATTATTTAGATGAAGAGATTATCGGAATTCTAATTTTTTTTTAAGCTATAGTGCATGTTTTGAGAGATATTTGAAATAACTTATTTGAATATTTAAATATATTAAATATCTCAAACAAACTATTTTTTTTGAGAAGTCCTTAAGTCGTGTTTAATGTTTTCGAAAATGAATTGGTGTTCATAATGATAAGATCAGAAACAGAATTTTGTCTCCTTCAAATATTTATTTATTAATTTTAAATGACTTCTTTTATATTCGTTGGTTTATTTATTTCATTTTACATTGTATATTGAGTTTTGATTATATACGTCTATTAAATATGAGCGGTGCTTATTTAGACATTAATCTAATTCTAAAAGTTTTTTCAATAAAAATTTTTTTGAAATTAAAATTGTAGAAGACTCACCGATTAAATCTGTTTTGATATTCAAATTTGAAATATAGAATTATCAACATATACAGTGTGGAAACCACTTATGGAATAAAATTCGTTGTGACCTTATGTTAGAAAATTATAAAAAACACTGGGACACGTCAACTTTTAAATTGCACCTTTTAAGCATAAATTTAAATATACAGGTTGATTCGTGTAAGTCTAACACAGTCCATGGGATTTACAGGGTGACAAGAAAAACCTCGAACAAACTTTTTTTCATTTAACTTTATTAAATAAAATAATTTAAACGAAAGAATAATGAATAATAATAACATAAACAATTGGTAATAATATATTTAAGCAGTTTCGTAGTGCCTTCTTTTGGAAGCGATACATAGCTTCAGACGCTTCTTGAAATTTTCAGCAATGGGCCGCAGCTTTTCGGGCGTTAATCGGTCCCATTCCCAGCGCAGGGATTGCTTCAACGACTCCAAATTTTTGTGGTGTTTAGCACACGCCCTGAGCTTCAAAATCGATCAGACGCTGTAGTCCATTGGATTGAGATCCGGCGCGTAGGGTGGCCAATCTTAAGATGTGATGAAATCCGGAAAATGGGTCTTACACTATTCTTGCGTCATCTTCACTTTGTGAGCCGGACCAGAGTCCTGTTGAAAGGTCCAATACGTGTCGCCGAAGTGCTGCTGGGCCCACGGAAGAACTGCGCCCTCGAGAATGTCGCAGCGGTAGACTTCTTGATTGATTGATCCCTTGATCCACCAGACTCTGTCGTTTTGGTGCTTGTGGAATTCTTTTAAGGTGAAAAGCTTCTCGTCTGTGAAGAGAATGCGCTCCCATTGCTGACCGGTGGCGAGATAAAGGGTTGCCAGCACCTTTGGAGTCGTACTCGCCTGTTTTCATCCGTGAGGAGTTGAACTTTTTGGAGTTTCTATGGTTTGAGATTGAGCTCCTATTTGGACATTTGATGAACGGATTCACGGTTGATACCGGTCACACGGGCTATTTTCCTGATAGAGACCCCCGGATTTCGATTGATTCTCTTCTTGACGATGTTGACGATTGCTAGGCGTATTGACAGTGCGTTTTCTCCCACTTCCTGGACGACGACCTTCATGGTCAAGCTCCTTTGAATGGTAAATTGCATCGGACACGGTTTGTCGAGGCAAATTGAGCAAATAAACAATTTCGCATTGACCTTACCTTGACGAAACAGCTCCAAAATTGCACTACGTTTCTTTGACATTCTCACACACTGCAAGATAAAGTAATATCAATAACGTACTAAATAACTGCTCTATTTATATAGATCTGGTAACCCCATATGGATAAGGAGTATAGAGTACCGGACCACATAGTTAAGTGAAAAGAAGTGAGACCTCTATAAGACAATACCGAGAGCTACGCTCTGTTGGAAGACGTGCTCTAACTCAAGTGTTAATGGTAACATGGAGGACTTCAGTATCCCCTCAGAGGGTGTTATGTGGAACAAAAAATCGTATAGATTCCTCCTCGGGCCATAAAGCTGTCTATGAGAACAACAATAAATTCTAAGTGCTGAATTAATTACCGCAACGGTCTCTCTCTTGTTAAAGCCAATTAAAGATGAAATATTTACGGAATAAACACACGTATACTGCGGACCGTATTTATGTTATATATACTGTAATAAATGGTTATCACTCATTTTACGAGCAGTCGGGTCTCGACTTTTTATGGTTCTGTTTCCGCGTAATTACTTACTTACTTCAACAGTAATTTCTTTTGCCGCTCTTTCCTGCGAGATAAATTGAATTTATGGCCGAGATGACATTCGCCTAGGATGCTCGTGGTAATCGGTGGCATTTTTGCGTCGTAATGTCCATTCTGAAATGACGTGATCCAGAGAAAGAACATCTTCGAAGAGCTGCACCAAGCTTGAACACTCTTATATTGGAATAATTTTCGTACATGGATGGTCCAAGACCTAGTATTAATTAATTATAAAGTTTTGAATTAGCAACGCTGTTTTTTGTGACAGCTGATAGAACAGTTTTCGGTTGATTTGAGGTTAGTTTGACTTGGCAATTCATTATAAATAACATAGGTTTCCGTTTGAATAAAGAAAACTTAGCATTATTGATATAATTTGTCTTTATTTATATATAGGGTGTTTTTTTAGAGTGATAGAACTTTCGATAGGGATAACTGTGATTTGACAGAAGGTAGAAGCCATGTTGTTTTGACATTTATGTTCAGTCAGCAAATTATCATGGAAAGACTCACTCCGCAACAACGTTTACAAATTGTTGAAATTTATTTTCAAAATCAGTGTTCTATTCGCCAAAATTACTGAGCACTTCGTGAAATTTATGGTTTACATAATCGTCCATCAGAGCAGCTTATTCGTCGAACTATCGATAGATTTCGGACATTTTCTCCACTCGATGCAACAACAACAACAAGACAAAGAACTGTAGGTACAGAAGAAAAGATCGCTGCTGTAAGTGAAAGTGTTAATGATGATGCAGATTTGTCTATTCGTCGACGTTCACAACAAGTTGGACTCTGTGCATCCACCACATGGAAAATTTTGCGTAAAAATCTTGGTCTACACCCATACAAGATCCAACTGAATCAAGAACTAAAGCCACTTGACCATAATAAGCGTCGTTTGTTCGCTGATTGGGACCTAGAACAGCTTGAAGTTGATCCCCTTTTTTATCGTAAAATTGTGTTTAGTGATGAAGCTCATTTCTGGTTGAACGGCTACGTGAGCAAGCGAAATTGCCGTATATGGAGTGAAAACAATTCTCAAGAAGTTCTGCAGGTTCCATTGCATCCTGAAAAATGCACTGTAAGTTGTGCTTTACACGCTGGAGGCATCATAGGTCCATATTTATTTAAAAACGATGCTGGAGCTAATGTTACAGTGACTGGTGCTCGTTACAGATCGATGATGAATGAATATTTGTTTCAAAATTTGAATGGCATCGACCCAGAAGTGTTTTGGTTTCAACAAGATGGTGCTACACCTCATGCTGCTTTATGGAAAGAAAGATTTGGCGATAACATTATTTCGAGAGATGGTCCAATTAATTGGCCTCCAAGATCATGCGACATAACTCCACTGGCTTATTTTCTTTGGAGTTATGTCAAGTCATTGGTTTATGTTGATAAACCAGAAACAATAGACACTGTGGAAGCCATCATAATTCGTGTAATTGATAAAATAAAGCCTGAATTACTCGAAAAAGTGGTCCAAAATTAGTCTGGTTGCTCAGAACTAGTCGTGGTGGACATATACCGGAAATTATTTTTAAAATTTAAATGCTATAAAATTATCGTTCAAATAAAAAAAAAAGTTGGCTTCAATCTTAATTTAAATGTGTTTTATTTCAATTTGAAGTTCTATCACTATCTATCAATTCAAAGTTCTTTAACACCCAATACATATTATGTTATTTATGGCGAGCGGGCAATACATAGTCTTTTCAAATTGATACAAACCTTTCAGGGCTCCCTTAAACCTTTCAAAACCTTTATCAAAGAACAATATACCTTTGTACTCCTAGTAAGCGTTTGTTTTGGCGATTACCTCGTCATTCAAGCCAAATCTCTTCCCAGCGAGGATTACTTTAAGGTTTGATTGTATCGGTTTCTACTTGTCGGAAATACATCTTGATGATTAAAGTAAAGCAACTTAATTTACGCTAATTAGCGGAAATTAAGTTGTTTTACTTTAATTATTACTTCAATGTCTGCGAACAGATGAAAGTCCCTGAGAGGCAAATCTGGAGAATAGGTAGGGTACTCGGGTAGTTTTTCCATCATAGCTTTTTTCCTATTATAGTCCGTCTAGAAATTATCTGAAATTGATTTTTTTTCATAGTTTTAATATACTTCTTTTTCATGACATTTTAAGACAAAAGTAATGTATAAAATAGGTTGTGCAGATAGTCGGCTATGGCCAAAGTTGCATGGCAACATTATTTATCAAATATTGTTGATTGTCAACAGGTATACAATTTATGAAATAATGTCGCAACTAGAAAAAAAGCAGGTAGAACATTTGTATAGAAAAGGTTTTCGAAACGTTGAAAAATGAGTCCAATTGACTGTACTAGGAAAAAAATTCAGTCTATGAGACAATAAAGAGGATAAAAATGGCGTGGAAACAATTTAAATGCTTTATTGGCCTTAGGAGGACACAATTCGCACCTGGGGTTTCGCAAATTGGCTGACAGATTTGGAAATAAACAAAATATAAAAGTATGTCCAGAAAACGTCCGTATGTCACTCAAAAGACAAGGCAACATATCAAGGAAACCAGTGGTTTGGGGGAGCAATATATCAGCATGGAGCTACAACTCTCTGTATAGTTGATGGCACCATTAATAGTGAAAAGTATTGTGGTAGGTATTGTGTAGTATGATTTTCTCCCGAAAACGGCTCATGTTTTATATCCAGAGGGTTGGCGTTTTTAGCAGGATAATGCAAGATGCCATACTTTGGGCTACACTCAAGCTTGGAAGCAAGATCACCAAGTGGCAACCATTTCATGGCCAGCAGCTTCAGCAGATCTTAGTCCCATTGAAAATATATGGGGATTAATGAAGACTGAAATTGAACAAGCAGCGCCACGATATAAAGATGATTTAATTCAGTCAGGTTTACAACCCTGGACTACCATCACCGAAAATTATGGAGTTGATCTAGTTTCGGGTGTACCTCGACGTTTAGCCAAGTGGAGATTGTGTAAGTTAATAAGATGAATATTTTGTTATAATTTCCTAATTCAAGAATTGAAAATAGATACTAAATAATTACAATTGGGCTATGTTTTTCCGGATACTTTCTAGACGGACTATATATATTATTATATCTTGAGAACTACCAACTAGCCAAAAATAAACTTCCACTCATGCTCATTTCAAATAGAGTATATGACGCTTGAAATCGGCTTTCTGATGGAAGCTTCAAGCGTCAATGGTTTCAAGAACGCCTTGGATAAGTCATGATCATTTGATCGCTGATGGTGACTTTTCAAGAAGCATTTGTATAATTTAATTTAATTTTCAGCATGCGAACATAGTGTAATTTATTCTTGTGTTCATAGGATTACAACCTCAACTCCTATTCCATCAGTAAAAATAACGTTACTTCGTATGATTACAATAACTTCTGATGTCAGTAGACAACAAAGAGTAAGTTTTTGAGTTGTCTAGTAATCCTTCTGCCATCAGGGAGTTGCAACAGTCATCCAAAGGTAGTAATGTGTATGAATTCTGGATTTAAGTTCGTTTCATCACAAGATCTTCTTGCTGAGACATCTCTAGTACTCAGGCAATATGTATGTTTACTTACCTCTTGCTTTCAGAAGAAAAAGACGGATAATTGCAGGGTCATCTGACCTTAAATATGTCTATGAAAAGTTTTAGAGTTGAAGGTTGAGCAGAAAACATTAATGATTCAATAAACTCATTCCATCCATCCGTAATGAGATTGTTGTCCATCAAGTGTTATTATTTATTACCCTAAGCTATTTCTCCATAAATTGTTCTTCTTTGAGCCTGTTTCTACCTATTATGTACTCGAATTCATTCGATAAAATATATACAAAGTAATAATGAACACAATAAAAACAAAATGGATATCATTATGTATCAAATAAGGATAAACGGGAAGACATAAACATAGAGTTTCGTTCCAATTCCAAATGAATGGTTCTTGATCCAAACCCTCAACTTATAGATTATCGGTAATAGCACAGTTATCGAAGGAACTGAGCTATCATTATTCAACAAAAAAATTGCGTGCAGGTTATCATTAACGAGAGGAATTTCTTCCGTTCCCTTCCATTGTTTCGCGTACCCGAATTCACCCATGAATGCTCGCCATCTACAGGCATCACGAACGATCGCTTTAATAACAGGTTGCAGAAAGGAGCCCAACGTGAAATTTCTTCTGAATAATGATGTCTGTTAGTGATGGTTAAATAAATGGACCGGCTCTTTGCAGTCGATAAATAGCCACCAGTCATAAACCATGGCGCCCCTGAATGCAAGGGGGCTATATCACATGATTATGGGTCGAACCTCCCACAGCGAGACGCTCTTTCATCAGTACCAAGGACCGCCGTGCGCACCAAGGATACCGTTTTCACGAGAAATATCAATAAGTGCCTGGAGAAGGCCTCCGGGGCGAGTCTGTTTGGCGACTGTGGAAATTAGATGATTTTTTTCAAATTACACTCCGTCTATGGTCTAATAACTGCTTACGCTGTGAAATCGTGATTAAATTTGATTTATTGCCCTTCTTTGATGGCGGTTTTGTTTGTCAGTTTTTTTCGGCGATTTCAAACGGGAGATAATTTGAGGAGGATGTTGATACACCTCTGTCGGCCTTGTCAGCTTTGGTTTCAGAGGTTTTCCATGTTGGTTAAGGAGTGTTGGAGGCGTTACGTCGAAAAGAAGGCTTTTAGAAGGCAGACGCCGATCTTGTTGGAGTTTCTGGTGACCAAATATTTATAATAATACGATATATGAGCCTTTGGAACCTGATATTATCAGAGTTTTACAAGGAGAGCAAGCGAATTCAACATTTAAATAGCATGCAGGCAATTTCAGCAGTTAGTTTGATTCAGTTAGTGGTATAAACAAGTATTGAACAAAAAAGATTAGCCTTCGATTCAGTACAGCATTGGTGCACTCATAATGAGTTACTTCTCAATGTCAGTAAGACTGAGTGTGTGATTTTTAGAACTATTCAGTCTAAAAATATGTATCCTCAGTCAATAACTCTGGATAACACCTAGGTCAGATTTTTGTCTTTGACAGAATTTCTTGGAGTTTCGTTCGATTGTCACCTGAAATGGAATGATCATATGAGTCAAGTCAGCAAAAAACTTAATAAAGTTTTGTACATGATCAGAATGTTGTCACGGAGAGTGGACATGGAACTTTTAAAATAGTTTATCATGCAAATTTTGTTTCACTTATGAGGTACGGGCTTGTCATATGAGGTGGAAGTAGTGATTCAAATAGATTCATTCTGCAGAAATACGCCTTGAGGGCCATAATAGGATTGAAATATAAAGAATCATGCAGAGGTCATTTCAGAAATAATTCCATGCTCACACTTCCCGGACTATATGTTTTGGAATGTCTGCTATTCGTGAGAAAACATCCCCAATATTTTAATGATCTTTTGAATAAAAACAACACAAGACGTACTGTTCCATACAACTTTCCGAGGCTTTCCTTGACACTTACTGAAAGAAACACAGAATATGTGACTTGTTGCATTTTATTCAAATGATCTTGCAGCCTTGAAGGCTTCATTGCTTCATTCGAAAATGTTTTTAGACATACAAGACACAAAGGCGACGATCGGTTTGTGAGATTTTCAATAAATCCGAATTTAATATATTCCGCAGAGTATTGCCGTCTCTTCTTTTTTACTTCCGACATTGTTTTGCTTTGAGAAATACGTTCAACTTCGCGAGTAGAGGAGGCGTAAATACTGCTCATCTATTGCGCGCGAGACCACAAATGAAAATAAAATAAATATTACATTGTTTATATAGGAATGCTTAAGCAGCACGCACCGACAGGAATAAAACAAACATGCATAAACTCGTTTATCTCATTCGACGCTCAATCGTTCTCAACAAGTCCGAACAAGCATTCAATGAACCAGCCGACTGATACAGGAATGCACAATTCGGGTTATTTAACAATAAGCAATCTTTTAATTCATATTAGTTGATGTTCACAAGTTGTTGTTGAGAGTCGAGAGCTCTTGCAGTTGTTGTTTAAGAGGCCTCTTAGCTAAATAAAGTTACAAAACACCCCCCGCCCGCCCGCCTCTACACAATGCCTCCATTTTCTTCTGGGTCTCTTACCGCCCCCCTTGAGACCTGCAGCGCCCACAAGGGGGCGTTATCGCCCACTTTGCGAAAGACTGATATAGAACCATATTCGATTAGGGAATTCATGGAATATTCTTTCAGATCTTGTTGAAGTTGTGATATGTTTTGACGGTTTCCTCTTTTCATTTGTATGATTGCATTGATTATGAGAATAAAGTTTATATTATCTTATGTTAAACAATAAATACACCATTATAATGACCAAAAGTTTCTGCACTCTTCGATTTGTAAACGTCAATTTTCTATGATTATTTTCAGCATTTTGGCTAGAGTTGGGACTGCTGTAAAGTGTTGTTTCACTTTTAGTTATTTGATACATCACATGTAATTCTAGATTTGTTTTATAATACTGCGTGATGAAGCCGAAGCTGCTGAAGATGAAGTGAATCTTTCCTTCTTTTTCGTTTGATATCTGTTTCCAAGATTTCTAAAACGTATTTTGAGGCGTTTTTCTGAGACAATTTTGTTGCTTACAATAGCTTTTTTACTCGAGCGATTTTTACCTGGATTATTGTTGCCTGGTTCAAGATTCTGGCTTAGCTTGAATTTTTGTGAGAATTTTTTTGGGTCAAGAAGAAAGTGTCTAATATCTAACACTTACCAAGAGATCCCACCATTTTCTACAGTGAACTGAGCATTGACATTTCCGGAGTATCAAGATGAAAACTTTTCCAATAAGAGATTTCGTTTTGAATAGCCCAGTATCTGGGCAGTTGTCACTTTTAAACCAGTCATCCTTTGACATTTGACAAGTAAAAACTACGCCATTCCTAAAAATGGAACTATACGCGCTTCAACAACGCATTCAAATCGTTACAATTTACTACAAAAACGGTGACAATTTTGCAGTCACAAGTCGCAAAACTGAAGCACTTTTGAGTCGTCGAGAAACACCTCCACGGCCAGCAGTAGTGAAACTGGTAGGAAAATTTGAGCTGGTATGACAGATAGTGATGTAAAGAAACGAAACCGTATGTGTAACTCAAGAACAACTTAGGATATTGCTGCTGAAGCCCGCAATGATGACGAAGTTTGCCAAGTTTGTCGATTCCTTGTTTATCTTTGGAATTAGGCATCTATGATTGTTTCGGTCTTTACTTGACGGAAATTCATCTTGAAAATATGAATAAAAACAATATTCTCATTTCCGCTAATATTTTATTGACACTACGATCGTTACGTCATACCATGACTTCTTCAGGTGAGTATTACAAGATACTGAGTATACCGTGAACAAGAACTTCATTTTATAGTACATGGATATAACAAAAATAGAAGAGGGGGTGAAGAGAGTTTTACAATACTTTTGGGAAACTGAAAAATGGTTCAAAAAAGATTCAACAAAGGGGAATTACTTAATTCAGTTTGGTCATTCAATAATATTTTTCTTTTGTGATATCTATTAATTTCTAAAGTTTCTAATAAGTTTAATCTAAAACTTTTGTTTTCTAAGTGTAAAATTTCAAAGTTACTATTAAAACTATGTCCTGTGTCTAGAAGGTGCTCTGCGTAGGTTGAATTTCCCTTTTTGTTACAATAGCATTTTTCATGTTCCCTGAGTCTCGTCTGGAACGATCTTCCTGTCTGACCAACATATACGAAATGGCAAGTACCGCAAGTTAACTTATAAACACCTGATTTCTTGTTCTTAGATGATTTATCTTTATTATTTTTTATTAATTTTCCACCTGAAGAAGTCATGGTATGACGTAACGATCGTAGTGCCAATAAAATATTAGCGGAAATGAGAATATTGGAATTAGGCATTTCATAAACGACATTAAACCGTATTTTGCATGAAGACTTAGGTCTTATGGCTTTTAAAGTTCAGTTAACACAAGAATTCAAACCAGTCGATACCAGCAACATCGTATCTTCGCTAACTGGGTCCTTCAAATGCATCAAAATGATCGGGTGTTTTATCTAAAAATCATTTTCAGTGATGAGGCCCATTATCCACTTGAAGGCTACGTTAATAAGCAGAATTTTCACATTTGGGACTCGTTTGCTGCGGTTTTTGGACTGGCTGTGTGATTGGACCATACTTCTTCGAAAATGAGGCTGGTGCAACTGTTACGGTGAATGGATTGCGCTACCGATCGATGATTAATGATTTTTTATGGACGGAATTAAAAGATATTTATGAGAACGATCTTTACTTTCAACAATGCGGCGCTACGTGCAATACAATCAACAAAATTATATCGGGTGTTTTTTTAGTGTGATAGAACTTCAAATTGAAATAAAACACATTTGAATTAAGATTGAAGCCAAATTTTTATTCATTTGAAAGATAATTTTATGACATTTATGTTTTGAAAAAAATTTCCAGCATATGTCCACCACGACTAGCTCTGAGGAACCACATTCGACGAGACCAATTTTGGACTACTTTTTCGAGTAATTCAGACCATATTTCATCAATAACACGAGTTATGTTGGCTTCCAAAGCGTCTATTGTTTCTGGTTTATCAGCATAAACCAATGACATGACATAACCCCAAATAAATAATCCAGTGGAGTTATGTCGCATGATCTTGGAGGCCAATATATTGAACCTTTTCTCGAAATAATGTTATCGCCAAATCTTTCTTTCAATAAATCAATTGTTACGGTAGTAGCATGAGGTGTAGTACCATCTTGTTGGAACCAAAACACTTCTGAGTTGATACCATTCAAATTTTGAAACAAATAATCATTAATCATCGATCTGTAACGAGCACCATTCACTGTAACATTATCTCCAGCATCGTTTTTGAAGAAATATGGACCGATGATGCCTCCACCGTGTAAAGCACACCATACAGTGAGTGCACTTTTCAGGATGCAATAGGCCCTGCAGGACTTCTTGACGATTGTTTTCACTCCATATACGGCAATTTTGCTTCTTTACATAGCCGTTCAACCAGCAATGGGTTTCATCACTAAACATAATTTTACGATAAGAAAGTGCATCAACTTCAAGCTGTTTTAAGGCCCAATCAGCAAACAAATAACGCTTATTATGGTCAAGTGGCTTTAGTTCTTGAACCAGTAGGATCTTGTATGGGTGTAGACCAAGATCTTTACGTAAAATTGTCCATGTGGTGGATGCACAGAGTCCAACTTGTTGTGAACGTCGACGAATAAACACATCTGGAATATCATTAAAACTATGACTTACACTAGCGATATTTTCTTCTGTACGTACAGTTCTTTGTCTTGTTGTTGTTGCATCGAGTAGGGAAAATGTTGTCCGAAATCTATCGATAGTTCGACGAATAAGCTGCTCTGATGGACGATTATGTAAACCATACATTTCACGAAGTGCTCTATAAGTTTGGCGAATAGAACACTGATTTTGAAAATAAATTTGAACAATTTGTAAACGTTGTTGCGACGTGAATGTTTTCGTGATAATTTGTCAATGGTTACTGAACAGCAATGTCAAAACAACAAGACTTCTATCTTCTGTCAAATCACAGTTCTCCCTGTCGAAAGTTCTATCACTCTAACAAAAAACCCGATACCTATTCCCAAATGTAAAAAAATTTCTTCGTGGAAAGCGATTTTTCGACGATGAAGAACTGAAGCTAGCAATCAATTCCTAGTTTTGAGAAGAAGCCGGAAGAATAATTTTTACAAGCTTTAGAGAAGCTCATTTCTCGATCTAACAAATGTTCTGAAGTTCTAGGGGACTAGATTGAAAAATAGAATTTTTTGAGTTTTCTTTCATGCCTATACCAGGAATACGTTGAACGTCCCTCATATTTCTCGAAGAACTGGTCACAATTGGCCACCGAGATCTTGTTATTTAACACCTTCCGATTTTTTCTTTGGGGCCACGTCTTTGCCATTGTTCCACAATCGATTCAAGACCTTAAAGATAGAATTTGTGAACTTATCGAAGTCATACAGTCGCAAATGTGCGAATTGCTGCAACTGTAGCCGTGGCGGCCAAATGGCTGATATTTCCATTGTTTATGGCATATCTTCCTCTTTACAATGAAATAAGCATCCGTTGATTTCTCTTAAAATAAATCCTTTATCTGCCAACAAATACATTCAGACATCCATCTTCCCAATCTCCATTCATTCATTAAAATCCAAATCCATATCCGGCCAATCTGTTATGCTCACATCCACAGTGATGGGGCAAGCCATGAAGGTGCCTCTTTTTCGGTTTGAACAATCAATTAGGGTAGCCATCAGTTCCTAGGTAGAAATATCAAAGGAAAACAAGGCTGGCGCCACCAAAATTTCTGGCAGTTAGGGAGATAATGATACCTTTTCTTTCAGAGCAATAATGAATTCTGTGGCGCCGAAACAACATGGGATATGAGTTATGGGTCATTATCATGGACGTAAACATGCGATAAATCCGATGGGGCTGTGTTTGAGAATTTTCTTCACCAAATTGCTGCTAATTGTGGAGACTGCAACGCCCCGATATAATTTATTCTTGACGGTGATATTGATGATCTTCCCGTGCGGCGAATGGACGATTTCGGTGTTAGATGGAGGAAGGCAAAGAAATCCATTATTCTCGCGTTCTGGGTGAACCCGACCATGCATGATGAAGCTCCACGTTTTCCCCTTGAATGTCTCGGTTGGCTTGGATAATGCGGAAATTACAGATAATTCGACAGTTTTTCACTGGTGTTTCGAAAAGTTTACATGTCCAGGCGAATTCTCGCTTTGAAGGTTGTGCTCTTGCTCTCTCGCGCAAAAAATCATAATTATATATCGGGTATTTTTTTAAAGGGATAGAACTTTCGATAGGGATAACTGTGATTTGACAGAAGGTAAAAGCCATGTATTTTGACATTTCTGTTCAGTAAGCATTGAAAATTATCATGGAAAGACTCATGATGCAACAATGTTCCCAAATTGTCGAAATTTATTTCCAAACTCTTCTATTCGCCAAACTTATAGAGCACTTCGTGAAATTTATGGTTTACATAATCGTCCATCAGAGCAGCTTATTCGTTTGTTTGCTGAGTGGGCCCTAGAACAGCTTGAAGTTGATCCACTTTTTTATCGTAAGTTGTGTTTAGTGATGTCTGGTTGAATGGCTATGTAAACAAGCAAAATTGCCGCATATGGAGTGAAAATAATCCTCAAGAAGTTCTGCAGGTTCCATTGCATCCTGAAAAATGCACTGTATGGTGTGCTTTACATGCTGGAGGCATCATCGGTTCATCTTTCTTTAAAAACGATGCTGGAGCTAATCTTACAGGTGCTCGTTACAGATCGATGATCAATTATTATTCGTTTCAAAATTTGAATGGTATAGAACCAAAAGTGTTTTGGTTCCGACAAGATGGTGCTACACCTCATGCTGCTACCGTAACAAATGATTCATTGAAAGAAAGATTTGGCGGCAACATTATTTCGAGAAATGGTCCAATATATTGGCCTCCAAGATCATGCGACATAACTCCACTGGATTTTTTTTTTTTTGGGGTTATGTCAAGTCATTGGTTTAGGCTGATAACCCAGAAACAACAGACGCTTTGGAAGCCAACATAACTCATGTTATTGATTAAATGAGCCCTAAATTACTCGAAAAAGTGGTCCAAAATTGGTCTGGTCGAGTGCGGTTCCTCAAGGCTACTCGTGATGGACATATGCCGGAAATTTTTTTCAAAACATAAATGTCATAAAATTATCTTTCAAATAAAAAAAAATTGGCTTCAATCTTAATTTGAATGTGTTTTATTTCAATTTAAACTTCTATCACTCTAAAAAAACATCCGATACTTGCCGACCACGTGTTATAAAAGGTTGGAGGAAAAATCCATTATTTTCTCTAAATCTTCAAGACTTTATTTAGGATTGTCCTATTTAGGTCAAATATGCATCTTTTTCTTCTATAAATTGTTGCCATTTTAAAGGTAGCTTCATAATGCCTTTCTCGTAGAAGTCTTGGTTCTTTTTTTTTGTGAACAATTCTACTAATCTCGATGCCAATTTATATCACTCAAGTTTTTCAATGAGAGAAAATGATGATAATCGCTTGGTATCAGGTCCGGAATATATGGTGGATATATTAAAATTTACCAACCAAGCTTCTGAAGTTTCAAGCGAGTGGCTGCAGACGTGTGTGGCGTAGCGTTGTCTTAATGAAACACAACACCTCATCTGTTGGTCAATTCGGGCCGTTTTTGGTGAATCTCTAACTTCAAATGGTCCAGTTGTTGACAGTAGAGATACGAATTTAGTATTTCGCCATATGGAAACAACTCATAAAAAATGATTCCTTTCCATTCCCACCAAATGCCCAGTAGAACTTTCCTGGTCGTTAGTACTGGATGTTTTTTGGTGGTAATTGGTGTGGTATCATGAACAGATGTTCTTCTGATCTGTCTGTTGAAAAGGTAAAAGGTAGAACAATTTTTCAACAGTTTCAATAAAAGCACTGAGAAGAGGAACCTAAACCTTTGATCTACATCCATCTCATCAAGCATCGTCCTGTAGGCAGTGATGTAACTCCAATATTGATGTTGCACAAATCGCATACAAGAATTATAGACCTTCAATATCTTGAATTTATTTGCTTCTGTTAAGAGGCTGTTATACAATAATCAATAATATGGTAAACCAGAGTTTTAACCAATTGCAATTTTGTATCCCGATCAATATAAAATTTGGTGATTGGAGACTTAATCTCTGCTGTACAAACGATACATGCTTTGAAAACGACCAATCTCCGTCGAACCGCACACCTAAACTTTTCACCGATTCTACCCATTTCAAGGAGACATCTTCCAGAGATACAAAAGTCTCACATGAGTTCAAGAATCTTTAAAGTGCCTTGTAACCTATCAACAATGCTTTAGATTTGCTACCATTCAAATGCAAACCATTGGTTTTACACCACATCTCTCGAAGTTCACCATACAGAAATTTCTCAGGTTCAAAAGAAAGTTCAATTTGAAGATTGCCGGCATATTGATGAACCTGTGAAAATATAAAGTTCTTGGGTGCTTCAAATGTATAGAGTTCCAATAATTTTGGTCCCAGAAGAACACCCTGTGGTACTCCGTAGTATAAGGTTAGCATGAGCGAGAAAATATTTTCAATTTTGACAGTCTGTTTTCTGTCGTCCATAAACTGCTGAACCACTGCACGTAATTGCTTCGAATCCAAGGTAACTTAAGTTAGAAACAAACAGTCTGGCGTCGACTGAATCGAAAGCATTGCTCAGCTCTAATAGGGCAAGTAGTACCAAATGCGCATTATCAAGCGAGATATCTGCATCATAAACCTTCAGTATTTGCCGTATTTGTTAAATGGTAGGATCAATATCCTGTTTGTATCTCAAGTAGAATTTTGTGGTCTTCCAGATACTCATTAATTTGAAATGCAACAATCTTCTCGAGAATCTTGGAGAAAACTGGCAACAGATTAATGGGACGAAAGTATTTATAGGTCTCTGCTTGTTGGATCTTAGGGAGAGGTAAAATAAATTTGCTACCAGTAGGGCTTCAAAGTATAAGAGAATGTTATCATTTCGAAGCAGACAATAATGTCAATCGATAAAGATTTCGCCCGCAATATTATTTGAACAAACCACTGCATTAAGCTTCTTACCAAATTTCTACTTACTGCATTCTGCAGCAAACGAAAAACTTCGAAATTATTCAATTGCCAGAGAATTTCATCATACGGTTTTGAAAATTTGAATATTAAAACAAATTGAAATATGTTTATCTTCTACAATTTTAATTTCAAAAAAAATTTTTTATTCAAAAAACTTTTAGAATTAAATTAATGTCTAAAACAAGCACCGCTTACATTTAATAGACGTATATAATCAAAACTCAATATATAATGTCAAATGGAATAAATGAACCAACAGATATACGAAAGTCATTAAGATTAATAAATAAATATTTGAAGGAGACAAAATTTTGTTTCTGGTCTTACCTTCAAGAACACCAATTGCCTTTTAAAAACATGAACACACTTAAAGGATTTCTCAAAGAGTATAATTTATTTGAAATATTTAATATATTTAAATATTCGAATAAGTTAATTCAGAAATCTCTAAAAACATGCACTATATCTTCAAAAAAAAAATATAATTCTAAGCAATTCCTTCTTCAGTCCTCAATAATATTCCAAATATCAAAATAAAAAACTAACCTATATCCAAACCCTCAACACGTGTAAAAGGACTAATGCTTCGAAACACAGATCAACTTTATAATTCAAGATTGATCTATGTTCTAACAAAATCAAAGAACAGTGTGAGTTATTTTTAAGGCTTATTTAAATTCATTGACATTCCATAATGATATTTATTGAAGCCAAAATATAATTATATATTATATATAAAATAAAATAGAAAGGCCTTTTAGTTGATAAAAGAAATATAACAAAATATGAATATTAAAACAAATTGAAATATGTTCATCTTCTACAATTTTAATTTCAAAAAAAAATTTTTATTCAAATACTTTTAGAATTAAATTAATGTCTAAAACAAGCACCGCTTACATTTAATAGACGTATATAATCAAAACTCAATATATAATGTCAAATGGAATAAATAAACCAACAGATATACGAAAGTCATTAAAATTAATAAATAAATATTTAAAGGAGACAAAATTTTGTTTCTGGTCTTATCTTCAAGAACACCAATTGCCTTTTAAAAACATGAACACACTTAAATAATATTCAAATTTTGTTATATTTCTTCTATCAAGTGAGTTAAGTTTTGACTTAATAATCCCAATTTCACATCAATTCTCAGAATCACAACTCAACCAAGAATCATAAAAAATTGATACGAAGTGCTTGAGTATTGATATACTCAAAATAACATTAATAGGAGACTTCCAGTGTCGAGGAAAAAGAATGATTGATTATTGAGGATTCTCTGTATAATTGTAGTTTTCGTATTGGTAATTTTTGGAAGACTGTTTGAGAAATCAATATATGCATAAGGTTACAAAGAACTCCAAACTGTATCTCCAAAGACTTATTTCTATTTATGTTTTAAATATAGGAATCTAGTCATTTCATTGAAAATACTTATCTGATTATTATCAGCACTAAGGATTCAGACCCATCCAATTTCTATTGAGAAAATGTTTATACATACTAGTAGATAAATCATTTCTGCTTGTTGTTGCTTCAGTTATCAATTGAACAAATCACGAGCGTAGTTTGTGTTATTTCTAAATTAAAGTGAGAAATAATGAAGTTTCAGTTTAAAAGGAACACGTTCTAATACAAAACATTAATCAGGAACAATTTATTTAAATACAAAACAACTTGGTATTCTTACACCACTCAAAAATTCCAAAACAACCATCAATAGTATGAGAATGTTATTCCTTTCGTTTTCAGTTGAAAATAATTTTAATCAATCGATTTCCCCAAAATTATACTTCTTTCTTTTTTTGACATATGTCTAACACTAAGGCAATGTCTAATTGACAGATAAATAACAGACTGAATCTGTCTCAGAATAAAACAAATAAAATGAAAATGCAAGTGAAAACCATTGAATAATGGAGTGACTATCACAAAGAAATAGGCAAATTAAGTTATAAACTACGAAAATGTATTGACATCTATTTATGTTAGACCTTGACTCAGAAGTTTCACGTAAAAAAGTTATACTAGAGCATGACGTGATGGAATTTCTTATTCCTGAATATCCAGTCGAAACAAATTTGTCTTGGACGATGGATTTGGATGATTATGGTCTGTACTTTATGTTTTGATTCTACAGATAACAAAAATAAGTTTCGGAATATAGGATTCACCATGCAATTACAAGAGGAGTTATTAAGCCAGTAGCCCAGCACAAAAATAACTTCATTCTACGTTATAAATGGTGAATAATATTTGTTGCAGTAAATGCAACAAATGATTTCTATTCTGAAAGCAATTTTTTTTTGTCATAACTACTTCGAAAATAAAATAAATTCCACAGGCATAAAATAAATTCTGATAAAATAAAATGAATTCTAGAATGCATAAGAAAATAGCTGACTTCGTAACAGAAGCTTACAAATTCAATGTAAAAAAAGGTTCAAATAATCCACCTTGTTGAGCTTAACGTTAGCCAAATCAATTATACAGAGATTATCTCATATCTCTGGGAAGATTTGGCTCAATGTTCCACAAATGTGAACAATTTTCATTCTTAATTCATGAGGATGAGAAGCTCTACCGAAGTCATGTCCATAGATAGATCCTTTCAGATATCTCCATAGCAAAAATTATTTGGGAATAAATCTGGTAATCTGGGAGGCCACGAAGTTGAATCATTCGTAGATATTAGTTGATCAGAAAACGTGTTTTTGGAGGACCTGTGTCAGTTCTTGTGAGTTTTGACTTAAGAAACTATCCTGATGAAACCAAATGTCCTTAAAATTGATAGGTAGTTGACGAACTGTCGGAATGATTCGAGTTTTTAAAAGCTCTAAATATGTAGCAACTGTTAGATTTAAATCGATAAAAAACCAATGATGAAATCTCCTAAAATGTCTGTCCAAACATTCAGTTTCTTAGGATTCTGAGTTTTGATGGAAGTACTTCGGTGCTGATTGCATCGGGGCCAATATCGTACAACTGATGGATTATGTTTCTTTTTCGAATAAAATGATGACCCAATAAGGTGTTTATAAACACCTTAAGTTTTTATGACTTGTTCTTCCATTAGTTGTCACGTACTCAACACTATATTCAAACTCAGTTACACTGGACACAATGAGCCAGTAGAATGTAGATACCTGAAGAAGCCACATCGTGGTGAAACAATTGTTGTATCATAAACTTATATATTTTTAAATTAAAGTAAAAGTAAAGACCGAATCAATTGAACATGAAATAATTGTAATTTATTATATGTTATTGTGAAAATATTCTCCATTATTTTATTTAATCATCATAGAGGTCATCTTGATTTGTATACTTGTATTATGTGAATATAGACAAAGTTGTTCTTCATCTATCTTAGGCGTATAAGTTCGCCGTTACTGGATTTTCCTCACTTATCAGTTGCACCATCATATGATAAAATTATAAATTTGGACAATTGATGAAATATCGAGTAGTATTGCAAACTCACCAGCAAAAGTTTGATATTACTGCGTTATCTCTGTTTTCCAGACAGGTAGGATTACTTAATTTCCAATATAACAATGTGAATTGTAAAATATATTGATTTGTTCTCAAGTTCATTCACCTTGACTTAAATATTGGTTGCTGGCTTCAACATTCAACTTTTGAATCTTGTCTTATTCGATAGTCAAACCCTAGTATCGGGTGTTTTTTTTAGAGTGATAGAACTTTCGATAAGGATAACTGTGATTTGACAGAAGGAAGAAGCCATGTTGTTTTCACATTTCTGTTCAGTAATCATTGACAAATTATCATGGAAAGACTCACGCCACAACAACGTTTAGAAATTGTTGAAATTTATTTTCAGAATCAGTGTTCTATTCGCCAAACTTATAGAGCACTTCGTGAAATTTATGGTTTACATAATCGTCCATCAGAGCAGCTTATTCGTCGAACTATCTATAGATTTCGGACAACATTCTCTTTACTCGATGCAACAACAAGACAAAGAACTGTACGTACAGAAGAAAATATCGCTGCTGTAAGTCATAGTATTACTGATGATCCAGATTTATCTATTCATCGACGTTCACAACAAGTTGGACTCTGTGCATCCACCACATGCAAAATTTTGCGTAAGGATCTTAGTCTACACCCAAACAAGATCCAACTGGTTCAATAACTAAAGCAATTTGAGCATAATAAGCGTCGTTTGTTGGCTGATTGGGCGTTAGAACAGCTTGAAGTTGATCCACTTTTTTATCGTAAAATTGTGTTTAGTGATGAAGCTCATTTCTGGTTGAACGACTATGTAAACAAGCAAAATTGCCATATATGTTGTGAAAACAATCCTCAAGAAGTTCTGCAGGTTCCATTGAATCCTGAAAAATGCACTGTATGGTGTGCTTTACACGCTGGAGGCATCATCCGTCCATATTTCTTTAAAAACTAATACGGTGGTTGCTGAAGCACGTTTGTTGAGTTTTTGGCGAGAAAGTCAGTCACAATCGTAGCTCGGTGAGAAGGCGCGTTATCGTCATGCAAAATCCATGAGTTGTTCGCCCACAAATTTGGCCGCTTCTTACGGATACGCTCACGCAAACGTTTCATAACGCCTAGGTAATACTCCTTGTTTACCGTCTGACCCTCTGGAATGAATTCGTAGTGCACCACGCCACGGATATCGAAGAAAACAATGAGCATCACCTTCATTTTCGAGCGGCTTTGGCGTGGTTTTTTCGGTTTCGTCTCATTTTTTGCCACCCATTCCGATGATTGCTGGCTTGTTTGCATATCGTACTCGTAGACCCAGGTCTCATCACCAGTTATAATGCGTTCCATGAATGTAGAATCGGAATTACAGCGATCCAGCATGTCTGAAGCAACCTGTTCGCAATGACGTTTTTGAAGAAAATTCAGGTCTTTCGGTACGAGTCGTGCGGCAACCTTTCTCATGCCCAAAATATCAATCAAAATCGTACGTGCGGACTCGTGGGATATCTTAAGATCATGTGCTATCTCTCTCAAGCTGAGAGGTTTTCCAACACCCTTTCTTTAATTTTATCGACGTTATCTTCGATCGAAGCCGTCGATGGGCGTCCGGAACGAGGCAAGTCTTCAACCACTTCACGACCGTCCTTGAAGGCTCTGTACCACTGATATGCACGAGTTTTCGATAGAGCATTATCACCAAAGGCCTTTTGCAACATTTTCAATGCATCAGCACACGAAAATTCATTTGCAACACAAAACTTTAAACAAATTCTTTGCTCAACATAATCACCCATAGTAAAAATCGGCACGCACTCTGACATCGACTGACTTAATCAGCTGTTGCAAACACACTAGTTGACAGATCCCGCTCAAGCTTGGCATAGTAATTAAGGACAGTGGTACCAACCTAGGAAAAAAAAATTTTACCTGCCTCATTTCCCCGCCAGATTTAAATCGATAATTCCTGGTACTTTCTTGACAGAATGTATAATAAGATACATACATACATATAATAAGATTCAGGGGGCAATATTGAACGTAATAAAAGGCACTCATGAGTGCCGATAGCTCAGTGGTTAGAAAATTGGGCTGGCAACCGAAATGTTCCGGGTTCAGCTATCGTGTAGGTAGAAGAGAAATTTTCTAGTTGGACGGGTTTCTACCACCATTTCACTGTTGGGACGAAAATTAACAGTGCTGCCAACTTCGTAAGGACGCAGTAACAAAGCCTGACCAGAACACAACTTCACACCTAACTCGCACAAGCTAAAATAACTTCTGAGGGATCTTCCTAGAAAATCTAAGAGGGCGTTTCTCTCTCTTTCTCAAGGAATAATAAATCTGTACTTTTGGAAGCTTAATTATCTCTTCTCTGGGACGTGACACTTAAGACCTCAATCGAAGGCATTATATTATCTGTTGTCTTAGACGGGAAAATCTGTAATGGCACCGGGAACTCAACAGCCGATGTGTTATAATAGTTGAAACCTAACATTATGAAAGAACTGAAGTGTTGTTACAAATGTTCACGAAAACAGCAGCTTATAACTCATTTCTGGTTTTCAGCAAGATGAGTATTATTTTCATACTCCTCTTATTCGGAACTTCATTGGCTGAGAAGATCAGTTACCGACAATTCAAGGTTATCCGTGCCATTCCTGAAAAAAAGGAGGATATTGACAAAATCACCGCATATGTTGGAAGAACACCGCATTTGGACTTTTGGAAGCCACCTACGCAGCTTGGTTCCAACGTAGATGTGATGGTTCCTCATCATCTCAAAGAACAATTCGATAATTTTTTGAATGCCAGTAGCATCAAATTCGAAACATTCATACAGGATGTCCAAGAGCTCATCGACCAAGAAAAAATCGGTATGGGTGCCAGTTCTACATTTGGTTGGACCGAATACCATACTTTGGAAGAAGTAAGTCATTAACGAACAATACGAATGCTTAACGTGAAAGTCTCATATTTGTATGAGATGTAAAAATGATTCTGATAAAGAGTATGAGCAATGATGAGGGAAAGATCTTCGAATCGGGACAGTGCAACTTGCTTCTGTGCAACAGTTCAAAACTCAAATATGCCCGAATAGGTTTCGTTGATCGCTTATACATAAGTATCAAGCATGCACCTGTTTTGAAGCTTATTGGCTTCAATAATCAGTGCAACAGTTTTGAACTGATACACAGAGAATATCTGCTGTTTAAATTTTTTGAAATGGTTGTCCAAATGGAAGTTTCGATATCATGCTTTCAGCTGCTATTTTCGGTCAGTTACAATATATATCTCTTTAACGATACTCATTCCAGATAGAATCGTGGTTGAGAAGTTTACCTAACAAGTATGATGAAGTCAAAGTTATAAAAGCTGGACATACATATGAAGGCCGAAATATAACAGGTGTTCACGTCTCTTATTCCAAAAACAATTCAGACAAGGCTGTTTTCTTCGAGTCGAACATTCACGCCAGGGAGTGGTGAGTGAAATTATTGATTACTTATTTGATTAATTAACGAAACGGTTCCACTTACATAGAGTAAAACTGACCTGTAGCTTTGTATTGACCAAGTATGTGATCAACAGTCGATTTATATAACCAACAAAAACAGAATGTTCTGTATGTCTCTTATACACGATGTCACCCACTCAGAAGGAATAAGTTGTTGAACTTAAATTTTTGGTATTCATAAATTTTATTGGTTAAACTTGTTACACATGTGTGCATTAAAGACTACCTCAGTAAGAAATTTTGTTGTACTGGACGTTTAAATTGTAAATCCCATTTCAATTCTTCAATTACCTATTTTACTTTTCAGGATAAGCTCAGCTGTGTCAACTTTCATACTGAATGAGCTATTAACCAGTCGAGATCCAGATATCCGAAAGCTGGCAGAAAGTTACGATTGGTATTTCGTACCTATTGCAAATCCAGATGGCTTCGATTACACACATAAGCAGGTATTTATCACAAGAGGAAACTCGGTGGTGGTGTGGATAAGAATCTGAGTGCGATGCCAGAGGTTGTGGGTTCAAGTCCCGCTCTTGCCTGTGGTGTGTTGTATATGCTTGTATGAATGAGTATGAGAACGAAGAATTCAACATTGAGACTTAATGATAGATAAAGTTACTGGGTCAATAAGGAGAAAATGACTGACTATTTTCAAGTAAAATTTGACTTTTATATAATTTCTGAGAAAGTTTCTAATAATATACAATGTGGTCCAACGAAAATTTAACACCTCGATTTTTCGGCTTTAAAATGAAAATGTGGAAAATCCCTCAGACCCGTCAATTTCTGATTAGAGGAGAAACAACTTTTCCGCTCTTCGCATCCAATAACTGCAACCCCCGTCAGGGGGGCTGATTTTGAATAGGTATGAGGAGTGTTGCGATACTTCATTTTGAAGATATTATCGAGCACTATCTGATCCTGTGATTTCGCTTAAAAATTTCCATCGATAAAGAAATGACAGGTAAAATAGTGGAAGAGTACTTACTTTTGTGATTAGTTTATTAAATGCTGGAAATGGGCACCATTCACCTCCATGCAGTAATGTAAGTTTTGCTGAAAACGTTCACATACATTACGCAAGATTTCTGGTGTAATTTGACAGCATTCATTAATGATCCGAGTTCGCAAATTATCCAGCGACTCAGGCTGGGTAGCGTAAATCTTGGATTTCAGGTGACCCCATAAAAAAAAGTCCAGTGGAGCCAGATCAGGTGATCTGGGTGGCCACTCAATATGTCCCCTTCTTCCGATCCAGGTGCGAGGAAAATTTTCCTCTAAGAACTTACGCACCGGTTGAACGAAATGAGGTCGTGCGTCATCTTGTTGGAAAATGATGGTCTTCTGCATTCTCCAATACTTGCACGAGGACTGGATAAATAGCGTTCTCCAATAGATCTAAATAAATTTGGCCAGTGAGATTACCAGGTATGAAAAAGGGCCGATTATGTGATTTCCATGAATACCCTCCCATACATTCTGTCAAGAAAGTACCGGGAATTATCGATTTAAATCTGGCGGGGCAGTGAGGCAGGTAAAAATTTTTTTTCCTAGGTTGGTACCACTGTCCTTAATTACTATGCCAAGCTTGACCGGGATCTGTCAACTAGTGTATTTGCAACAGCTGATTAAGTCAGTCGATGTCAGAGTGCGTGCCGATTTTTACTATGGGTGATTACGTTGAGCAAAGAATTTGTTTAAAGTTTTGTGTTGCAAATGAATTTTCGTGTGCCGATGCATTGAAAATGTTGCAAAAGGCCTTTGGTGATAATGCTCTATCGAAAACTCGTGCATATCAGTGGTACAGAGCCTTCAAGGACGGTCGTGAAGTGGTCGCCCATCGACGGCTTCGATCGAAGATAACGTCGATAAAATTAAGGAAAGGGTGCTGGAAAACCGTCGTACCAGCTTGAGAGAGATAGCACATGATCTTAAGATATCCCTAGAGTCCGCACGTACGATTTTGATTGATATTTTGGGCATGAGAAAGGTGGCCGCACGACTCGTACCGAAAGACCTGAATTTTCTTCAAAAACGTCATCGCGAACAGGTTGCTTCAGACATGCTGGATCGCTGTAATTCCGATTCTACATTCATGATGAGACCTGGGTCTACGAGTACGATATGCAAACAAGCCAGCAATCATCGGAATGGGTGGCAAAAAATGAGCCGAAACCGAAAAAACCACGTCAAAGCCGCTCGAAAATGAAGGTGATGCTCATTGTTTTCTTCGATATCCGTGGCGTGGTGCAGTACGAATTCGTTCCAGAGGGTCAGACGGTAAACAAGGAGTATTACCTAGGCGTTATGAAACGTTTGCGTGAGCGTATCCGTAAGAAGCGGTCAAATTTGTGGGCGAACAACTCATGGATTTTGCATGACGATAACGCGCCTTCTCACCGAGCTACGATTGTGACTGACTTTCTCGCCAAAAACTCAACAAACGTGCTTCAGCAACCACCGTATTCGCCGGATTTGGCTCCCTGCGACTTTTCCCTCTTCCCAAAACTAAAATTGCCCCTTCGTGGCACCCGTTTTGAGTCGATTGAAGCCATAAAACAAAATTCAGCGCGAGAGCTAAAGTCCATCCCGGAAAGCGCCTATAAAAAATGTTTCGATAATTGGAAGTGCCGTTGGCATAGATGTATTGGAGCAAATGGAGCCTATTTTGAAGGCGACCCAATAAATTTTGAAGATTAAATGTAAAAATGTTGTTTTAATTGAAAATTCCTGGTACTTTCTTGACAGAGTAGTACATTTAATTTTTGGGGACGCTTTACAATGCCGTTAAGGTGAAATGAACACTCGTCCGAAAAACAGACATAGAACATGGAATTTTGATGAAGGTTAATCATTTCACTGACACCTTCACAGAACTGGAGTCGGCGATCGGGATCATCCTCATTCAGTTCCTGAACCAATCGTATCTTATAAGGATGGAATTTATGTTGTTTCAGGATTCTCATGATTGTTGTGCGTGAAACAGCAGATACATCGGACAATATCCTAGTACTCAAGGTCGGATCCATTGCTACATGACCTAAGACAGACACGTCCCTAGTTTCGTCTCTTTCATGCACCCTCTTTTTGTTTCTGACTGAACCAATAGCGTCAAATTTGGCAACCAGTTGCACAACGTAAGTAACGGATACACTTTTTCAAGGATATCGTTCGTTAAATAAAGCCGCTGTTGTTCGCGCAAAGTCGTTATTTCTAGGAAATAATTTGATCATTTCCACTCTTTCTTCTACGGAATACACCATTTTAATTCTACTTCAATTTTACAATCGCACTGACACACCTGTAACGTTCTTAAAAATTCACGATAGACTAGGGTGAACCGAAAACATTGTCCGTCCACTTTTTTGGACAAAAAAAGTTAATAACATAACTACTAAATACCATTGACATGTGTCGGACACGAATTATATTCTCGAGATAAATTCCACATTGCCTCTTTCACTTTTTTCGCTGTTATTTCATTATCGATGGATATTTTGAAGCGAAATTTTAGGGTCAGATAGTACTCGATACGATCTTCAAAATTAGTTATAGCAATACCCCTCATCCCCATTCAAAATCAAGGAGTTGTGCTCACCCCCTTTAGGGGGTGGAAGTTATGGGGATGAAAAAAGCGAAAAGCTGTTCCCCTTCGAATCAAAAATTTACGGGTCCCAGAGATTTTCCACATTTTTATTTCAAAGTCGGAAAATCGAGGTGTTAAGTTTTCGGTGGACCATCCTGTATGTTTTGGCACTAGAAGATGAAGTAACGTATGAAACTGATATGTGAATTACAGTTAGAACTTTTTCACCTTAATTTCAGATTTAAGATTAATAAATTTGATACGTCATAATATCATATAGATAACTTTTGAATTAATGCTCGGTTGCTCATGATAATTATGCATTAATAAGAATTATTGCATTAATGAACGATTTCGTGTACAGACTTGTTATTTAAAAGTCGACGGAAAAACCCTATATTCGTTTTGTCTCAAACTTTGTTTCTTCATTCCTTGTAATAAGATTCCTATAGGCTTGTGTATACATTCTGTCAAGAAAGTACCGGGAATTATCGATTTAAATCTGGCGGGGCATTGAGGCAGGTAAAAATTTTTTCCTAGCTTGGTACCACTGTCCTTAATTACTATGCCAAGCTTGAGCGGGATCGGTCAACTAGTGTGTTTGCAACAGCTGATTAAGTCAGTCGATGTCAGAGTGCGTGCCGATTTTTACTATGGGTGATTACGTTGAGCAAAGAATTTGTTTAAAGTTTTGTGTTGCAAATGAATTTTCGTGTGCCGATGCATTGAAAATGTTGCAAAAGGCCTTTGGTGATAATGCTCTATCGAAAACTCGTGCATATCAGTGGTACAGAGCCTTCAAGGACGGTCGTGAAGTGGTCGCCCATCGACGGCTTCGATCGAAGATAACGTCGATAAAATTAAGGAAAGGGTGCTGGAAAACCGTCGTACCAGCTTGAGAGAGATAGCACATGATCTTAAGATATCCCACGAGTCCGCACGTACGATTTTGATTGATATTTTGGGCATGAGAAAGGTGGCCGCACGACTCGTACCGAAAGACCTGAATTTTCTTCAAAAACGTCATCGCGAACAGGTTGCTTCAGATATACTGGATCGCTGTAATTCCGATTCTACATTCATGGAACGCATTATAACTGGTGATGAGACCTGGGTCTACGAGTACGATATGCAAACAAGCCAGCAATCATCGGAATGGGTGGCAAAAAATGAGCCGAAACCGAAAAAACCACGCCAAAGCCGCTCGAAAATTAAGGTGATGCTCATTGTTTTCTTCGATATCCGTGGCGTGGTGCACTACGAATTCCTTCCAGAGGGTCAGAGGGTAAACAAGGAGTATTACCTAGGCGTTTTGAAACGTTTGCGTGAGCGTATCCGTAAGAAGCGGCCAAATTTGTGGGCGAACAACTCATGGATTTTGCATGACGATAACGCGCCTTCTCACCGAGCTACGATTGTGACTGACTTTCTCGCCAAAAACTCAACATACGTGCTTCAGCAACCACCGTATTCGCCGGATTTGGCTCCCTGCGACTCTTTCCTCTTCCCAAAACTAAAATTGCCCCTTCGTGGCACCCGTTTTGAGTCGATTGAAGCCATAAAACAAAATTCGGCGCGAGAGCTAAAGTCCATCCCGGAAAGCGCCTATAAAAAATGTTTCGATAATTGGAAGTGCCGTTGGCATAGATGTATTGGAGCAAATGGAGCCTATTTTGAAGGCGACCCAATAAATTTTGACGATTGAATGTAAAAATGTTGTTTTAATTGAAAAATCCCGGTACTTTCTTGACAGAGTAGTATGTTCAAAATAGAAAAGATGTTTCTGAAATATTATTATTAATTCAATAATAATTGTAATTCTTTATATTCATATTATTTTTGAGAAGTCGGTTTATCATTCCAAGTATTAAGCATTAGGCAACAGGCTTGGTTTGTGACACCATGCTTTTAGTTATGTTACTTAAATTTTTAACTTCATTTCTACATTTAATCAACCACTTTATCATACAGAATCAATATTTGATTGTTTCGGTTCCAACATGACGGAGTTTCATCTTGGGATTTAAAAATATAGCAATAATTTTACCTATTGTTAAGTTTTATTATTTTCAGAACACAATTCATTATTACTTTATGAATTTGATACAGGAAAGATTCTTGACATGTAGTTTTTTAAGGAAATTTCATATTACAACCCACGTGGTAATTTCGTTCAGTCGGTGAAGATTCAGTGAAGAAAGCACCAAAAATTGATGACTTTAAAAGGCCGCTCAAACGAATGGTCGAAATACTTTTTGTCAATAAGTTGGTATGGTTACCTCATCATCAACTATCAAGCCGAATATGCATAGAAAGATCATATGTATATTTGGTGAGACAGGCTAGGTGTGGTGTATTACGAACTGCTACAGTTGAACGAAAGGATCACAGTGATGCGTTCGAGCCGAGTATTTCGAGAAAAACGGCCGCATTACGCCGACAGACACGACAAAGTTATTTTGCAACATGATACATGTTAAAACCCACATAGAAACGCTCAAATGGGAACATGCGCTGATTGACCAGCACATTTCCAATTATGAAAAGTCAAAAAATGGATCGATGCATGAATAACACCTAAAAAGTTTTTCGCGATGGGATTCGTCAAATGTCGGAAGAATGGGACAAAGTAGTGTCAAAGCTTCAGTTTTCGACAAAAACCTCAGGAATTTATTTATACCACTAATAATAAAGTATCGGGTGTTCTTCTTTCTCTAGAACTTTCGATAGGGATAACTGTGATTTGACAGAAGGTAAAAGCCGTGTTGTTTTGACATTTCTGTTCTGTAAGCATTGACAAATTATCATGGAAAGATTCAGGCCGCAACAACGTTTAAAAATCGTTGAAATGTATTTTCAAAATCAGTGTTCTATTCGCCAAACTTATAGAGCACTTTGTGAAATTTATGGTTTATAATCGTCCATCAGAGCAGCTTATTCGTCGAACTATCGATAGATTTCGGACAACATTTTCTCTACTCGATGCAACAACAACAAGACAAAGAACTGTAACAGAAGAAAATATCGCTGCTTTAAGTCATAGTGTAAATGATTTGTCTATTCGTCGACGTTCACAACAAGTTGGAATCTGTGCATCCACCATATGGAAAATTTTGCGTAAATATCTTGGTCTACACCCATACAAGATCCAACTGATTCAAGAACTAAAGCCACTTGACCATAATAAGCGTCGTTTGTTTGCTGATTGGGCCCTTTTATGGTAAAATTGTGTTTAGTGATGAAGGTCATTTCTGGTTGAACGGCTTTGTAAACAAGCAAAATTGTCGTATATGGAGTGAAAACAATCCTCAAGAAGTTCTGCATGTTCCATTGCATCTTGAAAAATGCACTGTATGGTGTCCATATTTCTTCAAAAACGATGCTGTAGATAATGTTACAGTGAATGGTGATCGCTATAAATCGATAATCATTGATTATTTATTTCAAAATTTGAATGGTATCGACCCAGAACTGTTTTGGTTCCAACAAGATGGTGCTTCACCTCATGCTGCTACCGTAGCAATTGATTTATTGAAAGAAAGATTTGACGATAACCTTATTTCGAGAAATGGTCCAATTAATTGGTCTCCAAGATCATGCGACATGACACTACTGGATTATTTTCTTTGGTGTTATGGCAAGTCATTGGTTTATGCTGATAAACCAGAAACAATAGACGCTTTGGAAGCCAACATAACTCGTGTTATTGATGAAATAAGGCCTGAATTATTCGAAAAAGTGGTCCAAACTTGGTCTGGTCGAATGCGGTTCCTCAGAGCTAGTCGTGGTGGACATATGCGGCAAATCATTTTTAAAACATAAAAGTCATAAAATTATCTTTCAAACAAAAAACAAATTGGCCTCAATCTTAATTTAAAGTTCATAAATAGAGGGTAATACTTGATAGAAGGTGTATAAAATTATTTGAATATTTTAATGTTAGCTTGCTACAGATTTGATTTCAAAAAATTATATTTAGTAACTTCAGGAATTAAATTGAAATAATGTCATATAAGTACCACTTATATCAAATGACATATAAAATAAAAATTCATTATAAGACATCCAAATAATATAACAAAATCCAATAAATAAAAATTGTTAACCAAAATTCTATAAATTAAATATTTTGAATAGAAAAAATTTTGTTTCTGCTGATCAATCTTATGAAAACAAATATCTTACAAAAATGTTTAACATGATCTTAAGAATTTCATCATAAAACTATCTTACTTAGAATATTCAATATTATTGGATATCTAACTAAGTTACTTTGTATAAAATCTCAAGATATGTAAAAACATTACTGAAAAACAGGTTTTAAGAGAGACTTTGCTTCATCAGTATTCAAATAATTCATATTCAATAAAATATAACATCAATCAACAACAAATATTTACTCACCTTTCAATAATTTAAAAACTTCTGGCAAATGAGCTGCTGAGAAATTTAAATGTAATATAAGGTTATCTTACAAGTGAATAAATAGCTCTGTGGTTTACCCTTGATCTAAACGATTGAAAGACAATTTAACGGCCTCTGTTATAGCACAAGGACCTGTATAAAGAATAACCAAATAATTATATATTATGAATAAAATAACATAAATAGAGGTTAATACTTGATAGAAGGTGTATAAAATTATTTAAATATTTTAATATTAGCCTTCTACATATATTACATTGTTCATTGATGTTATATTTTATTGAATATGAATTATTTGAATACTGACGAATCAAAGTCTCTCTTAAAACTTGTTTTTCAGTAATGTTTTTACATATCATGAGATTTTATACAAAGTAACTTAGTTAGATATCCGATAATATTGAATATTCTAAGTAAATTAGTTTTATGATTAAATTCTTAAGATCATGTTGAACATTTTCGAAAGATATTTGTTTTCATAAGATTGATCAGCAGAAACAAAATTTTGTCTAGTCAAAATATTTAATTCATAGAATTTTGGTTAACAATTTTCATTTATTGGATTTTGTTATATCATTTGGATGTGTTATAATGAATGTTTATTTTATATGTCGTTTGATATAAGTCGTACTTATATGACATTATTTCAATTTAATTCCTGAAGTTACTAAATAAAATTTTTTGAAATTAAATATGTAGAAGGCTTATATTAAAATATTTAAATAATTTAAAGTTCTATCACTCTAAAAAAAACACCCGATATATTTATGCAATGAATTCCAAAGGTATCGAGCAAGTTTGTCATCAATTGGAAATATCATCATGAGAGGGTAAATGAAAATTAAACTTAACAGTTTCAGTTTCACTTTCCAGGATAGGATGTGGCGCAAAACAAGACAACCTTACGGAAAGTGCTTTGGGGCTGATCCTAACAGGAACTGGGGCAATCATTGGTCAGAGTATGGAGCAAGCAAAAATCCGTGCGACGAAAGCTATTGTGGCTCAAAAGCATTTTCGGAAACGTGTACCAAAACCTTATCCCAGTATATATCTTCAATTGGGGATAAACTAGTGGCTTATTTCGATTTCCATTCTTATTTGCAACTTCTTATGGTACCATATGGATACAGCCCTGAACCTCTTGATAACTACAATTTAACTGTAAGTAAGTAATTTGTTCAGGTCAAAATATAATCCATGATTTTTCAGTATAGAATAGGAATTGAGGCAGCAAAAAGTTTGTCGAGGCGATATGGTACCAAATATACAGTTGGAAATATATACAATGTTGTATGTGAGTATTTCCAAAGAGCTTTCCCAAAAAGTTTCTCATCACTACTTTTCGATAAAAAAAATTGTTTTGGCAGATCCAGCTTCTGGAGGTAGCGTGGACTGGGTGAAAGCTAGCTTTGGTACCCCTCTAGTCTATGTTTATGAGTTACGTGATAAAGGAAGATATGGATTTATTCTTCCACCAGATCAAATCATACCAACAGGCTTGGAAACGTTAGATTCAATAGTTACCATTTTCAAAGAATACGAAGGAAGATTCGAAACTGAAGCTAAAAGATCTAATAATTGATATTCATTATGAAGTAGAATAAGTGAAATTTTTGGGGAAAATATTGTAATATTATAGATTTTCTAGATTCCTTCCTGTTAACGACACTAAAAAATGTATATATTGTACATGTGGAATATTTCACGAATTAATACTGTACCTCCTCAGATACTGAATCGTTTCATCCGTTACTATTTGGTAGTTGATCATAATTAAAACAAATTGTAGAAATTACTATGTTTTACTAGCAAAAAATATATATTAACATTTACTTGTGACTCGAGTTTCGGGAAATGAACTATCCCATCATCAGAAAACTGAAGACCTAACAGTGGTACAGTGGTATTTAAACAAAAGTGATAAATATTTTGAATATTTCAACAGATTCTGGGTAACACCTAATAGTGGTACAGAGGTTTACAATCGAAACATGATAAAAAATCGGGTTAAAAAAGAGGGGCCTTCTAACAGATATCGGAATATCGGTAATCGACAAAGAAGGTTGTTAAACAGATGGTACCCATTTAAATATCTCAAACAATTTTTGGGGTTACATAGCTCCATACAGTCATTCATTATTTTTACATTATTTTGTTGTATATCTCAAATATTTGGATATTCAAAGTTCCATACAGTCATTCATTATTTTTTACATTATTTTTATTGTAAACGAATTTGAAAATTTCAATAATCAAGTTTCTTTTCTTTTGAATCTACATGTAAAATGTACCTCCTGTTAAAATATCTTGTACTATTATTTGTTCAAGTCGAGCTTCCATTGCTGAAAAAAATTATGTCAGCACGAACGTATAACTCTATGTTTTGAATGAGATTGTGATATCTGCTCAAACATTGAAGTGGTCATTGGAGAGAAAACTGACTTTATGCATTTGAATAGAATTTTAAAAATTGCTGTACAATTTGTTTGCAACAAACAAAAGATGCTCCTCATGACACTGATTGACTAAATCACAAAAACCTCATTTCTTGTAGGTGAATGAGCTTTCTTTGGGGGTCCGGAAGTGCTATAATGTGCTATTGTAATCGATCTGTATTATCAGTTGTGGATTAATTGAAATGAGTTCAACATGCGTTTAGAAGTCGTTTACCTTGAACAATTAGTGTGTTGGTTAAACGAAGGTTTAACTCAACAAGAACTCGCTAACTGTCTAATACTTTCGCAAAGTATAGTTAGTAGAGCGTGAAATCGCTATCGTATTAGTGAAAGTGCTGCATATACTCATAGGAGTGGAAAAGCACGAGCTAAGATCGTCGTACAAGATCGACTAATACGGTTAACTGTACAACGAAATTCCTTCATCACAGCATCCCGGCAAACTACCGGTAAGATATTCGAATAATCCAGAATGAGTTGCACAGTTTCAAGTTTAGGGTAAGAAGATCCGCCAAGCACCCGCGATTGAGTAGGGAGCACAAGGCTGTTAGATATCGTTAGGCTCTTGAACATGAAAACTGAAACGAGAACAAATGGAGATGATCCCTGGATTAGTCCAGATTTCATATCTCAAGTTCCATGACTAAGAAATTTTCAACATATAATTCAAAAAGGCCTTTTTTATTTTTTTCCTCAAGAATATATAGCACATTCTCCAGAGAAGGAACATGAAATCTCTTTAGTAAAAAATTATTTGAATAAACAAAATAATCATTGAAAAATATATCATTGCAGCAAAAACTAACCAATTTTTGGACAAGCATGACTTATACGAAAATTAGGTTATATCACAGAAGTATACAATGAAAGATGAAGACTATCAGGTTCTTTCTGTAGAAAATGTGCTATATATTCTGTGAAAAGGAAAATAAAAAAGGCCTATTTGAATTATATTTTGAACATTTTTTAGTGATGGAACTTGTGTTTCTTTTACATCCAATCGAAACATATATGTATTAGGTGATGTCTAAAAAATTTGCTCAACATTTTATATTTCTCTTCATTCTTTATTAGTGAATTTCCACCACAGATGATGATGATATATGTCTATAATATGTATCTTGTACATTGATAAAGTTAACTACTAGGTCAGTAAAATATAGTAGAAATAAAAACATATCTTTCATTTATAACGTTAATTATGAAGAATTTCCTCCAAGCATCTACAAAATCAATCCAATTTTCATAAATATGTTGTGTAAATATAATAGACAATATTTTTTCTCAGCTGGCATTACTTAATTGTCAAAGGAAGTCGTTTACCTTGTCCCACTTCCTGTGATCCATTTTTTCCACTTCTGGAATGTCAATATCATCGTGGTACCCACTCTACCTGATACAACTTACTGAAATATAAGAAATACCAGCGATTTATTAAAAAAAAAGTCCACAGAAAGGATGCCGGTACCAATAAACCTATTTCAAATGATCGACATTTTGTGCTCAGACTAAACATATGTCTCTTAAAAAAAAATGTGGCGTCGGCTCTTTATTTATACCTCTAGTATTCCACAGAAGGTATTCGGCCGGCTTTGAAGAGGTGAACGACAAAAGATAGTGTCGATTATTTTACTGTTGCAATGAAAGAACGTATCTTCAGTACCTTCCAATAAACCGATTTTCCGACAGCAATTCGCTTGTGTTTGGGTGCTAAGAAGGGTCCAATAAAAGCCGGAATTGAGGAAATGGTTTATGAGGGTCCAGAAGTATCCCAGAAATTTATTACTGGCAAGATGTGACAAGTGAATGAAATTTTTACAATGTCCTAGAAAAAACCCATTCATTTGTCAGAGTCTTCTCAGGTTAACATGCGAAGAGCTGAAACTGGAAGAAGGGGTGAATTTCAGAGTTAAATCCCTCACATTTTCAATATAGAACACTAACAGATAATAGCTGGATTGATTCTTCAAAACCTCTATAGATTTAATCTAAAAAGTTTCTTTTACTGTTTAGAATTACATTGAATGAATACCTCAGAAATAATTTTCTTTTTTACTTGAAAAAGGTATCTTAAATATCAAACATGACAAGATCAGAATTCCTATTTGACCTCATGTTCAACAACTTCGGAATTGTTTGGACGCTTTCTTTGTAATTTCTAGGCATAGTTCTGATTGTGCCGATTTATATAAGGAAGTGAAATTTTTATATGACAGGGCGTTACAAAAGATGTACCAAGATCACTTCAGAAAATTAATCTCCACCAGTGAGAATAAGTGCAAAACATCTTGGAACATATTAAATGAATTCACTGGGAAACATGCGTCCAAGGGAAATGTTTTCGATCATATTACAAATCCTTGCAAACAATTTTAATGGATATTTCGCTAATGTAAATGCAACAACAAATTGCAAATTGGAAATATTGCAATGTGGTTCAGGTATTAATTTCCGGAATGGTAAATCTTTCTATTATTTTCCTGTTTCTGAGAGCGTGCTAATAAATATTGTTGAAAGCATGAATCGATGACTTTAAGATCTATAGTACGATAACCCTGCTCACTTCATTTTCAAAAATTTTCGACAAGATTTTGGTAAACAGACTGCTCAACTTCTTCCATAAATTTGGAGTATTTTCGAAAAACCAACATGGGTACCTGACAGGCAAGAGCACAAGCATTGCTCTTTATGAATTGACTCCTGAAATTCTAGAAGAACTCGAACTTAGAGAAGTACCTGTTGGACTATTTTTGCACCTGTCTAAAGCCTTCGACAGTGTGAACCATGAAAGGCTTCTCAACAAATTAAATACATATGGTATTCGAGACGCTCAACTGGAATTGTTGAAAAGTTACCTCAAGAATAGAATACAGAGAGCTTCTATTGAATCTGGCGAAAGGAATCACTTATTCAAGGATGAAACTGTAGTTATGGGTATACCTCAGGGTAGTGTTCTGGGATCTCTACTGTTTCTGATATACATGAATGACTTATTTGAGTCTTTGTCTTCTTCCATCTCAAGAAGGATAAAAATACTTTCGTTTGCTGATGACGCAAACGCTTTAGTGCGTAATAAAGATTTAAAATCAGGCATGGAGCAAACTCCGATAGTTTTCGACTGGATAAGTGTCTGGAGTGCTCAAATAGAGTACTTCTAAATGTTGATAAAACTGAGTGTATTATTTTCAGGACTACTCAGTTCAAGGAAAGTATTCCAGTAACTATCGACCTCAACAATACAGAAGTCGGCATAGCAAAATCAACCAAGGGAATGTATCTAGACTGCCTTTCAAACTGGTACCAACATTTATGTGAGCTGAGTAAAAAACTATATAGAGTTTTATAGATGATGAGAATATTGTCTCGCCGGGTAGATAGGGAGCTCTTAAGATTAGTTTACTTTGCAAATTTCGATTCTTTGATGAGATGTGGTGTTGTTATTTGGGGTGGCACCTCTAGAGCCGAAAGGATATTCATTCTTCAGAAATCTGCTGTGAGGTCAATGTATGGGCTTAATTATCGAGAATCATGTAGAGGAAGATTTCGACAAAATAAAATTCCGACATTTATTGTTATATAGATACATCATAGAATGTGCTCTATTTTTGAGAAAAAATCCACATTACGTCGAAGATCTGCGTAATATGAATAAAACAAGACGGACAGTTCCTTACCCTTTTCCTAAACTTGGTCTTACATTAACAGAAAAAAACACCACGTTTATGTGTATCAAAATTTATAATATATTACCAAATTCTATTAGAGATATTAACAATCATAAAAAGTTTAAACAACAAATTACCAATTCAATTATAGATATTGAAGCATATTCTAATTTAAAATTTTTTTAATCATTCTCTTGGAATTTCCAGAATGTAGTTCTTTTTCCATATATGTATTTTCTTTAAACGATTTCTCATTTCCTTGTGAACAATGATTCTGGGAATTAAGCTATTGTTATTGATTATTTATGTTAACTGCTAGGTTGAAAATATCATCATGGAAAGATTTGAAGTATCGCACTAGCGATAAACAAGTAATGAATTATGTCTAACGTAGACAGGGCATTCCACAAACGACATTACGCCGTATTTTGCATGAAGACTTAAGGCTTTTAAAGTTCAGATAGCACAAGAACTCAAGTTGGTCGATCACCAGTAACGTCGTATCTTTGATGATAGGGTCCTTTAAATGAATCAAAATTATCCGGATTTTCATCGAAAAATCATCTTCAGTTATGCGGCCCATTTTATGCTTGAAGGCTACCTTAATGAGTCTCATTTGGGGCTCGGAAAATCCAAAAATGATTGTTGAAAAGTCTCTGCATCCTCAACGTGTCACTGTTTGGTGCGGTTTTGGGCTAGCGATGTGATTAGACCTTACTTATTTGAAAATGAGGCTGGTGTAACTGTTATAGTAAATGGATTGCGCTGCCAAGCTATGATTAATGATTTTTTATGGCCAGAATTGGAAGATATTTATGTAGATGACACAAGCAACGAAACAATCGCAACTTTGCAAGAAAAGTTTACTGAACGTGGTAGTTTTCGGCCATTTAGCTGATTTCGTTTTCCACAGTTAATGGCATACCTTCCTATTCAGAACGATATAAACATCCATTGATTTTTCTTAAAAAATACCGGTTTTTTTCTAATATCAAAATTAAACCTCGTAGTGGAAAACCCCTTACTTGAGAGCCATCAAATACTTAGAACGCCTATGTTCATATCATCAAAATTCCGGATTCACCCGCCTTCTGCAACAACCCACGTAAAAGAACCATCAAAAAGGAATAACTGCTCGAAATAAACGCTGTATTTATGCTGAATCGCTACAGGAAAATTTACGACTTCAATATATTTATATGAAGGGCTATTTCACGGGAAGGAACAGCTTTCTCCCCTGATACATCGCCAGGGTTATTGTTTGCATCGTGGTAATAGAAACATATTACCGTCCCTCGAACGCACACATTTACACCGTGCTGAGCACTTCAACGAGTTTCGACGCCATTACATTGAGTCTATTTTACGGCGTTAATGCGCCCTCAGAATTACTAGACAGCTACAACTGCCGTATATGTCTCTATTATGTCGTTCTTGAACAGCTTTGAAAGATGGAATGTTACTTCTTATCTTATCGTCTGTGAGGCTTTTCCCGAGCGCAATAGAAGGAATGACTTCGAGGTGAAGACTATTGCCAGGCTAATCTCAAGAAATATTCAAGGATAGTCAACATGATGTATGTTGCTCAAGCAATATATATATATTGTAATATATTTCAACAATATAATAATTGGTTGGAAAAAATATCCATTATCTTTGCACGAACTTCAAGACTTTATTTAACATGTTCCATATTGTCCGATTTGGGTTAAATATACACCGTCTGGGTCCTTATTAGCGAAAAACTCTATTAATCAATTTTCAAAATCTCTTGATGCTCACGATATTTTGCAATGCGAGAAGAAGATGGTATTAATGAATTTTCAGAATCTTCTCTTGATGCTCAGGACATTTTGCAATGCGAAAAGAAGATGGTATTCGCTTAGGGCCAAGTTCGAACTTTATGGTGGAGAGTTTGACAAATAAAGGATTACTTTACGACAGATGACTTCCAGTCTGCTTCACGCCCGGCTAGCTCAGTCGGAAGAGCGTGAGACTCTTAATCTCAGGGTCATTGGTTCGAGCCCCACTTTGGGCGAATGAGTTTTGCTACTCTTATTCTCCAACTATTAAAGGAACCTTCCGAATTTATTCGTTCCAAACAATAAAATTTCGTATTACAATTCTTTATTCCGAAAATAAAGAACTTCAAAATAAAAAATTTTACAATATAAAGATGACTTTACGACAGCTCACTTAGAGTCTCCTTTACATACATAACGCCCGGCTAGCTCAGTCGGTAGAGCATGAGACTCTTAATCTCAGGGTCGTGGGTTCGAGCCCCACGTTGGGCGAATAATTTTTGCCACTCTTATTCTCCAACTATTAAGGAAACCTTCCGAATTTATTCGTTCCAAACAATGAAATTTCATATTACAATTCTGTATCCCGAAAATAAAGAACTTCAAAATAAAAAATTCGACAATATAAATATGACTTTACGACAGCTCACTTAGAGTCTCCTTTACATACATAACGCCCGGCTAGCTCAGTCGGTAGAACATGAGACTCTTAATATCAGGGTCGTGGGTTCGAGCCACACGTTGGGCGAACCAATTTTGCTAGTCTTATTCTCCAACTATAAAAGGAACCTTCTGAATTTATTCGTTCCAAACAAAAAAATTTCATATTACAATTCTGTATTCCGAAAATAAAGAACTTCTGAATAAAAAATTTCACAATATAAAGATGACTTTATGACAGCTCACTTAGAGTCTCCTTTACATACATAACGCCCGGCTAGCTCAGTCGGTAGAGCATGAGACTCTTAATCTCAGGGTCGTGGGTTCGAGCCCCACGTTGGGCGAATAATTTTTGCTACTCTTATTCTTCAACTATTGAAGGAATCTTCTGAATTTATTCGTTCGAAGCAATAAAATTTCATATAACAATTCTGTATTCCAAAAATAAAGAACTTCAAAATAACAAATTTTACAATATAAAGATGACTTTACGACAGCTCACTTAGAGTCTCCTTTACAAACATAACGCCCGGCTAGCTCAGTCGGTAGAGCATGAGACTCTTAATCTCAGGGTCGTGGGTTCGAGCCCCACGTTGGGCGAATAAGTTTTGCTAGTCTTATTCTCCAACTATTAAAGGAACCTTCGGAATTTATTCGTTCGAAACAATAAAATTTCATATTACAATTCTGTATTCCGAAAATTGAGTACTTCAAAATAAAAATGAAAAAATTTAACAATATAAAGATGCTGGTTTCATTTTTAAAGTATTGAAGCAACCTACGGAATTTATTTGTCCGAAACAACTAAATTTCCTAAGATAACAAAGATTTAAATAGACAAAAATCTAAAAAAAATAATTGACATTATATTATTCGTAATTAACAAACATGAAAATGTTGTGAGGTCGAAATGCGTAAGAAAGAGAAATCATTTATTGCATTCATTGCAACAAATAAATCTTGAATATAAGTCACCATTTGTGACGAAGCATGAAGTTATTCTTGTGATGGGCGACTGGAATAATAGCTCCACTTGTAAATGCATGATGAATCCTGAAGGTTTTCCAATAAGATGTTTAATTTTGATATAAAAAAACATTTTATTAAAATGAGTTTCCACCAAGTAAAGACCGAATAAATCAAACATAAAAAATCGAGTATATTCCAAGAAAAATCAATCGATATTTATTTCATTGTAAAGAAATAGGTATGCTATAAACAATAGGAAACGATATCAACCAAATCGTCGTCACGGGTACGGTTGCAGCAGCTCCTTCCCACATTTGCAGCGTATGTCCTCGATAATTTCACGAATTTCATCTTTAACTTCTTGATTCCTTTGTGGAGCATTGGCATAGACCTTAATTTTCACGTGTTCCCAAAAAAAATCTGAAGGTGTTAAATCACAAGATCTTGGTGGCCAATTGTGATCACCTCTTCGAAAAATAACACAGCCGAAAACCTTTTTTCTGCAAATTTGCGATTGTTTCGTTGCTTGTGTGGATGTAGCGCCATACTGTTCAAAATAAACGTGGTCCACATCAATACCTTCCAATTCCGGTCATAAAAATCGTTAATCATAGCCCGATAGCGCAATCCATTCACCGTTACAGTTTCAACAGCCCCATTTTCGAATAACTTGAGTCCACCGCCAGCTCAAAAACTCCCCCAAACAGTGGCACGTTGAGGATGGAGAAGCTTTTCAACAATCACTCATGGACTTTTCAAGCCACAACTGCGACAATTCTGCTCACTAACGCAGAATGAAGATGATTTTTTCGATGAAAATCCGAATTATTTTGATGCATTTAAGGACCCAATCAGCATTGATGATGATAAACCGGCTTGAGTTCTGGTGTTAATTGAACTTCAAAAGCTTTAAGACCTGATTCTTTATGCAAAATACGGTGTAATGTCGTTTGTGGAATGCCTAATTCCAAGGATCGACGAGGAATGGACAAAACTGGGTTTTTGTCAATACTAAGGACGACAGCAGCAATATTCTCAGTTGTTCTTGTGCGACGTACACAATTTCGATTCTTCACATCACTAACTTGTCCCAACAGCTCAAATTTATCCACCGGTTTCTCTACTGCGGCCGAGAGGGCGTTTCACGACGATCCATAAGTGCTTAAGTTTTGCGAACCGTTTTTGTAGTGAACAAGTTCAATGCATTGTTGAAGGTGTGTCATTCCATTTATACTAATGGCGTAGTTCTACTTGTCAAACGTCAAAAGATGACAGCTTCAGAAGTGACAGCTGCTCAGATAGCGGGATATTCAAATGTGCAAATGGAAAACCCTTTATATTTTTTTAGTTACCTGTATACGAGTTATAACAATACAATTTTGTTTTCGCCTTCCAAAGCAGTAAGTAGCCCGAAAGTTTCTCAAACGAAGTTACACCATCTGCTATCGGGTGTTTTTTTTTAGAGTGATAGAATTTTATATTGAAATAAAACACATTTAAATTAAGATTGAAGCCACTTTTTCTTTTATTTGAAAGAAAATTTTATGACATTTATGTTTTGAAAATAATTTCGGGCATATGTTCACCATGACTAGCTCTGAGGAATCGCATTCGACCAGACCAATTTTGGACCACTTTTTCGAGTAATTCAGGCCTTATTTCACCAATAACAAGAGTTATGTTGGCTTCCAAAGCGTCTATTGTTTCTGGTTTATCAGCATAAACCAATGACTTGACATAACCCCAAAGAAAATAATCCAGTGAAGTTATGCCGCATGATCTTGGAGGCCAATTATTATTATTATTATTATTATTATTATTATTATTATCCTGATACTCCTAGATCTTCTGTGAAGATCCCTCAGAAGCTTTTTCAGCTTGTACGAGTTAGGAGTTCAGTTGTGTTCTGTGTAGGCTTTGTTACTGCGATCTTGCGCCACTTTAGGTCACAGCACTGTTAATTTTTGACCCAACAGTGAAATGGTGGCAGATACCCGTCCAACTAGAAAATTTCTTTTCTACCTGAATAGGATTCGAACCCTGGACCTCCCGGTCACGAGTCCGATGCTCTCCCGCTGAGCTATCCACACGCATTAATTGGGCCATTTTTCGAAATAATGTTATCGCCAAATTTTTCCTTCATCAAATCAACTGTTACGGTAGCAGAATGAGGTGCAGCACCATCTTTTTGGAACCTAAGCCTTTCTGGGTCGATACCATTCAAATTTTGAAACAAATAATCATTGATCGTCGATCTGTAACGAGCACCATTCACTGTAACATTAGCTTCAGCATCGTTTTTAAAGAAATATGGACCGATGATTCCTCCAACGTGTAAAGCACACCATACAGTGCATTTTTCATTATGCGATGGAACCTGCAGAACTTCTTGAGTATTCTGATGAAGTCTTTCAAGCAAAGACGAAACGTACGTCAATACCAAAAATAAAGTAGAAAATGTAAACAAGTGTTTTATTTTATAATGACAATTGTTTTCACTCCATATATGGCAATTTTGCTTGCTTACATAGCCGTTCAACCAGAAATGAGCTACATCACTAAAGAAAATTTTAAGATAAAAAAGTGGATCAACTTCAAGCTGTTCTGGGGCCCAAGCAGCAAACAAACGACGCTTATTATGGTCAAGTGGCTTTAGTTCTGGAACCATTTGGATCTTGTATGGGTCTAGACCACGATCTTTACGGAAAATTTTCCATTTGGTAAATGTACAGAGTCCAACTTGTTGTGAACGTCGACGAATAGACGACAATGATCTGGATCATCATTAACACTATGACTTACAGTAGCGATATTTTCTTCTGTACGAACAGTTCCTTGTCTTATTGTTGTTGTTGCATCGAGTAGAGAAAATGCTGTCCGAAATCTATCGATAGTTCGACGAATAAGTTGCTCTGATGGACGATTATGTAAATCATAAATTTCACGAAGTGCTCTATGAGTTTGGGGAATAGAACACTGTTTTTGTAGGTAAATTTCAACAATTTTCACGTTGTTGCGGCGTGAGTTTTTCCATGATAATTTGTCAATGCTTACAGAACAGAAATGTCAAAACAACATGGCTTCTACCTTCTGTGAAATCACAGTTATCCCTATCGAAAGTTCTATCACTCTAAAAAAACACCCCGTACATATCGATAATCGCTGTAAGCACCCGCTTAAACAGTAATTACTGCTGCAATAACACCTTGAGCAGACCAAGGCAATGGATTAAAAGGTGGAGACTACATGACGTTTATCAGAAAAGAATAACGAAATAATTGTGTATGATATAGTATTATGGCGGTATTAATTTACGACAGTGCACCTAAACATAATTCATATTTATGGATGCTCAGGCCGGCAAACCGGTTGGAAATTATGCTCTTCGAATAAACTTATACACATACATTACCCTCGGTACACGGTGTGGATCTAAAAATACTTTATTACCGTATTAAATATCGCGGCATGGAAAATAATAATTTATTGTATAACATGAGAAATCGTGATAAATTACTGCAGATCGTTTGAATAACGATGCAAGTTTGTGTAGTTGCATTTTATTTCCGTTATTACGTCGATTTATAACTTCTGATCGGGTCCTGATACATTGCAACTTTCTCGGTTTGGCATGCAGGCCGATAAAAAGCTCGTGGTTGAGTTATGTGGCGAAGTAAATTATGCTGGTATATTGCATGTATGGGGAAAATTATTGGCTTTTTCGAGCAGTAAGTTCAGCGTGCTGAAACAAGCGATAAATAGCGGCTTGAAGACTAGGTGTTGCGGTTAGAAGAACGACATATGGCCAATAGGAGTCAATTTTAATCGTACATCCGCGGAAGAATTCAATTTTGCCTGCTCCTGTAATATGTGGTGACAATAGAGTCCCTGTACATTTCTTCTTGAAAGAATCAATCATATCGGGTGTTTTTTTAGAGTGACAGAACTTTCGATAGGAATAACTGTGGTTTGACAGAAGGTAGAAGCCATGTTGTTTTGAGATCTCTGTTCAGTTAGCATTGACAAAGTATCATGAAAGACTCACGTCCACAAATTGTTGAAATTTATTTTCAAAATCGGTGTTCTATTCGCCAAACTTATAGAGCACTTCGTGAAATTTATGGATTACATAATCGTCCATCAGAGCAGCATATTCGTCGAACTATCAATAGATTTCGGTCATTTTCTCTACTCGATGCAACAACTGTATGTACAGAAGAAAGCATCGCTGTTGTAAGTAATAGTGTTAATGATGATTCCAGATTTGTCTATTCGTCGAAGTTCAAAACAAGTTAAACTCTGTGCATTCACCCGATGGAAAATTTTGTGTAAAGATCTTGGTCTACACCCATACAAGATCCAACTAGTCCAAGATAAAGCCACTTGACCATAATAAGCGTCGTTTGTTTCCTGATTGGGCCCTAGAACAGCTTTAAGTTGATTCACTTTTTAATCGTAAAATTGTGTTTAATGATGAAGCTCATTTCTGGTTGAACGGCTATGTAAACAAGCAAAATTGCCGTATATGGAGTGAAAACAATCCTCAAGAAGTTCTGCAGGTTCCACTGCAATCCTGAAAAATGCAATGTATGGTATGCTTTACACGCTGGAGGCATCATCAGTCCATAATTTTTTAAAAACGATGCTGGAGCTAATGTTACAGTGAATGGTGATCGTTACAGATCGATGATCAATGATTATTTGTTTCAAAATTTGAATGGTATCGACCCAAAAGTGTTTTGGTTCCAACAAGATGGTGCTACACCCCATGCTGCTACCGTAACAATCGATTTATTGAAAGAAAGATATGGCGATAACATTATTTCGAGAAATAGTGCAATTAACTAGCCTCCAAGATCATGCGACATAACTCCACTGGATTATTTTCTTAGGGGTTATGTCAAGTCATTGGTTTATGCTGATAAACCAGAGACAATAGACGCTTTGGAAGCCAACATAACTCGTGTTATTATTTAAATATTTTAATATTAGCCTTCTAAATATTTAATTTCAAAAATTTATATTAAATAATTATAACTTCAGGAATTAAATAAAATTGAATTAATTCCTGAAGTTATAATTATTAAATATAATTTTTTGAAATTAAATATGCAGAAGCCTAATATTAAAATATTTAAATAATTTTATATACCTTCTATCAAGTATAAACCTCTATTTTATTTTACTCGTGTTATTGATGAAATAAGGCCTGAATTAAGCGAAAAAGTGGTCCAAAATTGGTCTGGTCGAATGCGATTCCTCAGAGCTAGTCGTGGTGGACATATGCCGAAAATTATTTTTGAAACGTAAATGTCATAAAATTATCTTTCAAATAAAAAAACATTTGGCTTCAATCTTAATTTAAATGTGTTTTATTTCAATTTAAAATTCTATCACTCTAAAAAAACACCCGAATCGTTGAAATCAGATTATTGAGGACCTTTAAAATATATAAAAATATAGAGGGTGTTCCATTTAAAATAAAGAGGACGGACTATGCTAGACTTGCGCGAATCACCCTGAATATTTAAATTTGAAAAGCGCACTATTTAATTTGAATGTTGCGTGTTTTTCAAAATTTTTTAACTCAAGGACACAAATATTTTTATTCTTAGTGGTTTCCACACTGTCTATAAAGTGAAACAGTGATAAGGCAGTTTAATTCTTAAAAGATTTAGGGAGATTTTTCAGATTGCATTTATAGAGGTTTCGGAGAATTAATTCAGCATTTATCTGTAATATTTGGATAAAACCCTTCAAAGTAGATTTTCAGTCTATATTTCAATAGTTTGTTTACCTAGAAATTGAGTTTTTAACCTTGAAGGATGAATCTATAAATTCAAGTGTTCACACTTAAAATTATCATCAAAGCAAGCAAACGTCTCAACTATTTTCCACTCAGCTATTACAGTCGTTAATTTGTCCACATTTATCCCTTTAGCAACTCAGCCAACGCCACTTTAACTCGATTTATATCAAGTCTTCGAAATACGGAACAAACCAGCCAGTATGGGACAACAATTTGTATCCATACTCCCTCAATTATCTTGCTATCTCGACTACGCAAACAATGTCGATGGATTGCTCCATTAGCAGCGCCTCTTGAAACAACAAAGGTCGCTAGAGCTAGCCAATCACCTCTGTTTTCCCTTTGTGTAGCGTATTCCCATCTCTATTCCTGCTTTCTGCTTTGCCCTAAGTTGGCTGAGGAACAAACAGTGCTACATTTAGTGGTTGTGTATTTGCTACAGATTCAATTAACGATGGAAACTATTATGCTTGTTTATTCTGATTCGGGCCACTCATCACGTTTTTTGCTTTATCCAAGTTTCTTTAAATATTTCAATATTAGCCTTCTACATATTTAATTTCAAAAAATTATATTTAATTATTATAACTTCAAGAATTAAATTAATGTCATAAAAGTACCACTTACTATATATGTACAGTCGACTCTCGTTAATTCGAAACTCGAGGGACTCTTGAAATATTACGAATTATCGAATGTTTGAAATATCAAATGGTTTGAAATTTGTGAGAGAAAATAAATAAAACTTCGAATTATTAAGTGTTGGTTAATTTTTATTTATTAATATAAAAATGACAAGAATTAAGAGGTACATTCGTGTACATACATGTATTTGTAATGTGAATTGATTAATCTTTCGAAAGAACTTTGTTATACTGGTTTGCTTTAAAGCACAATTCTGCTGCTCACACTGCTCAATAACTTTTTTTAAGAGAAAAAGTGCCTGAAATGCTTTCTCATCACTTTCGTTTTGTAGACAGAAGCTTTGTAAGGTATCAAATGAGGATCTTGCTTCCTTAACTGACACCTCTGCCAAAGGTTCCGATGTATCGTTCTCATCTTCATCGTTACTTTGCGTATCTGTCGCAGATAAAATTTCGCCATCGGTTAGTGAACCTGAGACAGCAACATTTTCATCCACTTGAACAAAATCAGAAAAACTCACACCGCTGATGTCAACTAATGGTTCTATAGCTGGTTCTCTGCTGGTTTTGGTTTCAGCAATCGTCAAACATCTATACTTTCTAGGGCTCATAACTAACACTAACTTTTAATCTGCATACCAACGAAAGAGTAACAGTAACTGAATAACTAAACAAACCAATTCGTAAGAAGTGTGTGCGTCAAATAGTCAAACTAATCATAACAAAAACAAAGGCTCGTGTATCTTGATAGAAGTTTGAACTTGTCGCAAAATGTACTTACAATCTTTCCGCCTCTTCTCTCTGCAACTTTGAATTGTCGAGTGTTGGACGCTGATGAGTTCGAATTAACGCGTCGTTTTGTTAAATAGCAATGATTTTTTCGTTCGAATTACCAAGTGTATGAAAATGTATTGATTTAGTTCGAAATATAAAGAGATTTAGTAGGGAACTCGTGATAACTTTGAATTATAGAGAGGTTCGAATTATCGCAGGTTTGAATTAACGAGAGTCGACTGTATATCAAACGACATATAATATAAACATTCATTATAAGACATCCAAATGCTATAACAAAATCCTATAAATAAAAATTGTTAACCAAAATCCTATAAATTAAATATTTTGCCTAGACAAAATTTTGTTTCTGCTCATCAATCTTATGAAAACAGATATCTCTCAGGAATGTTTAACATAATCTCAAGAATTTCATCATAAAACTATCTTAATTAGAATATTCAATATTATTGGATATCTAACTAAGTTACTTTTTATAAAATTTCAAGATATGTAAAACTATTACTAAAAAACAAGTTTTAAGAGAGACTTTGTTTCGTCAGTACTCAATTATATTCATATTCAATAAAATATAACATCAATCAACAAAAATATTTTCGCACCTTTTAACAATTCAGAAAGCTTCTTTCTGATAAATGAATACTGAAACTTTAAGTGGAGTGTAATGTTAACTCAAATAAATAATTCTGTGATGTACCATTGATCTAAAAGATTGAAAGGCAATTTAACGGCCTCTGTTAAAGGACTATCTGTACAAAGAATGTTAAGGAAACCAAATAAGTATATATTATGAATAAAAGAAAATAAATAGAGGTTTATACTTGATAGAAGGTATATGGATTTTGTACTATCATTTGGATGTCTTATAATGAATGTTTATTTTATATGTTGTTTGATATAAGTGGTACTTATATGACATTAAATTTATTTAATTCCTGAAGTTATAATTATTAAATGTAATTTTTCGAAATTAAATATGTAGAAGGCTAATATTAAAATATTTAAAGAATTTTATATACCTTCTATCAAGTATAAACCTATATTTATTTTATTTTATTCATAATATATAATTATTTGGTTTCCTCAACATTCTTTATTAAGATAGTGCTTGTGCTATAACAGAGGCCGTTCAATTGCCTTTCAATCTTTTAGATCAATGGCAAACCACAGAATTATTTTTTAGAGTCAACTTTACACTGCATTTAAATTTTCAGTATTCATTTACCAGAAGCTTTCTGAATTGTTGAAAGGTGAAAAATATTTTTGTTGATTGATGTTATATTTTATTGAATATGAATATAATTGAGTACTGACGAAGCAAAGTCTCTCTTAAAACTTGTTTTTTAGTAATGTTTTTACATATCTTGAGATTTTCTAAAAAGTAACTTATTTAGATATCCAATAACATTGAATACTCTAAGTAAGATAGTTTTATGGTGAAATTTTTAAGATTATGTTAAACATTTTTGAAGATATTTGTTTTGATAAGAGAGATGAGCAGAAACAAAATTTTGTCTACTCAAAATATTTATAAGATTTTTGTTAACAATTTATATTTATTGGTTTTTGTTATACCATTTGGAGATCTTATAATGAATGTTCATTTTATATGTCGTTTGATATAAGTGTTACTTATATGACATTAAGTTTATTAAATTCCTGAAGTTATAATTATTGAATATAATTTTTTGAAATTAAATATGTGGAAGGCTAATATTACAATATTTAAATAGTTTTATATACCTTATATAAAGTATAAATCTCCGTTTATTTTATTTCATCCAAGTTTGTCAGCACTTTTGACAATAAGCTTCAGTTGTATATGGAGATATTAGGTGGACCGGAAAGTAATGTCGCTTTTTAAAATTAAATTCAAAGGAATAGAGTTTCTATTTTCAATCATTAATGTAATCACCTTTGTTACCAACAAGCTTTTGCCATCTAGGGTGCAAATTTTAAATGCCGAACCGAATAAAATCTTCTTGAGTTCTTGAGTTGAATATCTCGAGATGGCATTCTGGAAATCATCTTAATTTTCAAATTTTTTGCCTCTAAGAAAATGTTGTAGCGATAGGAATGAATAGAAATCCAAGGCTGCGATATCGAGTGAGGATGGTGGGTGAGGCAGTACATCCCACCCCAATTCGATAATAAATAAATGAATTTGGCCAGATAACGTTTTTCATAAAAATATATTTTTTTAGAAAGTATCATTCAGATATTCATGTGTTGAGCTTCATACATTAGGAGATATTTCAGTTCAGTCTTGAGCTTTATTCGATTTAATTCCTTCATTCTGGACGGTAGTTTGTTGAAAAATTTTATTGCTAGATGACTTATATTTAACTGTGATACTTTTGTACGATGGTATGGTATGATGTAGTTGTTTTTGTTTCTAGTATCATAATTGTGATTAAAGGTGTTTTTCAATAGTATGTCCTTAGTATCATGGATGTACATTACACAGGTAAGTATAAGAATGGACGTCACGGTAAGAATTTTTTCTCCAGGGAATAGTTCTTTACAGGTATATCTACTACTTAAGCCACATAGTATTCTCAGTACCTACTTCTGTTTTATGAATACTTTCTTACTTTCAGACAAATCCCCCAGAAAAGAATGTCGAAGTTAAGGAGACTATGAAAGTAGCTGAAGTAAGTGATCTTGGCTGCTTCAACTCCCACTATTTGCTTTATTCTTCTAACTGCATAGGTAGCTCTTGACAACTTAGGGATCATTTCATCAATGTGGACAGAAAACTTGAGATTTGATTGCAAAAAGACTACAAGTAGCCTCATGTGATTGTCCAAATACATCTTTGGTTCAAACAGTAGTCTCTGTGTTTTATAACTATTCATCGTCATTTTGTTTGCACTGAACCATACCTGAGCTTCCTTTAGTGTCTTCTTGTCTTTCTCTTCCAATTCCTAGTTGTCCATTCCTTTATTCAGAAAAGAAGTGTCATCAGCGAAGAGGACGGTTTGATCTGATTTCATATTAGCTGGCTAATCATTCATGTGTATCACAAACAAAAGAGGACCTAACTCAGAACCTTGCGGTACACCATGACCCACAGTCTCCCAAGAAGAAGACCTGCCTCCCAAGCTTGTTTTCTGCATCCTGTTTGTCAGATAACTTTTCATCAGGTCACGAGCCTCTCCCCTGATCCCATAGTATTCAAGCTTGTTTAAAAGCACAGAGTGTGAAATACTATCAAAAACCTTGGATAAGTCACATGCCTGTAAACTAGATTTTTGTCCCCCATCAAAAGTTAGAAAGCTATGACGATTGCAAACCTCCGACGCGGAGATGGCACATGAAGAAGAAATTTCAATAAATGTTTTTCAAACTTTTTTAATCTCATAATATTCCATCATAAACAATTTCTATTCGAGAAAATGATCAACCTAACAGACTCGAGAGGTGCAGCTGAAGACCCGAAAGAATGAAAAGTACATAATCAACGGGTTACATCCACAGAAAACCAACTCCATCAATCAAAACGGAACACGTAATTGTACAGTCCGTGAAATTAATTTTTCAAGATTTGCGACGGCTTTCGTGACAACGCCAAAACATCGCTCTTAATACCCTCCGAAATAATTTAGCGGCTTTGTCACAGGAAAACTTCGATTAGTAACGCGAAGACAACGTCGGTAACTCCATTATTCGATTTGTCACAGTCTCCCATGATGGATTCCTCTGAATGGTTCGCGTCAGCGTGGGGTCGCAGTCATTTTGGAAAGGTTGATGTTTCAGCTGTCCTGGGGGCTCATATTTTTCTCGACCATCATAATGCAGTAATTAATTCTGGGACGACTGAATGGACAGGTCACATCTGAATGGTCAATAGATGTTTCTATTGAAATAATTTTTATAGATTCATTCGGATTTATTTTCAAATCTAATAATTCAAAAACCTTGTGAAACTCTTCTCAACTGGTTCGATCCATATCCAGCTTTTAAGTTGTTTTTATTTATCAAAATACTTTGCCTTCAACATTTATATCGAAGCTTGAATCACGGTAGGGCCCCGGAACAAGCAGAATGATCAAAGGTTACGAAAGTACCAAACTCAAACTTACCAAGGAGGAAAGTCATATCAAATTCCTAATAGGAGCGAGGGACAAGAATATAATACCCAAAGGCTTCCAACTGAAAGCCCCTATTCCAGGAGAAAGAGCTCAACCTAGCCTAGAAAATGCAAGTAAGGCCATGGTGAGGATACAAATCAGTTACCATAGATGGAAACAAGCAATTTTGATAGAGAACGTTGTACAAGAATTTGAAGCAATCAAAGAAATACTTTGAGAAGATGACTATGCACCGACCTTCACCAAAATCGATAAAATCTGTGAAATGGAGAAAAAAAATTAAACACGAAACACCAAAACAAACAAGAAAGGCTTGAACCCTCCACCAAAAATACAACAAACAGAAGAAACATTGTGAACATATCATTACGGTCGCTTTCACAAACAGAAGAACATCTGCTCAGCAAAGGCCTCAATAGCTCCTACCCAGGTGCTCGATATTGTCAGTTCAGTTGAAACAACAAAACTGGATGGACCACAGACTGAAGAATTTAGATGAAAAATACGTACAGCTATCGAAAAACATTCCAAATCCACCGCTAACATATCAAAACAAGAAGGAATAGCACTAAAAGAATTAAAGAAGGATAAATAAATTAAATGCATTCCGGAAGACAAGGGAACAGTGGCGTTATTATGGACCTGAAAACATACAATGAGAAGATTGAAGAGGTGCTGAAGAAACGAAATTATAAATCACTCACCAAGGGTCCAACACAGTCAATTGAAAGGAAAATATACATGACACTCAAGAAATACAAGGTTCCATATCGAACAATATCAGAACAATATTGACTCCTCATTACAGCAAGCCACCTCACCTATGGTTTGCCCAAAATTCACAAAGCAAATATGCCTCTAAGACCTATTACCAGCTCATGTAATTCTGCTACCGGTAATCTTTCATCCTTTCTGTTACAAATCATCAAGACTCTCCAGGGTAGAACAACCTCCTTTTGTGAAGAATTCTAGCCATTTCACGGAAATCATCAAGAACATCGAGTTGAAACCAGAAGACCGCCTCATAAGTTTCCATGTGGAGAAGCTCTTCACCAATGTGCCGACCAACGAAGCACTTTCGATCACCAGAAGCAGAATTGAAGAAGACACTTCCCTCTCTGACCGTACAACATTATCAATTGACGTTATAATGGAATTGTTAGCCTGCTGTTTACACAATGCCTATTTCCAGCTCAACGACAAGTACTATTCTCAAGACGACGGACTTCCAATGGGTTCTCCGCTATCACAGATGGTAGCAAATATATATATGGAGAGGTTAGAAGATGAAGCAATTAAATCAGCAAGGATCCCGCCCGAGACTTGGTTGAGATATGTTGATGACCCTTTCATCATATGGAACAACACCGCAGAAGAACTGGACCTTTTCTTGCAACACATAAACAACATCTGGCCATCGATCAAATTTACTATGGAAAAAGAAAAAGACGTGAAAATACCCTTCCTGGATGTCATGGTAAAGAGAACCCAAAACAAGGTCCACACTACAGTCTACAGGAAAACAAACCCATACGGAGCAGTAGCTAAATTATAACTCCAATCACTCAGCAACAACAAAAAGAGGATCATATGGTCGTCATACCTTCGGGCAAAAACCATCTGTTATAACAAAGACGATTTAGAGAACGAAGTGAAAAACATCAAGAAGGATCTCTCAGCGAATGGTTACAGTCCTAAAATAATTGAAGATACAATACAGAAATGCGACCAGCAAACAGAAAAATTCTGAATTTCCAGAGGGCGAGACAAGAATATCAATACTATATGTAAAAGGCTTATCAGAGAAAATCCACAGAATAGCTCATGACTACAACATCCAGACGGCGTTCAAATCCGATAATAACTTAAGAAGTTTTCTCACAAAAACCGAGCCGAAAGAATCATTAGACAACAAGAACTGCATCTACTCGATACCTTGTGAATGCGGAGCGACCTATATAGGAGAAACGAAACGACCCTTGGAGGTCAGAGTCAAAGAGCAGAAAAAAATCATACAATTAGAAGAGAAACGACCAAATCAGGAATAGCAGAGCATACCTGTGACGAGCATCATAATATACAATGGAATCAAGCAAAGATTATCCACCGGGAACAACATTGGAGAAAGCGCAAGTTCAGAGAAGCAGTTTTCATAAAACAAAATCGAAATGTCTACAGCCACCCAAGCGTAGAAGTCCCTCCCATATGACTGCCCCTCAATCGAATGCAGAACATGAGAATACCCCCATCCCCTCCATCATCAACAAACTAGGGATATATAAAGACGCGTAGCCAGGACCATTTTTCAGTTAACACTTGATAACGGTCAGAGATATTTTACTGACCGACACGTCGTGTTATACACAACATAATTTTTTACTTTATTTTTTTGACGAGATTTGTAATTGTATAAATATATCTTTAAATTTAATTTAATGTTTTTTAAAGAGACAACTATTCATTTCGTGAAGTTTTCTGTTTTTTTAAGAACACTTCACCTCAGAATATATTGTGTTTATGAAGAAATTATGAATTCGAATTCAATCCATGATTATTGTCTCTGTTTCACAGTATATGTTAGACATTTGTTACAATTATTGTTTTGTATTAATTTTCAGGAAGTTTCCTCTTTTTCAGGTTAGAATATACTGAATTATTTCAGCCGTTACTATTTGGTAGTTGATCATAATTAAAACAAATTGTAAAAATTACTATGTTTTACTACCAATAAAAAGATATATTACACATTTTCTTGTGACTCGAGTTTCGGGAAATGAACTATCCCATCATAAGACAGTTGTCTGATGTTAAACATAGTAATTTCTACAATCTGTTTTAAGGTTAGAATATATTGTGTATGTAAAGAATTGAGGCAATAAAATCGAAATTAATTCACTCCAAGTTTATTATTTCTTAACATTTAATTTACAATTGTATTCCTTAATTGTAACGAATTTTGTTTATTCACATTAACCTTATATGCATTTTTATTTGTCAACAATATTGATTGCAAATGGTACTCCATGATTCGCAGGAAATTATAAAATGCGCAAAGAAGTTCTGTATAAATTAGTTATTTTGTTTCACAACTCCATTTTTGGAATGGTCAAAAAGCTCAAAACACTTGGCGTACCTTTAAAAACAAACTTTTCTAGTTTTCTGAATGCTTATTCAAGCATCTGGAGTCACCGATGAAGCATGACTGACTTGACCCAGTGAATATATCGAACAAAACATCATCTCATAAAAATGCGTCTACTCGAACAAAAAGAATCGAAAATAAACATCCTCATGCTAACTACGCCACTGCAGTGACAGCTGGTCGTTCCACACTTTGATAGACCGGTTAGAAAAACATAAAAGACCCATGGCAAATAGTAAATTAACACTAACAAAGAATATTGTTTTGCTTCCTTGTACACGTCCATCATTTATCTAACCTCAACAATGGGTACCTGTCCCAGATTTCATCTACCAAAGCGTGAAGAATTGTCTTGAATGCAGAAGGAAACACTCACTCATCTGTGGCGTCACTAAAGAAGGAAAGGGACAACAAAGACTACACCGACAAGTAACTGAATACATAGGCAGGTAATGTTTTTTCATTAAGATACAAAAGGTCTGGATATTAAAATTTTTTAACGAATAAAGGCAAAAAAGTACTCCTGATAATATTGAAGTTGTTATTAAATTTCAACAATAAATATAACGGAAATAGAATTCAATGAGAATTATCAAAGTGAATACATCTTTAAAATTGCAGCATTTGCATTTTGCTTTTTAATTTTTATATCAACGCCCAGTAGCGATCCTTCCTGTGTTTTCAAAATTGTTTGAGATAATAATAAAAAAATAGATTACTGAGTTTCTCTTAACATCTCAAAATTTTCAGCAAGCAACAGTATGGGTTCTTGATGGGCAAATCAATGGAGACGGCACTGAAGGAGGTCCTTGAAAATATAGAAGAAGCTTTTGATGGGGAACAAAAATCTAGTTTACAGGCATGTGACCTAGCTTTTGATAGTATTTCACTCTCTGTGCTTTTAAACAATCTTGAATACTATGAAATCATGGGCAAGGCTCTTGATCCTATGAAAAGTAAACTAACAAACAGGATGCAGAAAACAAGCTTGAGAGGCAGGTCTTCTTCTTGGGAGACTGTGAGTCATGGTGTACCACAGGGTTTTATGTTGGACCTCTTTTATTTGTGATATACATGAATGATTTGCCAGTTAATGTGAAATCAGATCAAACCGTTCTCTTCGCTGATGACACTTCTTTTCTGAATAAAGGGATTGACCACCAGGAATTGGAAGAGAAAGACAATAAGACACTAAAGGAAGTAAAGGTATAATTCAGCGCAAACAAAATGATGATTAACAGTGATAGAACAGTGACAGAAACTACTGTTTGAACCAAAAATGTCTTCGGACAATGACATGAGGCTAATTGGATTCTTTTTGTAATCAAATCTCAAGTTTTCTGTCCACATTGATGAAATGATTCCTAAGTTGTCAAGAGCTACCTATGCAGTTAGGAGAATAAAGCAAATAGCGGGAGTTGAAGCAGCCAAGATTACTTACTTCAGCTACTTTCATAGTTTCCTTAACTTCGGCATTCTTTTCTTAGGGATTTGTCTGAAAGTACGAGAGTATTCATAAAACAGAAGCAGGTACTGAGAATACTATGTGGCGTAAGTAATAGATATAGCTGTAAAGAGCTATTTCCCAGAGAAAAAATTCTTACCGTGACGTCTATTCTTATATTATTACCTGTGAAATGTACATCAATGATAATAAGTGCATATTGTTGAAAAATAACTTTAATCACAACTATGATACTAGAAACAAAAACAACTACATCATGCCATACCATCGTATAAAAGTATCACAGCTAAATATAAGTCATCTAACTATACAAATTTTCAACAAACTGCCGTCCAGAATGAAGGAATTAAATCGAATAAAGCTCAAGAATTAGCTCAAATGTCTCCTAATGAATAGAGCATACTACTCAACACATGAATACCTAAATGATACTTTTTGAAAAAATATATTTTTATAAATACGTTGTCTGGCCATATTCATTTATTTATTGTTTGTTTGACCGATGTTTTGTTTTATTTTGTTTCATACATTTTTTATTTTATATTTATTTATGTGTCTTTTCAGACAAAATTGTACCTGACTACCCATGAAATTTTTGATGGGTTAAAATTTATTCATATTCTGTGATATGTACTGTATTGGGAATGATTAAATTATTATTATTATTATAAATAACTGAGAATTTTTATATCATATATTATAAGCTAGAAAAGATTATAGAAACATTCACATGTTGAACAATGTTAAAAGGTTATAGAGTCGATGAAAGGTGGGACCACCAAGAAACCATGGCACTGAACGCTTTTGAAGTGCAAGGTGTTCGTTATACGTTGTATAATAAGTTGTTTTAAATGGTCGAACATAAGCAAAGTATTTTCACCCAAGCACATTTTCCTACCAAGCTATAACTGAACATTTTCGTTATATGTCAAATCTCGTGTAAGCAGACCTTCAATAGATCAAATTGATATTTAGAAATTTAAATATTACACAGATTCATTTTGTTAACCTCCTACAAATTTTAATTTCAAAAAAATGTTTATTCGAAAACTTTTAGAATAAAATAAAATAAATAGAACACACTGTGCCATTTTAGTAGATATAGAATTAAACACTTATCACACAGTATCAAAGGGAATAAAAAAATTCAAAAATTTAAATAATCAATTAAATCTACTAAATAAATACCTGAAGGGAAAAAAAATTTTGTTTTGTTCCTTGTTTTATTGAGACCAAATTCTTTTCCACAAAAGCGAAAGAAACTCTCCAAAAACGACCTGCTCAAAATGAGTTCCTTCAAAAAAATTTCCTAAAACAATCTTCAAAAAGCAATTTAGAATTATTACAACGGAAACTTCACGCTTAAAAAATAAAAATAATCAACAAAATATATCTCAACATACAAATTGAATGCAGATATCTGAACAAACATTAGATTGAAATGAACTTTTGAAGATCCTACGTATTCTATGTTTGCTAAACAACTGCCCAAAAACCGCATCAATCAGTGACACTTTGAGAATGGAAAGGCTTTTCAACAATCATTCTTGTATTTTCCGAGCCCTAAATGCGACAACTCAGCTTATTAACGTAGCCTCCAAGGTGAAAATGGGCCCATCACTGAAGATGATTCTTCTATGAAATTCCGTATCATTTTGATGCATTTCAAGAAGCTAATTGTCAAAAAGCTGAGAGCTTCAAAAGTGACATCTGCCCACAAAGCAGGCTATTCAAAATGAAACCTCTCATTGAAAAACCCTTTATTTCCCTACTATAGTGAGTATATGAGCCACGAAGTCGTTTGGAATCGGTGCAGTTAATAATGAGCTTTGAAAACCAATAGTAGTAGTCAATTTATCTTCAAAGCAACCAGCAGTAATTCATACTGCCGTGTGGACAGCTCGAACGGTCCATATTAAGACACAAACACACTTGATACCGATACATTAACTGGTGCCGGACTTGTTCCGATTGTACCCGGTAAATTATCGACAATGAGGGTCAATTAAAACGAATGAAACAATGGAACGAGGTGGTGATAACAATATTAGCGAGTGGCGAGCCGAGACAATGTGTAATTACGGAACGCAGCAGTTTGACAGGCAACACGCAAAGGAAATATTAACGGTTCTCGTTTGTCACGGAAAATGCATTAAGGGAGACCATTCCTTTTGCGCCCTTTCCTGTGAAAGAATTATGGTAGAGTTGTGGGTTCTTATTGTGGAACGAATTTTGTTTTCCGCTGAATGAGGTTCGTGTCGAAGAAATTATGTGGGATGTACAAGGTTGTTGATAACTTGTATGTTAAGAATGTCTTCAAAAATTTGATGTTTTTCATATTTAATATATTGACTATATCAATAGCCACATTATTTTCCAGAATATATGCTACTGTAGACTATCTGACGAGATCTAAATATAGACCGACATAAGACAAGAGGCTAGCCTACCTCCAGTAAAAAACATGTTACTAGGAAACCGCTACTTCAAGATTCTGTGATGCCATCTTAAGAGCAGAGGTGAAGACGGTTGTCTATTGTCTTTCACTTTTATCTGTGCAGATTCATTGGGTTCCAGGCAGGATTAGGTGAGATCTGAGGATGTGTATTTGTTGATTAATAATATGCATCTTTAATGATCTTATTTCATCAAATATTATGAAGCTTTTCAAATTAAATTTTATTTTTATTTTCACCCATAGTATGAACCGCATGAATCCGGATATTCCGAGGCTTATTTGATATTGCATCCAACTTGGAACTGGGCTGAATGGATATACGTTCTGTACTGTGTTCGATGATTCTGTGCATTAAAGTTGGAATTCGAAGTTTTTTTTATGTTTTACCGCCCGAATAAATATGTCACCTAATTGGTGCCAGGAACGGAAAGTTGTGTCTGTTTACTCTTGCCTTGAATTGTATTCCATCTATCTGGCCATAGTTAACTCATGATTCAGGCTTTCTCGAGAAGTGCTTTAGGGTTTCGCGGGTTCGACCGGCCTCGTCCTGAACCAGGATCGATTGCGAGACGTTTCTGGGGTTTTTGGATCTTAACGATACGGTTTCAGACCGTTGGTGCTCGAATCCAGGATCAATCTGAAAGACTTCAAAAGGGTTCGTGGGTCTTGACTATAGTGCCTGACGATGGTCCTCGATCAATTGAAGCATCTATTCTTGGGATTTTCTTGTTCCTTGGGCCTGAGTTCGGGTGAGTTACGTCCCAAACAACTCGGATACTGACCTCCAGAGTCAGTAGCGAATGAATAGTGCTTCGCTGCTACCAGTCACGATGAAGGTTTTCAAAGGTGAGTCGAAAATGGAAGCGGGTAGAGCTTACTCTTTGGAGGAGTTCTCTTTTTGCGCGATAATAAGCCGTATCCTTATACTACAGCTTGCTCTTTGGGTAGATTGTGGAGACTGCTGAGTGGGCACCTGGTGAGAGAGTCATGCTCATATGCCAGCAGAGTAACCCGGAAAAACGATACGGTGACAGCTTATTCAGAAGCGCCTAATGCCAGACCTAATCGAAAGTCTTGGATATGTCTAACGCAACTGACCTGGCTCTGATGAACATTTTTGAATATAATGGTGGGAATCCCGTCTGATCCAGATGCTTTTTAGGAATTGAGTCCACGAAGCACTCGACGAATGATTCACAAATATTAGCACGAAGTTAACCTTTTGGCGAAGTTAAAAGTTAACCATATTCTTCTATTTATGGTAGTGTGTTTGATGCAAACGGCGAAATTGATTCACGGTTGTCTGTTGCTTTTCACTTTCCTCTGTGCAGATTTATTGGGTTACAGGCAGGTTCAGCTCAGATCTGAGGATGTGTGATTGTTGAAGAATTATCTGCGAAGATACACCTTAGTGGTTTTCCTATTTACAGATTTTGTATGTATATTGTAATTTCAAATATCCTTCACTTTGTAAGTGAGCTTATTTCTCCAAATATATAAATACTATTATATTTGTTATTATATGAACTTATGCAGGCCAGGCTCACCAGCGCCGGCTCTCATCAAGTTATATAGGGGAGCCTGTACATGTCCTCACACACAAAACTCTCGTGTTCCTCGGGTATAAATCACCCCTGGGCTCGAAATACAATTACAGAGAAAAAACAATCCGGAAATGCATGGAATCGTATTTCTGAGGGAAACAGACGACGCTCTTTGGCAGCCCTCATTCTTGGCAGTAAATCATGGGCGGAAAATTGCGGACCATTTATCAATGTGGGTTTTATTACTGGCCCTTATTTTTACGATTGCTTCGCCGTCGAAATGCATGTCGCTGCTATATTTTAGCGACATTAACGAATGAATTATTTTTATGGCGGCGGAGAAGTGAAGGAATCTGCCCGAGGGACGGCAAAATTATTGTTTTCCGATGTTTATGACACTGTTTCGATTTCATAACTCGGATTAGGGGCCGCGCGGGTCCAGGGGGGCATCCCGTGAGCGCGTTTTTAATTTATCAGCCTCTATATCAAGTTATACGGTCGTAGGACCGACAAGCCCCGGTCGTTTCCACAAATCAAATCGGCCGAAATGAAAAAATAAATCAAGTTGTCGGGCGAGAGCTGTAATATATCGGTTGTAAGGAGCGGAGGATGGAGGAGATATCTTCTAGGGAACATAATGTGGAAGATGCATGTGGAGGACTTCATAACGGGGGGATATTTTTGCGGCATTCTGAATTTATCGGCATTGGCCTTACAGCCTGCTTTTCCTTCTTGGGAATGAAGCTTTTCGATGATTTTTCCATTAATCTGCCTACCTCTCATTTTAACGATTGGGAAAAGTATTGGTTTTCCTAATTATAAGAAAATATACTAATACAAATATTAACAACCATATTTTTACCAATATGATTAAAATCCATCATTACGGGTTATCCATTTCGTGGTCCGGATTTAATGTTTCAATAACATTTCAATGACACAATTCTTTGTCGAAATCGGTGACTAGATGTGTACTTCAGGGTTCTGTCCTTGAGCCTTTATTATTCCTGATCTGTAATAGTGATCTACCGTGCTTCTTAGATCTTCACTACCAATGTACGGCGATGACATAAAAGTTTACAACCCACCCATCTCGATCCATGCTACGGGTGACTTAGAAGTCATATGTTCTTGGTGTCATAACTGCTAGAACTGAATCTAGAGAAGTGCTCGGTCCTCCATCTGGGAAAACATAACCCAAGAAAAACTTATTACCTTGACAGAAGTCTGATTGCACCCACGAGGAGGCAGCTGTATTTGAGTGTGGCGATTACTGATGATCTTTCCTGGCCCATACTGCACATTATTTCTAAGGCTCGAAAAATGCAGGGTCTCCCTGAGAGGACTTTTCGTTTTTGTCTTCCAGGTGTTCACTCTGATCTCTACGAAATTTATGTCAGGCCAAGTGTAGTGCCATAAAATAGTGGGGCAGAGGGAGATGTTGGAATACATCTAAAGGCGTGCGACAAGAATACCGTACGGAAGACAGTGGCCATCTTACCGGGAACTTTTGAAATTTCCAACCTTCCAAGCTAGACGCAATCGCGGTGACTTTATTTTTACTTACAGAGTCCTAAACAAAAAAATAGGTTCCGTTCCGATTTGTGCAATTTATATGAACTGTCATCTACTCAGCACCTCAGAAGTCATCACTTCAAACTTAAGCGCATGACATTCAAAAGTACCCCTAGGCAAACATTTTTAACCAACCTAGTCTATCACCTCATAAACAATCTCCCGAACGCTGTGATCAGTTCAAGCAATGTGACCAATTTCAAAAATGTGGACGAGTGAACTAGTACAAGATGAAACAACATTTTTTTTATTATTGCTTTTATAATTTACCTGTATGCAGTGTATTTTGGACAATTTTCTTTGGTTTTTCACATAAGTTCAGAACTGAACGCTATAGAGAAGGTGTAATATGAGCTCGCCTTCTCACTCCTTAAATCAGTCTTCAGCAGCTTTTTCGTATTCTTTGGATACGTTATTTACCAGTAACTAAGACAAGAATAGTAAACGCTAAGACAGTAATTAAATTGGGACAAAGGTGCGAGTTACAGAGCAGCTTTTTAGCATCTTGAAAAAGGCAATGTCGCAAGGTATCGGGTGTTTTTTTAAAGTAATAGAACTTTCGATAGGGATAACTGTGATTTGACAGAAGATAGAAGCCATGTTGTTTTGACATTTCTGTTCAGTATGAATTGACAAATTATCATGGAAAAAATCACTCCACAACAACGTTCACAAATTGTTGAAATTTATTTTCAAAATCAGTGTTTTATTCGCCAAACTTATAGAGCCTTTCGTGAAATTTATGGTTTACATAATCGAAAAAATGAACTGTATGGTGGGCTTTACACGCTAGAGGCATCATCAGTCCATATTTCTTTAAAAACGATGCTGGAGCTAATGTTACAGTGAATGGTACTCGTTACAGATCGATGATCAGTGATTATTTGTTTCACAATTTAGATGGTATCGACCCAGAAGTGTTTTGATTCCAACAAGATAGTACCACACCTCATGCTGATACCGTAAGATTTGATTTGAAAGAAAGATTTGACGAGAACATTATTTCGGGAAATGGTCCAATTAATTGGCCTCCAAGATCATGCGACATAACTCCATTGGATTATTTCTTTTGAGATTATGTCAAGTCATTGGTTTATGCTGATAAACCAGAAACAATAGACGCTTCGGAAGCCAACATAACTCATGTTATTGATGAAATAAGGCCTGAATTACTTGAAAAAGTGGTCCAAAATTGGTCTAGTCGAGTGCGGTATCTCAGAGCTAGTCGTAGTGGACATATGTCGGAAATTATTTATGAAACATAAATGTCATAAAATTATCTTTCAAATAAAAAAAAAATTGCCTTCAATCTCAATATAAATGTATTTTATTTCAATTTAAAGTTCTATCACTCTGAAAAAACACCTGATAGAACCAAGTCTCAATGAGTTATGGGCTGAACGAGTCTTGTTACTAACGTTTTCGTGAAAGCGTACGAGTCCATAGCAAGTCCCAGGTTTTCAATGTCATAGAGAAAGCCAGAGCCATATATTTCAATTTTCAAAGAGTTTCTGATTAGTTCAGAGCTCTGTTTGTTAACAACCACAACAATACACTTCTCAGAATTCAGCTTGGTAAGTTATCTTCAGCTGTCTTATAAAACCGGGTTGAATCCGAATTGATTAATTAATTGGACACAGAGATCTGACTCAAAACTAAGAGTCGTCCAAATTTCCAACAGCTTGAACAGAAATTCACCAGTTTCGAAATATTATTTAACATTTCCGACTTTTGTTTAAGCGTAAATTGATCCATGCCGTTGAGGTCAAATATTAAACTTACTTTCTGTCAAAACACGAATGACAAGTGTTGCCAGACTTGAAATAACCACTACTTCAAAATGTTTCAAAACTCTAGATGGAACACCTTTGTATGGTTGTATTAAAAGGCTATGTTTAGGCAGGTAAGTTATGGTAGAATGGCTTATATCTAAGTTCTTTCTCTTGGTAAGAGAAAAAATTCCCCTTCAAAAACAACCTTTTTCAACCATAAGAGAAAATAAAGTGTGTCTGTAAAAATGTATTGAATAAAGTTAAGAAGTGTCAAATCGAGACAGTATCGAAGATTCTGTTTCAGTTCAATTGGGGTTCATTCGTCAAGGCACTCTTGCCAACAAAACCGCCAGACTAGAGAGGCTCACATCAAGAGGGTACAGCCAACTCGATGGCGTGGATGTTACGGCTTAACCCAGGGGTAATAAATCTACAGGATTAAGAAACCATTGTCCGTATTTTATTTATTATAACCATTAACACTAGTAATAATGCATTTGTTATACTTCAGAGGAACATATTTTATCGGTCTGTCGGCGGTAGCACATGTGTGTTCACCAGTGGAGCTGCTTGTGCTATGGCGGGTTGATATTTCGTGCAGGGACGGGCTAGGACACGAGAAAGTTCATACAGAAAAGCCAGTTGGAATTACAACCTCGATATCTCGTCAGTACAACTTCGTATCTAAAAAATAAAAGTAATCGATGAAAATATATCTTACCCGATTAAAACCACATTTCTTCCTCTAAACAAACTTTCAGTATAGTGAATTTTGAAAAATCGTACGTATTCTGAGTTCGTCACAGAAATTACACAAAATTCCTAAGGTATTTTTATGGACTCAGTTATATCCAATTTTTATGAAATTAAAAAAGATTATATCTGTAAATATTAAAATATTTAAATAATTTTATATAGGTTCTATCAAGCATAAACCTCCATTTATTTTGTTAATAATATATAATTATTTGGTTTCCTTAACATTCTTTATACAGATGGTCCTTGTGCTAAAACAGAGGCCGTTAAATTGCCTTTCAATCTTTAAGATCAACGGTAAACCACAGAATTATTTATTTTGAGCCATATTAGACTCCATTTAAATGTTCTGTATTTATTTACCAATAAGCTTTCTGAATTGAAGGGTAAGTAAGTACTTTTGTTGATTGATGTTATATTTTATTGAATACGATTGAGTACTGACGAAGCAAAGTCTCTCTTAAAACTTGTTTTTTAGTAATGTTTTTACATATCTTGAGATTTTCGAAAAAGTAACTTAGAATAATATTGAATATTCTAAGTAAGATAGTTTTATGATGAAATTCCTAAGATTATATTAAACATTTTTGAAACATAGTTGTTTTCATAAGAGGGATGAGCAGAAACAAAATTTTGTCTACTCAAAATATTCAATTTATAAGATTTTTGTTAACAATTTATATTTATTGGATTTTGTTATACCATTTGGATGTCTTATAATGAATGTTTATTTTATATGTCGTTTGATATAAGTGGTACTTATATGACATTAATTTAATTCTTGAAGTTGTAATATTAAATATAATTTTTTGAAAATAAATATGTAGAAGGCTAATAGAATATAGCTGTTAATATTACAATATTTAAATAATTTAATATACCTTCTATCAAGCATAAATCTCCATTCATTTTATTAAAATTTTTATCGAAGTTGACAGAATAAATCTGTATGATATTTTTGATATTGTAATAAGCCTTCTATCAAGTGAGAAAACCCTTTTTTATTATTTTATTGTGATAATCAATCGAGAATCAGCATGATGGGCCAATATTCGTCTACGATTAGATTATCGTGACAAATTTGTTTGGTTTCTGAATCTTGAAATGAATTTAATCTTTTGATGAATTTGGTTTTATTTTGAACAAAAGTGAACTTGAACGAAACTGTTCTAATAAATTCATAACTTTGAAAGAAATGGCCCATTCCTTATTATTGGAAGTATTATTATATTATAGATTTTTTCATCACCATACCGACATTTTATAGATTTTTTTATCTTCTGATTCTCACTCTGCATAATCTTCGTTTCTGATTTTTCGGTTATCCAAAAATGAAGTTATATTTCGAAACTCAACGAAACAAACACAATCATAAAACCCTTAAGTCGCACAAAAATATCAGGAGTATTGTGGCGTATCACATAGAAGACGCGACAGCTATCCGATCCTTAGTTCACCGTCCTCGCTGGCTCCAAGTAGAGCAGAATACAAGCGTTGGACAACCGATGTTCCAAGAATAGTAAGGTCGTCAGCCCACTTGTACCCCATTGCCAATCTAATGAGCTCACGAGTGCAAGCCGGAACGAAACGCTTTCCTCCCGGAACTAAGAGGATTGAAGCTCCTAGAGTATCCCAAAGAGCTTCACTATAAATAATTTTTCTCTAAATGAAGCTTTATTATGAAAAATTGGGTATACATCCGAAGTTTAAAGTATTGTCCTCCGCTAGCCACTACTTTTTTCGATTTTTCTGGCAACTGACGGATTCTATCGCGAAAAAGGGCCGGCTCTTTCCATGCATCGATCCATTTTTTGACTTCATCGTAATTGGAGAAATGTTGGTCAGCCAACAGTACGTTTTAACGGGCGACGCAACGTGAAGCCGTTCATTGTCATGCATTGTCAATAACTATGTTGTTAATACTTCAGCAAAATGACAGATACTGAAATGTCTCATCATGATAAGAACAAGAAAAAAGAGTCAAAAATAATACATAACTAAGGAATTTTTTCTTGATCTTTGACTGAATATAAATTCAATCCATCATTTACAAAATAAATTGAAATGTGAGCCGAAACTTGATGAACCACTATAAATTCATTATTATATCTGGAAACCTCTACAATATACAGGGTTTCCTAGAAGTCGACGTCAAGCCGGAATCAGGTAAGAGGTTAAGTCAGAATAGTCATCAGAAAAATATAAAAGAAAATCAAAGTCCTGTATTTTTCATTCAATAAAATGCACACCCTGTGATGATTTTTGAACTGACAGATACTGAAAAGAAAGCCTTATGATAACACTTCAAAATGAAGGTGTTGCCAGATGATATCAAAACCTCACGAACTTATTCATTACGGGTCTTTCATTAACAGCGCCTCATTTTATTTTGTAATTAAAACACATTATATATTCGAAAATTATTGAAATTTTTATTTCATTATAAGGTACAATGGATACCATTTGAAACAAAACATCATTCAAATGTCCACCAAGATAACTCTGGCACGGATGAAGTCGTTGAATTCTATTTTCGTATGTTAGCAATAACTCGTTCAATATTGATCTTTAAATCGTCTGAATTTGCTGGACGATTGCTGTAAACCAATGACTTAACGTAACCCTAAAGAAAGAAATCCAGTGGAGTTAAATCGCTTAGAATGATTTCCTTCTGAAAATCTGCACCAATTACTGAATACACGACGCTTTAAATGATATGTTGGTTCTAGTTCTTGGGTTAAAACAATTTTGTATGGAAGTAAACCAAGGTCTTTTCGTAAAATTCCCGACAAAGACGTTTGGGAAATGCCAAGTTCTTGTGAACATCGAGAAATCGATAAATTTTGGTCTTCACGAACACTTTCACGTACGGCAGCAATATTCTTGCATTTCTTTGTCTCACTGGCACTGCCACATCATGAAGTGTGAAATTTGTGTCAAACTTCTTCACTAAACGTTCAACTGTTCTTTGATCTGGACGATTAGAACGACCAAAACTTGGATTTAAAGCTCGTAAAGTTAGAGTAACAGATCGTGATTTTTCAGAATAAATTTGGATTATTTGTAAACGTTGTTGGAGTGTGTACCTATCCATGTTTAAATGGTAGACATTGACAAATATAACTGTCAATGTCAAAAATAAACAATGACTGCCATGAGTGGGTAAAATCAATTTAAAAAGACCCTTTATATTATTAATTGCTCAATTTTGGGTACTAAAACATACTTATTTGCAAATACTTGTTTTATTCACTACACCATTCTTCAATACTTTCCCCCCTATAACTGGAAACTCCAGAAAGTTTTTAACTACCGAATTTATGCCAACAAGAGATTTTTCCAACTATCCATCTTCCGAGGGAACTCATTTAAATCCATCTCTGGCTTCTTGGGATATAATCTGCAACTGGGACCGAGAAGAACAGAAGCTGTGGCCCCACGATTAATGTTGAGCGGCCTACCTTTTCCAGCCCGTCTGCCTATCTAGCCCGTAAATCACGAGCTGAAGGAACACTTCCTCGCCCCTGTCATTTGTTCCACGGATGTCATTTATTCAACGCCTCTGTATGTGTGTACGAATATTTGATTTATTCATTCGTAGGCATTAACATCGTCGAGATAGTCGACAAGGACTTGGGGCATAGGCGCTGTAGAGGGCTCCTGTTCGAGACTGCACCTTTTGCGCACCTGAATAAATAACGCCGACTTTGAGAGTTCGAACATGAATGTTTTTTTTTTATTTGAAGATGAAAGTTTTCTTCTATCTGAGGTTACCGTGAATCAATAAATTCATTAATACGCAAGAGGATTATAAATTTTGAGTATTACTCGATGAAGGTAAGTATTAATTGAATGATTAACTTTTCCAGATGCTTACAAACAACTAGTCTGAAATTCGCGAACATACTGTATTTAAATGTTTTCTGTTTTGAGATAAGGCGACAATAAAAATTTTCATTGATATAACTACCAGGTCACTAGTAAAGGTTTCCAATAAGAGGTTTCATTTTGAATAGCCTGCTATCTGGGCAGCTGTCACTTTTGAAGCTATCATATTTTTACATTTGACAAGTAAAGTTATTAGACGACGAAACGAAATTTACGAATTTCAGAAAAAAAATGTCCGTTTCCTGCATTCTACAGTATGGAAAATTCGTTGTGTGCGTGTAATGATATTGATGGTTTTATGCTTGATATTGAGCATTCCCCCTCTGAGTGGTGTTCATCTATAGATTCGTCTAAATACAGTTTGAATGTTATTGCATAATGGAAATTTAAAACCCTTTATACCAGTTGCCCATTCAGTAACGAGAAAATATGCGCACTCTTTTGGATAAAATAAGCTACAACACGTATAAATGTGGGGACTTAAAAGTTATAGGAATTTAAGTGGAACTCCAGGGAGGATTTACATGCTGATTTAGTAAATCAGCATTATATAACAAAAATTTGGCGAGAAAGAGGTGTATTTTAACCGGGAGCTCAAAATTTTAAGTTTAGACCTCTTGTAGACCCCAAAAATGTCCTTCTGTCTCCTCTTCACATTAAACTTGGGCTGATGAAAAACTTTGTGAAGGCTATTAATAAAGATGGTGATGGATTCAAATACTTATAACAAGTCTATCCCAAGTTAAATGACGCCAAATTAAAGGAAAGCATTTTTATTGGTCCACAAACCAGAAAATTGCTGGACGACGTTAATCTTACAGAGAAGCTCACGAGGCAGCAATTCAGGACATGGAACTTATTTGTTAGTGTAATAAGAAGATTTTTGGGCAACCATATGGATGCAAACTACCAACAGTTAGTTAATGAACTGTAAGATGCCTACAAATCACTTGGTATCCGAATGTCATTAAAAGTTCATTTCCTCTATTCACATCTGTCATTTTTTCCTGAAGATTTGAGAGCAGGGTGAAAGATTCCACCAAGTTATTAGGCCAATGGAAATTCGCTATCAAGGACGATGGGATCCAGCCATGATGTGTGATTACTGGTGGATTTTGAAGAGAGAAGATATGACCCTTCATAAAAGGAAAAAATTGAATTTAATTGGTATTTTAAGTCAATATTTTTAATCTTTGTGTTTTTCTTAAATGTCAGGTGAGTTTTGTAGGTGTAAAACTAAATAAAGTCGCTATATGCGGTTAGTAAATTCTGAAATATTTTTTTAAACACGTCAGATATTGTAACATTAAATGTGGTTCTATAAATGTGACAAGAGTGTTTGGATACGTCCATTCCAATAATATGTTACTCAGCTTTATATTCCAACCAAAATAATTTTTTTGTCGGCTAGTGTAATGAAAACATTTTTCAATTTGAAGCTGGCCACCCAAGTGGTCTTGGACTCGAGGAGGTTGAAAGACCTCATGCTGGGCTAGAAGGGTATTCATTCTATCTATTCGCAGAAACTCGCGTTCAGGATATCTCGGAAATGCTTCAGGGTTTAGCGAGACTTGGCGGTTCGACCGGACTCATCCTGAACTAGGATCAATTGCGAGACGTTTCTGGGGTTTGTGAATCCCGACGATACGGCTAGACTGTTGTTGCTTGATGCCACGATCAATTGAAAAACTTCACAAGGATTCGTGGGTCTTGACGTAGAGGCCGGATTGACGGTGCTTGTACCAGGATCAATTGAGGCATTAAATCTTGGGACTATCTTGGTTCATAGTACTGCGTTTGGGTGAGGGAGTTGCGTCACAAAAAACTCAGATACTGACACTGCAGAACCAGTAGAGTGGATAGTGCTTCGCTGCTACCAGTCACGGTGGAGGTTCTCGGACTGAAGCCGAAACTGGAAGCTTGATGGGTCCAACACTTCGGAGTGGTTCTCGCTAATGCGCAATGATGAGGCGTAATCCTTATCACCCTTTCTGCTTCCTGAGCAATTTATGGAGACCGCTGAGTAGTGACCTGGTGAAAGAGTCATGCTTACATGCCAATAACCTTGATAGAATTCATGTAGCAGCTTCTTATAGACCCCACCTAGCTGCTCCTAACAAATACACAGCATGATCTTATTCGGCTTGACAGTTGATGATGAGGCATCCATTATTTGCTCGACGTTTTGGATTATCGTAGTGGACCCATTTTTCATCACCATTCAAAAACCCTTTGTCAGCAGGTCCAACGTCTCTTGGCTTCCATACGGCACCCAATTTCTACCTTTCGGATAACTTCCATTGCTTTTAAACGGTGGAAAATGGCTGGCTGGATGACTCCAAGCGTTTTTGAGAGTTTCTCTCGCGGTTTTGATGGATCTACATCTAGCCTTGCCTGTTATCCTTCAGCCCCAAACTTTGAAGGTGCTCCGGGTAGTTCTTCGTCTTCCAAATTAAAATTGGCACTTTTAAATCGGACAAACCACGTTCGGTCATGATGACCACAAACATCCACTAGAATACGATGGCTTTCGGCAGCCTTTTTCTCCTTCATATTGTTATCTATCTATCTTTCTTCATCAACTTCCAAAGGTTCTCGATCTGGAGAATTGCCAGTCCAGTCGAGAACCTTTACTCGACTGTCAGAAAGAAATTTAGTAACTTTTTTAGCCTTGTGGCAGGGCGCCGAGTCATGCATGAATATGTAGCGCCCATCTGGAAAAAACCTCTGGGCCCGGGGAAGCATCTTTTAGGGACATTTATATACTGGTCCTGTCTAATTGTTCCTTCAACCATGTACAGGCGACCTGTTCCTTGACTGCTGCTTATAGACCACACCATGATACTTAGATAATGCTTGACCGTTCTAACGATGCAGTCATCCTCGAACGTTCCACCTTGTCTTCTCCTCACAAATTAAGATCTGTCCATGAGAATTTATGTGGTTGATTCATCCGAAAATCAGACCTGGAATATTTAGTAATCCTATTAATTTACTGTTTATATATTATTATATTTGAGGATCACCTGTTTCCAATCATCAACTCTCCAATCCTTGAAATATTTGGTACATTTCTTCTTCATGGCTGGGGTGAGAAAACGTTTTTTAGTAGGTTGGCATGCAGAGAACCCCAAATCCTTTATTCGTCTTCGGGCTGCCATTGGTGAAATGTTCACCCCTGACTCTTGCATGATTCTTATGAGTATCCTGCGAGGCTGTTTTCTGTTTGCTAGAACAATATCACACATTTTTCGCTCATCTCTTGGTGTTGTATTTTTTTTCGATCACATTTTTCTTTGCGTCGTGGGGTCATATCTAAGTTTTCATCCATTATTTTCTTTATTCGGTCCACTGTTGCTCTAGAAACTTCAGTAATGGATGCTCTTTTTCTGTTGGAGTAATCTGTATTTGATACCAAAGATTTCATCTCAGCTGTTTTTCTAAGTGTGATGTCTATTGACTTTCCCATTATAATTTCATTTTTATTAATCAAATAGTAAAACAAACAGAAAACAAAAACTTGACTGCTTAAATCACGTGAAAATGAAGCACAAATATATAATACATCGATAAAAATTACCAAAACAAACCAGAACCAGTCTTAGAAAATCATAAATAACGTGAAAATATACAACTGCACCGCGGGGCTGGTTAGTTAAAACTAACAACACTGATGTATCATGGCGCATGAGTTAATTGGTGGGGGTATCTGCAGTGTTGCCGGTTTTGATAATAATAAATATGCTCTTGTATCATAATTGAACGAGAAAAAGCAGATTAAAATGCTTTGTACCCTAATTTCAGTTCATTCCATAAAGAAGTGTTCAATTGTTTAAGAAGGCTCTAATAATTTGATCACCCACTGTATACTATTCTCACAAAATTCATAACCAACATGCATCTCACTATTCTTATTATAAATACTAAGTTATATACTTCATATTGAAGTAAAACTCCCCGCGAAAACCGATTATTCGGTACCAAAGTGGACATTTTCAGAGTACACAAAATCTATTTATTTACACTTCAGCGCTATTACAGATACTGAAATGAATAAAATAGAAAGGTCTTTTGCTTGATAGAAGAAATATAACAATATTTGAATATTAAAACAAATTGAAATATGTTTATCTTCTACAATTTTAATTTCAGAAAAAATTTTTATTCAAAAAACTTTTAGAATTAAATTTATGTCTAAAACAAGCACCGCTTACATTTAATAGACGTATATAATCAAAACTCAATATATAATGTCAAATGGAATAAATAAACCAACAGATATACGAAAGTAATTCAAATTAATAAATAAATATTTAAAGGAGACAACATTTTTTTTCTGGTCTTACCTTTAAGAACACCAATTGCCTTTTAAAAACATGAACACACTTAAAGGACTTCTCAAAGAATATAATTTATTTGAAATATTTAATATATTCAAATATTCGAATAAGTTAGTTCAGAAATCTCTAAAAAATGCACTATATCTTCAAAAAACAAATATAATTCTAAGCAATCCCGTCTTCAGCCCTCGATAATATTCCAAATATCAAAATCAAAAAACTAACCTATATCTCTCAACACGTGTAAAAAGACTAAATCTCATTATGGAATGTCAATGAATTCAAATAAACCTTAAAATAACTCACACTGTTCTTTGATTTTGTTAGAACATAGATCAATCTTGAATTATATAGTTGATCTGTGTTTCGAAGCTTTAGTCTTTTTACACGTGTTGAGAGATATAGGTTAGTTTTTTGATTTTGATATTTGGAATATTATCGAGGGCTGAAGACGGGATTGCTTAGAATTATATTTGTTTTTTGAAGATATAGTGCATTTTTTAGAGATTTCTGAACTAACTTATTCGAATATTTACATATATTAAATATTTCAAATAAATTATATTCTTTGAGAAGTCCTTTAAGTGTGTTCATGTTTTTAAAAGGCAATTGGTGTTCTTAAAGGTAAGACCAGAAACAAAATTTTGTCTCCTTTAAATATTTATTTATTAATTTGAATTACTTTCGTATATCTGTTGGTTTATTTATTCCATTTGACATTTCGTCAAGTAAGGACTGATTCAATTTAATATAATATCCATGGCATTATGTTATGGTAAATCAACATTATATATTAAGTTTTGATTATATACGTCTATTAAATGTAAGCGGTGCTTGTTTTAGACATAAATTTAATTCTAAAAGTTTATTGAATAAAAAATTTTTTTGAAATTAAAATTGTAGAAGATAAACATATTTCAATTTGTTTTAATATTCAAATACTGAAAAGAATGCCAATGATGGCACTTCAAAGTGTTACCAGATGACTCTAGTAGCGACACAATGTATCAAAAGCACACGAAATTATATTCACCCCTAATTTTATATTCAACTTAAATAGTCAATTTTCTTCCATCTTACCCCAGAGAAACAGACTTTAGTGAGACGAATGTCTCTTGTTTTATTGTCAAATGATTTTAGCCTGATATCTCAGCCACTCAATCATCCATTGTTGGCGATAATAACCTCTAAATCATCCTCAGACAACACATAGATGGGTAGATGGGTAGGGAATACAAATGGGATGCTGATGAACCATTCAATTCATATTACAACCCTGCGCGTTCTAAGTCGAGAGAACGAACGTCTTCACATCCAGCGTCTTCAGGCAGACACTCGACGCGAAAACCTTCCCAGCGGGTATTCATTGAACGAGAAATCTTCCCTGTATGTGGTCCCTTCGAAACACGTGGGGGCTGAAAGGGGACTCGCTCCTCTCTTCGTTCACAGCACGACAAACCTCCGAACAAGAGACGGCGTAGGAAATGATAAACGATCCGAGTGTGTTGGACAGATATACACCATTTCGGTTGATGCGTTAGCCAGGACGCGGCGCGTTAAGTGACAAACTGTTGATTGTCACTTTCAAACTAATATCTATAGTCCTCCCGTGTCATGCTGAGACAGAAAACCATTTACTAAATAGAGAGACGAATGTTGAGGCGTTCACTTGGAGGACGTTGAATGGATGGCAGGAGCAGATGGTTATCTCGAGGATTAGATTATTGCGTATTGCGGAATAAACAGATTGAAGATTTCGGCGGAGTGTTGAACCTGAAGAGGTTTTTCTAGGGATGATAAATGCTTTCGTTTCTGGGAACTGGGGAGAAAGCGAGTATTCCATTTTAAAATGATGTCGTAGAAGTAGTTTTCGTTTGTGTCATGTTCTCCAGAGGGAGCAACATCATTTCCAATTGAAATGAAACCATATGTTTGACTGATTCGGTCTTAACTTGGGGGAAACTCATTTTAATTAAAAAATATATTATTATTATTATCCTGATATTCCTAGATCTTCTGTGAAGATCCCTCAGAAGCTTCTTCAGCTTGTGCGAGTAAGGAGTTCAGTTGTACTCGGTGTAGGCTTTGTTACTGCGATCTTGCGCCACATTAGGTCACAGCACTGTTAATTTTTGACCCAACAGTGAAATGGTGGCAGACACCCATCCAACTAGAAAATTTCTTTTCTACCTGAACAGGATTCGAACCCGGACCGCTCGGTCACGAGTCCGATGCTCTCCCGCTGAGTTATCTACACTCACTTATATAAGAGACAGTATTTAAATTTCCACAAAAATGTTTATAATACAACAATTGTTTCACCACGATGTGTCTTCTTCCAGTATCACATTGTACTGTCTGATAGTATTCAGTGTAACCGAGTTTTAATACATTGTTAGGTACGTGACCAAATAAGGGAAGCACAAGTCATAAAAACTCTAGGTGTTTATTGGAGTTTGCAGCTAAAAAATGCCATTAGGGAAAGATATTCAGTAATGAAGATTTGTCAACATCTGTTAGTTCATTCAAAAGTATTTTACGGGCATTGTACCTGTTGATTTCAAGAAATTCTGAATGATAATCTAGAACTTCTGCTGTCGACGTGAATAATTTCATAGTTATTGTTGAAATTATGCCTGAATTCCTTGAGATTATTTATTATTATTATTATTACATAAGTGATAAGAGTAAAGGTAAACCTATAAACTCAAAAAAACAAAAATAAAATGAAACTGAGAAAGTACTCTAGAAATGAAACAATTAAGTGGTGAATGCAATGTAATGGAATTAATTATTGAATCCGTGTAGACCATCCATCCAGAGCGTTCTTGAAAGAATTCACCGATGGCGATGCCACAACTTCAGCAGGGAGCCGATTCCACGCCTCGAACACTCTGTTGGGAAGAAACTGGCTCCTCGGTGTCGTCCTGAAGTTCTCCTTGACAAGCTTTAAACGGTGTCCTCTTAAGGCTCGATAATGGTTTAGTGGAAAGAGGTAAGACATATCCGTACCGAAGAGGGACTGAAGTGCTCGATAAGTGGTAATCACATCTCCCCCTTCTTCTACGATCCGAAAAGGGGGGCAACTCAAACAACCGCAGCCTCGATTGATAATCAGGGCGAATTGAGCCAAATGGAAGACGGGTGTTCCACCGCTGGACAGATTCCAAAAGATCCCGATCACCCTTCAGATTGGCCCACCAAACAGGGCCCGCATATTCCAGAAAAGAACGCACATAGGTTGTGTAGAGAGTACTGCTTGTGGCTACATCGCATCTTGCAAATGTTTCAGACAGCTGGTAGATGAAACGCTCTAGGCACAACAGTCGAAATGTGAGCAGACCAACTCAAGACATCCGTGACGGTAACACCTAGGTCACAATGCTGAGAGACCGCAGCTGCCTCTGCTGGCCAACGAAGTAGGGAGTCATGGGATTTTTTTTGCCGATATGGAGCACTTCCCGATATTAAGAGGTAGCAACCACCTCCCTCACCACTCAGAGAGCTTATTGAGGTCTTCCTGGAGGTGTCCCGCATTAACCAAGGGACAGTTGTAAAGCTTTGTGTCATCTGCGAACATTGCAAAATTGCATGAAAAAAGTCGGGGGAGATTAGAAGTGTACAATAGAAACAAGATAGGGCCCAAAACCGAACCCTGCGGAACTCCACTAAGGACTTCCATATCAGAGGAAGAGAAACAGTCACCGACCCTCACCCGGAAAGTGACAAGCGACAAAAATGACTGAATCCACGAAAGCAGAGGACCCTTCACTCCCAAGAACACAAGCTTCCTCAGGAGACGACGATGGGGGACACGATCAAATGCTCGCGCAAAGTCCAGATAAACGTCATCCACCGGACAGCCATAATCAATGCACTTAGTCCAATCGTTGACACAGGAGAGGAGGTTCGTAATGGTGGACCGACCCGGAAGAAACCCATGCTGCTCCTTGGGAACTATATCGTTTTGTATGGCAAACTCTATCAATTTATCGCTAATGATTCGCTCCAGTAGCTTGCAAACTTGAGATGTTAAGCTTATTGGTCTGTAGTTCTGAGCAGAAAGCTTATCGCCTTTCTTGAAGATAGGTGAAACAGAAGCTGACAACCAATCTTGAGGGAGGGAGGAGGATTGAAGAGAATACGAAACTATCATAGACAGTGGCTCAGCCAAGACATCGGCGCAGGAATGTAGCAGTTGCGAAGAAAATCCATCGCGACCAGGGGCAGAGTGCTTCTTCATCTTAGAGAGGTATCCCAGGACCAGCTCCCGATCGACATTGATGCTCTCCACTTCATCGACAATACGTAGAAAATTGGGATCAGAGATTAGATCGTCAGGTTCCGACACAAAAGCGGAGGCAAAAGATTGCGCCATCACGTCAGCAACCCGAGTAAGGTTCTCGCAAGTCATCATCCGATCTGCTGCGTAAATAACGTTGCCACAATGGTTTTTTACAACGGATCATATGCAATATGGACTGCTTTATCCATGGTTTCGAAGGATTGAATTTCTGAACTGAGTTAGTAGTACAAGCAGCCACAGCCTCACTGATTATATCAGAAAACACCCTCCAGTTATCCTCCATCGAAAGCTGAGAAGAGAGAAGAGAATACTAGCTATAGTCCGAGAGGATATCGCCAACTTGATTGAAGTTGATTTTACTTTTAAGCTTACTCTGCCTACTGTTTGTGATTGAGGTGTTGAGCTGAATTTGGGTAGATAAGAGAACGTGGTCAGATTTTCCAATAGGAGGTGAATATTCGATTTCTGAAATGGCATTGGAATCGGAACAGATGAATAGGTCGAGTAAGGAAGGAATCTGTCCCTACCTGTTGTATATGTCGAATGTACGAAATCCGATATGTAACTCCTTTGGTGTTCTTGCATTCTTTTCTTGAATGATCTACACCTGTCTAGCCAATTATACTAAAGGGCCATCGTTGCAAGTCAACTTGTAGACTCCAGATTTATTTTCTTTATTTATTCGATCCTTATTTTTTCTTATTGAAGTACTATGGTTATTAATGGTTTTAAAAGCTGTGCTGTAATTGAAACTAGTTTTGAAATATTTAGCAATATTTTCAGGTAATCCATTAACATACATAAGATAACGAAATGTATTTCTAAAATTTGAATATCAAATCTGGTAGTCATCTACAATTTTAATTTCAAAAAATTTATTCAAGAAACTTTAAGAATTAAATTAATGTCTTTATGAGCACTGCTCATTATTTAATAGACGTATAAAATTGAAACTCATTATACAATATCAAATGGAATTAGGAGAACCCAACGAATATAAATTGTCAATTAAAATTGATAAATAAATATTATAAATTTTTTGAGGATGTGCTACATGTTTTGAGAGTTTTCGAAGCAATTTACTTAAATATATTGAATATTTCAAATAAATTGATTTTTGAGAAGTTCTTAAAATTATTTTGTATATTTTTGAGAAAGATTCAGTTTTCATAAATATAAGATCAGAAAACAATACATTTTGTATCAAACAGTTCGTACGTTTGTCTGAAGATAATATAATTAATAAATATTTATTTATCCATTTTAATTGACAAGTTATATTCGTTGGGTTTTCTTAATTCCATTTGATATTGTATAATGAGTTTCGATTTTATACGTCTATTAAATATGAGCAGTGCTTATAAAAAAAAATTTATTTAATTCTAAAAGTTTCTTGAATAAATTTTTTGAAATTAAAATTGTAGAAGACTAACAGATTAAATCTGTTTTGATATACAAATTTTTTAATAATCCTTCTATCAAGTAAAAAACCGTTTCTCATTATTTTATTTCATATATACTATATAATTATATTAAGTTTTTAAATAAAGGAATTTATTATACAGTGTTGAATGTTTTTTGTTGTGAGCATAGAACATAGAGTACCTTGGATATTAGATATACCTACTTGAATGTTCAACAAATCACATGTTTCTAGAGACCGCATTTCGTAAGTCTATTTATTGTTAATTGATTTTATTATATTTTTTTATATGTAAAGTTGAACTGGTCTTATCTGAATTCTAATTATTTTTTAAGGATGTGCTACATGTTTTGAGAGTTTTTGAAGCAATTTATTTAAATATATTTAATATTTCAAATCAATTGGTTTTTGAGAAGTTCTTAAAATTATTTTGTATATTTTTGAGAAAGATGTAGTTTTTATAAATATAAGATCAGAAAACAATTCATTTTGTAACAAACAGGGCTCGTACGTTTGTCTGAAGTGTTCAGTACGCATGCCTGGAACGAAATAAAAAATATTTATTTATTTATTAATTTTGATTGACAATGTATATTCGTTGGGTTTTCTTAATTCCATTTGATATTGTATAATGAGTTCCGATTTTATACGTCTATTAAATATAAGCAGTGCTTATAAAGATATCAATTCAATTCTTAAAGTTTCTTGAATGAATTTTTTGAAATTGAAATTGTAGAAGACTAACAGATTAAATCCATTTTGATATTTACATTTTGTAATAATCCTTCTATCAAGGAAAAAACCGTTTCTTATTATTTTATTTTAAATGTATTTCTGTTCAATGTCCTCTTTTATGACTGGGTACACGAGATTTAATGCCATGTTCTTTTGTTTATTGGATACCATTTTGTCGATGAGAAAGAGGTTGTAACCATTGTTTAAAGCTATCCGTTTAATAATATTTCATTCTCTTAAAAAGTTCTCAATTCAGAGGGACATTCAAAATTCTATGAATAAAACTATTATATGCTGACATCTTTTGGTTGGTGGGGTGATTTGATGTTGAAATATCTGTATGTATGGGTGAAAAATACTAAAATCATGTAAATTATCTAGTCTTGTTATTGTGAGGCCAAACAAATCATATATATAATTATTATTAATACTAATATATAATTTAATAACATAAAAAGAGGTTAATTCTTGATAGAAGGTATATAAAATTATTTAAATATTTAAAAAAATTTTTTAAAAAATTTTAGAAATTAGCCTTCTACATATTTAATTCCAAAAGATTATATTTAATGATTATAACTTCTGAAAATAAATTAAAATAATGTCGTATAAGTACCACTTATATCATGACATATAAAATAAACATTCATTATAAGACATCCGAATGGTATAACAAAATCCAATAAATAAAAATTATTAACCAAAATCCTATAAATTAAACATTTTGAATAGACAAAATTTTGTTTCTGCTGATCAATCTTATGATCTTATTTTGGTTAATAATTTTTATTTATTGGATTTTGTTATACCATTCGGATGTCTTATAATGAATGTTTATTTTATATGTCATGATATAAGTGGTACTTATACGACATTATTTTAATTTATTTTCAGTAGTTATAATCATTAAATATAATCTTTTGGAATTAAATATGTAGAAGGCTAATTTTTTTAAAATATTTAAATGATAATATATAATTATTCTTAATACTGTGGTTATTTTCTTCTTCGATTGTGAATTTGATTTTTGGTTGGAGTTTATTTAATAAATTTCATCCATACAGGAGTTACATATCGGATTCCGTACATTAGACATGTGCAAACCATCTTGAAGCATTAAGGCATAATTTCTACAATAACCATGAAATAATCCACGTCCAAAACAAAACTTAGATTAACACCTTTAGAATTTCTTAAAATCAACAGGAACAACGCTCTTTTTGAATGATCGAACAGATGTTGACAAATCTCCATTACTGAATATCTTTCCCTAATGGCATTTTTTAGCGGCAAACTCCAATAAACACCATGAGTTTTTATGACTTATTCTTCCATTATTTTGTCAAGTACTTAACACTGTGTTCGAACTCGGTTACACTGGACACCAGTAGAATGTAGCTACCCGAAGAAGCCACATCATGATGAAACAATTATTGTATTATAAACATGTTTGTGGAAATTAAAACACTGTCTCTTATATATTTTTTTGATTGAAACCATATGTTTCGTTACTTTACCGCAGTGATTCGAAATAACAGACAATTGCAAATTAATTAATCACAAGGTTTAATTACGATAAGTTTGTATTTTCATCTTTGTTGAGAAGCGGTGATTTTAACTTCAAAGTATCCGGTGTTTTTTTAGAGTGATAGAAACTTCGATAGGGATAACTGACAGAAGGTAGAAGCCATGTTGTTTTGACATTTCTGTTCAGTAAGCATTGACAAATTATCATGGAAAGACTCACGTCGCAACAACGTTTGCAAATTGTTGAAATTTATTTTCAAAATCAGTGTTCTATTCGCCAAACTTATAGAGCACTTAGTGAAATTTATGTTTATATAATCGTCCATCAGAGCAACTTATTCGTCGACCTATCGATAGATTTCGGACAACATTTTCGCTACTCGTTTAAACAACAACAACAAGACAAAGAACTGTACGTACAGAAGAAAACATCGCTGCTGTAAGTCATAGTGTTAATGATGCTCCAGATTTGTCTATTCGTCAACGTTCACAACAAGTTGGACTCTGTGCATCCACCACATGGAAAATTTTACGTAAAGATCTTGGTCTACAACCATACAAGATTCAACTGGTTCAAGAACTGAAGCCACTTGACCATAATAAGTGTCGTTTGTTTGCTAATTGGGCCTTAGAACGGCTTGAAGTCGATCCATTTTTTTAACGTAAAATTATTTTTAGTGATGAAGCTCATTTTTGATTGAACTATGTAAATAAGCAGAATTGCCGTAGTTGGAGTGAAAACAATCCTCAAGAAGTTCTGCAGGTTCCGTTGCATCCTGAAAAATGCACTGCATGGTGTGCTGTACACGCTGAAAGCAACATCGGTCCATATTTCTTCAAAAATGATGCTGGAGCTTACAGTGAATGGTGCTCGTTACAGATCGATGATCATTGATTATTTGTTTGAATGGTATTGACCCAGAAGCGTTTTGGTTCCAACAAAATGGTGCTACACTTCATGCTGCTACCGTAACAATTGTTCTATTGAAAGAAAGATTTGGCGATAACATTGTTTCGAGAAATGGTCCAATTAATTGGGCTCCAAGATCATGCGACATAACTCCACCGGATTGTTTTCTTTGGGGTTATGTCAAGTCATTGGTTTATAAATCAGAAAAAATAGACGCTTTGAAAGCCAACATAACTCATGTAATTGATGAAATAAGGCCTGAATTACTCGAAAAAGTGGACCAAAGTTGGTCTGGTCGAATGCGGTTCCTGAGAGCTAGTCGTGGTGGACATATGCCGGAAGTTATTTTTAAAACATAAATGTCATAAAATTATCTTTCAAATAAAAAAAAATTGGCTTCAATCTTGATTTAGACCTGTTTTAATCCAATCTAAAGTTCTATCACTCTAAAAAAACACCCGATACACTATGTGTGCAGTGGTTTTCAACTTCTTTCATATTATAATGATAAACCACAACGACGATGAGCAATTGAAGTAAAACACTTATAGCAAACAACGATTATATTTTGGTATCACTGTATATGATACCAAGCTAAAGTAATGACAAGTACACTAGGACCAAATGTAAGGTGGATTACTACGTTTGTAGCAATCTCGCCATAATCTTGTACATTTTACAAACTCCTAAATTGACTATTATAAGAATAGTTATGAGACTTTTCGTTTATTACAGGGTATAATTTTGACGTAAGTAGTAGGGGAGAATTATTTTATTTCATCAAAACAAAAAGGAGGGAAATTATTGAAGTTGATTGGAAATAATATTTGTGTATTGTAAACTCCCAAGATTCGTATTGGTAATAGTTCTCTCGGAATGGGAATTTTAGGATGGAACATTTCGAATATCTGCTGACGGATAAAGAAGAAATGAAGAATATAACTTACACTGCGTTGAATATAGCTTAACGCTAATCACTAAATATATCAAGAGCATTCAAATCTGTCAATGTTTTCTAAGGGCCATATATACTCATCAGAGAACAAATAATCTGAAGTGTCGCATGTAATGATTCTTCGAAGTTAACATGGATCAGCAACAAGATGATTAGAAATATCAACGTGAAAGATTTTAGTACTTTCACGGCCACCTGCAATAACAACAGTCATGGATTATATATAACGCAGGCAGGACCGTCTCCTAATAGACGTAACACATATAGAGGGTTTTCCAATAAGAAGTTTATTTTGAATAGACCGCTATCTGGGCAACTGACACTTTTGAAGCTGTCATATTTTGACTTTTCACAAGTGAAAACTACACCATTACTAAAAGATAAATGATACACGCTTCAAAAACCCATTGTAATTATTAAAATCCACTATAAAAATGGTAGAAATTTGAGGCTGGTGCAACTGTTATAGTGAATAGATTACGCTACCGAGACATGATTAATGATGAGAACTTCCCATTTCAGCGTTTCTAGGTAGGTGTTAACGGACGACGTAACATGTGGCCGTTCATTGTCAACAACTATGTAGTATCTGCGACCGTTTTTCGTGCAATGTTCGCATCAAATGAATCAATTGCCTCTCTTGTGATCCTTTCGTTTGATTGTAGCAGCTCCTAATATACCACACCCAGTTGGTCTCACCAAATACACAGATGATCTTCTCGCCATGAATACTTGGCTTGACAGTTGATGATGAGGTATCCATACGTTGCAGACGCTTTGGATTTTCGTAGTGGACCCACTTTTCATTGCCACTCACAATTTGATGCAAAACCGCTTTTTTATGTTGGAGCAGTTGTTCGTACGTGAAAAAACGCTTTTCGACGTCTCTTGGCTTTAGTTCATACATCATCCAATTTACTACCTTTCGGATCATTCCCATTGATTTTAAACGATGACAAATGGCTGGTTAAGTGACTCCTAGTATTTTTGCAAGTTTGCGATGGATCTTCATCAAGCCCTGCCTCTAATTCTTATTCCTTAACGTTTGGTGGCGCTCTAGGTAGTTTTTTGTCTTCCGAATCCAAATCGCCACTTTTAGATAGCGAAAACCTTTTCTGACACGTTCTTTCAGCTACAGCATGGTTATCATATTAATTCAGTAAAATACGATGACTTTCGATAGCTTTTTTCTTCAGCGAAATGACAAAGCCTAACACTTTGAAATAAAGGTGTTGACAAATTAAATAATAATTTTATCTCAAATGAAGGGTGGCAAATATAGTGGAATATAGAAGATTATGCCATCACTGGAACAGGAGAGAAGACGTAAGTACTTTTCCAGAATTAAACTGTTGATGCAGACATACGTCAGTGCCGCAGATGAGAATATAGATGCAAATACCCTGCGTTAACATTCACAATGATAATTAATGCAACGACTTTCGTACCTACAATAAATATCCTGTCGGCTAGACGCAGATTACAAATGTCCCTCATTTTTAGCCTCAGCGACAATACCGAAAATATTTATACATCTCACGAATGTACCTGCCATTATGGAGCCCTGGCAATTATTTATCACTAGAGATTTACAATGTATCACAAGACTACCTTATGGTCTTTCGAATCAGACGGAGGTGCTTATGATTCCTCGCACGTAATTTCATTCTTCGAACGGGAATGTGATTAATATGTTAAATTGACATGGAATTACAAGAGTGAAATGACTGAAATGTTAATAGTTAATGTTTCGTGAAACGACTAGCTTTGTGTTTTTCTTCTTGCGCTCGATAAATAACGAATGTAACACGCCTTCCAGGCTCTATAAGGCTAGGTATTTGTTGCCGTCCAAGAGAAAAATATGACGAAAGAGTCATCTGCGGGAGCAGCGGTCTGTCACGGCAATCGAAAAGAATTTTATTGCTCCTCATGTTGGCATTCCTCTTAATGATGATCAATCCATTAATTTTATAAGTTCAAATTTCGAAGGACAGATTTCGAACTTGATGCAGTAATCATCTTTCTATGCTCACCTGTAAATAATAGGAGGATCGGAAAGTAATGTCGTTTCTGCGGATGTCGATATTTGATTGTCATTTGTCAGCTCATTGTGTACTTCGAAGTCGTGTCAAAGACATTTTGAGGTTATTGTGAGTTGTTCACTTCTAAATAATTAAATATTGCACTGTCTTGCAATTTGGGGCAAAATGGCCAGTCAAATACCAAAAGAGCTTATCCTGCATGTTTGCTTTTTGATTTTCTGAAGCGTAGTAATGCACCAGTTGCGCCCAAAAATCTTTGCGATATTTATGCAAGTGAATTAGACAGTAGAAAATGCCAAAGATGGTTCTCTAGGTTCAAATCCGGTAATTTCGATTCCTCTGACTCGATCAGGAAGACCAACGACATTAGACAACGACATGTTAAGGCAGAAGTCCATCCAAGAACATTGCAGCAAATTGGAAAAATAAGCAGAGCAGAAGTTTGGGTCCCCCATAATCTGTCCGAAGAGAACAAAGCCAACCGATCCATCACATGCAACGTATTACTTCAATAGCAGCATACAGAACAGTGTTTTGATCGCTTGATCACTGGAGACGAAATATGATAATCCAAAACGCAAAATATCCGAAAAAGACGCTTCTGTGTGTTTGATGGAGTATACCCGGAATTGTTCATTTTGAAGGGCTGAAACCTGGACAAACCGTTAATGCAGATCTTTATTGTGAACAATTGGATCGAGTGAAAAAATCTTTAATCGAAAAATATCCGGTGATTGTCAACAGAAAAGGCGTTATTCTGTAAGCACGGCAATGCAAGACGAACCTCAATTAATAAATTGGGGTGGGAGGTACTGCCTCACCCACCATACTCGCCTGATACCGCACTCTCAGAGTTTCATTTATCGCTACACCTAATATACCAAGGTATTAATAATACACTAGCGCCATCAAGAGTATGCAAACGGGAATACATTTCTTTACTTGAATTAGCTCGCAAAGTTATGTCGTGTATGTAAATTAACATACTCTAGATGGCGCTAGTGTACGATTAATACATTAGTGTTTCTGTGTATAGCGAGTATAGATACTTGACAGATTTGTAGTCGCTAGTATTCATTGCACTGTTGAAAACCAACAAGTTTGAAACGTGCGCATGTCTGCAATTTGCCCCTGTGATCAACAATACCTTATCGAGTTTATTTCAGTATAGAATTGTTATACAATTGTATGTTACACTGTCTCGATTTGTGGAAACTTCTATTACCATAGCTCACACTCCATATTAATTATTTCTATATGTCTACTGAAAAAGCAAAATTGTTTCTAGGGCATTCATTTAATTTAATTTCAAAAAGTTTTTAAGAAATTTTATAAAATTAAAATTTGAATGGAAGTATAACAGATTTACTACTCTGTTTTATAAAAGGCCTTCTTTAAAGCAAAAAATACCCCTTTTCAAATGCTTGATGGCAATTTTTCCAATTTTTCTCGTCCAAATGCACGAGTCATCTTTCAAAGGCAGTCGAACACAAACTAAATTGAAACCAAAATCGCTAACTCACCACAACGAGGGCTATGATAAAAAGATAGATGTATATTAAACTAAAATACACGCACATGAAACATCCTACTTCGTAAAATGCCAATGAAAAGATGACTCAGACTTGTCTTTCTTGAATGAATCTCAAATTGTCAACCTGTGAGTAAACATGCAAACTCTTACTTCCTATCTATTCATTTCAACTTTATAATTAAACTAGTGACTCTTATTCACAATATAATACAGTTTTACAGTAAGCTTGAGGTCCGAGATTTACGTAAGGAGTTATCTTTGAGGTTCTCCTGTAATATTGTTCTCCAAAGTGTCGGAATGATAGTGCTTTTTCCACGAATAGTTCCTATTCTGCATATAATCAGCAGGTGGTCAGCCTCAAATTGTCCCAAATGGCCAGTAGAGCGTCCAGAACCAAGATGGTGCGGTAATAAGATTCTCTAAATCTGGCACAAGGAAGATTGTCTGGTATTAAGATAATCCAAGTAATAAGGCACTCCACATAGATTGTTCAGTTCCGTTACTAAGATCTCCGGTACTAAGATTTCCGGTACTAAGATCTCCGGTAATAAGACTGTAAATTTCAAATCTATAAGATAGTGCCTGTGCAACACGTGATCTCACTCTCAGCGACTCTAGATATTATTAAAATTATTTACAAGTTAATAAACATGAGATGAAATATCTACAACACGGGAATAAGAGCACGTTATTGGATCATGAGCATGAGAAGGGAAATTAATATCATATAAAGCAACATGTTAACCCGTGTAACCTGCAGGGAATGAAATAAATCAAAAGCAGAAAATATTTATCGGGATCTACGTATCACTTACCGCCTTTTGATTACACGCCTTATAAGAAACAATAAAAAATAATAATAATAAAATTCAATATTCCACAATTTTCATCGATTAGGTACGTTAATTCGATGAAAATACCACAATGTGTGTCTTCCTGTAACTTCTTGAAAACCGCGCAACTCCAAACTTCTTAATGGTCTTGGTGTAATCACATCATTGGAGCATTTTTTAGCGATTGTAATTCAAATCAACAGTGGAGCGTTTTTTATCGTTACAAAATAACGAAGTTTGTTTTATCTTTGATAAAACTCTAATGACAAATGGTAACTGACAGGAGTATGTTGTATTGAATGTTATTAGGCAGGAAATTCAAACAGTCAGTGATTTATTAAACTGTCCTCGTACAAGCGGTTAGAAACGCATATGATGAAGTTCTTCGCGAACCTCCTGGTGATCGGCTAGTGTTACGTATCACCTCGATTTCAATTATTCGGAACAGTGTATCGAAGTTGTAAGTCCATATGTGGACCACTTCAAATAAAGGACATGCCATTACAAAAACGGAATGGCGATAAAAAGGCTGACGCATTCCAATGGACTATGATTTGATATTCCTCGCGCATTCTTCAGATGACCGCTATCTTCGAATCAGAGGCCTACCGACTCGTAACGATGAACATTGATGGACAGGCATGTTGCAGGCAGCTCGTTGGTCGTGTAATTATTTTTAAATTCCTTGATAAGATATCGCTGCCTCAAATCGGGTAAATGCCGCTCTTCTCTGTCTCTTTATTAGGATTTACTTCGTCACTAACCTCAAGAACTGTCAGTTACTCGTCAATCACGGCATGTGGAGATAAGGTCTATTTTGCATATTGAACAAACCGCAGAGGAAGGACATTTGTTCGGAAACATCTGTTGCTGCTTCCATTCGAAAGGAGCCTGGTGAATATAAGGATTAAGAGGACGTTCGAAGAGTTTATGAGGCTCAGGCTGTCCATACGAAAGCAGCGGTCAATCATTATGTATGCCAAAGTATCGGGTTCCCTAGTAGGGAAGAAAGTTATTTATTTTCTCATTAAATACCCAGCAAACTATGCGTTAGAACAAATCTTTAAAATACGATAAAACCCATTTGACATTAAAAGTAGAAATAAGTTTTGATAACAGATGTCGCTACTAGCTTATTATGCCAGTGGCAATTCTTCCATTTTGAAGTGTTATAATTAGGCAGATAATAGCTGGATTAATTTTCCGGAACCTCTACAGATTGAAGCATTTGTTGACAATTGTAATTGTTATTGTTTGAATATATCGTCCTTGTTCCGGTAGAGCATCTGACGTTGAAATTTTCTTTGAGACTCACAAGAGATTCTTGTAAATTCATAAGTGACTTCAATATTGATATTCTCTACGAGGGAATAATGTTGCTGAAAAGTTTATATTCATTGCTGAAGGTTTCAAAGCAAAGTTTGTGATTCATGAACCAACAAGGGTGACCCCCACCTCTTCGACTATGTTTGATGAAACTTCTTCTTGTGTGTTGAGTGAGAACATTTCTGATCATACTGCTCAGGTGTTTTGTATTCGCGAGTGTCAACTGCAATTGCTCAGGAGCTACTTGTCTGATCGAGTTCAGAGGGTTTGTATTGATAGTGAAGAACTAGTTTTTATATCCGAGGATAAATATGTCAACGTAGGAGTTCCCTAAGGAGATCATCTGCGATCCTTTTTATTTCTGATATATCAATGAACTCAAATGAAGATTTCAAAAAAATTATATTCTTTCAAGAAACATTACTGCTTTCACCCTTCACTTATTCAACATTACTTCACATCATGGATATTCATCCTAAGGATTCTTGGAGCCCCTGTTGTGCCCAATTTTTACCATTGACGCAGGAATTATGCTTTTCAACGTAATACAAAAAGTCGCACAGTCGAACATAAGTTTTCTTTATGTTCTATTCCTCCAAGCTCATCATCATGCTTGGAGGATGCATTTGAGACCAAATGTATGAGTGCAAGGTCATCATCTGAAGAGTATTGCGGATTTGTAGGGCGAGCTGTACTAGAATTTGCATGATCTAGAACTTCTGCCTGTGTTTGATTTCCACCTTCTAGTGAAATGCGACTGCCTGCGTTTGTTGTCAATTGTTTTCCTCTCTTATATCGCTTCTAGTAAATTGGCATCTAACATTCTACCAGTCTCAGTCTCTTCGGAAGGAAGCTTGTTTAGAACAACATTAGGGTTAAATGTATACATGCCAGTTCCTCCAAAAGCACTTCGGAGATTGGATTTCATAGGGGGTGTTATAAAATTGTTCCTTGGGACTGGTTCCCCGACGCCTAGACTCTTGTCTACATCAATCCAAAACTTTTCGCCATTGCTTCTTAACGGGACCAAGAATCTTAACGTCTAATGGTTGCACCAAGTGTGAGGCATTGGGAGAAAAAGTACTAAAGTACATATTGTTCTCTATTGATGACCTCACAACTTCTGGTGAAAAGTGTGACGCTAGATTGTCACCCAATACAACAACAGAGACATTTCATCAGTTCCAAGAATAAACGAAACGTTATAAGAATACTGTCAGAGTTGGCAGTCTATATCGAAAGTTTGTTTATGTCGCATGATAGTGAGGGACTAGTTATTATGTCAGAGGATAAGTATGTCAACGTAGGAGTTCCCCAAGGAAGTAATCTGGGATCTTTTTAATTTCTGATATACATCAATGAACTCTACCTCTTGTTGTTTGTTGACGATACGAGTGCTTTGCTGCGTAGCAAGAATCTTAATTCGAGTATTGAACAAACTGGATTAGCCTCCGATTCAGTACAGCATTGGTGCACTCAAAACGAGTTAATTCTCAATGTCAGTAAGTGAGTGTGCGATTTTTAGAACGATTCAGTGTAAAAATATGTATCCTCAGTCAATAAATCTGGATAACACCCAGGGCAGATTTTTGTCTTCGACAGAATTTCGTTCGATTGTCACCTGAAATGAAATGATCATGTGAGTCAGGTGAGGAAAAAACTCGATAATGTTTTGTACATAATCAGAATACTTGGGGTGTCCTCTTGGACAACTTAATAGTTTTATGGTCTTCCTGTGTGTTGACAGATAAGCCAGAGGTATAGTTAGAATCGACCTTAAAATTAGGAATTGCAGGTATTGGGTATGGAGACGAATAAAGCTGAGTTAAAGAGGTATTGGCACAGAGAGTGGACATGGAACTTTTAAAAACACTTTATCATGCAAATTTTGTTTCACTTCTGAGGTACGGGTTTGTTATATGGGGTGGAAGCAATCATTTAAATAGATTATTCATTCTGCAGAAATACACCTTGAGGGCAATAATAGAATTGAAATATAAAGAATCATGCAGAGGTCATTTTAGAAATAATCCCCAATATTTTAATGATCTGTTGAATAAAAATAACACAAGATGTACTGTTCCATACCAGTTTCAGAAGCATTCCTTGATACTTACTGAAAGAAACACAAAATATAAGTGTACAAGATTGTTCAATGTACTGCCTAAGGAGTTCATCAATGTATCTAATTTAAGAAAATTCAAAATCGAAATAAGTTAAATTATTGGAGATATAGAACCATGTTCGATTAGGAAATTTATGGAATATTCTTTCAAATCTTGTTGAAGTTGTGATATTTTTTGTCGGTTTCCACCTTTCATTTGTATGATTGCATCGATTATGAGAATAAAGTTTATGTTATACAGGGTATTTCAGAAAAAGGTGACCTGTCTAGGATAGATAGGAAACTGGAAACAAATTGAGGTTTGCTCAGTAAAAAATTTTCGTAACGCTCTCCGTTTTCAAGATAAAGGGTGTTGAAGAAAAACAATGTATACACATTTTTTACGATTTTGCCGAAACTACTAGCAACATTGTAATGAAATTTTATACGAATATGTTCTGAAAGCTGATCCATAAATTTGTTTTTATATCTGACTGTCATAGAGCGCGCTAGTTACACGGTTCGTACCAAGTAGTATTGAACATAACTGATTATAGGTTAGATTTATCAATAAAAATTTCAAGTGAACTTAAACATCATTTGATTTTACACCAAAAAGGTAGGTAAAACTCGATACTGTGTACCGTTCTCGGAATATTTTGATTTAAAAACTATAAAGTAATAACCGATGCTGGTATAAAGTTATTGATTAAACAAAAAATCACAAGAAGAAAATTTAAAAAAAGACTGAGAACATAAAATAAATTTCAATGAGAGCAAGTGTTCAAAATGTCCTCCGTTTTCACGAATACACAAGTCTATCTTTTTTTCTAAAGATTCCATTAATCTTCTATAGGTTGGGGATCAGCTATGAGGTCATTAAAGTGAATTTGAATTCTGTCTCCCAATTCTTGACGTTAATTTACGTCTGTAAAAAAAAGGATTAAAATGGCATGATCTGATATGAATTCCGAAATACATGGTTTTCGCTTAGTACAAAAATTTACCGCAATAATTCACGGTCACTAATTCGCGAATTCGAAAAGTATGGTGTAAGAAATGTATAGATGTAGATAGAAAATTCAAGAATCTCTATACATATTGATGAGGAAATGTTAAGTCTTAGTGTTAAATTTGCACGTTATTATATGATGTTTAAATTTTATGGTCTTCGAAGCGTACACAGTCACTGACTTCAAGGACTTTAATTGAGTGAAAATTAATAATAATCATTTAATTAATTAACACGGCATCTTGAGAAAAAAACATTTGTGGGTGTACATATTTATGATAAGCTCAATTTTAGTGAATGTTTTATCCACACTGCATATTCTCACAAATAAAGGATTTCCAATTAGAGGTTTCATTTCGATATTGAAACGAGCGAGTATATTATGAGAGAAATATATTAATAATTGAGAAATTTCTTGTATTATATCACATGCTCGTGGCAGTTATTTAATGCCAAGTCTAAGTCGTATCTTCTTTCATTTTATATTTCTGTGATATAACCTAATTTTCGTGAAGGTCATGCTTATGCAGAAATTGGTTAGTTATGCCAGAAATGTCTGGTGAAAAAAGGTATTTTTATATATTTTTCAATGATTATTTTGTTTATTCAAAAAACCCCTTACTGGAGAATTGGGTCCAAATTTATCAGGTTCTTTCTCTGGAGAATGTGCTATGTAATCTTTGAAAAAGAAATAAACAAAGAACTTTTTGAGTTATATGTTGTATTGTAGTGATTGAACTTGCGATTCTTTAACATCCAAACGAAACATATATGTATAAGGTGATGTCCACATAATTTGGTCATTATTTTGTGTTTCTTTTTATTCTTTATTAGTTAATTTTCACCACTTTTAATGATAATATATATGTAAATAAAATACATTGTATCTAGGACATGTTTTTAAAATTAAATTCTAAATGTTTTCATGGGATTTATTTAGATTCAAAATCTGCAGAGGTTCTGGAGAATTAATTCCAGCTATTATATGTAATAATACATTCACTTCTTATATAGCTACAAACTTGAAAAAGTGGCGGTACAACTAACTAAAAATTTTTGGAAATAAAGGTAAGAAAAACATTGCAAAAAGATGATACATATAACTATTAATTTACAGAAATACCGATAAAGAAAAACATGTCAAAAAAGATATATAAATAACCATAAGGTATACTGGGGCCAGTTATCGGAAGTACTTAAAGATCTTCATTTTTGACCAATATCTACCACTACAAGTCAACAAAATAAAGACTACAAATTTATTGTCTTTATTTCATTTTAACAGCGTTTCTTCCCATATGAATTTCCAAATAACTTACTGTCCTTAAAGCTGCATTCAAGTCTAACTTCATTTCAACATTGCCGTTATTTACAGAATAATCGCTAGAATTAATTCTCCAGAACCTCTACAGATTTTTTAATCTAAATAAATCTCATGAAAACATTTAGAATTAAATTTTAAAACGTATCCTAAATACACGTTAGAGACATATATATTTAAATCACATGTGGTGGAATTTAATAAAGAATCAAAAGAATTATAAAATAATGACCAAATTATTCAGACATCACCTTATACATATATGTTTCGTTGGTTGTTACATATTCACAAGTTCCATCACCAAAAAATGTTCAACATATAATTCAAAAAGGCCTTTTTTATTTTCATTCTCCAAAGAAAGAACGTGATAAATTCGGACCCAAAATCTTTTCAGTAAGGAGTTATTTGAATAAATAAAATAATCATTTGAAAATATATAAAAATACCTTTTTTATCACTATACATTTCTGCAACAACTAACCAATTTTGGGATAAGCATGGCCTATACGAAAAATAAGTTATATCACATTGTCGTATAATGAATTGTGGAAATCTATTATATTATATCAATATTATTTTATTTTATTTGAAATAATTATATGATTACAATATATGTATCTCTTTAAATTTTTTATCAAGAACTTACTGGAGATCTTCACCCATGCCTTTTATAGATAATTTCATATATGTACAAGCCATATGGCATCTCTGAAGGAATAAAATCTTATCTGTCACCCCAGAATTTGAATAAATAAATATTGATTTGAATCGTAGGAATACTTTCTTTTCTTTCCATAATGTGGTCATAATATATCTTCATGCCTTTTTTCATATATCATGAATATTCTCTCTTATCTGGGTAATCCCACATCATTCAGAATATTGGAATCTCAAACAATCTAAAAGCTTCTACTTAACTTCTTCTACCTGATAGATAGCAGCTACTGGTTTCACGTATAAAAAGGGACCCCTATAATTTACTTCTGGTTATACAATGTCACCGCGGTATATAAATATTTAAACGGTTCCATCCACAGTTTACCGAAAGAAACTTCATTCAGGTGTACGCCTTTTGACCGATTTATGATGGCCGGTGTTCTCACACGGTCCCACAAAAATTATTATGGGAGTTTATTGGCCGCGCCGGTCTTTGAAACGACCGGGACGATAGAAGAATTAATGAAGAAGTCATAGTTTATGGGCTTGCTTCGTGTTTTTTGGACGCTGCTTCTAGAGACTGAATAGCGATTTGATTCATATGGGGGTATTTAAGTAGGAATATGGCTCGTTTTCTGTATTTATTATGACAGAATAATACCGTGATTTAGATAGAAGTTTTTTACGGAATTTATCGTTATGAGATTGAATTTTGTCCAATGTTCTCACATGCTCAGTGACATATGATTGGTACCTTCACCTATTGCCAATGAAGAATGCGTTAAATACTAGTTAACCGAAATTAAATAATTGACATTATAAATGAAACACTTGTTCATATTTCCCCTTTATTTTATTGGCAGTGATGAACGTTTTATTCATACTGGTGGACTTATATATCTATCTATAGATTATACCTTCTAACTTCTACAATATATATTGAAAATTATATACAAAAAGTATCAAAATGTTATCCCAATATATAATCAATATAAAATATTTGCCAGTGTCTCTAAAAAACTTATTAATACAAATATAATGTATTAACAAAACACCCAATGTACGTATATAAACATACAAATTAAGAAAAATGCACGATTCAAAAATTATCTAAAAATCCTCAAAATAAAGGATTAAATAAAAGTAATTGAACTCCAACATTTGATAAATTAATCTATGTTGGTCTTTCTTTACCATCATCAGAAATGTACTGAACTCAGATTCAAATATACCAAGAAATTCGACTTATCAAAAAAGATAAAAATTGAAGCGAATCAACTCAAAGTAAATTTTAAAGTATCTAAAGTACTAGAGAAATGCATTATAAACCAGTACCTATTTGTACTTAGAACACAGAAAAAAACAACAGATATTATTTCTCCCAAACAATGTCCCATGATAAGAAGAATTTCAAAAATAATACAGAAAAATAGCTGAAATAAATTCTCCAGAACCTCTATAGATTTTAATCTAAATAAATCTTATTTAATGGAGAGTCTAAGTCATACCTTATTTCATTGTATATTTTTGTGATATAACCTAATTTTCGTATAGGCCATGCTCATCCCAAAATTGGTTAGTTTTTGCAGAAATCTCTAGTGATAAAAAAGGTATTTTTATATATTTTTAAAGGAATATTTTGTTTATTGAAATAACTCCGTACTCAAGAGAATTTGGGTCCGAATTTGTCAAGTTCTTTCTCTGAATAATGTGCTATATATTATTTGAAAAAATAAAATAAAAAATGGCCTTTTGAATTATATGTTGAACATTTTTTGGGGATGAAACTTGTGATTCTTTAACAATCGAAACATATATGTATAGGGTGATGTCTTAATAATATGGTCATTATTTTATATTTCTTTTGATTCTTTATTTGTTAATTTCCACCACTTCTGATGATAATATTTATGTCTATAAAGTGATGCAGTGTGTTAAGGTCACATTTATTAATTTTAATTGCATTTTTTATATTGGTTGGTTTATTTATTCCATTTGACATTGTATATTGAGTTTTGATTATATACGTCTATTAAATATAAGCGGTGCTTATTGTAGACATTAATTTAATTCTAAAAGTTTTTTGAATAAAAACTTTTTTAAATTAAAATTGTAGAAGACTAACAGATTAAATCTGTTTTGATATTCAAATTTTGTTAAGGACATGTTTTAAAATTCTATTTTAAATGTTTTCATGAGATTTAGTTAGATTGAAATCTGTAGAGATTCCGGAGAATTAATTCCAGCTATTATTCCGTAATATGCAAATACTTCTTCATAGCAATTTTCAATTTATATATTTTAATAATTGAGAAATTTCTTTGTATTAGATCACATGCACATGGCGGTTATTTAATGCAGAGTCCAAGTCGTATCTTCTTTCATTGTATATTTCTGTGATATAACCCAATTTTTGTATGGGCTATGCTCATCTCAAAATTGGTTAGTTGTTTGCAGAAATGTCTAGTGATAAAAAAGGTATGTTTATATATTTTTAAATGATTATTTTGTTGCTTCGCATAACTCCTTAGTGAAGAGATTTTGGTCCGAATTTATCAGGTTCTTTCTCTGGAGAATATGCTATATATTCTTCAAAAAGCGAATATAAATAAAAGCCTTTTGGAATTATATGTTGAACATTTTTTGGTGATGGAACTTGTGATTCTTTAACATCAAATGGTAATATATATTTCTATAAACTAATACAGTGTATTTAGGACATGTTTCAAAAATTACTTTGAAATGTTTTCATGAGATTTATTTAGATTAAAATCTGTAGAGGTTCTGGAGAATTGATTCCAGTTATTATTCTGTAATATGCAAAAACTTCTTCATAGTAATTTTCAATTTATAAATATATATACATCAAAAATAATACATAATTAAGGAATATTTTAAATATAAACATAAAAATATTATTCCAAAATTATCCAGAATCCTCAAAATGATTTATTATATAAAAATAATTTTTTGAATTTTTTATTCAATTATTCTTATTTAATCTTTTCGTTTGAGAATTTTAGATAATTTTTAGAATAGTGGATTTTCCTGTATTTGTATATTTATATACATACCTATATAGTTTCTTCAATACACTTGTATTAATACGTTTTATGTTGTGAAGTTAGAGTTTTTTCATTGAAAGATATTTTATATTGATTACATATTGGAATATCATTTGGTTAAATTTTGCATATAATTTTCAATATATATTCTGTAAGTTAGAAGAACTGAATTTAATGTTACTGTAATTACTTCTAGCTAGTATTGACTCACATTCTAATTTATTTTTCACAAAATATATAGTTTGGGTACTTGAATTTATAATCATAAAAAAATTAAAGGCTGGCTTTTTGTTCGCTATCTATTCATCGATCCATTTTTTGACTTCATCGTAACTGGAGAAGTGCTGGTCAGCCAAGCCATGTTGCATCGATTGGAGACTGCACTTCTTAGTTCTTGATTCACAAAAGATGAACCACAAGTACACGCTTCTAGAATTTATAGAATGATCAAGTTACGTTTGGGTATTGATGAAGAAGAATCAATGATGGTTGAAGAACCTTCCACTGATGCACCTACTGTTAAAGCTGGAGATTCTGAAGATGCTTCAAGAATGGAAGAAGTTGATTAAACAGGTCTTTCTTAATATATATTAGTCGAACATCTGCTTTAGTATGTTCCATCATTCCTGTAATAAGTTATTTTTTATGATACCTATCTCAAAAGAATAATTTTTGGAGTTCCAACAAATATTTTGCAATAAGCAGCAATTTCGTCATATTTTACTTCTTTACTATAGAAAAGAGAATCTGTGATTCGCTTCTCAAACGAAAATGATCCATTTGTTAAGCGCATCATTTCGCCCGCAAGAGATCATGGGGCAAAAAGGATGAACCGGCTCAAAGCATTTCGAAAGCCAATATCCATCTAAAAAAGGTGATGCTGTCTGTTTGGTGGGATTTTGAAGGAAACTTTTTTTTTTATCTTTAACCGGATAACACAACAATTAGTTCGGAAGTCAACTGTCATCTAGACAAACTGAATGATACACTTCAACATAAAACGCCAGAATTAATCAACAGAAAAGGTGTAGTGTTACACCAAGATAATGCAAGACCTCATACAAGTTTGGTTACTCGCCAAACTATTTACTGCTAAATGCAAACCACAGCCACACCCACCATATTCTCCAGATATGGCGCCTTCGGATTATTAATGGCCAATAAATAATTTAATTAAATATTCATTCATTCTAGGAAAATTGTCTTTCATTTTCCCAAAAAATACATGCTTGAGAAGTTTCGCATGCCTCATTTGAACCATGATTTTCAGAACGTGCAATTACTAAAACGCTATATTTTCCATTATTGCCGGACATTATCTTTCGACATAATAAATTACGTGTTAAGAACGTGAATTTATATTCGCAGAATCTAATTTGATGGCTTTCGAGTAATTTCCTCGGAAAACTGGTAGAACGTCAGAAGGGAGCCGAAGAAATTATGATAAATTGCCGGCATCAATCATGGCTCCGTGCCCGCGAATAAAATGGAGTAATTTAAAAAGAGTGACTGGCAAGTAGTCGATGAATTAACGAGCCATCCTCTGGGAGAACAGGGCCTTCTCGATAGAATACGAAAAACTGTGAGATGTACCGAATTTTCACTTTATTGACTTCCATTTTTAACACCCTGTAACTCACAACTGAATGGACCAAACAAAAAATAGCAAACGAAATATTTTAGTGTGAAATGTCAGCTGGACAACGAGCATAAATCTGAAACTTTAATTTAGTGCCTAGTAATTAATTATGTTCAACGAGAGAGCATTGTGAATTATAATGTGCTTCATTCTCTCCTCATCAATCAACATTGATCTCAAAATTCTACTATAACCAATGAGAAAGCTTATTTCACTCATAAAGTCCACCCAAATCAATTTCGTTTTTTTTTTCCTTTTTTGTTATAAGGGATGCTTTGAAATACACCTAACCTCTAGATTTCGAATATCTGTAACATGTAAATTCATTATCATTGTGATAGTTAACATTGTTGCTTGTGGCCTTTCGATATTGCATTCTATCAATCGGATAGTCACAAATGACAACGCCATTTGTGACCTTTAGGCACAAGATGATCGCGATTAATATTGTTAACCTAGTAATCTACATAATCTCGATTTGCAAAGTACTGCCAAATTCATTGCATTTACTCTCAGGGTAATAATGATGTCTTTCAATATTGTTTATACTTTTAAGAAGGCCAAACTTCAAGGGGAGATCATTTGCAACAAAAAATGTCATATAACACATGGTCGAAATATTGATGGTTATTCTTCAATTTAACATTTCTTGATTTCAAGAAACATTCCAAGTTTTCCATAAAATCAAGTATAATTCAGTTATCCTTGTAGCCTCATAAAATTTGACCAAATATCTGGAAACCGGATTGAATACCAAAGAAAATATTGAATTTAAAATCTGACGGATTCTTTTCGCTCAATAATTTTGGATACGTTTCTTGATTCTAACGAATTAACATAATAAGTATTCTACAGAAAATCGTGACATATTTTTTCGATGGCCCCAAAATCAGGTTTTTCCCAGAAAGCCGACAGGAACAGTATTGTTATAACTCAGCTGGCAATTTTTACGTTGAAAATAACCCGGGTAGAAATCTCGCCGGATTGGACAGTTCTGTGCAGAAGCATGGAACAACTCTGAAACTTTAAGTAATGTAACCTCAGCATTCAAGGCTTCGAGAATTGTTACATTAAATCCTTCTACTATACCAGCTGAGACCTTTTTAACTGCGTATAATAGTTGTTAAGGCGCAAACTCCAGCAGCTCTATGTAATCTCATGCGCAAATCGTTTGCGCATGTACATCAGACAATCAAAAACACAGCACCATACAGAAGAAGTTCAGTAAGTTAGTTCTGTGTATTTTAATCATTTTATGACACATATTTTATACTGCAATATATTTTCTATACTTGTTCAAATGTAGTATTCATTCAATTCCTGATACCAGGTGAATATATTCTAATACAGTCCACTTATCTCTAATCATCAGATTTTTACTTTATTTATACTAGTTATATCTAATAATAATAATCCCTGACACAAGGTCTACACACACCTTTCATATTAGTTATATCTTAAGGAATGCAATGCATCGTTGATTCCGAAATACTACTCTGTCAAGAATGTACCGGGAATTTTCAATGGAAACAACATTTTTACATTCAATCGTCAAAATTTATTGGGTCGCCTTCAAAATAGGCTCCATTTGCTCCAATACATCTATACCAACGGCATTTCCAATTATCGAAACATTTTTTTATAGGCGCTCTCCGGGATGGACTTTAGCTCTCGCGCCGAATTTTGTTTTATGGCTTCAATCGACTCAAAACGGGTGCCACGAAGGGGCAATTTTAGTTTTGGGAAGAGGAAAAAGTCGCAGGGAGCCAAATCCGGCGAATACGGTGATTGCTGAAGCACGTTTGTTGAGTTTTTGGCGAGAAAGTCAGTCACAATCGTAGTTCGGTGAGAAGGCGCGTTATCGTCATGCAAAATCCATGAGTTGTTCGCCCACAAATTTGGCCGCTTCTTACGGATACGCTCACGCAAACGTTTCATAACGCCTAGGTAATACTCCTTGTTTACCGTCTGACCCTCTGGAACGAATTCGTAGTGCACCACGCCACGGATATCGAAGAAAACAATGAGCATTACCTTCATTTTCGAGCGGCTTTGGCGTGGTTTTTTCGGTTTCGGCTCATTTTTTGCCACCCATTCCGATGATTGCTGGCTTGTTTGCATATCGTACTCGTAGACCCAGGTCTCATCACCAGTTATAATGCGTTCCATGAATGTAGAATCGGAATTACAGCGATCCAGCATGTCTGAAGCAACCTGTTCGCGATGACGTTTTTGAAGAAAATTCAGGTCTTTCGGTACGAGTCGTGCGGCCACCTTTCTCATGCCCAAAATATCAATCAAAATCGTACGTGCGGACTCGTGGGATATCTTAAGATCATATGCTATCTCTCTCAAGCTGGTACGACGGTTTTCCAGCACCCTTTCCTTAATTTTATCGACGTTATCTTCGATCGAAGCCGTCGATGGGCGTCCGGTCTTCGACCACTTCACGACCGTCCTTGAAGGCTCTGTACCACTGATATGCACGAGTTTTCGATAGAGCATTATCACCAAAGGCCTTTTGCAACATTTTCAATGCATCGGCACACGAAAATTCATTCGCAACACAAAACTTTAAACAAATTCTTTGCTCAACGTAATCACCCATAGTAAAAATCGGCACGCACTCTGACATCGACTGACTTAATCAGCTGTTGCAAACACACTAGTTGACAGATCCCGCTCAAGCTTGGCATAGTAATTAAGGACAGTGGTACCAATCTAGGAAAAAAAATTTTTACCTGCCTTCAGGTAAACAGCTAGCAGAAATATCAACCGCTCATATATCAATAGATGTTTGGAAAGAAAAAGCAGCTGAAAGAACACAAAAAGAAGAGACACTTAAATGAAATCAGGTATGAAAAAATCAAAAATTACTAAAAACAAATAAGGAAATCTTCTAAAATAGACAAAAATCTGGAAGCACCGATAATATTCATTACATGTTTCTACCATAATATTCTGCGATCAGTAGTTTGAGAGTTATTCAATAATTAATACTGGAAATGAGGAAGAGAATAACAGACAGGGAGAATCGGTAGATTAGGAATAGAAACCAGAAAATTTTGTGCGAAAAGTGTAGCATTTCACCACTAGAATAGTTTAGGTTAATTTCCGGATGTAGCACCAAGTCTTCGTCATGTAAGTGCACCGCCTCAGGAAGTGCGAGTCATTGACGATGCCGCCATCTTTGCCTGTAACGTCACTGGTCGATGCCTGCCCACTCAACACGACAGCTCCACCTCCAGATAAACGAAGGCACAAGTCTGAAGTCACGCTTTTATTATCTTGTGAAAACATTCCAGAAGGTATTAACAGCGGAGTTAGGAACGAATATCAAAAAGATCCATGGACTTAGGTTGGCTACGTACTGAATTCTCAGTTATGCGCATGAACTTCTTTAAATATTATGTTCTACATACGCAGAATCTAACTTACGAGGGGTGTTCGATATATTCTCGGTATAGGCGTGAAAGAAAACTCAGAAAATTTTGGGAAATTTTTTTTTTTCAATTTAGTCCCCTAGAACTTCAATACATTTGTAAGATCGAGAAATAAGCTTCTCTAAACCTTGTAAAAAGTATTCTTCCGGCTTCTCCGCAAAATAGTTATTAATTGTTACTTTCAGTTCTTCATTGTCGGAAAATCGCTTTCTACGAAGATATTTTTTCACTTTTGGGAATAGGTAGTAGTCACTGGGGGCCAAGTCTGGACCTAACGGAGGATGAGTAATTTTTTCGTATCTACATTCCCGCACAGCAGTCTTCGAAACGCGGACCTTTTGAACCGGCGCGTTGTAGTTAAGCAGCAACACCACCGCTGTGAGTTTTCCTCGCCTTTTTCCTTTAATTGCTTCTCTTAAATTACGCAAAGTGGTTGCGATTGATGCTGCTGTGATGCTTTCACCCTTTTCAGTGTACTCTATCAATAAAATGTCTTTAGAATCCCAACAGACCGTAGCCATTATTTCTCCAGTGGATGGGGTGATTTCGAACTTGTTTGGGGGCTGTGCACCCTTTTCAATCCACTTCATGGACTCTTGTTTACTCTCAAGGTCAGTGTGACTGCAGAAAATCGAACATCGCGCCATTATAAAGTTCACTTCATGAAGAGATGGTTGTTATTTAAATTATTTAAATATCTTTTGGAATTAAATATGTAGAAGCCTAATTTTTAAAATTATTTTAAAAATTTTTGAAATAGTTAAATAATTTTATATACCTTCTATCAAGAATTAACCTCTTTTTATGTTATTTTATTCATAATATATAATTATTTGGTTTCCTTAACATTCTTTATACAGATAGTCCAGGTGCTATAGCAGAGGCCGTTAAATTGTCTTTCAATTTTCCAGATCAAGGGTAAACCACAGATATATTTTTGAGTGTAGTGAACTGTTCCTCACGACACTTAAAGGTTCCATTTCGGTAGAACTCTCTCTAGAAGTTTGAAGGTAAGTGAATATTTGTTGTTGATTGATGTTATATTTTTTGAATATGAATTATTTGAATACTGACGAAGCAAAGTCAATCTTAAAACTTGTTTTTCGGTAATGTTTTACATATCTTGAGTTTTTATATAAGGTACCTTGGTTAGATATCCAATAATATTGAATAGTCTAAGTAAGATAGTTTTGTGATGAAATTCTTAAGATTATGTTGGATATTCTTGAAAGATATTGGTTTTCATAAGATTGATCAGCAGAAACAAAATTTTGTCCATTCAAAATATTTAATTTATAGAATTTTGGTTAACAGTTTTTATTTATTGGATTTTGTTATACCATTCGGATGTCTTATAATGAATGTTTATTTTATGTCATGATATAAGTGGTACTTATACGACATTATTTTAATTTATTTTCAGAAGTTATAATCATTAAATATAATCTTTTGGTATTAAATATGTAGAAGGCTAATTTTAAAATTTTTTTAAAATTTTTAAAATATTTAAATAATTTTATATACCTTCTATCAAGAATTAACCTCTATTTATGTTATTTTATTCATAATATATAATTATTTGGTTTCCTTAACATTCTTTATACAGATAATCCTTGTGCTATAGCAGAGGCCGTTAAATTGTCTTTCAATCTTCTAGATCAAGGGTAAACCACAGATATATTTTTGTGTGTAGTGAACACCACATTTAAAGGTCTCATTTCGGTAGAACTTTTTCTAGAGGAATGAAGGGTGAGTGAATATTTGTTGTTAATTGATGTTATATTTATTGAATATGAATATTTGAATACTGATGAAGCAAAGTTGATCTTAAAACTTGTTTTTCAGTAATGTTTTACATATCTTGAGTTTTTATATAAAGTACCTTGGTTAGATATCCGATAATATTGAATAGTCTAAGTAAGATAGTTTTATGATGAAATTCTTAAGATTATGTTGGATATTCTTGAAAGATATTGGTTTTCATAAGATTGATCAGCAGAAACAAAATTTTGTCTATTCAAAATATTTAATTTATAGGATTTTGGTTAATAATTTTTATTTATTGGATTTTGTTATACCATTCCGATGTCTTTTAATGAATGTTTATTTTATATGTCATGATATAAGTGGTACTTATACGACATTATTTCAATTTATTTTCAGAAGTTATAACCATTAAATATAATCTTTTGGAATTAAATATGTAGAAGACTAATTTTTAAAATTTTTTAAAAAATTTTAAAAATATTTAAATAATTTTATATACCTTCCATCAAGAATTAACCTCTTTTTATATTATTTTATTAATAATATATAATTATTTGGTTTCCTTAACATTCTTTATACAGATAGTCCTTGTGCTATAGCAGAGGCCGTTAAATTGTCTTTCAATCTTCTAGATCAAGGGTAAACCACAGATATATTTTTGTGTGTAGTGAACACCACATTTAAAGGTCTCATTTCGGTAGAACTTTTTCTAGAGAAATGAGGGGTGAGTGAATATTTGTTGTTAATTGATGTTATATATATTGAATATGAATATTTGAATACTGATGAAGCAAAGTTGATCTTAAAACTTGTTTTTCAGTAATGTTTTACATATCTTGAGTTTTTATATAAAGTACCTTGGTTAGATATCCAATAATATTGAATAGTCTAAGTAAGATAGTTTTATGATGAAATTCTTAAGATTATCTTGGATATTCTTGAAAGATATTGGTTTTCATAAGATTGATCAGCAGAAACAAAATTTTGTCTATTCAAAATATTTAATTTATAGGATTTTGGTTAATAATTTTTATTTATTGGATTTTGTTATACCATTCCGATGTCTTTTAATGAATGTTCATTTTATATGTCATGATATAAGTGGTACTTATACGACATTATTTTAATTTATTTTCAGAAGTTATAATCATTAAATATAATCTTTTGGAATTAAATATGTAGAAGACTAATTTTTAAAATTTTTTAAAAAATTTTAAAAATATTTAAATAATTTTATATACCTTCTATCAAGAATTAACCTCTTTTTATATTATTTTATTTATAATATATATTTATTTGGTTTCCTTAACATTCTTTATACAGATAGTCCTTGTGCTATAACAGAGGCCGTTAAATTGTCATTCAATCTTCTAGATCAAGGGTAAACCACAGATATATTTTTGTGTGTAGTGAACACCAAATTTTAAGGTCTCATTTCGGTAGAACTTTTTCTAGAGGAATGAAGGGTGAGTGAATATTTGTTGTTAATTGATGTTATATTTATTGAATATGAATATTTGAATACTGATGAAGCAAAGTTGATCTTAAAACTTGTTTTTCAGTAATGTTTTACATATCTTGAGTTTTTATATAAAGTACCTTGGTTAGATATCCAATAATATTGAATAGTCTAAGTAAGATAGTTTTATGATGAAATTCTTAAGATTATGTTGGATATTCTTGAAAGATATTGGTTTTCATAAGATTGATCAGCAGAAACAAAATTTTGTCTATTCAAAATATTTAATTTATAGAATTTTGGTTAATAATTTTTATTTATTGGATTTTATTATACCATTCGGATGTCTTATAATGAATGTTTATTTTATGTCATGATATAAGTGGTACTTAAACTACATTATTTTAATTTATTTTCAGAAGTTATAATCATTAAATATAATCTTTTGAAATTAAATATGTAGAAGACTAATTTTTAGAATATTTTTAAAATATTTAAATAATTTTATATACCTCCTATCAAGAATTAACCTCTTTTTATGTTATTATGAGATGGTTATTGTTTACCAAGACTGTGTCACGTCACAATTTTTCAGTCTTTTGAACAGCAATTAATGTAAAATGATATTCTAAAATCAAATCATCTATTTTTCAAACAGAATTAAACTGATCCATACTGATCACGAAACGATTAATGACTGTCTGTCACTAGTGCTCAACAACGACTCCCCTTTTTTCCAATGCAAAACGTTGAGTTTTCTCCTGCCACTCAAAATTTTCCTACGTTCGGCAAGTTCCTATCGAATAGAAAAAGGCTTTTTACTAGATAGAAGAAATATAACAAAATTTGAATATCAAAACAGATTTAATCTGTCAGTCTTCTACAATTTTAATTTCAAAAAAATTTTTATTCTAAAAACTTTTACAATTAAATTAATTAAATCCGTATTCTAATATTTTTTTGAAGATATATTGCATATTTTGAGAGATTTTTGAATGAACTTATTTGAATATTTAAATATATTGAATATTTTAAATAAATTATAATATATTTAAGTTGTGTTTTATGTTTTTCAAAAGGAATTGGTTTCATTATGGTACGATCAGAAACAAAATGTTGTCTCCTTCAAATATTTATTTATTAATTTTAATTGCATTTTTTGTATTGTTTGGTTTATTTATTCCATTTGACCTTGTATATTGAGTTTTGATTATATACGTCTATTAAATGTAAGCGGTGCTTATTGTAGACATTAATTCAATTCTAAAAGTTTTTTGAATAAAAAGTTTTTTGAAATTAAAATTGTAGAAGATTAACAGATTAAATCTGTTTTGATATTCAAGTTCCTACCGCTTAAAACACTTACGCACGTCAAGACCATCCAGTCGATTTCTTATATCAAATTTACTGAGAATTCCCAATCTTATCCTCGAAGTCCTTTGTGTGCACTAAAATCATAATCGCTTACTTCCGTTCCCAAGAACTCCTGTTAAATTTAAATGAATCGATCCATTGATTGATACATGGTTGCTTTAAGATACTCTCCCGTTGTTTATGCAACATTGGGGCCGCTTATCGTCTACGACCTCAAGTCACCGAGTTTTATTTAATAGACTTTTTTAGATAAAAAATTATATTTATCTATTCGTAAGTAAAACATAGGCCCCTAATTACACCTGAGAGTAAACAAAAGTCCATGCAGTGGATTGAAAAAGCCCCCAATGAAGTTTAAAGTCACCCCATCCGCTGGAAAAATTATGGATACAGTATACAGTCTTTTGGGATCGTAAAGGTATTTTATTGATAAAATACACTAAAAAGGGTGAAAACATCACAGCAGCTGATGCTGCTTCACGATAACGCGCCGGTTCACAAGGCCCCGCGTGGCGAAGACTGCTGTGCGAGAATGTGGCTTCGAAGAAATAACTCATCCTCCGTACAGTTCTGACTTGGTCCCCAGTGACTACTTTTTATTCCCAAATGTGAAAACATATCTTCGTGGAAAGCGATTTTTCGACGATGAGGAAGTGAGGGTAGCAATTAATATCTTTTTTGAGGAGAAGCCGGAATATATTTTTTACAAGGTTAAGAGAAGCTTATTTCTCGATCCAACAAATGTATTGAACTTTTAGGAGACAACATTGAAAAATTCTTTCATGCCTATACCGAGAATACATTGAACTCCTCTCGTATTTGTTGAAAAACCCCTCAGTTTAACTCATTCTGACCAAGAAAGTGTTGACCACAGATGAAAAGGTTAGAGTTTCCCTCTAACATACCATAAAATTTTTCCATCAACATCAAGGAAAATTGAATTCCTTTTAAATTCATTCAGAGAACTTCATTCACCTGCTGAAATCTAATCATGTTCCTTCTCCTTCAATACTTTCGAGGTGGCATTTTTCAGTAAGGCTATTGACAGTCATAATAAACGAATTTTCCCTCAATATTGGATATGAAGTTTTCCCACCTTTTATATTTTTAACACGTGATTGGCTGCTGTTTCAGGTTAGCTGCAGATATGAAATTGCAAGTGAATAAAATTGAAATATGAACTTTCGATGTATTTCCTAACGTTGTTCAATAAAAATTCAACAAATTAAATTCGCATGAAGTATTACGTATTTGATGGATTAGGTCTTTACTTGATGGAAGTTCATTTACAACGGACAGTAAACAAAATTCAATTTCCAGAAACTTTTTATTGATGAACAACAATTGTTCTGCCACACTGTGACTTAATCATATTATACATTTGAACTGTTCTGTTCAAACCAACAACCGGTGATAGTGTGATGCAGTTTCAGGGTAAGCAGAGTGACTGAAGTTACAGTGCTTTGATTGGGTCACCAGACGATGTTAACTGAATTTCTTGGCTCGAAGTTAATGCTCTGAACATTTATTTTCAGCTGTAAGGTAAATGGAGATATCAAGTATACGACCTCATAGATATATATGTATGACAACAACCGAATGGGTCAGCCTACTATTTTTCCAGACCAAAATTGTATTGAACATGCCTGGTTTGTAATGTCAAGTAATTATAACGCTTACCTGACCCACCTTAGATACTACAACAGCTCGCCACTGCTTTGACGGGCATTCGCCAAAACATTCCTCAAGTTTTCATTGATAACCTCACTGACACAATGCCGAATAAAATAAGAGCGCTCCGAAGAGCTAGTGGAGGTCTCACCTGATATTAAACTATGATTTCAAATAGAAGGAACCCATTTCTAATAGAAGGAACCCATTTTTTAAGCCTGCAGACTCCACCAGGTCAGAATCTTCATTTCGTTTGTTTCTCTGCTATGTTGTCGCTCTGAAATTTACTGTTACCATTTCAGACACGTTAACCGTATGAACTTAGTACATTAATACATATACAAAATCGCTTTTTTATCCCTTTTTATATATTATTGTGCACACAATTAAGCCATTCCAATTTTTGAGCGGTGTAGTTGTAAGTAGTCGAGTCAACTGATTCTTGGCAGCTCCGGAGTTTGAAACACCAAAACTAAAGGGTTTTCCAATAACAGGTTTCATTTTGAATAAACCGCTATCTGGGGAGCTGCCACTTTTATAGCTGTCACCTTTTGACATTTGACAAGAAAAAACTACGCCATTACTAAAAATGGAACGATACACGCTTGAACGACGCTCTGAAATCGATCAAATTCACTACAAAAATGGTCATAATTTTGCAGTCACAGCACTATTAGGTTAACGTGAAGCACCTTCTCGGTCAGCAATAGTGAAACTATTGAAAAATTTTGAGCTGTTGGGACAAGTTTGTTATGTAAAGAATCGAAACCGTGGGTGTCGCTCAAGAACAACAGAGATTATTGCTGCTGTAGCTTGTAGTGTAAACTAGAACCCAGGTTTGTCGATTTCTGGTCGATCTTTGGAATTCAGCATTCCATAAACAACGACACCGTCATATCTTCGCTGATTGGGTCCTTGAAATGCATCAAAATGATCCGGATGTACATCGAGAAATCATCTTCAGTGATGAGGCCCATTCTTACTTCGGCAGCTACGTTAATAAGCAGAATCACTATTCCATTTCTCTAGAACTTATTCTGTTCTGTATATGGCACCTTCTCGACCAGCATTAGTGAAAATGGTGGAAAAATTTGAGCTGTAGAGACAAGAATCGAAACCCCATCGTCGCTCAAGAACAACTGAGAATATTGCTCTAGTAGTCTGTAGTATTGACGAAAACCCTAGTCAATCTTTGGAATTACGCATTCCACAAACTACATTACAGCTGGAATTCAAACATATTGATGTGGACGAAGTTTATTTTCAACAAAATGGCATACAAGCAACGAAACAATCGCAATTTTGCAATAGAAGTTTCCTGGCTGTGTTATTTCCCGAAGAGGTGATCAAAATTGAGATGGAATTCGTGAAGTTTTCGAGGAAAAATTTCATGAAATGAATATGGTGCTGCAACCGTAGCGTGGCGGCCATTTGCCTGATATCGTTTCCTATTTTTGATAGCATACAGTGGGTTGTCAATTAAATTATTAGAGCCACCATGAAAAATTCAACACTTCTTTATGAAATGATAGAAGTTGGGGTACGAAGCATTTTAATCTGCTTTTTCTCGTTCAATTATGATACTAGCGTATATTTATTCGTAGGAACAAAACCGGCATCACTGCAGATACCCAACCAATTAACTCATGCGCCAAGATGCATCATTGTTGTTAGTTCTAGCTAACCAGCCTCGCAGTGCGGATGTATAGTTTCACGTTATTTATGGTTTTCTAAGATGTTCTGGTGTGTTTTGGTACTTTTTATCGATGTATTATATTGTTGTGTTATATTTTCACGTGATTTTAGCAGTCAAGTCTTTGTTCTGTGTTTGTTACACCACTTGATTGAAAGAAAAATAAAATTGTAATGGGAAAGTCATGACATCACATCCAGAAGAACAGCTGAGATAAAATCTTTGCTATCAAATACAGATTGCTTCACCAGAAAAATGTCATTCATTACTAAAGTTTAGAGAGCAACAGTAAACCGAATGAATAAAAAAATGGATTGAAACAGAAATATTACCCCACGATGCAAAGGAAAATGTGGTCGAAAAAAATTACAACACCAAGTGATGAGCGAAAATTACGTTACATTATTATAGGAAACAGAAAACTGCCTCGCAAAATACTCACAAGAAACATGCACGAGTCAGGGGTGAACATTTCATCAATGACAGATCGAGGACGAATAAAGGATTTGGAGTTCTCAGCATGCCGTCCTGCGAAAAACCTTTTCTCACCCCAGCCATGCTGAAAAAAGACTCCAATGAGACAAATAACACAAGGACTGGACAGTTGATGATTGGAAGCAGGTGATTCACAAATATAATGATAGATAAACGGTAAACTAATGGAATTACTAAATAGTTCAGGTATGCTTTTCGGATGAATCAACGTTACAAATTTTCATGGGTAGATCTGAATTTGTGATGAGATGACAAGGGGAAAAATTTAGGATGACTGCATTGTTAGAACGTTCAAGCATCCTCTAAGCATCATGGTGTGGTCAATAATCAGCAGCCAGGGAACAGGTCGTCTACACATCGTTGAAGGAACAATGAGACAGGACCAGTATATGAATGTTCATGTAAGAAAAATGCTTCCCAAGACCCAGTAGTGGTTCCCAGATGGGCGCTACGTATTCATGCATGACTAGAACCTTTCGAAGTTGATGAAGAAAGAAATTGCAAATGAAATAATCATTAGTAAGTATCAACTGATAGAGCGTTTAATAGAAGTGGAGCGAAAAAATAGGACAAAATTGTTAAAAATGCATAGAAAACAGGCCCAGAAGGTGCCAGGCAGTCATAGACGCAAAAGGTGGTAGTACCAAGTAGGTCTGAGGCAAAATTTTGGATGCTAATAGGTTAATTCTTAATTATTATTGAATTGTTCATATTTTTTTGTTTTTCAATAATAAACTGACAAATATATATAAAATACTGGTATAATTTTTCTACAATAACCAGAATTGCTTATTTTTAATGTGGCTCTGGTAATTGGATCAACCACTGTACGGTTCCTCTTTACAATGAAATAAGCAGCCATTGAGTTCTCTCAAAATATACTCGTTGTTCTTTAATATCAATATTGTTGGAAAACCTTTTGAATACACTACGAACTGATGAAATTGTTATGGCTAACAGATCTAAAAGAACAAATTCTACAATATCTGTCTTAAATTTCACCCCGTATACATGACAAAAGCGAATCCTCCTAAAAACTGGACTCGTTGCTCGTTGGAAGAAAGAGACGGAGGCTTAAAAACCGTACTGACAGATATTTATGACAGTCATATGCAAACAGTCCGATTCTAGTGTCCAACGGCAACGGGCTGAACAGCAGGTTTATAATTAATGCGATAGCGGCGACTTTTATGAATAGCGCACCATCTACGCCACGACTGGTCCGATTTATTACCGAAGGCACTTGTAGCCATCATCGGTCCTTTGAAGTTCGCCGCCTCTCAGCGCCTGCCTACCAGAGGAGCTGAATGTTGGTTGAAGAAGTAGGAGACTGTCTTGAAAGAGAGAAAACGTGTTGTTTGCTTAGTGGAGAACCAAATATTGTTTCTTAGATAGAAGTTGGGTTTAGGGATGATCCCTCATCGAATTTCAGGAAAACACACGTCAAAGTTTTTTCCAAAGGGAAAACTCTTAATTATCTTTTACAATGTTTGAGAGGATTTCATTACATTCCGTTTCTTCAACACAATTTTCTTAACGTCACTAATTCATTTCCATAATCAATTAATCGAGCAATACTAAAATTGATTAGGAGTAGAAATAACTTCGTGCAGTTTTGATAACAGATGTCGCCACTGATTCATCCGGAAACACCGTCGTTTTGAAGTGTCATCATTAGGTTTTCTGTCATTTCACTTTAGTGTAAACATCAGTGTTTGCTCTGAAAATGTCAACTTTTGTACCGAATACTGTGTTTTTGAGTTTTAGATTATTACTTCAATATAGAGGAAAGGGCTGCTGAAAGTCATCGTCTTACATGTTTATGGTGACCATGCTCTAGTTGAACGAACGTATCAGAAGTGATTTCTTCCTCTTGGAGTACCTATCCGATTCGGGTATTGGCAATCGTAACTATGTTGGTAGCAGCTCGTAATACTCCGGACCCCTCTGAAGAGTTGAACCTACCAAGCTTCTAGTTTCGGCTTCAGTCTGAAAACCTACACCGTGACTGGTAGCAGCGAAGCACTATCCAACCTCTATTGGCTCTGAAGTACCAGTACCCGAGTTGTTTTGTGACGCAACTCACTCGCCGAAGAGGCTTCTTATCCACCCATTCGAACGCAGTCTCATGAAACAAGACAGTCTCTAGATTAAATGCCTCAATGGATCCTGGAACGAGCACAGTCAATCCTACCCACGAACCCTTGTGAAGTCTTTCAATTGATACTGACTTCAAGCACCAACGCTCTAGCCGTATCGTCGAGATCCACAAACCCCAGAAACGTCTCGCAATCGATCCCTGTTCAGGACGAACAGTCGGCGAACAGATAGAAGGAATACCCTTCTAGTCCAGCATGCGGCCTTTCAACCACTGCCCCCTCGAGTCCATCACCAATTGGATCGCCAGGTCGTACGAATACTTCCCGAGGACCTCCACCCTCTCGAGGTAACACAGTATGCTACATAACGTACTCGGCCATTGGACAAAAAATTCCAGAGATTTACTGGAAAAGACAAGAGTAGATAAGAGTTAGTGACATTTCTTTAGGCATCACAACTTAATCCTCCATTTCACCAGGATAAATATGTGCGACAGAGAAGATTCATTATCGTAACGTGCATATCGTTCGATTATTTCAATGTTCGACTGGACGTCGGAGTTCTCTGTTTGATGCATTGATTATGTATGCTATCATTAAAACGAGAATTTCCAAACCTGAAATCTTTCAAAAAAAGGTCCAAAGAACATCCAACTTCATTTAGGAACCGGGCAGATAACTTTGCGGAACATTTTTTCGAAACAAGTCATATCTTCCCACAATTGGACAATCTTGAAATATAACACCTGGAAGAGAAAGGAAAAAACTCGACATCCTTGAATCCCCAGAGATATTTAAGTTCAAGCACGTTTTAGAAATTAGAAATTAAATGAGTAGACGTCTGCTTAGCACACCACATTTCTCGAAGTTTTGCACATGCCGAAGCCTACAACGAATAAAATAATAATTTATTGATTCCTTTTTGACAATTAAATGTATAGGGCAGGTCATAAGAAAAGTAAGAAAATAGAAATGTACCAAATCTAACTAACTACTCACTAATATCGGGTGTTTTTTTCAGAGTGATAGAACTTTAAATTTAAATAAAACCCATTCAAATTAAGATTGAAGCCAATTTTTTTTTATTTGAAACAAAATTTTATGAGATTTAAAAAAAAAATTAATTTCCGACATATCTCCACGACTAGCTCTGAGGAACCGCATTCGAGCAGACCAATTTTGGACCACTTTTTCGAGTAATTCAGGCATTATTTCATCAATAGCACAAGTTATGGTGGCTTCCAAAGCGTCTATTGTTTCTGGTTTATCAGCATGAACCAATGACTTGACATAACCACAAAGAAAATAATTCAGTGGAGTTATGTCGCATGATCTTGGAAGCCAATTAATTGGACCATTTCACGAAATAAGGTTATCGCCAAATCTTTCTTTCAATAAATCAATTGTTACGGTAGCCGCATGAGGTGTAGCACCATCTTGTTGGAACCAAAACACTTCTGTTCATTCAAATTTTGAAACAAATAATCATTGATCATCGATATGTAGCACCATTCACTCCAACATTAGCTTCAGCATCGTTTTAAAGAAATATGGACCGATATGCCTCCAGCGTGTAAAGCACACCATACAGTGCATTTTTCAGGATGCAATGGAACCTGCAGAACTTCTTGAGGATTGTTTTCATTCCATATACGGCAATTTTGCTTTTTTACACAGCCGTTCAACCAGAAATGAGATTCACCACTAAACACCATTTTACGATGAAAAAGTGGATCAACTTCAAGCTGTTCTAGGGCACAATCAGCAATCAAAAGACGCTCATTATGGTCAAGTGACTTTAGTTCTTGAACCAGTTGGATCTTGTATGGTGCAGACCAAGATCCTTACGCAAAATTTTCCATGTGGTGGATGCACAGAGTCCAACTTGTTGTGAACGTCGACAAATAGACAAATCTGGATCATCATTAACACTATGACTTACAGCAGCGATATTTCCTTCTGTACGTACAGTTCTTTGTCTTGTTGTTGCATCGAATAGAGAAAATGTTGTCCGAAATCTATCGATAGTTCGACGAATTAGCTGCTCTGATCGACGTTATGTAAACCATGAATTTCACGAAGTGCTCTATAAGTTAAGAGAATAGAACACAGATTTCGAAAATAAATTACAATAATTTGTAAACATTATTGCAGCGTGAGTCTTTCCATGATAATTTGTCAAAGCTCACTGAACAGAAATGTCAAAACAACATGCCATCTACCTTCTGTCAAATCACAGTTATCCCTATCGAAAGTTCTATCATTTTAAGAAAAGCACTCAGTCAGAAAGATAATCCGTTGCCGAATAATAACATTTATGCAACAATATACCTTTACCAGTTTTCTTTAATTACTTGAAGTTAAGAGAAACATGCGACACCATGCGGTAAATGATTATAAAGTTTAATGCACTGTACATAGGGGATCTCAAACTTCGCTGTATTGTGTTTTGGGATATACAATGTTCCCTCACTTCTGGTATTTTGGCCATGAAAGCTGGATAACTTAACAAGGTTTTTTTCATTTACCTTTACATACATAAGGCATTCAAAATGATAATGGAGGACAACGATAAAATATCATTTTCTAAAAACCCGGGTCTACAGGACAAACGTGGAGTTATATTAAGAGTTTCCCACAGCAATATATTATATGAGAGGTAACTATAGACTCAACTATAATATATAAAACAAAAAAATTCTATAGGGAGTAAATGTTTCACTCTATTAATAACATGATATGAACTATTCAATTTCTAACACAAATATTCAATATGCATAGACCACTTCAAATTGTTATCTAAATAGATACCAAGAAATTCAGTACTATCCGTAAACGGGCTGACAGTATCTGAATAGCGAATGACAACTCTACGATCATTATGGCCAATTGTAAAATGAATACATTCAGTTTTATCAATGTTGACCATCAAATGATTCCCCTGACAGCAGTTCACAAAGCTCTGTACCAAAAGCTCACAAAGCATCTGAAGCTCCTCAAAAGTTGGCGTCGTAACTGCCATTGAAGCATCATCAGCGAATAGACCAATACATAATTTTTTTGGGAGTGCTTATATAATGTGACATCCCTAACAGTTACACAAATTGATGAACATTCGTCGGAAATTATCGGGTAGATCATTAATGAAAAGTAAAAATAGAAGTGGTCCCAGGACGGACCCTTGTGGTACTCCCAAAGTTATATCGTACTCAGCAGATGAAGAGTTCTCATTTTTGACAAACATAAATCAAACCTCAAGATAGCTGAGGATCCAATCCAAAAACACACCTCGGAAGCCAAAGCTGCAACATATATTATTTATGAATTTGAAGGACAAACTATCAAAAGCACGTGAAAGATAGAAAAAGAAACCTGCAACAAACAAGCCGTTGTTAAGGCAGTCATGAACGAACTCAACAAAGTGAATTGCTGGCGTTTGAGTTGAGTGGCCAGAATGAAAGCCATGCAGGGCGGCATCAAGTATGTTGAATTTTTCTAGGTAATAATTCTATTGAACACATGTCTCTCGAATACCTTGGAAAAAACACTTCAAAGAGACATTGGCCTATAATTTGTGATACTTCGTGTATCGTTTTTTTGAAAACTGGAACAACTAAGGCCTTTTTAAAGAGTGAAGGAAATACGCCTGAACTCACAGACAGGTTAATGCAATAAGCAAAGTGTTCACATATATTTGATTTGCTACATAGGCATAGGTTGAAAAAACTACGAGGCTGTGGTAGTTTGAAGCACTCTCACTCAGCTCTTGACTCGCTTTTATAGCTTGTTATGTTTTTTTAATAAACATGTTCTACAGTTTGATGAATAGTCGTTGTTCTCTGCGAGAACTGCATAAATATAGCATAGTAGCCTTGGGAGTTCCTAATCTCCTCTCACTACATGGTGAAAATAGAGTTATTAATAACGCTAAAAATAAAATAAACAATCTGAAACTTCACGCCGCTGCAATCGATACAAATGCATCTGTTAACGTTCGGTACAACGAGAATTATGAATTGAATAACAAGCTAATTACAGCAATCCATCTACATAAATCTCTGTCTCGATGAAAACCAAGCGTTGTCAATACGTCAAAATGTTTGATTATTGGCTTGTCTGTCCGGTCATTTATCTTTGTCCGGCTTCGGAGATTTTCTAATAAATTAATATAACGGACAAAGAGTAGCCATGGAGAGCTGCGCGGAGCTTGATGTCGGGCTTGTCAGACTTGGTCGGGTAACGAGTCAACGGAGGCCATGGAACGGGTGATCGATCGTTTGACATTAGCATCCGGACGTGCGATATCAATCAGAGGTGCAGTATTGTGTGTTCATTAACATTGATATTGAATTTTATGTAAATTTCGGGCTATTGAATGATGGCTTGCGGGCACCGTGTCGTTTGTTGCTTTTGTCTGTCTGTTGTAGAAATCCATCAAGCTAGGAGGTTGTGTGAAAGCGGTCACAATGTAGAATAATGATAGGTTTTCCACGTGATCCTTTTATGTTTGTCTATATTACATTCTAGGGGCTGCCTTATTCTTTCTTTGGCAAACTCAAGTGAGGTATGGTGTCGATAATACCGAAAGGTTGGATAAAAGCACAGAAACGAGCTTATGTCTGATGATTTCTTTGAGATTTCCATAGACTTGTTATCCTATCAACAATATGAGGTACGCAGATGATACAGTTATAATAACATTCAAAAATATACAAAACAAAAATCAAAAAGGGAGTGAGAATAAATCATTGACGGAAATATGATGGAACAAATGGAGAGATACTTTTAGTACCGAGCAGTAATCAAGTCCTCAAATGACTCCTCCAGAGAGATCTGGACAAGAATAGAGAAGGCAAGAGCAGGTTTCAGTACACTGAGAAAAGTTCTTTGTTCTAGAGATCTGAATTTGGAATTGAGAATTCGACTATCAAGATGCTACCTACGTATTCACGACTCTGCAGTATGGGTTGAAGGCTTGGACCCTGGATGCAGCGATCATCAAGCGGTTTGAATCATTCGAGATGTGGGTGTATAGGAAAATCCTTGAAATATCTTGGACGGAGCATGTGACAAACACCGAAGTCATCAAGAGGATGAACAAGAGAATGGAAATCCTAGATACCATTAAAATCAAGAAACTGCAGTACCTCGGGCTTATTACTCGTGGCTCCCGATATACCATGCTTGAGTTGATCATCTAGGGGAAAATTCATGGCAGAAGAAGTGTGTACATCGTATGAACTATTCCGAGCAGCCGCATCCAAAGTAAGAATAGCTATGATGATTACCAATCTCCAACGCGGACATGTCACATGAAGAAGAAGATTATCCTAAGAAGACGAAACATCACTCAGTTGAAATTGTGAGACCAACATTTAGATTGTTTGAATAAAAACTGCAGAACTGCAGGAGTGCGACAAGGATGAACAAATCCGATAGTACGCGCTGGCAACACTGTAAAGAATTCAATATTCTTCAAATTCGTAACACTACGGGCGTATAATACCTTAAATAGGATAAATAAGATTGGGAATTCTGATTATTTATAAATATTTCACATGTTGTTCTTAAATTATAACCAAATTTCTTCTTAATAGCTCAAAACTCCAAATAACATTGAACCTTGAAGAAAAAAAAAGGTGAACCGTCTTTGACAACGTGGTCTATGGGATACAAACTCATGTTTGCAGTGTTGCCACCCTCTACATTAATTTTCTTATGCACGTTATTATGATAGAAGAAAAATGTCCATTGCTTTTATTGGTTAAGGGATAACTAACTTTTTTTGTTAATAAATTGCTATGCAGCTATAACTGTGAGAAACTTATGAATGAAGCAAGGGTTTATAGAATTAATATTATTTAGAGACTTGAATGCTAACAACATATTCTTAAATGAGTAGTTTGGCAACACAGCATTCACATTGGACCAGTTGAATAATGAGCGATATAATGTTAGCCTCAGGAAAAAACCCAAATTATTATGTGTCTTTTAATACGTCATTGGAAATTTCACAAGTGGAAATGCCAGTTAGTGCTATAGCATTTAAATTACAGACTACATAGATCTTATGTCTGGTGTTAAATTGCAATCAGCTGACATCTTATTTTACCACTTTCTTATTTTACCATGCATTAATGTCAACTTCCCTAATTGAATAAAATGAATGAAGGTTTATACTTGATAGAAGGTATATAAAGTTATTTAAATATTTTAATATTTACAGATATATTCTGTTTGCCTTCTACGTATTAATTTCAAAAAATTATATTTAATATTATAAATATTGAATTGAATCAGTCCTTACTTGAGATTTTCTAAAAGGTAACTTAGATATCCAATAATATTGAATATTTTAAGTAAGATAGTTTTATGATGAAATTCTTAAGATTATGTTAAACATTTTTGAAAGTCATCTGTTTTCATAAGAAAGATAAGCAGAAACAAATTTTTGTATACTCAAAATATTTAATTTATAGGATTTTTGTTCACAATTTATATTTATTTTTATTTTATTATATCATTTGGATCTCTCATAATGGATGTTTATTTTATATGTCGTTTGATATAAGTGGTACTTATATGACATTAATTTAATTCCTGAAGTTATAATATTAAATATAATTTTTTGAAATTAATTGTGTAGAAGGCTAATAAAATATATCCGTAAATATTAAAATATTTAAATAATTCCCTAATTGATATCAAAACATATTTTAGAACTTCCGTGTTTCGTTTCCTGGAGATCGATTAAGAAATTTGATATCGAAAGAACACCACGTTCCGGAAGGTAGGCTGTAGCTGATAAAGATATGATGAAGGCATAAGTTGATTCAAATCAGTGAACAACAACACACGAGACTTCAACAGCCAATATCCACAAAAAAAGGGATGCAGTCTGTTTGAAGGAATTGTTTAATTTGAGCTTTTACCGGACAACACTACAATTAATTTGGAAGTCTATTGTCATCAGCTGGACATACTGAATGATGCACTTCAACAGAAAAGGCCAGAATTAATCAACAGAAAAGGTGCAGTGTTCCACCAAGATAATACGAGACCTCATACACTCGCCAAAATCTTTTACAGCTTGAATGGGGTACCTGGGGACCAAACATTTTATGAGCGTGTAATTATGCTACTATTAAAAAGATGGCAGAGGGGGTTGGACCAGAATGATCAATAAATAAATTCAATAAAATACTTATTCATTTTCCCAAAAAATGGTTGAAACAGCTTGAGAAAAGTTTGATCTTTCATTGAAAGGCGCTTAAAATATCAAGCATTATTTCCAGAAAGCTCAGCTTGCCTTGAGATAGATGTGAGCTTGTCTTGGTTTTTTCAGGCTTGGCTTGAAAAGCAAGCCCAGCTCTAGTCGTAATGAACCACGATCTTCGCAAAATTCACGTGGTTTCAACATATTCCCAACGTTTAGAAGATCGTGTGTTAAAATGGAAATATTTCAACCTCGATAATTAGATAAAGCACCTCCTGCTGAGAGTACACGAACCAAAATCCTCTATTCGTGTTGTAGCCTGACAATCTATGAGGAAATCATCTGTGACGAAGTGATTAAAAATGTCGACATTACGCTGATTAAGTCTGCGGCAGTGGACAGGGAACTCTGAAATAAAGAATGAACAATTACTTATTTGCCTGACCTGTTACAGTCGACGTGGATCGGAGAAACACGGCTCTGTTATTATTTATGCTTGTTATGGTAATAAAAACGTTGCCATTGTTTCGTGCTATTTTTCATAACATTCTGATGTTTATCGTCTGAATGATAAATGACTTAACGTCAAGTTTGATCTATGTTGAGTTATGGGTAGAATGATTATAATCGCTACGCGCGAAGCTACAACGTAGAACGAAGTGGAATTATTGGTTTGTTATGCTTTAATTTAATTTTATGCTGAAAGTTTATTTCGAGCCTTGCCAGTTTCGTATTAATATTCCAGAAATATGCCAGCGGGGTCCTTATGTTTAGCTTGTTTTTTGCTCACGGTGTTTTGAAGAAGCGGCACAGGTTAATGGTGTTTCATATCGAGCTATAATGAAAACTTTCAATTAACCAGCTGACGGTACAAGACAGAAAGGTTGTGAGAACGAGTTGCAACACTACACAATTCTTTTTCGTCTCAGTTACCTCACTGGATTGTAACAATTTAAACATTTGTCTATTTCTGTATGAGAATAACTGCAAACTTTAAAAGTAAATCGTTCAAGAATTTGAGTTTTCTTGAATGCTTTCTAGTTAAAATGAAATTCATAATTTTTTCTGGAAACCTCTACAAAATATATTAAAACATTATATAGTGAAATATAAAACACGAGTATATTTCAAGAGAAATCAAGAGATGTTTATTTCATTGTAAAGAGGAAGGTATGCCCAATTCGCACATTTGCAGCTGTATATCCTCGATAACTTCACGAATCCCAACTTTAAGGTCTTGATTAGATTATGGAGCATTGGCATAGACCTCATCTTCCAAGTGGCCCCAAAGAAAAAAGTCTTAAGGAGTTAAATCACAAGATCTCGGTGACCGATTGTGATAACTATCGCAAAATTGCAATTCTTTCGTTGCTTGTGTGGCACTAAGTGACGTCTTGTTGAAATAAACGTCGTCCACATCAATATCTTCAGATCGATGCATAATGGTATCTCTACTGAACTATCTGAAATTGACTGGCCTTCATTCTTTAATGATTTTCCAATATGTGGATGAAGGTTCAGGAGACTGTAGCCTCTAATTAAAATCCGTCGTGTGAACTCTCTGAATCCTTGGTTGACAACTGAAATATTCTCCTTGATTCGTCACAGAAAACACCTATAAAAGAAATTCAAACATACTAATGATAGTATTAGAAAGTATTACCTGCAGCACAGACATTTTTCAATTCAAATACTCTCAGCCAAATCATTCGGGACGCTCGCATGAACTATGAAAATCAGATAGCAATAAGTCCAACAATAATGAAACATTATTCGAATTCATTCGATCAAAGCTGATTTCTAAGGTGACTACTCCTCTCCTTCTGGGACGAACTGGGCAAATTGATACGTCTAAAGTAGAAACAGCAGATATTTTCAAGATGTTTACGACTATCCTTAACCTCCTCTACTCTCTGATTGAGTCAGTGATAGTATAAAATACACCACCATCACACACGATAAGGTTGAGAAACAGCTGCTACAAATAAAAACTCTTCACCTGGACTGGACTTGATAACACCCTTGCTTCTCCAACAGCACGTCGAAAACTTGTGTACTCCTCTTTCAATGTAATGGCAGCATCACTCAGTACATCCAGAGTGCCTACACCTTGGAAGTTAGCATCTGTTACTCCTATATTGAAAAGTGGCGACAAACTGAATCCTCGAAATTACAGACCAATTAGCTTGCAATCGTTAGCACTCAAGGTCATGGAATCAATTTTGGTTGAGGAACTAACTGATTTTCTCTCTTGACAAAGAGTGATTCCTCCCGAGCAACATGGATTTGTTGAGGGTAAGTCTACAACAACCAACCTGCTGGGATGTTTGGATGATTGGTCCCGAGCTCTGGACTATAGAATACCAACAGACGTAGCGTACCTAGACTTCATCAAGGCTTGCGACAAAGCTCTAACGAGAAGGCTTCTGTATAAACTTGAGCATTGCGGCATACGTGATATGATGAATTTGTGACTGGAGGACTATCTCAAGAACCGACAGTTCGTGGTGAGGGTAGGAAAGTCTTACTCTGGTAGCAGGTTTATATTTAACGGAGTTCCCCAGGGCTCCGTCCTTGGTCCACTTCTTTTCCTTGTTTACCAGAGCGATTAATGAAGACACATCTCTAACAAAAAGGCTTTCTTCGCGGATGACACCAAAGTGTTGCAAACCCACTAAGGTGCAACAACACCCTCCAGAGTGACCTCAACTTTATCTCCGAATGGTGTTCTACTTAGATGCTTCCGTTAAATACAAATAAATGTGTTGTTTTGCACATAGGTAGAGAAAATCCTCACCCTTCATGTACATTCAACAATATTATGCCCAAAGTGGTGTGATCCCACAAGGATCTTGGATTGACGGTAACAGGTGATTTGTCGTGGTCTGAGCATATTTTGAGGGTGCATAAACGTACAAATAGCCTTGTTGACCTACTGACGATGTCGTTTTTGAGAGTTTCTCTCTCAGTTTCGGTCAAGCTTTATAAAACTTATGTCAGACCCATACTTGAGTATCCTGGACAGGTTTTAGAGCGCGATTGGAAGCTTTTAGAGGATGTTCAACGTCTTGCTACTCGCTTGGCATTCGGACTTTTCCCCAAGTGACCGTTATATCAAGATAGGTTAACTGCTGCTAATATCCCAACTTTCAATCAACTCGTTTGAGGGAAGATCTGATTTTCTTCACTACGTGCTGGGTGTGGCCTATTTGGTCGAGTATTATGCAATGATGAAAATTGGGTCTCAAACATACGGATGGATATGTTCGGTAGGCCGATTATGTGGACCCTAAGTTACTCTAAGCACCCAATACACATTCCAATTTACGCCAACTTTCGTAATGAAGTTGAACAATTTGTAGGCGCTGTGCCGGGCTAAGTCTTTCCATTATGAATTGTCAAACACTACTGAACAGAAATGGCACTTCAGTTAACACGAGGCAGGCGCAATCTGCAATTAAATCCCCACCACAAAAAGTACCTCCAAATGAATAACCCTTCAGTTCGTTGTTACCATGGTGTAATACGAGTGTTGTATTTTAATTCCTTATCATTTTCGTTGGTTCATCTTATCAGATAAAGAAAGCTAGTTCATCACCGAGATAACTACATACAAGTGCTCTTGAAGTAAAATTCTTCGCTAAACTACGCCAAAAATACATTCCACTAAAACAATAATAAAGAATCATCGGTATTTATAAATTGCAACTGCCTGTTATTTCAAAATACAGAAAAAGCAGGCAAAATACTGCGGTGAACTAACCGTGGTACGGAACAAGAGACATTTTTCATTGGTTTTAACTGGAAGTAATGAACCAATGGCTGCCAGGACGCTTCAGGTGGCGATAAAAATCGTCCAATTTGAATTCACGGATCCGCCACATTCGAAAATCAATCGTAACTTGGGGCGGAATACGTAACGACAGGAAACAACCCATAATTTTCATTAATAATCAACGTATTCATCCATTCCAACCCACGGCGTAACGCCTCGACGCCCAGGAGGATATAAATTACGACAGCCAGCCTTCAAAAAGCAATTTCGTCAATACAAATCCGAGATGGAGGAACGGATAGGGAGCGAAAATCAAGACAAATAGTGCCCATTTTTCGTTCAACAAGCCGTCGGATTAATTAATGTCTAGCCCCGACACGTCCAAATGTTCCACATAAATCTACAGAGCCAATAAGTGTAAACTGGCAGACGATAAGCTGCTGAAATATATTTCTGTATTGCCTGGCTGCGCCTTTTTCATATACGCTAATCGACCTTCATTAGCATTTTGCGGTGTTGTTTATTGTCTCTTCTGGACAACTCCGTATTATTATAGGGGTCATCTGACGTTAACAGAATTCTTGCATGTAATTATTATTTATGCACAAGTTTTCAGCGGAATTTATGCACTCTACAGGGTAACCGAAAATATATGAAGGGTTTTCTAATAAGAGGTTTCATTTTGATATTCAAATAAGACGAGTATATTTCACGAAATATCCATGGTTATTTATTTCATTGTAAAGAGGAAGATATGCCATTAACAATGGCAGGTTATATCAGCCAAATTGCCGCCACAGCTACGGTTGCACCACCATATCCTTTTCATAAAATTTTCCATGACAATTCGCATATTTGCGACTGTATGTCACTTCACGAAATCCATCTTTGAGGTCTTGAATCGATTGTGGAGAATTGGCATAGACCTTATCTTTTACGTGGTCGGAAAATTGAACCAATCTCTAGATAATCGAGAGATAGCACTAACAGCGTTTCTAGACATTGAAGGTGCTTTCAACAATACGCTGTCGGCTTCACTCGCTGAAGCTATCTCTGCGAGAGGAATCGATCCGCTAATTTGTAGATTACAGCAATGCTATGCGGTAGATTAATAACGACCTCACACCAGGGTGAGGTCTCCGAGTTCAAGACTGCGAAGGGCTGTCCGCAGGGGGGTATTCTCTCACCCTTACTGTGGACCCTTCTCATTGATGAACTACTAGCTATATTTTCGCTGTGGGGAGTCGACATTCAAGCATTTGCTGATGACCTGGCAATCATAGTGAAAGGTATATCGAAGGTGACGATATCAGTCGTCCTTCAAGAGATACTGAACACTATTGACAAATGGTGTATAAGGGAAGATATTTCCCTTAACCCACAAAAGGTAGTTATAGTACCATTCACTAAGAAACGGAAGTTGGATGGTTTAGAACCGCCGTGGTGTAACAATACAATTATCATATTAGGCAAAATACCTGGGAATAGTCCTGGACAAAACTCTCAGTTGGAATGCACACCTAGACAAAATGCGTCATATTACCAGAATGGGTTTCTGGACTTGCAGGCGAATCTGTGGTAAAACTTGGGGTTTTAAGCCTAGGCAGATGTATTGGCTATACACTATATGTAATCAGACCACATATAATGTGTGGTGGGGTGGAAGAAAGGCCAACAAACTGGTGGCCAACATAAGCTCTCCTGACTATAGAGATAGGCTTGCCTTGCAATTACAGGTGCTTTTCGCCCACACCCACAGCAGCCATGGAGATCCTACTAAATCTACCACCCCTGCATCTACTGGTGCAGAGGGAGGTGCAACATGCCACATACAAACTATATCAACTGGCGATCGATAGTCCAGAGGCAATAGTGATAAGAGGCTCAGGACTACTGGAAGAGCTTTTAACGAACAACACCTTATCGATGCCCTCGGATCTAATGTGAAAAATCACGAGCCAAGAACGCTAGGTCTGGATAGACCAAACTAAGAACACTTGTCGGAATTATGACAGGTCACTGCAGACTGAAAGCGCATTTGTACAAAATCGATCTAGCTGAAGACGATGAATGCAGGCTGTGTCTTGAGGACACTGAAGCGGCCATGCACATCGTCTCAGAGTGACCAGCAGTGAGTCGCATCAGATTCGAGGTCTTTGGTCAGGTTTTTATAGCCCACTGCGAACTGAAAAAATTACCCCCAAACAAGATTATCGATTTTATCCAAAAACTGGATCTCATCGGGGAAATATAACCACAATCGTCCGGCGGACGCAGTGGTAGGGTGGACAGACACCCGCTCACTATAAAATAATAATAATATGTAGCCCCAAAGAAAACAGTCCAAAGGTGTAAAAACACAAGATCTCAATGGCTTCTTCGAGGAAAAACATGGCCTGGAGACTGGATTACGCTACCGAGCAATACATTCACCGCAACAGTTGCACCAACCTCATTTTCGAGTAAGTAAGATTCAATCACATCACCAGCCCAAATGCCGCACCAAACAGTGACATATTGAGAATGGAGAGGCTCTTCAACAAATTTTTGAGTTTCCGAGCTCCAAATGCGACAATTCTGCTTATTAACGTAGTCTCTCAGGTAAAAATGGACTTCATCACTGAAGATGACTTTTCGATGAAAATCCGAATCATTTTGATGCATTTCAAGGTTCCAATTAGCGAAGGTACGACATTGAGAGCACTGGTGTACTGTCAACACATCTTCTCCATACACATCGGTTAATTTCTTTCTGGCTAGAACAGCATTTTTACCTGTTCTATAGTTAAATTGAAATAAGACGAAAATGCTGCTTAATGTTCTACATATTTTAAAGGGCACCAACCAAAAACTATTGCGTAGAGTTAATTGTACTTTTTCACACACAAGCCTTGGTATACCAGCTCTCTAAACATATAATGATTACGCGGCTCAAGTGTGAAGTTGGGTTCGAAAAAATACAATTGAATCCCCTTTCTCGTTAAAATATGATACTGGGGGATATTTATTCGTAGGAACAAAACCGGCAACACTGCAGATACCCCCACCAATAAACTCATGCGCCATGATGCATCAGTTTGTTAGTTTAAGCTAACCAGCCCCGCGGTGCGGTTGTATATTTTCACATTATTCCTGGTTTTCTGAGAAGTTCTGGTTTGTTTTGGTACTTTTTATCGACGTATTACATTGTTGTGCTTTATTTTCACGTAAGTTAGCAGTCAAGTCTTTTATCTGTGTTTGTTACACCACTTGATTAAGAAAAATAAGATTATAATGGGAAACTCAAAAGACATCACACCTAGGAAAACAGCTGAGATAAAATCTTTGGTATCAAATACAGATTACTCCAACAGAAAAACAGCATTTATTACTAAAGTTTCGGGAGCAACAGTAGACCAAATAAAGAAAAGAATAGATGAAAACTCAAATATGATCCTACGATGCAAAGGAAAATGTGGTCGAAAAAAAATTACAACACCAAGAGATTAGCGAAAAATACGTGATATTATTATGGCAAACAGAAAACAGCCTCGCAGAATACCCACACAATCATGCAAGCGCAGAGGTGAACATTTCACCAATGACAGCTCGAAGACGAATGAAGTATTTGGAGTTTTCAGCATGCCGACCTGCAAAAAAACATCTTCCCACTTCAGCCATGATGAAAAAAGACTCCAATGGGCCAAATGAACTAATAGAATTACTAAATATTCTAGGTCTGTTCTTCGGATGAATCAAGAGTACAAATTTTCATGGATAGATCTGAATTTGTGCGGAAAAGACAAGGGTAAAAATTTAAGCATGACTGCATGGTTAGAACGGTTTAGCATCCTCTAATCCTCAGGCTGTGGTCTATAATCAGCAGTCAGGGAACAGATCGCCTGTACATCGTAGAAGGAACAATGAGAAAGAACCAGTATATGAATGTTCTTGAAAGAAAAATGCTTCCTCAGGCCCAGGAGTGGTTCCCAGATGAGCGCTACATATTCATGCATGACTCGGCGCCATGCCACAAGGCTAAAAAAGTTACTAAATTTCTCCCTGACAGCCGATTAAAGGTTTTTGACTGGCCTGGCAATTCTCCACATCTCAACCCGATCGAGAACCTTTGGAAATTGATGAAGAAAAAAATTGTAAACGAAATAATCACTATTTGAATATTTTAATATTAGCCTTCTACATTTCAAAAAATTTGTATTTAATAATTATAACTTCAGAAAAAAAATTAAAATAATGTCATATAAGTACCACTTATATCAAATGACATATAAAATAAACATTCATTATAAGACATCCAAATGGCATAACAAAATCCAATAAATAAAAATTGTTAACCAAAATCCTATAAAAAATATTTTGAATAGACTAGTGAGCGTCAACTGATCGTTTAATAGAAAGTGTGGCACAGAAGCAAAAAAATAAGAGAAAATTATCAAAACTGCATAAGAAGCATTCCCAGAAGGTGCCAGGCAGTAATAGATGCAAAAGGTGGTAGTACCAAGTATTTGGTGTGAGGCAAATTTTTGGTTCTTAATACGTTGATTCATAATTATTATTGAACTGTTAATTTTTTAATTCTGTATTTCAATAAAAAACTGACAAACATATATAAAAAACTCGTATAATTTTTCTACAATAACCAGAATTGCTTATTTTTCACTGTGGCTGTAATAATTTGGTAACCATCCACTGTAGTAGACATATAGAATTAACACTCAATATACAACACCAAAAAGAATGAAAGAATTCAAAGAAAATGTAGAATATTGATTGAAATTATTAAAAGAATACTTGAAGGATACAAACGTTTGTTTCATAACGATATTTTATCAAAACCAAATTTCCCTACAAAATTGCATTTGGATCTGACCGAGTCCTTAAAAGTAACCACAAAATATGTGTTATTTCTATGGACGAACATGGAATGCGTATGGTTTGCTATTCAGAAAAATCATTACTGCTTCGTACCACGGTTAATTTACTCAGTATTTTGCCTATTAGTTTCAGTATTTTAAAATAACAGGCAGATGCAAATTAATAAATCTCGATGATTAATTTCGACATATCACAGAATACGAATAAATTTTTTACCCATCAAAAATTTCATGGGGAGTCTGGTGATATTTTGTCTAAAAAGACACATAAATATTTATAAATGGAGAATGTATAAAACAAAATAAAACAAAACATTAGTGCAATAAATAAATTAATTTGGCCAGTTAACGTATTTTACAAAAATATATTTTTTTTAAAGTATCATTCCGGTATTCATGTATTGGGTAATAAGCTTTATTCATTAGGAGACATTTTAGTTCAATCTTAAGCTTTATTCGATTTAATTCCTTCATTCTGGATGGCAGTTTGTTGAAAATTTTTATAGCTAGATGACTTACATTTAACTGTGATACTTTTATACGATGGTATGGTATGATGAAGTCGTTTTTATTTCTAGTATCATAGTTGTGATTGAAGTTGTTTTTCAATAGTATGTCCTCATTATCATGGATGTACATTACACAGGTAAGTATAAGAATGGACGTCACGGTAAGAATTTTTTCTCTAGGGAATAGTTCTTTACAGGTATATCTACTACTTAAGCCACATAGTATTCTCAGTACCTGCTTCTGTTTTATGAATACTTTCTTACTTTCAGACAAATCCCCTCAGAAGAGAATGCCGAAGTTGAGGACACTATGAAAGTAGCTGAAGTAAGTAATCTGGCTGCTTCTACTCCAGCTATTTGCTTTATTCTCCTAACTGCATAGGTGACAACTTAGGAACCATTTCTTCAATGTGGACAGAAAACTTGGGATTTGATTGCAAAAAGACACCAAGTAGCCTCATGTGATTGTCCGAAGACATCTTTAGTTCAAATAGTAGTCTCTGTATTTTATCATTGTTCATCTCATTTTGTTTGCGCTGAATCACACCAGGGCTTCCTTTAGTGTCTTCTTGTCTTTCTCTTCCAATTCCTGTTTGATCGTCTCTTTATTCAGAAAAGAAGTGTCATCAGCGGAGAGGACGGTTTGATCTGATTTCACATTAGCTGGCAAATCATTCATGTATATCACAAACAAAAGGGGACCCAAAACAGAACCCTGCGGTACACCATGATTCACCGTTTCCCAAGAAGAAGACTTGCCTCCCAAGCTTGTTTTCTGCATCCTGTTTGTCCGATAACTTGTCATTAGGTCAAGAGCCTCACCCCTGATTCCATAGTATTCAAGCTTGTTTAAAAGCATTGAGTGTGAAATATCATCAAAAGCCTTGGATAATTCACATGCCTGTAAACTAGACTTTTGTCTCCCATCAAAAGCTTTTCCCATATTTTCAAGCACCTCCTTCTGTGCCGTCATTCTTGGTTTAGGCATGAAAGAAAACTAAGAAAATATTGGAAAAATTCCCTTTTCCAATGTAGTCCCCTAGAACTTCAATACATTCGTAAGATCGAGAAATAAGCTTCTCTAAACATTGTAAGAAATATTCTTCCGGCCTCTCCTGAAAATAAGTATTAATTGCTATCTTCACTTCTTTATCGTCGGAAAATCGCTTTCCACCAAGATATTTTTTCACATTTTGTAATAGGTAGTAGTCACAAGGGGCCAAGTCTGGACTGTACAGAGGCGCGATGCTCGATTTTCTTCATCATTGTGGCTTCAGTCATTCTAGTCATCTTTCACTGAGGATACGTAGAAACCTAATGATCGTAAATTAGTGAAATTTTATATTTATACACTCAGATAGTGTCATTAGTGAATGAGATAATTAGATTACTCACATTATAAGCAAATGACCCCGATATCGAAAATACATTGAATGCCTCTCGTACAAAGAGAGAATAGCTCTTTTCACGCACCGTCTTTCATCCATGATAAATATTCGGTAACCTTCCGGAAGAGGTCGCCGCAATCTCCCCAACACCCAGTACCTCCATCAATATTTCAGTCGGCGGGCCGAGAAACATAAGGACGTGTGGGAAGTGAGAGACAGCCGCTTTATGATCGTAATAAATATCTTGATAAACGATCTTTTAAATTATAACTGTGATAGATATTTGCCCACTCAACTCTAGGGAGGAGTCGACTCCGTAATTTATGGGCCCATTTATCAACGTTCCACACCCTCTGTTAACTCGAACCAATTCGAGATGTGTGCAGCGATATCGCTGGCCGACCCGCACCTCGATTCCCGTTGTGTTGGTGTTTTCCCCTGTTTTCGACTGACCCGAGTTTCGCGACCCCAATTCGTTCCGGGAGTTATAGATAAACGGTTATGTTCTTCTGTGCTCGTTTCATGAAGTTGTCTTCGTCGAAGCCTGGTGGCGAAGGTTGACAACGGATAATTCTTGCTTATTTTTATTGTACAGACGATTTGTTGTGTCAATTATCGTTTATCAGCCTTATCAGTTGTAAAGATAAGTCTATAATAGCTCTAGCTGCCACCCTAATCTCATTTCTGATATATAAAGTGATAGGTGTCGTTCAGGGGAATGAACATATGACATCATGCATGGATATTTCAACATTTGTATATTGAATAATATTAAATAAGGTTATTCTGATTTTCACAAAATTTTATTATTGTTATAATACAACGATCGTTTCGCTAACACAGTAGCCTCTTCAGGTAGGTGCTACATCTTTCATTTTTGAATAACTAAATTTGTTTTTGAAATTGGCTTCTATTTTTATTAGAGTAAAAAAAAATTTTTCATTGTGCACTAAAACTCAATAAAGGGGATCTCTGGAAATTCCAGTACAACTGAATAATTTCTAGTTCTAGAACAGCCACTATCTCTGAAAAACTCTTATACTGGGTGTTGAAAAACAAAGTTTCAATATTTTGGAGCTGATTATAGATCCAAACTAAGTAAAAAATTTCATATAAACATGGGTCTGCAAATGAGCCGTTTTGTAGATATAAACGATTTTTGGCTTTCAAATTAATTATAGGATGAATCATTTAGAGGTATATTTCTTTAATAAAAAAATGAATAAAAACAATTTTATTCTATAATCTTCATCATTACACAAAAAACCATTCTTTACAATTATTTTTTAAAGATAATTTCTTTCAAATGTTGTCCGCGACTACGTTAACAAGGTCCATTCTGAAGTTCCAATTTTCACTATGATTGTAATGTTAAAGGCAAAGTATTTCGATAATTCAGATTTCGGACATTTATTGTCTGAATTCTTTACATACACAATATATTCTAAATTTGAATATTAAAACATATTGAAATATGTTTGTCTTCTACAATTTTAATTTCAAAAAATTTTTATTCAAAAACTTTAAGAATTAAATTTATGTCTACAACAAGCACTGCTTACATTTAATAGACGTATATAATCAAAACTCAATATGTAATGTCAAATGGAATAAATAACCCAACAGATATACGAAAGTAATTAAAATTAATATTTAAAGGAGACAAAATTTTGTTTCTGGTCTTACCTTCAAGAACACCAATTGCCTTTTAAAAACATGAACACACTTAATTTAATTTAATATATTTAAATATTCGAATAAGTTATTTCAAAAATCTCTAAAAAATGTGCACTATATCTTCAAAAAACAAATATAATTCTAAGCACTCCCGTCTTCAGTCCTCATTTAATATTCCAAATATCAAAATCAAAAAACTAACCTATATCTCTCACGTGTTAAAAGACTAAAGCTTCGAAACACAGATCAACTATATAATTCAAGATTGATCTAACAAAATCAAAGAACAGTGTGAGTTATTTTAAGGTTTATTTAAATTCATTGACATTCCATAATGAGATTTATTGAAGCCAAAATATAATTATATATTATATGTAAAATAAAATAGAATACTATTTTACAATATATTATAACCTGAAAAACAGAAAACATCCTGAAAATTTACACAAAAATAATTGTAACAAATGTCTAACATATACTGTGAAACAGAGACAATAATCATGGATTGAATCTGAATTCACAATTTCTTCATATACACAATATATTCTAACGTGAAGTGATCTCAAAAAGCAGAAAACTTCACGAAATGAATAATTGTCTCTCTAAAAATCAAATTGAATCAAATTTTTTTAATACAATTACAAATCTCGTCAAAAAATAAAGTGAAAAAAATTATGTGGTGTATAACACGACGTATCGGTCAGTTAAGTATCTCTGACCATTATCAAGTGTCAACTGAAAATGGTCGTGGCTACGCGTATTTATATATCCCTAATTTGATGATGATGGAGGGGTCCGGGGTATTCTCACGTTTTGCATTCGATCGAGTAGGTGGAGACATATTGGAGAGACTTCTACGCTTGGGTGGCTGTAGACATTTCGATTTTGTTTGATGAAGACTGCTTCTTTGAACTTGCGCTTTCTCCAGTGTTGTTCTCGGTGGATAATCTTCGCTTGATTCCATTGGATATTATGATGCTCGTCCCAGGTATGCTCTGCTATTCCTGATTTGGTCGTTTCTCCTCTGATTGTACGATTTTTATGTTCTTTGACCTTGACCTCCAAGGGTCGTTTCGTTTCTCCTATATAGGTCGCTCCGCACTCACAATGTATCGAGTAGATGCAGTTCTTGTTGTCTATTGATTCTTCCGGCTTGGTTTTTGTGAGAAAACTTCTTAAGGTATTATTTGATTTGAACGCCGTCTGGATGTTGTAGTCATGAGCTATTCTGCGGATTTTCTCTGATAAGCCTTTCTTGTCTCGCCCTCTGGAAATTCAGACTTTTCCGTTTGCTGGTCGCATTTCTGTATAGCATCTTCAATTATTTTAGGACTGTAACCATTTGCTGAGAGATCCTTCTTGATGTTTCTCACTTCGTTCTCTGAATCGTCTTTGTTATTACAGAAGATTTTTGCACGAAAGTAAAACGACCTTATGATACCTATTTTTGTTGTTGCTGAGTGATTAATTAAATTATAACTCCAATCACTCAGCAACAACAAAAAGATGTATCATAAGGTCGTTACACCTTCGTGCAAAAACCATCTGTAATAACAAAGACGATTTAGAGAATGAAGTGAGAAACATCAAGAAGGATCTCTCAGCGAATGGTTACAGTCCTAAAATAATTGAAGATACTATACAGAAATGCGACCAGCAAACGAAAAAGACTGAATTTCCAGAGGGCAAGATAAGAATATCAATACCATATGCAAAAGGCTCATCAGAGAAAATCCGCAGTAGCTCATGGTTACATCATCCAGAAGATGGCGTTCAAATCAGATAATACCTTAAGAAGTTTTCTCACAAAAACCAAGCCGGAAGAATCAATAGACAACAAGAACTGCATCTACTCGATACCTTGTGAGTGCGGAGCGACCTATATAGGAGAAACGAAACTACCCTTGGACGTCAAAGAACACAAAAATCGTACAATCAGAGGAGAAACGACTAAATCAGGAATAGAGGAGCATACCTGGGACAAGCATCATAATATCCAATGGAATCAAGCAAAGATTATCCACCGGGAACAACACTGGAAAAAGCGCAAGTTCAAAGAAGCAGTCTTCATCAAACAAAATCGAAAAGTCTACAGCCACTCAAGCGTAGCAGTCCCTCCAATATGTCTCCACCTACTCGATCGAATGCAAAACGTGAGAATACCCCGGACCCCTCCATCATCATCAAATTAGGGATATATAAATACGCGTAGCCACGACCATTTTCAGTTGACACTTGATAATGGTCAGAGATACTTAACTGACCGATACGTCGTGTTATACACCACATAATTTTTTTCACTTTATTTTTTGACGAGATTTGTAATTGTATTAAAAAAATTTGATTCAATTTGATTTTTAGAGAGACAAATATTCATTTCGTGAAGTTTTCTGTTTTTGAAGATGACTTCACGTTAGAATATATTGTGTATATGGAAAAATTGTGAATTCAGATTCAATCCATGATTATTGTCTCTGTTTCACAGTATATGTGAAACATTTGTTACAATTATTTTAATATTAAATTTCAGGAAGTTTTCTGTTTTTCAGATTAGAATGTATTCTGTATGTAAAGAATTCAGGCAATGGATGTCCGAAATCAAAATTTCCAATTTTCAATTATGCGTCTGAGTATTTCTAGTGGTATTTGGCCAAAAACACGAGTATCATTGACTTCCAATGCCTCAAGTGTCACCAGCTTACCCATATAGACTTTGGACTTTACATAGCCCAAAAGGAAAAAGTCGAGAGGTGTGATATCACACAATCTAGCTGGACAATTCGTTGGTCCAAGCTTGTCAAGAGCGCAACGGCTAAAACGGAAACGATTCGGAAGGTCGGTCGGCTTCAGTTTTTGCACTAGTTGAATCTTGTAAGCTTTTATAAAAAGATCCTTACGTAAAATACGCCAAGTTGTTAAATATGACAGGCCACGCTGATGAGAACGACGACGAATCGACACTTCACGATCTTCGCGTACACTCTCCGCTACCGCCCCTATATTTTCTTCACTACCTGCTGAGTGTGGTCTATTTGGTCGAGTATTATGCAATAATGAAAATTGGGTCTCAAACTTACGGATGCTAGAGCTAATTGTGCGTTCGGTAGGCTGATTATGTGGACCATAAGTTGCTCTAAGCGCCCGATACACATTCCACGTAAAACGCCCATTTAAGTAATAATGTTGAACAATTTGTAGACGCTGTCCCGGGCTAAGTCTTTCCATTATTCATTGTCGAACACTACTGAACAGAAATGGCACTTCAGTTAACACGAGGCATGCGCAATCTGCAATTAAATCCCCACCACAAAAATACCTATAAACGAATCACCCTTTACTACCGCAACCAAATACGATATTCCATTTATTTTCATCTTTCAAATGTCTTGTTTACTGAACTTACAATTAAAATGTTTTTCAGTTTGTTCATTAAAAAAAATCACAGCTGACATCAAACATTTGGTTTTCATATGACATTTACGTACTTTCATTGAGTATTTTGCATCCGATTCGAATTGTTGACTTTCTTTCACTTTGTTGAAGAAAGAGTTATTATTTCTGAATTTGAAATGCCTTATTCTAATAATGAAATGAGTGATATGATTTTCAAGTTCTGTGAGTACTCCAGAAGTTGAAGAGAAAATTTTAAATATTGTGACTGAAAATCCCAGTACAAGTGTAAGAAGAATTTCAGCGGAAGTAGAAATAAATGGGCTCTTTGTCTGGTGAACTATGCATCCATAACTTCTCCATCAATGCCATGTTCAACACGTGCAAGCTCCTAATCTTCCTAATGATGATTAGGAAGATTAGGAGCTTGCCAGAATATCCTTCTGGCTTGATGAAGCCAGAAGGATATTCTGTTAATGTGTTTTAACAAAGATTGCTGAACATCCGCATTTTACTCCTAATATCCTTTTCACTGGTGAAGCCGGCTTTACTAGAGATGGAATTTTCAACTTTCATAATAGCCATATTTGGGTGGATGAAAATCTACACACCATTCACGAATCCAGGCATCAATAGCGTTTCAGTATAAATATCTAGGCAAGGTATTTTAGGAGATCGTTTGTTAGGACCAGTAGTTTTACCACGGAATTTAACAGGGGGCGCATACTTTAACTTTCTTCAAAATACCTTGCCCGATTTTCTAGAAGTGGCTCCTTTAAATCAGTGAATGAATATTTGGTTTATGCTAGATGGAGCGCCCCTACATTAACTTGCTGTTAGGGAACGTTTAGATCACACATTTACCAGAGGATGGATAGGACGAGAAGGCCCAGTGCCATGGCCTGCTAGATCTCCCGATTTGAATACTTTGGACTTATGTATTTGGGGTTATTCGAACAGTTTAGACACTAACGTCAGTGAATAACATCGAAGAGTTACAACATCGGATAAAACTACCCTGTCAAACGATCTTTTCGATAGAGTACTTAATTCCTTCATGCGACGATGTGCTTCCTGCATTGAAATGGACGGTGGTCATATGGAACATCTTCTGTAAAACACTAGAAGTCAAAAATAAATCGAATATCGGACCCATGTTTGTATGAAACTTTTAACATATTTTGAGGTCTAGAATTAGTTCTCAAAATATTGAAACGTTGTTCTTTAACACCCGGTATACAGCATATACAAAAATTTGTATACTAACTGACAAAGAAACTGCAACACCCAGAAGGAGCTGTTTAAATTTCAAATTTTTTCATACAAAACATAGATAGTATAGCAAGGAGTAAATGATTAAAATTTGGAGAAAAAAATCGTGAAGGTCTTTTCATGTCAACATTTTTTGTTACTTGAATAAGTAGTCGTTTTTTGCAATTTTTTCAAATTTTACAACAAAGCAGTTGTTCGGGGAGATCCAAAGTCGATGTTTAGTTGTTGTTAAAATGCCTAGAGCACATGTACGAGGAATTTATCGCCAGCTAAGTGAATTTGAAAGAGGTCGAATTATTGGTCTATAGGAGGCGAGGTTGTCATTTCGAGAAATCGGTAACCGTACGAACAGAAATCGAACTACTGTTGTCAGATGATGTCAAGCGTGGTTTGATTATGCCCAAAATCGAAGAAGAGTAGGCACCGGACGTCGAAGGGGCACAAATGAAGTTCAAGATCGACGTCTAAGGCTTATGGCTATTATTTGCGATTTGCGATAACTCGATCTTTGGCTGATGAGTAGTTAGTAGAACAAGGCCATCCTGTCCGAACGGTTTACTGCCGGATAAGGTCTTTTGGACTGTAGCATTATTATCGATCCCATCTTGTGGTACCTCTGACGGTTGAGCATCGCCTGCAACAATTGCAGTGGTGCAGAGAACGTCAACATTGGAATGTGGAATGGCATCAGGTCGTCTTTTCTGGTGAATCTCGACTCTCCTTGAGTGCACATGATGGCCGAAGAACGGTTAAACGACGTCGTGGAGAAAGACGTGAACTTAGGTTTGATATTGAGCGTCATGTACACCGGACAGTAGGTGTTATGGTATGGAGTGCTATTGCACATGCAAGTAGGTCACCTTTAGTTTTTATTCCGGGTAACATGACAGCGCTGCGTTACCTTAAAGAAATAGTGGAGCCATATGTTTTCCCGTACCTTAACCGGCTCGAGAATCCAATATTTCAGTAAGATAATGCTCGACCTTATGTTGCCAGAGTTAGTTTAAACTTTTTTGAAGCGACCCATGTGAATCATTTGCCATGGCTGCCCAGATCTCCCGATCTTTCGCCCATAGAACATGTTTGGGACATCAAGGCTTGGAAATTTACCCCAGCCCCCACGGACTTTGCCGGCTCTGAGACATGAACTACAGGTAGCTTGGGATAGTATCCCTTAAGAAGAAATAGACCATCTTATTGCATCAATGCCAAGACGTGTTGGGGAGCGTATAGATAATCGCGGTGGACACACACATTATTAACAAAGTTATTAAAAAAAAATTGTAAACCCTTCTTTTTTTTCTCAAATTTCAAAAATTTATTCCTTGCTATACTATCTATGTTTTACCAAAAAAAAAATTAAAATTTAAACTGCTGCTTCTGGGTGTTGCAGTTTCTTGGTCAGTTAGTATATTTTTCAAAATCCAAGAGTTCCATTCGTTTCCACTCCGTCAACAGCAATCGGGAGAACTCGTAAATCCCAAAAATATCACCGATTTAAATTTCTGTCCCGCCAGAGTCGCACCAATAACCACAAATCACGATGAGTCATTGCATTCCTACTGGCTCCAGCCAGCGTCGGGCTTTATTCTGGTTAAAATCCCGCTTTCTACCACATAAAATCCTACAATGACTGGAAGTGTTACCAACCGCATGTAATTGCAATTTGTTAAGTAGAGCTGCAACGAGGAAGCCGCAGTATTTACAACCTTTTGTGTTCGGCTGACCACGACATAGATACGCGATAATAGCCTGTTTAGCTTACACCTACTACTTTTTGCACGTTCAGTTTGTCTTCCCAAACACTTGCTTTATGTTGTCAACAGTTATTTAGAGGCTGCTCTGCCAGCGTTACTTGAATAGAAGTCGTGTGTGTGGAGAGCCGAGGAATGGAAATAAAATTTAACGTATTTGCGCGGGTGTAGTACACGACTTGCGACTTGTTTCTAGAATGCATTATTCAAAGCGAAGGAAGAAAAATGGGGAATCAAACTCTTGTTCGAAACTCTCATGAAATTTTCTTTTTGGTAAGTTATGATGCGAAATAAAAAGGGATATGCCTAGAGACTCGAATGCTTATTCAAAAAGTAAAAATGTGTGTTCAAATTGATTAAATACAGGTTCATCATCTATCTCTCATTAGAAAGTCAACTAAATATGCGCAAAATGTTGACATATGGGCTAAAAAACTTGATAAAAGTTTATTCTTCACGATAAATTCATCGTTTATCAATTGCGTTGAACATTGGTTTTTGTTTGTTTTACAACCTCTAAAAGAAACAATTTCATAAAATGAGTTTACCAATTGAAGATTGTGCGAGAATAGTGGCACTTATTGAAAATGGGCTTAGCCAGAGATCTCTTGCTAGAAGAATGAATGTTACCCTATCTACAGTCCAAAGAATATTGACAAGACATCAGAAGAGAGGGAGGCTCACCAGAAGGCCTGGATCTGAAAGAAGACGGTGCACACCGTTGAGGGATAACAGATTCATGATTCCCACAAGTCTTCGAAATCGCTATCTTACTACTCTAGAAGTTCGAAACCAATTGATGGAGGTACGTCAGATAAACATAAATGGCCCGTGAGACGACGTCTCTCATAGTCAAATTTACAACCATACAGACCTGTGACAGGTCCAGGACTTCTCAGAGAGCATCGAATTGCGCGTCTTCAATTTGTACGAGATCACATAAATTGGTTAGAGGCTCGGTGAGCTCAGATAAATCCAGATTCGTGTCATTCGAGAAGCTGATGGTCGTAGACGCGTTTATAGACGTCCAGGAGAAAGATATACCGATGCCTTTATAGAGAACCGAGTTCCATTCGGTGGAGGATCTGTTATGGTCTGGAGACGTGTGTCTTTAGAGGGCATCACAGAGTTGGTTTTTATAAATGGATCTTTTACAGCAGTAAGGTACATAAAGAAAATTCTTATGGACCATGTTGTACCTTATATACCATTTCTGGGAGAGCAGGGAGTTTTTATGCATGATAATGCACGCCCACATACTGCTCGAATAGTAACAGCGTACCTGAATGAGCCCAATAATTTACAAGGGCTCCTTGAAGCCATGAATGGAGGAATATTCCACAGGAGAATATTCGAAGCTCATCACGAGCATGCGAAGACGTTTGAAAGCTCTATCAGAGCTAGGAGAGATCGCACGTCATACTGATACTGAAATTTTCTCACTTGCGATACTTTCTGAAATTTCGAAGTTTTTGATTTTTTCAAAAAAGCTTATTATTGTTAAACAAATCGAATGAAAGGTTTCATTTCTCTTTGGGCAATTCTCTTTTCCCTACTTTTCAGAAATTTCATGATTCTCGTAAAAAGGTATTTGAACAATTATGATCAAGTGACCCAATTTCTCTGCTCACCAGTGTATTTACAATCCCGATCTTAGGAAGACTATTACGATTGCCCAGTATCCTGTGTTCTCAAAATTGTTCCAGATAATGATAAAAAATAGATTACTGAGTTTCTTCAAACATCACAAAATTTTCTGCAAACAACATCATGGGTTCTTGATAGGCAAATCAGTAAAGACGGAACTGAAGGAGGTGCTTGAAAATAAAGGAGAAGCTATTGATGGGGGACAAAAATCTAGTTGACAGGCATGTGACTTGTCCAAGGCTTTTGATACTATTTCACACTTTGTGCTTTTAACCAAGCTTGAATACTATGGAATCAGGGGTGAGGCCCTTGACCTGATAAAAATTTATCTGACAAACAGGATGCAGAAAAGGAAAGGTCTTCTTCTTGGGAGACTGTGAGTCATGGTGTACCGCAGGGTTCTGTGTTGGGTCTCCTTTTGTTTGTAATATACATGAATGATTTGCCAGCTAATGTGAAATCAAATCAAACCGTCCTCTTCGCTGATGACACGTCTTTTCTCAATAAAAGGATGGACAACCAGGAATTGGAAGAGAAAGACAAAAAGACACTAGAGGAAGCCCAGGTATGGTTCAGCGTGAACAAAAAGATGAACAATGATAAAAAACAGAGACTACTGTTTGAACCAAAAAAGTCTTCGGACAATCACATAAGGCTACTTGGTGTCTTTTTGCAATCAAATCTCAAGTTTTCTGTCCACATTTATGATATGATTCCTAAGTTGTCAAGAGGTACCTATGCAGTTAGGAGAATAAATCAAATAGCCGGAGTTGAAGCAGCCAAGATTACTTATTTCAGCTACTTTCATAGTGTCCTTAACTTCGGCATTCTTTTCTGGCGGAATTTGTCAGAAAGTAAGGAAGTATTCATAAAACAGAAGCAGGTACTGAGAATACTATGTGGCGTAAGTAGTAGATATAGCTGCAGAGAGCTTTTTTCCAGAGAAAAAATTCTTACTGTGACGTCCATTCTTATACTTACCTGTATAATGTACATCCATGATAATAAGGACATACTATTGAAAAACAACATTAATCACAACTATGATACTAAAAACAAAAACAACTACATCGTACCAGACCATAGTATTAAAGTATCACAGTTGAATGTAAGTCATCTAGCTATAAAAATTTTCAACAAACTGCCATCTAGATTGAAGGAATTAAATACAATAAAGCTCAGAAATGAACTGAAATGTCTTCTAATGAATAGAGCATACTACTCAACACAAGAATTTTATATATAAATGAAATACGTTGTCTGGCCAAATTCATTTATTTATTGTTTGCTTGACTAATGTTTTGTCCTATAAATTTTTTATTTATATATACTTATGTCTCATTCTAGACAAAATTGTACCAGACTATGCATTAGATTAGCATTACGAGTTTTTCAACTGTTTTGTCGAGAATTGGTACGACTGAACCATACTGCCATAATAATTTTGAATATAAACGACACGTTAAGTTCGAATAAAGGACTACAAGACACTATTTATTAATTGGAGTTGTGTCCTGACTTGAACGGTTGAAAATTATACACTGAAAGAAACACAAAAGCTGAAAGCGTGTTGTACAAATGGCCAGTTCTGATAAACAAAAGTATTTGGAGTTAATTCAACTGTATAGGGATGTCCTCGTTGCGCAGCCCTAAAGCCACGCGCGAATCTTGTGGCAGCTGACATTATTTCTTTCAGTTGCGTGGATCATCAACCGTGATCATATCTATAGAACATAAACTCTCCTTTCATGTTCCAACGACTGCAAACTGGCAGTTACAGTTGGGGAGTCAATCAATCGTACTGCTCTTCATGGAACCCAAAAGTTGTAATGAATGCTTGTGCGTTTAGTTTCAAACATGAGAACAGTATTCGAGTGCTGGTCTGATCTGGGCTTTCTACAGTAGAAGAAACTGATCTGCAGACAAATATATCCTAGCTTTGAATAAATATCCCAGCTGGTAAATCTACAAAGGGCATAGATCCATATATCATTAAGATTAAAATAGCAGACTTAATTGGAAAATTCATACAGTTAACAAATTAGTATATAGATGCATAATATACGTTTATGAAATCCCTGTATATCAGTTCACAAAACAAAACATAAACACACTATTTGAAGAAGAAAAAAAAGGTGTCAGAATATAATACCAACAAAGAAGAGCTAGAGACACTCTGTATAATATTTCCAAAAATATCATTCTAAGATTATCTAACTTATAGATAATGTTTTGATAAAGAAAGATAAAATCATCATTCTTAGTAGGAGTGAGCTATTTAAAATTTGCAATTTTGATTAGCTATAAATGAAAAAAAACCAATGAATATTTTTTCGAAGTTATGAGTCTATCAGAAAAGTTGAACCTTGAAATATATGAGTGAGGAACAATATCATTCAAATGACCGCCATGACTGGCTTAACTTTCCATAACTTTCCACCATTGAGAAACCCAATAGAAGCAGAGAATATATCTTGAATGTTTATAAAACTTCAGCAAATGTCAGTGTATTTCACTAAATGAAAGTTACTTGTAACAACCAAAGTTTCTTCATATTCATAAATCGCTACAGCTTCAGTTCCCATGTTAACTTTTTCCAGGAAACGCTCCCAGACCTGCACAAGTAGCTGCTCGAAATGGTAATGATAAAAATGAAATAAACTGCCGATCGCACATTCGCAGAAGAAGTCGTAATCTGTAAAGAGCATACACGGGTGAATATCTTATATTGTAAACCTTTCGTTCTTAATGTCGATTTAACGCTGGCCACAATGAACACATGCAGGTACCAGACGACAATATCAGATGACATAAATAGTGACGTCCTGACTTGAGAAAAATGCGCGAGTAACACGCGTTCTTACATGGCTATCTGAGCGAACCGTTGTGAACTATCAATTAAGAAACAGTTGCTTAGGTGGCAGGACCGAAACCAGAACGAAAAATTTCCAATTTCGTGAATAATCAACCGAAAGCAGACATTGGGGAGAAGATTAATTCAATAAGAGCCGATTTAGGCAAGTTCGACTAACTAACCAACTGTCTTGAAAATATAGACAACAGCAAAATAATTGAAGAAAGCAGAGTAATCATATGAAGACAAAATTTTCAGGTTCATCAAAATATGTAAGAAATACACACATTGTCAAATGTCTTGCCCCCCCCCCTATCAATTCTCAACTGGTTGAATGTAATTTGACAATTTTTTGTGTGTGGAATCTTCACTATCTTATCACTTGAATGAAAACAATAAACCAGCAAAAATGTTTCTTGTTCGGGATAATACAGGTGAATTCGAAGTAACTCGGTTCTCAGCGAATTACGAGAGTTGTAATATTGAGAATATTCCGTGGAAAATGCCGGGACATCCAATTTCGCAGTTTGATCGGGCGTTTGGATATTCCACGATCTTCAGTAAGGCGCATAGTGGCCCTTTTCTGGGAAACTGGCAGTGTTGCCTGGAGACCGGTTCCTGGTCGACCCAGAGTAACATCTGCAAGGGAAGACCATTATATCGCAAATTTTACCTCCAAGGAATCGAACGGTATCTGTATCAGCCCTTCGAAGTCATTTTTTTGAGGACCCATAGACGGGTAGTCTCAACCAGTACCATAAGGAGACGGTTGCATTCCTCAAACTTACAGGCAAGAAGACCTTTAATATTACCTCGGCTATCACCTGGACAATGCCCATCGACAATGGGCAGAACACCACCATGCCCGGCTTTTACCACAATGGCACAACGTACTTTCTTCGGACGAGTCATGATTCGGTTTGAAGTGTGAAGTCGACGAGAAAGAGTTTGGAGAGGTTCAGGAAGACTAGAGCGATTCAATTTCGCCCGGTAAGTTGTGCCCTTTCAAAGAGGATCAATAATGTACTGGGGGGTATAATGTGCAGTCGCCGTACCCCTCTTATTATCGTTGAACGAACAATGACTGGTGCCATCTACTTAGAAAACATCATTGAACCAATCATTGTTCCTCTGCGCAACGAATTTGGGGATAATTTCATTTATCAGGATGATAACGCTCCACCACACCGCACACGAAGGGTTCAAAACATTCTTCAAGAGAACAATATCCAGAAAATGAACTGGCCAGCAAACGCACCAGACATTAATCCAATTGAGCACGTATGGGATTACTTAGGGACAGCAATATCCAATCGCCAAAACCCACCTTCAACTTTTCAGGAATTGAGTTAAGCCTTTCATGAAGAATGGAACGATATGCCTGAAAATTTCATTAATGACTTCCGAAAAACCATTATTCTGCTCACCCAGTGATGAAAATTGAAACAAGTGGAGTGAGCAGAACCTGAAAAGTTACTAAGATTCCTAAGCTAATATTCCTCCATAATTTCTAGTCCGAAGAAAAGCGAACTTATATACAGATTATACAGTGAATGAAACACATCAGCTGGAAGCTTGTTCAACAACTAGCCAGTTGGATAGAAACAGAAGTTCTCGGAGTTCATGACTCAACTGCACAGGATGTGCACGTTGCGCAGTCCTAGTGGCAGCAGCTGCCATTATTTCCTTCAGTTGCGTAGAGCAACGACTGTTATAATATCTAATAAACAAGCACAAATCGGCAATTCTCCTTCTTTGTTCCAACGACTGCAAACTTGCTGTTATAGTTCGGTAGTCAATCAGCCGTACCGTTCTTTTCTGGATGGAATCAAAAATTTCTACCAGATACTTGGGTGCTAAGCTCAAAACATGAGAGCAGTAATCGAGTCGTGGTCTGATCTAGGCTTTATACATTAGAAGAATGTTCCCCCCAAACGACCGAAAACAGTCACGCCAAGAAGATGCATGGAAACTCTTGACTGAAGCACCTGGTTTTCCATCATCAACTGAGAAGTCACGAACTGAGTTTTTCGAGAAAATTTCTTTATTTGGGTTTTCGAGGCATTGAATTGTATCAGATTCCGTATGCCCCATTCGTTCGTCTTCTTCAGGGAATTCAGGGAATTGATTTACTCTATGGAGGTGAGACTCAACTGTGCTCAAATGTTTGTCATTGGTGAAAGAGGACATCAGGTGGCTACCATTCGAGAAGCTTACAATGTAGTTCTCGGTCGTACGAAGAAGATCGTTTATGTAGATTAAGAAGAGGGCAGGCAACAAAACTGAGCCTTGGGGAACTCCAGCGTTCACGTCGAAACCGACAACATCCACGATCACATAAATGCTCAGTTGATGAAGAAACTCTTCATCCATAATGAACCATTCTAATATAACTTATTCTAAGAGCCTTATGCTAGACATGATATGTTCAGAGAAACTGACCTAGATTCCCTATAGCTCTCAATAGTTCTTGTCCACAGTAGCTAAGGATGTCACCTATTGATAGATGTTTATCGAAAACATATCTTCTATCCCTGATAGGACCTTTGCTATCCTGGTATCTAATAATTTCGAGATTTATAGCTGCTTTCTTGATCTTCGAGAAAATGGATATTATCGCTATTATGCGGTATTTTGATGGAAAACACTTCCTCCCCTTCTTTAGTGTAGGCTGCACACGTGACCATGAGTCAGGAAAAATTCCTTCACTGTATGACATAGTGAACATCTTACTGAGAACAATGGCACTGAGACAATGGCAGGAATCCTATCTGGTCCAGTTGTTATCTTGGAATCCAGTCCACCAAGCACTCGACGAATGATCAGTGGTGTACATCCCTCATCCTAGATGAAACAGTAGGAATGGATGGAGCTTTCAGACCAAATGTTTCGATAGTTGAGCGAATCTCTACGGGAAGAGATCGGCTTTAGCTTTTGGTGTAATTGCAAGTGAACCATCCTCTCCTATCAGAGAGTTTCAGTATTTCTGACAGAGTGTCAACGTGAAGGTTCTTCAGAAATATCATTAGTGTGTTGTCAGGACCTACTGCTGTGTTTCTTATTGATGAAAGTTCTGTTGTTTCAAACGATTGATTTATGGTTGGGTTGGATTAATGTGAGGATGGTTGTTCAATTTGTTCATGCTATTGTTTTATGTCTTCATTTAGGATAGTTCAGAGATTACTTTAGGGACGATTCAACAAATGTTGAATGTTGAAAGAGTTTTGAAGTGTCATGGTTTTTCTTCGTATAATTTCAACAAGATATCCCTATTCCTCATTCCATAGGGCCGGGCCTGGAGTGCAGGCCCGTTCCCTCTGCCTTACACATTTATTCGTTGTTGCTAGTTGTTGTTGCCGGTTAATCTCATTAGCGCCGTTATCGCGGTGGCGACTGAGTTCTCGCTTTCTCGGGCTTCGCTACGCCACGTTTACGAGGCAATTAATTAATCCCTAATCTGTGCACATTCGTTTCTGTGGAACCCGCCGCTGCCACGGCACGCCGAACATGGATTGCACCCAAGGGACTGTTCGACCGAACACTTTTCCCTAATTAAAATGATCTTGGGATTGACCCTGGCCATGGTACCATTTGCGGATTCATTTGTACAGTTCTAATTATACACGTTTCTCGAGAAAACAATCAAATCCTACAGTAAAACGCTCAATTCATTTAATTTTCTCTGAAATTTTATACAGGGTGTTTACTTTTAAAAGGGCCAAAAGACCTCGAATTTGGTGCGACTCACCGCTGGCCACTCTGAGACGTTATGGCTGTTTCAGTGTCCTCAAGACGCAGCCTGCATTCATCGTCTTCAGCCAGACTGATTTTGTTCCAATGCGCTTTCAGCCTGTGGTGAACTGTCATAATTGCGACAAGTGTTCTGAGTTTGGCCCTATCCAGACCTAGCTTTAGGTCCGCCATCTGTTGGTTCGAAACTATTCCAAGGAACGTCTTCGGATGTTTTAGGCCAGGATGGCTCTAGCCTTTCATTCTACCTGTCATCGTCCGCTTTGCCACGTCATGTGGTATTCACAGGAATGGTTTCGGGCCTACCAGAGGCAGCGTGACTCCAGCAAACGCCAGCTGATCTACCTCTTAGCTACCCAAATAGTTTGAGGGAGGATCATACAAGTTATTTGCAATAAAAAATGTCATAAAACACATGGTCAAAATGTTGATGGTTATTGTTCAATTTAACATTTCTTGATTACACGAAATATTTCAAGTTTTTTCATTAAATCAATTATACTTCAGTTATCCTTGCAGCCTCATCACATTTGACCACATATCTCGAAACGGTATCAAATTTGGTACAAGATAAGAAGTTCTGTGGGTCAAAGAATTCTAATTGCAGGCGTGGTAAGGAGATAAATATCACGATTCCGAAGTGAACAAAATCAGTCATATTTCTCCGATGGTTTTATCGATGGAAAATTATTAATTATGGACATTTTTTTTCAGCAAAAATACCTCATTTAGTGTGCTTTCGAATGACTTATCAACTTTTGTGCTAGCAACTTGTCCTCTGCCATAATATCATGTGCTAACAACGGAAAGATTAAATATTCCAAACCTGAATTTGCAACTATGCAACAGATCATAGAAAAACACAGAGAATACAATCGATATATCGGGTGTTTTTTTGAAGTGCTAGAACTTTAAATTGAAATAAAACACATTTAAATTAAGATTGAAGCTAAATATTTTTTTATTTGAAAGATAATTTTATGACATTTACGTTTTAAAAATAATTTCCGGCATATGTCCACCACGACTATCTCTGAGGACCTCTTTTTCGAGTAATTCAAGCCTTATCAATAACATCAATAACACGAGTTAAGTTGGCTTCCAAAGTGTCTATTGTTTCTGGTTTTTCAGCATAAACCAATGACTTGATATGACCCCAAAGAAAATAACCAGTGGAGTTATGTCGCATGATCTTGGAGGCCAATTAATTGGAACATTTCTCGAAATAATATTATTCTTTCAATAAATCAATTTTTACGGTAGCAGCATGAGGTGTAGCACCATCTTTTTAGACCAAATCACTTCTGGGTCGATACCATTCCAATTTTGAGACAAATTATCATTGACCATCGATCTGTAACGAGCACCATTCACTGTAACATTAGCTTCAGCATCGTTTTTAAAGAAATATGGAACGATGATGCCTCCAACGTGTAAAGCACACCATACAGTGCATTTTTCCAGAATGCAATGGAACCTGCAGAACTTCTTGAAAATTGTTTTCACTCCATATACGGCAATTTTGCTTGTTTACATAGCCGTTCAACCAGAAATGAACTTCATCACTAAACACAATTTCACGATAAAAAGTGGATCAACTTCAAGCTTTTCTATGGCCCAATCAGCAAACAGACAACACTTATTATAGTCAAAGGGCTTTAGTTCTTGAACCAGTTGGATCTTGTATGGGTGTAGAGCAAACCTTTACGAAAATTTTCCCATGTGGTGGATGCACAGAGTCCAACTTGTTGTGAACGTCTACGAATAGACAGATCTGGATCATCATTAACACTAGGACTTACAGTAGCGGTATTTTCTTCTATACGTACAGGTCTTTGCCTTGTTGTTGTTGCATCGAGTAGAGAAAATGTTGTCCGAAATCTATCGATAGATCGACGAATAAACTATTCTTATGGACGATTATGTAAACCATAGATTTCACGAAGTGCTCTAATAAATTTCAACAATTTGTAGACGTTGTTGCGGCGTGAATCTTTCCATGATAATTTGTCAATGCTTACTGAATAGAAATGTCAAAACAACATTGCTTTTACCTTCTGTCAAATCACAGTTATCCCTATCGAAAGTTCTATCACTCTAAAAAACACCCGATAAATCAGTACATATGCAAAATCGTTGTTTTATTTCCTTTTATATATTATTATATTTACGCAAATAATACACTTCAATTTTTGAACAGGTTATAGTCGTACAATTTTAATAACGAGCACAATAATTTCGGTTGAAATATTCCAAAGGTTTATATTACTCCCTACAAACAAGAGAACAAATTATCTAAGTTCATAACATTATATGAATTAGAGATATAGAAAACTTAATTCGAGCAATGAAATGAAGTCAACTTCTTTCCATTCTCTGTTTTCTGATTGCTCGCAGATGACATAATCAACTCATTTTCAAACAATATAACATGAAATTATTTCTAAAAAAAGTATTTTCTCGGCCCAAATGAAACTTTATTTCAATTTGCATATTCATAAGCATCCTTTATATCTTCTGTATACGCGCAACTAGTTTCATTAATTTTGTAACTTGGGGGAACAGAATGGTTAGTTTTGAACAAGCCAAAAACAAATACTCTTCAAATGCTCCGAGCACTTTCTAACGAACAAAATGGATCAAGTTCTTAACCATAATTAATTTCTTTCAGTGAGCTCGGTCAAACGACAAAATGTGGGAACGAACCACAAGAATGGTGGATGAAAGAAGCTGGCAGCAAACGAGTACCCTTTTTTCGCCCTCTTTTACCCTTGGGCGATATAATTTCCGTTTTATAAGGGCACGGAGTGCAGTTTGGCCAACCGAATGTGATTAATGTACCGGATTCCATTAGCCGATGATGTTTTTGTTTGATGATGAGCGCGTTCCGCCAGGGGGTAGTGAGTCACATGTTCACTTGTCCCCTCTCTGTTATTTCTTGGAGAATGTGTTGCGTTCATGGTGCATTAAGTGGTAATTACACTTGGGGGTGTGACTGGTCATAATCTACATCGGCAATCGAAAAGAGGTAGGTTGTAATCGTTTTGGGCAGTCTTGTCAAGTTAATCATGTTTCTGATTTAGCCATAGACTTGTTTCCTAAGGAGACCATACATCCCTCTGTTGAAATCTTATTTGTTGTGAGGCTAAATTTCAGATTGTTTGGATATATATTGGGTGTTTTTTTAAGGTGATAGAACTTTCGATAGGGATAACTGTTATTTGACAGAAGGTATAATAGAAGCCATGTTGTTTTGACATTTCTGTTCAGTAAGCATTGGCAAATTATCATGGGAAGACTCACGCCGCAACAACGTTTACAAATTATTGAAATTTATTTTCAAAATCAGTGTTCTATTCGCCAAACTTATAGAGCACTTCGTGGAATTTATGGTTTACATAATCGTCCATCAAAGCAGCTTATTTTTAGAGAGGGGAAGTCGACAGAGGATGCAATTTTGAAGTTAACTTCGGAGCTGTATGGAGCTATCGATAAGAAAATCACGGCGCTTTGTTTATTCATCGACCTCACAAAGGCATTCGACACAGTGAACCATAGGATAATGTTGGAAAGAATGGAGGACTATGGAATGAGAGGAGTCTCACTTCAACTTATGAAGAGTTACCTATCTGATAGAACACAGGTAGTGGACATAAATGGATCAAAAAGCAATCCGATTGTTGTAGAGTCCGGTGTTCCACAGGGCACCGTCCTCGGTCCCATTTTCTTCATTATTTATTTGAATAATCTACTTCGGCAAAAAACGGTTGGTGAGATGGTCGTCTTCGCAGATGATATGGCCATCATATATAAATCTGAATGTTGGGATACCCTAAAGTGGAAGGCAGAAAATGATTTGGTTAATGTTAAGATGTGGTTGGATAGTAACCAACTGACACTAAATTGCGCAAAGACTAAATATATGAAATTCACTTCATATTTAAGTAACTTACCGGATGATGCACCGCTCGAGATAGGACCAAATACTTCAATTCCAACCGCAAAACATGTCAGATATCTTGGAATAACAATTGATGAGCATCTTAGATGGGACCTGCATATAAAAAATCTAAAGGGAAAATTGAGGGGACTGATCCAGAGATTTCGAGTTCTGAGGGAATTTTTAGAAGAAAAACATCTAAATATTCTGTATTATGCATTGGTACAATCGCAACTGACTTACGGAATATCGGCTTGGGGAGGTTTGGCTGATTGCTATCTTCGAAGCCTCGAAGTACTACAGAAGTGGATATTAAAGATCATATACAAAAAAAAGATTAGACTTCCATCCGATGGACTATATATGGAGACAGGAAAGAGTGATATCAGACAGTTGTTCGCCCTGAATCTTCTAATGGACATAAATCGACAGAAGATAAAGATTACCCCAATTGGCCACCAACACGACACGAGATTGAAAGAGGACGGTGCAGTTGTACCTAGAGCATTCAAGACCGTTGGGTAAAGATGCGCCTCATACATTGCTCCTAGGCTCTTCAACTTCCTCCCGGAGGAGCTCAAGACATCGGTATGTGGCATTGGGTTCAAGAAGAAGATAAAAAATTGGTTGCGGAATATCGATAGAGGGATTGTGCGTGATTTGATCAGTCGGAATTAATTCGATGACATTGGGAATGAATATGTTGATCGGATGCTGTGATCCTTTTTTGCTAACGGTTTCTGTGTAGTTTTTGGAACTGTTATTCATTTTGTTTTGAATTTTGAGAAGTTTTATTCATTTTTTTTTGTGATGTAGCTGATACCATTGAGTTGTATTTATTATGTCACTTACAAGTAGTATAGCACTACTTCTGTGACTGAAGTATATTTTTGTTTCTTAGGATAATATATGCTTGTATTATAATTGTTCAATAATGGGAAGGCAAAAATAAATTATTATTAAATTATTATTATATTATTATTCGTCAAACTATCGATAGATTACAACAAGAACAACAAGACAAAGGACTGTACGTACAGAGGAAAATATCGTTGCTGTAAGTCATAGTATTAATGCTGATCCCAATTTGTCTATTCGTCGAAGTTCACAACAAGTTGGACATGTGCATCCACCACATGGAAAATTTTGCGTAAAGATCTTGGTCTACACCCATACAAGATCCAACTGGTTCAAAAACTGAAGCCACTTGACCATAATGAGCGTCGTTTGTTTGCTGATTGAGCCCTAGAGCAGCTTGAAGTTTTTTATCGTAAAATTGTGTTTAGTGATGAAGCTCATTTCTGGTGAACTGCTATGTAAACAAGAAAAATTGCAGTATATGGAGTGAAAACAATCGTCAAGAAATTCTGCAGGTTCCATTGCATCCTGTATGGCGTGCTCTTCACGCAGGAGGCATCATCGGTCCATATTTCTTTAAAAACGATGCTGGAGCTAATGTTACAGTAAATGGTGCTCGTTACAGGTCGATGATTATTTGTTTCAAAATTTGAAATGGTATCGACCCAGAAGTGTTTTGGTTCCAACAAGATGGTGCTATATCTCATGCTGCTACCGTAACAATTGATTTATTGAAAGAAAGATTTGGCGATATCATAATTTCGAGAAATGGTCCATTAAATTGACCTTCAAGATCATGCGACATAACTCCACTAGATTATTTTCTTTAAGGTTATGCCAAGTCATTGGTTTATGCTGATAAACCAGAAACAATAGACGCTTTGGAAGCCAACATAGCTCGTGTTATTGATGAAATAAGGCCTGAATTACGCGAAAAAGTGGTCCAAAATTGGTCTGGTCTGGAATGTGGTTCCTCAGGGCTAGTCGTGGTGGACATATGTCAGAAATTATTTGTAAATCATAAATGTCCTAAAATTATCTTTCAAATAAAAAAAAAATTGTCTTCAATCCCAATTTAAATGTGTTTGATTTCGGTTTAAAGTTCTATCACTCTAAAAAAAACACCCGATACATTGTTCTGAAAGTTCTTATTGATTGTAAAACTAATGGTTGTTGTGAAAGCGTATCTAATGAGTGGGGTAGATGTATTCCAAACCCAAAATACTTCCTTCTTCATTAAGGAAAGCTGCTTCCATTGTGGAGTCGTAAAATAAAGAACAATTCCCAATGGACATAAATAAATGAATAAATATGACAGTTTCATTAACAGAACCGACGTTCCGCAATAAATGTTGAATGGTAAAAATGAATAATTGACCATTCATTCTATAATAAAATAGAGGGTAAAGAATATACCGACTATTACCAGCAACTATAATGAACAAATTTTATGTTCGGACAAAATGCGGCATTAAATTTGAGAATCCCATTCAGTAGTTATCATTTTAATGAATATATCGGTGTCCGTCATTTATTAATCAATTTCGTTGCCCTCGGCTTTTATTTCCTATCAATATCGAATTTTATTCGAATTTTTCAGTGTAAATTATGATATAGTCGCTATTTTGTTTGCGGAAAAAATTAATATATACTCATCGCTAACGAGAAACCATTGATAATAAAGAATTTGAATATTGTGGATTTTCCATTACTGGTATTTCATTAATTTTTCATTCTATTCGAATGCGCAATTTGAAAATTCTGTTCTAGATAATGCATTGGAACAGTAAATTCAAGATTTATGACGAACAACTGTCATTCAATTTTTAAAAATTTGAATATCAAAACAAATTGAAATATGTTTATCTTCTACAATTTTAATTTCAAAAAATTTTCATTCAAAAAAACTTTTTGAATTAAATTAATGTCTAAAACAAGCACCGCTTACATTTAATAGACGTATATAATCAAAACTCTTATATACGTCTATTAAATGTAAGCGGTGCTTGTTTTAGGCATTAATTTAATTCTAAAAGTTTTTTTTTTGAATGAAAATTTTTTGAAATTAAAATTGTAGAAGATAAACATATTTTAATTTGTTTTGATATTCAAATTTTGTTATATTTCTTCTATCAAGTAAAAGGCCTTTCTATTTTATTTTATTGTCATTCAATTTATTCAGAGTGCTTCATTTTTCAGTTCACCTTAGGTGTATTGTGCGATCTTCAAAAATTACAACCATTAATCAAAACTCGCAATTTTTTTATCCATTTTCAATTACAAAACTGGGTCCTTGTAATCCAGGATATTATGGAATTTTGTCTAGTTTCTTTTTAAGATCGATTCTATCTAATGATCATAGAGGTATATCAACAATGTGTATGTGCAAACTAAAGAGTTATTATAAGAAAAACAATATAAGAAAAACAATATAAGAAAAACAAATGTTAACTTCCGCTATTTTATTGATTTACATGGCAATTGTTTCGTCATAATATGACTTCAGCAGGTGAGTTTTCAAACTGAGGTATACACTGCAAAACATGACCTTAAATACACAGCTCTGGTACAAAAAATAGAGGGGTGGAAAGAGGTGGTTTACACTCAATGAAAAATTTTAAGTAGGGTTTTTGGAACAGATCAGCCAGATTAATTTATTTTTCTGATTTTTTTTTTTTTAGGAATGACGTCTTTATTAGTTTTTATCAAGCTGCCTAACGAATTAATGGTACTAAAAGAGATGTTATAATTTTCTTTTTCCTCTAAATATCTAGCAATCTTTTCAGATTTTTGGCCTACGTAAGTTAATGAAATAAATTTTGTTTCAAATATTGAATTTTATCAGTCCTTACTTGGTGAAAATTCATATTAAATAATATTTAAGTAAGGTTATTCTGATTTTCACAAATTTTTATTGATATGTTCACAACAATTGTTTCGCTATCACGTAGCATCATCTTGCCTGATGATGCTACTGTGATAGCGAAACAATTGTTGTGAACATATCAATAAAAATTTGTGAAAATCAGAATAACCTTATTTAAATATTAAATTTTGTTTTGTTTAAATTTTGAAATTTTGGATATACAAGTGATATTGCTTTCTTGTAATTTATTTTATCAAGTAAGTTATGTATAATTAACGGATTAAAATCATTATTGAAAGCTATTTGTCTAAAGGTTTTATATTCTTTGTCAAAATTTTCTTTCGTCATAGGTATGTTACCAATCTATAAAGCATACTATTATAAGCTGATAATTTTTGTGAAAATGGATGGTTTGAAGTAGAATGAATCGTACTATCTGTGTGTGTAGGTTTCCTGTATATGGAAAATTCGTGCCTATTATTAATTCTAACGATTTTTAAATCTAGGAAATTGATGCTATCAAAAAAAGAGTTGTTGAGTGCTGAAATCAGATTATATAAAGAACTTATTCCCTTTGCGTCAAAAGCTTTAGTGAGTTGGTAAAATCACACTTGAATTCTGGAATTAAATAAGAAATTACCACTTTTATTGATTAAATATACAATGAATTTAGTTTCGTACTATTTACTGCATTTTCATACTGAATAAAACAAATTGTATCTCAGGTTGTTCGGAAAGTTTTTTTTTGGGAAAATTGAAATTTTTGTATAATGAATGAATATTTTATTAAATTATATATTGGCCATTCTGCTCCAAAACCTTTTGTCTTCTTTCTGGTAGTAGAATGATTCCACGCTAGTTATATTTTTGGTCTTTGCAGGCAAAAAAAACTGATCCAGGTGGTTTTTGACCCCTTCATTTGAAGTAAAGGTTTAACCGTCCAAAAAATTTTGCATTGAGCGGAACAAATCATAATCCGAAGGCGCCAGATCTGGAGAATATGCTAGGTGTGGCAGTGTATACCAATTCAAGCTATAAAAGCTTTGGGGAGTAACCAAACTTGTATTATCTTGGTGGATTACTACACTTTTTCCGGATTAATTGTTGTATTATCCGGTAAAAGCTAAGAAATAACCGATTCCTTTTAAATCCCACCAACCAGACAGCATCAACCACATGGAAAATTTTGCGTAAAGATCTACACCCATACAAGATCCAACTGGTTCAAGAACTATAGCCACTTGACCATAATAAGCGTCGTTTGTTTGCTGATTGGACCCTAGAACAGCTTGAAGTTGACCCACTTATCGTGAAATTGTGTTTAGTGATGAAGCTCATTTCTGGTTGAACGGCTATGTAAACAAGCAAAATTGACGTATATGGAGTGAAAACAATCCTCAAGAAGTTCTGCAGGTTCTATTGCATCCTGAAAAATACGGTGTGCTTTACACGCTGAAGGCATCATCGATCGATATTTCTTTAAAAACGATGCTGTAGCTAATGTTACAGTGAATGGTGCTTGTTACACATCGATGATCAATGATTATTTGTTCCAACATTTAAATGGTATCGACCCAAAAGTGTGTTGGTTCCAACGAGATGGTGCTACAACCTCATGCTGCTACAATTGATTTATTGAAAGAAATATTTGGCGATAACATTATTTCGAGAAATGGTCCAATTAATCGACCTCCAAGATCATGCTACATAACTCCACTGGATTATTTTCTTTGGGATTATGTCAAGTCATTTGTTTATACTGATAAACCAGAAACAATAGACGCTTTGAAAGCCAACATAACTTGTGTTATTGATGAAATAAGGCCTGAATTACTCGAAAAAGTGGTCCAAAATTGGTCTGCTCGAATGCGGTTCCTCAAAGCTAGTCGTGGTGGACATATGCCGGAAATTATTTCTAAAACATAAATGTCATAAAATTATCTTTCAAATAAAAAAAAATTTGGCTTCAATCTTAATTTAAATGTGTTTTATTTTAATTTAAAGTTCTATCACTCTAAACCTAACACCCGATATATTCGTGGAAGGCTTCGGCTTGTTTTATTCAGTTTGAAAATGTTGTAAACACTGCGAAACTCTCTGTATATTCAGTCACTTAAAAGTTATGCAAAACTAAATGATTTATCATTTCATTTCATTTAAAAATGAACTATCACAAAATAACAAACTACTCCATCCAACACAGCTGAGTATACTTTATTGATTGAGTCACATTAAAATTCAGATTTATCCTGTCCAGCTCAATATATTAAAAATATTATACCATCATGTCGCCTGGCGGTAGAATAATTTTGAATGAAAAGAATTCAATTAGTATAACACAAACCCTGCATATTATTTCGAAGTGGATGAGCTCTTTGAATAGTTCACAAAAGCATCTCTCTCGGTGAAAAGAAGGATCATATTTCATTATGTGACCTGATTTACGTGCCACACAAGCAACGAGACAATCGCAATTCTACAGGACAAAATTTCCTGGCCTTGTTATTTCTCGAAGAGGTGTTCACAATTGGCCATCGAGTTCTTGTGATTTAACATCTTTAGACTTTTTTTTGGGTCAGGTGAAAGATCCACAATCGATTCAAGTTCTTAAATAATTTTTTGCAATATCGCATTGAAACCTTTTTTTGGAAAACCCTTTATTACGGCTTGTCGGAAAAAAGTTCATTTCAAACAAATAAGCGGGGTGGTTTCCGAAAGTATAAACTTGTCGGGCTAAGGGCATCTGTCGCTCGACTTTCTGACATAGATTTGTCATGTTGGCGTAATTGGCAAGTTAGGAACTTTGGGGATGAAGTAATTATACAGCTCGAACCAGCGCACGGAGCACAGAGTATAATATGGAGTGCCCGACGTTCCATTAAATCTGTTATCAACAGCTTAATCACTAATACGCCCTGTCATGTACAACATTAGTGTCACCGGAGATTTGCAACGCTGTCAACGGTACCAGATGAATATTGTGATGTCAAAAGGGATCAGAGCCGAACTCGGTGGGCATCCTTTGATGAGAACATTTTTTAATTTTCGACGACTGGTAGGGGTGAATACTAAAGGGTGTTCCAGTAAGAGGCTTCATTTTGATATCGACAAAAAACGAGTATATTTCGAGGAAAAAAAATGGATATTTATTTCACTATGAAGAAGAAGGTATGCCATTAACAATGGAAAACGATACCAGCCAAATGAAATTATCCGTGACCAATTCGCACATTTGCGGACGTTTGTTGTAACGTTAAAAAACGCTCCACTGTTGATTTGAATTTCGATCGCTAAAAAACGCTCCAATAATGTGATTTAACTAAGACCATTAAGCGCATGCGCTGTCGCATTGTTTTCAACAAATGTAGAATTCCTAGATTTCTTCCTTTTCTTACCGTCAGGTTACACGAAGACACACCTTGTGGTATTTTTGTCGAATTAACCTACCTAATCCATGAAAATCGTGCAATATTGAATTCTTATTTTTTCTTATAAGACGTCTAATAAGATGGCGTTAAGTAATATGTAGATCCCGATCAGTATTTTCTTCGTTTTGTGATTGCCAGTTATTATTTTCGATTTATTTCATTCTCTGCAGGTTAACATGTTGCTTTATATGATGTTATGCATTTAATTTCCCTTCTCATGCTCATGATGGAATAACGTGCCCCTATTCCTGTGTTCTGGATATTTCATCTCATGTTAATCTTAATAATATCTAGAGTCACTGGCAGTGAGATCACGTGTTGCAGGCACGATCTTATTGATTTGAAATTTACAGTCCTAGTACCGGAGACCTTAGTTCGGGAGTTCTTAGTACCAGATGATCTTAGTACCGGAGATCTTAGTATCGGATGATCTTAGTACCGGATGATCTTAGTACCGGAGATCTTAGTATCGGATGATCTTAGTACCGGATGATCTTAGTACCGGAGATCTTAGTATCGGATGATCTTAGTACCGGAGATCTTAGTACCGGATGATCTTAGTACCAGAGATCTTAGAACTGAACAATCTTGCTGAAGTGCCTTTTTGCTCGGATTATCTACCAGACCTTTGTGCCGGATTTAGAGTAATTTATTAACGAACCACCTTAGTTCCGGACACTCTACTGGTCATTTGGAAATTTTGAAACTGAAGACGCACTGATTATATGAAGAATAGTATGTTCCAGGAATAAGTACAACCTATTCGGGCTTATTGGAGTTCTGAACTCTTGCACAGATGAAAGTTACATGCTCCTTATTGATTATAAGGAAAAAAACCATTAATTAAGGAAAAACACCATTATTTTTGGGTGAACTTTATTTAACATTTTTCGGATTGTCTTATTTGGACCAAATATGCACCTTTTTGGTCTATAATTTATTGCCATTTTAAACGTAGCTTCATAATGCTTCTCCAATACAAGGTTCAAAAAGAGTATCTGATATTTATTACTTCAACTAAACAAAAACTACTTGAAATTTAATAAAAGTTTATTGTTAATTTTACGAATATAAGGTGGAAAATTATTTGAAAAAGCTAATGTTATCTAAGTGGTGACTATTACGTTGGTGGCACTGTTCTTATCGGGAACGAAGTTTGGCGCTCGGATTGCTGACACATAGCTTTCGATATAACTGTCATTTCTGACCTCAAGTTTTGCTTCAATTGCGTCAGGTTAATCGAATTATTCTCATAGACCTTACTTTTAAGGTAACCCCATGCCAAATAGTCAAGTGGACTAAGATCGGGGCTTCTGGGAAGCCTCCAAGAAGACTAGTCGTGTCCTCTATATGATACGTCGGTCAATCTACAATAGAGCAAGACAGGATTCTGGACAGGTGAATTCTACCAGAATAGTTATTGGCTATTTGAGGAAGGCCTCTTTTCCAAGTGACTACCAAGCAGTCTCCACAGTCCACCCCTAGAGGTAGAAAGTGTGATAAGGATTACGCCATATCATCGCGCGTGGCGAGAACCCCTCCGAAGAGATGAACCCACCAGCTTCCAGTTTGGGCCCCGACTCGAAAGCCAGAACCGTCGGACTGGTAGCAGCGAAGCACTATCCAACCTCTACTGGCTCAGCAGGTCAGTACCCGAGTTGGTTTGAGACGCAACTCACCCGACGGAGGGAATTCTTATCCATCCACCCGAACGCAGTCCCATGAACTAAGATAAACTCAAGATTGACGACTACAATTGATCCTGGTACGAGCACCGTCTAGCGTACTATACGTTCTGACCCACCGAACCCATGTGAAGTCATTTGATTGATCCTGGCGTCAAGCACTAATGGCGGAGCCATTTCGTCGAGATCCACAAACCCTAAATTGTTACGCACAGATCCAGGGGCCAGGACAGGCCAGTCCAACCGTTAAGTCCCGTTAAACCCCGAGTCGTTTCATGAGAATATCCCGAAAATGGGGGTCTGCGAACAGATAAATGAAATACCCTCCATCATGCGGACTTTCAACCACTGCCCCCTCGAGTCCAACACCAATTGGGGTGGCCAGGTGGTACAAGTAACACCTGTGGGCAAGACCCCCCCCCCCAATTTAACGTAGTATGCTACATAACGCACTCGGCCATTACACAGAATCCGGAAATTTATACTGCGATAGGGTAGAGTACGCCAGTTTTAAGGGAGAAGCCCTGTGCTGCGACAGTCTCCCTTGTCACTGAGTTAATCAACCGGCTCAGCCCTCCATTTCACCTGAGTAAAACTAGGGCCCCTTTCGGAGATCTTCCACCATACAGGTCCAGTGACTGGCGCGAAATGGCATTACGTTAGACACCAAGACTTAACCCTTCAATTCGCCGGGACGAATCTAAGGTCCTAGTCAAGAGAGCGCCCCCATCACGTCAAGATCTAATGTCTGGGGGGCGAGGATTCTGGACAAGGATCGAAGAATGTGGTCGCTACACACTCAAGTGAGCGTCGATAAGGGCGTTAGAATCAGGCAAGGAGACAGTCCGTCGCTGGTCTGGTCGCGGTGCCATCTCCAGCGGGGATATGTGAAACGAAAGGAATAATAAATGGGCAATTAGGGCCTCCAAATGAATGGGTTGGTTAGCTCTTGAAGCAAACCCCTCCAATCACGTTGGGGTCACCAATGAATCTATTGAGGGAATGCGAGTGTTATGGGGGAGATTCTACCTCTTAATTTGGGAGACGGCGTTTCGTTCCGAGCCTGCGCACCTGAACTCTTCGGACAGGCGTGGTGAGCTTATCTGCCTGTGACGACAGTGACATGTGTGTTACCATTTTGGAGCGGTCGTTAAACACTGTGTACCTTGTCCTACTTAAACTCGGCGGATACAGTCAGTCAGGAATTTTAAGACTAGTCGTGTCCTCTATATGATACGCTGGTCAAAGTAGCTGCAACAGAGCAAGGCAAGATTCTGGACGAGGAGCTAAGAAGGTGCTAGCTACAGTACAATCACCTTGTGAAATTTGGCCAGAGATAATTCAAAGTGGAAGATTTCAGGAATCTGAGTTTATTTGATTTTATATCGATCTTTCACGAAATAGACTCAAAACTTATATTTCATTTTCAAATTCAATGTTTCATGATAAACATGGTGCTGTGGTTAGCTTCCCTAAAATTTCAAATGGTTCCTTTTCGAATACATGAATGTTCAAATAGTTTATGCAGATGTTATATGTGAACAGAGCTTAAATATCAATTGCTTTTTGAGGTTAGATTTTTGTTTTGACATTCCATTATTTACAAATTGCAAATGTGTTAACTCAATTGAAGCCTCTTAGTGATTTTTAAGTAGACATGTAATGATCAAATATCCCACATCTCAAAAAACATGAAAATATTTAAGAAATCCTCTTTGAACTAATATACCCTTTCAGTTTATTTTTTTAATATAAGTGTCATCGCTACCGGCAAGTGAAAAACGCCAGAAATGTTTTTTTGTTGGTCGAAGAAAGACTTCTTCCGCCGGGGATTGCAAAAAAGTATAGGTACAGGTCGAATTTCGAAAGACCGATTTAACTAATAAAAGCGTTTTCATTCCTGTACGACTTTCAGTTTATTAAGTTTTCTTAAGTACGAATATAAATGACGGATAACTATTTCAACCAGCTCAGTATTAAAAGTTGATTGTAGAAAAGAATTATAAGCGTACCTTTTGATCTCAGACGAGTTCATACGGATTTAATTTCATGAATATTCATCCCTTTCCTGAGTCCTTTGGTACAGTCGAAGAGGTGAAGTGAATAGTGACCCAAAAATGATTGAACATGAAAGCGATCATCGATCATAACGCAAACTCAAGAAAACAAATCTAGCAGAGAATGAAATGTATCCGTTTTTGAATGGAGAGTGGTGTGTATTATTCAGGGTGATATATAAGCCTCATTTATAAAAGCTCAGGGGGTTAGACAGCTGTCGTTTGTCAAGAGGTCGAGGACATACCAGCGGCTCGACGCAGCAAAGTTCATTACGGAACAAATTCAGAGGCATATTTTTGATTCTAACCATCTTATTATACCTAATGTCAGGAGTAGAAATAAGTTGGTGCGGTTTTGACAACAACAGATGTCGCTATTAGATTACTATTCCATTTTTTCGTCTGACAACACCTTCAGTTTGAAATGTCATCATTAGGTTTTCCTTTGCAGTAAAAAAGTTTCTATAGAGTATGGTCCGATTATTTTTCGTTATGAAGTTATTCAAGATTCTATTATTTCCTAATTTTCCTCAATTTTTTCACTACCCACATAGCAAAACTTGAAAGGTACCATCTTAATAAAAATCTAGTGTACACCAAAAAACGGAAAATTCTCTTTAGACTAGGGTGGTTTCCTGGAGGTTTGTATGAAATACTCACTCATTATACGGTAGTCAAGGAAAAAATGATTATAAAATGTTCTTCAGCCATAATCTTTGGTCAACGTTTCCTCCAAATTGCGCCTTATAAACCCCCATGGCAATTATGTGCAAAAACTACTTTATTTATAAAGCTTTTCAATGACGTATAATACATCATGTGTGCCGATAGCTCAGTGATAGCTCACTGGGCTAAGAACCGAAAGGTCCCGGATTTCAAATCATGTTCAAGTAGGAATGTAATTTTCTACTTGTTCGGGTTTCGGTCACTATTTCATTGTTGGGTCGAAAATTAACAGTGCTGTAACCTAAAGTGACGAAAGGTCGCAGTAACAAATATTAACAGCGTGTGTTCGCCAATCTTCGTTCCTGATTAGAAGAGCGATACATCATATTTTCCAAATAATGTTCCACTTTATATTGCAATAATTAATTTTACATAGTTTTCGTTTTATCGATCTAACAAATACCCGATAATCTTTTTGGACTCCTTGTATATTTTTTTTCTTGTTCTATAAAGATGAAAAAGTGAACACTGTTTCTGGATAGTCTCGTTTGTGTCCTGAAGTAATAAATGAAGTGAAATCATCGACACTTAACTGCAGATAGTATCTTCTCTGAAATCCAGCTTTATACATTCCGTAAATTAGATTGATGAAGTCGACTCCAAAGTTCCCCCTAATAGAAAATTGACAAGGCAACAATAGTCCATCGAACGGATATTAATAATCTCTGACACTAATTTCTAATCGATATGGAGTAATGACACCCTCATACAAAGTAATTATCCAATCTGAATATTCAATGAAAATAATCTTTTCTGCAGCGTAGCGTCGAATAATTGAAATTCTATCAGGGATGTTAATAAGTTCGTGCGGTTTTTTGTCGAAAATTGAAGCTTTATTGTAAAGAATTAGTTACACATTAAAAGCTCAAAGTATTGTCAGTCTGGTTGACTTACTCCAAGAGTTCCTCTTCTATTTGTATTGGATCTTCATCGAGCCCTGCCTCTTTTCCTTCATTCTTAAATTTGGGTGGCGCTCTTGGTCGTTGTTTGTCTTCCAAATCGAAATTGCCACTTTTAAATCAGGCAAACTTGATAGAGGGATAGTATAAGGAGGTGTATTGGGACCACTTCTATTCCTAATATTCCTGAATGATTTGGAAGATATAGCAGAGGAAGATGAAAAATTAATCAATTACGTGGACGACACCAACCTATTGGTAGGAGCAAAAGTATACACTGATTCGTGGAGGTACCAACTTCTTCAATAGAACACATGAATGGCTACAGATGAACGAATTGACCCTTAATGTTGAAAAAACCAACCTTATAGTTTTCAGTACTAACTACTACTTTAGAAAATAAGGTTATAAATATTGTAGACAGTACTAAATGTCTGGGTGTATTCATGGACTCATTCATGAATTTTAGAGCACATGTGGAAAATTGAAGTCAGAAATTGATTCAGATTGATTTTGCAATAAGATTATCTAGAAAATACCTGAATGATAAATCATAGAAAATTTTATATTATGCAAATTTTGAATCTAGACTTAGATATGGGATTATTTTTTGAGGAACTAATAGAAATTTAGAAGATATGTTTAAAATACAAAAACGAACAATAAGGGTAATTTTTAAGCTGAAATATAATGAAACTTGTAGAGAATTGTTTTTTTTTTCTTCACAGCCTATGGTTTATACATTTACGAATGTGTTGTATTCTTACATAGGAACAAAGAAAAATTCATTCAGTATAATCACAGTAATAGTTACAATACAAGAACACAAACTTTAAATTTTCCAATTCATAGATTAACTTTCAACGAAAAACACCCGACATATAGTTGTATAAGAATATTTAATCATTTTGCCAAATAACATTAAGAACATAAATAATTTAAGAATCTTCAGAAACAGTAAAATCTTTGATTATAAAACTTGAGCCTTATGAGCTAGGAGATTTTTGTAATGTCACATTAGAGAGCTAACCAATTAATTTTATTTAGACACTATTTCACTTCAGGTGAGTATCTTATCTGTAAAACTTATTTGAAATAAAGAAGTATTATTATTATTATTAAACCACTTCTGATACGTTCGATAAGCTAGAGCGTGCTCACCATACATATTTCGAGAAACAGATTGGGTTATTCTGAAGAAAAAACACAAATTTATTTGATATCTCTAAATTTGACGCACAGTTCAATTCAAAATTTCGGTATTCTACAAAATCAGTTACTATAATGTAATATACGTAGGTAAAAGTGGTAGGAACTATGAAAAAAGACTGAAAGAGCATCTAACTTACTATCGATAGTAACAATCTCAAAATCCCCCATAAATGTCAGAAAGTAATAAAAAGTATTTGTCATAGTACTTGGAGTAAAACCATCCACTACTAAACTAGTGGATTTCTTTACCCCAAACTAAAAATTCAAATTTTTTTTGAAATCTTCTGCAATATGCACTACCTATCCCAAAAATGGCGTAAAAACTTTTTTGTTTTTTTCCACATTTTCGGTTGTAATCTGCGATGATTTTGTCGAAATCGTTTTTGTTGTTCCGTTCATTGTTTATTGCAAATGATAAAAACATAAAATTTTATTCCATATGCTTTTAGATCCGACAAAAAAATTAAGAACATCAGTAGCGTGTATTCCTTCCTTTGGAAGTCTTTTGTTGAAATCTCATAAGTTTTCAATTTATTTGCCGAATTGGCGTCGAAAAAAATCGGCAGAGACATTTTACCTTCCTGTTATAAAGCAGGATTTGAGATAACCCTATTTCTTTGAACTGTTCCGCCTTCTCTGAAATCTCTGAATATTTAAGGGTCGGTTGCTTCTAAAGACGACAAAATTACAGTCTACTATGGGTACTCATTTATGACTCCGACAAGGCATATCAGTTTCATGATAAAAAAAAGAGTATTTATCTTTACAAGCAAATTTCTATGCACCTCTGGACAATACATTTATGATCTTTAAGGGCTACACGATATTTTGGCACCTAATTTATGGATTTTGACTCAATTTAGGCGATACTGATCAGTTATTTAAGGCGTTTTAACAGCTCTTACAATTTTGCTAATTGGAACAAATTTACGACTAGTTGTATATTTAAATTTCAGCAAAAGGAAATTTTTAAATAGGCAAGACATTGATTGACAACGGATCAACTTGTCAACTGGTACCTGTTCTTTATGCATAGCTAAGGTTTGAGATTTTGGTGAAGTCAAACCTCCTGTGGATTATAACTGAAGGAGTTTTTGGTTTATTATTCTGTCAATTTAGGTAGAAAATTATTCGAAAAAATTTTAAACGTACTTGAGTGTTTGCAGTTTACATTTCAGAGTATTAGATTTCAAAAATTCCGTTTCTAAAAATTGGTTCAAATATGTGGAAACATTGAGGAAAGTCTTCAGATGTTCACCAATTCTCTGTAGGAAATTTCTTCCAGTTTCCCTAGAAATGCCTTTGAATATTTTAAGGATACGAGTAAAATATACCAAAGGTATTTCTGACAAAATTGCTAGATACCCCTAAAATAAATATCATTTAAGAACTTCATTGAAAACCTGAGTAAAGTTATTAAAAATAATAAAGAGATTACACATAAAGATGATAAATCGAGAGCAGTTTTCTCAGAAATACCCTTAGTATATTATAAGGATAAGGATAAAATATACCAAAGGCATTTCTGAGAAAATTGCTACATACCTCAAAAAGAAATATCATTTAAGAAATTCATTCAAAACTTTTTCAAACCTGAGTAAATTCATTAAAAATAATGAAGATATTACACATAAACATGATAGATCGAAAACAATTTTTTCAGAATACCTTGAGTATATTTTTAGGATAAGGATAAAATATACCAAAGGCATTTCTGAGAAAATTGCTACATACCTCAAAAATAAATATCAGTTAGGAACTTATTCAAAAGTTGGATCCGTTAATGTTAATTTGTTTAATTCTTATTTACTGTTGAAAGTTTCCTTATTGTCTGTTATTTGAAATAATCGTCTGAGACAATTGCCTTTTTCTCAAAAACGGGTGGAATTAAAATTCAAACAAGAGTACATATATTATTATATTCTAATCAAAATCACTATTAAGTTTCCTGAAAAAAGCTACCACTTAATACCTGGAAATAAGAAAAAAATTATAAAATGTCGAGAAACTATCACGCATATTGAAAGACACTTTACATTTCCCTTAAATGAAACTTGTCGAGACAAACTTTTTTCAGTTTTCACTATGTATTCTAACATCTAGCATCTTCATATGACGAATAAGTGTTTTTGATTTCGTTGAGCGTATAACTGATTTTTTGGTCACTAATATTGAAGACTTCGAATAATATACGCAATATTCAATGGCCATAAATACAGTTATTTATTTATTTTTACGCAATATTCAGACAGATAAATATTTAATGAAAAGTAATGCACAATTCTATTAATCGATCATCAATACAGCTACCGACGCTTTTTCAATGTGCTACATGTTTTGAGAGTTTTTGAAATAATTTATTTAAATATTTAAATATTTCAAATAAATTGGTTTTGGAGAAGATCTTAACATTATGTTGTGTATTTTGAGAAATATTTAGTTTTCATAAATATAAGATCAGAAACAGAACATTTTGTCGCAAGCAGATATGGGCACTACGCCCGTCTGAAGAGTTCGGATGCGCATGCTCAGAACGAAACGCCGCTCATTTGAATATTTATTAATTTTAATTGACAATTTATATTTGTTGGAATTTTTTATTCCATTTGATTTTATTCCTCGCTGTCAGTGAAGCTGATATTTACACACTCAAACGACACGGAGGATGTAAGCCAACAAGTGTGACTAAAGGGTATATCGAGGAAAGCATTGCCAATAAGTTGAAGATTTCAAAAAATATATTTCATCAGAAGAGCTAGTGGCAACTCAAGATCATTCGGGAATGTATATAGAGATTCACAATAGTTTTCGGGAAGAACAAGTAAAATTTAATAAATTTGGTGTTTTGAATTTTTCTAATTTGAATAAGTGTACTTTTAATTTATACTAACTTACAAAGAAACTGCAACACCCAGAAGGAGCTGTTTAAATTTTAATTTTTTCTGGTAAAACATAGATAGTATAGCAAAGAGTAAATGATTGAAATTTGAAGAAAATAAAAACGAAAGGTTTAAAATATTTTTTAATGAATTTGTTAATAATGTGTTGGTCCACCGCGATTATCTATACACTCTCCAGCACGTCTTGGCATTGATTCAATAAGATGGTCTATTTCTTCTTAAGGGATACTATTCTAAGCTACCTGTAGTTCTTGTCTCAGAGCCGCCAAAGTCCGTGGGGGCTGGAGTAAATTTCCAGGCCTTCTACCCATGATGTCCTAAACATGCTCTATGGGCGAAAGATCGGGGGATCTGGGCGGCCATGGCAAAAGATTCACATGGGTCGCTTCAAAAAAGTTTAAACTAACTTTGGCAACATGAGGTCGAGCATTATCTTGCTGAAATATTGGATTCTTGAGCCGGTTAAGCTAAGGGAGAACATATGGCTCCACTATTTCTTGAAGGTAATGCAGCTCTGTCATGTTATCTCGAATAAAGACTAAAGGTGACTTACTTGCATGTGCAATAGCACCCCATACCATAACGCCTACTGTCCGGTGTACATGACGCTCAATATCAAACTGAAGTTCACGTCTTTCTCCCCGACGTCATCTAACCCTTCTTCGGCCATCATGTGCACCCAAGGAGAATCAAAATTTATCAGAACAGACGACTTGACGCCATTCCACATTCCAATATTGACGTTCTCTGCACCACTGTAATCGTTGCCGGCGATGCTCAACCGTCAGAGGTAATACAAGATGGGGTCGATAATGCTGCAGTCCAAAAGACCTCATTCGGCGGTAAACCGTTCGAACAGTTACAGAATGGCCCTCCCCCTTGTCTCTGTACCTTGTCCTGGTGGGGGTGCTTGTCATAACTAGTGTCCTAGTTTCATTTATAAAATGGAGGATATGGTTATGATGCCTAAAGCAGATGACTTGCAATCCAAACTTCCTTACTTTATTTCTTTCTTGCATAATACCATTCCATCATGTTGTTCCACTCCTTTCTTATCCTACCACAAGGCTTGGAATCGTACGGGGAAGCTGCCTTTGATTGACGACCAGAATCTGTGACCCTGCGATCGATTAGAGTTTTGTTATCCTTTCAATGGCGAAGACGATACCCTGCTGAATCTCAGCGTGGGTTTTCCGACCTTCGTCCTCTTATCCGCTGAAGGATCTTAAATGGTTGCTGAAGGAAAAAGGGAGACTACGACGTTTCGAACAAGTTGGGGTACTTGGGAGATTCGTTCTGCTCGCCCCCAAATTTGGCTCCATTTTTAGATTCTGAAGCTCCCGCTGCGGGGTCCTGATTGGTCCTTTGGAGGACAAAGGGAGACTACGACGTTTTGAACAAGTTGGTGGATTTGGGATATTCGCTCTGCTCACCCCTAACTTTGGCCCCATTCGTGGATCCTTAAGCTTATCTTATTAGATGCGGGGTCGGAAGTGGTCCGTTGGAGGGAAAGAGAGATTAAGACGTTTCGACGAGGTTTGGGGAAGATACGCTCTGCTCTCCCCCAACTCTGGCGCCCTTTTGATCCTAAAGCCCAATCCTTTGAGGCTTCGGAGCCTCGCTTTTGGCAGCAAACAGCAACAGCGATCCTGTGGTGCGGGGGATCCATGCTGAGAAGCTGTTATTTGTGTTGATTCGTTGCTTCAATATTTCATAACCATAGAGACACTCTGCTCAAATGACTGAGTGTTGGGATCGGCACGGCGATCTTCTTTCTTGAGCCGGGGAGGTGACTTGTGGGGGTCCTTCACCTAGTTATGCTAGCGCAAAGTTCTCTATAAAACTTCCTTTTTTATTTCTTTCTTTCTCTTTCAACTCATCGGGGGTCTGCTGGAGTGTCAAAACTTGAGCAGGAATCCGGGACAACGGTGATAACAATGTTATTAGAGAGCTCTGCTCACATTTTAACTTGTACAATTCTGAGTTACAGGATGGCCTTGTTCTCCTAAACACTCATCAGCCAAAGATCGAGAGCCAAATCGGTCTCTTAATAGCCATAAGCCTTCGACGTCGATCTTGAACTTCATTTGTGCCCCTTCGACGTCCTGTGCCTACTCTTCTTCAATTTTGGGCATTACCAAACCACGCTTGACAACATTTCATAACAGTAGTTGGATTTCTGTTCGTACGGTTAGCGATTTCTCGAAATGACAACCCCGCCTCCCGTAGAACAATAATTCGACCTCTTTCAAATTCACTTAGCTGGCGATAAATTCCGCGTACACGTGCTCTTGGCATTTTAGCGAAAACTAAACATCGAATTGGGATCTCCTCGAACAGCTGGTTTGTTGTAAAATGTAAAAAATTTGCAAAAAACTACTACATATTTAAGTAACAAAAAATGTTTACTTGAAAAGACCTTCAAGATTTTTTTCTCCAAATTTTAATCATTTACTCCGTGTATACTATCTATGTTTTGCCAAAAAAAATTCAAGCAGCTCCTTCTGGATGTTGCAGTTTCTTTGTCAGTTAGTATATATAACAACGTTTCCAATGACAAATAAACAATTTTTAGTCAAACTGTGATTTTTATTGACAATGACAGTTGTATGTGATAAAACGATTTTGAATATAGTAAAATAGTACCTTATCAGTCAAAATGCGAAAAAATAGTTTCCGATACCGGGAATCGAACCCGAGCCTCCTGGGTGAGAGCCAGGTATCCTAGCCACTAGACCATATCGGACTGCTTTGGATGAAATGATTTTGAGAAATTTCACAGAAAAAAGTTATTAGACAAAAAGTAACTCCATTATATTTATTGGACGTCCTCATTAAAAATTTCATAAACTTCGGTAGTTACAAGATTCAAAGAAAAAACCAATTAAATTAACTCATCGAATGGGACCAACTGTAAAGCTTTTGTCTGACCGCTTGGCACCATCTCAGCTGAACAAATAAGGACAGGTCCCATCTCGTCATACGTCAACCAAATTACAGAGCACGCCATTTAATAGTCATCCGAGATCATTAATTAAGATACCGATGGAAATTAATTATAATTGCACTTTGAACAAATTATTTATTTTACCTACGCTCTGATGGTTTTATGGGTATAATAATGATGGGGTTCCAGGAGTGAAATATGTGGATATTAATTCAGCCTGTTTCCGGCAAATGTCATGTATTTGGGCTGGGTAAATGACCTTGTTGCAAATGGTAATTTGTATTGCGTTTCTGTTCATTTCTGTTTATCGACGTGTTGCAAACTCCAACAGTAGTCTGCCATCATATGCAATTCCCGCTGCCCTTGATAACGCTCTTCCATTGTCCTGATGATCTTTCACCCTGCTTCACACTGAAATCACCCAGACTTTGTGGAAATCGGCCTAAATGCTAGTACGGAAGTGGAATTTCCTGCTCATGTTGCACGACATGGTCGTCAGATTTCCTTTTGTCTAGGAAATTACTCATAACGGAAACAAATGAATTCCAAGCTGAATTTGTAGACTTCGCTTGATGTATTTCGTTCGGGATCACAGAGATTTGGATCATCAGAAGATTTAGATGTGCTGGGTTGTAGCTCTCGTGATTTTAATTGAGGTTGTTGAGCAGAAGATAAGTTAAGATATCGTGAATACCACCGGTCAGGTTACTGGCATGTGAGCATGGCTCTTCCACCAGGTTACTACTCGGCAGTCTCTACAATCTGCCCAGGAAGCAGAAAGGGTTACGCCTTATCATCGCGCATTAGCTAGAACCACTCCGAAGAGTTGAACCCACCAGTTTCGGCTTCAGTCCGAGAAATACACCGTGACTGGAAGCAGCGAACCACTATCCAACCTCTGCTGGCTCTGCAATGTCAGTGCCCGAGTTGTTTTATGACGCAACTCACTTGTCGAAGGGACTTCTTATCCACCCACCCGAACGCAGTGCCATGAACCAAGATAATTTAAGATTTGGTGCCTTAATTTATCCTGGTACGAGCACCGTTAATCCAGCCTAACTGTGTAAAATCTTAGTGACCCGTTTTCTTTTTGCTTGCCAGTGTATTTACTACAACTATAGCAAAAACAATCGGGATTAAACACAATATCTTCTTCACGAAGCCATATCGAAAACAACAAGAAAATATATTTTAGTATCCAATAAAACTTTAAAATCCAAGTAAACATAGTAAATGAGGGTAGTTAGCTAAAACTCAAAATCAAAAGTTGTCAGGGAAAAATTGTTGCCATATTTAAGAAATAAGCGTCAATTTGAGATGAAAACAAATAAAAATCGCGGAAAACAAACAATGTTTTTTGTTACCCAGTGTAGTTAAGGAAGCTATATTGTTGTTGTTGTTGTTGTTGTTATTTTTATTGTTATTGTTATTGTTATTCTTATTATTATTATTATTATTCTAGTTGTTGTTGTTATTGTTCTAATTATTATTTTTATTGTAATTGTTATTCTTATTATTATTATTATTATTCTAGTTGCTGTTGTTGTTGTTCTAATTATTACTATTATTATTTTTATTTTTATTATTATTATTTTTATTATTAGTATTATTTATTATTATTATGCTAATATTTTTATGTTCAGTGATGAAGCTCATTTCCGGTTGAGGGTTTATGTAAACAAACAAAATTGCCATATATGGAATGAAAACAATCCTCAAGAACTTCTGCAGGTTCCATTGCATCCTGAAAAATGCACTGTATGGTGTGCTTTACACGCTGAAGGCATCATCGGTCCACATTTCTTCAAAAAGGATGCTGGAGCTAATGTTGCAGTGAATGGTGCTTGTTAAAGATCGATAATCTATGATTATTTATTTCAAAATTTGAATGGTATCGACCGAGAAGTGTTTTGGTTCCAACGAAATGGTGCTACACCTCATGCTGCTACCGTAACAATTGATTTACTGAAAGATAGATTTAGCGATAACATTATTTCGAGAAATGGTCCAATTAATTGGCCTTTAAGATCATGCGACTAACTCCACTAGATTATTTTCTTTGGGGTTATGTCAAGTGATTGGTTCATCCTGATAAACCAGAAACATTAGACGCCTTGGAAGCCAACATACTTCGTGTAATTGATGAAATAAGGCCTGAAGTATTCGAAAAAGTGGTAAGAATTAGTCGTGGTGGACATATGCCGGGAATTATTTTTAAAACATAAATATCATAAAATTATCTTTCAAATAAAAAAAATTTGGCTGCAGTCTTAATTTAAATGTTTTTTATTTCAATTTAAAGTTCTATCACTCTAAAAAAACATCCGATACTAAAACAACTCATCCTGAAACACATAACGTTATTTTCATTGTAATAATTCCTTGAGTTCATTATTCCAAAAGAATTAACTAAACCGAAAGTGGTAGACTTAATTTGGGTCCATAATAAGTCCATAATTTAAAATATAAGGAAGGGGTTTTTGCTTACGACTATATATTCAATAACGAATTTTTTATCACGTTTCGTAACTCTACTGGCCATTATTCAATTTATCATACCTTGTACAAGACAGATGTAATTACTCTCAAGCAATTTTTTTCACTATGGAAAGTGTTGTTTAATGAGAAAACCTGCAAGGCTACTATTAATGTGAATAATTGACATCAATAAATCTTGTCATGTGTCTATCTATTGGATTGTAATTTATTCAACTTAATAATATTAATAACTCATTTGAAAATACACTGACTAATTGATCGAAATGTATACGGAAATTACTGATGTTATTTATTAAGGCTTATCTCACTTTCAGATATTTCGAAACCGACTATATGTATATATTCAACAGCTTCTTAATCACCTCTAATGTAATTATTTTTAATAAAAGTGGAAGAATTTTTCATCGCTTCATTGACGACCTGACAACCTATTTACATAAATTTGGGAACGACTTTGATGTATTACTTAAGTGTATCTCACTGCTTAAATTGGATTAATCACAAAACTGGATTCAGAGTAAGAGTCCTGGGGTATTTACTTGCTTGTATCGGGTGTTTTTTAGATTTCGATAGTTTTTTCAGATTTTCGATAGGGATAACTGTGATTTGACAGAAGGTAGAAGCCATGTTGCTTTTACATTTCTGTTCAGTAAGCATTGACAAATTATCATGGAAAGACTCCCGCCACAACAACGTTTACAAATTGGAGAAATTTATTTTCAAAATCAGTGTTCTATTCGCCAAACTTATAGAGCACTTCGTGAAATTTATGGTTTGCATAATCGTTCATCAGAGCCGCTTATTCGTCGAACTATCGATAGATTTCGGACTACATTTTCTCTACTCGATGCAACAGCAACAACAAAACAAAGAACTGTACGTACAGAAGAAAATATCGCTACTGAAAGTCGTAGTGTTAATGATGATCCAGATTTGTATATCCGTCGACGTTCACAACAAGTTGGACTCTGTGCATCCACCACATGGAAAATTTTGCGTAAAGATCTTGGTCTATACCCATACAAGATCCAACTGGTTCAAGAACTAAAGCCACTTAACCATAATAAGCGTCGTTTATTTGCTGATTGGTCCCTAGAACAGCTTGAAGTTGATCCACTTTTTTATCGTAAAATTGTGTTTAGTGATGAAGCTCATTTCTGGTTGAACGGCTATGTAAACAAGCTAAATTGCCGTATATGGAGTGAAAACAATCCTCAAGAAGTTCTGCAGGTTCCATTGCATCCTGAAAAATGCACTGTATGGCGTTCTTTATAGTTTCACAGCTTCACAGTTATCCCTATCGAAAGTTCTATCATTCTAAAAAAAGCACCCGATATATTTTAGAGTAATTTCATTTTCACATCTTACACGGGTATAACCGCTTTGAAAAGAATTTTGCATAAAGTAACGAGTAAGGTTTCTAAACTTCATGTAACTAAATGACTCTTAATTGGAAGGTCATGAAGTTACAAGAAATCCTGAAAGGTTCTTAACCACAAGGTACAAATTTTAAATATTCAATAACACGCAAATTCTATAGAATTTGAGATTAAGCTTTTGATGACTACAGTTTTCGAATACTACATGTAACTTGAAGTACCGACCTCAAACATGACAGGGAATATCTTTTTCTGCGGCATAATCCTGATCCTAATCCTGTTAAAAGACCCCGTCATAAATAATCAAACATTTTCGTAACTTCTTTATGACCTTCAGCGAACCGTACTCTCCCTGACATATTGTAGTAGTTCTGTCAATGGGTGGTACCATAAACTTCTCATTAGTCAATAGGTTGTAAATCTGTACTCATAAAAAATATAATGGTCACGAAGGGGTAAACATTTATTTTCGGAAATACACGTTGTTCATTCCTTCCGAAAAATTAGTATAATATGGGTATTAGTTGAAGGTAGTCGGGAATAACTGAAGCATCATTTGCTTGTTGGACAGATGTTATAAATTATATCAGGGATATACAGTTACTGCAGATTGACAATTTCCAAATGCAGCGTCGTGTTGAATGCATTGATCACGGTAATCTTAGGGTTAAATTACGTTAACAATCACTTTAAATACCGTTTAAGCAGAGCGAATCCATTTAAATGATTCGCCGATTCCTTTTCGGTTTTCTGAGAAATGGTTCGTCATATCGAAATAAAGACTTAATTCATAAAAATACTTACTTCATGTCAGGAGTTTCAGCTGTCACCCAATATTGATGTTTTTGGACATATCATTGACAAGACAAAAATTGATCCTCAGAATCGATGTGAACCTGAAACTTATTAGGACTATAAATAAGTTTGTCGTTGTCGAAAATTTATTGTGAAAAATTGGTTTTAAAATAATTAAAACAAATTGTAGAAATTACTATGTTTCTACAATTTTTTTTAATTATGATCAACTACCAAATAGTTACGGCTGAAAAAATTCAGTATCTGATTTTGAAATGTCTTTCAATGGTAAAGCCCTATTTTCGAATCGACATTACTCACGCATGACAGCCACTGTTTATTTGCGACATTCACAGTTGTATTTGTCAATGTCTACCATTGAATCATGGAAAAGTACACACTCCAATAACGTTTACAAATAAGCCAAATTTATTATGAAATATCGGGATCCGTTACTCTAAATTTACGTTCTTTAACTCCAAGGTTTAGTCGTTAGAATTGTCCGGATAAAAGAACAGTTGAACGTTTAGTGAAGAAGTTTTAAACAAATTCCACAGTTCATGATGTTGCAGTGCCAGTGGGACAAAAAATGTAAGAATATTGACCAAAATTTATCGATTTCTCGACTTTCACAAGAACTAGGCATCTCCGAGATGTCTTTGTGGCGAATTTAACGAAAAGACCTTCCATCCAAAACTATTTTAACCCAAGAACTCAAAAAAAACATTTGAAGCGTCGTATACTCAGTAATTGGTACTTAGAAAAATCGGAAATGATGCAGATTTTCATAAGAAAATCATTGTCAGCGATGAGGCTCATTTATGGTTAAATGGTTATGTAACAAGCAAAATCGCCATAACTGGAGGGGTGACAAACCACAAGAACTGCCATTACATTCTGACAAACTTACTGTTTGGTGCGGATTTTATGCTGGAGGAGTCATTGGACTTTTTTTTTTCAACGAATCTCATGAGGCGGCAACTATCAATCGAAATTGTTATCGTTCAATGTTGACTGATTTATTATGGCCTGAATTGGTTCGTCTTGATTTGCAGAACGTGTGGTTCAACAGGACGGTGCCACTTGTGGTACTGCCAATGACACAATGATTTTATTGAAAATAAAACTCGGTGAACCTCAGAAAAAGTTGCTCTGTGGTTAGAGATTTGGGTCAAATGAAGAGGCCATCAATGAAGCAGACACCCACGTTGAAGACCTTGAGAAAACCTTCCATTCAAAGCAGACACAAAAAGCTTGAATGTAGAACTTATTTCTAATAAGCTCGTGCGGTTTTGATAACAGATGTTGCCATTTCATCGAGCCTTGCCTCTAATTCCTCATCCTTAAACTTTGGTAATGCTGCTGGTCATCCTTCGCCTTCCAAATCAAAATTGCCACTTTTAAATCAGGCAAACTACTTGTGACACGTTCGTTCAGCTAGAGCAGCCTCTTTCTTTATATTGAAGTAATGAAGTAAAACTCCTCACAAAAACCAACAAAGTTGACATTTCCCAAGAACCCAGAAACTATGTTATTAACACGTCAGCAGAATGAAAGATTTTGAAAGGAAAGCCTGATGACACTTCAGAATGGAAGTGTTGCCAGATGAGACAATGGAACAATATAACAGTAGCGGCATATATTATCAAGAACGCAGGAACTTACTTTTACTCCTAATAGATTGTACTCTAATGATAAAAAATATATACATATTAATCATCGATCTGCATAACATGAAAACTCGTAATTAGGTCATTTTGAATATCAGAAATAATACTAAAGTTTTTAAGAATCAAACAAACAAATCAATCGATCTTCAACAGAGACCAGAGTTATGAGAGGCACTCCCTTAACTAGAAAATGAAGATTATGAAACTGGTACCAGTTTCAAAATTTCCGCAACATAAATCCTTAAATATTCACCGTTGAAAAAATTCAGATTGACGTGCTCTTTTCAAAGTGGCATTTATTATTGGCGCAATCAACTTTGATTGATGTCCACCTATTTGTAACGTTGGCGAGCTGATTGCCAGCTTGCTTGACTGCATGTCAGCCAGCCTTTGGCCTTGTTTTGAGGAATAAATCATATTCAATCTTTCATTATTCCAATGGCATGCACATGGTTCCAGAAAATACGACTTGTTGATTAAGTGACTGATAAATATGGTGTATAAGTTTTATGCTGTATGCCGGCTTGATAATTTGAAATTAATCATGTTATAACGCTCGATTCTTAATGGATCAGAGGTGTGGATTAATGGTCATTAAGAATGAAAGTTTAATTGACAGAATTCCTCCAATTAGTACATTTTATAATCGATTCAATTATCACCACCAGGAAATTCAAGGGAACCTATTTTATATGTGAAAGGGTTTGCCTGTTCCAAACACAAATAGACATTACTCTTAGAAGTGAAAATAAGTTCAATCGGTTTTGATGATTTATCGGGTGTTTTTTTTAGAGTGATCGAACTTTCGATAGGGATAACTGTGATTTGACAGAAGGTCGAAGCCATGTTGTTTTGAAATTTCTGTTCAGTAAGCATTGACAAATTATAATGGGAAGATTCACGCCGCAACAACATTTACAAGTTGTTGAAATTTATTTTTCAAAATCAGTGTTCTATTCGCCAAACTTATAGAAGAGCACTTCGTGAAATGTATGGTTTATATAATCGTCCATCAGAGCAGCTTAGTCGTCGAACTATCCATAGACTTCGGACAACATTTTCTCTACTCGATGCAACAGCAACAACAATAAGACAAAGAACTGTACGTACAGAACAAAATATCGCTGCTGTAAGTCATAGTGTTAATGATGATCCAGATTTGTCTATTCGTCGACGTTCACAACAAGTTGGACTCTGTGCATCCACGACATGAAAAATTTTGCGTAAAGATCTTGATCTATACCTATACAAGATCCAACTAAAGCTACTTGACCATACTAAGCGTCGTTTATTTGCTGATTGCGCCCTTGAATAGCTTGAAGTTGATCCACTATTTTATCGTAAAATTGTGTTTAATGATGAAGCTCATTTCAGGTTGAAAGGCCATGTAAAAAACCAAAATTGGCATATATGGAGTGAACACAATCCTCCAGAAGTTCTGCAGGTTTCATTGCATCCTAAAAGAGCACTGGTGAGCTTTACACGCTGGAGGCATCATTGGTCCATATTTCTTTAAAAATGATGCTGGAGCTAATATTACAGTGAATGGTGCTCGTTATCGTGACTATAGTCAATGATTATTTGTTTCAAAATTTGAATGGTATCAACCCAGAAGTGTTTTGGTTCCAAGAAGATGATGCTACACCTAATGCTGGTACCGTAACAATTGATTTATTGAAAGAAAGATTTGGCGATAACATTATTTCGAGAAATGGTCTGATTAATTAGCCTCCAAGATCATGCGACATAACTCCACTGGATTATTTTCTTTGGAGTTATGTCAAGTCATTGGTTTATGCTGATAAACAAGAAACAATAGACGCTTTGGAAGCCAACATAACTCGTGTTATTGATGAAATAAGGCCTGAAATACTCGAAAAGTGATCTGGTCGAATGCGGTTCCCCAGAGCTAGTCGTGGTGGACATATGCCGGAATTTATTTTCAAAACATAAATGATATAAAATTATTTTTCGAATAAGAAGAAATTTGGTTTCAATCTTAATTTAAATGTGTTTTATTTCAATTTAAAGTTCTATCACTCTAAAAAAACACGGGTTAAGTTTTAATTACGAGGGAAGTTTGATATTCAATTTCAATGCCCTATATCTTTCTCCACAGCAACATTTCATTGAGGCATATTTGGTCCAATCGTCATATTTGAGTCCAAATAATCTGTCCTTTACCTATTTTCCAATAGATATGATTCACATTTATATAAATAGAAAGCCAAACTGACTGAAACTCGTTTATTCTTAACCTAGTCAGAAGACGACTTTTGTTTCCCATTGTCACAGGCGACCACGGGTAAAACCAAAGGAATTTTTTCATTTCGAGAGCCGAAAACCATGAATTTTCCCAGAGATGGGAGACAAAAACCGCAGACAACGAATTTTGGCCATAACTCTTCACCTGAATGCCCCTGTCTATATCTTCTTCTGGCAAAAAACGGCCGTAGTTGCCTAAACGATTTCAAATTAATGTAATTCAGAATTCTGAAGAGAACCAATGATTTATCTATCCGCGACACAGAGCAATGCGAAACGTTCGTCGGCTACCTCAAAGCCAATAATTGGACCGCGCTCAAGAAGTTGGCCAGTGCAAAAAACCACAGCATACTGGATGGTATAAATAATTCTCAACCATACAACGTCAAGCATGGGTTGATTTATCGGCGAAGTTTTCCAGACAGTGATGAAAGTGGCGGTGTATAAACAATCAAAGGGCTGCTGGTGCCGACCGTGGGTTTTCACGGATGCCAGGATTGGATTAGACCCATGGGATATGATTGTAAAACTGGAACACGTTTTGGTGAAAAACGACCATGAACGTAAGTGGCAAGCAAAATCATACTTTCGTTTTTTCTATTATTTTCCACACTCATACTTTAGAACCACCAAATAAGGCACTAACGTTCTTGTTACTTCATACCTAAATACTAAATTTAGACTGGATGGAATTTAAACTTTTGAAACTATTGGGTGTTTTTTTTAGAGTGATAGAACTTTCGATAGGGATAACTGTGATTTGACAGAAGGAAGAAGACATGTTGTTTTGACATTTCTGTTCAGCAAGCACTGACAAATTATTATGCAAAGACTCACGTCGCAACAACTTTCACAAATTGTTGAAATTTATTTTCAAAATCATTGTTCTATTCGCCAAACTTAAATAGCACTTCGTGAAATTTATGGTTTACATAATCGTCCATCAGAGCAGCTTATTCGTCGAACTATCGATAGATTTCGGACATTTCCTCTACTCAATGCAACAACAACAAGACAAAGAACTGTACGTACAGAAGAAAATATCGCTGCTGCAAGTCATAATGTTAATGATAATGCAGATTTATCTATTCGTCGACGTTCACAATAAGTTGGACTCTGTGCATCCACCACATGGAAAATTTTGCATAAAGATCTTGGTCTACACACATACAAGATCCAACTGGTTCAAGAACTAAAGCCACTTGACCATAATAAGCGTCGTTTGTTTGCTGAGTGGGCCCTAGAACGGCTTGAAGTTGATCCACTTTTTTATCGTGAAATTGTGTTTAGTGATAAAGCTCATTTCTGGTTGAACGGCTGTGTAAACAAGCAAAATTGCCGTATATGGAGTGAAAACAATCCTGAAGAAGTTCTGCAGGTTCCGTTGGATTCTGAAAAATGCACTTTATGGTGTCGTTTACACGCTGAAGGCATCATCGGCCCATATTCCTTTAGAAACGATGCTGGAGCTAATGTTACAGTGAATGGTGCTCTTTACAGATCGATGATCAATTATTATTCATTTCAAAATTTGAAGGGTATCGACCCAGAAGTGTTTTGATGCTATACCTCATGCTGCTACCGTAACAATTGATTTATTGAAAAAAAGATTTGGCGATAACATTATTTCGAGCAAGGGTACTATTAATTGGCATCCAAGATCATGCGACATAACTCCACTGAATTATTTTCTTTGAGGTTATGTCAAGTCATCGGTTTATGCTGATAAACCAGAAATAATAAACGCCTTGGAAGCCAACATAACTCGTGTTATTGATTAAATAAGACCTGAATTACTCGAAAAAGTGGTCCAAAATTGGTCTGGTCGAATGCGGTTCCTCAGAGCTAGTCATGGTGAACATATGCCCGAAATTATTTTCAAAACATAAATGTCATCAAATTATCTTTCAAATAAAAAAAAATTGGCTTCAATCTTAATTTAAATGTGTTTTATTTCAATTTAAATCTTGAATGGTGGAGGTCCTCACTTGATGGAAATCCATTTTCATTTAATTTAAAAGGAATTAAATAAAAACATATTTAATAAAATTTCCACATTTATTGTGTTTCAACAATATTGTAACACTACATTTGCAACAATTGTTTCGCCAAATTCTTGGCTTCTTCAGGCGAGTTCGATGTTAAACTACTCTAAAAATGTATTTTTTCTCCTTATATATTTCTCAAGAATGAAGAGGGGGGAACGGTATTCTAAATGCTTCTGGGAATTTTTATGGCATGTTTATCAATGGTGATCTGTTGACATCGGTTTGCTCATTAAGTAAGATACTCTGCCTGTTATATCTGTTAATTTCCATTGCTTCTAGAATATTAAGTCTTCTACTTTTGTTTTCTATGTGTAGAATTTTGTAGTTTGAATCAAACATATGTCCCTCGTCTAAAAGATGGTTCGCATAAGTTGAGTTCTGTTTTTTATTCAGGAAACTACTCAAATGTTCTTTAATCCTATTCTTGAAGTTCCTTCCTGTTTGTCCAATATATACTTTCTGGCATGAACCACAATTCAACTTATATACTGCCGATTTTTTGTTTTTATCTAATTTGTCTTTATTATTTTTGATTAAATTACTTAATGTATTATTGGTTTTGAATGCTATATTGAAATTCCGTTCGTTTTTCAAAAAATTTGCTACTTCTATTGATTTTTTACCTGTGTAATTTAGTGTTATATATCTATTCTGTTCTATTTTTTCGATTTTAGGGTATATTAATGTTCCCAGAAGCATTTAGAATACCGTTCCCCCCTCTTCCATCTTGAGAAATATATAAGGAGAAAAAATAAATTTTTAGAGTAGTTTAACATCGAACTCGCCTGAAGAAGCCAAGAATTTGGCGAAACAATTGTTGCAAATGTAGTGTTACAATATTGTTGAAACACAATAAATGTGGAAATTTTATTAAATATGTTTTTATTTAATCCATTTTAAATTAAATTTCAATTTAAAGTTCTATCACTTAAAAAAAACACCCGATATCTCGATTGTATTCTCTGTGTTTTTCTATGATCATTTGCATAGTGAATATTCCATTTATTGCTGAGCGACCTTTTGTGAAACCCAGTTGTCCTTCTTCCAGTAATTTTTCTACGATAATTTTCAGTCTGTTATTCAGTATTCTGGCATATATATAGGAGCCCCTTCTTTTATATTGAAGTAATGAAGTAAAACGCTAAAAACAGATTATGCACACAGAAAATATGTTGTTTACACTGTGGGTGTTGCCAGATGAAACAATGGAATAAGAAACAAGTAGCGACATATGAAATCAAAACCGCACGAACTTTTGATTCATTAAGTCGAAAAAAATTTCCTTATTTAGTGACGTGTTGAAACCACCAAGTTTCCCTTGCCTGGTCATTCTGAAACCTTCTGTATGTAGCAATCTTTCTCCACGTCGGGCGAAAGACGTCGCCTGAGCCATAATGAGACCGTTTTGGTCCAGCGGTGTAGGTTATCGTTTCTATCGACAGGGCAATCAGAACAGGCAATCAAAAAGTTGAAGTCGACTTAAACCGCCGCGCAAAACGACCGCTGTAGATGTCGAGATGTAAATAAAACGCATTCTCCGACGGCTACTTCGCATTTTTATGCTCTCGCAACTTCTATGCACACCAAATAACCTGTTTTCGCTACCAGTCGTGTCTTCATTAAATGAAGAGGTACATTTTTCGAGAGAGAGCTGCAATAAGAATCTGGATATTTTATGGTGCACTCGTACTCAATCTTCGATGAATGACGGCTAGTATAAACGGTGAAAGTGATCATGGATTATTTATTTACAAAGGAACACATACAGGTAATTCTAATGATGTGCTCATTGATCAAACCATTGTGTTCCTCCTAAAGAATAAGACACTCATTTAGGATCCTAATTCTTTAATAAATTTAACAATCGTCAGCGAAAAAGAAAATTTACAATTCTTGATTTAATTTATGTATATTATATAAACAATAAGAGACCCAAATGGGAGCCTTGGGGTACACCAGAAGGTGCTTAAAATTATCGCGACTTAAATCCCTTCACTGTTTTGTTAAGCAATATTTAGCAGATCAGCAATATAAAATCCAATTGAGATTATGATTAAAGCTTCGAACTTCATTAATAAACACCATTTTATGTTACTTTCTATTTATTTTTCAGAGCTGGAAAAACCACCAAGTCCCACGAGAATAAACCTAATAAGGTCGATGAATCTGTCTGGTCATTCAATAAATTCTCTAAATTTCACGGTTTATTTATAAAGTTTAGCTTCAGAACCTTATTTTTCATATGCAAAATCTTGAAACGCTTATCAAAATCATCTTATCATTATAGTACGTCTAGAAAGTATCCGGAAAAAACAAAGCTCAATTGTAATTATTTAGTATCTTTTTATTCTTGATTTAGAAAATTTTAACAAAGTATTCTTTTTTACTTACACATTCTCCATTTAACTGTAAACACTTGACTAAACGTCGAGGTACACCCGAAACAACATCACCTCCATAATTTTCGGTGATGGTAGTCCAGAATTTTAAAACTGACTGAATCAAATCATATTTTTTTCGTGACGCTGCTCGTTCAACTTCAATCTTCATAAGTCCTCATATGTTTTCAATGGGACTAAGATCTGGTGAAGCTGCTGGCCATTAAATGGTTGTCACTTGGTGTTCTTGCATCCAGGCTTGAGTATAGGCCGAAGTATGGCATCTAGAATTATCCTGCTAAAAACGCCAACCCTCTGGATATAAAGCATGTGCTCAAGGAGAAAATGGTTTAGAATGCCACAATATTTTTCACTATTAATGGCACCATCAACTATATAGAGAGGCGTAGCATCATGCTGAGATATTGCTCCCCTTTTGGATAGAAATTTGGATTGTGTCGTCCTTTATTGTGACCAATAAAGCGTTTAAATTGTTTCCTTTAATCTTCCTGAAACTGGTCTATGCCTCATATCTATGCCATTTTTCATCCTCTTCATTGTCTCATATACCGCACTTTTTCCCAGTTCAGTCAATTGCACTAACTTTTTAACGTTTCGAAATCCTTCCCTATACTAATATTCTACCTGTTTTTTATCTGCACAACCTACTTTATACATTACTTTTGTCTCAGAATGTTACCAATAAGAAGTACTACTCTGTCAAGAAAGTACCGGGAATTTTCAATTAAAACAACATTTTTACATTTAATCGTCAAAATTTATTGGGTCGCCATCAAAATAGGCTCCATTTGCTCCAATACATCTATGCCAACGGCACTTCCAATTATCGAAACATTTTTTATAGGCGCTTTCCGGGATGGACTTTAGCTCTCGCGCCGAATTTTGTTTTATGGCTTCAATCGACTCAAAACGGGTGCCACGAAGGGGCAATTTTAGTTTTGGGAAGAGGAAAAAGTCGCAGGGAGCCAAATCCGGCGAATACGGTGGTTGCTGAAGCACGTTTGTTGAGTTTTTGGCGAGAAAGTCAGTCACAATCGTAGCTCGGTGAGAAGGCGCGTTATCGTCATGCAAAATCCATGAGTTGTTCGCCCACAAATTTGGCCGCTTCTTACGGATACGCTCACGCAAACGTTTCATAACGCCTAGGTAATACTCCTTGTTTACCGTCTGACCCTCTGGAACGAATTCGTAGTGCACCACGCCACGGATATCGAAGAAAACAATGAGCATCACCTTCATTTACGAGCGGTTTTGGCGTGGTTTTTTCGGTTTCGGCTCATTTGTTGCCACCCATTCCGATGATTGCTGGCTTGTTTGCATATCGTACTCGTAGACCCAGCTCTCATCACCAGTTATAATGCGTTCCATGAATGTAGAATCGGAATTACAGCGATCCAGCATGTCTGAAGCAACCTGTTCGCGATGACGTTTTTGAAGAAAATTCAGGTCTTTCGGTACGAGTCGTGCGGCCACCTTTCTCATGCCCAAAATATCAATCAAAATCGTACGTGCGGACTCGTGGGATATCTTAAGATCATGTGCTATCTCTCTCAAGCTGGTACAACGGTTTTCCAGCACCCTTTCCTTAATTTTATCGACGTTATCTTCGATCGAAGCCGTCGATGGGCGTCCGGTCTTCGACCACTTCACGACCGTCCTTGAAGGCTCTGTACCACTGATATGCACGAGTTTTCGATAGAGCATTATCACCAAAGGCCTTTTGCAACATTTTCAATGCATCGGCACACAAAAATTCATTTGCAACACAAAACTTTAAACAAATTCTTTAGTCAACGTAATCACCCATAGTAAAAATCGGCACGTACTCTGACATCGACTGACTTAATCAGCTGTTGCCAACACACTAGTTGCCAGATCCCGCTCAAACTTGGCATAGTAATTAAGGACAGTGGTACCAACCTAGGAAAAAAAATTGTTACCTGCCTCATTGCCCCGCCAGATTTAAATCGATAATTCCCGGTACTTTCTTGACAGAATGTATATCAAAATTATGAAAATTATTTTACTCACGATATATTTCGTAAATAGCATTTTCATACTATTTTCGGGCAATCTTACTGTCTATTATTAATGCCGAAAAATCATTATTATTTGCTATTTGTTTTCAAATGAATTAGTTCGTCTGATAACCTTTTCCAAATATATTTAATAAAATAGAATAGAAAGGCCTTTTACTTGATAGAAGAAATATAACAAAATTTGAATATTAAAACATATTGAAATAGGTTAGTTTTTTGATTTTGATATTTGGAATATTAAATGAGGACTGAAGACGGGATTGCTTAGAATAATATTTGTTTTTTGAAGATATAGTGCACTTTTTTAGAGATTTTTGAAATAACTTATTCGAATATTTAAATATATTAAATATTTCAAATAAATTATATTCTTTGAGAAGTCCTTTAAGTGTGTTCATGTTTTTAAAAGGCAATTGGTGTTCTTAAAGGTAAGACCATAAACAAAATTTTGTCTCCTTTAAATATTTATTTATTAATTTTAATTACTTTCGTATATCTGTTGGGTTATTTATTCCATTTGACATTATATATTGAGTTTTGATTATATACGTCTATTGAATGTAAGCAGTGCTTGTTGTAGACATAAATTTAATTCTAAAAGTTTTTGAATAAAAATTTTCTGAAATTAAAATTGTAGAAGACAAACATATTTCAATATGTTTTAATATTCAAATTTTCAAATATATTTAATAAGGTAACAGGTATGGTACCAAAAAGTTCTTCGAATCAGGATAGTGCAACATACATGTGCATAGGAGTTCAAAACTCAAATAAGCCTGAATAGGTTTTGTGGGTCGCTGGGACAGAAATACACGTATTTCGAAGCTTCTTGGCTTCAATCATCAGTACGCTGTAACTGCACCTGTGATTGCCTTACATATGATCACTAATATTTCATCAGTATCAAACCTTTGTTGTTTTATTAAGAATTCTTTCATATTCTTTCATTTTTAATGAAAGACTATCACTTTATGTTGAAATTGTGAAAATATAATTCTGCTGAAATTCCTGCATAATGAAAAAATTGTTCAAAAGAAAACAAGACGTTTCAAAGTTATAGCAAAGGGCGTATGAACGTTCAAAAAATTAAGGAAATTATAAATTAGTACTAAAACAAAAGAATGATATTCCAAAATATATAAATGCGTTCCAAATTTTTTGTTGGAGACTATATAATTCCGCTCTGGAACCATGAGTCGGCCTCCTTTATTCTTTTGAGTTACGGCCAACTACGATGTTTATATTATAGCCTGCCCTGTTACAGCTGTCATAACTTTTATAAACTTGTCTTGTATATTTTACCTGCCACAAGATATCGGCACTCTCTGACAGCCTAACATTCTGCAAAGTGTTGATATTTTATCAGCAACATCTAAAACCGACCAAGCTACCAATCAAATTTCAATGACGTTTTACATCAGTCATCGATAGTCATTTCCGTCTGTTGTTTTCGTAAATGGATTGATTGAAAGGTTTTGATACCTACTGTAAACAAGGAAGATGTTCGAGTGTATCTAGACAACTGGATGAAAGGCAACTATTTGAAGTACTCTTGTAGAAAGGTTCAAAAGTTGAAAAATGGTGACGTAGAACCGAAAACTTTGGAGCTTTTGTTCAACTGTCCGATGATACAAAGAAAGAGATCACAAGGTGTTAAATCACACGACCTGGGACGATAATTAACTGGACCATTTCTTGTGATAATTTTATCACCAAATTTTATATTCAATAAATCGATCGTTGAGGTGGCTTTTTGGCACCATCTTGTAGAACCCACATAACTTCCAGATCATTCTCAACAACAGCAGGAAAAAAATTAATTGAACATTGTTCTGTATTGTTTTGCATTAACTCCTTGACTATTTTCTTCAAAGAATTATAGACCAAGACTCCTCTAAACAGTTTCGTCACGCCAAACTCTGTAATTCTGTTTGTTTACATAACCATTCAACCAAAAATGATCTTCATTACTGAATAAAATTTTTCGATAAAATTATTCATCATTTTCAAGTTGCTCAAGAGCAAAATCAGAAAACAAGCGACGTTTAGGTGATCAAATGGCTTCAGTTCTTGAACCAGTTGAATTCTGTGATGTCGATCCAAATATTTTCTTAAAATTCGCCAAATCGTCGTTTGAAAAACATTTATTTGTTGAGAACGACGTGGAATCGATTGCGTGTATTTCTTCAACCTACTGGTACTTTTGTATCGTGTAAAGAAAATTCACTTTACAATTTGTCTACAATACGACTAATAGTGAATCCATTTACTGGATAATGTCATCCATAAATTTTGAAGTTTTCACATATTAATACTGATTTTGATGAAATAATTTAACAATTTCTAAACGTTGTTGAAGCTTGTATCTACTCATGATTAAATGACATAACCGAATCAACACATAAGACATGAGAGGTGTCAAAAGTAATATACAGTTTGCCAACATAACCGTGTTAAATTTCTATTGGAAAACCTGTTATAATAATTGTTATATATAATATTAATTCAAGAGCACGAGGATTTCTATAGGTCGAATAACAAACTGGCATAATGCTAGCCATAAATACTACCCAACTCTTCCAGAGTCACAAATTCCTGAAAAATTTACTTGCTTCAAAGTTTGGGCTTCAAGTTTTACAATTGTGTGATTTTTGTTATAAAGTTCATTACTGACAGCGCTCGTCTTTGAACCTGATTTAAAGAAGAGTTATTTAGATCTAATTGAGTGCTATTTATTTGTCTGTATTAATTTATCTGTAGTTGCAGCTTTAACACATAACTTTTACTTTTTATATGCAAAATTTCAAAATAATGGTTGAAAGTATATGCCGTAACTAACAAATGTTATTTTAGAATGCTCTAATATTCGTACTAACCAAAATTACGCAGGGTGTTCAATGTATTTCCGGTAACGAGGCGATTTGCTAATAATGTGAGTTATTTAACTATCTCATTTACTGACATAACCTTTATTCTCATAATAAATGCAATCATACAAATGAAAAGAGGAAACCGTCAAAAAATATCACAACTTCAACAAGATCTGAAAGAATATTCCATAAATTCTCTAATCGAATATGGTTTTATATCTATTATACAATAATTTTAGTTATTTCGATTTTGAATTTTCTTATATTGGATACATCGATGAACTCCTTAGTTAGTACATTGAGCAATCTTATACACATATATTTGTGTTTCTTTCAGTAAGTGTCAAGGAATGCCTCGGAAAGTTGTATGGAACAGTACGTCTTGTGTAGTTTTTATTCAACAGATCTTTAAAATATTGGGGATGTTTTCTCACAAATAGCAGACATTCTAAAACATATAGTCCCGGAAGTGTGAGCATGGAATTATTTCTAAAATGACCTCTGCATGATTCTTTATATTTCAATCCTATTATTGCCCTCAAGGCGTATTTCTGCAGAAATACATTTATATCACTGTTTTCCGCCCCATGAAACAAGATCGTACCTCAGAGGTGAAACGAAATTTGCATAATAAAATGTTTTCAAAAGTTCCATATCCACTCTCCGTGACAATACCCTGATCATGTACAAAACTTTATTGAGCTTTTTGCTGATCTGACACATGATCATTCCATTTCAGGAGACAATCAATCGAAGAAATTCCGACGATGACAAAAATCTGAGCTGGGTGGTACCCAGAAGAGTAATTGAATGAGGATACATATTTTTAGACTGAAGTGTTCCAAAAATCACACACTCAGTCTTACTGACATTGATAAGTAACTCATTTTGAGTGCACCAATGCTGTACTGAAGCGAAGACTAATCTAATTTGCTCAATACTCGAATTAAAATTCCTGCTACGCAGCAAACAACAAGAGGTCGACGAGTTCATTGATGTATATCAGAAATAAAAAGGGTCTCAGATTACTTCCTTGGGGAACTCCTACGTTGACATATTTATCATCTGACATAAAAACTAGTCTCTCACTATCAATACAAACCCACTGAACTCGATCAGACAAGTATCCCCTGAGCAACTCCAGCTGATAATCGCGATTACCACATAAAGAGAGTTTCTTCAAAATGCATTCATGATTCCCGCTATCGAATGCCTTAGATAAATCTAAAAAACCCAACCGGCACTTCATCACTCTCCAAAGCATCAACAATATCACATAATAATTCATACATATAGATAGTGAAAGTTATGACTTAAAACCTGTTAGAGTCACCATAGTTAAATAAATACAACAAATTTGGAATAGAACTCAACGAAAAATTAGATCTAAATAATTACCCTTTCTTAAATATAGTCAGAAGAACTGGAATTTCTTTAGATTTTAGTGCTCAATAAATACTCCAATATAAATAGAAAATAGATTTTGACAACAAAATTAGGTATTCTAAAATGTGAGATACCACCTTCCTGAAGATGCTACTGTGTTAGCGAGACGATCGTTGTATTATGTTAATAATAGAAAAAAATCTGGGAAAATCAAAATAACTATATTTGACATTAGTTAATATGGATTTTGATCAAGTAAAGAATAATTCCATTAAATATATTTTTTATGAACGGAAATAAAAAAGAGCTTTCCAAGTTCTATGTGGAGTACGTTTTAGGAATGAAATTTGTAATTTATGAATATCCAATCGAATGAATCAGATGATGTTTGATGTTCACAGTCAATATTTTATTTTTCTTTTGTATTCTTTATTGTCGCACATGTGTTCTTAATTCTATACGTCTATAAAAAGGAACAGTGTGTCTAGGACATCTTATTTAATTCAATTTTAATAAGTTTTTAAGAGAATTTTTGGATTGTTCCTGGAAGTTGTACCAGTTAATGACTAAAATATTTGTAGAAACCCTTCCAAGAATTTTTTAATTTATAAAAACAAACTGTCAAGTGGGCGAAGCTCGCGGAAACTAATATAGGCCAAATAACCAATAAAATGGTACAATAAATACGACCCCAACTCTCGAGGATCGCAGCGACCCTAATTCCCGAGAAATTTCCTCGTCCCAATCTTTTTGTAGGGCATTATAACCATGAAAGAAACTCATAACTGAGGCCCGTACACAGTCGAGCCATCCATCTCGCTTTTATGCCCTCCCAAATTTATTATTCTATTTACCTTGCTACTGATTACGCTTTCCAAGATCGTTCCGACATGTCGGCAAAGATCAAAGGCACCAGAAGATTTTGTCATTGTCGCTCGTCGTCATGGGTGGCACTCCTGGCACCGTCGACATGGGGACTTGAAACGTGGCTGCTTTGGCGCTTTGTCATGCTGGTGCGAGCTGGTCTCCGATGGAAATGAAACATTATACCAGAGGCTGGGATTAAAGAGTAACAAGCATCTCACGATTTGTACGCAGATACTTTTGTCCGTTTAATGCGTTGGCATTGTGGGTAACGATGTCGATCCTTGTTCTTGCAGGTGCAGAGATTATTATTTCCGATGTTGAGGCGAGATTAGAACATTTGTATGCATGGAAAAGATAAGTACCTAAGTGTCGGTTCCGTCATTTTTAAAGATAAGAAAGTGACAAGAGGATAACGACATCAAAGCAAAATGGGCCATTGACGTAAAGTACCGTGGCGATAATTAATTCAAAATTGTATGAAGCACCTTAAATTTCACTTAAGAACTCATAAACTCCTGTTGTATAGTCTGTCTAGAAAGTATGCGAAAAAAACAAAGCTCAACTGTAATTTTTTAGTATATTTTTGATTCTTGAATTAGAAAATATTAACAGAATATTCATCTTATTTACTTATACAAACTCCACTTGACTGTAAAAACTTGACTAAACGTCGAGGTACACCCGAAACAAGATCAACTCTATAATTCTCGGTGATGGTAGTCGAGGACTGTAAAACTGAATGAATTAAATCATCTTCATTTCATGGCGCTGCTCGTTCAACTCAAATCATCATTAGTCCCAATAAGTTTTCAATGGGACTAAGATTTGGTGAAGCTGCTGGCCATAAAATGGTTATCACTTGGTGTTTTTGCATCCAAGCTATTAATGGTACCATCAACTATACAGAGAGGCCTAGCACTCCGCAGACATTGTAGATACTTCGTTCGAAAGCAGGCTACCTGAACTTTCAGTTGTATACCTCAAGTTCTCCTGTTCCCAAAAAAAAATTTTAAAAATGGGTGATTTTTTAAACGGATCATCCTGTAAATTTTCATATATTTTCAATGGCCTTCAAAATCTCTGTTACGACGCAAAGTATCAGAGAAAATTTTTTGAAATTAATACTGTAGAATACTGACAGATTAATCCAACGGTACATAATTCATTCAGAGAAAACTGCAAAAAATTAGGGAACAGTAGTTGGCTAAAAGTTCTACCGCTTGCCAGAAGAAATCGAACTGAAAGTTTTGCCTAGTCATAATTACTAAATCACCAGTGATGTATGTTATCGATTGTCAAAAATAAAAGACTTAACTCTTTTTTAATTGTCCTTTTTCGATTATTTCAACTGTAACATTCTGTATTTCTTTTCACGATAATGTAGAGAATAGAATGACTCCCATTTTCTCAGAAGTTACCTAAGGGCTATTTTCCAGACAATACCTGGATCAATTCTCTGAAATTTTTACGAATTTAAAAATTTTCTAACTTTTTTTGGAAGCGCAACGCACTAGATTTGGCTCCATTACGTACAGTCAATTTTGGAAAACTCTTTGTGGAAAATATATATATCCGGAGAAAAAATTTCCAATACGAGAGTATATTAACAAAGAGTGATATATTGAATGTGTAATAATCGAAAAATAATTATTTTTTAATTATCAAGATAAGACCGAGTTGTCTGATGATGGTAAAGTTCACTTCCCGAAACTCGAGTCACAAGGAAATGTGTAATATATATTTTTATTGGTAGTAAAACATAGCAATTTCTACAATTTGTTTTAATTATGAGCAACTACCAAATAGTAACGGCTGAAACAATTCAGTATCTAAAAATTTACTCGTAAGGGTTTTTCTCTATATATCTCTAGAAAGTTAATCTAAAAAATCTGCTAATTTTTTTGTGAAATCAAATTGAATAAGATGTAAAATTAAACAAAATGAATTACTACGTAATAATTTCAGTAAATATCTTACGATATTTTTATATTTTACGTTATACATTTTGTAAAAGAAGCACTGACAAATTAAAAATGTTTTCATTTGAAATATCAAAATCAGAAGTTAGCGAACTAATTCAACGTTACTCACATTATCCGAATACAATATTTTAAATGTCCATATGGACATATTTTTATAAATTTTCAGAGCAGAGCTCCTTTGACAAAATGTATATCCTAAGATATAAAAATATCGTAATGGTAGTATATAGTAATTCACTTTATTTATATAATGTTAATAAAAGCCTTCAATAGTAAAACTCATTTCACTTTAATATTCAATTATCTAAATGTCTTAGAATTATGTTTCTTTTCATAGACATTATATTAACAAAAGAGTGATACTGAAAGGTTTTAGCCGTTAATATTTGGTAGTTGATAATTTGAACAAGTTTTAAGAAACTACTATGTTCTACTACCAATAATTTTATTGGTAGTATGTTTTATAACCAATAAATTTATTGGTAGTAAAACATAGTAGCTGTGCTTATAAGACATTGATTCTAAATGTTTCTTGAATAAACATTTTTTGAAATTAAAACTGTAGAATACTGAAAGATTAAATCTGTTTTGATATTAAAATTTTGTTATATTCCTTCTATCAAGTAAAAAGCCTTTTCCTATTATTTTATTTTTAACATAAAAGAGTGATATATTGAATGAATAATATTTATTTTTTAATGATCAAGTTAAGATCTAATTGATCAACTATATCGACAAAAAATATTGCTTACTCCTTAATTTTCACAAATATAAATGAAAATTTACCTGCATGGTTTTTTCTCTAGATATCTTTAGAAAGCTAATCAAAGAAATCTCCTAATTTTTTTATGAAATCAAATTATATGAGATGTAAAATTAAACAAGATGAATTACTACGTAATACTTTCAGTAAATATCTTACGATATTTTTATATATTACGTTACACATTTTGTCAAAGAAGCACTTTTCTAAAAATGACAAATTGAAAATTTTTTCAATTGAAACTAATAATCAAAATCAAAAGTTAGCGAAGTTATTCAACATAACTCACATTATCCTTAATACAATATTTTATATGTCCATATGGACATATTTTTTTAAATTTTCAGAGCAGAGCTCTTTTGACAAAATATATATCGTAGGATATTTACCAGGTAGTACATAGTAATTCATTTTATTTAATTTAATGTTAATAAAAGCTTTCGATAGTAAAACTCATTTCACTTTAATATTGAATTACCTAAATGTCTTAGAATTATGTTTCTTTTCATAGACATTATATTAACAAAAGAGTGATACTGAACGATTTCAGCCGTTACTATTTGGTAGTTGATCATAATTGAAACAAGTATTTAGAAATTACTATGTTTTACTACCAATAAATTTATTGGTAGTAAAACATAGTAGCTGTGCTTATAAGACATTAATTCTAAATGTTTCTTGAATAAACATTTTTTTAAATTAAAACTGTAGAATACTGAAAGATTAAATCTGTTTTGATATTAAAATTTTGTTATATTGCTTCTATCAAGTAAAAAGCCTTTTCCAATTATTTTATTTTTAACATAAAAGAGTGATATATTGAATGAATAATATTTATTTTTTAATGATCAGGTTAAGATCTAATTGATCAACTATATCGACAGAAAATATTGCTCACTCCTAAATTTTCACAAATATAAATAAAAATTTACCTGCATGGTTTTTTCTCTAGATATCTCTAGAAAGTTAATCTAAGAAATCTCCTAATTTTTTTATGAAATCAAATTATATGAGATGTAAAATTAAACAAGATGAATTACTACGTAATACTTTCAGTAAATATCTTACGATATTTTCATATATTACGTTACACATTTTGTCAAAGAAGCACTTTTCTAAAAATGACAAATTGAAAATTTTTTCAATTGAAATTAATAATCAAAATCAAAAGTTAGCGAAGTAATTCAACATAAATCACATTATTCTAATACAATATTTTATATTTCCATATGGACATATTTTTTTAAGTTTTCAGAGCAGAGCTCCTTTGACAAAATATATATCCTAAGATATAAAATATAGTAAGATATTTACCGGGTAGTACATAGTAATTCATTCTATTTAAATTAATGTTAATAAAAGCCTTCAATAGTAAAACTCATTTCACTTTAATATTGAATTACCTAAATGTCTTAGAATTATGTTTCTTTTCATAGACATTATATTAACAAAATTGTGATACTGAACGATTTCAGCCGTTACTATTTGGTAGTTGATCATAATTGAAACAAGTTTTTAGAAATTACTATGTTTTACTACCAATAAATTTATTGGTAGTAAAACTGTAGCTGTGTTTATAAGACATTAAGTCTAAATGTTTCTTGAATAAAAATTTTTGAAATTAAAACTGTAGAATACTGACAGATTAATCCAAGGGTACATAATTTATTCAGAGAAAACTGCAAAAAATTAGGGAACAGTATTTCGCTAAAGGTTCTACCGATTGCCAGAAGAAATCCAACTGAAAGTTTTGCCTAGTCATAATACCTAAATGATTAACCTGTCATGTATGTGATCGATTGTCAAATATAAAAGACTCAACTCTTTTCTTTAAACTGTCATTTTCAAATGTAACATTCTGTATTTCTTTTCACGGTAATGAAGTGAATAGAATGACTCCCATTTTCTCAGAAATAACCTAAGAGCTGTTTTTCAGACAATACATGGATCAATTCTCTGAAATTTTTACGAATTTAGTCTGAAAAATCTCCTTACTTTTTTTGGAAGCGTAACGAACTACATTCGTCTTCATTTCGTAGAGTCAAACTCCTTGTGGAAAATATATCCAGAGAAAAAATTTCAAATTTCTAATTACGAGAGTATATTAACAAAAGAATGATATATTAAATGTGTAATAAACGATAAATGTTTATTTTTTAATTATCCAGTTGAGACCGAATTGATCAAATACTGAAAAATACTGCGAATTCCTCAATTTTCACAAATATAAATAAAAAAATACTAGTAAGGGTTTTTTTCTAGATATCTCTAGAAAGTTAATCTAAAAATCTTCTAATTTTTTTGTGAAATCAAATTGAATAAGATGCAAAATTAAACAAAATGAATTACTACGTAATAGTTTCAGTAAATCTTAGGATATTTTTATATATTACGTTACACATTTTGTCAAAGACGCACTTTTCTAAAAAAGTCGAATTAAAAATTTTTTCAATTGAAATATAATAATCGAAATCTAAAATTAGCGAAGTAATTCAACATAACTCACATTATCCTAATACAATATTTTGTATGTCCATATGGATATATTTTTTCAAATTTTCAGAGCGGAGCTCCTTTCATAAAATATATAGCGTAAGATATTTACCAAAGGCAGTACATAGTAATTCATTTTATTCAATTTAATGTTAATAAAAGCCTTCGATAGTAAAACTCATTTCAATTTAATATTGAATTACCTAAATGTCTTAGAATTATGTTTCTTTTCATAGACATTATATTAACAAAAGAGTGATACTGAACGGTTTCAGCCGTTACTATTTGGTAGTTGATCATAATTGAAACAAGTTTTTAGAAATTAATTTACCAATAAATTTATTGGTACTAAAACATAGAAGCTGTTTATAAGACATTAATTCTAAATGTTTCTTGAATAAAAATTTTTTGAAATTAAAACTGTAGAATACTGACAGATTAAATCTGTTTTGATATTCAAATTTTGTTATATTCCTTTTATCAAGTAAAAAGCCTTTTCCCATTAGTTTATTTTATACATAAAAGAGTGATATATTGAATGTGTAATAAACGAATAATATTTATTTTTTGATGATCAAGTTAAGACCGAATTGATGAAATATTTCGACAGAAAATATTGCTCACCCCTTAATTTTCACAAATATAAATAAAAACTCACATGTAAGGGTTTTCTCTAAATATCTCTAGAAAGTTCATCTAAAAATCTCCTAATTCTTTTGTGGAATCAAATTGAATGGAATAAAATTAAACGAAATGAATTACTACGTAATACCTTCAGTAAAATCTTACGATATTTTGATATTTAACGTTACATATTTTGTCAAAGAAGCGTTGCTCTAAAAATGACAAATTAAAGTTTTTTTCAATTGAAATATAATAATCAAAATCACACGTAAGCGAAGTAATTCAACATAACTCACATTATCCAAATACAATATTTTATATGTCCATAAGAACATATTTTTTTAAATTTTTAGAGCAGAGCTCTTATATCTTATATCGTAAGATATTTAGAAACACTGTTTTATAGACATTTATTTCATTCAGTTATGACAAAGAACAATTCCCATATCGATAATTTTTGAAACTGAATCATAATAAAGGATATAATCTATCAAATTATCCCTAAATTTATAACTTTTTCAATACAACATTATATATTCATAAGGAATTGAGTGCCGTTAAACGATGATGTCTTTAAACGACACAGGGACGTTCGGCAAGTGGTTAATTCCATAGAAATAACAATAGAAATCTGAAAGTAGATAAAACGAGGAAAACAGGAATAAATGAGATGTTGACATATTCGAATTATAATAGAAAGAAATACCAACGCCTCCTTTTCAACACAGAACCTATTTATTCAAGACAGTCCATTCGGTAGAATTCGTTCTGCATTCGACGTTTTGGCGGAAGCGCCAAGCCTGCGCGTACGTCGCGCCCTCTAGTTCCACACTCTGCCTACGGAGCCGAGCTTCACCTCTCCCCTCAAAACGAAACGAACCGTCGTTGCATCTGTGTCGTTCAGAGACCCACATAACGAAAGTCGCGTTTAAGTCAGTTATTTCCGTCGTTGTGCAATTTGCTTAAGTGTTTATTTTTCACAAATGGTTGTGTTAGAAGGTGGCGGAATGTTGTCTTCATCTGGAAACCAATACCTTCAACCGGATTATCTTTCTCCACTACCAACTACGGTGAGTTTAAAATCTTAATTAATTATATAATTGTTGAAATTGAAGTAACGTAAAAAGTAACGCTTCTTACTGTGACTTATTGAAGCTTTTGGGCATTATTTAATCGATTATTTGGCGATAGAGGACGCTGATTGATTTAAGTACACTAGCCGACGGAAGTGACAAAAGCTCGTCCAAAATTATTCAATTATAAACTGATTCAGATGTAGTATTTTAAATGATATTTAATTTAATCTTATTCAAAACGTCTTTTACTGTCTCTTTCATTCATATTTGTGAGATTATTTTCGAAATTTGGGACAGTTGAAACGTTTGCGTTTCAAGACTTCCAGTACACTCGTGTTTTACATCGTTACTACGTAGAACACTTCTTTATAATAGATAATTCTTTTCTTCATTTATAAACAGAAAGCTTTTCTAGTGAGTTTCACAAAAACTTGCGAAAATTGTCCTACTTGGTGGGATGGTTAAAATCAATTCAATTTGAGTTCAATCACAATTTATAATAGATCCAATCATAAATAATATAATAATAATAATTTATTTCTAGTATGTTGTTACATTTTTCAACTGTAATTAGTTATATTCCACAAATTATTTATAGAACTAGAAATAAAGGAATCCTGCGAAGCAATGCTTGTTTTGGGATCCAATCATAAGTAATGCTATAAAATCAAAGTATTGAGGAGTGATTCCAAGTTTTCAAATAACTAATGTCAGTTTTAGTTAACAAACTAATTTTAAGTGTTCGGCCAAGGTGAAAGTTACCGTCGGCAGGTAGACCAAGTATTGGCAACTAACTTAAACATTTTCATTACGAATCGAAAGAATTCAGGTGTGATTCATACATTTTCATCGCATTAATTAATAATAGGTTGCGAAATAAGATATCCCTTATTTTTTCGGTAGATGCCTGTAGTGATCCATATCTCGTGAAGTATCGATCAAACAATTTCGGATTTATGCTTGTTGTCAAGGTGACATTTGACACTAAAATATTCCTTTGCGGTTTTTTGTTTAGTCCATTCAGTTTTGAGTACATTTTACAGTTTTCTTTGAAATTGTGAATGGTGTTTATGGTCCCGATATTGTAACGGCTATTTACGTACAATTCTGGTTTCGTAGAATCGTCCAGAAGCTAAATATCGACCATAAAACAATTTTAAACCATATGCGCAAAGCTGGATTCAAAAAAAAGTTCGATGTAACACCAAAAAACATGACGTATCGAATTTCCATTTGCGAAGCCTTAGCCAAATGGAATGAATCAACCCATTTCTTTAAGCGATGACTAAAAGAGAAATGGGTCACATACGACAATATTGTGCGAAAAAGTCAAAGCGCGGTGAAGCTGAGACGTGAGCGCACCACACCTCCTCCAAATCCTCAAGCCCTTTGTTCTATAAGATCCAAACCATGAACAAAACAAAAGAAAACACCCAATCAAAAAACGGCCGAATAGACCAACAGAAGAGATGTTGTGTTCCATCAGGTCAACGCCAGGCCACACACGTGACTCGCCAGAAACTCCGGGAGCTCGGTTTTAATGCACTTAGTCCGGACCTGGCACCAAGCGCACCATATTTTTCTCGCATTGCAAAACTTTCCGAGTGATAAGAAACTTCATGGCAATCATCCGCAAAAATAATAAATATTTTTTCCTCCACCTATTATTATTCGGAGAAATCTTTCTTTCATCGACTCTATCAATGCATTAAGTGCTGTAAACGATCTACTGACTAGTACTAATTTCCCTTGTTTTCTTACAGTTGGATGCGAAAAAGAGTCCATTGGCTTTGCTCGCCCAGACATGCAGTCAAATAGGCGCGGATTCCCCAACATCAAAGCCCTTGATGTCGTCCATTGAAAAACCCAAGAAGACGGTCGAGAACACCCGTTCATCCCCTGCTGCTTCCAGAGAAAAGACCACTCAGCGCTCAACTCCCACCGAACATAAACTTGGTTTCAAACCTTACGAGTCTGCCAACTCTACGAAGAAGACAGAAGAGCGCCCATCCTCCAAATCGAGCATCAACGAGGAAAAAATCGAACCAAAATCGCCTGAATGCAAAGCGGTGTCGCCATCTAGCAGTACTTCAGCCACTCCGGTTCCCGAAACTGGAAAAATGTCTCCATCCGGTGGTTCTATCGAGAAATCTTCTAGTCCATCCGCGAGTGGTGCTAGTCCTATAATCCGTTCCGGTTTAGAGATCTTGCAAGGACATAAAGACACTTCTTTAAGCGGTTTCAAGCCTACATTATCTTCCGGGCTTAGTGGTGGTTTGAACGGACATTTGAGTTCTTTGTGTTGCCCTCCAGGGTTGGAGCATACCAATCCCGCATTCAGGCCACCGTTCTCTGGGGCGCCTTACTCACATCACGCTGCCATGCTGGCTGCTGGTTATGGTTCACCTGCACCTTACATGAGTTACGCCAGAGTTAAGACTCCGACTGGTGGTGAAGCTTTAGTTCCAGTATGCAGAGATCCTTTGTGTACGGGTTGCTCGCTAAATATGCACAACAATCAATATCTTATGGGTGGAGCGCCACCAGGTGGTCCTTGTCCAAGTGGATGTACGCAGTGTGATCATCAAAAGTACAATTTGGCTGTAGCGATGTCGTTAGTATCTCCAGGTTCTGTACCATCATCTTTGGCATATTCACAATTAGGAAGACCATATATATGCAACTGGATTGCTGGTGATAACTATTGCGGTAAAAGATTCGTTACCTCTGAAGAACTATTGCAACATTTGAGAACACACACAAGTGGTGCTGATGGAAGTGTGGTAACATCTTCAGCATCGTCACTTTTGAACCCACATCTCTTTCCAACGGCTGCTTTACACCGTTCAGGATATCCAAATCCTCCATTAAGTCCTTTATCATCTTCTAGGTTTCACCCTTATGGAAAACCTACTCTTCCTTCCAGTTTAGGCGCTTCTCCCTTTAGCGCTTTTAATCCCACAACCTTAGGTCCCTACTATACACCTTACTCGATGTATGGTCAACGTATTGGAGCTGCTGCTGTGCATCCATAGTAATCCAAGCAGTAGGTCCAACGACCGATGTCCACTACTACTGTGATAACATGTATATAGCCATGAACGACCTAAAAGAGGTTTACAGTGCAATCCAGAGAAATGTAAAAATTGTACATAGTTATAAATATTATTTTATTGAAATTTGTTCCATTAAATTATTATTTCATATCAAAAACTTATTGTTAAGTTACTCATATTTGTATAGACCTGTAAGTATTAATGTTGATTTTATTGATGCTTTAATAAAATGTTTGTAGAGTAGCAATTTTAACTGATTGGTCCTGACCTTGATCGAACACTTTTTAAATAAAACATATATGTAATTTTTTTATTAATCTGAGTATTCTTTTCGCAAATTCCACCTGCACCAAAAACCACCCAACCAAATTTAAGTTACTGATAATTTCGGTTTTCATTTATCTCGAGAAGCTGAAAATTTGACAAACCCAACTATTTATTCATTAAAAAATATATTTAATAGTTCGGAGATAATCATTTGATTATGAAATCCCAGTTTTATTAACGTTGGATAGAGCCTAATGAAAATAACTATTTATTGAGATTAAAACATAAATCTTTATATAAAGTTAAATAAAAAATTCCCATCTGAAAAGATACACTAGATCTCCTTGAAGCTTAATTTATTTGGTAAACGAAAAAATCCGCAATCACTTTCTAATTTAAATTATGGCGAGGCTAGACTAACTAGATATTGAGTATTACTTAATAATAGAACTTTAGCGGATCCACAGAGATTGTCAAAAGTTTGAAACCCCTTTGGTAGGATTATAACGGAAAACATTTGAGAAATACATCAATTTCTACATACACAAAATTTCTAACCGGTTTTACTTGAAATATAGTCCGGAATTCATTATTTTTCATAACTTTAATATACTTCATTTTTGTAACATTCTAAGACAAAAATAATGTATAAAATAGGTTTTAGAGATAGTCTGCTATGGCCAAAGTTGCAGGGCAACACTATTTGTCAAATATTTTTGATTGTCAACAGGTATACAATTTATGAAATAATGTCGCTACTAGAAAACAGGTTGAATATTTGTATAGAAAAGGATTCTGAAACGTTAAAAAAATAGTGCGATTGACTGAACTGGGAAAAAGTGCTGTACATAAGACAATAAAGAGGATAAAAAATGGCATTGAATTTTCTAATTCAAGAATTAAAAATATAAACTAGATAATTAAAATTGAGCTTTGTTTTTTCCTGATACTTTCTAGACGGACTATAAATTAAAACATAACTAAAAAATATATTCAAAAATATTTTTTGTAACTTGTAACTTCTGTTACAGTGTTATTACAGTAATCCACAGATTGTTCATTTTATGTATAGGTCTATTTTTCAAGGATACAATACAGGATGAATTTGACTAGACATTTTAAACAAATATGAGAGATTGAAGGTTTTGCCAATAATGGAATAATTTTAATTTTGAACAGAAAAATATACAGTAATCGATGCTATACCATTTTATTTCAACACTGGATGTTTTGTTGTGAATTGTCTATTGACAAGTGATATTATCGACAAAATAAATGGACTTTTCTCTCATACAGAAGAGTTGTCGTTTCTGTGTGAAAATCAAGACGTATGTTCAAACGTTATTACAAGTAATGTGCATATGTTTGGTCGATTCTTTTCTTTTTTTCCCTCCAAAAAATTTCTGGTGAAGGACCTCGAAAATATATTGATTCGCTTAATAAAATGATTGCCAAATTTCGGGCTTATGAGTTCAGAACACCCATGTTCGCCAAATAAGTTGACGATAAGTGAACGTACCGTCATACTGAATAACGTATTGGTTTACTGGTGATGGGGCTAAAGTTGTCCACACACGAAAGGTTCCAGGCTATCTAAAAATATTTCAACAATATCGTCGCAGTTAAATTTTCCATTTTTTTCCAGAAAAATGACCTATTTTGATAAAAGTGATTGGGTTCTACAGCTCTGCAGAACATCGCCCTTTTCCAAATATTTCATGTATTCTGAAACGATTATTCGTAATATATAGTTCATCTAGAAAGTACCCGGAATTTATTATTTTTTATAATTTTAATATACTTCTCTTTTGTAATATTCTAAGACAAAAGTCTTCTTCTTCTTCATTCTTCCATGTAGGCTTAAAGCCTGTTCTTCATCGATGATATCCTTATATCATTCGGGGCGTAAATTATCGCTCCACCTTTTTCTTGGGCGGCCGATACTTCTCCTTCCTAGAGGCGATTTATCTCTAGCCCTTTTCACTAATCTGTCCTGCCCCATTCTCTCTATGTGCGCGTTCCATTCTCTTTTCCTGTTCTCTATCCACTCTCCAATGTTTTCCACTTCACATAATCTTCTGATTTCATCACTCCTTTCTCTATCGTACAGAGTTTTTCCGGAAATTTTACGGAGTATCTTCATTTCCGCTGCCTCCAGCATACGCCTTGTCTTAGAAGTCTCGGGTCTGGTTTCAGCCGTGTAGGTCATGATCGGTTTTATGGTACCCTTATATATTCTTGCCTTCGTTTTTATGTTCAGATGTTTATTCCTCCATATAGTATCGTTAAGGCAGCCTGCGATTTAATTGGCCCTAGTGACTTGTTGGGTTACCTCATCTTCAATACAACCAAAACTGGATAATTCAACCCCCAAGTACTTGAACGACATTACTTGTTCTATTATTTGCTGGTTTACTTCCAGTTTACAACGGAGAGGTTCTTTTGCTGTTGTCATGCACTTAGTTTTTTCAGTGGCTATATCCATACTGAACTGCTTAGCGACATTGAAGAAGAGTTGGAGACTTCTCTGTAGGTCGTCCTCACTTTCCGCGAAGAGTACTGCATCATCCGCATAACAGAGGATCGTAAACTCACGATCGCCCATTTTGTAACCCCTTCCAGTTTTCATTTTTTTTATGATTTCATCCATTATGATGTTAAAAAGGAGTGGACTTAAAGAATCACCTTGTCGGATTCCACTGGTAACAGGTATGTTGCTAGACAGTTTGCCATTTATTCGGGCTTGTACGCTATTTTCTGTATATATGTCCTTAATGGTCTCGATCAGATTTGTCGGTATACCACGGTTTTTCAGTAGGTGTAAGACGTCCCTTAGTCGTACTCTATCAAAGGTCTTATGCAGATCAACGAAGCGGGCTTATTATATTCCGTTGATTTCTCCACTATCTGTCGCATCACGAACACAGCATCTGTACAGGATCTTTCTGTTCTAAAGCCTTGTTGTTCGTCAGCCAGTGTTACAGTCGAGTTGATCTTTGTTGTAATTACCTTGGTCACAAATTTGAACATGGAGTCCAGTAGGTTTATTACTCTGTAATTTTTTGGTTCTTTCTTATCTCCTTTCTTGAACATCAGAATCATTTTACTTGTTTTCCAGGCTTCCAGAATCTTACGTTCTGATAGGATTTTATTAACTAGTGAAGACGAAAGTAATGTATAAAATAGCTTATGCAGAAGGTCAGGTACGGCCAAAGTTGCATGGCAACAATATTTTTGAGATATTGTTGATTGTCAACAGGTTTACAATTTATGAAATAATGTCGCAACTAGAAAAAAGAAAACAGGTAGAATATTTGTATAGAAATGGTTTTCAAAACGTTAAAAAATTAGAGCAATTTACTGAACTGGGAAAAAGTGCTGTATATGAGACAATAGAGAGAATAAAAAATGGCATGGATATGAGGCATAGACCAGCTTCAGGAAAACAATTTAAGCGCTTTATTAGCCGTAGGATGACACAATCCGCGCCTGGAATTTCGCAAATTGGCTAATAGATTTGGAAATCAACGAAATATTAGAGTATGTCCAGAAACCGTCCGTATGTCACTGAAAAGACAAGGCTACATATCAAGGAAACCAAAAAAATCCCTTTAATGACACCTTTACAAAAGGAATGAAGGATAGAAATTTGTCAACGTTTTCAAAAAGATAATTTTAATAATGCCTTTATATCTGATCAAAGTTGTTTCCAGCTTGGTGGAAATGACTTAACAGTCCCACTAAAATAATGCTTTGAGGAGCAATATCTCAGCGTGGTGCTACGCCTCTCTGTTTAGTTGATGGTACCATTAATAGTGAAAAACATTGTGGCATTCTAAACGATTTTCTCCTTGAAACGGCACATGCTTTATATCCAAAGGGGTGGCGTTTTCAGCAGGATAATCCAAGATGCCATACTTCGGCCTATACTCAAGGTTGGATGCAAGAACACCGAGTGACAACCATTTAATGGCCAGCAGCTTTACCAGATCTTATTCCTATTGAAAACATATAAGGATTTTTGAAGATTGAAGTAGAACGAGCAGCGTCACGAAATAAATATGATTTAATGCAGTTAGTTTTACAAGTCTGGACTACCATCACCAAAAATTATGGAGGTGATGTAGTTTCGGGTGTACCTCGATGTCAAGTCAAGTGTTTACAGTTAAAGACAGTATGTGTAAGTAAATAAGATGAATATTTTGTTTTAATTTTCTGTAGCAAGAATTGAAAATATATACTTATAATTACAATTGAGCGACGGACTATACTTTCACAAGATCTGTATGTGGCGTTGCCATTTTCTGTACACGGCTTGTGTTTGAGGAGGCGGGAATTATGTATATCTACGATTATTTATTGAAATTCTTCAGAATCCGATGTAATGGCACAAATTATGGTTGAATAAATAATTCGATGTGATACGAAGCCAACTTCCCTATTGTTTTATTATACTGTCAATTAATTTACTCTCTACCAGCCTGACTCAAGATGGAAAAAATGTAGGTATAGCGAAGGTGTTGAAATAATCAACACTTTGTGACATAATTAATACCGAGGCGTGAAAATTATCGTAATGTGAACTGAAACTGAATCATTGAATCGTAACATGGAAATTATGCTAATATTCGTTAGGTTTACTTCAGTAAAATGGGAATGTGTCTGTTCACCGAATAAAAATATCCTCGACTCGAAATAGCGATAAAATATGATACTTTACTGAAAAATGTGTTGACATAGATTTGGAAACATGGAAACTACATCAATAAAAGTAAACTTCCACATCAGTTAAACATATCAAACAAATTATTCCTATGACAGAAAATGAGGAATTCATTTATCATTTCTTTAATTATACGTTACACTTTTGGTGTATCGCATTATGTTAAAACAGACATAAATATATCACAACTATTTGAAAATAGAAAACAACATTCCAGTGATTGATTTTAAATGAAAATGAATTAATTTGACTGATAATCTTCTCGATCAAACTCCACAAGGTTTTGTTGATCACAGAGGCAAATTGAAGACATGCGCACTGACGAAAACCAATCAGTTTGAAACGTGCGCATATCTGCAATTAGACTCTGTGATCAACAAAACTTTGTCGAGTTTGTTTGAGTATAGAATTGTTTTACAGATGTATATCACACTGTCTCGATTTCTAGAACTTTCTATTACCATATCTCATACTCCTTATTATTGATTTTTGGTCCAGGTCAGCTGAAATAATTCATTTGAATATGAATATGCTAATTATTGACATTACGCCTAATTATGGTCTGATTTGAGCATGAGGAAAGTTTTTTCTTCGTTAGTAATGTGAAAATATCGAGAATTTATTCCTTTACTCGAATTAACTCGCGAAGGTATGTCTTGTATGTATTTTGCATACTATAGATGGCGCTAGTGTATTATTAACACCTAAGAGTCTCTGTGTATAGCGAATATAGATACTTGACAGAATTGTTATACACATGTATATTACACACAGATGTATTTTAGACTATCTCGATTTCTAGAATTTTCTGTTACCATAGATTAAACTCCTTATTATTGATTTTTGGTATAGATCAGCCGAATCAATTTATTTGAGTATGCCGTGTTTTTATATTTGCGTGCACTAGGTAGCGCTAATGTTTGAAAAATACTTGAGTGTTCCTGTATAGGAACACTTAAGTATGTAGATGTAAGTTACACTGCCCCGATTCGACATTCTGTCACCATTGCTCTTAGTCTTTATTAACCAATTGATTTTATTTGTTCAGCGAAAAAATAAAATTCTGCTGGGAAGCGTCCTTTGAATTCAGTGTTTCAAATGGTTAAGACATGTTTCTGTCCGCAAGACAGGAAGTTGTAAAATTCCAGCAAAGAGACAAAACGAGAGTAGTTGACTATGTTTTATTTATTATTTAACCTGCATTAACTGACATTAATACGGTCGAAAAAGCAGTGACGGAAAGTTTTTGCACGCTTCATATTACCTGTGATCATCTCAAAATTGTACTGTGGTGCCTGCTCTTTTCGCAGAATTCTACTCTGGATTGCTGCAGCTTCCCGATATAGCATATGAGGGGCGCGACTGTTATCAGACAATACCTAACACATCCGTCCTGGCCGCGCTTAAGAAGGGCAGAGTACAGCATTCAACGACCGTTCCGACGTGAATGGCAGTGAAAGGCAGACATGCGCACCACACCTGTCTGAAGAGTTCAAGTGCGCATGCTCGGAACGAAGCGCCGCCTCCCAAATTAATGAGGAAGTTTCTACCTACCTCATAACATCCGCATTTCATTTAAGATATTCATTAGTGGAGGATTTGCTTCAAGAGCGAACTAACCCATTGATTTTTACTAATTACCCCACCCATCATTTCGAGGGATCCTTCCTTTCGTTTCACAATTACCCCGCTGGAGATGACACCGCGTCTAACCACACGGCGGACTGTTTCCTTGCTTGATCCCAACGCCCTAATCCGTGACCTTACCGTCGCTCACTGGGAGGGAAGTGTGTGGCGTGCCCGCTCCTTTCACAGAATTATACTCTGCTCTGCTGCAGCTTCTCCATGTAGCATATAAGGAGGCGACTGGTATCAGACAATACCTAACACATCCGTCCTCGACGGGCTTAAGTAGAGCAGAGTACAGCGTCCAACGACAGTGAAACACATGGTCACTGGCGTCACAGGCAGTCATGCGCACCACGCATGTCTGAAGAGTTCAGGTGCGCATGCTCGGAACGAAACGCCGCCTCCCAAATTAAGAACTACAAGCTCCCTCATAACATCCGCATTTCATTCAAGAGCTTCCATACATTAGTCGATACATTTTTGAATATTTTTTTATTCTTCTTCTTTCTCTCTTATTCTGTAGATATTTGAAGAAAAATGAATTTCCATCAATTGAGTGAGTATAAGGAATACAGAGACACATATTCTGCAGATGTTTGAATCAATCCAACTGTTCGTATTTATTGCACCAAGTAATTTATGATATTTGACGTTATTAATTTCATTATATTGCTGTTACAGTTGAATAGTCGACAAATCAAGCTTCACAATTTACACCACGCAAACGAGTGATTGTCACAAAAGTTATATATTACATCAATTAAAATTAATAGGTAAATTGATATTTGTAAGTGCTGAATGGCAATCAGTTTGAGAACTCGATATCCTTGTGGTCTTGGAATTTCTCAGGTTAATATCGCGTTGATGTAGGTATGAGGTTACTATCGAAGTTAACATGATTAATTCATCTCGTAAGTATCACATTTACAAGTATTCAGAAGTTGGTCGATGTAATTTATGACTGAATACTAAGTCACGTACAATGGAAAAAATGATTTAATTCAAAGTGGAAAAAGGTTGATATCGGGTGTTTTTTTTTTTAAATTGAAATAAAACACATTTAAATTAAGATTGAAGCCAACTCTTCTTTTATTTGAAAGATAATTTTATGACATTTATGTTTTAAAAATAATTTCCCGCATATGTCCACCACGATTAGCTCTGAGGAACCGCATTCGACCAGACCAATTTTGGACCACTTTTCGAGTAATTCAGGCCTTATTTCATCAATAACACGAGTTATGTTGACTTCCAAAGCGTCTATTATTTCTGGTTTATCAGCATAAGCTAATGACTTGACATAACCACAAAGAAAATAATCGACTGGAGTTATGTCGCATGATCTTGGGGACTAATTAATCGGACCATTTCTCGAAATAATGTTCGCCAAATCTTTCTTTCAATAAACCAATTGTTACGGTGGCAGCATGAGGTGTAGCACCATCTTGTTGGAACCAAAACACTTCTGGGTCGATACCATACAAATTTTGAAACAAATAATCATTGATCATCGATCTGTAACGAGCACCATTTTCACTGTAACATAACTCCTGCATCGTTTTTAAATAAATATTGATCAATAATGCCTCCAGCGTGTAAAGCACACCATAAAGTGCATTTTTCAGGATGCAATGGAACCTGCAGAACTTCTTGAGTATTGTTTTCACACCATATATGGCAGTTTTGCTTTTTCATATAGCCGTTCAACCAGTAATGAGCTTCACCACCAAACACAATTTTAGGATAAAAAAGTGGATCAACTTCAAAGCTGTTCTAGGGCCCAATCAGCAAACAAACGACGCTTATTATGGTCGAGTGGATTTAGTTCTTGAACCAGTTGGATCTTGTATGGGTGTAGACCAAGATCTTTGCGCAAAATTTTCCATGTGGTGGATGCACAGAGTCCAACTTGTTGTGAAAGTCAACGAATCGACAAATCTGGATCACCATCAATACTATGACTTACAGCAGCGATATTTTCTTTTGTACGTAGAGTTCTTTGTCTTGTTGTTGTTGTTGCACCGAGTAGAGAAAATTTTGTCCAAAATCTATCAATAGTTCGACGAATAAGCTGCTGCTCTAATGGAAGATTATGTAAACCATAAATTTCACGAAGTGCTCCTTAAGTTTGGCGAATAGAACACTGATTTTGAAAAGAAATTTCCACAATTTGTAAACGTTGTTGCGGCGTGAGTCTTTCCATGATAATTTGTCAATGCTTACTGAACAGAAATGTCAAAACATCATGGCTTCTACCTTCTGTCAAATCACAGTTATCCTTATCGAATGTTCTATAACTCTAAAAAAAAACACTCGATAGTTCCTAACATTTCATTGAAGTTTGTGTGTTGATTAGAAGATTTTTGGATAGGCTCATTTTCTTTAGTTTCTGGATATGGAGGGTTAAACTTTTGCCTTTTATTTGTGTCTTCAAAAATATTTTTACAATGAAATATATAAAAACAATTACTCATTAGGTAATTTAATAATAACAATGATAGAATGAAAATTTAGTTCCAATTGTTTTCCTGAAATATTACAGATAATAGCTGGATTAATTCTCCGAAACCTGTATGTGTCATCATTAGGCTTTCTTTTCACTATCTGTCATTTCGCTGAAGTGTAAACAACATAGTTTATGTATGGCCGATTTAACGAACTTTCTGATACCATAGTTTATGAGTGTGAACAGCTCAGTGGTAGAGCATCGGGCTCGTGACCAAAAGGTTCGGGTTAGAATCCTGTTCAGGTGGAAAAGAAATAATCTAGTTGGACGGGTGTCGACCACCATTTCACTGTTGGGTCAAAAATTAACAGTGTTGTGACCTAAAGTGGCGCAAGATCGCAGTAACAAAGCCTACCCAGAATACAACTGAACTCCTAACTCGCAAAAGCTCAAAAAGCTTCTAAGGGATCTTCATAGAAGATCTAGGAGTATCAGGATAATAATAATAATAATTCATACTCCGTATCAATTATATACGGTTAACTTTTTGAACAACACTTTGGCTTCTTTCCACATCCACAGATACGTTTCGACGATAATATCACCTTAATTAAACGCAGTCTGAATGAAACTCAAACTGATCTTCCATACGTGCGAATTAGTTAAACGAAATCCATAAATAATTTTCATTCCGGAAAAGTCTGGCTTCGCCAAGGATTGCACAGTTGCGCTCGAAAATCTTTCTGCATACACACGCAACGAAGCTTGTTATTCAAAACCCTGTGGAGGCTGAGTCTAATTTATTGATGACAGCATAAAACCAGAAGCGTGTTCTTTTGCTTGTCTGCTCTTTGATGTTGTTGAAACCTTAATGTTCTCTTCCATCAACTCACCACCAGCTCCGGAAAGTGGAAGATAATGCAATAAATCAATACTTAATCCCATCAAGAATCATCTCAACACACGCTGCGTATCTGGAATTGAATCAAGAATGCATTGGAAATGGATCCAATGGATTCTCCATGCTCAGTTCCTTAAGAATATTATTGGTAAATGAATTATAGGAATGGAATTTTATTGAGCCCATGTTGGATTTTTTTAGTTTAAATTCAAACAATGCAATTATAAATAAAAATATGTTGAATATTACTTGGATGAGTTTTTCAATATTTCAAATATCAATAAAAAGGGTTTGTTTCTTGATAGAAGGCATTTTACAACATCTTAAATATCATACAGATTTATTCTGCAAGCCTCACTACAAATTTTAGTTTTTGTAAAAATATTTTCTCGGAAACTTCTTAAAATTGAATTAAATGAATGTCTTAGAAAACACAGTTTCAATTGAGTAGATATATAGAATTAAGACTCAAAAAACCACCAAAAGGAATGAAATAATAGAAAGGAAATATAAATTATCAATTAAAAATATTGAATAAATACTTGAAGGATGCAAAATTTTGTTTCCTATCAATGAATTATAAAAACCAAATTCCTTTCCAAAAAGGCACAACATAAACTCAAGAATTTCTTCGATAAATAACTCTCTTTAAGGAAGCAACTTCAAAGGTGCTGCACATCTTCAAAAAGACCATTTGGAATTACCATATGAATAACTCGTCATTCCAACTAATTAATTGTTTTTTAGTAATGTTTTTACATATCTTGAGATTTTCTAAAAACTAACTTAGATATCCAATAATATTGAATATTCTAAGTAAGATAGTTTTATGATGAAATTCTTAAGATTATGTTAAACATTTTTGAAAGATATCTGTTGTCATACTGGGGATAAGCAGAAACAAAATTTTGTCCACTCAAAATATTTAATTTATAGGATTTTTGCTAACAATTTATATTTATTGGATTTTGTTATATCATTTGGATGACTTATAATGAATGTTTATTTTATATGTCGTTTGATATAAGTAGTACTTATATGACATTAATTTAATTCCTGGAGTTATAACATTGAATATAATTTTTTGAAATTGAATATGTAGAAGGCTAACAGAATATATCTGAAAATATTAAAATATTTAAATAATTTTAGATACCTTCTATCATGTATAAACCTCCATTTATTTTAATTAATTGATAAAAATATATCTCACCCGACTAAAACCACATGTTTCTCTACAAACGTAGATGATAGTGAATTTTCAAATATTAATCAGAACAATCCTCTGAAACCTCTTTAATTTAAAGAACCTGTTGAAAATTTTTAAATTGAATTAAATTGAATGTCTTTGAAGAACTGTTTCTTTTCAGTAAACATAAAGAATAATCAAAGATATGCGTGGTATTCAATAGATAAAAAAATCTAAAGAAAATATAGAATGTTGACCTAGCTGATATTGATTTTCTGACCATATCTTCTCTTACCAGTTTTTTTGTGGAGGTGTAGAGGCAAATATAATATTAGTTATATTAAAATCATTTGAACATAAACTCAAATTCAATATTAATAAATTTCATTGAAACATATGAATATATATTCTCAAATAATTTTATATTAAAGTGGCAAGTCTGATATATGTAGAGATGATATAGAATAAGAGTTCTGTGAATGTATGTTTTTATTGGTTAATGGATAGACGAGATACAACAACTCTCTCTCTCTCTCTCTGTTCCTGACCTTCAAGATGTAGTTGATAAATAAATATATAACCTGTGAGTGCATTTAAAAAGTGCTTTTGTTAAATATAACTACAGAATTGGCAAGTAAGCCAACAGAGGAATATAGAGTTTGAAGAATGCTTTAGGGCTCACCCAATCCAATATTTTATTGTTGTGAATTGAATACAATAAATTAAAAGAAAGAGCTCCGTAAGTTCTGGGCATCATGTCAAAACTCTCATAAATTCTTATAACCACAATCGTATTGAAAAAAGTAAAATCTAAATCTTTTTGGGCGAATAAAGAATACGTTTCTCAGAGAATATAACGTAATAAGATAAGGCATCTCTCAGCTCTACAGACACCTCGTTAAGATAAAATACATTTTCCTAGTAGACGACTGTCGTAGAATTGTAGCAAATTCGATGCAGTGGAGAGATAGGATGTCAAGTGTGTCTCAAGCTATTCTGATCTAATCTGAATCACATTAAAGGGCGTAAAGTACCGGGATGCAATTTCGACTTCTCTATAATGCGTTGGGGTTGTATAAGGGTGCATCAAATTTATCACTTTTGGAGAAAAAATGCTTTTCCGAACTAATTGATAACAAGGGTCGAGTGACGAATTGAATTGTATGCAATTACAAGGACTACCATAAAAAGGAATCAGGATGAATCTCTCGAAAAATGGCTACAGTCCTCAACTAATTGAAGCTACCGAACAGAAGTGCGATTAGTGAAAGAATATCACTGATTTTTCAGAGGTCGTTCAAATCGTAAAATATTCTGAGAAGACTCCTCACAAAAACTTTATCGAAAGAATCAGTTAATAACGATAGCATAACATGGTATCTACTTGATACCTTGTGAATGTGGAGTAACCTTCAGGAGTATAAATACGGCAAAAAAGAAAGGGGTTTTTGCATCGAATAATAGCGATGAAAGGTGAGTCCAGTACGATAATCCAAAACGACGTAGCAACGTAAGGGTGCCTCATCATCAATTGTCAAACCGAATATTCATGGCGAGAAGAGCATGGCCCGTATTTCCGCTCAAGTTTTAACACTCCTCCAGACTTCCAGAGCTGAAAAGGAAAGAAGTCTGGAAAGGAATATTACAGAACTTGCATCAGTACAGCCGAGGAGGGATCAGCAGGGATCTCCCCTCCAAAAAGGACCGCCTTGTCAGTCCCAGCACTTAGCTTCATGAGTAAAGTGTTGGTTGTGAAAGACCGAAGCTCAGAAACAACACCAATGACAGCTTTCCAGCAAGGATCCCTCGCTCCGTAGGAACCGCTATTGCTATTCGACTGTCAAGAGTGAAGCTCTCAAGCAACGTAGAGATATGTTTAAGGGTCCAAAGTTGGGGGCGAGTTTTCTCAAGTAGACTCAGAAGGGTTTCATATTCGCCTGTGAGGTGAGAGGTTTTCCAGTTCGCACAATGAGACAAGAAAAACAACAGCAACCCTAAACCGCTATTGCCGGCCCATATGCACGTTTCAGGAGCATTGCAAGTATCGATTACGTATACGTAATACGTGGTAGTTTATAAGCTGCTTCCTATTACCATTTCTTTCGATCTATGCAACATGGCCTTGCTGACCAGCACTTCTCCAATTACGACGAAATAAAAAAATGGATCGATGCATGGCCAAAGAGCCGGCTTTTGTTGCGATAGGATCCGTCATTTGCCAGAAAGATGAAAAATAGTACTGGCTAACAAAGGACAATACTTTGAACTGTGAATGTATAACCAATTTTTCACAAGAAAGCTTAAATTTCCGAAAAAAATCCTCACGACTTTATTTATACTCCTAATATTGTTGGAGTAATATTAAGAAGTTTGCTCAACACTTGAGCAGATAATTCGCACATCAATCTCTCTTCGCTTGTGGACTGTAATTTACTTGAGATGGTATATCACACAGATGCTGGGTGGCGGATAAAACACAAGTAAAAGTCAACAGGTTCATTTGATATTCACATGGTTCAATCTATACTGGTGAAAACATGTGGCTCGTCTTTTTGAACGTAAACTGATTGTTGCATAGTAAATTCACTATACATTCTGTCAAGAAAGTACCGGGAATAATCGATTTAAATCTGGCGGGGCAATGAGGCAGGTAAAATTTTTTTTCCTAGGTTGGTACCACTGTCCTTAATTACTATGCCAAGCTTGAGCGGGATCTGTCAACTAGTGTGTTTGCAACAGCTGATTAAGTCAGTCGATGTCAGAGTGCGTGCCGATTTTTACTATGGGTGATTACGTTGAGCAAAGAATTTGTTTAAAGTTTTGTGTTGCAAATGAATTTTCGTGTGCCGATGCATTGAAAATGTTGCAAAAGGCCTTTGGTGATAATGCTCTATCGAAAACTCGTGCATATCAGTGGTACAGAGCCTTCAAGGACGGTCGTGAAGTGGTCGCCCATCGACGGCTTCGATCGAAGATAACGTCGATAAAATTAAGGAAAGGGTGCTGGAAAACCGTCGTACCAGCTTGACAGAGATAGCACATGATCTTAAGATATCCCACCAGTCCGCACGTACGATTTTGATTGATATTTTGGGCATGAGAAAGGTGGCCGCACGACTCGTACCGAAAGACCTGAATTTTCTTCAAAAACGTCATCGCGAACAGGTTGCTTCAGACATGCTGGATCGCTGTAATTCCGATTCTTCATTCATGGAACGCATTATAACTGGTGATGAGACCTGGGTCTACGAGTACGATATGCAAACAAGCCAGCAATCATCGGAATGGGTGGCAAAAAATGAGCCGAAACCGAAAAAACCACGCCAAAGCCGCTCGAAAATGAAGGTGATGCTCATTGTTTTCTTCGATATCCGTGGCGTGGTGCACTACGAATTCGTTCCAGACGGTCAGACGGTAAACAAGGAGTATTACCTAGGCGTTATGAAACGTTTGCGTGAGCGTATCCGTAAGAAGCGGCCAAATTTGTGGGCGAACAACTCATGGATTTTGCATGATGATAACGCGCCTTCTCACCGAGCTACGATTGTGACTGACTTTCTCGCCAAAAACTCAACAAACGTGCTTCAGCAACTACCGTATTCGCCGGATTTGGCTCCCTGCGACTTTTTCCTCTTCCCAAAACTAAAATTGCCCCTTCGTGGCACCCGTTTTGAGTCGATTGAAGCCATAAAACAAAATTCGGCGCGAGAGCTAAAGTCCATCCCGGAAAGCGCCTATAAAAAATGTTTCGATAATTAGAAGTGCCGTTGGCATAGATGTATTGGAGCAAATGGAGCCTATTTTGAAGGCAACCCAATAAATTTTGACGATTAAATGTAAAAATGTTGTTTTAATTGAAAATTCCCGGTACATTCTTGACAGAGTAGTACATCATATCTGGATTGATACTACACTTTGGCAATTTCTGACTTGTGTTTAAAAGTAAAATAAATATTAGAAGCATAACATTTGAAGGGTTCTTCTTCTTCTTCATTAAGCCTTCAGCGTCCACTCCTGGACATAAACCTTCCCTAAGATTTTTCAATTCTCCCTATCTTGGGTCTCTTTCATCCAATTACCGACTAACCTTTTTATATCGTCTGCCCATCTTCTAGGCTCCGCTTGTCCGTCCATAGTCTCCAGTCGAAATCTTTTGGCGCATCTTTCGTCCCTGATATGTACCACATGCACAACCCAGCTCCACTTCAACTGTGCGATCTTTTGAACAACGTCAACAACCCTGGTTCTTTTTTGTAGGTCCACATTCCTAATATGATCTTTAACACACTCCCAGTCTCGATCTCTCCATTTCTCTGAGGGACTTTAAGTTTTCTAGCAGATGTCTCAGTCAACATCAATGTTTTTGTTTTTTCATGTCAGTACGAGCAAAATACATTGTTCGTACTCCTTTCTCTACTCCTTTATTTTCAAACAAATAAGGAAATCGCTCCTAAACGTGCCTCTAAGTTTTCCATGGGCGGCCCATGTCAGGTTTATTCTTCTGGTTATTTCGCTTGTCTGGTTTTCATTTGATACTCTAGTTTCATGTCCAAGGTGAATGTACTTGTCTACCAGTTGTATTTAGTCTTCACCAACCTTAATGTTTCTGCTCGGCACCAGATTTATCATAAACTTTGTCTTGCCAATATTGATTTTTAAACCAACGGAAGTTATTTCACCATTTCATGTATATAACCCAAATTATTGGCTGTTAAGACAACATCTGATCGAGTTCAGAGGATTTGTATTGATAGTGAAAGACTAGTTTTTGTCATGTGATAAATATGTCAACGTAGTTCCTCCAGGAAGTAATCTGGTACCCTTTTTGTTTCTGATATACATCAATGAATTCGACCTCTTGTTGTTGGTTTACGATGCGAGTGCTTTGCTGAGTAGCAGGGATCTTAATTCGAGTACTGAACAGGCTCGAGTAGCCTTCTCTTCAGTACAGCATTGGTGCACTCAAAATGCTTCTCAATGTCAGTAAGACTGAGTGTGTAATTTTTAGAATGATTCAGTCTAAAAATATGTATCCTCAGTCAATTACTCTGGATAACACCAAGGTCAGATTTTTGTCGTCGACAGAATTTCTTGGAGTTTCGTTTGATTATCATCTGAAATGGAATGGTCATGTGAATCAGGTCAACAAAAACTCAATAAAGTTTTGTACCTGATCTGGGTTTTGTCACGGAGAGTGGACATGGAACTTTTAAAAACAGTTCATTATCAAATTTTATTTCACTTCTGAGGTACGGGCTTGTCATATGGGGTAGGAGCAGTGATTTAAATAGATTATTCATTCTGCAAGAAATACGCCTTGAGGGCAATAATAGGAATGAAATATAAAGACTCATGTAGAGGTCATTTCAGAAATAATTCAATGCACTTACGTCCAGCACTATATGTTTGTGAGAAAACATCCCCATTATTTAAATGGTCTGTTGAATTAAAACAACACAAGACGTACTGTTCTATACCACTTTCCAAGGCATTCATTTACACTCACTGAAAGAAACACAAAATATATGTGTATAAGATTGTTCAATATACTACCTAAGGAGTTCATCAATGTGTCTAATATAAGAAGATTCAAAATCGAAATAACTAAGATTATTATAGATATAGAACCATATTGGATTAGGGAATTTATGGAATATTCTTTCAGATCTTGTTGAAGTTGTGGTATTTTTTGACGGTTTCCCCTTTTCATTTGTATGATTGTATTGATCCTGAGAATAAAGTTTATGTTATGTTGTGTCATCATCTGCATATCTTAGGTTAGTCAACCTGTGGCCATCTATATTCCTCTATATTCACATTCGAGTTGTTTTAATGCATGTTCCAATACTAGAATACAATTTAGGAAACATTGTATCGTCTTACCCCTCTTTCGATTGGGATATAATCGGTATTATGATGCAATTTTACCTTCGTGGTTGCCTTCTTAGAAATATTATAAATCAACCTTGTATACCTATAATCTACCCTGTATTCATCTAAAGACTCCAACACAGATGCCATTATTCCATTTCTTTGGTATTGTGCTGTTGGATAGACATAGATTGAATAGGTTCTTAATTTTATTAATAAATTTTCTGTACGAAACCCATAATACAACTTGGGAAATTATAGGTTGCTTATCATTCAGGAGAAATTATTGTTTGTGTTTACTATTCGAATTATTCACGTTTGCATTCTTGTTCACTTTTACCCAACTGAATCTGATATCGTCAGATTTGGTGAAAAAATTAGTTTTGGACGCCTATGTTCTCCGTAATAATGAACCAGCCTCAAGCTTTAATATCTCCAGAGAGATCTACACCATCCAGCTATCGGAATGAAGTACAGCGTCGTCGAAATAAACCTCACCATTATCTCTGCCAACGATCGCTGAGTACGTCTAGCCGCCAAAGAGAACGCGCCATAAAGGCCTATCATAATGTCGAGTAGTCATCTTCTTCCAATTACGCATCGGGATGACTTGACTAGTCCGACGGAGTCAGGCGGCCATTTCCATAGCTGAACAAGTTTAATGGTCATCCTTCATCTATCTGTAATATATCGAACGCGGTGTTCGTTTTCTTTTGATGGATTAACTACGGCCTGCTACTGCATTGTTCTTGGGAGGATGATTAATGACTTCCCCGCCAACTTCGATATGGAATAAGGTCTTGGCGAGAACCGTTACGAATTTATTCATTCTGGTTTGATTGGAGTATGATGGTCAGAGAGTTTGCGACTTTGCCTATTCTGTGACCTCTTAGCTCAGGAAAAGCATTTAGTTGATGTGTACTTTGATCAAAAAGGATCTCGCCATATTTCCTTATATTTACTCCACATCATTCATACTGAAGACAAAAGTGAAATTTCTTTGAAGAATTACGCTTATTATATTCAAATGGAACACTTGAAATTATTATACTTTGATGTTTTTTAAACTTGATCAAACAAACGGTTTCAAAATAAGCTTTCCTTAACCAAATTGAAGAAAGATCTACACATATCCTCAAAAGTCTTGGCCCCTCTATCAACTCTCAACTTGTTGAATGTAACATGACAATTTTTTGTGTGTGGAATCTTCATTATCTTATCACTTAAATGAAAACAATAAACCAATTTCTCAGTTTGACCGGTCAAGAATAGTAGCCACATCTGCAAGGGAAGACCATTATATCGCAAATTTTACTCGAAGAAACCGAACAGTATCTGTAACAGCCCTTCGAAGTCATTTTTTGAGGACCTATAGATGGGTACTCTCAACCAATACCCTAAGGAGACGGTTGAATTCCTCAAATGTAAGGGCAAGAAGACCTTTAAAAGTACCTCGGCTATCACTTGGACATAGAGCTACCCGTCGGCAATGGGCAGAACATCACCAAGACTGGCTTTTACCACAATGACACAACATACTTTTTTCGGACGAGTCACGATTCGGTTCTCAAAATGATAGTCGACAAGAAAGGGTTTGGAGAGGTCCCGGACTCAATTTTGTCCGGGAAGTTGTGCCCTTTCAAGGCGGATCAATAATGTGTTGGGGGAGATATAACGTTGAACGAACAATGACTGGTGCCATCTACGTAGAAAACATCAATGAACCAATCATTGTTCCTCTGCGCAACGAATTTGGGGATAATTTCATTTATCAGGATGATACCGCCCCACCAAACCGCACACGAAGATTTCAAAACATTCTTCAAGAGAACAATATCTACAGAATGAACTGGCCAGCAAACCCACCAGACATGAATCCAATTGAGTACGTATGGGATTACTTAGGCAGAGCAATATCCAATCACCAAAACCCACCTTCAACTTTTCAGGAATTGAGTTTAGACCTTCAGGAAGAATGGAATGATATATTTCATTAATGACTTGAGTCGTGGGATGCCAAGACGTATTGGGCAGTTGATTGAAAGAAGAGATGGTAATACGGACTATTGAATTTGGATTCAGTTGTGGAATAACTATAATAGATCAAAAATAAAAAATCGATAAATTTAGATTTTTTCTCATTTTTTCTATTTTGTGTCATCCTGCATAAAGTAAAGAGTAACAAACAAGGATTTTCTATCAAATATATTGCAGTTGATATAGAGGAAAATACTGATCTGATTTCCAGAACATAGATTGTTTATTTCTTGAGAAACCTAGGGAGGCCAAGACTTTTTGACGATGTGTGTATAATTATCTATGGAAAAGTTTCTGGTCGAAATTTTATTTTTATTTTCGCAATTCCCTCTGATGGTTTTGGAAAAGAGCGCCGAATAGATCTGTAAGTTACTGAATAAGAAAAGGTAGTTCCATTCAAAGAAACAATCCGCATCGCCACATCTCAGTCGTAAATCATGAAGGATACAGTCTCTAGAGAACGAGATTAGTAACATCCTCTTGCTGTTTACGCATACCAAATAACAATAATTCATTATCAGTCATAAATTTTTAACGGCTGAAGCTAAATTATTTATGGAAAGGGCGAATGACAAGCATGAACATTTTACATACCAATAAACATGCAAAATAAGATATCCCAACGTTGCCACAGGTTTTTGTAGACCTAATTCATTATGAATGATCTCAAGCAGGCAGGTTCGACTAAAATACTAAAGAAGAGATTGTATAAGCTCTATGGCAAACTCTAGCAAATGTTGTTTAAATTCAAATTTTGAAACAACATTGATCATCGATCTGTAACGAGCACCATTCACTGTAACATTAGCTCTAGCATCGTTTTTAAAGAAATATGGACCGATGATGCCTCCAGCGTGTAAAGCACACCATACAGTGCATTTTTCAGGATGCAATGGAACCTGCAGAACTTCTTGAGGATTGTTTTCACTCCATATACGGCAATTTTGCTTGTTTACATAGCCGTTCAACCAGAAATGAGCTTCATCACTAAACACAATTTTACGATAAAAAAGTATTTGTTCTAGGGCCCAATCAGCAAATAGACGACGCTTATTATGGTCAAGTATCTTTAATTCTTGAACCAGTTTGATCTTGTATGGGTGTAGTTCAAGATCTTCAGGCAAAATTTTTCATGTGGTGGATGCACAGAGTCCAACTTGTTGTGAACGACGGCGAATAGACAAATCTGGATCATCATTAACACTATGACTTATAGAAGCAATATTTTCTTCTGTACGTACAGTTCTTTATCTTTTGTTGTTGTTGCATAGAGTAGAGAAAATGTTGTCTGAAAGCTATCGATAGTTTGACGAATAAGCTGCTGCTCTGATGGACGACTATGTAAACCATAAATTTCACGAAGTGTTCTATAAGTTTGCCGAATAGAACACTGATTTTGAAAATAAACTTCAACAATTTTAAAACGTTGTTGCGGCGTAAGTCTTTCCATGATAATTTGTCAATGCTTACAGAACAGAAATGTCAAAACAACATGGCTTCTTCCTTCTGTCAAATCACAGTTATCCCTATCGAAAGTTCTATCACTCTTAAGAAAACGCCAGGTAGATAAACGAAATTACCGACTGATATGAGTGTGGATAGCTCAGCGGGAGAGCATCGGACTCGTGACCGGGAGGTCCAGGGTTCGAATCCTATTCAGGTAGAAAAGAAATTTTCTAGTTGGACGGGTATCTGCCACCATTTCACTGTTGGGTCAAAAATTAACAGTGCTGTGACCTAAAGTGGCGCAAGATCGCAGTAACAAAGCCTACACAGAACACAACTGAACTCCTAACTCGTACAAGCTGAAAAAGCTTCTGAGGGATCTTCACAGAAGATCTAGGAGTATCAGGATAATAATAATAATAATAATAATAATAATAATATGACAACTTGGGTTATTTTTATTATTAATTTAACACTTGGCATAAGCTCTGAATAAAAAATGAACTCTTTCTCAACTCAGGAGTATGCACATATTGTGTTTGTTTTTGGATATTTTAATGGAAAACCCAGGAAAACAGTTCGAGAATAGCCGAACGAATATCCAAATAGACACTAAAGCATTAACTGTATCAAAGACTTGGTGAAACGGGTGATTCTGCTCCAAAAACAGTCATTCGCCGTTTTCCAAGGAGAGGTTTCATTTTGATATTGAAAAAAACGCATGCATTTCGAGGGAAATCAGTGCATGTTTATTTCATTGTGAAGAGGAAGGTATGCCAAGGCATATCCTTTTCATCAAACTTTCCAAGACCCATTCGCACTTTTGCGGCTGTTTGTCCTCGATGACTTCACGAATTCCATCTTTAAGGTCTTGAATGGATCATGGAACATTGGCATATACTTTATCTCTCACGTGGACCCAGAGAAAAAAGTCTGAATGTGTTAAAGCACAAGATCTCGTTGGCCAATTGTGATTATCTCTTCGAGAAATAACAAGGCTAGGAAATTTTTCTTCCAAATTTCGACTGCGGTCATCCAAGAACATTTACAGCAGATTGTTTGGGCCCCCCATAATCTGTTCGAAGAGAACAAAGCCATAACCGATACATCGCATGCAACTTATTGCTTCAACGGCTCCATAGAGAACCACTTGATCACTGGATATGAAAATTCACCACGAAGTACTGTGAAGACAGTTTACATCCCAAAAGGCGCTTCTGTGTGGTTGGTGAAGTATAAGCGGAATTGTTTATTTTGAAATGCTGAAACCTCGACAAACTGTGAACAATTGCATCAATATTCAATCGAAAAGTATCCGGCGATTGTTAACAGAAAAGGCCTTATTCTGCAACACTTCAATGCAGAACCACACTGTGCAAGACCGACCTTGAAAAATATTGATAAATTGGGGTAGGAGGTGTTGCCCGAAGAAAAAACTTTCCTCATGCTTAAGTTAGACCATAATATGCCGTAATGCTCATCAGTAGCATTTTCATATTCAAATAAATTAATTCGGCTGATTAATAAGGAGTGTTAGCTATGGTTATAGAAAGTTCTACAAATCGAGACAGTGTAACATACATCTGTTTAATAATTCCAAACTCGATAAGGTTTTCTTGATCACTTCTGAATATGAATATGCTAATTATGAGCATTACGGCATATTATGGTCTGACTTGATCATGAAAAGTTTTTTCTGCGTTTGTAACGTGAAAATATCGGGAATACATTTCTTTACTATAATAAGCTCGCAAAGGTATGTCTTGTATGTATTTTTAGCATACTCTAGATGGTGCTAGTGTATGATTAATATCTTAGTGTCTCTGTGTATACCGAAAATAGATACTTGACAGATTTATAGTCACTGGCATACATTGTAGTGATGAAAACCAACCAATTTGAAACGTGCGCATGTCTATAATTTGCCCCTGTGATCAACACAAAACCTTATAGAGTTTGATTGAGTTTGGAATTACTATATCGAGATATTTTACTTGAAAACCAATTGATTTTGATAGGTTCAGCATGGAAAATTTGCACACTAGATGACAAAGGAGGTTGATAACGAATTTAATTCAAAAAAGCGACATTACTTCCCAGTCCACCTTACACCTTTGTAGCAAAAATTGTTCTTATTATCTATGTCCAAATGATCCAAACGAAATATACTTGCAGAAGGCGATGATAAATGGCAACACTGTATTTCATCCAGTTCGTCCACCTTTTCATGTTTTGACTGACGTGTAAATGTTTATTTATGCTCCTCGGGATCAAAAGGCGAGTGTTTTATGTTATAATTTATGGGTAATTAGCCAGGCGAATGAGCTAGTGTGGGTTTAAAGTAAAATAATTATGTTTAATGTGGCTTAACATGAATGCATTTCATAGCTGGAAAACGGAGGAGCTTATGTGGGTCTGAAGGATAAAAAATAATTCACAGCAATAAAACTGTACATGAGGAAGCTATAAAGCAACGGGTTTTGTTGATCTTCAAAATGGAGGGCAGTAGGCATTGGTGTAATGGATGAAAATGTGGGAAAAATCTGTATACATCATTTCAAGAAAGTAAGGAAATTGATAATTTGGTAGGCCTGCCTAAATTCTTTCTGTTGTTAAGTTGGTACAAATGTTTTTAGTATTATTATTTATAGTGAGCAGGCGTCTGTCCACCCACACTATGTCTGCGCGTACTTTTTTGGTTCACCCCAAAAATATAATCAAAGACCTCGAATCTGATGCGACTCACCGTTGGGCACTCAAGACACAGCCTGCATTCATCGTCTTCAGCCAGACCGATTTTGTGCAAGTTCGCTTTCAGCTTTACAGTGATCTGTCATGGTTTCGACAAGTGTCCTGAGTTTGGCCCTATCCAGACCTAGCGCTAAGTCCGCCATCTTTTGGTTCCAAGGATGCCTTCGAATGGTTTAGGCCAGGATATCTCAGCCAGAAAGACTCTAGTTTTGAGTTCATTCTGCCTTAGTTACCCAAATAGTTTGAGTGACTCGATATCCAAACAAGAGTGACTCTGTTATACATACCAAGCCTGTTCAAAGCTGTGTGGCAACTCCAGACTGTCTTCAATGTACAACAGCTGGATTCCAGAGCTTTTAGTACTGATCGACTATCTCTAAATGTTTTGATTTTGGCGTGGTGTATATGCCGTTTTATCAGCAGATCTGCCGCGGTCTCAGTGGCAATTATTTCTGCCTGGCATATGGTTACGGGTTAACTGATACTCAATGAGATGTTGATTCTTGGTTTGCTCCCATAGTTTCCCGCCCCCGTTCCATTCGTCGTTCGCGAGCCATCTGTGAACAAGCTAAGGTCGGTCCTCAATAGAACCTCAGCAGGCTGGGTCCTTGATTACATTGAAATGCCGTTCTTGGCTGGTGACTTTTGACATTACATCCGAGGGCATCGATAGAGTGAGCCCCCCAACACTATTGCCTCTGGCCTATCGATCGCCAGTGGTACAACTGTACTTTGCACTCGATCGAAGTTTGAGTGCGACCTGTCTTTTTGTTTGTTCAGTACGTTTTGCGATATCTAAAAAAGGTTTTCCATTAAGAGGTTTCATTTCGATATAAAAAACGAGTATATATTGAGAGATCAATGGATGCTTATTTTAGTGTAAAGAGGAAGGTATGCCATTAAATCGAAATGAGCCAAATGATTATTAATATTATTAAAAAAGTGATAAGATTAGAGGTGATCCTATAAACTCAAAAACAAAAATAAAATTTAACTGAGAAAGTACTCGAGAAGTGGAACAAATTAAGTAATGAAAGTAATTGAATGCAATGCAATTAATTATTGAACTTGTCTAAACCATCCATTCAGAGCGTTCTTGAAAGAATTCACCGATGGCGATGACACAACCTTAGCAGCGAGCCGATTCCACGTGTCGAACACTCTGTTGGAAAGAAACTGGCTCCTCGGTGACGTCTTTTTAAGGCTCTATACTGGTTTAGTGGAAAGAGTTAAGACATGTCTCTACCGAAGAGGGAGTGAAGTGCTCGATAGGTGGTAATCAGATCTCCCCTTCTTCTACGATCCAAAAAGGAGGGCAACTTAAACAACTGCAGCCCCCACTGGTAATCAGGGCGAATTGTGCCAAATGGAAGACGGGTGTTCCACCGCTGGACAGATTCCAAAATTTCCTGATCACCCTTCAGATTGGCCCACCAAACAGGGCTCGCATATTCCAGAATAGGGCGCACGTAGGTTGTGTAAAGAGTCCTACTTATGGCTACATCGCATCTTACAAAAGTTTAAGATAGCTGATAGGTGAACTGTCTCGCTGTAGACATAGCAGAGAGAGTGGGTAGACCAATTTAAGTCATCTGTGACGGTAATACCCAGGTCACAATGCTGAGAGACACTAGCTAGCTGCTGAGAGTTTTGTTGCTGATATGGAGCACGAAACACTTCCCGATATTAAGAGCTAGAAACCACCTCCCACACCACTCAGAGAGCTTATTGAGGTCCTCCTGGAGGTGCCCCGTGTTACCCAAGGGACAGTTGTAGAGCTTCGTGTCGTCTGCAAACAATGCACAATTGGATGAAACAAGACGAGGGAGATCAAAAATGAATAACAGCAAGAATATAGGACCCAGAAATAAACCTTGAGGCACTCCACTAAGGACCTCCACATCGGAGGAGGAGAAAGAGTCACCGACCCTCACCCGGAAAGTGCGAAGCGACAAAAATGACCGAATCCACGAGAGCAGAGGACCCCTTATGATGATAAAAGATGACAGCGTCATAAGTAAGCTGAAAGCGGGCTATTCAAAATGAAACCTCTTATTGGAAAACCCTTCATCAAATGTCATTAATTTCTCGTCATTGGTTTCAGATAAAGTACATTTTTGATTAAATAAGGTATAAGCAAACTTTCCTTTCTTCAGATGTTGTTTCTATGGAATCTTTTTCTGTTTTTAATGTCCATTCCATAAGTTGATTGATGAGTATTCAAACTATTTCAGTGATTAATTTAGAATTGTCCACATTATTCAAAACGATCGGACATGAATGATGCATATCTAAACATCTCATCTCAGCTAATTAAAACGAAAATATTCCTTTGGTCACGAAGAATTTGATGTAGATTGAAACCTATTATTTCTCAGAATTCTGAAAATTCATCGCTGCCAAGTTAATGAACAAGAATATCATTCTGAACGGTGTTATAAAGATTATTATGCAAATTTTACATTTCGTTTTGGATAGCTCGGAAACCAATGCAAATTAGATTCGAATATAATGAGAGGTTCAGGAAAAAGCTTCTTCTAGTTATCACTGAATAATTTCAGAAATGTTGACACAGATGTTTTTGTTCCCTTGTGATTGGCGTTGATTTTATTTTTACGTCCATCAGAGATGAAAATTGTTAAAGTTATCGGAATTATTCAGCTATGATGTACCATACGTTTGAAGATCTTGAGGTACTTGGTCTATAATGAAAACAAAAATGTTGCATGTTCACATGAAATACAAATTAACTATGGAATTCAAAAAAATTGAGCTATAATTTAGCATTGATTTGTTTTTCATTTTGGTTACATGTAAGGAATTCATCAACTACGTTGAAACACTTTAAATACGACTTTCGTAAGTTCTTCAACAGGTATGCGATGGTGGTGTAATGGTCAGCATAGTTGCCTTCCAAGCAGTTGATCCGGGTTCGATTCCCGACCATCGCATAAAAAATTCTAGTTCTTAAAGCTCCCAGACGAAGGACCAAAATGTTGAACTTGAAACTAGGGTATATATCGTGAGATATGCCGATTGAAATGCATGTAGTTCTAATTTCAAAAAACGAATATAATATCAACCAGCTTTTACTCAAGACTGCCAAAAAGATTTGAGATATTTAAATGTTTTAATCAAATGTCCCCATTTTTGTAGTTTCGAAGTACCTTAGTAGAAGTCTAAGGTTGTGCTGAAAGTAATTTCGTTTTTTTTTCCAACAGATGCTTTAATTGTATTTTTTCGAATCCAATTCAATGAATTCTACGCAGTAGTTTTTTGGGTGACCTCTTAAATATGAAGAGCAATAGGCAGCATTTTCGTCATATTTTACTTTTTTACTATAGAAAAGATAAAAATGCTGTTCAAGCCAGAAAGAAATTAACCGATGTGTATGGAGAAAATGTCTTGACAGTACGCCAGTTCCAGTTCGCAAAATTTCTATCCGGCAATTTAAACGTCAAAGATACATCACGTTCCGGAAGGTCGGTTGAAACTTATAAAGACACGATTAAAGCACAACTTGATGCAAATCGGCGAATAACAACACGTGAGATCTGTGAGAGGTTAAATTTATTGAATTCAACTGTTTATGATCACTTAAACGGCATGAGTTCAACCTCGAAGCTCTATATATGGGGTCCCCATGTTCTCACGTAGAGAAATTTGTGTCCTCGCGTTGACATCTGTGATTCGCTTTTCAAACGTCACGCAAATGATCCATTTTTGAAGCGCATCATTACTGGTGACGCAAAAAGATTTTATACATATAACAATGTCAAATGCTAGAGATCATTGAGCAAAACAGATGAACCGGCTCAAAGCATTTCGGTGCTGTCTGTTTGGTGGGATTTTAAGGGAATCATTTTTTTTTTGAGCTCTTACCGGATAACACAAGAATTAATGCGAAAGTCCAGTCATCAGCTGGACAAACTAAATGATGAACTTCAACAGAAAAGGCCAGAATGAATTGATAGAAAAGGTGCAGTGTTCCTCTAAGATAATGCGAGACCTCATACAAGTTTGGTCACTCGCCAAAAGCTTTCACAGCTTTTATGGGATACACCCACCATATTATCCAGATCTGGCGCCTTCGGATTATTATTTGTTCCGGTCATTGTAAACTTTTTTGGACGGCAAAACCTGTGTCTTCAACTGAAGACACCATTGAATAAATATTTTTACAGAGAATGTAATAGCAGTAAAAACTTCTTGCGATGGCCGGAAATGGAACCCGGATCAACTGCTTGGAAGGCAACTATGCTGACCATTACACCACCATCGCTGTTCATCTATTACTAACACATATTTGTCATTTCCTGTCAAAAACTTAGGTTAGTCAATCACTCTTAAAACCTGTATTCAATGGATTTTTGTGAGAACTGTGCTACCTTATTGAAAGATTATTTTATTTGAAGTTAATTTGAAAATGGCTTTCTTTGCAAAGTATGATTTGATTTATTAGACTTTATTGGAAAAAGTCAGTTATTATGATCATATAATTAGTTGAGTGAGAGAGTTTATGACCTTAGATCAATTAGATATTTGCTTTATAGGATATGGGGCATGGTAACTTGAAGATCATGTCATTTAATCTTGGTATTAATTTATTTCAGATTATCCGGACCAATAGGGAAATCCAGAGAAGTAGCAGATGACCTCAATAGATATGGGAGATTAATTAACAAGCGCGGTAAGGCCACTTTTTCTGAAGTAAGTGCTTTTATGATTGATTCTATCTTGAGGTATTGACTTCTCCAAACTGAAGACCGGTTAACAACTCCCTGCCAACAAATCAACAAGTCCCCATTTCGTTTTCCACAAATCCATTTTCTCTTATATTAGAAAATCCGGGCCCCATCAGCACGCCACTCAAAGTCCTGTCCGATCCAAGACGAGAAGTTATGATGGATGGCCACCCAGTGACCCCTTCGCTGCTGAAATCTCAAATCTCTTGCGGATGATAGATTGCTTCGCCACGTTGGTTGGTCATTCATCATGGGACGACAGGCAGCACGCCACTGGTTGCGCTAATTGAAATTTGGCTTACCGGGGGTTCATAAGAAACCTATTCAATCAAATATGTAACCGTGCGAACAACGAGGAGAAGATTGGAATTATATTATCTTCTATTTATCTGCAAAGCTGTCTGCGATACGAGAATTGCAAATAATTATTAGGAGGTCGATTAGGGATTCTAAATAAGTTGTCGTCAAAGAAAAATAAACGAAACCGAAATCGAAAGTCACAGGGAAAAATGATTTAAGGGCGAAAACACTTCCAAATCCCTTTCGTGTGCTTATGAGGATTTCCTGAATGATAGATACTTGTATGTGCGTGTAGGCCAACAAGAATATGTTGAGTATCCCATAAAAATTGGTGAGCCTCAGGGTTCTGTTTTGGGACTTATTTAGTTCATTTTGTTCGTCAATGTCATTAATTATTTATCAATATTGGCGTCTTAAGAATATTCTACTGATAGAAACCTTAATATGCGTTTATTATTTCCTTGTTTACGCCCACCTGAACTATAACGTTTTGTTTTCGGGAGATTCATCTTCAAGCAATCGTTCATTTATTGCGCAAAAAAAAATATTCATCTCAACTTCAATCTCACGCCGATAGAGTCCTGTAGACCTTTCTTTGTTAATAACAGATTGCTAAGTTTTCCCTATATTTTCATCTTCAGCTGTTTGCTGTATACAAGAAAAATATAGAATCACTGAAGAAAAGCTCGGATTACCATATGTACAATACAAGAAGTAAAGATGTCCTCTGCATTCCAAAACATAGAACAACTAAATTTCAGCACTCACCATTGTATTGTGTTATTAAATTAAACCATCTTCCTGAAAGACTGAGAATTTTTGAGTATAAAAAAATTAAATAGAGATTAAGAAGATGCTGAAGAATTGTTATTACCGTGTAGATGAATACTTGAATGGCTGTATAGTTTAGGATATCTGAATTGTGTGTTGCTTTTTCTTGATTTGGTTTTCCTCTCCATGAGGTACATTTTTTTATAATTCTTTTTTCTGACGTGTTCTATAGAGAAGTATTCTGTCATAAAGGATGAATAAAATATTATTTTTATTATTATGAAACATTAGTTCAAACGATGCCCCAAAGGGCACGTTAGTGTAACAGGAAATTGATGCAGTCAAACTTCGTGCTAATTGTTGAACTGATAGTGAGAATACTGGATGTTAACAACTTCAAATTCATAATTATATCTTCCAACTTCTGCAATCTATATATTGATAATTATAAATACAAAGTATCGAAATGATGACCTCAATCAATATAATTATATGGTGATTATATATTATATATCCTAATATACAATCGATATAATTTTATATTGATTATATATAAGGATATGATTTTGAAAATTTGAATATCAAAACAGATGTAATCTGTTAGTCTCCTATAATTTTAATTTGAAAAAAATTTTATTAAAAAACTTTTAGAATCAAATTAATGTCTTATAAGCACAACTTATATTTAATTGGAGTATAAAATCAAAACTCAATATATAATATCAAATGGAATAAATAACCAACAAATAAAAATTGTCAATTAAAATTAATAAATAAATATTTGAAGGAGACAAAATTTTGTTTCTGATCATTCAATTATGAAAACTAATTCCTTTCCAAAAATACGAAACATAATTTGGAGACTTCTCAGAAAATGAAATTTATTTGAAATATTTAATAAATTTAAATATTTGAATAAGGTACTTAAAAAATTTCTCTAAACAAGCATTATATCTTAAAAAATCAATTAGAATTTCGATAAGATCTCCATGGGATCTACTTCACATTTGAAAAAAATCAAATTAACTAACAACTAATATAACTCACCTGACAAACCTAGTGATATCCATGTTTTGAAGAGACAAAGTTTAAAATCAAAAATATTCCAGGTTCGTCACAAAATATATAAGGCAATTATATGGTTTTTTTTAAACCACTTGATATTCCATAATGAGTTTTATTCAAACCTATTATAATTATATATTATATATAAAATAAAATAATAAGAAGATTTTTGAATATTAAAACAAATTGAAATATGTTTATCTTCTACAATTTTAATTTAAAAAAAAAATTTTATTCAAAAAACTTTTAGAAATAAATTTATGTCTACACAAGCACCGCTCACATTTAATAGACGTATATAATCAAAACTCAATATATAATGTCAAATGGAATGAATACCCCAACAGATATACGAAAGTAATTAAAATTAATAAATAAATATTTAAAGGAGACAAAATTTTGTTTCTGGTCTTACCTTTAAGAACACCAATTTTGCCTTTTAAAAACATAAACACACTTAAAGGACTTCTCAAAGAATATAATTTATTCGAAATATTTAATATATTTAAATATTCGAATAAATTATTTCAAAAATCTCTAAAAAATGTGCACTATATCTTCAAAAAACAAATATAATTCTAGACAATCCCGTCTTCAGTCCTCATTTAATATTCCAAATATCAAAATCAAAAACTTAACCTATATCTCTCACGTGTTAAAAGACTTAAGCTTCGAAATACAGATCAACTATATAATTCAAGATTGATCTATGTTCTAACAAAATCAAAGAACAGTGTGAGTTATTTTAAGGTTTATTTAAATTCACTGACATTCTATAATGAGATTTATTGAAGCCAAAATATAATTATATATTATATATAAAATAAAATAGAAAGGCCTTTTACTTGATAGAAGAAATATAACAAAATTTGAATATTAAAACAAATTGAAATATGTTTATCTTCTACAATTTTAATTTAAAAAAAAATTTTATGCAAAAAACTTTTAGAAATGAATTTATGTCTACACAAGCACCGCTTACATTTAATAGACGTATATAATCAAAACTCAATATATAATGTCAAATGGAATAAATAACAAAATTTTGTCTCCTTTAAATATTTATTTATTAATTTTAATCACTTTCGTATATCTGTTGGGTTATTTATTCCATTTAACATTATATATTGAGTTTTGATTATATACGTCTATTAAATGTAAGCGGTGCTTGTGTAGACATAAATTTATTTCTAAAAGTTTTTTGAATAAAATTTTTTTGAAATTAAAATTGTAGAAGATAAACATATTTCAGTTTGTTTTAATATTCAAAATTTATTATATTTCTTCTATCAAGTAAAAGGCCTTTCTATTTTATAATAAGAAGAGAACTTAACAAAAGGAATATTACAAAATTTGAATATCAAAATAGATTTAATCTGTTAGTCTCCCATAATTTTAATTTCGAAAAAATTTTATTAAAAAATATTTAGAATTTTTCAGAATTTTGAAATTAAAATTATAGGGGACTAACAGATTGAATCTGTTTTGGTATTCAAATTTTGTAATATTCCTTCTATCAAGTAAAAAACTTTTTCCTATTATTTAATTTTATATATAATATATAACTATACTGGGTTTGGACAAAACTCGTTATGAAATATCAAGTGGTTTGAAGAAAACTATATAATTGCGACGAACATAAAATATCTTGGATTTTAAAGTTTGTGTGTTCAAAACGAGAATATCACCCAGTTTGTCAGGTGAGTTATATTTGTTGTTAATTCATTTTTTTTTAATATGAAGTAGGACCGATGAAGAGTTTATCAGAATTCTAATTATTTTTAAGATAATATGCATGTTCTGAGAGATTTTTCAAGTAACTCATTTGAATATTTGAATATATTAAATATTTCAAATAAATTAGATTTTCTGAGAAGTCTTTAAATTATGTTTTGTATTTTTGGAAAGGAATTAGATTTCATAATTTTAAGATCAGAAACAAAATTTTGTCACCTTCAAATATTTATTTATTAATTTTAATTGACAATTTATATTTGTTAGGTTATTTATTTCATTTGATATTGTATATTGAGTTTCGATTTTATACGTCTATTTAATATAAGCTGTGCTTATAAAATATTAATTTAATTCTAAAAATTTTATGATTAAATCTGCTTTGATATTCAAATTTTGTAATATTCCTTCTATCAAGTAACAAACCTCGTCTTATTATTTTGATTTATATATAAGATATCATTTTGATAGTTTTTGTATATAATTGTCAATTTATATTGTAGAAGTTAGCTGATGTTATTCCGAATTTAAAGTTATTTTAATCATTTCTAGTACTGACTTATTTCGTAAATTATTAATTGAAGTCATATAGAGTCAAAGATCCACAAAATACTCCTTAATTTTGTATTTTTTCGAAATTCTGGTTGTTTTTCTTATCATAGGTCACTGTTTGGGAGGAATAATATCTGTTGTTTCTTTCTGTGTTCTAAGTACAAATGGGTAATGGTTTAGAATACATTTTTCATTACTCTAGTACTTTAGATACTTTGAAAATTTACTTTGAGTTTGATTGAAAAACACTAAATATGGAACCGAATTAAATTTTTTTTGGTGAGTTAAATTTTGATTTTGTGATATATTTGAGTTCTAGTTCAATTATTTTCATTTGATCCTTTATTTTTTGTCAGGCATTAAAGAATGAATATATTTTAAAAGAGTTGAACAATGGGTATTTTATAGCTTACGTGAAAAAACAGTAAAATAATTCCTTGAAGGAATTTCCAGAAATATGAAACTACATCATGTGAGTATTATTGTACATTTCTGCAGAATTGATCGGATCTCGTTTAAGCTGACGCATTCAGGGTTAACGAATCATAATGGCATGTTATCACCGTTAAACCTAAAGCCTGAAGCATGACGATTAAATCAGCCGTAATAGATGCTGCAGCCAGAGATATATTACCAATTACACATTAAACAAAGATTTGCATTGAAAGAAGGCCCGAGGGGCTAAAATAAAAGATATCAGCTGCTCAACATAACAACAGGCCAGCCAAGAATGTCGAGTTACAGACAGTGCAGCCAACATACCAACACGAAATATCTCGCCTATCTCGGACTATAATTATCAATCTTTCTTCATGCCAGACGTGTACTTAGATAAATTATAAGCCAGCGATCGCTAATAGTCCTTTGATTACAATATATTCCATTCTTCACAACAAATAATATTATTAAAAATAAATTGCCAATAATCTGTATGAATAATTATGCTGAGAGAACGTTTTACAGTACTGGCAATAATCTATAATTAATGAGAGTGTATTCATTATATCCTTAGAATTATTCGTGATTGTTGGTGGGTCGGTCCGCTTCTCAACAACAGCTCAATCTTAATGATGGTGATTCGTGATTTGGGGAAATGAAGGACTGGGATTCTCCATGGAGAAACTAATGATAGACATGAAAGGATGACCTTTTGGTGAAGCTCCCGAGAGCTATATCATCATCCGCAAATTGATTATTTTGGACATGATTTGTAGAAGGGTATTTCCTTAAATATTTTCTGTTATGAAACTAAGAAATTGCAGTTTGGTTATAAAACCATACACCCAGGTATTTCCCGTTGAAGGTTATACACCGTGTTCCATAACTGGCCAGTTTGGTGGAAAAGGATTTCTGATGCACCTGCTAAGGAATGTGTATGTCGTTCAGTCTTAGCGACGCGTGCAAGTCTGGCCACAGCTGGCATCATTTCCTTTAGTTGCGTGGATCAGCGATCGCGATAATATCTATAGCATAGGCAGAAGCCGGCAATTCAATTTCAATCAGTCGTACTGGTCTTTCCTTGATGGAATCCAGAAGTTGTAACGAATGCTTGGGTTCTGAGCTCCAATTATGAGCGGTATATGATTCCTGGTCTGATCTGTGCTTTATACAACAAAAATATTTCCTAGCTTTGAAGAATATCCCAGCTTATTTGCAGCAGATTTCGCAATGTTAGTCACATGTTCTCCCCCAACAGACCCAAGAGTTGACAGTCACGCCAAGAAGATGCATGGAATCCCTTGGATGAAGTAGCTGGTTATCCACCATCAAGCCAGAAATCACGAACTGAGTTTTTCGAGAAAAAGTTGGATAATAGAGACGTTGAATTGCACCAGATTCCTTCGTTTATCATTTTGGCATCGAGTTGCTGGCGTCAATGGAGGTGAGTCTCAACGGTGCTCAAAGGTTTGTCACTGGTGAAAGAAGACATCAGCTTGCTATCATACGCGAAGCTCACAATGTGGTTGTCGATCGTACTAAGAAGATCGTCTATGTGAATCAGGAAAGGGTGGGTGACAAAACTGAGCCTTGGGGCACTCCACCCTTTACGTTGAAATCACAGGAACCGACTCTATCTATGACCATATCCTGCAATTATCTATAGAAATTGTTTCTACACTTTTTTTCCTAAGAAACAGGGCGATTCGAAAAGTTGAGACAACTGGTTCATGGTATTACTACAGGAGTAGTTTTATAGTAAGTTCACCTAAAGTCGTCACCAATACTCCAAGAATTAAAAAACAATATAAGAATTGGTATTTGTGAGACAATGGTCCAAATCTGTTGAGACGTCACGATAAATTGAAAGTTATAATATTTAAATTAAAAATTTTATCAATTGGTTCTTCAAATGGAGTCGAAACCTTTCAGCAGCATAGAAATTATTGTGTTTCATTTTATTTTAAGATTCTTAATTGGAACTACTACTGAAACAAAATGTATAAGGTGTTCTCTTTGGTCAAATTTCACAAGGTGATTTTACAGGCAATTCGCAACCCAAAAGTTTCTATAGAGTATGTTCCAATTATCTTTCGTTGTGAAGTTATGCAAGAGTCTGCTATTTTGTGATATTTGACAATTTTTCACTGAAAGTATATCAACAAAACTATCATTTTAATGGAAATTGTGTACACCATTAAAAAGAGCGAAAAATTCTTCTTGGACTGAGGTGGTTTTATGGAGATTTTCATGAAAAACTTATTCATTATAAGGTGGTTACAGAAAAAATGAGTTCAAAATTTTCTTCATCCATAATATTTGGTCCAAGTTTACTCTTGATTCTGCGCTATGACTCCCATGCAAATTATGTGCAAAAACTCCCTTATTTATGAAGCTTTTAAACGTATAATACATTCTATTAAGGAACTTTATAGGTATGAGATCTGGACTTCGAGCAAGCCATCAGATCGGTTCGGACCTTCCTACTCATTTTCCTCCATCCATTCTGTAACTATTTTACTATTGTGTGCTGGACAACCAACCATTTGAAACCAAATTTGGCTTCATTACCGCAGAGGTATATCTTCCAATAAATCAAAAATTTCATTTTCCCAAAGATTCCTGGAATGGCAGAATTCAAAGGCTTTGGAATTATTGTCGGCCCAGAAACTTATATCTTGTCATGGCTTGCCATACATAACCCTTGAACTCGTCTTGGTAACGGGTCCTAATACTACATCCCCAAAATTACAGACCAATTAGCTTGCAGTCCATACCACTTAAGGTTATGGAATCAATTTTGGTTGAGGAACTAACTGACTTTCTCTCTAGACAAAAAGTGATTCCATCCGAACAACATGGATTTGTAAAGGGCAAGTCTACAACAACCAACCTGCTGGGATGTTTGAATGATTGGTCCCGAGCTCTGGACTATAGAATACCAACAGACGTGGTGTACCTAGATTTTGTCAAGGTTTTCGACAAACTTCCAACGAGAAAGCTTCTGCATAAACTTGAGCATTGCGGCATACGCGATATGATGAATTCGTGTCTGAAGAACTATCTGAAAAACCGACATGTACGACAGTTTGTGGTGAGAGTTGGAAAGTCTTACTCTGGTAGCAGGCCTATATCTAGCGGAGTTCCCCTGGGCTCCATCCTTGGTCTACTTATTTTCCTTGTATATCAGATCGATTTATCAAGACTCATCTTTAACAAAAAGGCTTTCTTCGCGGATGACACCAAAGTTTATGCAAACGCAGTAACGTGCTACAACACACTCCAGAGTGACCTCGACTCAGTCTCCGAATGGTGTTCTACTTGGATGCTTCCGTTGAATACAAATAATATAATCATTCTTTCTTTAATAATAAGTAGATATTTTATAAAAATCTCCATGAGACCACCCTAGTCTTTCAATGGTATACATTGCATTTTGGTTAAGATGATAGTTTTCAAGTTATGCTATGTTTTCAGTGAAAAAATGATGAAACGTTACAAAATAGCAGATTCTTGAATAACTTTACAAGAAAGATGATTGGACCATACGCTATAGCAATTTTTGTGTTGCAAATTGCCTGTAGAATTATCTTGCGAAATTTGACCAGAGATAACCTTGACACCCTATACATTTTGATTCAGTAGTATAGTGAAGTTCCAACTAAGAATCTTAAAATAAAACGAAACACAATCATTACTATGCAGCTAAAAGTTTTCGACTATATTCGAAAAAACAGGTGATTGAAATAATATTTAAAATATTATTTCTTTCAATTTACCGTGACGTTTCAATAGATTTGGACCATTTTTTCACGAATAACAACTCTTATATTGTTTTTTAATTCTTGAATTCTTCCTGGAGTATTGACGTAGGCCGAAGAATTCAGGTGAGCTTACTTCCAGACTACTCCTGCAATAACACCCTGTACCAGTTGTCTCAACTTTTTCAATCGCCATGTTGCTTAGAGAAAAAGTGTAGGACCAATTTCTATAGATAATTGCAAGATGTGGTCATGGGCAGTGCCGGTTCCCGTGGTTTCTACGTGAAAGCTGGAGTGCCCCAAGGCTCAGTTTTGTCACCCACCCTTTTCCTGATCAACATGGAAGATCCTCTTAGTACAATCGACAACCACATTGTGAGCTTCGCAGATGATAACAAGCTGATGTCTTCTTTAACCAGTGAGTTGAATACCCTTGAGTCTCACCTCTATAGATGCCAGGAAATCGATTCCCTAAGTGAAGATCTGAAAACGATAAACAAATGGGATCAACGGAATCTGGTGCAATTCAATGTGTCGATTATCCAACTTTTTCTCGAAAAATTGTCTGTAGAATCACCTTGTGAAAGATGGCAGAGATAACTTGTGCACCCAGTATATTCTTGGTATGATTATGAGCGGTCAGGCGAAGGCATTGTTGAAAAATAGTTTGTAATAACATAGACTCGGTTTTTGTACTCCATAGTTAGTATTTCCCACCATCGAATAATATACTGTCAATTTATCGTTATCGTTCGAATGCAAACATAAATTGTACATCTATTAAAACCTCACTGCAAAACTACATCAATCATATACCTATTCACAATGCTATACGGCTATTATTACCATCGAATTGAATTTTACCGCACCGTCATATATACATAATGGCGGAGTTGTTATATAATGCTTAAAATTGGTAATGCCACAGCACTCGACGATCTTATCTCGGATGTTTTAAATTATTTCTCCATTCGTTTATGAGGCAGAACGATGTTTACAATCAGGATGTGGCTGTATGGCGGTAATAAAGAAAGGCATGAAATTACCGGGTCCGAAGTATTGCACCCTATCATTTTGTTTGTCTTTACCCCACCCGTTAAGTATTACCTTGTGGGCAAACGGCAGCCTTGCATGCCGGGTTTGACGTACCTAAATTTCGTGCTTCGTGCACCCTCACTTTCGACAATCCCTTCGTTTATGAGGTTATCTATAATTATTTACAAAAATTTAGATTCCTCTGATAAAAATTCGCTGCACCTCATCATTTCTATGAAATATTCATCTTATTTACTTATACAATCTCCATTTAATCGTAAAGACTTGACTAAACGTCGGGATAGACCCGAAACTAGATCGCCTCCAAAATTTTTCTGTGATGGTAGTTCAGGATTGTACAACTGACTGAATTAAATCATCTTTATTTCGTGGCGTTGCTCTTTCAACTTCAATCTTCATTAGTCCCCATTTGTTTTCAATGGGACTAAGATCTGGTGAAGCTGCTGGCCATGAAATGGTTGTCATTTGGTGTTCTTGCATCCAAGCTTGAGCAGAAGCCGAAGTATGGCATCTTGCATTATCCTGTTGAAAACGCCACCCCTTTGGATATAAAACATGCGCCGTTTCAAGGAGAAAATTGTTCAGAATGGCACAATACTGTTAACTATTAATGATACCATCTACTATACAGAGAGGCGTAGCACCACGCTGAGATATTGCTTCCTAGACCATTAATTTAGTGGAAAATTTGGAAATTTGAACAGCGACAGGTTGTTTTGTAGGATTTTTAAGTGCTTTATACTAAGTTGGAAACAACTTTCATCAGATATGAAGACATGATTAAAATTATCTTCTTGAAAACGTTCACGAAATTCTATCCTTCGTTCCCTTTGTGAAGGTGTCTTTATAGGTTTTTTTTGGTTTCCTTGATATGTAGGCGCGGATTGTGACGTCCTAAGGCCAATAAAGCGATTAAATTGTTTTCTTTAACATTACGCGGTCTTCCTGAAACTGGTCTATGCCACATATACATGCAATTTTTCATCCTCTTCATTGTGTCATATACAACACATTTTCCCAGTTCAGTCAATTGCTGTAATTTTTTAGCGGTTCGAAAACTTTTCTATACAAATATTGTACCTGTTTTATTTCTTCTAGTTGCGACATTATTTCATAAATTGTATGTCTGTTGACAATCTACAATATTTAACAAATAGTTTGCAATGCAACTTTAGCCATAGTCGACTATCAGCACAACCCATTTTATACATTACTTCTGCCTTAGAATATTACAAAAAAGAAGTATATTAAAATAAGGAAAAACAATAAATTCCGGATACTTTCTAGTTGGATTATAGATCGATCGAATATGTAGTTTGGAAAACATTGAAAAAATTTAAAACGTGAATAACAGCGAAACGATCGATTTCGTCCATTTTCGAATATACTTCTGGCATTTAGACCCTAAATGTTCCCTGAAATAACATAAATAGAGGTTAATTCTTGATAGAAGGTATATAAAATTATATAAATATTTTAAAAATTTTTAAAAAATTTTAAAAAATTAGCCTTCTACATATTTAATTCCAAATGATTATATTTAATGATTATAACTTCTGAAAATAAATTAAAATAATGTCGTATAAGTACCACTTATATCATGACATAAAATAAACATTCATTATTGGACATCCGAATGGTATAACAAAATCCAAAAAATAAAAATTATTAACCAAAATCCTATAAATTAAATATTTTGAATAGACAAAATTTTGTTTCTGCTGATCAATCTTATGAAAACCAATATCTTTCAAGAATATCCAACATAATCCTAAGAATTTCATCATAAAACTATCTTACTTAGACTATTCAATATTATTGGATATCTAACCAAGGTACCTTATATAAAAACTCAAGATATGTAAAACATTACTGTTTTTATATAAGGTACCTTGGTTAGATATCCAATAATATTGAATAGTCTAAGTAAGATAGTTTTATGATGAAATTCTTAGGATTATGTTGGATATTCTTGAAAGATATTGGTTTTCATAAGATTGATCAGCAGAATCAAAATTTTGTCTATTCAAAATATTTAATTTATAGGATTTTGGTTAATAATTTTTATTTATTGGATTTTGTTATAACATTCGGATGTCTTATAATGAATGTTTATTTTATGTCATGATATAAGTGCTACTTATACGACATTACTTTAATTTATTTTCAGAAGTTATAATCATTAAATATAATCTTTTGGAATTAAATATGTAGAAGGCTAATTTTTAAAATTTTAAAAAATTTTTTAAAATGTTCCCTGAAAGTTTCAAGACTCTATTTATTTCCGTTCGAAAGTTAACGTAGTCCAACCTAGTAGTTTAATTTTTTTTTTCATTTCATCACTTAGGGAAATCAATATCACGCTGTTGCTTGGAACGAGCGCGCAAAAATATTTAACAAGTGCTATGAGTCTGCAAAAATCATTCTTGTCAAGCCTTTCTCTGAGATGAAACTAGAAATATACAGCAAATCTTCAAGTTTTTTAAAATTTCATTGGGACAAAATAAATAATACTTAAAACTTCTGTGTAATATTTGAAGCGTTCTTCTGATCACGGAGAACAGAATGATTTCTAGTCTAGGTTAGTTATCATAATCGAGCGACTTGATTCAATTTGAGCTGGACTAATTTATAACTAGTATGAGTCTGGGCCAGCCATGGATTTATTTATGGTCCTGAGCATAATGAATCCAATCATAAAACAAATTAATGGACACTTTGGCTAATTGTGATTAATCGCTTGGATGAAGCAATAAATTTCAATCAATCTCCCGTCCATATATGACTTAATAGTACATAGGTTGATTTGAACATCCTCATTTTGCGTCATAAGTGAAATAAAGAATATGTTTTTATGGATGTTAAAAGTCAGTACTGAATTTTCTGCTGAAATATCATAGTTTTTTAGTGGCTGAAAACTTTCAGTCAAAATCTACTCAAGAGTTTTGGCAACAACCCAACTAACGATTTTAAATGTGAGATAGTGATTCAATAAAAAATCTATATTATTTTATTTAATTAAAATGAATTTCCATCGAGTAAGGACCGATTGAATAAAATTTTTGTTAGAAGCTGAAACCTGCTATTTGATTCTGTGGTATTTCAAATTTCTCTTAGGAATGATTATGTAGTAAGTACATTTCGTGTAGTACGGGCAGATTATGGTCGACATAATCATCCATCTGAGCGTACCATTGGTAACACAGTGAAAAAATTCGAAAAGGCTGGATTTGTTACTGATATCTTAAGGCCCACACATCATCTGAATGAAATAAGAAGGAACGGTTTTTTACTTGATAGAAGGATTATTACAAAATTTGAAAATCAAAACAGATTTAATCTGTTGTCTTCTACAATTTTAATTTCAAAAAATTCTTTGAAGAAACTTTAAGAATTAAATTAATGTCTTTATAAGCACTGCTCATATTTAATAGACGTCAAAATTCATCACACAATATCAAACGGAATTAAGAAAAACCAACGAATATAAACTGTCAATTAAAATTAATATTCGTTGGTTTTTCTTAATTCCGTTTGATATTATGTGATGAATTTTGACGTCTATTAAATATGAGCAGTGCTTATAAAGACATTAATTTAATTCTTAAAGTTTCTTCAAAGAATTTTTTGAAATTAAAATTGTAGAAGACAACAGATTAAATCTGTTTTGATTTTCAAATTTTGTAATAATCCTTCTATCAAGTAAAAAACCGTTCCTTCTTATTTCATTCAGATGATGTGTGGGCCTTAAGATATCAGTAACAAATCCAGCCTTTTCGAATTTTTTCACTGTGTTACCAATGGTACGCTCAGATGGATGATTATGTCGACCATAATCTGCCCGTACTACACGAAATGTACTTACTACATAATCATTCCTAAGAGAAATTTGAAATACCACAGAATCAAATAGCAGGTTTCAGCTTCTAACAAAAATTTTATTCAATCGGTCCTTACTCGATGGAAATTCATTTTAATTAAATAAAATAATATAGATTTTTTATTGAATCACTATCTCACATTTAAAATCGTTAGTTGGGTTGTTGCCAAAACTCTTGAGTAGATTTTGACTGAAAGTTTTCAGCCACTAAAAAACTATGATATTTCAGCAGAAAATTCAGTACTGACTTTTAACATCCATAAAAACATATTCTTTATTTCACTTATGACGCAAAATGAGGATGTTCAAATCAACCTATGTACTATTAAGTCATATATGGACGGGAGATTGATTGAAATTTATTGCTTCATCCAAGCGATTAATCACAATTAGCCAAAGTGTCCATTAATTTGTTTTATGATTGGATTCATTATGCTCAGGACCATAAATAAATCCATGGCTGGCCCAGACTCATACTAGTTATAAATTAGTCCAGCTCAAATTGAATCAAGTCGCTCGATTATGATAACTAACCTAGACTAGAAATCATTCTGTTCTCCGTGATCAGAAGAACGCTTCAAATATTACACAGAAGTTTTAAGTATTATTTATTTTGTCCCAATGAAATTTTAAAAAACTTGAAGATTTGCTGTATATTTCTAGTTTCATCTCAGAGAAAGGCTTGACAAGAATGATTTTTGCAGACTCATAGCACTTGTTAAATATTTTTGCGCGCTCGTTCCAAGCAACAGCGTGATATTGATTTCCCTAAGTGATGAAATGAAAAAAAAAATTAAACTACTAGGTTGGACTACGTTAACTTTCGAACGGAAATAAATAGAGTCTTGAAACTTTCAGGGAACATTTTAAAAATTTTTTTAAAATTTTAAAAATTAGCCTTCTACATATTTAATTCCAAAAGATTATATTTAATGATTATAACTTCTGAAAATAAATTAAAGTAATGTCGTATAAGTAGCACTTATATCATGACATAAAATAAACATTCATTATAAGACATCCGAATGTTATAACAAAATCCAATAAATAAAAATTATTAACCAAAATCCTATAAATTAAATATTTTGAATAGACAAAATTTTGATTCTGCTGATCAATCTTATGAAAACCAATATCTTTCAAGAATATCCAACATAATCCTAAGAATTTCATCATAAAACTATCTAACTAAGACTATTCAATATTATTGGATATCTAACCAAGGTACCTTATATAAAAACAGTAATGTTTTACATATCTTGAGTTTTTATATAAGGTACCTTGGTTAGATATCCAATAATATTGAATAGTCTAAGTAAGATAGTTTTATGATGAAATTCTTAGGATTATGTTGGATATTCTTGAAAGATATTGGTTTTCATAAGATTGATCAGCAGAAACAAAATTTTGTCTATTCAAAATATTTAATTTATAGGATTTTGGTTAATAATTTTTATTTATTGGATTTTGTTATAACATTCGGATGTCTTATAATGAATGTTTATTTTATGTCATGATATAAGTGCTACTTATACGACATTACTTTAATTTATTTTCAGAAGTTATAATCATTAAATATAATCTTTTGGAATTAAATATGTAGAAGGCTAATTTTTAAAATTTTAAAAAATTTTTTAAAATGTTCCCTGAAAGTTTCAAGACTCTATTTATTTCCGTTCGAAAGTTAACGTAGTCCAACCTAGTAGTTTAATTTTTTTTTTCATTTCATCACTTAGGGAAATCAATATCACGCTGTTGCTTGGAACGAGCGCGCAAAAATATTTAACAAGTGCTATGAGTCTGCAAAAATCATTCTTGTCAAGCCTTTCTCTGAGATGAAACTAGAAATATACAGCAAATCTTCAAGTTTTTTAAAATTTCATTGGGACAAAATAAATAATACTTAAAACTTCTGTGTAATATTTGAAGCGTTCTTCTGATCACGGAGAACAGAATGATTTCTAGTCTAGGTTAGTTATCATAATCGAGCGACTTGATTCAATTTGAGCTGGACTAATTTATAACTAGTATGAGTCTGGGCCAGCCATGGATTTATTTATGGTCCTGAGCATAATGAATCCAATCATAAAACAAATTAATGGACACTTTGGCTAATTGTGATTAATCGCTTGGATGAAGCAATAAATTTCAATCAATCTCCCGTCCATATATGACTTAATAGTACATAGGTTGATTTGAACATCCTCATTTTGCGTCATAAGTGAAATAAAGAATATGTTTTTATGGATGTTAAAAGTCAGTACTGAATTTTCTGCTGAAATATCATAGTTTTTTAGTGGCTGAAAACTTTCAGTCAAAATCTACTCAAGAGTTTTGGCAACAACCCAACTAACGATTTTAAATGTGAGATAGTGATTCAATAAAAAATCTATATTATTTTATTTAATTAAAATGAATTTCCATCGAGTAAGGACCGATTGAATAAAATTTTTGTTAGAAGCTGAAACCTGCTATTTGATTCTGTGGTATTTCAAATTTCTCTTAGGAATGATTATGTAGTAAGTACATTTCGTGTAGTACGGGCAGATTATGGTCGACATAATCATCCATCTGAGCGTACCATTGGTAACACAGTGAAAAAATTCGAAAAGGCTGGATTTGTTACTGATATCTTAAGGCCCACACATCATCTGAATGAAATAAGAAGGAACGGTTTTTTACTTGATAGAAGGATTATTACAAAATTTGAAAATCAAAACAGATTTAATCTGTTGTCTTCTACAATTTTAATTTCAAAAAATTCTTTGAAGAAACTTTAAGAATTAAATTAATGTCTTTATAAGCACTGCTCATATTTAATAGACGTCAAAATTCATCACATAATATCAAACGGAATTAAGAAAAACCAACGAATATTAATTTTAATTGACAGTTTATATTCGTTGGTTTTTCTTAATTCCGTTTGATATTGTGTGATGAATTTTGACGTCTATTAAATATGAGCAGTGCTTATAAAGACATTAATTTAATTCTTAAAGTTTCTTCAAAGAATTTTTTGAAATTAAAATTGTAGAAGACAACACATTAAATCTGTTTTGATTTTCAAATCATCTAAATGCACGCTCGACCGAAAATATTTTCACTGTAAGTGAAAGTGTTGAAGAGAAACCAAATTTATTTACGGCACGCTATGGCGTATTTTGCGTCTGGATTTGCATCTTCATCCTTATGAGGTTCATTTGACACTAGAACTAAAGCCAACTGACTATAGAATGCGTAGAACATATGCTTGAACTTGGGTGCTTGAACAACAACGTTTGGATGACGATTTTTTGCATCCAATTTTCATCAGCGACGAAGCACATTTGATGGTTATGTAGACAAGCAAAATTGTCGCATCTTGAGGTGTAAAAATTCTCATACAACTGCTGAGAGACCACTTCATCCACAAAAAGTCATTGTAGGGTGTGCAATTTCATCTGGTTGAGTAATTGGTCCGTAATTCTTTGAAAATGAAGAAGGTGTAACTCAAAACGTCACTTCTCATCACTAAAGCAAAATGATTACCGATTTTTTTAGCCTGAAATTGATGGCCTGTAGATTATTTAATGGGGTTATACGCAGAATCGTGTTCACGCCATTCCTCAGACTCTCCCCCCTGTCTCTGTACCTTGTCGTGGTGGGGGAGCTTGTCATAACGAGTGTCCTAGTTTCATTTATGAAATGGAGGATATGGTTATGATGCCTAAAACAGATGACTCGCAATCCAAACTTCCTCACTTTCTTTCTTACATACCGTTCCAACTCCATCCATTTCATTCTGCAAGACTTGGAATCGTACGGGGCAGCTGGCTCTGATTAACGACCAGAATCTGCGACCCTACGATCGATTAGAGTTTTGTAATCCATACACGGGAGAAGGCGATACCCTGCTGAATCTCAGCGTGGGTTTTCCAACCTTCGTCTACTTATCCGCTGAGGGATCTTAAATGGTTGCTAAAGGAAAAAGGGAGACTACGACGCTTCAACCGGGGTGAGATCTCGGAAAATTCGCTCTACTCGTCCCCAAATTTGGCTCCATCTTTAGATCCTTAAGTTTCCACTGCGGGGTCCTGATTGGTCCACTGGAGGAAAAAGGGAGACTACGACGATTCGATGAGGTTTGGATGTCCTGGAAGAATCGCTCTGCTCACCCCCAACTTCAGCCCCATTCGTGTATCTTTAAGCTTATCTTATCTGCTGCGGGGTTGGAGCTGTTATTTGTGTTGTTTCGGTCTTTTACAACCACCAAATAGAGACACTCTGCACATGCGGCTGAGTGCTGGGATCGATACGGCGATCCCTTTGGAGGGGGAGTGACGTTTCTGGGGTTTGTGGATTTCGATGATACAACTAGACCGTTGGTGCTTGAAGCAAGTATCAGTTGACTTCACAATGGTTCGTGGATCTTGACGTACAGGCCGGATTGACGGTGCTCGTACAAGAATCAATTGAGACATCAATCTTGAGACTATCTTGGTTCATGGGACTACGGGTGGATAAGAAGCCCCTTCGGCGTATGAGTTGCGCCCCAAACAACTCGGGTAGTGACCATGCAGAGACAGTAGAGTTTGGATATTGCTTCGCTGCAACCAGTCACAGTGTAGGTTTTCGGACTGAAGCCGAAACTGGAAGCTGGTGGGTTCAACTCTTCGGAGTGGTTCTCGCCATGCGCGATGATAAGATATAACCATTATCACATTTTCTGCTTCTTATGGCAGATTGTGGACACTGCTGAGTAGTCACCTGGTGACAAAGCTATACTCACATGCCAGTAACCTAACCGGTAGAATTTACGAATCCTTAGACTATTGACCATCTGAAAACCTACATTCCTCAAGTTATTGGTGCGATATTGCTCGAAATTTGCCGGCGAGTCATCGAAAATTACCTCACAAGGATCGAGTCCTGGAAAAGATATCACGCGGAAGACATTTAAATGATGTTGTATTTCACACATAATGGCAAAGCCCCAGAGACATATTGAAATAAAAATTTGATCGATATTCTAAACGAAATAGTGTTTTATTCATGTTTATTTTCCGAAGCACAAAACGGATAAACCTGTATTAATATTAGTCTGATACTGCTAGAGCTTCTGTGAAGATACCTCGAAAGCTTTTTCAGCTTGTGCGAGTTAGAAGTTCTGGTTAGGCTTTGTTACTGGGATCTTACGCCACTTTGGGTCACAGAACTGTTAATTTTCGGCCCAACAGTGAAATGGTAGCCAAAGTCCGTCCAACTAGAAAATATTTTTCCTACTTGACGGGACTTAAACACGGGACCTTTCGGTTCAGTCAAAAAATTTTCCAGATTTCTTTCTTTCGTATTGGGTTACACGAAGATTCATATTGTGTTATTTTTATCGAATTAACGTACCTAATCCACGAAAATTGTGGAATATTGAATTTTTATTGTTTCTTATAAGACGTCTAATCAAAAAGCGGTAAATAACACGTACGTCCCGATAAATATTTTCTGCGTTTGTGAATGGCAATTATTATTTTTGATTTATTCAATTCTCTGGAGGTTACACTGGTTAACATGTTGCTTTATATGATATTATGCATTTAATTTCCCTTCTCATTCTCATGATCGAATAACGTGCTCTTATTCCTGTGTTCTAGATATTTCATCTCATGTGTATTAACTTGTGAATAATTTTAATAAAATATAGAGTCACTGGGAGTGAGATCACGTGTTGCATACGCACTGTCTTATAAATTTTAAACTTACAGTCTTAGTACCGGAGATCTTTGTACCGGAGATCTTGATGCCGGAGATCTTAGTACCGGAGATTTTAGTACCTGTTGAATTTTTAGAACTGAACAATCTTACTGGAGTGCCTTTTTGCTTGGACTGTTTAAATACAAGACAATCTTCCCTGTGCCGGTTTAGAGTATCTTATTACCGCACCATCTTGGCTCCGGACGCTCTAATAGTCATTTGGAACATTTTGAGACTGAACACCTGCTGATTATATGCAGAATAGGAACTATTCTTGGAGAACAATATTTTAGGATAACTGCAAAGATAAGTCCTTACGTGAATCTCGGACCTCAAGCTTATTGTAAAACTGTATTATATTGTAAATAAGAGCCACTATTTCAATTGTAAAGTTGAAATAAATACATTCTGTCAAGAAAGTACCGGGAATTATCGATTTAAATCTGACGGGGCAATGAGGCAGATAAAATTTTTTTTTCCTAGGTTGGTACCACTGTCCTTAATTACTATGCCAAGCTTGAGCGGAATCTGTCAACTAGTGTGTTTGCAACAACTGATTAAGTCAGTCGATGTCAGAGTGCGTGCCGATTTTTACTATGGGTGATTACGTTGAGCAAAGAATTTGTTTAAAGTTTTGTGTTGCAAATGAATTTTCGTGTGCCGATGCATTGAAAATGTTGCAAAAGGCCTTTGGTGATAATGCTCTATCAAAAACTCGTGCATATCAGTGGTACAGAGCCTTCAAGGACGGTCGTGAAGTGGAAGCCCATCGACGGCTTCGATCGAAGATAACGTCGCTAAAATTAAGGAAAGGGTGCTGGAAAACCGTCGTACCAGCTTGAGAGAGATAGCACATGATCTTAAGATATCCCACGAGTCCGCACGTACGATTTTGATTGGTATTTTGGGCATGAGAAAGGTGGCCACACGACTCGTACCGAAAGACCTGAATTTTCTTCAAAATCGTCATCGCGAGCAGGTTGCTTCAGACATGCTGGATCGCTGTAATTCCGATTCTACATTCATGGAACGCATTATAACTGGTAATGAGACCTGGGTCTATGAGTACGATATGCAAACAAGCCAGCAATCATCGAAATGGGTGGCAAAAAATGAGCCGAAACCGAAAAAACCACGCCAAAGCCGTTCGAAAATGAAGGTGATGCTCATTGTTTTCTTCGATATCCGTGGCGTGGTGCACTACGAATTCGTTCCAGTGGGTCAGACGGTAAACAAGGAGTATTACCTAGGCGTTATGAAACGTTTGCGTGAGCGTATACGTAAGAAGCGGCCAAATTTGTGGGCGAACAACTCATGGATTTTGCATGACGATAACGCGCCTTCTCACCGAGCTACGATTGTGACTGACTTTCTCGCCAAAAACTCAAGAAACGTGCTTCAGCAACCACCTTATTCGCCGGATTTGGCTCCCTGCGACTTTTTCCTCTTCCCAAAACTAAAATTGCCCCTTCGTGGCACCCGTTTTGAGTCGATTGAAGCCATAAAACAAAATTCGGCGCGAGAGCTAAAGTCCATCCCGGAAAGCGCCTATAAAAAATGTTTCGATAATTGGAAGTGCCGTTGGCATAGATGTATTGGAGCAAATGGAGCCTATTTTGAAGGCGACCCAATAAATTTTGACGATTAAATGTAAAAATGTTGTTTTAATTGAAAACTCCCGGTACTTTCTTGACAAGGTAGTATATAGGGAGTAGGGGTTTGCATTTTCACCATCAGGTTGACGCACTAGGAGGCATTTAAAGAATTAGGAGGTTTTAAGTGTGGACAGACAAAAATCGCTGGCGCAAATTAGGGTGTTTTTAGTTTAATTTCATATTTTTATCTTAGCCTTCGCAATGGTGGGTTAGCGATTTTGGTTTCATATTGAAAACGGACCGAATTAATTTGTACTCCAAATAGATTCCACAACAATACACACTGTATATCACCAGAAGCCCATACTGCACCATTAAATTTATCGAACATGAAGCAGAGCAGTGAAGGGAACTGTCAGCTGTATCCCTTCACACATCAATATCAATATTTTAGGCATTATAAATACTTTACACAACTAGTCTTTATTATCTTGACACATTGATTGTTCCGATGGCAATAAAATCATAAGACTGACGTGCTCGCTGGGTTATTACCTAGATTAAAGTTGCCACAGCGGTTGACAATTTGATTGGTGGATAAATAGATAGGAGTCGTAATTTCTAGCCGACAATCAAGTGGGATAAATATGCTTAAGGTGAAATGACTAAGTAAAATTCCATTTTCGAATAGATTGCTATTCCCTCTTGTTGATTGAGGGCGATATTGAAGTTTGAATAATGCATACTGATGGAGGAATTCATGAAAATATTATAACTTTTAAGAATCCAGAATGGAAATGTTTTGGGATAGTATTGAAACTTTTTCTGGAATAATTTATGAGGAGCAATCGATAATACGCCAGCGATTGTTTTTATTTGTAAGAGTAGTTTAATTTTGGTTCAATATTAAAAAAAAAAAATTAATGATCAAACATTTGAAACTTTATATCGGGTGTATTTTTAGAGTGATGGAAGTTTCGATAGGGATAACTGTGATTTGACAGAAGGTGGAAGCCATGTTGTTTTGACAGTTCTGTTCAGTAAGCATTGACAAATTATCGTGGAAAGACTCACGCCGCAACAACGTTTACAAATTGTTGAAATTTATTTTCAAAACCAGTGTTCTCTAAACTTATAGAACACTTCGTGAAATTTATGGTTTACATAATCGTCCAGCAGAGCTAACGATCGATAGATTTCGGACAAAATTTTCTCTACTCGATGCAACAACAACAAGACAAAGAACTGTACGTACAGAAGAAAATATCACTGCTGTAAGTCATAGTGTTAATGATGATCCAGATTTGTCTCTTCGTAGACGTTCACAACAAGTTGGACTCTGTGCATCCACCACATAGAAAATTTTGCGTGAAGATCTTGGTCTACACCCATACAAGATCCAACTGGTTCAAGAACTAAAGCCACTTGACCATAATGAGCCTCGTTTGTTTGGTGATTGGGCCCTAGAACAGCTTGAAGTTGATCCACTTTTTTATCGTAAAATTGTGTTTAGTTTAGTGATGAAGCTCATTTCTGGTTGAACGGCTATGTAAACAAGCAAAATTGCCGTATATGGAGTGAAAACAATCCTCAAGAAATTCTGCAGGTTCCATTGCCTCCTGAAAAATGCACTGTATGGTGTGCTTTACACGCTGGAGGCATCATCGGTACATATTTCTTTAAAAACGATGCTGGAGCTAATGTTACAGTGAATGATGCTCATTATAGATCGATGATCAATGATTATTTGTTTCAAAATTTGAATGGTATCGACCCAGAAGTGTTTTGGTTCCAACAAGATGGTGCTTCAGCTCATGCTGCTACCGTAACAATTGATTTATTGAAAGAATGATTTGGCGATAACATTATTTCGAGAAATGGCCCAATTAACTGGCCTCCAAGATCATGTGACATAACTCCACTGGATTATTTTCTTTGGGGTAATGTCAAGTCATTGGTTCATGGTGATAAAGCAGAAAGAATAGACGTTTTGGAAGCTAACATAACTCGTGTTATTGATAAAATAAGGCCTGAATTACTCGAAAAATTGGTCCAAAATTGGTCTGGTCGAATGTGGTTCCTCAGAGCTAGTCGTGGTGGATATATGCCGGAAATTATTTTCAAAATATAAATGTAATAAAATTATCTTTCAAATGAAAATAAATTGGGCTTCAATCTTAATTTAAATGTGTTTTATTTCAATTTAAAGTTCGATCAATCTGAAATTTGATTTGCAGATTTGTCTACATCTGTTTGTTCATTCAAAAGGATTTTACGGGCATTGTACCTGTTGATTTCAAGAAATTCTAAAAGTGTTAATATAGAACTTTTGCTTTCGACGTGGACACAGTTATTGTTGAAATTGCCTGAATTCCTTAAGGTGATTAGCATATTTTGAATATACGGAATCCGATAGGTAATTCCTTTGGTGTTCTTGGATTCATTTCTTGACCGTTCTACCTTTATGCTCAATATACACACATCGCCAAAAGTTTTGACTCCCCCTAGTTTCTCAAAAAAGAAACACTCTATGTTCTGGAAATGAGAGATGAATATTTTCCTATATTTCAACTGCAATATATTTGATAGACAATCTTTGTTTGAGACGAAATAGGAAAAATGAGAAAAAATCTAAATCAATCGATTATTTATTTTTGATTATAGTTATTCCACAACTGAATCCAAATTCAACAGTCCGTATTACCACCCCTTCTTTCAATCAACGGCCCAATACGCCTGGGCATCCCACGAATCAAGTCATTCATGAAATTGCTGAAAAGTTGAAGGTGGGTTTTGGCGATTGGATATTGCTCTCACTTAGTAATCCCATACGTGCTCATGTGGATGCATGTCTGGTGAGTTTGCTGGTCAGTTCATTGTCTGGTTATAATTCTCTTGAAGAAAGTTTTGAACCCTTCGTTTGCGGTGTGGCAGGGCGTTATCATCCGCCTTAAAAGGTCATAACTTAACGAAATTGAGTCGCTCTAGTCTGCCTGGACCTCTCTAAACCCTTTATGGTCGACTATCACTTTGTAAACCGAATCGTGACTCGTCCAAAAAAAGTAGGTTGCGCCATTGTGGTAAAAGCCAGAGTCTTTGTGGTGTACTGCCTTTTGCCGACGGGTAGCTCTATGTCCAGGTGATAGCCGAGGTATTCTTAAAGGTTTTCTTGTCTTTAAATTTGAGGAATGCAACCGTCTTCTTATGGTACTGGTTGAGACTTCCGGTCTGCACGTCCTCAAAAAATTACTGCGAAAGGCTATTATAGATATCGTTCGAGTCCTTCGAGTAAAATTTGCGATATGATGGTCTTCCGAACAAGAAACATTTTTTGCTGGTTTATTGTTTTCATTTAAGTGATAAGATAGTGAAGATTCCACAACTAAAAAATTGTCAAGGGCAATCGTTGCAAGTCAACTTGTATATTCCAGATTTATTTTCTTTATTTGTACGATCCTTATTGTTTTTTATGTAAGTACTAAGGTTAACCTTAGTATTTAAATAAAATTCTAGAACACCAAAGGAGTTACATATCGGATTCCGTACATTCGACATACTACTCTGTCAAGAAAGTACCAGGAATTTTCAATTAAAACAACATTTTTACATTTAATCGTCAAAATTTATTGGGTCGCCTTCAAAATAGGCTCCATTTGCTCCAATACATCTATGCCAACGGCACTTCCAATTATCGAAACATTTTTTATAGGCGCTTTCCGGGATGGACTTTAGCTCTCGCGCCGAATTTTGTTTTATGGCTTCACTCGACTCAAAACGGGTGCCACGAAGAGGCAATTTTAGTTTTGGGAAGAGGAAAGAGTCGCAGGGAGCCAAATCCGGCGAATAAGGTGGTTGCTGAAGCACGTTTGTTGAGTTTTTGGCGAGAAAGTCAGTCACAATCGTAGCTCGGTGAGAAGGCGCGTTATCGTCATGCAAAATCCATGAGTTGTTCGCCCACAAATTTGGCCGCTTCTTACGGATACGCTCACGCAAACGTTTCATAACGCCTAGGTAATACTCCTTGTTTACCGTCTGACCCTCTGCAACGAATTCGTAGTGCACCACGCCACGGATATCGAAGAAAACAATGAGCATCACCTTCATTTTCGAGCGGCTTTGGCGTGGTTTTTTCGGTTTCGGCTCATTTTTTGCCACCCATTCCGATGATTGCTGGCTTGTTTGCATATCGTACTCGTAGACCCAGGTCTCATCACCAGTTATAATGCGTTCCATGAATGTAGAATCGGAATTACAGCGATCCAGCATGTCTGAAGCAACCTGTTCGTGATGACGTTTTTGAAGAAAATTCAGGTCTTTCGGTACGAGTCGTGCGGCCACCTTTCTCATGCCCAAAATATCAATCAAAATCGTACATGCGGACTCGTGGGATATCTTAAGATCATGTGCTATCTCTCTCAAGCTGGTACGACGGTTTTCCAGCACCCTTTCCTTAATTTTATCGACGTTATCTTCGATCGAAGCCGTCGATGGGTGTCCGGTCTTCGACCAGTTCACGACCGTCCTTGAAGGCTCTGTACCACTGATATGCACGAGTTTTCGATAGAGCATTATCACCAAAGGCCTTTTGCAACATTTTCAATGCATCGGCACACGAAAATTCATTTGCAACACAAAACTTGAAACAAATTCTTTGCTCAACGTAATCACCCATAGTAAAAATCGGCACGCACTCTGACATCGACTGACTTAATCAGTTGTTGCAAACACACTAGTTGACAGATTCCGCTCAAGCTTGGCATAGTAATTAAGGACAGTGGTACCAACCTAGGAAAAAAAATTTTTACCTGCCTCATTGCCCCGCCAGATTTAAATCGATAATTCCCGGTACTTTCTTGACAGAATGTATACTAATCATCTTAAGGAATTCAGGCATAATTTCAATAATAACTATGAAATTATCCACGTCGAATTGTTATGTTTTATCTGCCATTTTAATTCCCTTGCGAAATTTTGAATATAAATTTGCGATATCCTTTTTTTTATAAATACTATCATAATGCTGTTACTCCTAAATTCACTGTTTCGAACTATTTATTTTTACTCGACACTTCAGATTATTGTATTTTTAATTATTATATATGGCCTTAGAAAACATGGAAAGTCAATTAGAGATTTGGATATATTTATGCCTGTTAATTTCACATGCCGCAGCATTCGGAATTACAAGCTGACTCTATCCTTCTATACTTGCATTATTCTCACGATTTTTCTGTAACCAATAAGAAGGTTTATTTCGATCAGTCAGTCCACCTCCAGATGGAACTTCCAATCAATTACGTTAATTTCCCTCTTTTTGTTAGAAGGGGTGCATCGAGCACCTCTAACGTTCAGTTTTTGAAAAGACTGTAAAATCATTATTATTATTCGTGATAATCGAAGTGTTCGCATGTAGCCCTTGCTACATCATGCATTATTATTCGAGTAATAGTCAAAGTTGTCGCATGTAGCCGTAGCTACATTATGCATTATTCTCCGAATAGTCAAGTTGTTCGCGATTAACGCGATTGTTGTAAACGTAGCAATCCACCTTACACTTGTTTGTAGTGTAATTGTCATCACATTAGCTTGGTATCATATACAGTGATACCAAAATATATTAGTTTGTTTTGTTATAAGTGTTTTACTTCAGTTCCTCATCATCGTTGTCGTTTATCATTATTAGATAAAGGAAGCTGTAGCCCACCGCACACAGAGTGTTTTTTGTAGTCAAAATCCCCGCTAATAATCAAGAATACAGTCCACTAGAAGCCATTGGAATTAATCATCGAGATTAATCAATTTGCAATTTCCATTATTTTAAAACACTGAAATAATAGGCAAATACTACGGTAAACTAACCGTGATACGAAACACCTTCAAAATATCTATGTTTCTTATTTGTGAGATAGAGAAAACGGTATCGGTTTGATTAAAAATTAATACAAATGTTTCTAAAAAAATATATTCTGAGCATCCCTTAAAAAATTTTTTAAACCTACTGCTTCTATAATTGATTTTTGATAAAAATCGCGACTATTATTATTGATAATGAAATGAAAGGTTCAAGTAATTTATCTGTATTATTTAAACATGTCAGAACGGCACGTAAACCAAAATTCCTACATTTGTAAGTATTCCATTTGGAAAAATATCATTAAAATCCGGAAAGAATAATAAACTGTAAAAAGTTGAATTGAACTGCATTACTCAAAATCAAATTGATAACGTGTGCATAGTAATAAGTAAACATTGCTTGTGGTGCTATAGATTTGATTTTTGCCTGTAAACCGTTTACTTCTCTCGACATTACACTAGCCCCGTCGTTTGTTTGAGCCAATAATTTCCAAGTTAATGCATGTCAAATTTTCCAAATTGGACAACAAAGATTTGGAAAGGTCTTTTGAAGAAACTCTCTTTATGTGTTATTCGCGATTGTCAACTGGAGTTGCTCAGGAGCTACTAGTCTGATCGAGGACAGAGGGTTTGTATTGATAGTGAAGGACTAGTTTTTATGTCAGAGGATAAACATATCAACATAGGAGTTTCCCAAGGAAGTAATCTGGGATCCTTTTTTATTTCTGATATATATCAATGAACTCGACCTCTTGTTGTTTGTTGACGACGCGAGTGTTTGCTGCGTAGCAAGAATCTTAATTCAAGTATTGAACAAATTATATTAGCCTTCGATTCAGTACAACACTGGTGTACTCAAAATGAGTGTTTTCTCAATGTCAGTAAGACTGAGTGTGTGATTTTTAAAACGATTCAGTCTAAAAATATGTATCCTCAGTCAATAACTCTGGATGACACCCACGTCAGATTTTTGTCTTAGACAATATTTCTTGGAATTTCGTTTGATTGTCACCTGAAATGGAATGATCATGTGAGTCAGTTCAGCAAATAAATCAATAAAGTTTTGTTCATGATCAGAGTATTGTCGCGGAAAGTGGACATGGAACTTTTAAAAATATTATATCATGAAAATTTTGTTTCACTTTTGACGTACGGGCTTGTCATATGGGGTGAAGCAGTGATTTAAAGAGATTATTCATTCTGCAGAAATACGCATTGGGGGCAATAATATGATTGAAATATAAAGAATCATGCAGAGGTCATTTCAGAAATAATTCCATGCTCACACTTCCGAGACTATATGTTTTGGAATGTCTGCTATTTGTGAGAAAACATCCCTAACATTTTAATCATCTGTTGAATAAAAACAACACAAGACGTACTGTTCCATACCAATTTTCGAGGCATTCCTTGACACTTATCGATAGAAACACAAAATATATGTGTATAAGATTGTTCAATGTACTACCTAAAGAGTTCATCGATGTATTTAATTTAAGAAAATTAAAATCGAAATGACTAAAATTATTGTAGATATAGAACCATATTCGATCAAAGAATTTATGGAATATTCTTCCACATCTTGTTGAAGTTGTGATTTTTTTGACGGTTTCCTCTTTTCATTTGTATGATTGCATTGATTATGAGAATAAAGTTTATGTTATTTTGGATGATGAAAAATATTTATATAGTTTCTGGAACGATTAATTTACCTTCTTTTATACTACAATGCAATAACTATAAATATTTAATCTTTATATCGAGCACTAATTATGTAATCAAACGAATGGTTGGTGGACCGTCGAAGAATATATTTAAGATGACGTAAATCTATAAATCAAGCGGTTTACTACACTATAAATCCGTATATGGGAAGATGATGGAACCTACAGATACAGGATTGATAGTGTCATAAACATTACCATTTTATATCCAATACATTAAGTGAGAAGTCGTTGAAACTTTGTATATGACAACGTTAAAGTCTTTTATGGTCACGACAACAGAGAAAATGGATATACCTTAACCATAATTGACGCAATCTTTACGTGGAATTTTTATGAAAATGACTACCATTTCGACGAGAAATAAACATGAGGTGTCATGAATCGAGAATTCGTACACATCTTCTTCCCCATAAAATGGAAGGCATCTCGACTTTCGATTCGATTTAAGGCTCTCTCTGAAATTCCGTGTTCAACACATTTAGTAACAGTTAAGTGATATCTGTTGTGTTTATCGAACATTACTGTTTGACTTGATTCACCATAAATTTGCAGGCGAGCATAAAATAGTGAGATAGGTAATTTATCTGACGTTTGACTCTGATAATGGATGATGGACGATTCGATAATAGAGAGAATTGATCTATTGGAAGTCAATGAACTTGATTAGAATAGGAACTTGATTGGCAAAAAGCTTATTGTCAAATCTACAATTAGTTTCATTACTCTGATAGTCTTAGATCTTTTCTGGAGATTCCCCAGAAGCTTCAGCTTGCGCGAGTTAAGATGTCCATGAGAATAACTCACTACACCACTAACAATCATTAATAAAGAGTATTAGCTTTGGTAATAGAAAAGTCTAGAAATCGAGACAGACTAACATACATCTGTAAAACAAATCTATACTCGAACAAACAGGACAAGGTTCTGTAGATTACAGAGGCAAATTGCAGATATGCGCACGTTTCAAACTGATTGGTTTGCAATGTATACCCGTGACTGCAAATCTGTCCAGTATCTATATTCGCTATACACTGAGACTCCAAAGATATTACTAATACACTAGCGCCATCTAGAGTATGCAAAATATATACACAGAGACTCAAAGCTATTAATAATACACTAGCACTATCTAGAGTATGCCAAATACACATACCTTTGCGTGTTAATTCAAGTAAAGAAATGTATTCTCGATATTTTTACGTTACGAACGCAGAATGAACTTTCCTCATGCTCAAATCAGACCCTTAATTACCGTAATGCTCAAAAATGAGCATATTCATATTCATTTGGATTCACTAGTTTGCATTGCACTGACGAAAACCAATCATTTTGAAACGTGCGCATGTCTGCAATTTGCCTCTGTGATCTACAAAACCTTGTCGGGTTTGTGCGAGTATAGAATTGTTATACAGATGTATGTTACTATCTCGATTTCTAGAACTTTCTATTAGCATAGCTTATACTCCTTATTAAAGATTTTTGGTACAGATCAGCAGGATTAATTTGTTTTACACTACTAACTTTGACACAAGCACTTATTATTTTCTTCTACAAATGTACCGGTTCCTCCACATTCTTTAATATTACAAAAGAATATGTTAGAGTTGGTAAAGTGTTTTTCCATAAAAGGTTTCATTCTGATATTAAAAAAATTAAGTATATTTCGAGACAAATCAATGTATGTTTATTTCACTGTGAAGAGGAAGCTATGCCATTAACAATGGAAGAAGATATTAGGCAAATGGTCGCCCCAGCTACGGTTACAGCACCATATCCTTTCCATGAAATTATTTATTTATTTATTTATTTATTTAAACAGTAAGAAGTGTTGAGGTAGAACCTATAAACCCAGAAACAAAAAATAATAGTAATGTGAACAAAAAAAATGCAAACAAAACTGATGACTGTATATGAAATATAGAAGTACTAAGTGAGAAAAAGCCAAATCCAATCTAGTGATATTGGGCATCAAACTTGTTTTTGAAGGCATTGATAGAAGATGCTTCCAGAACTGTAGTTCTTGTGTTAACTGAACTTTAAAAGCCTTAAGACACAAAATACGCTGTAATGTCGTTTGTGGAATACCTAATTCCAAAGATCGACGAGAAACCAACAAACCTAGGTTTTTGTAAACATAACACTGTAGCCCGGCTACAACAGCAATATTATCAGTTGTTCCTGAGCGATGCATACGGCATCGATTCTTCACATCAATAGCTTGTCCAACAGCTCAACTTTTTTCACCAATTTCACTATTGGCGGCCTAGAAAGTGCTTCATAACGACCCAAAATTGCTTCAGTTTTGCGAACTGTGACTGCAAAACTTTCATCATTTTTATAGTGAATTTTAACAATTTCAGTGCGTAGATGAAGCGTTTACGGTTCCATTTTTAGCGATGGCGTAGTTTTTTCTCGTCAAAAGTCAGAACATGACAGCTACAGAAGCGACAGCTGCCTAGAACTAAAGCCATTTAACTATAATAAGCGTCGTTTGTTTGCTGATTGGGCCCTAGAACAGCTTGAATTTCATTCACTTTGAAAAATGCACTGTATGGTGTGCTTTACACGCTGGAGGCATCATCGGTCCATATTTCTTCAAAAATGATGCTGGAGCTAATGTTACAGTGAATGATGCTCGTTACAGATCGATGATCAATGATTATTTGTTTCAAAATTTGAATGGTATCGACCCAGAAGTGTTTTGGTTCTAACAAGATGGTGCTATACCTCGTGCTGCAACCGTAACAATTGATTTATTGAAAGAAAGATTTGGCGATAACATTATTTCGAGAAATGGTCCAATTAATTGGCCTCCAAGATCATGCGATATAACTCCACTGGATTATTTTCTTTGGGGTTATGTCAAGTCATTGGTTTATGCTGATAAAATAGAAACAACAGACGCTTTGGAAGCCAACATAACTCGTGGTATTGATGACATAAGGCCTGAAATACTCGAAAAAGTAGTCCAAATTGATCTGGTCGAATGCGGTTCCTCAGAGCTAGTCGTGGTGGACATATGCCAGAAATTATTTTCAAAACATAAATGTCATAAAATTATCTTTCAAATAAAAAGAAATTTTTGCTTCAATCTTAAGTTAAATGTGTTTTATATTAACTTAAAATTCTATCACTCTAAAAAAACACTCCATACACGAGATACCTCAGAGAGCCAATTGAAGCAAGGAACTTTATTCTGGATACTTTCTAACGTTACACGTTACTCTACAGGTTTAAATCTAAATAAATCTTATGGAAACGTTTAGAAAAAAATTTTTGAAAATTTTTATATATTTTCTAATGATTATTTTGTTTATTCAAATAACTTCTAACCCTAGAGATTTTGGGCCCGAATTTATCAGGTTCTTTCTCTGGAGAATGTGCTATATATTATTCGAAAAGGGAAAATAAAAAAAGGACTTTTTGAACTATATGTTGAATATTTTTTGGTGATGGAACTTGTGATCCTTCAACATTCAATCGAAACATGCATGAATAAGGTGATGTCTAAATAATTTGGTAATTCTTGATACAGTGTTATCTAGGACATCTTTTTGAAAACTCAATTCTAAATATTTTCTTGAGGTTGATTTAGATTTAAATCTGTAGTGGTTCCGGAGAATTAATTCCAGCTATTATCTATAATAATTGGATTTGACTTAAGTATGCGCAAGGTTTCCTGCATTTGTAACGTTAGAAATAAAATACGCACCTGCATAGGAACGATTATGTTCCATTTTCCAGGTATGGTGATATTTGTTCACTACAAACTTTATTAGTATATTCCCGATTTTTTCCAACGTTAAAAATGTAGGAAACCTTGCTCTCAATAATGCTGAAATATCAAATACTTTTCAGTTTGTTTCCTAACGTCTTTGCAACTGTGTATCTGAAGAAGCCATAGTTGTCAATAAACAAATTGTGGAAATATCCTTCATCATTTCATTTAATTGAAATGAAATTCCACCAAGTAAGGAGCGATTCAATTGAATTCATCGAGAACAATTTCACCACGTCGATGTATCTCGGTATAGGTATGAAAAAAACTCTTTTTTGGAAAAATTCTATTTTTCAATGTAGTCTTCTAGAACTTCAATACATTTGTTAGATCGAGAAATAAGTTTCTCTAAACCTTGTTAAAAATATTTTTCTGGCTTCTTCTCAAAATAGGAATTAATTGCTACCTTCGGTTCTTCATCGTCGGAAAATCGTTTTCCACGAAGATTTTTTTTTCACATTTGGGAATAGGTAGTAATCACACACCTCGCCTTTTTCCTTTAATTGCTTCTCTCATATTAGACGAAGTGGTTGCGTATGCAAAATCACCCCAAAACCGACAATACATTGAACACCCCTCGTAAATAATCTCAACAGCTCTGATATAAAATTTGAATATTAAAACAAATTAATATATGTTTATCTTCTACAATTTTAATTTAAAAAATGAAATAGTCAACGATTCGAAACAACGCGAAATTATGCAGAATAAGTTAATGGACAGTTTGAATTTCCCTTTACTTTCTTGTCAAAATAAAGAGAGTGCGTATAAAAATCTTGTTAACGTGTCACTTCCATCGTCCCGTATGAGAAGGGGGGTCAAATCAACTGCCTCAGGGTTCACGTTGTCGAATCCGTAATCACAGCCTGTCAGTACAGAACGTCATTTATATTAAATTTTCTTTTCATCCTTATGTAATACGTTGCCCCTAGCTCTTTCTGCCGCTAAAGGAATAACCATTATGACAAAATACATGGGGCTTCTATATATTTATATTTGTATATGAGATGTTGATTAGAGATTTTGACATCGTATAATGATTCATTTGTGATACCCGCATGGCCTGCTTATCAATTATGAACCGGTGTACTGCAAATGACAAATGATTTATATGTATGTGCAGACGATAGAAAGTGTGGAGATCAACCGTTGATGGATAGCTATCCTAGATCGAGGTTTCCACTTTTCTTTTATTTATTTTTAGGACCATTACGACGTATACCATAATTTTCAGAACGATTGATTTTCCACATACTGTTTACAGTATAACCAACAAACTGGTTATAAATGGGCGCCATTTTCTTTAAGCAGAATGTCGAGGTATACTGAGCTCAGGTTGTGGGAAATTTATAATTTAAAGAAGGAAATGTAGCCATTCAAATGATTCATTAAATCGTTACAAATTATACGGTCATCGATAGGGGAAGACACAATCATCGTACTTATGTGTACTTTTCAGAGTAGGTTCACTATTGCAGGCTAGGCTGTAATATATTATGTTTTTTCTTACTTCAAATCCGACGATCTGCTAGAAATATACAGCAAGCAAATAATTAAAGGAAAATCTCAGGTATCTGCTCACATAAATTTACACAATAATTAAGAACTAAATCAATTATCCGATAGGCGTTATATATTCTTCAATGTACTGGTCTAAAGTCGAAAATACAGTGACCTAATTATAAGTTTTCCAATGCTTAAATCTCTTTTACTGCCTGAACTATAACAATCTAATAAGCTGATGGTCTACTTCTAAACGAAGTGCTCCAATCCTTCCTCCTCACTGATGAATCTGTATCTTGAAATTTGAAACTTCCTTTCGTTCAACGCACCTCATCAAATGAGTGCCAGTTTTCGATTTCTGAATTAAGTCAGTTATCGGATAGTTGTTAAATATATTGACTGGTTCAAAGCCAAAAATATACTGACCTTCGATGAAAATATCCGAGTTAATTGATTCGGCTGATCTGCACCAAAAATTATCTAAGTTCTAGAAATCGAGACAGTGTAACATACATCTGTATAACAATTCTATACTCAAGCAAACTCGACAAGGTTTTGTTTATCACAGAGGCAAATAGCAGCCTGGGCAGGTTTCAAAGTGATTGGTTTTCATAATTAAAATTAGTTGTAGAAATTCCTATGTTTTACTACCAATAAATTGATAACATAAATAGAGGTCAATTCTTGATAGAAGGTATATAAAATAATATAAATATTTTAAAAAATTTTTTAAAAATTTTAAAAAATTAGCCTTCTACATATTTAATTCCAAAAGATTATATTATAGAGAGCTAGATATTATTTTAATTTATTTTCAGAAGTTATAATCATTAAATATAATCTTTTGGAATTAAATATGTAGAAGGCTAATTTTTTAAAATTTTTTAAAAATTTTTTAAAATATTTATATTATTTTATATACCTTCTATCAATAATTGACCTCTATTTATGTTATTTTATTCATAATATATAATTATTTGGTTTCCTTAACATTCTTTATACAGATAGTCCTTGTGCTATAGCAGAGGCCGTTAAATTTGTCTTTCAATCTTCTAGATCAGGTTAAACCACAGAGATATTTCTGTGTGTAGTGAATACCTATTTAAAGGTCTCATTTAAGTAGAACTTTTTCTGGAGGATGAAAGGTGAGTTGAATATATATTGTTGATTGATGTTATATTTATTGAATATGAATATTTGAATACTGATGAGCAAAGTCGATCTTAAAACTTGTTTTTCAGTAATGTTTTGCATATCTTGAGTTTTTATATAAAGTACCTTGGTTAGATATCCAATAATATTGAATAGTCTAAGTAAGATAGTTTTGTGATGAAATTCTTAAGATTATGGTGGATATTCTTGAAAGATATTGTTTTTCATAAGATTGATAAGCAGAAACAAAATTTTGTCTATTCAAAATGTTTAATTTATAGGATTTTGGTTAATAATTTTTATTTATTGGATTTGGTTATACCATTCGGATGTCTTATAATGAATGTTTATTTTATGTCATGATATAAGTGGTACTTATACGACATTATTTTAATTTATTTTCAGAAGTTATAATCATTAAATATAATCTTTTGGAATTAAATATGTATTGGGCTAATTTTCTAAAATTTTTTAAAATATTTATATTACAATAAATTGATATTTTACAAATTTAATTGTGCCTTGAGTTTCGGGAATTAACTGTTTCATCTTCGGACAACTGAATTTCAGATATCTGAAGATGGGATAGTTAATTCCCGAAACTCGAGTCACAGATAAATGTGTAAAATATCAATTTATTGGTAGTAAAACATAGTCATTACTACAACTTGTCTTAATTATGATCAACTACCGAATAGTAACGGCTGAAACAGTTCAGTTTTTGATTGGTTTTCATCAGTGGTATGCTAGTGACTCCAAATCTGTCAAGTATCTATATTCACTATACTCAGAGACTCTAAGGCATTAATAATACACTAGCGCCATCTAGATTAAGCAAAATGCATACATAAGGTATGAGTTAATTCAAGTAAAGAAATGACCTCTCGATATTTTCACGTGACTAACAAAGAATAAACCTTGCTCATGCTCAAATCAGACCATGACTAGCCGTAATGTTCATAATTAGCATATTCATATTCAAATAAATTTATTCGGCTGATCTGTATTATGTTTGGAACGTGCGCATGTCTGTCTGCAATTTGCCTCTATGATCAACAAAACCTTGTCGAGTTTGTTTGAGAACTTTCTATTACCATAGCTCATACTCCTTATTGACAATTCGATGGAAATGTTATGAAAGTAAAAGACAATGGTCGCCTGAATACTATATTCTTTGAAGGAAAGTCCGGTAATCCAGCTTTCAACTCGCTCAATTCCACCAATTAATCAATCAATATATTCAACTGAGATGTTCAAAATGGACGTCGACATAGTTGATAAGAAAAACATAATTACGCAGTGATTCCACGCAAACAGCGTTCCTGGCGTTGAAGTACGGAAATATATAGACTAGGAGTACAAATTTTCCAGTTCCTATAAAAGGAAGTTCAATATTTATTGGTTAATTACAATAAGTAAGTGCAGCGGACTTACTTGATTTACTTATAATAAGGTTTTTTCTAGAGTGAGTTTCAAAATATTGAAATATAATTCTAGGTAACAATTGAGTAATGGTAGGAAACAAAAATGAAAAAACTGTTGGTGATTTCTTGCTTAAATCAAACTGTTTCAGCATAGTAACAAGTACTTCTCTCAAAAATAGCTGTTTTTGTACAATAACCAGTTCTTCTTCCAAAAATTTTTCTTTCATTTACAAAATCAGTTATTGAAACAAACTATTTCTACAAAACCTCTACATATTGAATTCACTATTGTTTGGATACCGAGCCACTCAAACTATTTGGGTAACGAAGTAGCAGATCGGCTCGCGTTTGATGGAGCAACGCTGCCTCTGGTAGACCCGGGAATACCACATGACGTGGCTAAACGGACAATAACAGGCAGAATGAACTCAAGACTAGAGTCTTTCTGACTGAGCTATTCGAAGGTGCTCTTCAGAACACCATCGAACCAAAAGATGACACACCTAGTGCTAGGTCTGGACAAAACCAAACTCAGAATACTGCTCTTCGGGATTATGACAGATGACCATTTGCACAAAATCGGTCTGGCTGAAGACGATGAATGCAGGCTGTGTCTTGAGGACATTGAAACAGCTATGCACATCGTCTCAGAGTGACCAGCGGTGAGTCGCATCAGATTCGAGGTCTTTGGTCAGGCTATTATAGCTCACTGCGAACTGAACAAAATACCTGCGAATAAGATTATCGGTTTTATCCAAAAACTGGATCTCACTTGGGAAATATAAATTAGGGATGAACCACAGTAGTCCACGCGGACGCAGTGGTAGGGTGAACAGATGCCTGCTGAATGAGGACAGCTCAGTGGTAGAGCATAGGGCTCGAATTCGAATCTGTTCAGATGGAAAAGAAATTTTTTTACTTGAACAGGTGTCGGCTACCATCTCATTGTTGGGTCGAAAATTAACAGTGCTGTGATCTAAAGTGGCGCAAGATCGCAGTAACAAAGCCTACCCAGAACACAACTGAACTCCTTACTCACACAAGCTGAAAAAGCTTCTGAGGGATCTTCACAGAAGATCTAGGAGTATCAGGATAATACTAATAACATTAAATAATAATAAGGTGATTGGATGTCTCAATAGTCTTTGGTGGGATCAAAACATATCCTTCAACATCAAAAAAAGACTAAGTCGAACTCTGATTGAATCGGAACAGTGCTATGGCTCAGAGCTGTGGAAACTTACTGGGGACTCTAAGAGAAAAAATTTAGGCAGTGGAGATGCACTACCTTAGAAGAAGCGCTGGTATATCAAGAATAGAAAGAAGAACTTATATCGAAATAAGACACATTATGAAGACAGAGCAGACGGAAAGAAAACCGAAGTCTCCTAACTCGCATAAGGTGAAAAAGCTTCTGAAAGATCCTCACAGAAGATCTAGGAGTTTCAGGATAATAATAATGATAAAAAATAATCAGGTAATTGGATGTCTCAATAGTCTTTAGTGGGCTCAAAACATATCCTACAAAATCAAAAAAAAAAGACTTGGTCGAACACAGATTGAATCGTCACTGTGCTATGGCTCAGAGCTGTGGACACTCACAGCTGGCTCTAAGAGAACAAATTCAGGCAGTGGAGATGGGCTACCTCAGAAGAAGCGCTGGTATATCAAGAATGGAAAGAAGAACTAATAGCTAAATAAGACACATCGTGAAGACAGAGGAGACAGTAATACAACGGATAGAGCACAGAAGTCTAAAGTGGTTAGGACGTGTGCTTCTTATGCGGGAGGATGGGTTGCCGAAACAAGTTTTTCAATGGACTCGTGTCAGTAGAAGAAAACGAGATAGACCAAGGAAATCCTAGAACGGTACAATAAAGGACAATGGAGGCCTGTGATATAGAAGATGATAACGCTTTAGATAAATAAGTAGGTGTGGAGGAAGGTGATGGAAAGACGGCAATAGACTGTATTTAGTTATAGATTTATACTGTAACTTCATTCTTTGAATGAATATATGTAGGTAATAGAGTCCAAACCAAAATCACTACTGAATAAGAGGTCTTAAGATGTGTCTTGCGTACTCCTATATGAAGAGTGCATTAGACGATAACGCCATCAATGTAAGAGACACCAAGTGATGATACTTCGTGCAGGTATCAAAAAACATAATTCGACGCCAAGTCCCCAAACTCGAAACGTGCTCTCCCTATGATCCCATTATGATAAATATGGGGGAGATATCACTTTCATATCCATAATTCATCATAGCAAACAGCACACAAACAAATAATTCAACTCTGGCTGCTCGAAAGCCATCATGTAACAAACGGAGGAGCACGGCGCTTCAGCGTTCTAAATGCTGTTCGTTATCGGCTCGTAAATCAATCGCGATCAATATTTGTACACATTAAATAAGCCCAGGCGGACAACAGGCAGGCAGGCAATACAGAAAATATGACCGCGATAATAGGGTAATAAACCAGTCCTATGTGGGTATGACGATCGTATCGCGAACGCGGCCCAAGCTCCGAGCATAAAATATTGAAATCTAGGTTCAATATAATATCGCATACGTCATAAAGATGTCAAAGCCCGGGTCGGATTATGAAATCGGCTTGTCGGCCGAGTGGGTTTATGCGTCTCTCTGTCCGGTCGATTTTAGCAGGCAGCACCTGTGTTCATCCGCCTATTGAAATTTCCTGGTGAAAAGTGAAAGTTTCATTGCCCATTACAGGCACCCCCCAATTGTCTCTGTATCTTGTCATGACTGAAATCCTAGTTACATTATGAAATGGAGGATAGGGTTATGATGCCTAAAGCAGAGACTCTCGATCAACTCCCTCACTTTCTTTCTTTTTTGCATACCATTCCATCATGTTGCCCACAACCGTCCATATCCTTGAGCAAGGCATGGAATCGTACGGGGTAGTTGTGGCTCTCACCGACGACGGAGTCACGCGACCCTGCGATCGATTGGAGTGTTGTAATACATATACGGGCGAGGACGAAACCCTGCTGAATCTCAGCGTGGGCTTTCCAACCTTCGTCACTTATCCACTGAAGGTTCTCAAATGGTCCGTTAAAGGAAAAGGGAGACTACGACGTTTCCATCGGGGTGAGATCTCGGAAGACTCGCTCTGCTCGCCCCAAACTTTGACCCCATCTTAAGATCTTTAAACTTCCGCTGCGGGGTCCTGATTGGTCCGCTGGAGGAAAAAAGGAGACTAAGATGTTTCGACCAGGGTGGGAACTTGAAAGACTCGCTCTGCTCGTCCCCAGCTTCGGCCCCATTCGTGGATCCTTGAGCTACTTATCCGCTGCGGGGTCAAAAATGGTCCGCTGGAGGAAAAAGAGAGACTACGACGTTTCGATCGGGGTGGGATTTCGGACGACTCGCTCTGCTCGCCCCCAACTTCAGCCCATTTTTAGATCTTTAAGCCAATCCTCTACGATGCTTCGGAGCCTCGCTTTTAGCAGTCGAACAGCATCAGAGATCTTTCGGGGTGGAGAATCCAAGCTGTGAAGCTGTTATTTGTGTTGTTTCGATGCTTCGCTCTTTCACAACCACCAAATAGAGACACTCTGCACATGCGGCTGAGTGCTGGGGTCCACACAGCGATCCCTTTGGAGGGGGATGGCCTGTGCTGGTTCCTCCTTAGTTATACTGGCGCAAGTTCTCTATTATCTTCCTTCAAAAATCCATCCTTTCTCTTTCAGCTTATCGGGGGTCTGCTGGAGTATGACCCCAAGTCAAAACTTGGGCAGAAACTCGGGACAGCAATGATGACAATGGAACTTTAACATCAGTGAAGAGCTCTGCTCATATACCGACTTGTACGACTTTGAGTATGCTCATTACAGGATCCCCACAATTGTTCCTGAAAAATTTATGACAACACAGGTGTTGTCCTTTAGCTTTAAAACTATCTCTCTCTCTCTCTCTCTCTCTTTATCCTACAACTCAGGATGATTCCTAACTCGCTACTGCAAGTATGTCTTTCAACTGGTTATTTTAATCCTGTTATCTTTTCCCACAATAGCTCAACCAAAGGTTCGTCTTCCTGCCATTTCAACATGACCAGTCCATCTGAGTTTTTCTGACTTTACCACCTTGAAGATGTTTGAGTGTCAGTTCTGTTTGTCTCCTAGGTCCGCTTATACCCCTCAAGAATCTTTACCTCTGCCATTCTCAAGCGAATCTCCTTGTTCTTTGTTATTATTCACGCCACACAGTCATATATCATTATAAGTTTTTGTATGTTTGACCAGTCGAGAAAATCATCATTTCCTTCAGTTGCCAGAAGGATCAACCGTGATTATATCTATAGAACAAGCACAAGTCAGCATGACCCTTTCTATTTTCCAACGAATACAAACTGACTGTTATAGTTAGGATTTCGATTAGTCGTTTTGTTCTTTTCTAAATGGAATCCAAAAGTTGCAACGAAAAGTAGAGTGCTGAGCTCCAAACATAAGAGTTCGAGTCCTACTCTGATTTGGGCTTTATGTCGCTTTTTCAAAATAAATTCAAACGAATAAATTATTGACAAGTTGTTATATTTACTCAATAATGCAACCACCTTCATTATCTACAACCTTGTGCCATCTAGTGTGCACATTTTCAATGCCGGATTGATAAAAATAAATTGCTTTTTGAGTAAAATATCTCGAAATGGCATTTTGGACATCCAAGGGTGCGATAGCAGGCAATTATGGTGGGTGAGACAGCACCTTCCACCCCAATTCATTAATTTTTTCGAAGGTTCTTCTTGCACAATGCGGTCTTGCGTTGTCATGTTGCAGAATAACGCCTTCTCCCTGGACACTTTTCGATTGAAGATTGGTTCACTCGTTCCAATTGTTCACAATAAAGATTTGCATTGAAAGTTGGTCTAAGTTTCAGTACTTCAAATTGAACAATTCCGCGTATACTCCACAAAATACACAGAAGTGCTTTTTTGGGATGTAAACCCAGCTTTGCAGGACTTCGTGCTGATTTATTTGGAGAAAGCCACTGCCTTTGGCGTTTTGGATTATCATATAGGACCCATTGTTTGTCTCCAGTGATTAAGGCATCAAAAAATGGTTCTGTATGGTGCCGTTGAAGTAATACCTTGCATGTGATGGGTCGGTGAGCTTTGTTCTCTTCGGACATATTATGGGGGACCCGAACACCCGCTCTGTTTATTTTTTCAATTTACTGCAATGTTTTTAGATGGTGGATCAAGGTTGGCTAAGGGTGTTCTTCGATTGTCTGACATGGATTTGCTTCCACTTTTGCTCTTAGCATGTCGTTTTCTAATGTTGTTGGTCTTCCTGATCAATAGGAGTAAGAGAGATTAAAATTACTGGATCTGAACCTAGACAATCTTTGGCACTTATGAACGTCTAGTGCACTTGAATAAGCATCGCAAATATATTTGGTCCCAACTGTTGAATTGCTACCATTGAAAATCTAATATCCAATTATTTAAAAGTGAACAAGTCAACCTTAAAATATCTTTGACACGACTTCGAAATATACAATGAGATGACAAATGACCAATCAACTATCGACATGCCCAAAAACGACATTACTTTCCAGTCTCCTTTTATTTCCTAGGAAGAAATATACCAACTTATTTGCAACAGACGTCGCAATGTCAGCCCAGCTGCGACAGAAACAATTATAATATATTGAATCTGATCACAGAAGTAATCAGTTTAGTTGGAAGTATTTTTTGAACAAATAATATGATAAGTTGTTGGAATATGTCTTGAAACAGAAACATTAATTACTATAGATTGTATCAGATACCAGAAATTTCATCAGAAATAATTAAGATTTCTGATATTAATTCTCAATTCTAAATGAGAACTTTCACCGAGTACAGAATTCATAATTTATATAATTGTTTAAACAGGCATGTAAGCGCTTTATGACACAATTTCCTGTGAAAACTGTCAACCGAATATCGCGCACTGTTTCAGATATGCTATCCGGTGTTTATTTAGAGTGATAAAACTTTAAATTGAAATAAAACACATTAAAATTAAGATTGAAGCCAATTTTATGACATTTATGCTTTAGAAATAATTTCCGGCACGCATTCGACCAGACCAATTTTGGACCCATTTTTCGAGTAATTCAGGCCTTATTTCATCGATAACACGAGTTATGTTGGCTTCCAAAGCGTCTATTGTTTCTGGTTTATCAGCATAAACCAATGACTTGACATAACCCCAAAGAAAATAATCCAGTGGAGTTATGTCGCATAATTTTGGAGGCCAATTGATAGGACCATTTCTCGAAATAATTTTATTGCCAAATCTTCCTCTCAATAAATCAATTGTTACGGTAGCAGCATGAGGTGTAGTGCCTTGTTAGAACCAAAACACTTCTGGGTCAATATCATTCAAATTTTGAAATAAATAATCATTGATCATCTATCTGTAACGAGCACCATTCACTGTAACTTTAGCTCCAGCATCGTTTTTGAAGAAATATGGACCGATGATGCCTCCAGCGTGTAAAGCACACCATACAGTGCATTTTTCAGGATGCAATGGAACCTGCAGAACTTCTTGAGTATTGTTTTCACTCCATATATGGCAATTTTGCTTGTTTACATAGCCGTTCAACCAGAAATGAGCTCCATCACTAAACACAATTTTACGATAAAAAAGCGAATCAACTTCAAGCTGTTCTAGGGCCCAATCAGCAAACAAACGACGCTCATTATGGTCAAGTGGCTTTAGTTCTTGAACCATTTGGATCTTGTATTGGTGTAGACCAAGATCTTTACGCAAAATTTTCCAGGTGGTGGATGTACAGAGTCCGACTTGTTGTGAATGTCGACAGATAGATGAATCTGGATCATCATAAATACAATGACTTACAGCAGCGATATTCTTTTTGTACGTACAGTTCTTTGTCTTGTTGTTGTTGTATCGAGTAGAGAAAATGTTGTCCGAAATCTATCGATAGTTCGACGAATAAGCTGCTCTGATTGACGATTATGTAAACCATAAACTTCACGAAGTGCTCTCTCTATAAGTTTGGCGAATAGAACACTGATTTTGAAAATAAATTTCAACAATTTGTAAACGTTCTTGCGGCGTGAGTCTTTCCACGATAATTTGTCAATGCTTACTGAACAGAAATGTCAAAACAACATGGCTTCTACCTTCTGACAAATCATAGTTATCCTTATTGAAAGTTCTTTCACTCTAAAAAAACATCCTATACTAAATAATTATAATTAAGCTCAGTTTTTTCCGGATACATTCTAGACGCACTACACATCGGAAATTATCGGTATGATTTATGGAAATGTAATATTTCACATGTAATCAATCCGTCAGTGGCGAACACACTCGAAATAGATGTCATTGAGAGTCTGTATCAGAGCTGCCGGCATTACTGAGGCCAATAGCCAGGATCAATAAATAAATATTAATGTTGTGTGAAAACATTAACAGGCTTATCGTTGTTCGTGTTCATATAATGTCAATCAAAAACGAAACTCATTATTCATTTCATTCGGGTCATTATGTATATGATCGCAGGTTTTTATGGGAGCACCGCACAATCGCCCCGATAAGTACCTCCATGGTCAATTAAAATTCGAAATTATATGTGATCCGAATATTGAAATATATTATGCTCCTATATCGTTTTTGATGACGTATTTCAATCTCGACGGTTCGTTGGGTAACCGTTGTGTCACATAATATCGGTTTTTTTTTTAGTGATAGAAGTTTAAATTGAAATAAAACACATTTAAATTAAGATTGAAGCCAATTTTTTTTTATTTAAGGATAATTTTATGACGCTTATGTTTTAAAAATAATTTTCGGCATATGTCCTCCACGATTAGCCATGAGGAACCGTATTCGACCAGACCAATTTTGGACCACTTTCTCGAGTAATTCAGGCTTTATTTTATCAATAACACGAAATATGATGGCTTCCAAAGCGTCTATTGTTTCTGGTTTATCAGCATAAACCAATGACTTGACATAACCCCAAAGAAAATAACCCAGTGGAGTTATGTCGCATGATCTTGGAGGCCAATTAATTGGACCATTTCTCGAAATAATGTTATCTTTATTTCAATAAATCTATTGTTACGGTAGCAGCATGAGGTTCAGCACGATCTTATTGGAACCAAAACACTTCGGGGTCGATAGCATTCAAATTTTAAAACAAATAATCATTGTTCATAGATCCGTAACGAGCACCATTCACTGTAACATTAGCTGCAGCATCGTTTTCAAAGAAATATGGACCGATGATGCCTCCACCGTGTAAAGCACACCATACAGTGCATTTTTCAGGATGCAATGGAAACTGCAGATTTTCTTGAGGATTATTTCCACTCCATATCCGGCTTGTTTACATAGCCGTTCAACCGGAAATGAGCTTCATCACTGAACACAATTTAACGATAAAAAAGTGGATCAACTTCAAGCTTTTCTAGGGCCCAATCAGCAAACAAACGACGCTTATTATGGTCAACTGGCTTTAGTTCTTGAACCAGTTGGATGTTGTATGGGTGTAGACCAAGATCTTTACGCCAAATTTTCCATGTGATGGATGCACATAGTCCAGTTGTGAAGTCGACGAATAGACAAATCTGGATCATCATCAACATTATGACTTACAGCAGTGATGTTTTCTTCTGTATCTACAATTCTTTGTCTTGTTGTTGCATCGAGTAGAGAAAATGTTGTCCGAAATCTATCGATAGTTCGACGAATAAACTGCTCTGATGGACGATTATGTAAACCATAAATTACACGAAGTGCTCTATAAGGTTGGCGAAAAGAACACTGATTTTGAAAATAAATTTCAACCATTTGTAAACGTTGTTGCGGCGTGAGTCTTTCCATGATAATTTGTCAATGCTTACTGAACAGAAATGTCAAAACAACATGGCTTCTACCTTCTGTCAAATCACAGTTATCCCTATCGGAAGTTCTATCACTCTAAAGAAAACAGCCGATACTTCTGATAATTAAAGATAAATCTTGATTATTCCCTTGGAAAGGTGGTTTGCTCGTTTCCATTGATGTTTACTATTTTAGACATTATTTTAAGTTTTACTTTGTGTGATTTTTGTAATAAGGATAGAATACCTAGGATTTTTTTAATTTCTATAATTTTAGAGTTTGCTCAACAAGGATACCACTGGACTGACGAAGACCTTATTTGATTTCAAATTGTTTTTTGAGGATGTGCTACATGTTTTGGGAGATTTTTGAAGTAAATTATTTAAACATATTAAATATTTCAAATCAATTCGTTTTGGCGAAATTCTTAAAATTATATTTTGGATTTTTGAAAAGAGATTTGGTTTTCCAATATAAGATCAAAAATAAAATTTTGTCTGCTTCCAGTATTTATTTAGTAATTGTAATTGATAATTTATATTCCGTTGGGTTTTTTTTCCATTTGTTATTGTATAATGGGTTTTGATTTTATACGTCTATTAGATATAAGCTGTGCTTATAAGGCATTAATTTAATTCTAAAAGTTTTTGAATAAGAATTTTCTGGAATTAAAATTTAAAAGAGGCTAACAGAATGAATCTGTTTTGATATTTAAATTTTGTAATAATCCTTCTATCAAGAAAAAACCCCAAGTTCTATATCACTGAAATTTTCACCCCTGTGAATTAATTTCAAATGGTGTCTCTTGTTCAGGATTTTCTTCCGATATTTTTCCATATCAAAAATTATAATATTTTTCTAATCAAATATTCGTTTCTTGAAAATGTAGTTAAGCCCATTTTTTCATAAGTGCCTTCTGTTCGTAGTCTTTTTTTTGCATTGGCAGTCGAAAAATTTCACAAACATCACAAAAAACCATTTACGTGTAATCAACTTCTGCTGATATCCAATTTTTCCCATTTTTGTGTCATCCACGAAAACGGAAAAATTCAGTGTCGTCCAAGGCAGTCACTTCAAGAACGCTGCTACGATGAGAAAATTCCACTGGGAACATAAAAATCTAAAAAAGGCGGTTTAATACCTCGAAAGTATTGCTGGAATATCTTAAATTCGCACCAGTTTCATATAAAGTCAAGAAATGCCATTTCGTCGGGAGAATCAAATAAATAACTGGTTTTAATTAATTAAAACATTCAGTTAATTTCTCTATATAGAGTGGACGTATGGCCATTTTGGGACGACTGCACCTTGTTGTAGCAATAAAATTTATTGCTGCTACAATGGCAAATCACTCTAATTAGTCCATGTCGACCGAAACGGAAACTTCGTTTTCTACAACTCATACTGAATTGACATCGGTTACCTCCACACATACAGGCTGTTCTTGAACGTGATTCCCTTCAGAAGGAAGTGAATGAAAAGCAACCAAACTAAATTTCAGACCTATGTCTATACATTAATTATGAAATTAAATATTCTTTTTTCCACACGATCATCCTTTGTGCTCTTCTTCGAATAGTTGAAAAATAACATAATACTATACTAAAATACCAATGAGATGAATGAACACAAGATGAAGAGGATGGTTTTTTGCAACTCTGGCAGAAGCTTAAATCTAACTTTTCGTGTGGATATTTGCTGCTTACTCGATTATTGAAACATTTGGTCAAGAATCTCCAACAATAACAACTATTTCATCTATATATACTTCAAGCCACAGATCATTCGCCGAGTGCTTGGTGGACTCAACTCCAAGAAAGCAACTGGATCAGACGGAATTCCTGGCATTTTATTCAAAAAGCGTTCACTAAAGCTTACAGATAAGGAATTATCCATAATTCATGGAAGATTGCAGGAGTACAACCTGTACTAAGGAAAAGAAGGAAGTTTTCCATAATTATCGCAGATAATATCCATTTTCTCGAAAGTCATAAAAGCAGCTACCAATCTCGAATTGGTTAGATACCTGGAGGATAAAGGCCTCATTAATGAAAGACAATATGGTTTTCATAAACACACATCAATGGGTGACCTCCTTAGCTTTGTAGCTACTGAGCGCTATGGAGAAACTGAACCAATTGCTCTAGACATATCTGAAGCATCAGATCCTGTTTGGCATAAGGTTCTTCTGAATAAGCTATCTTCGTATGGTATTACTGGAAGTCTCTGCGATTAGATGAAGAGTTTCCTCATCAACAGAAATATTCATGTGGTCATGGATGGTGTCGATTTTCCTAATGTGAAACGTGAACACTGAAGTGCCCCAAAGCTCAGTTTTGTCGCCCACTCTCCGCCTGATCCACATAAACGATCTTCTTAGTACAACCAAGAACCACATTGTGAGCTTCGCGGAGAATAACACGCTAATGTCTCCTTTCATCAGTGACAAATCTTTTAGAACCGTGAGGCCTTATCTCCATAGATGCCAGGAAAACGATTCCCTGAACGAAGATATCAAAAAAATGAACGAATGGGGTTAACGGAATCTGTTGCAATGCAAAAACTCCGTTCGAGACTTCTGACTTACATGCATACATAAATACTAAAGGATTTACACCATGCGGCGTTTTCCGCATTCAAGCTTCCATCTCCTTCTATCCTGCCAATACTGATCTCGCATTAACCTATCTTCCATAACTTCTTCCACTTCATCTTTCCACAAAAGTCTTGGTCTTCCCCTCTTTCTGCGTCAGTGCCAGATCTTTAGAGCCATCTCTCCTTTTGAATGCCCATACCAATTTAGGCTGGACCCTCTATAGTGTCCATTACGTTGATTGTTACTCCCATTTTTGTCTTAAGTCTTGAATTCTCACTTAATCCTTTATGGTGATTCCATAACTGCGCCTCCAAAAACCCATCTCCACAGCTTTAAGCCTCCTCTTATTCCCCGCTGATATCTCCATATTTCGGATCCGTATAGAGTTATGCTTTCGGCAATAGACCCATATATTTTCCTCTTCTGACTTGATGATGTAAAACCAGGTGTTTCAGACAATATTATTGGTGTGATTGTCAACTCCTCGGTCAATTTGGGGACATGTGACTGACTTTGCGAGGTCTTCCGAAAAAAAGCTGGGATATTTATTCAAGACTACGAAATATTGCTCTGCAGATCAGCTTCTTCTACTATCTAAAGCCTAGATCAGATCAGAACTCGAATATTGCTCCCATGTTTGGAGCTCAGTACCCAAGCATTCGTTACAACGTTTGGACTCCGTCCAGAAGAGAATAGTGTGACTGATTGACTACCCAACTATACCAGCCAGTTTTGCAGTCGTTGGAACATATAAGGAGGGATGCCGACTCCATGTTCTTTAGATATTATCACGTTCGCTGGTCTACGCAAATGTAGGAAATGATGCCAAAAGCCGCCAGATTCGTAGTGAATAATTGCACCGTTGATGTTGATGCCTCTTTTCTTTTCTTTCTTTTCGTCGAATCCGATTTCTATGAAAAGTTTGAACAGGTACGACGACGAAGGGGAACTCTGTCTCACACCTTGTCCTATATTGGCTTTTTTTTCGTGACCATTTGTGTCTATAAAGGTAGATTGTGTTTTGTAAAGGTTTATGATGAATCTATGGTCCTATCGGTCCAAGCCAGCTTTTCCTAATGATTTGAATAGAAGCTCCCAGTTTACTTTATCCAAGGCTTTTTCTAGATTCGCAAATATTGAAAAGGTGTTTATATTTCTCTCTATTCTTCTTTCTAAAATCTTTCTCAGAGCTAATATTGCCTCTCTCGTACTCCTTCTATTTCTAAACCCAAACTGGTCTTCATCTAAACATTCTTCAACTTTTGCTTTCAGTCTAGTTCTTACAATATTTATTAAGATTTTAGATGCATGTGAGAGCAAGCCTATTGTTCTATAAGTTTCACAATCTGTCGCTTTTCCTTTTTTGGGTAGAGTGATCATCTTCTTATAAAATCATTCATAGCATTTTTCAATAATTTTAAAAAGTGTATGCTTCGCGTTCTTAACCATATCCTTTGAAAATTCTTCTGGTACATCATCTATACCTGTTGCTTTCTTATCACTTAAATAATTTTCTGAATTTCTGCTTAACTAGAACATAATCTATCTGGAACCTTTGTGTCACCTGGTGCTTTGAATGTGTAGCGTCTACGATGTGGAGCTTCATAGAAAGAATTTGTGATGACTAGTTGTTGAAATAATTCTATGATTCTCAGTTCTCTGGAAATCTGTACACGATTTTCAAATTCACCAGGAAATTAATACATGGACCACATTGCAATATTTCCAAAACGCAATTAGTTGTTGCATCTAAATTAGCCAAATATTGATTAAAATTGTTTGCAAGGACTTCAGGATTTGTAATATGATCGAAAACATTTCTCTTAGTCGCATGTTTCCCAGTTAATTCATTTAATATGTCCTAAGATGTTTTGCGTTTATTCTCACTGGTGGAGATTAATTTTCTGAAGTGATCTTGGTACATCTTTTGTAACGTCTTGTCATACAAAAATTTCACTTTCTTATATACTTCTTCATCATAGCTGTTGGTAGTAGAAAAGTAAACCTGTATGATATAGACATCACTTGGCTCTGCATCTATTTTAGCATCATAATTTTTTCATAAGTTTACACATAAACGAAGTGAATCTCTTGGATTTCGACTAATAAACTTGTTTAGTTCTAGTCATGTGCGTGCATGTTTCTGTGTGTTACAATCGCGAAAGCTTTCCGCTATAAATCCATATATGTCACATTCGTATAGTTTATATGATATCCTAGCATGAACATTTTATAGGGCACGACCATGACATTTTTTACACTACAGTTCCTGAATAATTCCTCTAATAGGTGACTCTTAATTGGACATTTGCATTTGACCTCGTTCTTACTGGTAAATTGGAAGTATAGCAGACAGTATCGATTCGAAATCCCTACGAGTTTGAGTTGAGAAATTTAACAGACGGAAAGTTTTGGAAAACGTGGAGAATCAGGATATATTTGAGCTGTTGTACGACAGGATTGTTCACCCTTGAACCCATATTAGAACCATACATACAAGAAAGTCATACAAAAAGTAATGATTTCCTAGATCCTAGAGAACGAAGCCAGAGAGAGACTGTGACGATTATTTTTAGGTTACTTTGATTCAAAATTTATTATTAACAGAAAATGTTTCAAATTGTTCAATTTTTCTGTACAGGTTACGTTTGCAGATCTCGAACTACCTAAATTTGTATTCAAATTAATTGATTCGAATCATAATCTGTACCAAATCATTAATAAGGCGTATGAGCTAGGGTAATAAAAAGTTCTACAAATCGAGACAGTGTAACATACATCTGTATAACAATTCTAAACCGAAACAAACCCGATTAGATTTTGTTGATAGCATGGGACAATAGCAGACATTTGTACATTTCGAAAGTTGCTACTTTCTCGTCATTGCCCTGTAATGTCCAACGACTACAAATCTGCTACGCACCCATATTCACTCTACATAGGAACACAAATGTATTTATCATACATTAGCATCATCTAGTGCACGCAAATATATCGGGTGTTTTTTAAGAGTGATAGAACTTTCGTTAGGGATAACTGTGATTTGACAGAAATCATGTTATTTTGACATTTCTGTTCAGTAAGCATTGACAAACTATCATGGAAAGACTCACGCCGCAACAACGTTTACAAATTGTTGAAATTTATTTTCAAAATCAGTGTTCTATTCGCCAAACTTATAGAGCACTTCGTGAGATTTATGGTTTATATAATCGTCCATCAGAGTAGCTTATTCGTCGAACTATCGATATTTCGGACAACATTTTCTCTAATCGATGCAAAAACAACAACAAGACAAAAAACTGTACGAACAGAAAAAAATTTCGCTGATATAAGTCATAGTGTTAACGATGATCCAGATTTGTCTATTCGTCAACGTTGACAACAAGTTGGACTCTGTTCACCCACCACTTGGAACATTTTGCGTAAAGATCTTGGTCTACACCCATACAAGATCTAACTGGTTCAAGAACTAAAGCCACTTGACCATAATATGCGTCGTTTATTTGCTGATTGCGCCCTACGAAAGCTTGAAGTTGATCCACTTTTTTATCGTAAAATTGTGTTCAGTGATGAAGCTCATTTCTGGTTGAATGGCTATGGAAACAAGCAAAATTGCCGTATATGGAGTGAAAACAATCCTCAAGAAGTTCTGCAGGTTCCATTTCATCCTGAAAAATGCACTGTATGGTGTTCTTTACACGCTGGAGGCATAATCGGTCCATACTACTTCAAAAACGATGCTGGAGCTAATGTTACAGTAAATGGTGCTTCAAAATTTGAATGGTATCGACCCAGAAGTGTTTTTGTTCCAACAAGATGGTGCTATATCTCATGCTGCTACCGTAACAATTGATTCATTGGAAGATAGATTTGGCGATAACATTATTTCGAGAAATTGTCCAATTAATTGGCCTCCAAGATGATGCGACATAACTCCACTGGATTATTTTCTTTGTGGTTATATCAAGTCATTGGTTTATGTTGATAAACCAAAAACAATAGACGCTTTGGAAGCAAACATAACGCTTATTATTACCTTTCAAATAAAAAAAAATTGGCTTCAATCTTAATTTAAATGTGTTTTATTTCAATTTGTAATTCTATCACTCTAAAAAAACAACCGATATGTAAAATACAGATACATTCCCTAGCGAGCTTATTCAAGTAAAGAACTGTATTCCGATTTTTTCTAACATTACAAATGCAGAAAACTTTCCTCATACTCAAGTCAGATCCTGTTACGACGTGATGCTCATAATTAGCATTTTTATATTCAAATAAATTAATTTGGCCGATAATCTGTAGTAAAAATGAATAAGAAGTATGAGGAATGGTTATAGAATGTTTTACAAATCCAGACAATCAAGCACAGATGCATCAGATCTCTTGGTTTCTATTCATAAAAGCTCAGTTGCCTTGCTTTTGAATCAAGCCTTCAGATTTTTTGTCTGGAAAGAACTGAACATTTTAATTTTTACTACGAAGAGTTGAAATTTCTTCCAATTGTTTCAAGACATCCTCAAATATCGTTAGGTACTATGATACAATGTGACTGTTTCTGTCAGTATTTCAGTATATTTTGTGCTCATTGCTTTAATACGATTTGAACACTAACATAAATTTGATTGTGGCAAAATCATTTATTTCTGTCCACATATAACAGTATACTCCTAAAGAAAAGCTTGTACATTTACTATGTGAAAAGAAACCGACATTATTACAGATCATTTTTTCCTATTTATATCTCAAAGAAAAATAACCCTTTGATAATTGTATTTTGATTACATTTTTCCTATCAATTAATCATTTTCCAGATTATTTCTATGATAACGTCAGCCTTGATGTCTTATAAAAAGGGTTAAATGCCATTAACAATTGAAGATAAGAAACGTAATTATCATCAAATATCAATCAATCAATGTTTTATAACGAAAGCTCCAACGTATAGTGAAAATTTCAAAATATTCGTTTTTCAACAATGAAATTAAAATTTAATATACTTTTCTGAGAATATATCCTGAAAATCGTGCATCGAATGAATTTTCGCTAATGTAATATATGATTCATTGATATTTTATTCCTAACAAAAGTAGATTGTTCAAGCTCCAAAATAAACGAAGAATTAAGTTGATGTGTCAAACTTGTGTTGTTTCATTTAAAATTTAAATCCTAGAATTCTTGATTTCATATGAAAAAGTCACAAAGGATCTGAATCCAGAAATTCAGCATATAATTTTTGAAGGTCAGTGGAATTCTTCCTGATATTTTCCAGAGGAGGTATTCGAAGGATATCCCTTGAGTGGCACCATCTATCATCGGGTCTGCTTAGGTCTTTGGTTGTAGCGCTTCTTTGGCTATTAGAAATATGGGAAGGGTTTTCTAATAGGAGGTTTCTTTGTTTAAAAAAAAACGAGTAAATCAATTAATGCTAATTTCATTGTAAAGAGAAAGGTATGCCATTAGAAAAGGTAAAGATATCATTCAAATGGTTGCAGTACCATATCCTTTTCATGAAATTTTCCATGACCATATGGGCGCGAGGACTGTATGCCCTCGATAACTGCATGAATTCCATCTGTAAGATCTTGAATCGATTGTGGAACATTGGCATAGATCTTATATTTCACATGTCCCAAATTGGGAAATTGAGACTATTACGCTGCTTATGTGTCACGTAGCGCAGTCTACACAGTCGTTCACATCAATATCTTCCTATTCCGGTCATAAAAGTCATTAATCATAGCACGGTAGCGCAATCCATTCAGCATAACAGTTGCACCAGTCTCATTTTCGAATAAGTAAGTTCCAATCACATTGCCAGCCCAAAAACCTCACCAAACAGTGGCACATTGAGGATGGAGAGGCTTTTGAATAATCATTCTTGGATTTTCTGAGCCCCAAATACGACAATTCTGCTTATTAAGATAGCCTCCGAGGTGAATACCGAAATCATCACAGAAGATGATTTTTGGATGAAAATCCGGATCATTTTGATGCATTTCAAGGATCCAATCATTGGTTGCTAGTGATTGATCGGCTTGAGTTCTTGTATCTTCTCTTGGATATATCCAATTCATCCACTTCCTCAGTATCCTCAATGCACTAGTGGGAGGAAATCCACATGAAACTTAGGCATTCATTTGTGTTTTGGATAGTGTTGATTAATTATTTGATGTGTTTAACTATGATGTTTTCATTGTATGTTTATGGCTTGAATGGAACTAAGAGAGTCACAACATTTGATTGATTGGACTCTTCTATGTTCTGCTATAGATTCTAGAGCTTTTTGGATTGCTACTAATTGTGCTGTGAATATGCTACAATCATTTGGGAGTTCTAACTTCGTTACTTTATTTGTAGTGCTGAATGCACATCCTGTACCTTCCGTGGATTTTGAGGCGTCTGTGAAAACAACATCTCCACGATGGTAGCGAGCTATTAGGTTTTTGAAATGCTGTTCAAATACTTCGGGTCATCTTTTCTAAAAGCCGTTAAGAAAGTGTTAATGTCCGGTCTCTTGATAGTCCATGGTGGGGACATTGTTTTCCTGTAGAGAATGTTCCTTGGAAACTCGGACTCTTACAGCTGGTGATTGACTTGATGGTATAATGGTGTTCTCAGGTTGGCTCATATAAACTTGGCTGTATCTTGAATTGTAGCGTTGAAGTTGGGTTGGATTACTTGCTTCAGCAGAAATTTGCGTGGTATATATTGACTGTAACATCTGTCCTCTGAATTTCACCGGCTTCTCTGCACAAAAACCGAGGGGCTCGGCGCCAATTTTATAGCATTATTTTGCACAACATCTAGTTCGTAGTCTAGTTTCGATCGTATAAGTGCTTGGTATATTATCAGCAGTGTCTTCTCGTCTGAACTCCAAAGATTATTCCCCAGTACTTTCATGATATTCAATTTCTTTATGCATTCAGACTTGAGCTGTTTTATGTGCTTATACCAGTGAGCCTTGCATAGAAGATAACTCCCAAAAAGCAATTATGTCTTACAGCTTATATCAGTTCTAATTGGCATGATTTGAACCGCCTCCTTGTGCATATCACTACTTCAGTTTTTGCAAGTGAGAAAAAAATCCAGAAGTTTTTGATCAACTTTCTGATTTGATTATGCAAACTTGTATTACTTTCGTTGGTGTGTCCACGTCACATAATCAGTAAGTCGTCAGCAAAAATTTATGGTTTTATTGGTGCTTTGATAGTATCAACGTCATCAATAGCGACTAGGAATCTTTTCAAAGTGAAATCTCTTATAGGAACACCCTTAACTTGCCACGTTTGCAAGATGTATTCTATTCATAATAGCATCGACAGGCGTTTCAAACGAATGAAAAATTTCTATGGCTGCAACCGCAAAACCATAGAAGTGTTATTTTCAGTATATGAACTCTTATTTAGACACTGAATTTTCTGAGTTCTGGCCTGCATGTATGCAAACATGATACCAACAGTGATAATTTACCACTGTAACGCTAAAACTGACGTGTCAGCTCAATTTATCTAAGGTCGTTAATAACGATTCGTTTGACCACTTGTAATATTGTTCTAATTGTGTCTTTCCACTAATGCCAATAAATGTCCCAATGTTTACAGTGGTCAATGCTAAATTCGACCGAACCTGCCGTATAAATTAAATTTATTTCCACGCGAATTTATTAAAATGCTGAAACTGCGGTATTTCGATATCAATAGTGTCATTCTGTTATGTCAGCATAGTTTATGTATCGGCACGAAATTTTTAGTTGGTTATTTCATAACACGAAATAATAATTTTCAGGAATAATTTATCAGCGTCGAAATTCAAATTTTGATTTTATTAATATCGGATGGTCCAGTTTTTGTTTATTTTTATGAGTTCGATATATTATAGAGAATATCACATTCGTGCAGGGTTTGATTTTATTTTAATTATTCTGGGTTAACACATAAAATTGTTGGCGTATCATGAAATATTTCTCGTAAACTTCTATATTTTTTCATTTATAATGATGAATAACAGTCAATGGATAGCAGGAATTTTTCTTTGATTGACCGAAACTTCCATAAATATTCTCCGGAGGTTTCAGAGAAGACCTTCCATTTATTTATTTATTCATACGGAACAAACCATTTTACAAAAAAATCAACAAAAAATACTGAATATTGAATTGAATCAGTCCTTACTTGGTGAAAATCCATATTAAATAATATTTAAATGAGGTAATTCATATTTTCACAATTTTCATTGTTATGCTTACAACAATTTTTTTGCTATCACAGAAGCACCACCAGGCAGGTTTACATTTTGAATAACTATTCCAAATGTAAACCTGCCTGATGATGATTTCTTTGTATCGGGTAGTTTTTTTTACAGTGATAGAACTTTAAATTGAAATAAAACACATTTAAATTAGGATTGAAGCCAATATTTTTTTATTTAAAAGATAATTTTAGGACATTTATGTTTTGAAAATAATTTCCAGCATATGTCCACCACGACTAGCTCTGAGGAACCGCATTCGACTAGACCAATTTTGGACCACTTTTTCGAGTAATTCAGGTCTTATTTCATCAATAACACGAGTTATGTTGGCTTCCAGAGCGTCTATTGTTTCTGGTTTATCAGCACAAACCAATGACTTAACATAACGCAAAGAAAATCCAGTGGAGTTATGTCGCTTGATCTTAGAGGCGAATTAATTGGACCATTTCTCGAAATAATGTTTTTGCCAAATCATTCTTTCAATAAATCAATTGTTACGGTAGCAGTATGAGGTGTAGCACCATCTTGTTGGGACCAAAACACTTCTGGGTCGATACCATTCAAGTTTTGAAACAAATAATCAATAATCATCGATCTGTAACGAGCACCATTCACTGTAACATTAGCTCCAGCATCGTTTTAAAGAAATATGGATCGATGATGCCTCCAGCACACCAAACAGTGCATTTTTCAGGGTGCAATGGAACCTGCAGAACTTCTTGAGTATAGTTGAGGAATATTTTCACTCCTTATACGGCAATTTTGCTTGTTTACATAGCCGTTCAACCAGAAATGAGCTTCATCACTAAACAAAATTTTACGATAAAAAAGTGGATCAACTTCAAGCTGTTCTAGGGTCCAATCAGCAAACAAATGACGCTTATTATGGTCAAGTGGCTTTAGTTCTTGAACCAGTTGGATCGTGTATGGGTGTAGACCAAGATCTTTACGCAAAATTTTCCATGTTGTGGATGCACCGATTCCAACAAGTAGAGAAATCTGGATCATCATTAACACTATGACTTAAAGCAGCGATATTTTCTTCTGTACTTACAGTTCTTTGTCTTGTTGTTGTTGAATCGAGTAGAGAAAATGTAGTTCGACGAATAAGCTGCTCTGATGGACCATTATGTAAATCATATATTTCAATAAGTGTTGGCGAATAGAACACTGATTTTGAAAATGAATTTCAACAATTTGTAAACGTTGTTGCAGAGTGAGTCTTTCCATGATAATTTGTCAATGCTTACTGAACAGGAATGTCAAAACAAAATGGTTTCTACCTTCAGTCAAATCACAGTTATCCTTATCGAAAGTTCCATCACTCTTAAAAAAACTCCCCATATTATATCACATGAACGTGGCGGTTATATAATGCAGAGTCTAAGTCGTATCTTCTTTCATTGTATATTTCTGTGATATAACCTAATTTTCGTATAGGCTATGCTTATCCAAAAATTGGTTAGTTGTTGCAAAAATGTCTAGTGACAAAAAGATATTCTTATATATTTTTATACAGTTATTTTTGTTTATTCAAATAACTCCTTACTGGAGAGATTTTGGGTCCGAATTTATCAGGTTCTTTCTCTGGAGAATGTGCTATATATTAATCAAGAAGGAACATAAAAGAGACCTTTTTGAATTAAATGTTGAACATTTTTTGGTGATGGAACTTCTGAGTCTTTAACATCCAGTCGAAACATGTGTAAGGCGATGTATAAATAATTTGGTCATTATTTCATATTTGTTCTGATTCTTTATTAGTTAATTTCCACCACATATGATGATAATGTATATAATAAAATAATAAGAAACGGTTTTTTACTTGGTAGAAGGATTATTACAAAATTTGAATATCAAAACAGATTTGATCTGTTAGTCTTCTACAATTTAAATTTCAAAAAATTTTTATTCAAGAAGCTTCAAGAATTAAATCAATTTGTTTATAAGCACTGCTCATATATTTTATTCTCAAAGTCTTTTGAATAATTTTTTTGAAATTAAAATTGTAAAAGACTAACAGATTAAATCTGTTGTGATATTCAAATTTTGATAATATATATGAATATAAAGTGATACAGTGTAACTAGGACATTATATAAATATTTTTAAAAATTTTTAAAAAAAATTAGCCTTCTACATGTTTAATTCCAAAAGATTATATTTAATGATTATAACTTCTGAAAATAAATTAAAATAATGTCGTATAAGTACCACTTATATCATGACATAAAATAAACATTCATTATAAGACATCCGAATGGTATAACAAAATCCAATAAATAAAAATTAGTAACCAAAATCCTATAAATTAAACATTTTGAATAGACAAAATTTTGTTTCTGCTTATCAATCCTATGAAAACCAATATCTTTCAAGAATATCCAACATAATCTTAAGAATTTCATCACAAAACTATCTTACTTAGACTATTCAATATTATTGGATATCTAACCAAGGTACTTTATATAAAAACTCAAGATATGCAAAACATTACTGAAAAACAAGTTTTAAGATCGACTTTGCTCATCAGTATTCAAATATTCATATTCAATAAATATAACATCAATCAATAATAAATATTCAACTCACCCTTCATCCTCTAGAAAAAGTTCTACTAAAATGAGACCTTTAAATATGGTATTCACTACATACAGAAATATATCTGTGGTTTACCCTTGATCTAGAAGATTGAAAGACAAATTTAACGGCCTCTGCTATAGCACAAGGACTATCTGTATAAAGAATGTTAAGGAAACCAAATAATTATATATTATGAATAAAATAACATAAATTTGTCTTTGAATCTTCTAGATCAAGGGTAAACCACAGATATGTTTCTGTGTGTAGTGAATACCATATTTAAAGGTCTCATTTTAGTAGAACTTTTTCTAGAGGATGAAGGGTGAGTTGAATATTTATTATTGATTGATGTTATATTTATTGAATATGAATATTTGAATACTGATGAGCAAAGTCGATCTTAAAACTTGTTTTTCAGTAATGTTTTGCATATCTTGAGTTTTTATATAAAGTACCTTGGTTAAATATCCAATAATATTGAATAGTCTAAGTAAGATAGTTTTGTCATGAAATTCTTAAGATTATGTTGGATATTCTTGAAAGATATTGGTTTTCATAGGATTGATAAGCAGAAACAAAATTTTGTCTAGTCAAAATGTTTAATTTATAGGATTTTGGTTAATAATTTTTATTTATTGGATTTTGTTATACCATTCGGATGTCTTATAATGAATGTTTATTTTATGTCATAATATAAGTGGTACTTATACGACATTATTTTAATTTATTTTCAGAAGTTATAATCATTAAATATAATCTTTTGGAATTTAATATGTAGAAGGCTAATTTTTTCAAAAATTTTCAAAAAATTTTTAAAAATATTTATATAATTTTATATACCTTCTATCAAGAATTAACCTCTATTTATGTTATTTTATTCATAATATATAATTATTTGGTTTCCTTAACATTCTTTATACAGATAGTCCTTGTACTATAGCAGAGGCCGTTAAATTTGTCTTTCAATCTTCTAGATCAAGGGTAAACCACAGATATATTTCTGTGTGTAGTGAATACCATATTTAAAGGTCTCATTTTAGTAGAACTTTTTCTAGAGGATGAAGGGTGAGTTGAATATTTATTATTGATTGATGTTATATTTATTGAATATGAATATTTGAATACTGATGAGCAAAGTCGATCTTAAAACTTGTTTTTCAGTAATGTTTTGCATATCTTGAGTTTTTATATAAAGTACCTTGGTTAGATATCCAATAATATTGAATAGTCTAAGTAAGATAGTTTTGTGATGAAATTCTTAAGATTATGTTGGATATTCTTGAAAGATATTGGTTTTCATAGGATTGATAAGCAGAAACAAAATTTTGTCTATTCAAAATGTTTAATTTATAGGATTTTGGTTGCTAATTTTTATTTATTGGATTTTGTTATACCATTCGGATGTCTTATAATGAATGTTTATTTTATGTCATAATATAAGTGGTACTTATACGACATTATTTTAATTTATTTTCAGAAGTTATAATCATTAAATATAATCTTTTGGAATTAAATATGTAGAAGGCTAATTTTTTTTTAAATTTTTTAAAAATTTTTTAAAATATTTATATAATTTTATATACCTTCTATCAAGAATTAACCTCTATTTATGTTATGTTAACTAGGACATGTTTCAAAATTTTATTCTGAATTTTTTTATGAGTTTTATTCAGATTAAAATCTGTAGAGGTTTTCGAGAATTAATTCTAGCTATAATCTGTTTTCATTTTCCCTTCGATTTGTTTTATTTCTCAAGAATTTATTTCATTTTCAAACCAGCTATGGCAAAAAATAACCCAAGTATTGATTTTCAGAGATGAAATTATCCACGTTACCGTATTATATTTTTGTTTTTACTTTAAAATCATGTACAGGCTCACGTCTCTGTGATTACTGTTTATATCTTGTAGCAGTTGTAGCTTACAGAATAAACCATATTATTATTATTATTATTATTATTCATTGTCGCAAATATTGAATCGTATTATATTTGATTTTCAAGCGTTATAGACTACACTCAAGCACTTTTCAGTTTTATGCCGCAACTGAATACTGAATTTGAGGATAACGCGAAACAAAATGAGGTATCCAACTCCCCTATTTTCCACATCTGTGAACGTGATTTTCCAAACCTGTATAAGCATGTGAATGTAAAATAAGGACAAGAAGGCTAATGCAAAATGTCGTGAGGATCGTAGGTGGCAAGAACAAGCGCGCAAAAGTCCCGATTCCACGTTAGTGCCCATCTGAAATGTTTTGTGTATGGGGATTAATCCTTTCTCGAATTTAAGGAGCACCAATCGAATTCCCCATTCACGACGATGCTCCAATCCAGTTTTCATTCATCGGATCCGCCATCATCGAGTCCGTCCGACTGGTCCTGCCATGTCTGCATATTTCCATTTTCGAAAAGCGAAATCGGCCACTGTTTGCAAATTCGCTGCGGCGGCTTCCTCTATTTAAGCGCCCGACACAGAACGCTCGCGTTTGTGATTTCTCGTCACGTCGCGCGCACCGGCGGACGGATGGACGTCGGCATTCCCGAAGTGTCGCTCGTTGGTCAATCAAAGAGTTTAACAACCGTGACAATTCGGATGTGAACCGTCACCGTCGTGCAGCGAATAGCCTATTTGGTCACTTGCAGACGAGGTTCGAACCTCCGAAAATCGGCGAAGACGGCTTGTTGAGCGCAACCCGCTCTGTTTTGGATGATCGCACTGATTTGAAGGTCGTTTAATAACACTTAATCGTCTTCTTCGTGTTTCTTCTCCTATTGAAGTTTGGGGATCATCAACGCAATTTTCATTTTATTTACAGCCACCCTGAAGAGTTGACCAGAGCACAGACCAAACCATTCTAGCCATGTTATTCTTCTTCGGCCCACAGATCTCTTTACCACTATTTTGCCTTCCATAATCAGCCTCGGGGGTGAGTATTTGGTTCCTCTCATTAGACATCCCAGATATTCTTATTTCCTTCATGATGACTGTCATCATTATTTCTTTCGTCTTTTGCATACTCCGCAACACCTCCTCATTTGAAACTCTATCCACCCACGATATACGCAGCAATCTTCTATAGCACCATCTTTCAAATGCTTTAATCTTCCTAACTTCTGTCCGCACCCGGAAGTTGAAGTTTGGATCTCGACTGCAAAACATCTTCTTCATCTTCAGAAAAACACTCATGGTCACCTCGATGCACTGATTTCAACCACCAGTTATGTGAGTTGTGTCAGCCATGAACCCAGATATTTATATTCTCCACTCTCTCTATCGGCATATTCGAAACGAATAATTGTTCGTTTGTTGAAGGTCTCTTTATAATTTGATGAACTTAAGTTCCCAAAAATTTAACGATATCTCTGGAAGTGACTTGCTTACCCAAACATCCCAAAACTAAATGATCCGGATAAGAGTTACGAATGCGAAAGTATATATATTCACTCTTATTAATATTTAAAATCAAAGCATTTGAGTGACACCACTCCACAAGCTTACAAATAAGTTCATTACAACAGGAGTCTGTGGTGACACCGCAATCGACAAATCAGCAAATATACACAGGATATCAGGCGATATAATCCGGTACATCGTTTATAAACAAAAGCAATAAGAGCGGTCCCAACACAGAGCCCTGTGGAACTCCTAAATTGATTTTACTCATGTAGGTGACGAAACAGCACCCACTATAATAGAGATATTACGACTTGTAAGGGAACTAGTCATCTTCACTATATAGCTTACTCTCATGAACCCACAAGAAAGCACATCGAAAGCATGTGACAAATCGAAAAAGAAGCCTGCAATGAAAAGCTCCTCGTCAAATAATACTCATATTGAATATTGGTTGTCTTTTTTACAGAGATATAATTTTCGATAGGGATAACTGTGATTTGACAGAAGGTAGAAGCCATGTTGTTTTGACATTTCTGTTCAGTAAGCATTGACAGATTCTCATGGAAAGACTCACACCGCAACAACGTTTACAAATTTATTTTCAAAATCAGTGTTCTATTCGCCAAACTTATAGAGCACTTCGTGAAATTTATGATTTACATGATCATCAGAGCAGCTCATTCGTTGAATTATAGATTGATTTCGGACAACATTTTCTCTAATCGATGCAACAACAACAAGACAATGAACTGTACGCACAGAAGAAAATATCGCTGCTGTAAGTCATAGTGTTAATGATGATCCAGATTTGTCTATTGGTCGACGTTCACAACAAGTTGGAGTCTGAGCATCCACCACATAGAAAATTTTGCGTGAAGATCTTGGTCTACACCCATAGAAGATCCAACTGGTTCAAGAACTAAAGCCACTTGACCATAATGAGCGTCGTTTGTTTGGTGATTGGGCCCTAGAACAGCTTGAAGTTGATCCACTTTATTATCCTAAAATTGTGTTGAGTGATGAAGCTCATTTCTGGTTGAAAGGCAATGTAAACAAGCAAAATTGCCGTATATGGAGTGAAAACAATCCTCAAGAAGTTCTGCAGGTTCCATTGCATCCTGAAAAATGTACTGTATGGTGTGCTTTACACGCTGGAGGCATCTTCGGTCCATATTTTTTTAGAAACGATGCTGAAGCTAATGTTACAGTGAATGGTGCTCGTTACAGATCGATGATTGATGATTATTTGTTTCAAAACTAACTTGAATGGTATCGACCCAGAAGTGTTTTGGTTCCCACAAGATGGTGCTACAACTCATGCTGCTACCGTAACAATTGATTTATTGAAAGAAAGATATAACGATAACATCAGTGTGGTCCAATTAATTGGCTCCAAGATAATGCGACATAAATCCACTGGATTATCTTCTTTGGGGTTATATCAAGTCATTGGTTAATGCTGATAAACCAGAAACAACCGACGCCTTGGAAGCCAACATAACTAAAAAAACTAAAAGTGTTCCAAAATTGATCTGGTCGAATGCAGTTCCTCAGAGCTAGTCGTGGTGAACATATGCCGGATATTTTTTTTAAAACATAAATGTCATAAAATTATCTTTCAAATATAAAAAAAAATTGGCTCCAATCTTAATTTAAATGTGTTTATTTCAATTTAAAGTACTATCACTCTAAAAAGAAAAGCACCCGACAATTATTAGAAATATTTACTCAATGTACGAAATTTCTCATGCGAGATCTGGAACTGTCAAAAAGTTATAGCGGAAATTGCAATGAGCCCAAAATTTTATTATACAGGGTGCCCAAGTTATCTCTGACCACATTTCACAAGGTGAAATTCTAAAGTGGTATTTTAAATGAGTGCCATCTTTTTTGTGGGCCTTCCGTATTCGAAAAAGGCTATATATTGAAATACCCTTCAAAAATCTTCATCAGGGTCAACGTGATATTGAAGTTTTAGGGTACAACTCTTTCCTAAATCGAAATATCATACAAGTCTTCTCAGTCGAAACAATATACAGGCTGCCCGAGTAATATATTTGAAAAAACCCCGTAAATGTGAATAGTGGTCACTATTGTGACATGCTAATTATCATTTGTTACCGCTCAAGAAATCGATGAAGACGATATTAGTTTTCAACAATACGGTGCAACTTGCTACACAGCTGGTTTTTCGATGAACTGATTGATTCTCTTATGAAATATTCGACTGGCCTCGTTCTGACACTCCCCAATTATCTCTGTACCTTGCCGTGGTGATGTGTGCTTGTCATGACTGAAATCCTAGTTTAATTATAAAATGTAGAATATGGTTATGATGCCTAAAGCAGTTACTCTCTAACTTCCTTACTTTGTTTCTTTTTTGCATACCGTTCCATCATGTTGTCCCACGTCCGTCCATATCCTTCTGCAAGGTTTGGAATCGTACGGGGTAGTTGTGGCTCTGACCGACGACGGAGTCACGCGACCCTGCGAGGACGAAACCCTGTTGAATCTCAGCGTGGACTTTCCAACCTTCGTCACTTATCCACTGAGGAATCTGAAATGGTCCGCTAGAGGAAAAAGGGAGACGTTTCGACCAGGGTGAGATCCCGGAAGACCCACTTTGCTCGCCCCCAACTTTGGCCGCATCTTTAGATCCTTAAGTACCTGCTTCGGGTCCCTGATTGGTCTGCTGGAGGAAAAAGGGAGACTACGATGTTTCGACCAGGGTGGGATCATGGAAGACTCGCTCGGCTCGCCCCCAACTTTGGCCCCATCATAAGAATGCTAAGCTCCCGCTGCGGGGTCCTGATTGGTCCTCTGGAGGAAAAAGGGAGACTACGAAGTTTCGACCAGGGTGGGATCTTAGAAGACTTGCTCTGCTCAGCCCCAACTTCGGCCCCATTCGTGGATCCTTAAGCTACTTATCCCCTGCGGGGTCGGAAATGGTCCGCTGAAGGAAAGAGTAAGACTACGACGTTCCGACCAGGGTGGGATCTTGGAAGACTCGCTCCATTTGCCCGCAATTTCGCCTCCATTTTTTTAACCTTGAGGCAATCCTCTACCATGCTTTGGAGACTCGATTTTAGCAGTCGAACAGTGCTCCTTCGGGGTGGGGAATCCAAGCTGTGAAGCTGTTAGTTGTGTTGTTTCGATGCTTCGGTCTTTCACAACCACCTAATAGAGACACTATGCACATGCGGCTGAGTGTTGGTGTCGACACGGTGATCCCTTTGGGAAGGGAGGTGACCTGTGCTGGTTACTCCTTAGTTGTACTGGCGCAAGTCTCTATTATCTTCCTTCAAAAATACTTTCTTTCTCTTTCAGCTTATCGGAGGTCTGCTGGAGTGTCAAAACTTGAGTAGAAAACCGGGACAGCAATGATAACAATGGTACTTTGACGTCGGTGAAGAGCTCTGCTCATATGCTGACTTGTACGATGCTGAGTATGGCCTCGTTCTGAACCACGATCTTGACGTACAGGCAGGATTGACCGTGCTCGTACCAGGGTCAATTGAGGCATTATATCTTGAGACTATCTTGGTTCATGTGACTGCGTTCGGCTGGGTGGATAAGAAGCCCCTTCGGCGAGTGAGTTGCATCACAGAACAACTCGAGTACTGACACTGCAGAGTCAGTAGAGGTAGGTCACGGTGTAGGTTCTCGGACTAAAGCCGAAACTGGAAGCTTGGTGGGTTCAACTCTCCGGAGTGGTTCTCACTAATGCGCGATGATGAGACGTAACCCTTATCACAGTTTCTGCTTCCTTGACAGATTGTGGAGACTGCTGTGTAGTCGCCTGGTGAAAGAGCCATGATCACGTGCCAGTAAACTTACCAGTAAAATTCACGATGGACGGTCGGAGTTCTCTTTCTTATGCATTGAATATCGTATCTCTACAACGTGATTTTTCAAACATGTATAACCGTTAGGCTATTTTCTTCGAAGCCATGTTACCTTAGAGGCTTATGCCATCAAACTGAAAATTGATATGAACGGAAAGAACGTTTCAAAAAACGCTTGGACTACATATCTTTCAAGTCATAAATGGCATTAAATTATGATTCTCTTCAATTTTAAATCTCTTCGCTCTTATTGGGAAACTTCCGAATCCCCAAGGTAGTCTTAAGAAAGCATTAGACTTCCGTTTAATTCATTTGGATGGAAGTAATGAAAGGCTATAATAAAACTGTCAGATGTCATTCCTATCTCCTTCGCATCAGACAGGAAACGTTTATGAAGCACTGCACTGCAATCAGTTAAGCGAAGTGACATATACCACCGACACGGCCTCACCTCTGCACACACCGGAGTTACTTAAAAGTCTACGCTTTAACTTCGGTTTCTTATAAATAAAAATACGTGCTTTCAGAAGTAGTCACGTAAACATGCACGACTTCATTGTATGTAAAGCAATATGTCGGCGATAGCGTCTAAAGTATGCATCTCTGTGTTCGTTTCTGACCTCCCAACGTGTTACTGATAATTATTGAATAGCCAAACACTACGGTTGTTTGCTGGACAAAGCCGGATGCCATGTTTGGCGCATAATAACGCCTTCGTTAACCGTTCGGTAACTAATCAAAGGACTAGACTCTTCACACCAAATATTTGTTCATTCTGAATGCCCCGCCTGGAGAAAGAGGTACAATAGTGCTACCGAAATGTTCAAATGTATATTTAAACTTGCTGGACGTAAAAGAAATTATCAACTACCATATTTCTTCAGTAATAAATGTGAATTGTGTAAACATATTTTAATGGTTCCTGAGTCCGAAAAAAATTCAGTAGATATGACAGCAGAATCTGGTACTCAACACCCGACTAAATACTTCTTAGATCTTCAAGATTCACCAAAATTTCTACTTATTGAAATAACTTTAGATTTGGGGGCTTTGTTTTTAATTGATTATCAAGAATTATTAATGATTAAATAGAAGTTTTAACAGAAAGAAAGTCAGGTTATTAAAACAAACTTTCGGGTGTTTTTTTAAGTGATAGAACTTTGCATTGACAAATTATCATGGAAAGACTCACACCGCAGCAACGTTTACAAATTGTTAAAATTTATTTTCAAAATCAGTGTTCTATTCGCCAAACTTATAGAGCACTTTGTGAAATTTATGGTTTATAATCGTCCATCAGAGCAGCTTATTCGTCGAACTATCGATAGATTTCGGACAACATTTTCTCTACTCGATGCAACAATGACAACAAGACAAAAAACTGTACGTACAGAAGAAAATATCGCTGCTGTAAGTCATAGTGTTAATGATTTGTCTATTCGTCGACGTTCACAATAAGTTGGACTTTGTGCAACCACCACGTGGAAAATTTTGCGTAAAGATCTTGGTCTACACCCATACAAGATCCAACTAGTTCAAGAACTAAAGCCAGTTGACCATAATAAGCGTCGTTTGTTTGCTGATTGGGCCATAGAACAGCTTGAACTTGATCCACTTTCTTATTGTAAAATTGTGTTTAGTGATGAAGCTCATTTCTGGTTGAACGGCCATGTAAACAAGCAAAATTGCCGTATATGAAGTGAAAACAATCCTCAAGAAGTTCTGCAGGTTCCATTGCATCTTGAAAAATGCACTGTATGGTTTGCTCTACACGCTGAAGGATTCATCGGTCCATATTTCTTTAAAAACGATTCTGGAGGTAATGTTACAGTGAATGGTGCTCGTTACACTTCGATGATCAATGATTATTAGTTTCGAAATTTGAATGGTATCGACCCAGAAGTGTTTTAGTTCCAAAAAGATGATGCTACACCTCATAAAATTGATTTATTGAAAGAAAGATTTGGCGATAATATTATTTTGAGAAATAGTCCAATTAATTGGCCTCCAAGATCATGCGACACAACTCCACTGGATTATTCTCTTTCGGGTAATGTCAAGTCATTGGTTTATGCAGTTGAGTTCGATAGATTCAACCTCTCACCGATCTCATGTGTTTTTTTTCGCTGATTAGAATCAACTGATGCATCAGTGTGTCTTTATGTCTTTATCAGCTTCAATCTGCTTTCCGGTACTATCAAAATTGGCAGATCGAAATTTTGCAAACCAGTTCTGGCGTACTGTCAACGACTAGTTCTGAGGAATCGCATTCGACCAGACCAATTTTGGACCATTTTTTCGAGTAATTCAGGCCTTATTTCATCAATAACACGAGTTATGTTGGCTTTCAAAGCGTCTATTGGTCTGGTTTATCAGCATAAACCAATGACTTGACATAACTCCAAAGAAAATAATCCAGTGGAGTTATGTCGCATGATCCTGGAGGCCAATTAATTGGAACATTTCTCGAAATAATGTTATCGCCAAATCTTTCTTTCAATAAATCAATTGTCTAATTTATTGTTGTGGCGGCATGTGGTGTAGCACCATCTTGTTGGAACCAAAACACATCTGGGTTGATACCATTCAAATTTTGAAATAAATAATCATTGATAATCGATCTGTAACGAGCACCATTCACTGTTACATTAGTTCCAGCATCGTTTTTAAAGAAATATAGACCGATGATGCCTCCAGCGTGTAAAGCACACCATACAGTGCATTTTTCAGGATGCAATGGAACATGCAGAACTTCTTGAGAATTGTTTTCCACTCCATATACGGCAATTTTGCTTGTTTACATAGCCGTTCAACCAGAAATTAGCTTCATCACTTAACACAATTTTACGATAAAAAAGTGGATCAACTACAAGCTGTTCTAGGGCCCAATCAGAAAACAAACGACGCTTATTATGGTCAAGTGCCTTTAGTTCTTGAACCAGTTGGATCTTGTATGGGTGTAGACCAAGATCTTTACGCAAAATTTTCCATGAGGTGGATGCACAGAGTCCAACTTGTTGTGAATGTCGACGAACAGACAAATCTGGATCATGATTAACACTATGACTTACAGCAGCGATATTTTCCTCTGTACGTACAGTTCTTTGTCTAGTTGTTGTTAATACATGAGAAAAGAAAATGTTGTCGTCTATAGTTCGACGAATAAGCTGCTCTGATGGACGATTATGTAAACCATAAATTCCACGAAGTGCTCTATAAGTTTGGCGCATAGAACACCGATTTTGAATATAAATTTCAACAATTTGTAAACGTTGCTGCGGCGTGAGTCTTTCCATGATAATTTGTCAATGCTTACTGAACAGAAATGTCAAAACAGCATGGCTTCTTCCTTCTGTCAAATCACAGTTATTCATATCGAAAGTTCTATCATTCTGAAAAAAACACCCAATACTTTCTTTCCAGAATACTGAAAAATCTGTCCGAAGTTTTTCTTGTCTTGCTGTATATGATCATTATGCATTTCTCCATTCAAATAAGGCACTATGAGGAAAGGAACAGACACCATAATCTCCAAGAAATGATTTGATATACGATTAAATAGAACTCTGCCAATATTTCACTTTTTCTCTCCTGTTTTGCATATCATTTCAGAATAAAGCTACCGAGTATTTATATAATTTATCACCACCGTCCACCGTAATAAATTTCACCGCTCACGAGTAAACCATTATCGTGTTTTACACAACCAGCCACCCACATGGTATTGTTGTGGTTCCAGAAGTATATATTGTGTCTCTTACTTGTAATTATATTCAATAACGCTATGGTCATGTCTCGATTGCCTGCCTCTTGGAAGCGATAACGTGAAACAACGAGGTGCTCTGGTTACCGTTTGTTTCACGTGGGCGATAAGCAAGTTAGGAACGAAAAGTCCTTAGAGGTTGGAAGTAACGGTATTTCGAGAGTCGTCTTGCATATCCAGAACTACAGGTTACGAAAATCATTCGTGAAATATAGGATTTACAAAGTATTAATAAATGAACCTACAATGCCAGTCGCTCAGCACAAGAATAACTTCATTATGTGTTACAAATAATGACGAATATTCAACTGGACTGGTATTTAATCTTTCCCTACTCTTTCCGTCTGCCAAGAGGGGGGAAGAATTCATCACTTTGCACCTTCGCGACGATATCATTTAGATCAACGTCCATGAAGATGATGGAAAATATCGGGTGTTTTTCTTAGAGTGATAGAAATTTCGATAGCGATAACTGTGAATTGACAGAAGTCCTGTTGTTTTGACATTTCTGTTCAGTAAGCATTGACAAATTATCATGGAAAGACTCACGCCGCAACAAAGTTTACAAAATCAGTGTTCTATTCGCCAAACTTATACAGCACTTCGTGAAATTTGTGGTTTACATAATCGTCCATCAGAGCAGCTTATTCGTCGAACTATCGATAGGTTTCGGACAACATTTTCTCAACACAAAGAACTGTACGTACAGAAGAAAATATCACTGCTGTAAGTCATAGAATTAATGATTATCCAGATTTGTCTGTTCATCGACGTTCACAACAAGTTGGACTCTGTGCATCCACCACATGGAAAATTTTGCGTAAAGATCTTGGTCTATACCCACACAAGATCCAACTGGTTCAAGAACTAAAGCCACTTGACCATAATGAGCGTCGTTTGTTTGCTGATTGGGCCCTAGAACAGCTTGCAGTTGAACCACTTTTTTCTCGTAAAATTGTGTTTAGGGATAAAGCTCATTTCTGGTTCAACAGCAATGTAAAAGGCAAAATTGCCATATATGGAGTAAAAACAATCCTCAAAAAGTTCTGCAGATTCCATTGCATCCTGAAAAATGCACTGGAAGGTGTGCTTTACACGCTGCAGGCATCATAGGTCCATATTTCTTTAAAAACGATGCTGAAGCTGATGTTACAGTGAATGATGCTCGTTACAGATCGATGATCAATGATTATTTGTTTCAAAATTTGAATGGTATCGACCCAGAAGTGTTTTGTTTCCAACAAGATGGTGCTTCACCTCATGTTGCTACCGTAACAACTGATTTATTGAAAGAATGATTTGGCGATAACATTATTTCGAGAAATGGCCCAATTAATTGGCCTCCAAGATCATGTGACATAACTCCACTGGATTATTTTCTTTGGGGTTATGTCAAGTCATTGGTTCATGCTGATAAACCAGAAAGAATAGACGTTTTGGAAGCTAACATAACTCGTGTTATTGATGAAATAAGGCCAGAATTACTCGAAAAATTGGTCCAAAATTGGTCTGGTGGAATGCAGTTCCTCATAGTTAGTCGTGATGAACATGTGCCGGAAATTATTTCTAAAACATCAATGTTATAAAATTATGATTCAAATGAAAAAAAATTGGCTTCAATCTTATTTAAATGTGTTTTATTTCAATTTAAAGTTCTAACACTCTAAAAAAAACACCCGATAGTTCTTTCTTGAAAAATGTTATGTTCATTGATGAATCATATTTTTCTTTGTACGTACAGTTCTTTGTCTTGTTGTATTGCATCGAGTAGATAAAATTTTGTCCGAAATCTATCGATAGTTCGACGAATAAGCTGCTCCGATGGACGATTATGTAAACCATAAAGTTCACGAAGTGCTCTATAAGCTTGGCGAATAGAACATTGATGTTGAAAATAAATTTCAACAACTTGTAAACGTTGTTGCGGCGTAAGTCTTTCCATGATAATTTGTCAATGCTTGCTGAACAGAAATGTCAAAACAACATTGCTTCTACCTTCTGTCAAATCACAGTTATCCCTATCGAAAGTTCTATCACTCTAAAAAAACCCGATACATTCAATTTGTCAGTTTCTGTTCGGAAGTCATTGGTTCACTTATGATTTTTAGAATTTATTTTATGTCCGTAGAATTTGTTTTCTTCATCAAAATTCATTTGATGTTTGTGGAATTTATTTTACTTTCAAAGACGTTATGGAAAAAATTTGAAACAGTTATTTTCAGAATGGAAATCATCAGTTGCACTTATGACAACAAATAAACTCCTCAAGTGCTAAGGAATGTCGTAAACATTTTTCTACTGACGATGTAGAGCCCGAGTTAAGCTTGTAGCAGACACAGTCCAAAAGGGTGGGGAAAGATTCAAACCTCGATCCAGTTAAATATCACTCACCATTTATAACCTTGAATGAAGTTATTTTTATGCTGGGCGACTGGCTGTATAGCTCCACTTGTAAATGCATGGTGAATCCTATATTTCGAAAATTATTTTCGTTATCTATATTTTCTTTCGGTAGTAGTGTTCATAAAGATCATCATTCCAAGTTCCATATTTTCAATTGAAACCGAAAAAAAATTTTGAGGAACTTTTTGGTTTTTTTGCGGGCTTTTTCCAAAGAATAACGTGCTGTTAGCCTCACAGATGAAGAATCCCAGATCAAAAGAAACCGAAGAACCGTTCATGAACATGCCAACAGAAAGAGCTAGAAACTTGAAACTTTCATAAAAGGTTTGACGTCTATTACTCATTTCTTTTCATGGTAAACTTCTTCAAAATACTAGATGGTGTTTTTTGCAATTCATGTGTTTTATTCGCGAAATTTTGAAGTATTCGTAGGGCCACGCCAATTAAAAAACTTATAATAAGTCCATTAAAAAGTGTGCCTAATTTATCTCTGGCCGGACTTCACAAGGTCTACAGTTGATTTGCAACAAAGTTCCTATAGAGTATGTTCCAATAATCTTTCGTTGTAATTTCATTCAAGATTCTACTGAAGGGTCTTTTGATGGAAACGCCGCATTTTTAAATTGACGTTTCTCACGCATAGCAGCCACTGTTCATTTCTGATATTGACAGTTATATCTGTAACTGCCTACCATTTAATCGTAGGTAGGTACATACTCCAACAACATTTACAAATAATGCTAATTTATTATGAAAAATTGCTATCTGTTACTCTAACTTTACGTGCTTTAACTCCAATTTTTGGTCGTTATAATCGTCCGGATGAAAGAACAGTTGAACGTTTAGTGAAGAAGTTTGAAACAAATTTTACACTTCATGATATTACAGTGCCAGTTAGACATAGAAATGTAAGAAGTGAAGAGAATATTACTGCCGTACGTGAAAGTGTTCGTGAAGACCAAAATTTATCGATTTCTGATTTGTGTGAGAGAGTCATGGAATTTGGGTTCCTGCCAGCGTTTCCGTAGTGGACATTTAAACGATGTTTTGCTCAATAACTAATCGTATCCATTGTACTTCATAATGAAATAAAAATTTCAATAATTTTCGAATAAATTATGTGTTTTATTTACAAAACAAAATTGGGCGCTGTTAATGGAAGACCCGTTAGTTTGTAACGTTTCACAATTTTTCCACTTAAAACATAGCATAACTTGAAAACTATCAACTTAATCAAAATTCAGTGATCACCATAAGAAAGAACGGAAAATTCTCATAAGACCCACCCCTTACTTGTTATTTGCTTTTGAGAAGCTACTTCTTATTCATTATCAATTTCACATCAGTACAATCACATCATTTCTTGTATGAACATAAATGAATCGACAATTCTGTCTTAAGTTGTAAGTTACATGTGTGAATAGTATGAATTAATTATTCCACTAAGCTTCAAACTCCTCATCAAATCAAAGAATAATAATAATTGATATTTTATCATTTTGTAGTGCTGTGAAAAGATCAATTTTTCAGATGGAGAATTTCATATTATACCATAATATAATATAATATGATATATATGATATGATTTGATATGATGTTGATATGATATGATATGATTATGATATGATATAATATAATAATAATTTAACACCTTTTATAACTTTTCGTCTCAGTTATTCCAGGTTGAGTTCATTACGCGTTGTTGAATCAAAGGCAATAAACTCACTACAATTAAATTCAAGCAAGATCATTCGATCAATCAAAATATATTTATTCGTTAATAAAATCAAATTTTTCATTTTCGATAGTTATAAATATACATTTAAATTTTGTATATAACATACACAATAACGTAATAAATACACAAAATTACCTTATCAGAGACAACTACAATATACTGAGAACCAGACAAAATGTATAGTCCTACATTTTAAAAACTACAAAAATAAAGAATAATTTCAGAAATTTGCGCCTAACTACTTATATTCTTATTCAATAATTTTATAATTATTTAATTATGTTAATGAAAACTGCAATTTCGTTCACGAAAATAATAATTCGTGCCTGTGTAAAACGAATCTAGATATGCATTATTTTGAAAGGAATTTATGGCTTCAAAATTCAAGCTTTGAACATTATGAGTTTTCGGTTCTTTCATCAGGGCATTAATTTTTCTCATTTATTCTCGAATAATTCCTTTTAATTCTATATTGTCTTGCTACCCCTCACAAAGTCGATGAAAATAGTGGAATTACAGAGAACGCCAACTGATGCGTTATTTTGTGAGGTAAAAAGCACTGATATCTCGGACGTTTTTAATCAGGACCATAGAATATGACAGTTAGCCATAATTCATCAGTTGCGATATTAAAATTTATCCATAATTTGATCCAATTCCCATTCATGTAAAGGCGATTCTTTCGGTACTTTGAGTTAGCAATTGCTTTAGGAATCCAATGTCTTATTGTGATTATGAGTTATCAATTATTTCTACCGTGGCGGTAATTTCCTCTTTATCCCCAAACAAATGATTTAATCCACTAAATGTCACGATGGCACGGTATTCATCAGAAATTTCATGAAAATAATCGACGTACGGGGAACACCAAGATATCAAACGGAAAACCGTTCCATTGTGCGAAGTGACTGCAACCAAGCATTGATATTTCAGACGTTCCTCTTCAGGACCATAGAACATCACAGCCAAACGTATTTCATCACCAACGCGGTCGTAATTAATCCATAACTGAAACAAATTTCCATTTATGTAAAAGCATTGTGGAGTAAATTGAGTAACTGACTCCATTTGGCAACATAATATAAAATGGCTCTTTATTGCAACCTTGATCCGTTTGCTTCTTATCAACAAATCCGAGTGATCCTTGATGAAATGTTCACATATTTCTTGCCTACTTCCTTTTGTGAATCTGAAGATATGAGATTTTAGCACTATGTCATTCCTTGATGCTGGGCAAATGTATCTGGTGTCTGGACATTCACTTTTGTGTGCCATCAGCTCAGAAGGAAATCCTATGAAGTCGCATTTATCTGAGCTGCAAATTACTGGAATTCTCGACGCTATGCTGGTCAATGCCGCGCTCACAATAACTTTTGAAAGACTCTTCCTGCATATTGGGCACTTGTTTCTAACTCTTCCGAAACACGAGAAACACAGCAGGTGGCCATATACGCATTGTTTGATAGGGAACAGAAACTTTCGGCACACAACGCAATCCAAATTTTCGGCAATGATTCGTAGGCAGAGTTCGATTGCTGCAAAATATAAAAACGTTTGAAACTGAGATACTACATTATCAGTTCTTCAACTATTATTAGCAGAAATAAGTTCGTACGATTTGAATGTCGCTACTAGTTTATTATTCCATTGTTTCATCTGACAACAGCTTCATTTTGAAGTGTCATAATTAAGCTTAATGTTCAGTTTCTGTCATTTTGCTGAATTGTTAACAACATAATTTCTGTGTGCTCTGAAAATGTTTATGGTGACCATGCTCTATCTAAAAGAACGTGGTTTGTCCGATTTTAAAGTTGCACTTTTGATGTGGAAGACGAAGAACTAGAGCGCCAGCAAAGTTTTTGGATGAAGAATTAGAGACAAGGCTTGATGGGGATCCGTCATAAACGCAAGAGGAACTTGCGATACCAATTGGAGTCACTAAACCAGCCATTTGCAATACTTCAAAAGCAACAAGAATCATCCGAAAGGTAGGAAATTTGGCGCCGCATTAAGTGAATCCTCCTACAAATTAGCGGGTCGATTCCTCTCGCAGATATGGCCTCAGCGAGAGAAGCCAGCAGCGTATTATTTAAAGCATCTTCAATGTCTTGAAACACTGTTGGTGCTATCTCTTGATTATCGAGAGATTGGTTTAATTTTTCGACCAAATTGTGTAAGTTGCCGTTTAAACGTACTTAATTGTTAAATGGGAAGTTCCTTCCCCAATCGCCGTACAGCCCAGACATTGCGTCTTCCGACACCATCTCTTCCAATCGATGCAACAAGGCCTGACTGACCAAAACTTCTCCGATTATGATGAAGACCAAAAGTGGATCGATGCATGGATAGCGGCCAAGAACTGGACTCTTTTCGCGATGGGATCCGTTAATTGGAAAAGAAAAAGTAGTGGCTAGCGAGGGACAATGCTTTGAACTTTGAATGTTGAACCAATTTGTCACAATGGAACTTCAATTTTTGAAAAAAAAAACCGCACGAACTTATTTACTCTTCTATTATTTTATGGTCAAATCTATTTTAAAAACAAAAATCAGTGTAATTTTCAATTGTTTTCTGGTTGAAATAATTGGGTTATGGGATGCAATTTTATAAGATAAATTTCGCGATTTATTTGTATCTTGTGGACCCTTTCGTGAAAGATAAGTCAAAAAATTTCATTTCTTTTCCTTAAGTGAATAGAATATCGCATAATATTGCCAACCAAGGTAAATTTGACTACAATCTATCTTTTAGAACGATTAAAAATTCAGGAATTCTGATCAGAAACAGCAGAGATAAAAATAATAATGTCAATATGTTTTTCAACTCGAATTAGCTCGCAAAGTTGTCTTGTATGTATATTTGCATGGCGCTAGTTTATAATTAATACCTTAGAGTTTCTGTGTTTAGCAAACATAGATACACGACAGATTTGTAACCTCTGGCTTTGCATTGCACTGACGAGAACCAACAAGTTCCAAACGTGCGCATCGATGCAATTATGCTCCATTGATTAACAAAACCTTATCAAATTAGTTTAAGTATAGAATTGCTATACAAATGTATGTTACACAATTTAAATATCATACAGTATGATATTCAAATTCTGTAATAATCCTTCTATCAAGAAAAAACCTCTTTTTATTATTATCTATGTTACACTGTCTCGATTTGTAGAACTTTCCATTACCATAGCGCACACTCCTTATTAATGATATTTGACACAGATCAGTCGAATTAATTCATTTGAATGCATAGAAAATATTTTAAAATCGTTTAATATGAATTTTCAGAAAAAAATTAACGTTCACAATGGTTATGAAAGAATATCGAGTTTTATTGAACTAACTTATTCATGTAATAAAGTAATAAGAGTAAGGTTGAAAGAAAAAATAAATTAAAACAAGATGTGAGAATGAATAATAAAACATCAACAATATTGTTTTATTGCCTCAGAAATTTAAATCATAATATAAGTTGTAAGAAATTTCTTAATGAGGAAAATGAGAATGTAAAATCAAATACTAAAAAGTGGGTTTTCTAATTAATAGGAGGCTTACCACAATATTTCAAATATAATATTTATTCGGCTTTAACCTCATCACAAATTTTAATTTTGATTTTATGAGAATTATTTCTCAAAAATTTTTTGAAATTAAATTAATGTCTTAGAATACGCAGTTTCAATTTATTAGACATATAGAATTAACAGTCATTATACAGCATCAAAAGAAATAAAAGAATACCAAGAAAATATAAAATTTGAATATCAAAACAGATTTAATCTGTTAGTCTTCTATAATTTTAATTTCGAAAAAATTTTATTCGAAAATTAATGTCTTATAAGCACACAATATATTTAATAGACGTATAAAATCAAAACTCAATATACAATATCAAATGATATAAATAAACCAATAAATATTAATTGTCAATTGAAATTAAATAAATATTTGAAGGAGACGAAATTTTGTTTCTGATCTTACAATTGACATGAAAACTCATTCCGTTTCATAAATTCATAATTTAAGGACTTCTCAGAAAATATAATTTATTTGAAATATTTAATATATTCAAATAAGTTACTTCTGTTTTGATTTTCAAATTTTGTAATATTCCTTCTATCAAGTAAAAAAATTTTTCTTATTAAAAAAATATAAATGATTAATTAAAAATATTGAATAAATGCTTGGAGAATACAAAATTATATTTCGTATCAATATATTACGAAAACCGAATTATTTTCTTAGAATGAACAACATAACCTCAAGAATTATTAATGACTTTTATTATTCGAATATAAAGCTATCAATGTGGTAATTCCAAATGGCCTACTTGAAGATGTGCTGCATGCTTTCGAAATTTTTTTAAGGGAACTTTTTTGAATAGAGAAATTCTTAGGGTTATGTTGTGCATTTTTGGAAGGAATTTGGTTTTTATATTATAATACTTTGATATGAAACAAAATTTTGTATCCGTACGTTAATATTTTTAATTAATAAGTCACATTTTCTCGGTATTCTTTCATTCCTTTTAGTGATGTGTAATGAGTGTTAATTCTTTATGTCTACTGAATTGAAACTATGTTTTCTTTTCAATTTAATTTCAAAAAGTCTTAGAGAAAAAATTTTTATAAAATTAAAATTTTTAGTGATTCAGTTGATCAAATCAATTCAAATGTAGTATCAACAGAAATAGGAACAAAATTAGTTATCAGAGAATTATAAAGTGTATAAACTGAATATAAAAAATTGGAAACTACTCACGAGTCATATTTTCAGGCGACATTTTTGAGGTATTCCAACAAAACTTCCTTTTCGTTGGTGCTGTTTTGGAAGTTGAGAAAGAGTTTTCCGAGTCGTCTTCCTTCAAATAAAGTGCGTAAAATTAGAAAACTCAAATTGCCTCAGTTACAGTTATACATTTCTGGTGGATCAAGATATGATATATAAATATATCAGGCAATTTCCGAATGTCTCTTGCTTCCAGAATCGCCTTCGTCTGTTTGTTGATCATATTGAGATGAGACACTTAAAGGTGGAGGATTCTGCGCATTAATATGGTCAATAATTGGAAAAAACGAACGATTCATTTTTATCGTTTATACCTACACGAAATAACATACGTAATATGTACTTTCACTTGAGGTGGTGACACATGGAAATATCTTAAATATCATACAGATTTATTCTGCCAACGCCACTACAAATTTTTATTTTTATTTTGTAGAAATTTTTTCTTCTCAAAAAACTTTTCAAAATCAAATCAAATGAATGTCTTAGAAAAGACCGTTCCAATTATGTAGACATATAGAAGTAAAACTCGTAACGCAGCACCAAGAGGAATAAAAGAATGTAAAAAAATATAAATTATTGTTTAAAAATACAAAATAAATACTTGAAGGATTCAAAATTTAGAAAACACCGTTACAATTAAGAAGACATATAGAAGTGAAACTCATTACACAGCACCAAGATTAATAAAAGAATGTAAAAAAGATATAAATTATTGTTTAAAAATATTAAATAAATACTTGAAAGATTCAAAATTTTGTCCCGTATCAGTGTATTATAAAAATTAAATTCTAAAAATCAAAATGAAAATTATTGGCGTTGTGGCTGGTATTTCCAAACTATCGGGTGTTTTTCCTAGAGTGATAGAATTTTAAATTGAAATAAAACACATTTAAATTAAGATTGAAGCCAAATTCTTTTTTAATTAAAAGATAATTTTATGGCATTTATGTTTTAAAAATAATTTTCGGCATATGTCCACCACGAATAGCTCTGAGGAACCGCATTCGACCAGACCAATTTTGGACCACTTTTTCGAGTAATACAGGCTTTATTTCATCAATAACACGAGATTTGTTGGCTTCCAAAGCGTCTAGTGTTTCTGGTTTATCAGCATAAACCAATGACTTGACATAACCCCAAAGAAAATAATCCAGTGGAGTTATGTCGCATGATCTTGGAGGCCAATTAATTGGCCAATTTATTGGAAAATTTCTCGAAATAATGTTATCGCCAAATCTTTCTTTCAATAAATCAATTGCTACGGTAGCAGCATGAGGTGTAGCACCATCTTGTTGAAACCAAAACACTTCTGGGTTCTGGGTCGATACCATTCAAATTTTGAAACTAATAATCATTGATCATCGATCTTTAACGAGCACCATTCACTGTAACACTAGCTCCATCCTTTTCCTAATAACCTCGAAGTGTATTGCACGTGGAACGTGATCGTAAGGCCAAAAAATAAACAATGGGTTTCGACAACATTTGGTGCAGTCACCCCAAAAAATACGGACAAGGGTCCAGATCCTGCAGAGCATGCTCGAACAGACATGGAACAATAAGGAAATACGGACTCAACCTTTGCCGTCAGTGCTTCAGAGAATATGCCAATGTAATTGGATTCAAAAAATTAGATTAATCATAGGAGTTTTCATGTTTAAATCATAGGTTTTAAAGAAATATGGACCGATGATGCCTCCAGCACACCATACAGTGCATTTTTCAGAATGCAATGGAACCTGCAGAACTTCTTGAGGATTGTTTTCACTCCATATACGGCAATTTTGCTTGTTTACATTGCCTTTCAACCAGAAATGAGCTTCATCACTCAACACAATTTTAGGATAATAAAGTGGATCAACTTCAAGCTGTTCTAGGGCCCAATCAGCAAACAAACGACGCTTATTATGGTCAAGTGGCTTTAGTTCTTGAACCAGTTGGATCTTGTATAGGTGTAGACCAAGATCTTCACGCAAAATTTTCCATGTAGTGGATGCACAGAGTCCAACTTGTTGTGAACGTCGACGAATAGATAAATCTGGATCATCATTAACACTATGACTTACAGCAGCGATATTTTCTTCTGTACGTACAGTTCTTTGTCTTGTTTTTGTTGTTGCATCGAGTAGAGGAAATTTTGTCCGAAATCTACCGACAGTTCGACGAATAAGCTGCTCTGATGAACGAGTATGTAAACCATGAATTTTACGAAGTGCACTATAAGTTTGGCAAATAGAACACTTATTTTGAAAATAAATTTCAACAATTTGTAAACGTTGTTGCGGCGTGAGTCTTTCCGTGATAATTTGTCAATGCTTACTGAACAGAAATGTCAAAACAACATGGCTTCTACCTTCTGTCAAATCACCCTATCGAAAGCTCTATCACTTTAAAAAAAAACACCCAATACATGAAGATATTCAATAGAGGTGACCTACTGGTATCTGCTTGTTCGATCGGGAGAATCTTCTCCTTGGTTTGGACCTTCCCAAGGCTTAAGCAGAAAAAATGTCTCAACTACTTACTCAAGTTCATTGCTCAAGTGCTTTCAAGATGGCAACATGTGAGTATAAAATTTTGATATAATAGTTTAGATTGGATATTTCTGACGAGTTTAATAAAAAACGAAATATGCACATATGAAATATGGTATTTGGATTATGATTGTTATGTTGAATTACTTCGATGATTTCTATTTTAATTATCAAATGTCAGTTTGAAGAATTTTAAATGTGACATTTATGGAACAGTACTTGTGAGACAAAAATGTGTATCGAAAGATATAAAAATATCGTTAGGTATTTTCTGAAGATAATACATAGTCATTCAATTTGTTTCGATGTTTTAAAAAAGCTTTTATTAATATGATTCATTTCTCTTCAATATTGAATAATAGTGTGGCCAAAACGTGCTGCAGAGTTATTCAATGTAGAGGCTGAATAGATTTCAGAAAGTTGTGTCTTAGAAACCAAGTACATCCAGAGTATATGAAATTATCAAAGTTATAAATAAAGAAGGCGAGTTACGCAGGTTCCTTTTTAAATTTTGTTTCATTAAGCTAACACACTGTTTTGAAGTTCGCAAAGAATTCTTCCCGTTTTCTGAGTCACTACAAAAACGAGAAGGTTATGCAATTTAGGCGACTGAAGTAGGGTTGAACTCGATTCAAATGCTTATGCTGGAAATGGCTCGTTGATGGCACATAAGAATTATGTTGTCCATTGTTCTTCGTCAGACAATGATTCACCAGCGTGACTATATTCATAATCTTGTAAAGTTCCCCTCATTTTAACGTTCATATCACCAACCAAAGGCTTGAACTTTTGTCATATGTCATCATTAATTAAATAAAATTATCAAATTCAACAACTCAACGGACGCCAGACAATTATCACATCATATATCTGTTCTTGATTATTTTCAAGGTAAATGTTTGTTTTTTCGTTTCATAATTCAAGAATCGGCTCTCAGAAAAAAATTCATCATCATAATTTGTCTATTAATATGATTTTATTGATAATGAGGAATTATAAAATTATGCATTCCTAGCTTGTTTAAATTTTTCATGTTGTTATATTCGTAAATAAAACTCGTAATGAATATAATTATAATTCTATTTGAATTATCAAATGTTTCTTTTGAATGACGAATTTAAAAGTGTTGTATCGGGTGTTTGTTTTAGAGTGATAGAACTTTAAAATGAAATAAAACACATTCAAATTAAGATTGAAGCCAAATTTTTTTTTATTGTAAAGATAATTTTATGACGTATGATCTTGGAGGCCAATTGATTGGACCATTTCTCCAAATCTCGAAATAATCTTATCGCTAAATCTTTCTGTCAATAAATCTATTATTACGGTAGCAGTATGAGGTGTACCACCATCTTGTTGGAACCAAAACACGTATGGGTCGATACCATTCAAATTTTGAAACAGATAATCATTGATCATCGATATGTAACGAGCACCATTCACTGTAACATTAGCTCCAGCATCGTTTTTAAAAAAAATATGGACCGATGATGCCTCCAGCGTGTAAAGCACACCATACAGTGCATTTTTCAGGATGCAATGGAACTTGCAGAACTTTTTGAGGATCGTTTTCACTCCGTATACGACAATTTTGCTTGTTTACGTAGCCGTTCAACCAGAAATGAGCTTCATTACTAAACACAATTTTATGATAGAAAAGTGCATCAATTTCAAGCCGTTCTAGGGCCCAATCAGCAAACAAACGACGCTTAGTATGGTCAAGCTGCTTTAGTTCTTGAACCAGTTGGATCTTGTATACGCTTCGACAACGTAATGAAGTTGTTGAAATTCACTAAAAATGGTAAACATTTTTGCAATCACAGTTTGCAAATCTTTTGAGTCGTCTTGAGGGATCTTCTTGATCGTCAATGGTGAAACTGGTGGAAAAATTTGAGCTTTTGGCACAATTTAGTGATGTGAATCGAAATCATCTGCGTCACTCAAGAACAACTGAGAATATTGTTGCTGTAGCGCGTACTATTGACGAAAACTCAGGTTTGTCGATTTCTAGTTGATCTTTGCAAATAGGCATTCCACAAAGGACATTACACCGTTAAAGTTCAGTTAACACAAGAACTCAAGCTGGTAGATCTCCAGCAATGTCGTATCTTCGACGATTGTGTTCTTGAAGTGCATCAAAATGCTCCGGCTTTTCATCGGAAAATCATCTTCAGTGCTGAGGCTCATTTTCACCTTAAGGGTTACGTTAATAAGCGGAATTGTCGCATTTGAGGCTCGGAAAATCCAAGAATAATTGTTGAAAAGCCTCTCTACCCTCAAAGTTTCAGTGTTTGGTGAAGTTTTTGGGCTGACGGAGGACCTGACTCATTCGGTGCTGGTGCAACGGTGAATGAATTGCGCTAACGAGAAATGATTAATGAATTTTTATAGCCGGAATTGGAATATATTGATGTGGACGACGTTTATTTTCAACAAGACGGAGCTATGTGCCACACAAGCAACTAAACAGTCGCAATTTTGCAAGAAAAAATTCCTAGTCGTATTATTTCTCGAAGAGGTGATCACATTTGGCCACCGAGATCTTGTGATATAACATTTTAAGACGAAAAGGAGATGTTGCTGCATCTGTAGCCATTTAGCTGATATCGTTTTTTATTGTTAATGGCATACCTTCCTCTTTACAATTAAATGAACATCCATTGATTTCTCTCAAAATATACTCGTTTTTTTAATATCAAAATGAAACCTCTTATTGGAAAACCCTTTACAAGCAAATTACAGAATTTTTATCTAAATTTGTTCATAAAATTCTTCTATATATTTTTGTAAATTTCATTTCAATTTCCTAAATATTCGGAATGAAAAGTATACTAAAGCAAGGGAAATTTTGTGAGGGAGCTTGGCCCCAACCACTTCCTCTGAGGACTCTTCACCGAACATCTATGTTATGTATAAATTTTGCACACCTATGAAACCCACGCAATTCAGGTGACAAAACTCTTATATTCCCTCCACGACAATCCAACAGAGCACCATACACCCATATATCTTATGGGCTCTGACACCTGATTATCATTTATTGCAACAACATATTTCAACAAAGGCGGCTGTAATAAATTTCCTCCCAGTAATATTTACAAGACCAGCCACTCTTTCCAGAATGAGAGGAAAGGTTCTCTCTTAACGGCGCGGTTAGAAAGTGCCTTTGACGTTTATTAATGATCTCGATTGTGTTGTAACTCGTATCCGACAGATTTTAACTTATTACAGGTCGTAAATCACCGCCAATGTGCTTATTATACGCGATTGTTTGGGCGAGAGCTCGTGACGAACTGGCAGCAGGATATTTTGTTCCAGAAATTCTGCGACCTTCACAAGAGAAGCTGCGATGTGTACATCAGCATTTCAGTTAAGAAGACTGATATTAGGAGTAGGAATATATTTCTGCTGTTTTGATGGCAGATGTCGCTATTAGTTTGTTATTCCATTGTTTCATCTGGCAATACCTTCACTTTGAAGTCTTGTCTTTAATCTTTTTTCTTAGTATCTGTAATTTCGCTGACGTAAAAACAACATCATTTCTGGGTACTCTGAAAATGTTAACTTTTGTACCGAATAACGTATTTTTTGCCAGGATTCTCTTCAATATGAAGGAAAGGCTGCTGAAAGTCACCTATTTTAGTGAATGTTTATGGTGTCCATGCTCTGGCTGAACGAACGTATTGGAAGTGGTTTGTCCGATTAATTTAATTTAAATGTGGCAATTTTGATTTGGAAGACGAAGAGCGACTCGAAGCGCCACCAAAATTAAAGGATGACAAATTAGAGGTAGAGCTCGATGGAGATTCATCACAAACGTAAGAAGAACTCGCAAAAACATCATCATTTCAATCTTTCTACTCTCTAGAGGGTGTAGGATACTCTAATCCATCTTGAAAATATCCAGGAAAAACAAAGCTCAGTTGTAATCATTTAGTATCTATTTTTAATTTTTTTAAATATAAAAACAGATTTTGATATTCCAAAGTTTCTAATAATCCTATCAAGTAAAAAACTGTTTCTCATTATATTATTTTATATTTTTAACTCTTGAATTAGAAAATTATAATAAAATATTCATCTTATTTACTGATACAACCTCCATAAACTGTAGACACTTGACTAAACGTCGAGGTACACCCTAAACTATGCCACCCCCATAATTTTCGGTGATGATAGTCCAGGACTGTAAAACTGACTGAATTAAATCATCTTTATTTAGTGGCGCTGCTCGTTCAACTTCAATCTTCATTAGTGCCCATATGTTTTCAATGGGACTAAGATCTGGTGGAGCTAATGGTTCGAAATGGTTGTCACTTGGTGATCTTGCATCCAAGCTTCAGTATAGGCCCAAGTATGACATCTTGCATTATCCTGCTGGAAACGTCATCCCTCTGGATATAAAGCATGCGCCGTTTCAAGGAGAAAATCGTTTAGAATACCTCAATACTTTTCACTATTAATGATAGCATCAACTATCCAGAGAGGTGTTGTACCACACTGAGTTATTGCTTCCGAAATTTGGAAGTTTGAACAGGTTGTTTCAATAGGATTTTTAAGTGATTTCAAACAAGTTGGGGACAACTTTAATCAGATATGAAGACATTATTGGCATTATCTTCTTGAAAACGTTGACAAAATTCTATCTTTCGTTCCTTTTGTGAAGGTGTCATTTTTTAGTTTCCTTGATATGTAGCCTTGTCTTTTCAGCGACATACGGACGGTTTCTGGACATAGTTTTATATTTCGTTGATTCCCAAATCTTTTAGCCAATTTGCGAAACCCCAGGCGTGGATTGTGTCGTCCTAAGACCAATAAAGCGTTTTAATTGTTTCCTTCAATCTCACGAAGTCCTCCTGAAACTGGTCTATGCCTCATATCCATTTTTTATCCTCCTTATTGTCTCATATACAGCACTTTTTCCTAGTTCAGTCAATTGATCAAATTTTTTAACGTTTCAAAAACCTTTTCTATACAAATATTCTACCTGTTCTCATTTTTCTAGTTGCGACATCATTTCAAAAATTTCCTAAATTCCATAAATAACCTATTGACAATCAATAATATTGGACAAATATTGTTGCCATGCAACTTTGGCCCTAGCCGCCTATCTGCACAACCTATTTTATACATTACTCTTGTCTTAGAATGCTTCAAAAAAGGAGTATATTGAAATTATGAAAAATGAAAAATTCCGGATACTTCATTCATTTAATTTTTCTAGTAGGCACCATATCAGTTATTTCTTGGAAACAAATTCTTCTCTAGAAGTTAATGAGGTTTGTCTACCATTCGTGATACATTCAGGAAGATCTAGATTTCATTAAAAAAGGAAACTGCGCTAGTTGTCAGAAGTCATATTGTGATACTTCAACAAAGAAACACCGCTGATATGATGTTATCTTAATGTTCTAGTAATGTATGCCATTTTACATAAACAATTCAACTTTCAGAAAATACCGCTTGCCGTCAAAGAAACCTCGATTAAACTGTCGCTCTCGAAAGATAAGCTCGTACATGATTAAAATTCAAATTGTCTACTGGAGACAAAACATCTTAAGTATCTTGATATATCTTTGACTTCCTCAGCCTCTAAATTAATAGTGGTACTTTCGGTTCATCCACCTTTTTGCACGTGTCAGTTAAAATAATTAAGTATATTCTTGTCAATAATTTTCTCTATTTTATATTGTACATGCAACTAGGCACCTGAATGCAACTATACTGAAGTGTGCAGAAAGTACCTGAATTCGGTCAATAGAAAATACATAATTTGTATATCTATCCATGCATCGATCCATCGTAATTGGAGAATTGCTGCTCAGCCAGGCCATATTGCATCGATCGGAAGAGATAGTAATCGAAAAAATTATATCTTCATCAATAGTGATTCAAAAAAGTTCAAAGTATCCCAGTTAAATCGAGTCTCTGCAATTTGCCTCTATGATCTACAAACTCAACAAGTTTGTTTGAGTATAGAATTGTTATACAGATGTATGTTACACTGTCTCGATTTCTAGAACTTTCTATTACCATAGCTCATACTCCGTATTGATGATTTTTGATACAGATCAGCCGAATTAATTTATTTCAATATGAATATGCTAATTTTTGAGCATTACGGCAAATTATGGTCTGATTTGAGCATGAGAAAAGTTCATTCTGCGTTAGTAACGTTAAAATATCGAAAATACATTTCTTTACGTGAATTAACTCGCAAAGGTATTTCTTGTATGTATTTTGCATACTCTAGTTGGCGTTAGTGTATTATTAATATCTTAGAGTCTCGGTGTATGTATTTTGCATACTCTTGATGGCGCTAGTGTATTATTAATATCTTGGTGTCTGTGTATAGCGAAGATAGACACTTGATAGATTTGGAGTTACTAGAATACATTGCACTGACGAAAACCAATCAGTTTGAAACGTGGGCATGTCTGGAATTTGCCTCTGTGATCTACAGAACCTTGTTGAGTTTGTTTGAGTATAGAATTGTTATACAGATGTATGTTACACTGTCCAGATTTCTAGAACTTTCTATTACCATAGCTCATACTCCTTATTAATTATTTTTGGTACAGATCAGCCGAATTAATTTATTTTAAACGACAGACATTGAAACGTTAAAAGGCTGCATATATTGCAGCTCAAATCTCCTAGTAGTCACCGTTTATTCAGCTTTGAGGCGAAGAGATGAACGATGAATGGCGGAGTTGTTCGTAGGCTGTGCAGAATAACAGAGTTACAAAAATAAGTTGAAGATAAGTTAACGTACTTCATATTGAATAACGTATTGGTTTACCGTACGTGCGGCTCAGTCTTGCGCTACTCCCTAAGAGGTAACGTAAAAGTGATTTTAAAAATATTTCAACAATATAGACGCAGTTGAATTTTTGTTGTTTCATAGAAAAATGACCTATTTTGCTTAAAAAGTGTGATTCTGCTGCTCTGCAGCATATGTGTAGAAACCGGCCCTAACATTAAGTATTAAAGTATTTGGAAACATAAAAAAATATTTGGTCACCCTGTATATACGATCTCGGTTAAGTGAATGGATATTTATTATTCCCTTGTATATCTTAACGGTGACCAAGAGGAATCCATCAGTCCCCGCGATTCATCTTCAATGGAAACATCCATTCTTGGACAATTCCTCCGTACCAGAACGAACGATGACAAGATGGCGCAGATGTTACCGACTTATTGGGAGGTATTTTCGTTCCGTCCTGTCTGCAGCCGTGAATTTTTCATTCAAATGTTCGTTTGAGCACATAAATAAAGTCGTAGTTAATAAAAACGTGACGTGGGGTTGACTCGCAGGCACAAGATATTACTTATACCCGCTGCTGTCTAGTGGTTTATGATATTCGGTCCCCGACTTGGCCGTCGTAAATCATGGAAGGCGGTTCACGGCGGCCATAGTGATCGTGTTCATACGTACACCACGTTTGTGACTTGGCAACTCGTGTAGAGACTTCATCGGGCTCTGGGACGTCGACGTAAATCATACGTGTTTTGATTTGTGGTCCAGCAGTTGGTGGAGAAGGAATAGAAGATGCCTTCCATAATGGTTTAGATTTACAGGGTGTCTCCGCGATGGAACGTTTCGATATGATCACAGTTTAGAGGAAGGGTTTGGAATATTGCGAATATTGGATGGTTTAATGATGAAAATTTCTTTGTAAAATATGGGTTGGCCACGAATTCACTTGAAAAAATGGCTAAAGTCAGGAGCTGTTGCGCTCTCCCACATATCATTCAAGATCCTCAGGAAATTTTGAATTAGCATTCTTGTCATTGGTTCACATCTACATGCTCAATTCAATATCGGTTGTAGGACTGTTGCTATGGTTTTGGTAGCGTTCGACGTTGCTCTCAAAAAAATTATTTTTAATCTTGAGGCTATATTATTCTATGAGTAGTATAAATATGTTCGTGCAGTTTTATCTTCGAAAATTGGAACTTTATTGTGAAAAATTGGTTATAAAGAGTGATTCATTTAGAGGTACTTTTTGTGGTAGGGATTTAATTGCAGATTGCGCCTACCTTGTGTTAACTGAAGTCCAATTTCTATTCAGTAGTGTTTCGCAATTCATGATGGAAAGACTTAGCCCGGAACAGCGTTTACAAATTGTTCAACTTCATTACGAATCCGAAAGTTTGGGACCCAATTTTTATTATTGGATAATACTCGACCAAATAGACCACACCCAGCACGTAGTGAAGAAAATTTAGGGGCGGTAGCGGAGAGTGTACGCGAAGACTGTGAAGTGTCGATTCGTCGCCATTCTCAACATCTTGGCCTGTCATATTCACTTCTCTAGAAACCCTGAATCATGAGCTAGCTGCAACCAGATAGATAGAATACCCTTCTAGTCTACTCATTAGTGAATAGGCAGAATCTCCATCTGTGCATGTTCCAGTTCTGATGTTTAAGAGTCCAACAATATCTAACAGCACGGTACTACTAACTTAATCGCGGGTGCCTGGTGGATCTTTTTGCCCTCAAATTGAAACTGTGCAGCCTATCCCGGATTGTTTGACCAATTTCCTTCCGGTAGCTTGCCGGAAAGGGCTATTAACTCGGGATGCTATGAAGAAGGGCTTTCATTGGCAGTTAGCTTATCTTGTCGGTTGTAGCTCTTACTCTTCTACGCCCATGAGTACATGCAGCACTAATAAGATAGCGATTCCACGCTCTATTAACTCTACTTTGCGAAACCCGGAGACGGTCAGCAAATTGTTACTAAGTTAAACCTTCGTTTAAATAACACATTATCTGTTCAAGTTGGACGGCTTCTAAACGCATATTAAACTCGTGATAATTTATCCAAAACTGATACAATACAATACCAGATTCCAATAGCATATAATCGCACATATGGACCACAAAACAAGAAGATCGTACACCTACAAGAAATGAATTTTTTGTAATTAAGCCATTCAGTATCATACGCAAGTACAGTAATAAGCAAACATTTGCTTCTCCACATGGTACGTAGAGCAATCCTGAAAAATTGATTCAAGTGCAAAAAGTGAGTTTTCTCTCGAATATCCACTTCAATCTTTGAGCAGTTTATCTGAATACAAGCATGACAGCCATGAGGTGTCAAAATTCCGTCGGAAATATTGAGAAGCATGAGCAGTGCGCCTTCTTCGGTGTTATGTTTTTTCCGTATTGCTGTATGGAGCGGAATCCTGGACTTTGACTGAAGCCTCATTGAAGAAGCTCACAGCATTCGAAATATGGCTGTTTAGAAGTATTCTTAGGGTCTCATGGGCTGATTATTTAATCAATGAAGAGGCTTTTCAATTAAATCTCGAAAACAGGGTACTATACTGCGAAATCGAAGGAGGTACGCACTACTACAGGAGATTCCGCAAGGAAAAATACTGGAAAAACGCGGCCCAGCTTGGAGACGAATTTCGAAAACCTGGCTGGTATCCTGCAACGACCACAACGGCGTTTCGATTGGCAGTTCGAAGAATAAAAATAGCAAATATGATTGTCAACATCTGGACCGGGGTGGGCGTTGCAACACAGGGCGCTTACCCATAAAACTAGCGTGGTTCTACCCGATTGCAGGTTCTCTGCCCATAAGGGCGAATACGTCTGTGGTAGCTTCAAGGGGAGGTAGCTATGACGTGTTAGTTTCTTCGAGTTCGTGGATTCTGGCATCGAGTTGAACGTTTTATGTCAACTTCAATGGCTCCTTTAGAAACAAGGCTACCACTGGAGGTTTGATCGGCCTGCGGGAATATTCGTGCTCCTGGTCATTCAATTTGGTGTTGGATTCGTGGGTGCACTGGTTGAAAGCCTGCAATATAGGCTAGAAGGGTACTCTACCGTTCTGAGTCGTAGTTCTTGTGCCTGGATAACCGGGGCTGGGCTGGAAGTTTAGGAGTCTCGACCACACATTGGGCTGGGCTTAAACCCGGATCGACTGGATACGGCGAGTCTGGCACTCGGTAGAATGAACGGTGGAGGCTAGAAGCCTCTTCGGTGTATGATTTGCGTTCCAAACAACTGGGGCACTAACCATGCATAGCCAGTAGAAAGAAGTAGGATAGTACTTCGAAGCTACCAGTCTTTATTTGAATCAAAAAAGGATGTAAGTTTAGTTTTGCGTGCTGATTGAATGTATCCCAATCCCGCGCCCATAGGGAGAGTGACCCTAGGCTTAAAGAGGCAGGTAGGTCGCTATAATCTCAAATTCGGACTTGCCAACATCCGGACCGGATAGGTACTGGAAGAAGAATATCGAGAAGCAGATTAGAACCTCAACATTTCAATGGGAAAATGGTCGAATCTCGTCTAAGTCCCAGATAAGTATTCCAATCGCAGTAATCGTTGGAGCAAAACGTTAACAACACTTGTAAATGAAGCGAAGGGAATGTATATCACTCCGAAGCTACGTATCTCTCACCGTCTCCTTGTTACGCATACCAGATATCTCAATTAGGACGAACAAGAATGAGAAAAGCCGTTTGATTAATGGCCGCTGTCGAAAATCGCATCGCTCACCTTTAATTAGACTAGCAGAGACAGAGAGAGCGCTTAGGCGTTCGAGTTTTATGGAGTGGGCCCCATATATAATACGTCGGCGAGCAGGGGACCTAAGAACGAGTCAGGGGAACACGGTGGTGCCCCGTTATTAATGAAGTGTAAATTAAACGGCTGTTTGCCGTTCTCGTAGAGATTTCTCTGCGGATATGTAAATTACGCTGGCTTGTTAAGGTAAGCATTGTAAAATGCTCCGTCAACGTCATCAGACCCATCGTGCAACATCCATTTTACCGACCGAGCTGCTGTCTTTGCGTTCTCCGTCCTTCTTGGTGTCTGGATCTGAGGATCTACGGGGTGCGGCGGAAATGAATATACGTGGGTTGGCTTTTATGTTTTGCATATTGGGAGCCGCTAGTCTAATGGTACTTCTTAAACTTAGTCTCCATTTGTAGTTCGCATGAAAAGTTTCAGTACGATATAACGGGTTCCTGTGGTTTTTTATAATATTGAAGCTTTACTGTGAATATTTGGTTATAATAGGAGGACCGAAAAGCAATGTCGTTTCTGAGCATGTCGATCTTTGATTGCCATTTGTCAGCTCATTATGTACTTCGAAGTCGAAGACGTTTTGAGTTATTGTGATTTGTTCACTTCTGAATGATTGAATATAATACTCTTTTTGCAATTTAGGGTGTAATGGCAAGCCAAATACCAGAAGAGCATATGCGTCATTCTATGCCTTTTTCGTTTTGCAAGGGTAGTAACGCAACAGTCGCGAATTAAAACATTTGCGATGTTTACCCAAGTGCATTAGACGACCAAAGATGGTTCTCTAGGTTCAGAACCGCTAAATTTGATCTCCTTGACTCTTTTCGATCAGGAAGACCAAAAATATTAGACAACGATATGCTGAGGGCAGCAGTGGTAGCAAATCCATGTCAGACAATCGAGGAACTCCAAAACACCCTTAACCATCCAAGAACATTCGCAACAGATTATAAACATAAGCAGAGCGGGTGTTTGAGTCCCCCATAATCTGTTCGAAGAGAACAAAGCCAACCGATCCATCACATGCAAAGTATTGTTTTGTAGCGAGCACCTTCTTCTCTCCTCGTCCAGAATCCTGCGTTGCTCTGTTGCAGCTTGACCAGCCTATCATATAGACGAAACGACTAGTCTTAGAGTTTCTGACTGAACGCCCTCGATGAGTTTAAGTAAGGCAAGGCACACAGCGTTCAACGACCGTTCCAAAGCACATGCTCACAGGCAGAGATAAGCACCACGCCTGTCTGAAGAGTTCAGGTTCGTAGGCTCAGAACGAAATAAGTCTCCCTAATTAAGAGGTGGAAGCTCCCTCATAACACCGGCATACCTTCATTGGTGACCCCAGTGTGATTGGAGGGAGGGGTTTTCTTCAAGAGCGAATCAGCTCATTCATTTGGAGGCCCTTATTGCCCCATCCATCATTCCGAGGCAACCTTTGCTTTCGTTCCAGACATCCCCGTTGGAGATAGCACCGCGACCAGCGGTTGACTGTCTTCTTGCCTGATCCCAATGTCCTAATCCGTGACCTTATCGACACTCACTGGAGGGCGAGCACCTTCTTCGCTCGTCGACCAGAATCCTGCTTTGCTCTGCTGCAGCTTGACCGGCGTATCATATAAAGGCCACGACTAGTCTTAGAGTCTGTCCTAAGAGTTCAGGTGCGCAGCTTCAGAACGAAACGCCGTCTCCCTAATAAAGAGGTAGAAGCTCCCTCATAACAACCGCATGCCTAAGAGAGCTTCAGCTTCAACGCACCATACAGAATCGGTTTTTGATCGCTTGATCACTAGAGACAAAAAATTTTCGAGACGTTTGACGAATAGTGATGCCATGCAACTTTGGCTATAGCCGACTATCTGCACAACCTATTTTATACATTTCTTTTGTCTAAGAATGTTACAAAAAATACTATATTGAAATTATGAAAAATAATAAATTCCGGATACTTCCTAGACGGACTATATAATCATTATGCGGCTTAAGTGTGAAGTTAAGTTCGAAAAATACAATTAAATTCTCTGTGGGGAAGAAACGCATTTACTTTCCCAACTATCTATATATATTTTCCATGTATAAGGTGAATTTCTTCAGATTTCTGATATCATTTTTTCATTCTAAATCAGACCTTTCATCGAGTAGACTCATATTGATAATTTATATAATTATTAAAAATTATTCGTTAAGATAACTATCGGGTCTTTTTTTAGAGTGATAGAACTTTCGATAGGGATAACTGTAATTTGATAGAAGGTCAATGTTGTTTTGACATTTCTTTTCAGTAAGCATTGACAAATTATCATGGAAAGACTCACGCCGCAACAAAGTTTACAAACTCTTGAAATTCATTTTCAAAATCAGTGTTATATTCGCCAAACTTATAGAGCACTTCGTGAAATTTATGGTTTATATAATCGTCCATTAGAGCAGCTTGCTTATTCGTCGAACTATCGATAGAATTCGGATAACATTTTCTCTACTCGATGCAACAACAACAAGACAAAGAACTGTATGTACAGAAGAAAATATCGCTGCTGTAAGTCATAGTGTAAATGATGATCCAGATATATCTATGCGTCGACGTTCACAACAAGTTGGTTTCTGTGCATCCATCACATGGAAAATTTTGCGTAAAGATCTTTGTCTACACCCATACAAGATCCAACTGGTTAAGCAACTCAGGCCACTTGACCAAAATAAGCATCATTTGTTTGCTGATTGGGCCCTAGAACAGCTTGAAGTTGATCCACTTTTTTATCGTAAAATTGTCTTTATTGATGAAGCTCATTTCTGGTTGGACGGCTATGTAAACGAGCAAAATTTCCGTATATGAAGTGAAAACAATCCTCAAGAAGTTCTGCAGGTTCCATGGCATCCTGCGAAATGCACTGTATGGTGTGCTTCACAAGCTGGAAGCATCATCGGCCCATATTTCTTTAAAAACGATGCTGGAGCTAATGTTACAGTGAAGGGTGCTCGTTACAGATCGATGATCAATGATTATTCATTTCAAAATTTGAATGGCATCGACCCAGAAGTGTTTTGGTTCCAACAAGATGGTGCTACACCTTATGCTACCGTAACAATTGATTTATTGAAAGAAAGATTTGGCGATAACATTATTTCGAGAAATGTTCCAATTAATTGGCCTCCAGGATCATGCGACATAACTCCACTGGATTATTTTCTCTGGGATTATGTCAAGTCATTGGTTCCTACTGATAAACCAGAAACAATAGACGCTTTGGAAGACAACATTACTCGTGTTATTGATGAAATAAGGCCTGAATTACTCGAAAAAGTGGTCTGGTCGAATGCGGTTCTTCGGAGCTAGTCGTGTTGGACATGTCCCGGAAATAATTTTCAAAACATAAATGTCATAAAATTATCTTTCAAATAAAAAAAAAACATTCGGCTTCAATCCTAATTGGAATGTGTTTTATTTCAATTTCTATCACTCTAAAAAAACACCCGATACAAATATACGATCATTTGAGTTTTATCCTTAGTGGCAAATTAAAGAGTCTACAGCATTCCAGAAAAAATTCAGTTTGATATACTACTTCCACCTGAAGCAAGCAGGGAGAAATATTTTCCTTCCTTCACCTCTGGAAACCATTAACACAGACTTGGCCAATATGTTAGCTGCGTGTTTTCGTAATGAGTGTAATTTATTTTGAATTTATGGCTTATGTGTGGCTTATCGTTTCTAATTCTGAATTTCTCCTCGTACAATCTATAAATTATTTTTGGTGGATATAAATACGACGGTCGTGCTTCGTAGAATTTCACTATTAATCATTTGCATTTCAAAGGCGACATGTTTCACTTCACGTAAGTGTCGCTTGCTGCAATACATCATCCTCTCTCATGTGAAAATCATCAGATTCTTTACTTGAAGGAGATGAATTTATGAATATTAGTAAATATAGAAGAAATAACCGCAATTTCAACTTCATACCACACCATATCAACAATAAAGTATATTTCATTATTCATTAATAAGTAGTGAATTTTGAATTTTTACAAATACTCTTTCTTGTTCCAAAATTCATTTTGGCGAATTTGTGTATGTGTCTCCATGAATAAATGAGGATTAATCCAGTACCGAAAATTATGTCTATTGACTTCCCCATTGAACATAAAGGTACACTCGTCAGAAAAGATTGGATTGTAGAGTCGGTGTAGGTTATTATTCAGTAACTCACTAAATGGTTCACTAAACTGAGTCCAACGGCCACGATCATTCAATTGGTGCACCATCCTTATCTTGTAGGAGTGAAATTAATGAGCTTTCGATGAACGCTAGATTTCGGAAGATTAGATTCCCGCGCTTAAGTTCTTATAGATTGCCGATTATCCATCTGTAAATGTACCAATACTGCTATTTCAATAGCTTCATTTCGGACTGGACGCTCAACTTCCTGTTTCTTATTCTAAATGGAACCAGTAGTTTCCAATTTATTCATCAAATGCTTAACATATTGTTGACTCACAAAATCTTTCTGGATGATTGTTATTGAAATACCTTGCAGTTAATCTAGAATTTTCGTCATTCCGATAGTATAATTTGAGAATTTCTATTCTTTCTTTCATAGAATGGACAATTTTTGCCCACGTTAATCTCAAACCAAATTATGATGCAGAAACGAAAGACTGAAACAGATTTGAGAGGTAATTTTCGAAAAAATATTATACATTGTAATGAATTTCATGCGTTTCACACATTTTCCCATCATTAGCGATAAGAAAATAGAATGTTTTTAAAGTAAAAACAATCAAAAACTCAAATTGTTCTGCCGTTATAAATAAATTTGAATATTTCAACTGCGATGTTTGAAAAACTTCTCAACTAAAGTATCGGGTGTTTTTTTTTGGGTGATAATACTTTAAATTGAAATAAAACACACTTAAATTAAGATTGAAGTCAAATTTCTTTTATTTGAAATATAGTTTTATGACACTTATGTTTTAAAAATTATTTCCGGCATATGTCCACCACGACTAACTCTGAGGAACCGCACTCGACCAGACCAATTTTGGACCAATTTTTCGAATAATTCAGGCCTTATTTCATCAATAACACGAGTTATGTTGGCTTCCAAAGCGTCTATTGTTTCTGGTTTATCAGCATAAACCAATGACTTGACATAACCCCAAAGAAAATAATCCGGTGGAGTTATGTCGCATGATCTTGGAGGCCAATTAATTTTAACAATTCTCGAAATAATGTTATTGCCAAATCTTTCTCTCAATAAATCAATTGTTACGGTAGCAGCATGAGGTGTAGCACCATCTTGTTGGAACCAAAACACTTCTGGCTCGATACCATTCAAATAATCATTGATCATCAATCTGTTACGAACACCATCCACTGTAACATTAGCTCTAGCATCGTTTTTAAAGAATAATGGACCGATGACGCCTCCAGCGTGTAAAGCACACCATAAAGTGCATTTTACAGGATGCAATGGAACCTGCAGAAATTCTTAAGGATTGTTTTCACTCCATATACAAGTTTTCTTGATTAAATAGCCGTTCAAGCAGAAATGAACTTAATCACTAAACACAATTTTACGAAATAAAATAGAAAGGCTTTTTACTTGATAGAAGAAATATAACAAAATTTGAATATCAAAAGAAATTAAAATATGTTTGTCTTCTACAATTTTAATTTCAAAGAAATTTTTTTATTCAAAAAGCTTTTAGAATTGAATTAATGTCTAAAATAAGCACCGCTTACATTTAATAGAGGTACTTCTCAAAGAATATAATTTATTTGAAATATTAAATATATTTAAATATTCGAATAAGTTTATTCAGAAATCTCTCAAAACATGCACTATATCTTCAAAAAACAAATATAATTCTGAGCAATCCCTTCTTCGGTCCTAAATAATATTCCAAATATCAAAATCAAAAAACTAACCTATATCAACAACGCACACGTGTAAAGAAATGAATGTTTCGAAACACAGATCAACTTTATAATTCAAGATTGAAAAAAACGAAAAAAACAATTTTACGATAAAAAAGTGGATCAACTTCAAGCTGTTCTAGGGCCCAATCAGCAAACAAACGACGCTTATTATGGTCATGTGGCTTTAATTCTTGAACCAGTTGGTTCAGTTGGTTGTATGGGTATAGACCAAGATCTTTACGCAAAAATTTCCATGTGGTGGATGCACAGAGTCCAAATTGTTGTGAACGTCCACCAATAGACCAATCTGGATGATCATTAACACTATGACTTACAGCAGCGATATTTTCTTCTGTACGTACAGTTCTTTGTCTTGTTGTTGTTGCATCGAGTAGAGAAAATGTTGTCCGAAATCTATCGATAGTTCGACGAATAAGCTGCTCTGATGGACGATTATGTAAACCATAAATTTCACGATGTGCTCTATAAGTTTGGCGAATATAACACTGATTTTGAAAATAAATTTCAATAATTTGTAAATGTTGCGGTGTGAGTCTTTCCATGATAATTTGTCAATATTTACTGAAAAGAAATGTCAAAACAACATTGACCTTCTATCATATCACAGTGATCCTTATCGAAAGTTCTATCACTCTTAAAAAACACCCGATACCAACCTGTCAATTCAAAAAATTTTGGGGGTTGTTGCCACCCTCAAGTGGTTTTTTCGGAACAATGTCATCATAGGGATTCTTTTCCCCTAATACAGAAATTGAAAATTCTTTTTGGATTCTTCAAAACTCTTAGCATTTGGAGTTTGGGCGGTTCAAATGTGTGTTTTGACGTGACAACGTCTTATAAATCGGTTTGCCGGGTGACACTTCAAGAAACTGCGTTACGCTCCGCTCACGTTATGCGCTCACAATGAGAGCGAGTGAGAGGCACGCGTCCCTTCCACTCGGGCATGGTTAGCCCGCCTAAGAGCGAGAGAGACAGACATAAAAAGTGAAAGGCACGCGTCCCTTCCACTCGAGCACAGTTAGCCCGCCTAAGAGCAACAGAGACAGAGCGAGAGAGAGAGAGAGTGAGAGAGATGGCATACACACCGGTTCATGTCTTGCGCTTCTATTTCGCTTAGGCGCCTGCATACAAGTTTACACGTTGCCAGTTAATTGTAAAACGATTGTGTAGTGATAATGTGAAGGTAGTTTCGTCCATCGCAACAATTCAAACAGCAAAGGTAAATAATTTCAGACTGATAATATAACATGATGAAATAAATGACTAAGACATAAGTGAATAGGTTATGTTGTAGTAATCACAATGTTGTGGTAGTTTTCAATCAAAAAAGTAGTAGAAATCGTTTCTCAACCAATAATAATTTGTTTAACTAGAAAAAATTAGCGCGACTTGCTATGTAAAAAATTGAAATAACAATGTTTAACCTCCAACCTGTCAAATCGAAACTTTCAAACATCACTGCGCAAGGTCGTAAGCGCGCGATTTACAAATTTAAAGATCAAATGTGAATTAGTTTTCTCCTTTTAGAAAATACACTTTGAATTAAAATCGATTGATATTAACAATTAATGTGATTTAAATAAATGTTCTAACTTTTAAATTTAGTTTTTATATTTATAACAATGTAAAACAAGTTAAATTTATTAATAACTTATAACAACTGATTGATAAATAAAATTTTGTTAATATGAAATTCAGTGCGAGATTCTTTGTATAAATTAATGTTTTAAATATAATTCTTTGTATAAATAAATGTTTTAAATTGTTACTATTATTTCATCCTTCTTCCTACTATACGAATGAATATTCACATTAAAATTATTTTACCACTCAAAGTCGTTGTCACGTAAAACTTTCGCCCGTATACCGACTTTACAGGCAACAAGTTTTTTGACGGTAAGTTCAATATTACATTATTTCGTGAATACTGGATCGATTTTTAAAATTTTAACTGGGTTATACACATAACATAAATAACTTTTAAACTAACCAACACTAGACATCTCCTTTCTGTTCAAAAAATGTTGGGGGTTGATTCCACCTTCATGGAGTGTTCATGTTTCGGAACAAACTCATGATGGAAATTCGTCCCCCTCAAAACAGAAGTTTACCTGTTTTTTTGAAATCTTCGAAACTTCCTTTTTCTGAGTTCTGTGGGGGGGGGTCAAATGTTCGTTGGGACACCCTGTATACATTATTCGTTCGTTTCACCATTATTGAAATATTGCGTTCAACTAGGCATACCTAGATTTTGGTGAAAAGAAACGTGGGTTTTCCAGGTGTTGGAATATCAATACCGATAAATTCACCCAAAACACTATTTCGAAGCTGGACATAAAAACCTAGTAAATAATGAATACATGCACATTAGTTCAGTGACTACAAGGCACCACCCACGGAAGGCAGTTTATCTCCGTTGTCAAGAGCTTCACTGTCGGGGGCCCGGTGTAGACTGTACCAGGCTACTATCAACCTTCTGTCGGGTGGTCCCGCCTCTGAAACGAATGGGCCCTTTCCTGTGGGTTTAAGAAGAACAACAGAACTTATACCGCTGTTGAAAGAAGGTTAAGTGTTCCTCGGTTGCGGGGTAACGATAAAATTGAAAGAGACGGCGTTAGTCAAGACGAGGACGGTCTGAAAATATTGATAGAGATTCTAATCAATGTTGAAATTCTGTGGAAACATTTAAAAATCATCCATCAAATATTTATTCGAAAAAATGTTGAAAGGCATTGACATGAAGCCGGAAGCTTTTGCGGACCTCATCATATCACCTTTGATCCTCACGAAGTTTTGCATTACCCTTTCTTGTCTTTATTTTACATCTTAATGCTAAATTCAATCCGTAGACTCATTATCCTAAGCTGGTATTTTTTCTGAGGCAAACATTAAGATTGTTTGGATAAAGATGAATAAAGCAGATTAATGTAGATAAAGTGTCCTAGCTTGTGCGTGTTTATTGACCTGGCTCACGGTGAGTCATACACAGTTGATGCATATATGTGCTTGGGAGAGCAGGATTCAGAGATGTAGTATGGAAGTTCTTGGAAATTTTCTTGAACGCAACAAGTATCGGGTGTTTTGTTTTAGAGTGATAGATGTTTCGATAGGTATAACTGTGATTTGACAGAAGGTAGAAGCCATCGTCCATCAGAGCAGCTTATTCGTCGAACTATCGATAGATTTCGGACAACATTTTCTCTAATCGATGCAACAACAACAAGACAAAGAACTATAGTTACAGAAGAAAATATCGCTGCTCTAAGTCATAGTGTTAATGATTTGTCTATTCGTCGACGTTCACAACAAGTTGGACTCAGCGTATCCACCACATGGAAAATTTTGCGTAAAGATCTTGGTCTACTTCTATACAAGATCTCTGGAATCCAGCTGTTTTACATCCAAAACAGTCTGGAGTTGCCGCACGGCTTTAAACAGGCTCGGTATGTATAACGGAGTCACTCTGGTTTGGATACCGAGCCGGAAATTATTTTCAAGACATAAATGTTATGAAATCATCTTTCAAATAAAAAAATTGGCTTCAATCTTAATTTGAATGTGTTTTAACATAAATAGAGGTCAATTCTTGATGGAAGTTATATAAAATTATTTAAATATTTTAATATTAGCCTTCTACATATTTAATTCCAAAAAATTATATTTAATGATTATAACTTCTTAAAATAAATTGAAATAATGTCATATAAGTACCACTTATATCAATTGACATATAAAATGAACATTTATTATAAGACATCCGAATGGTATAACATTATCCAATAAATAAAAATTATTAACCAAAATCCTATAAATTAATTATTTTGAATAGACAAAATTTTGTTTCTGCTGATCAATCTTATGAAAACCAATACCTTTCAAAAATATCCAACATAATCTTAAGAATTTCGTCATAAAATTATCTTACTTAGACTATTCAATATTATTAACCATAGATATATTTTTGTGTGTAGTGAACCGTTCTCACTACATTTAAAGATTTTTTCATTTAGGCACAAGTCTTTCTAGAAGATTGAAGGGTAAGTAAATATTTGTTGTTGATTGATGTTATATTTATTGAATAAGAATTATTTGAATACTGACGAAGCAAAGTCCTTCTTAAAAATTGTTTTTCAGTAATGTTTTACATATCTTGAGTTTTTATATAAAGTACCTTAGTTAGATATCCAATAATATTGAATAGTCTAAGTAAGATAGTTTTATGATGAAATTCTTAAGATTATGTTGGATATTTTTGAAAGATATTGGTTTTCATAAGATTGATCAGCAGAAACAAAATTTTGTCTATTCAAAATATTTAATTTATAGGATTTTGGTTAATAATTTTTATTTATTGGATTTTGTTATACCATTCGGATGTCTTATAATAAATGTTTATTTTATATGTCAATTGATATAAGTGGTACTTATATGACATTATTTTAATTTATTTTCAGAAGTTATAATCATTAAATATAATTTTTTGGAATTAAATATGTAGAAGGCTAATATTAAAATATTTAAATAACTTTATATACCTTCTATCGAGAATTAACCTCTATTTATGTTATTTTATTCATAATATATAATTATTTGCTTTCCTTAACATTCTTTATACAGATAGTCCTTGTGCTATAGCAGAGGCCGTTAAATTGTCTTTCAATCTTCCAGATCAAGGGTAAACCACAGATATATTTTTGTGTGTAGTGAACCGTTCTCACTACATTTAAAGATTTTTTCATTTAGGCAGAAGTCTTTCTAGAAGATTGAAGGGTAAGTAAATATTTGTTGTTGATTGATGTTATATTTATTGAATAGGAATTATTTGAATACTGACGAAGCAAAGTCCTTCTTAAAACTTGTTTTTCAGTAATGTTTTACATATCTTGAGTTTTATATAAAGTGCCTTAGTTCGATATCCAATAATATTGAATAGTCTAATTAAGATAGTTTTATGATGAAATTCTTAAGATTATGTTGGATATTTTTGAAAGATATTGGTTTTCATAAGATTGATCAGCAGAAACAAAATTTTGTCTATTCAAAATATTTAATTTATAGGATTTTGGTTAATAATTTTTATTTATTGGATTTTGTTATACCATTCGGATGTCTTATAATGAATGTTTATTTTATATGTCAATTGATATAAGTGGTACTTATATGACATTATTTTAATTTATTTTCAGAAGTTATAATCATTAAATATAATTTTTTGGAATTAGATATGTAGAAGGCTAATATTAAAATATTTAAATAATTGAATGTGTTTTATTTCAATTTAGAGTACTTTCACTCTAAAGAAACACCCGATACAAATAGAAAAATCCAAAAGCAATAGCATAAATATTTAATGCGGAGTGCCAAATGGTAAAGTTTTGGATCTGTTGCAATTTAATTTTTTCAATAATGATCTGTTTAAACTTGAACTGGAAGGAGACATGGTGGGATTTGTTGATGTGTATTGTGGTGATGTACAGTGCGTTGGACTGAAACATGCTGATAACGAAAGCTGAAGGAGATTTTGATAAAGGAGTAAACTGGTTTAGAAATCTACTTTCATCTATTAATTTTGACAAAACATGTTTCATGCCGTTCACTTCACGTGCACGCCTCTTATCACATCCTGGAAATGAATTATGGTGGATACTTGGTCAGAATTCATCCAGCATAGAGTATCAGGTACGTTGGTGTATTTCTGAATGCAACTTTGAGGTAGGATACATAAATGTGAATAAATTGAGATCCATTTCATAATGAAAAAGGGTACTGTATTATGCTTTGCGCTAATGTATGATATCATGGGAATCAGTTTCGAATAAATATCTTAATACGCTTCAAAAATATTCATTAAAGACCATTTACAGGAAGCCTCTTATTTATCCTACCGTTCAGTTAGACTCGACGCTGCTCTGCGCACAAAATACATATTTTTCTACTATTCTAATTATATCATCGTCACAAAATTTTGCAGTAGTCTTTGTGTTGTTATTTAACATCTGGCAGATAAATTTGAACTCGATTGTTGCTATGGTTTCAGAAGCGCAAAACGGTGTTCTGTTCACAAAATATTCATTTTATTTTAGAATCTTATCAGCATACCATCCTCAAAAAATTTCATACAAACAGGTGCCCTACTATTCTTCTTTATAATGTCAAAATATCGAAAAAATCAACCGAGTTATTTACGCCCAAAATCTACCCTGGAAGTTAAGAATATCTATCTCTTTCCGTTCGAAAGCCAGGGTGTTCACGGTAGCGCTTAAAACTTCACGAGCTTTGCGAAACCTTTGGATCGATTATGCTCATTGAAGAATCCAACTGAGATATGTAGAATTATCACATACTCTCAGAGTTTCATGTCTCTAAATATTTTTCTCCGAAAGTTAGAGTGTTTTACCCCTGATTCTTCATGAATAAGACCTAGTCGTTCAAGATCCTAGTCGGCTTGAAATTCGAAAATAACAAATATTTGGTCACAACGACAGCATGGTGTTCCCCAGAACAAGCGCACAAATATGTAAGTAGAAGATAACACCCCTGGTAAAATCGTACACGAAATTAGATTGTCCGTCTCCGTTCCAAGACGTTCCGATCTGTTCTTATACGATTCTGTCGTCGTTACCTGAAACCAGTAATGTGATTCACCAAATCTAGTGAGCCTCATCCCGCAGTGAAGAGCAGAGGGAAAGCAGTTGGTCCTCTGTGGTATACTGCCTCGTCATGACCGCCGAGAAGGTGCGGTTACAACTCTAATTTATTCAATTATGTTCAATTTCCATACGGACACTGTCTTCATTTGTGTTGAGCCATCAGGGAAAATTTAGTGGATGTTTTATAATGAGCTAACAAGTATCTGTGTCGTCCTACCAAGATTTATCGATATTGTCGGCGAGCTGGAAGGCTTAATGGAAGAAAAGAGATAATATTGTCACTACGACTCGAAAGAATATATCTGGTCACATTAGTGAGATTAGAAATGAAGCCGTGTTTCCTGAAAAAGGTGCTGGTTCGTTTTCAATTTAGATTGTTTTTATTTTCACTATAACATCTCGATAGTGTTCCCCACTGCCATTCAGACTATTCTTAAATATGCCTTAGATGAGGTAAGGAATTGAGGTTCGACTTCCAGAGAATTTCATCCACTTTTATGGTCCTTCTAATGGAATTATTACCTTTTCAAAGTTGATAATTCACGTGGCAGTTTGATGTAAAATATACTCACTCAAGCCACGTTCCCAATTTCCATTAAGAGTATTCTTAGATATGCCTTAGTTCCAGAGTTTCGTACACTTGTATGGTTTCCCTAATGGAATTATTACCTTTTCAAAGTTGATCTTTTGCGTGAGAGTTTTATGCAAAATATAGTCATTCAAACTTAGTTTCCGATTTCCATTCATAGTATTCTTAAATATACCTTAGATGAGATAAGAATTGAGGTTCGATTTCCAGACAGTTTCGTGCACGTGGTTCTCCTAATGGAAAAAAATATCTTTTCAAAGTTGATAATTTGCGAAGCACTTCAATGTAAAATATACTCTGTTAAACCTGGTTCTCGACAATGTTCCCGATTTATATTCTAGGCATTCTTAAATATGTCTTAGATGAGATAAGGAATTGGGATTCGACTTTCAGAGAGTTTCGTGCACTTCTGTGGTTCTCTTAATGGAATTGTTACCTTTTCAAAATTGATATTCTGCGTGGGAGTTTTATGTAGAATATACTCAACTAACCTTGTTCTCGATAGTCTTTCCGATTTCCATTCAAGGTATTCTTCAATATGCCCTAGATGAGGTAAGGAATTGAGGTTCGATTTCCTGAGAGTTTCGTGCACTTTTATGATTCTTCTAATGAAATTATTACCTTTTCAAAGTTGATATTTTGCGTGGAAGTTTATATACTCATTCAAACCTAGTTCCAGATTCACATTCAGAGTATTCTTAAATATACCTTAGATGAGATAAGAAATTAAGGTTCGACTTCCAGAGAGTTTCGTGCACTTCTATGATTCTCCTTATGGAATTAGTACCTTTTCAAAGTTGATATTTTGCATGGGTGTCTTATGTAAAATATACTCATTCAAACCTAGTCTCTTTTTCCATCCAGAGTATTCTTAGATATGCCTTAGATGAGATAAGACATTAAGGTTCAACTTCCAGTAAGTTTCGTACACCTCTATTGTTCTCCTAATATAATTATTACCTTTTCAAAGTTGATAATTTGCGTGGGAGTTTTATGTAAACTATACTAATTCAAACCTAGTTCCCGATTTCCATTCGGAATATTCTTAAATATATCTTTGATGAGATAAGTATTTAGGTTCGATTTCCAGAGAGTTTCGTGCACTTTTATGGTTCACCTAATGGAATTATTACCTTTTCAAGTTGATAATTTGCGAAGGAATTCAATGTAAAATATACTCAGTTAAACCTTATTCTTGACAGTGTTCCCGATTATCCATTCTAGGTATTCTTAAATATGCCTTAGATGAGATAAGGAATTGAGATTCGACTTCCAGAGAGTTTCGTGCACTTCTGTGGTTCTCCTAATGGAATGATTACCTTTTCAAAGTTGATATTTCGCGTGGGAAATTTATGTAGAATATACTTAGTTAACTTTGTTCTCGATAGTATTCCCGATTTCCACTCAGGGTATTCTTAAATATGCCTTAGATGATCAAATAAGAAGGAACGGTTTTTTACTTGATGGAAGGATTATTACAAAATTTGAATATCAAAATGATTTAATCTGTTGTTTTCTACAATTTTAGTTTCGAAAAATTTTTTGAAGAAACTTTAAGAATTAAATTAATGTCTTTATAAGCACTGCTCATATTTAATAGACGTATAAAATCTAAATTCATCATAAAATATCAAATGGAATTGAGAAAAACCAATGAATATAAATTGTCAATTGAAATTAAAATATAGATATGCAAACATTTTTTGTTTCGTTCCAGGCATACGTACTGAACTCTTCAGACAAACGTACGAAGCCCTGTTTGTTACAGAATGTATTGTTTTCTGATCCTATATTAATGAAAAATAACTCTTTCTCAAAAATATAAAACATAATTTCAGGAAAATCTATAAAACTAATTTATTCGAAATATTCAATATATTTAAATAAATTATTTCAAAAAATCTCAAAACATGTGGCACATCCTCTATCCTCAAGAAATAATTAAAATTACGATAAGATCAGTTCAACTTTACATATAAAAAATAATAAAATCAATTAAACAATGTATAGACTTACCGAGTGCAATCTTCAGAAATATATGATCTTGAAAAACAAGCAAATAGGTACATTTATATCCAAGGTACTCTATGCTCCATGTTCACAAAAAATCATACAAAGCTTATAAGGCACTTGGTCTTAGATAAAACCATTCAACACTGTATAATGAATTTCTTTATTTAAAAAACTTAATATAATTTTATATTATATATAAAATAAAATGTTAATTTAATTCTTAAAGTTTCTTCAAAAAAAAATTTTTTTTTTAAATTAAAATTGTAGAAGACAACAGATTAAATCTGTTTTGATATTCAAATTTTGTAATAATCCTTCTATCAAGTAAAAAACCGTTCCTTCTTATTTTATTTTATATATAATATATAATTATATTAGGTTTTTCAAATGAAGAAATTCATTATACAGTGTTGAATGGTTTTAACTAAGACGAGTGCCTTATAAGCTTTGTATGATTTTTTGTGAACATGGAACATAGAGTACCTTGGATATAAATGTACCTATTTGCATGTTTTTGAAGATCATTTATTTCTGAAGATTGCACTCGGTAAGTCTATACATTATTTAATTGATTTTATTATTTTTTATATGTAAAGTTGAACTGACCTTATCGTAATTTTAATTATTTCTTGAGGATGTGCTTTATGTTTTGAGATTTTTTGAAGTAATTTATTTAAATATATTGAATATTACAAATAAATTAGTTTTATAGAAGTTCTTGAAATTATGTTTTATATTTTTGAGAAAGAGTTATTTTTCATTAATATAGGATCAGAAAACAATACATTTTGTAACAAACAGGGCTTCGCACGTTTGTCTGAAGAGTTCAGTACGCATGCCTGGAAAGAAACAACAAATGTTTGCATATTTATATTTTAATTTCAATTGACAATTTATATTCGTTGGTTTTTCTTAATTCCATTTGATATTCTATGATGAATTTAGATTTTATACGTCTATTAAATATGAGCAGTGCTTATAAAGACATTAATTTAATTCTTAAAGTTTCTTAAAATAAATTTTTCGAAATTAAAATTTTAGAAGACAACAGATTAAATCTGTTTTGATATTCAAATTTTGTAATAATCCTTCTTTAAAGTAAAAATCCGTTCCTTCTCATTTTATTTTATATATAATATATAATTATATTAGGTTTTTTAAATGAAGAAATTCTTTATACAGTGTTGAATGGTTTCAACTAAGGCAGGTGCCTTATAAGCTTTGTATTATTTTTTGTGAACATGGAACATAGAGTACCTTGGATATAAATGTACCTATTTGCATGTTTTTGAAGATCATATATTTCTGAAGATTGCACTCGGTAAGTCTACACATTGTTTAATTGATTTTATTATTTTTTATATGTAAAGTTGAACTGATCTTATCGTAATTTTAATTATTTCTTGAGGATGTGCTACATATTTTGAGATTTTTTGAAGTAATTCATTGAAATACATTGAATATTTCAAATAAATTTGTTTTAGAGAAGTTCTTGAAATTATGTTTTATATTTTTGAGAAAGAGTTATTTTTAATTCATATAGGATCAGAAAACAATACATTTTGTAACAAACAGGTCTTCGTACGTTTGTCTGAAGAGTTCAGTACGCATGCCTGGAACGAAACAAAAAATGTTTGCTTATTTATATTTTAATTTCAATTGACAATTTATATTCGTTGGTTTTTCTTAATTCCATTTGATATTGTATGATGAATTTTGATTTTATACGTCTATTAAATATGAGCAGTGCTTATAAAGACATTAATTTAATTCTTGAAGTTTCTTCAAAAAAATTTTTTGAAATTAAAATTGTAGAAGACAACAGATTAAATCTGTTTTGATATTCAAATTTTGCCTTAGATTAGGTAAGGAATTGAGTTTCGAGTTCCTGAAGGTTTATGCACTTCTATGGTTCTCCTAATATAATTATTACCCTTTCAAAGTCGATAATTTGCGTGGGAGTTCTATGTAAAATATACTCAATTAATCCAGGTTCCCGATCGCCATTAAAAATATTCTTAAATATGCCTTAGAAGAGATAAGAAATTAAGGTTCGACATCCAGAGAGTTTCGTGCACTTCTATTATTCTGCTTATGGAATTAGTACATTTTCAAAGTTGATATTTTGCATAGGTGTTTTATGTAAATTATACTCATTCAAATCTAGTTCCCTGTTTCCATCCAGAGTATTCTTAGATATGCCTTAGATGAGATAAGACATTAAGGTTCGACTTCCAGAAAGTTTCGTACACTTCTATGGTTCTTCTAATATAATTATTACCTTTCCAAAGTTGATAATTTGCGTGGGAGTTTTATGTAAAATATACTCATTTAAACCTAGTTCCCGATTTCCATTCAGAGTATTCTTAAATATACTACTCTGTCAAGAAAGTACCGGGAATTTTCAATTAAAACAACATTTTTACATTTAATCGTCAAAATTTATTGGGTCGCCTTCAAAATAGGCTCCATTTGCTCCAATACATCTATGCCAACGGCACTTCCAATTATCGAAACATTTTTATAGGCGCTTTCCGGGATGGACTTTAGCTCTTGCGCCGAATTTTGTTTTATGGCTTCAATCGACTCAAAACGGGTGCCACGAAGGGGCAATTTTAGTTTTGGGAAGAGGAAAAAGTCGCAGGGAGCCAAATCCGGCGAATACGGTGGTTGCTGAAGCACGTTTGTTGAGTTTTTGGCGAGAAAGTCAGTCACAATCGTAGCTTGCTGAGAAGGCGCGTTATCGTCATGCAAAATCCATGAGTTGTTCCACAAATTTGGCCGCTTCTTACGGATACGCTCACGCAAACGTTTCATAACGCCTAGGTAATACTTCTTGTTTACCGTCTGACCCTCTGGAACGAATTCGTAGTGCACCACGCCACGGATATCGAAGAAAACAATGAGCATCACCTTCATTTTCGAGCGGCTTTGGCGTGGTTTTTTCGGTTTCGGCTCATTTTTTGCCACCCATTCCGATGATTGCTGGCTTGTTTGCATAACGTACTCGTAGACCCAGGTCTCATCACCAGTTATAATGCGTTCCATGAATGTAGAATCGGAATTACAGCGATCCAGCATGTCTGAAGCAACCTGTTCGCGATGACGTTTTTGAAGAAAATTCAGGTCCTTCGGTACGAGTCGTGCGGCCACCTTTCTCATGCCCAAAATATCAATCAAAATCGTACGTGCGGACTCGTGGGATATCTTAAGATCATGTGCTATCTCTCTCAAGCTGGTACGACGGTTTTCCAGCACCCTTTCCTTAATTTTATCGACGTTATCTTCGTTCGAAGCCGTCGATGGGCGACCACTTCACGACCGTCCTTGAAGGCTCTGTACCACTGATATGCACGAGTTCTCGATAGAGCATTATCACCAAAGGCCTTTTGCAACATTTTCAATGCATCGGCACACGAAAATTCATTTGCAACACAAAACTTTAAACAAATTCTTTGCTCAACGTAATTACCCATAGTAAAAATCGGCACGCACTCTGACATCGACTGACTTAATCAGCTGTTGCAAACACACTAGTTGACAGATCCCGCTCAAGCTTGGCATAGTAATTAAGGACAGTGGTACCAACCTAGGAAAAAAAATTTTTACCTGCCTCATTGCCCCGCCAGATTTAAATCGATAATTCCCGGTACTTTCTTGACAGAATGTACCTTAGATGAGATAAGAATTGATGTTCGATTTTCAGAGGGTTTCGTGGACTTTTATGGTTCTTCTAATGGAATTATTACCTTTTCAAACTCGATAATTTGCGAAGGACTTCAATGTAAAATATACTCAGTTAAACCTAGTGCTCGACAGTGTTCCCTATTTTCATTCCAGGTATTCTTAAATATGCCTTTGAGATAAGATATATTGTTTGGGAGTTTTATGTAAAATATACTCATTCAAACCTAGTTCCAGATATCCATTCACAGTATCCTTAAATATACCTTAGATGAAATAAGATTTTAGGTTGATAATTTGCGTAGGAATGCCGGTTACATTCTAAGGTATGATATACTGATTGTTAGTTGATTTTGATATTTGATTAATTATCCAGGACCGATGAAGAGATTATTCGAATTCAAATTATTTTTTGAAGATAAAGTGCATGTTCTGAGAGATTGTTGAATTAACTTATTTGAATATTTGAATATATTGAATATTTCAAATAAATTATATTTTTTGAGAAATCCTTAAGTTGTGTTTTATGTTTTTGAAAAGGAATTGGTTTCATTATGGTAAGATCAGAAATTTAATTGCCTTTTTTATATTTGTTGGTTTATTAAATATAAGCGGTGCTTATTGTAGACATTAATTTAATTCTAAAAGTTTTTTGATTGAAATTTTTTTGAAATTAAAATTGTAGAAGAACAACAGATCAAATCTGTTTTGATATTCAAATTTTTAAAATATACTCAATTGAACCTAGAAGGTGTGGTAGTCTTACATAAAGATTGAAACGATAAGACTTGTTTTTGGTACATATCTGAAAAAACAAAATATGTCGAAACAAATAATTGTTATATGGTACAGTTCTGGTTTAACAATTTTTTATTATATCCTTTATTTTGGGAAATTTGAGTAATTATAGAAGATTAGATTGTTTTGTTTATGTATGTTTGTACACATATATGTTTTATTTATACATTTATTTATATAGACGTTTTATTACATAAAGAGAAAGGTTTTATTCTAGACATTACGAGATATTTTAAATTCATGATATGTATATATAGTATGATACTATTTTATCATTTCAATATATATTATTCTGAATTTGATTCAATTAACAATTTGATGTGATCTCACCATAAATCCTAAGAGTTGATAGTCGATAGTCGACTAGTTAAAAATTCAAATAACGTTAAGAAATACCAAGAAACCGAAATAAAAAAACAGTTACTCATTCGGCGATAAAACGATTATTATTGGTGTCCAATCCATAAATTTGCCGACGATAAAAAAAATAAAACCTCCATAAATAAAGTCGTATACAGTTAGTTATCAGTGCCAAGAGACAACTGGGTGTAAAATAAATTTTTCCGCATCGCAGTTATAAAAATCAAGATAGCGCTTTATTGCCCAACGCAGGTCTAGAATGAAAATTTATAATTTATGGGAAAGTGGAATAAAAAAACTGACGGCTATAAATAAAGGTCTGATAAATAAGCCATTAATTTATATCGAAAGTGTTTTTTCAGTTTATGACTTAGTAGCTCCTATTAGTGGTCCCCTAGGGTATACTTATATGAATCCAAGAAATATATGCAGGTATTCTTATGGCGGGAAACTGACATATTTATGGATATATGAGACACGCATATTTTATGACCTACAAGTATTATGATAGTATGTATAATTCAAGCAAACATTGAGACTCTTTCTCTTGTTCTTCGAAAATTAGTGCTCAAAGAAAAAAGTTTCAATATCTTGAAACAAATTATCTATGTGGCAATTTTATGGTTCATGATGATGTATAAATATGTGTCCATAATATTTTTTTAATTGGCTTTCTAATGGGAGTGGCTCTCGTGTGATGGAATATAAGAAATGACGTCAAAGCATCAACATTCTGCCTTATGAATACAGATATATCAAGATGGCACTAATATCCATACCAAAAGTATATTGTTAAGAGTCAGCAAAGAAAAGATTTATCCATAATTCAAATAAGATCCAAGATAGAACTCTTCTTCATCTTGTTTCATAATTGTTGGAGTATAAGAAAAAACATTGATAAAAAATAGTTACTTTCAACTTATTTAATCACAAAAATTGATGAAAAATCAAATGGAATTCCTTATAACACTATAAGTGAAATGAGATGTCCAATTTTATTGAAGCAACTTGGTTAAGAATTGAAAATACTTAGCTGTATTTCACTTTTTACCTACATAGAGGGTCTTTCATTAACAGCGCCCCGATTTTTTTCGTGAATAAAACACATTATTTATTTGAAAATTATTGAAAGTTTCATTTCATTATAGAGTACAATGGATACCATTAGTTATGGAATAAAACATCATTCAAATGTCCACCACGGAAACGCTTAGCAATAACTCGTTCAATATTGATATATAAATCGTCTAAATTTGCTGGACGATTACTGTAAACCAATGACTTAATTTAACCCCAAAGAAAGAAGTCCAACGGAGTTAAATCACAGAAACGAAACGGATATTTTATCGGTCCATTTATTGAAATAACCGAATCACTGGATTTTGTTTTCAATGAAGTCATTGTGTAATTGGCAGTATGACAGGTAGTTTGGATTCTTGGGTTGAAACAATTCTGTATGGATGTAAACCAACGCTTTTTCGTAAAATTCGCCACAAAGACGACTGGGAGATGTCTACTTCTTGTGAACGTCGAGAAATCGATAAATTTTGGTGTTCACGAATACTTTTACGTAGGCAGCAATATTCTCTTCACTTTTTGCATTTGTTTATCTCAATGGCACTGTAACATCATGAAATGTAAAATTTGTTTCAAACTTCTTCATTAAACGTTCAACTGTTCTTTTATCCGGACTATTATAACGACTAAAAATTGGAGTTTAAGCACGGGAAGTTAGAGTAACAGATCGCGATTTTTCATAATAAATTTGGATTATTTTCAAACTTTGTTAGAGTGTTTTCCTTTCCATGATTAAATGATAAACATTGTCAAATACAACTGTCAATGTCACAAATAAACAATGGCTGCCTTGCGTGAGTAATGTCAATTTAAAAATGAGGCATTTCCATTGATATCCCTTTAGTAAGTGTTCGAAATACTGGGCTTGGGAAAAGCTAATGCTTTCTCAAGATTCAAAGTCAAAACTAGAGTACTTTCTAATTCTCTCGAAAGTTCGGTCTTCTTGCAAAATCGTTCTTGTTTTTTCGGCTCTTCGCGAATGAAGCTAATGTTGAGATTCCAGTTTTTTTTTTCAGGTCCGTTTGGTGTGATAAAAACTTGAATTTTGTACTTATCACACTTTGTACATGTATCCTTTTTAGGACTTTAGAAGGACGAATGAAATTCTTTATTAAATACGTCTCGGTAGATACGTTCATTCATCACTTTTTTTGGAGGCATACCCATGTTATCTCAGTATTCTTGGTGAAAATTTTACATTTTTCTTATACTGAGTTCAGGTTTGGATTATGAGCCCTGGTGTAATGACTGTCATATCTCGGAAATTTCCCAATGTGTTCTGTTACAACATCAAGTGCGTCTTCAGGTATTTTCATAGGACATTCTTTTTTTCCTGGCAAATCTTCGCCTGGAGTCTTGCCCATTTCTTCCTTCTTTAGTAGCCTTTGAAGACTTCCGTTCGAAATTTGAGATGTTTTCATAACTTCTTGCAGACTACGATACTCTCTTTTCTTATATTAAGGACGTACTTATATGTTACAGATTTAGGTTCCTTTTGTACTTCAGCTTTTGTACTTTTCGGCGTCGTTGTTTCACTGGAACTCGCTGGACAAGTGCCGAAATATACAAAATATCTTGTGTAGAGAAACTCTTCAAATACTAAAAACGAGAAAAACAACAATTCCTATTCACCTCATCAACAATGTCATTGCAACGCTTTACACAACCACAAATTTTAGTCTCAAACTTCTCTGAAGAAATAACATTACCTTTACATAACATAGTCCTCGCCAGCATTCTTCTTCGATCTTTACGATTAGCCTTTTTATGTTTGTCATCCGCGTTTCTTTCAGAACGTTATTTTTGACACTATCACTGTAGTTATTGGAACTATAGTCCGTTTTGAAATTATCCGGAAAAACAAAGCTCAATTGTTATTGTATAATATATATTTCTAATTCTTGAATTGGAAAATTATAACAAAATATTCATCTAATCTTCTTATACAACCTCCATTTAACTGTCAGAACTTGACTTAACGTCGAGGTACACCAGAAACTAGATAACCTACATACTTTTCGGTGATGGTAGTCCAGGACTGTGAAACTGACTGAATTAAATCATCTTTATTTAGTGGCGCTCCCCGTTCAACTTCAATCTTCATTAGTCCTCATATGTTTTCAGTGGGACTAAGATCTGGTGAAGCTGCTGGCCACGAAATGGTTGTCACTTAGTGTTCTTGTATCCAAGGTTGATTATATGCCGAAGTATGGCATCTTGCATTATCCTGCTGAAAACGCCACCCCTCTGGATATAAAGCATGCGCCGTTTCAAGTAGAAAATCGTTTAGAATGCTACAATACGTTTCACTGTTAATGGTACCATCAACTATACAGAGAAGTGTATCACAACGCTGAGATATTGCTACCCAAACCATTCGTAAATTTGAACGGTAACAAGTTGTTTTGATAGGATTTTTAAAAGATTTCTACCAAGTTGGAGATAACTTTCTCAGATATAAAGACATTATTAAAATTATCTTCCTGAAAACGTTGACAAAATTCTATCCTTCGTTCCTTTTGTAAAGGTGTCTTCATAGGGATTTTTTGGTTTCCTTTATATGTAGCCTTGTCTTTTCAGTGACGTACGAACGGTTTCTGGACATACTTTTATGTTTCGTTGTTTTCTAAATCTGTTAGCCAATTTGCGAAGCCCCAGGTGCGGATTGTGTCGTCCTATGGCCAATAAAGCGTTTGAATTGTTTCCTTTAATCTTACGCGGTCTTCCTGAAACTGGTCTGTGCCTCATATCCATGCCATTTTTAATCTCTTTTTCGTCTCATATACAGCTTTTCCCATTTCAGTCAAGTGCACTATATTTTAGCGTTTCGAAAACCTTCTCTATACAAATAATCTACCTGTTTTATTTTTTCTAATTGCGACATTATTTCATGAATTGTATACCTGTTGACTCTGCGACAGCCGAATATCTGCATAACTTATTTTATATTAGGAGTACAAATAAGTTTCCGCCGTTTTATTGTAGATGGCGCGGCACGGAATTTCGGTTAGCTTTCGCAGATGATAACCGGCTTGAAAAATAGTTTGGACATTCAAGAACAACATAACCTATTGATATCATTGATTTTATATTGGTAAAATATAATTTTTATAAGTTGAAAATGTCAAAATTTGAGCTAAGTAAGCGTCATTTGCGGGAAATATTAGTTTACTTCTTTAATTTAAAAAAATCTGCTGCTGAGGGGCATCAATTGCTCGTAGAAGCATATGGTGAGGGTGTTTTGAGTGAGAGAACGTGTCGAGAGTGGTTTTAAAAGTTTAAAAACGGTGATTTTGACGTAGAAGACAAAGATCGCAGTGGAAGGCCAAAAATTTACGAGGATGCAGAATTGGAGGAATTATTGGAGGAAGATTCATCTCAAACATAAAAAGAACTTGTTCTAACATTAGAAGTCACTCAGCAAGCAGTCTCACATCGTTCAAAATCATTACGAATGATTCATAAACAATTTGTGTTAAAAAACGGCGGAAACTTATTTGTACTTCTAATACATTAATTTTGTCTTTGGATGTTACAAAAAAGAAGTAATTTAAAATAATGAAAAATAATAAATTCCGGATACTTTCTAGATGGACTGTTTATCAACAGAAATTAAGTAGTGAGTCATACGGGATGAGCCCCCTGAGTTTCTCAGAAATTCTAGTAATTCAGTGAGCTGATGTCAGCCAAAGCGATGCACTCGTTGAGTGACAAATAGCCTCGTCGAAGCCAAATTATTTTTTGTCTCCATTACTGTTGCACATTTCCATTAACACTATTTCTCTCGACAGCCCGTTCAAACGCTTGCCTACTTCATTAATATATTATCACCTCCATGTTTGTTAGGCTATTAACATAGAAACTAATCTTAATTTATGCGCACTGAATCTAACGTAGCAGTGGCGTTTCAACTCTAATTAATTCGATTGAATTGAGCTGATATTATTTCCTGAAAATACATATGTGATTTCGAACCAATAACTTGACGAAATAAGAAATAAGAATAATTTGATCTAAATCAAAAATTGGGCAAATCTTTAGATTTAATATCTGTTGCTCAATAACTAAGAACCGAGTGATTTCTTTAATATACGATTAATTCCAACAAAACTCTTAATTATTTAACCAATATTAACAGAAGAACAACAAACACACTTTATGCAATAAATACTTCAATTGAGCTCACAAAAAAAACTTAAAATTCTTTCCTCTCCAGTGTATTATTTTCAGGACCACTCAGTTCAAGGAAAGTATTCCAGCAACTATCGACGTCAACAATACAGAAGTCGGCATAACATAATCAACCAAGTTTTTGGTAATATATCTAGATTACTTTTTAAACTGGCACCAACATATATGTGAGCTGAGCAAAAAAATAAATAGAGTTCTATATATGATGAGAGTATTGCTTCGCCGAGTAGATAGGGAGCTCTTAAGATCAGTTTACTTCGCAAATTTCGATTCTTTGATGAGATATGGTGTTGTTTTTTGGGGTGGCACCTCTAGAGCCGAAAGGATATTCATTCTTCAGAAATTTGACTTGAGATTAATGTATAGGATTAATTATCGAGAATCATGTAGAGGAAGATTTCGACAAAATAAAATTCCGACATTTATTGGGATATACATTAAAGAATGTGCTTTATTTTTGAGAGAAAATCCACATTATGTCTAATATCTGCGTACTATGAATAAATAATACAAAACAGACAGTTCCTTACCATTTTCCTAAACATGGTATTACATTGACAGAAAAAAACACGAAGCATATATGTATCAAAATTTATAATATATTTCCAAATTCTATTAGAGATATTACAAATCATAAAAAGTTTAAAAAACAAATTTCCAATTTAACTGTAGATATTGAACCATTTTCTATTTTAGAATTTTTTAATCATTGTCTTGGAATTTCCAGTATGTAGTTCTTTTTCCATATATGTATTTTCTTTTGACGATTTCTCATTTACTTGTGAACAATGATCCTGAGAATAAAGTTATTGTTTATTGTTTATTTACTTGGTACTACCACCTTTTGCATTTATGACTGCCTGGCACCGTTTTTGACAATTATCTCTTATATTTTTCGCTCCTGTCCCACACTTCTATTGAACGCTCTATCAGTTGATGCTTACTAGTGATTATTTCGTTTTCAATTCATTTCTTCATCATTTTCAAAGGTTCTTGATCGGGTTAAGAGCTGGAGAATTGCCAGGCCAGTCTAGAACCTTTACTCGGCTGTCAGAAAGAAATTAAGTAACTTTTTTAGCCTTGAGCACTGAGACATGCATGAATGTGTAGTGCCCATCCCGGAATCACTAGTGGTCCTGGGGAAGCATTTTTCTTTGAAGGACATTCATATACTGGTCCTGTCTCATGGTTCCTTCAACGATGTACAGGCTACCTGTTCTCTGATTGCTGATTATAGACCACACCGTGATGATTAAAGGATGCTTGACCGTTCTAACGATGCAGTCATTCTTGAATTTTTACCCTTGTTTTATCCTCATAAATTCAGACATGTCCATGAGTATTGTTGATTCATCCGAAAATCAGACCTGGAATATTTAGTAATCTGATTAGTTTAACGTTTATTTATCATTATATTTGGGAATAACCTGTTTCCAATCATCAACTGTCCAGTCTTTGTGATATTTGGCCCATTGGAGTCTCTTTTTCGTCATGGCTAAGGTGAGAAGAGGTTTTTTTGTAGGTCGGCATGCTGAGAACTCCAAATCCATTATTCGTCTTCAAGCTGTCATTGGTGAAATGTTCACCATCGACTCTTGCATGATTCTTGTGTATATGATGCTGCAACCGTAGCCCTGACCATTTGGCTCATATCGCCACCTTCCTCTTTACAATGAAATAAAAATCCATTAATTTCTCTCGAAAAATACTCACTAATATCAAAATGGAACCTCTTATTGGAAAGCCCTTTTAAATTTAGATTATTCGCATTTCACTTCAATACAGGCACAATATTGTTTGCAAGTTCTGATTGATGGTTATGTTCATTCTGATTTGTTGGAAATTTCTTAGCCCGAATTGATCGTCTCATGTACCTTCCTGCTGATTCCCGGCCAACCCAAGTTTCTTTCACATCCTCCATTTTCTTTTTATCACAACATAAACTCCGGAGAAAAATGAAAAGAGCCATTGCAACATTACGGCTGAAAATTAATTCAAAGAAAGGAACAGTGAATGGTTGTGTAATAAATGGCCAATAAATCTCGTGAACCGTCTTCATTTGGCAAACTTATTGCCTTTGTTTATAAGCCTTGGCTAAGGGACAGGGCCTCAATAAAAAAGCAGCCGTTATTTATAGAGGAAAGGAAGGAGCCAAGGGAAAAAGTAAAATAGTATACTTGTAAAACTTCGTGCTAAAAAGATAGATGTTTGAACTCACAACTTGAACCTTTGAGGAAATAAATTTAACTTGGAGATGAATGGCTCCAGTGTTGCCCGTTCTGAGAGAAGATGAAACCAGGGATGGACTCACACTTTCTCTATCCAATTCGTTACTCTTGAATGTATTCATACATTTTTATTTTTCGTTTTTGGGGTTAAGAGCTGGCACGTCAGATTTTGGAAGAAAATTTGGGTTTGAATTCAAAGTAGTTTGTATAAGGCAAATTCAGAATTTCGTTTTTTCCAGAGTATTTAATTCTATTTTTTCGAACCCAACTTCACTTTTAAGCCAGGTAATCATTATATGTTTTGGAAGCTGATGTAGCAAAGCTTGTGCGTGAAAAAGTTCAATTAATTCTACTCAGTAGTCTTTGGTTGCTGCCCTCTTAAAAATGGAGAACAAAAAGGTAAAATTGCTGTTCAAGCCAGAAAGAAATCAATCGATGTGTTTGAAGAAGATGTGCTGACAGTATGCCAATGTCAGAACTGATTTGCAAAATTTCGATTCGGCAATTTTGATGTCGAAGATGCATCATGAGTCCCTTAAAATTACTGTGATCGCAGTTTCGAAGTGTAACAACTTCTTGTGCAAACATTTTATAACACACTCATTCTTGTACCTAAACCTGCAAAAATACTTTGTACTGTTATGAAATAACAAGATGATTTTTAATTATTATTCATTTCATGACAAATTGGCGCCCTACGTTGGGCGCCAATTGTTATGAAATGAATTAAATGATTTCTTTTAATTATTGATTTAATTTTTGAATTAGTATTAATTACTTATAAGTTAGCAATCCCACATTTTGGGGGCCAATTGTTATGAATTTATGTTTATTAGTCGGCAGTATGAATACTAGTTAGATCACCCTTGTATCTGATTACACGTATTGAGTGTTGCCAGCTGACTCTTAATATTATAATAGTCTAATTGAATAATTGAAATTTAAATATTATTAATTTCGATTTGTTTTATTAGTAAGGGTTAAATTTGAATTTTAAGAAGTTAATTCTCAAAATATATAATAAATCAAAGTAATCTGAAATATAAAGTTGTGACTACTGAAGTAATCTAAATTTCTAAGTTCTAACCTACTAACTTTAATTCTGAATATCCTAATTCTTACGTAAACAAGAAATGTTTTGCTTTGAGATTAAATTTAAAGGAATTAAAGATATAAACTTATTTCTACCTGTGGTAAGTTTAATAATACATAAACAATGTTCCTTTTATGTTGGCTTTGCCCTATTTCAGGAATTTCTTCTGATTCTTGTAGAATGTTTTTGGAGTGTTCGGATTTCCGAGCCCGCCTCATTGATTTCTTCTTTTGGATTTAAATTATGGAAAACTTGATTTATATCTTGAATATGTCCATTTAAAACACTCGGGTAACGTATTTCTTGATCACGTTTCCATTCATAATAATAATGTTTATTTCTTTTTAGGTTTTGGAACTGGATTATTGAAGAGAGAAAAGCTTTAATCACAACGACGTGTACGTGTTATGCAGTGTTTCATACTGAACGACGTATCCGTGGTTCCTCCTTTTATAGTTTTCACGAAAAATTGAAGCTTACTAGCTTCTCTCAAAATTATTGAAAAAAGGATGCTTTCACTGATTTTACAGAATTTACATTATTCCTTGGCTTGAAACTATTACAGATAAATAATCTGTTCCATTATGAATAATTTGGTACCAATTTTATGAAAATTGAATGTGTTTAAATACTTATTTTCATATGAAATTGAATAAATTACTTTAGTTTATATAATATTATAACTCTATTAATGCCTAAGCATCTTCTAGAATATCTCTCACTATAATAATTTCAGAATATCTGACGTAGACAATATATTTTTCCTGATTAATTGAATTTTTATCAAATTTGTCCTATTTTCATAATTCTGGTAAGTCAGATTCAATTCAGTTTAATAATTGTTAATAATTTCAATACATTATATAGACTAATTATGAAAATGACAAATCTTTTCAACATTTTCTTTTCCAATTTCAAATTACTTTTATTTATTGCAACTTTAGCTTTCTTAAACATTTAATGTTCATAAATTAAATGCTTCCTGTGAATTTTATTCAAGATTTTCAAAAGCATTTTCGAATTTTGACTATCGTTTAAAGAATTTCCACTGGACTAGTGGTTATGTATTCTAAATATGCTTCTCTTCATAACGTTTGGCTTGTATGTTTATCAATTGACCTATAATAATTTAATTAATTTTAATTTGATTACAGTTTAATGAGTCAATATATATACAAGGTGAATATTTTCCCTGAATTTTGAGTTTTTAAATAATGGTTATTTTTAATTCGTTTACAAGGTGTTATTCACAAAATCCATGACAGTACCTTTTGTTAAGTTCTCATTGGTCTCCGATAACATAGTAAAAAATATTTTTTCAATTTTTTTGGTAATAAAACAAGATCATTTCTGAAAACTTGCTTCAATTATGACCAACAACCAACATTAACTGCGGGAATAATTCGATGTATTGGCACGTTTAATTCCGGATAATGTCCTATCACTGAGTGCCGATGCAATCTTATTCTTCCAAAGTTACACAGATTCCAGCCCTGTGAAAGAACTGCCCCCGGCTTCCTCTCAGAATTTTCAATTTTATATTATGAATTCATCATATAATGCTGACAGATTCTTGTGGGTCTCAGTATACTATTAATTTATCATAACGTCAATTCGTGCAGACTGATAAAGCAAAATGTCAGGAATTTTCAATGTACGAATGTTAGGAAAATGAAGAAATTGATATTTTTAATTTTTCAATTCTACTTCCTTATCTTAACTATTCAAAAGGTATGAATGTAGGTATATGAGGGTATCAGATTCAGATGCCTACAACACAAATATTACTCAATCATTGATGGCTCTAATTTCTATAATTTTAATTCTATAAATGAAATTCATAGAAATTTCGGTGATGATTCATCAGGTAGGAATATTAATCAGTTTATTGTAAAGAATATTTTGTAAGCTAAGAGTAGCTAAGAGAAATTGCATATTTGTGCCCTTTAACAGAAGTAAAATCAAAAATTTTTCTTTATACAGTGACCTGCGCTTCGACAGCTGACATCTTTGAAATTTCTTTCTAAAGCAGGCTCTTGTACTTTCATTTCTGCATTATTTTCTGATATACAGGGTGTAACACTCTAACACAAATGTGAGATTTTTCAAATAAAAAATTTTGGGGGTTCATCGATACTTTTAGCAGTCTATGGATTAAGCTATTATAGGCTGACATCTTTTGATTGTAGGGTGGTTAGAAGTTTTAAGTATGGTGATATCAGTGTCGGTAGGTTGATATGAATTTAGCATATTTCACAAACCTATTCACACGGATATTCCCATACATAAAACTTCTATCTTCAATAAAAACATGTCAGTCTATTATAACTTAATCCATGGATTACTAAAAATACAGTTGAACCCCCAGAATTTTTCCAAAGAACTCAATATAATCAAACAAATAGCATTCAACAATAGTTTCAACCCAACCCTTATGATAAACAATAAACAGAAAAAGATATGTTTATCGAGAAATGATCAACGTTGATCATTTCTGGTTTTATTTTGGATACTTTGAAGCTTACTTCGACTTTATTTGTTCCAGGTTTCATCTTACACGGTGAGTCAAATTTTGATGTGATATATTTGAATCTGAATTCAATATATTTCTGAAGAGCTCTAGAGACCGAAATAACTATCAAATGTTGAAATTCTCGTTCAGTTATTTTCATTTGATCCTTTATTTTGAGAATTTTCGATAAATTTGGAATAGTGTCAATATACATGCTTTTATTGTTGATACATTTGTATTAATACGTTACATATGGGGATGTAAAAAGGTTTTTTTCGAGAAATTAAAAAATATTTCAAATTGGTTATATAAAAGGCTATCATTTTCATAGTTTTTATATATAGTTTCAATATATTGTGTGTTTTTTTCATAGTGATAGAACTCTTAATTGAAATAACACGCAGTTAAATTAAGATTGAAGCCAATTTTTTTTTATTTGAAAGATAATTTTATGACATTTATGTTTTGAAAATAATTTTCTCCATAAGTCCACCACGACTAGCTCTGAGGAACCGCATTCGACCTGACCATTTTGGACTACTTTTTTTGGGTAATTCAGGCCTTATTTCATTAATAACACGAGTTATGTTGGCTCCCAAAGCGTCTATTGTTTCTGGTTTACCACCATAAACCAATGACTTGACATTACCCCAAAGAAAATAACCCATTGGAGTTATGTCGCATGATCTTGGAGGCCAATTAATTGAATCATTTCTGGAAATAATGTTATCGTCAAATCTTTCAATAAATCAATGGTTACGGTAGTAGCATGATGTGTAGCACCATTTTGTTCGAACCAAATCACTTCTGGGTTGATACCATTCAAATTTTGAAACAAATGATCATTGATCATCGATCTGTAACGAGCATCATTCACTGTAACATTACCTTCAGCATAGTTCTAAAAGAAATATGGATATATGATGCCCCCAGCGTGTAAAGCACACCACACAGTGCAGTTTCAAGATGCAATGGAACCTGCAGAAATTCTTGATGAATGTTTTCACTTCATATACGACAAGTCTGCTTGTTTACATAGCCGTTCAACTAGAAATTGGCTTCATCACTAAACACAATTTTACGATAAAAAAGTGGATCAATTTCAAGCTGTTCTAGAGCCCAATCAGCAAACAAACGACGCTTTTTATGGTCAAGTGGCTTTAGTTTTTGAGCCAGTTGGATCTTGTATGGGTGTAGACCAAGATCTTTACGCGAAATTTTCCATGTGGTGGATGCAAAGTGTCCAACTTGTTGTGAACGTTGACGAATAGACAAATCTGCTATAGCAGCCATATTTTCTTCTGTACGTACAGTTCTTTGTCTTATTATTGTTGTTACATCGAGTAGAGAAAATGTTGTCTGAAACAAACGAGGCTTATTATGGTCAAGTGGCTTTAGTTCATGAACCAGGTGGATCTTGTATGGGTGTAGACCACAAGATCTTTACGCAAAATTTTCCAAGTGGTGGATGCACAGAGTCCAATTTGTTGTGAACGTCGATGAATAGGCAAATCTGGATCATCATTTACACTATGACTTACAGCAGCGATATTTTCTTCAGTACGTACAGTTCTTTGTCTTGTTGTTGTTGTTGCATCGAGTAGAGAAAATGTTTTCCGAAATCTATCGATAATTCGACCAATAAGCTGCTGTGATGGACGATTATGTAAACCATAAATTTAACGAATTGCTCTATAAGTTTGGCGAATAGAACATTGATTTTGAAAATAAATTTCAACACAATTTGTGAACGTTGATGCGGCGTGAGTCTCTCCATGATAATTTGTCAATGCTTACTGAACAGAAATGTGAAAACAACATGGCTTCTACCTTCTGTCAAATCACAGTTATCCCTATCGAATGTTCTATCACTCTAAAAAAAATACCCGATATATTGTGAAAGTTAGAATATACATATAATTCTGAATTTGAAGTCATTTACATTTTACTTCTATCAAGTATTGATTCATATTCAAATCGATTTACTTAATTAAATTTCAAAAGTTTTTGAATAAACTTTTTTGAAATTGAAATCCGTCTATCAAGAAAAAACCTATCTTTATTCTTCAAAAATTTTTGTTTTCATAAATTTCGAGATGAAAACCAAAACAGTGAAAGGTTCAATCTTTCCTAGCAACATATGTGATCATTTGTTCCCCAGAAAACGGCAGAATGTTACGTCATTTATCTTGTATCACTAATATAATTCCATCATCGCATTTCTCATAATGGAAACTCTCTAGGCATAAATCATTGAGTCTTATAGCGGCATTTTTCAATTAGCGGCAGGTTATTTATTCGATTATCATCCCATCAGAATTATTTCCACATCGATGCATTCAGAATGTCTGAAAGAACTTCATAATTAATATGTTCGAGGAAAAAAGCATTAATAAGAAACGTAATTACCATTTATAATGATAGATTCCTAGGCGAACTCTAATGATAGATATTAGAGAGAGAAACGTGTTAACACAACTGCGACTTCTCCATATATTCTCGATTGGACTTCTCGAGTAACAAATTCGTCAATCGATAAAAATCAGAATATATAGTCCTTCTAGAAAGTATCCGGAATTTATTATTTTTCATAATTTCAATATACTTCGTTTTTGTAACGTTCTAAGACAAAAGTAATGATATAAAATAGGTTGTGCAGGTATGGCTAAAGTTGCAGGGCGACACTATTTGTCAAATATTGTTGATGGTCAACAGGTATACAATTTATGAAATAATGTCGCAACTAGAAAAAAGGAAACGGGTAGAATATTTGTATAGAGGAGGTTTTCGAAACGTCAAGAAACTGAACTGGGAAAAAGTGCTGTATATGAGATAATGAAGAAGATAAAAATTTGCATGGATATGAGGCATAGACCAAAATCAGGAAGACCTCGTAAGATTTAAACGCTTTATTGGCCTCAGGACGACACAATCCGCGCCTGGGGTTTCGCAAATTTTCTATTATAACAGATTTGGAAATGAATGAAATATAAAAATATGTCCAGAAACCGTCCGTATGTCATGAAAAGATAAGGCTATATATCAAGGAAACCAAAAAAATCCTATAATAACACCTTTATAAAAGGAACGAAAGATAGAATTTTGTTACCGTTTTCAAGACAATATTAATAATCTCTCTATATCTGATGAAAATTGTTTCGACTTGGTTGGAATCACACAAAATCCTATCAAAACAACCTGTTACCGTTCAATTTTTAAAATTTCCCACCAAAATAATGGTTTGGGAAGCAATATCTCAGCGTGGTGTTACGCTCCTCTGTAAGTTGATGGTACCATTAATAGTGAAAAGTATTTTCTCTTTGAAACAGCGCATGCTTTATATCTAGAGAGGTGGCGTTTTCAGCAGGATAATGCAAGATGCCATCTTGGGCCTAGGATCAGGCTTGGATGCAAGAACACCAAATGACAACCATTTCAAAACCAGCAGCTTCACCAGATCTAAGTCCCATTGAAAACATTTGAGGACTAATGAAGATTGAAGTTGAACGAGCAGCGCCACTAAATAAAGATGATTTAATTCAGTCAGTTTCACAGTCCTGGACCATCATCACCGAAAATCATGGGGGTGACCTAGTTTCGGGTGTACCTCGACGTTTAGTCAAGTGTTTACAGTTAAATGGAGGTTGTATAAGTAAATAAGATGATTATCTTATTATAATTTTCTCATTCAAGAAACAAAAATAATCACTAAATAGTTACAATAGTACAATTGAACATATTCAGTCAATCCGATCATTAGTAGAAAAATGCAACGGACACAACGAACCACTTCACCTTGCTTTCGTTGACTATAATAAAGCATTCGATTCTGTAGAACTGTGGGCTATCTTCGAGGCCTTAAACAATGCAAGAGTTGATTCCAGATATAAAGATCAATTGAAAATATATATATAACAACAAAACGTCAATAATAAAAATAGCAGAAGATATAGAAACTGATAGAATTCCAATAAAAAGGGCAGTTAGGCTGGGTGACACCATCTCTCCAAAGGTATTCACTCTTGCATTAGAAGACGTTTTTAGGACACTAGAATGGGACAGAAAGGGCATAGGAATTGACGGCAAACATCTAAACCATCTTCGCTTTGCGGATGATGTGCTTATTAGTCAGGATATCGGTGAATTACAGGAAATATTGAAAGAGCCGAAAATTATCAGCCCATCAGAAAAAATAGGGCTAGCTATGAACCCAAATAAAATAAAAATTATAACTGCAGTTGATGATATAGACGTGCACCTCGGCAATCAGGTCATAGAAAGGGTTGAAGATCACGTTTACCTGGGACATATTATTAAATTGGGTAAGGAAAATCAAAACGTCGAAAATAAAAGACGAATCCGACAAACATGGGCACGAGGCTTCTACCAGGTTTTCATATTGGCATGTGAGCATGGCTCTTCACCAAGTGACTACTCAGAAGTCTCCACAGTCCAACCCTAGAGGTGGAAAGTGTGATAAGGATTACGCCATATCATCGCGCGAAGCGAGAACCCCTCCGAAGAGATGAACCACACCAGCTTCCAGTTTGGGCCTCGGCTTTAAAGCTAAAACTGTTTGACTGGCAGCAGCGAAGCACTATCTAACCTCTACTGGCGCTGCAGGTCAGTTGGTTTGTGACGCAACTCACTTGCAGGAAGGAATTCTTATCCAAGCACCCGAACGCAGTCCCATGAACTGAGATAATACCAAGATTGATGACTTCAATTGATCCTGGTACGAGCACCGTCAACAAGGCCTGTACGTCATAACCCACGAACCCATGTGAGGTCTTTTGATTGATCCTGGCGTCAAGCACTAACAGCTAAGTCATTTCGTCGAGATCTACAAACCCTAAAAAGTTTCGCATTGATCCGTGTTCAGGACAAGACCGGTCGAACTGTAAAGTTCCGCTAAATCATGAGTCATTTCCCTCGAGTCCAACACCAATGGGGTGGCCAGGTGGTACAAGTAACACCTGAGGTTAATCCACCCCCCCTCGAGGTAATGCAGTATGCTACATAACACACTCGGCCATTGCACAGAAAAATCCGGAGATTTACTGCAATAGGGTAGAGTACGCTAGTTTTAAGGGAGAAGCCCTGTGCTGCGACAGACTCCCTGTCACTGAATTAATCAACCGGCTCAGCCCTCCATTTCACCAGAACGGCAAAACTAAGGCCCTATTTGGAGATCTTCCAACACATAGGTTCAGTGACTGGTGCGAATGGCATCACGTTAGGCACCAATACTTAACCCTCCTTTTCTGCGGGACGAAACTAGGGTCCTAGTCCTAACAAGCGCCCCCACTCGTCAAGATCTAATGCGTGGGGGGCGCGACAAACATGGGCAGCTATAAGGAAACTGTCACATATTCTAAAGGATAAAAAAATCCCGATTAACTTGAAAAGAAAAATATTCAATACCTATATACTCGCCATTATGACTTACGGAATGGAAAAAACTACGCGTACCGTCAAATCAGCAAAAGGCCATTGAACGAATGATTTTGGGACTAAGTTGAGGATATCATAGCACGTATAGCCCAGTTACACTGGAGCTGGGATGGAAATGTCTCCCGTCAGAATGAATCAAGGTGGACAAAACGCATAGTACAATGGAGAGCTCGATTCCACAAAAGAAATGTTGATACAACGCAAAAACGATGGCTGGATGATGTCAGGGAGAGCGTTAGTGGAGCTTGGCATCAGATAGCACAAGACAAAGATGCATGGAGACTGACAGGGAAGACCTATGTCCAGAAGTGGACTACGAAGGGCTTTTGAAAGAAGAAGAAGAATTACAATTGTTTTTTCCGGATACTTTCGAGATATTATTCGAGGTTTCGTTGGAAATGTTTTCAACCCTACTACAATTGTTCGGATGTTTTGCTGTAGCTACACAAAAGATAGGTTATCAACAGCAGTCTTGAATAAGATGTGGGCTGTAGATCATCCAATTCTCTATAAAACATGTTTCCACACTTTTTTTGTGAGTATCGCTATTTCCGTAAGTATCGCCACCTATGAGGTAGTGTGCCTTTTTGACGGGGTTTCCGCGGTAGGCCTATTACAGGATCTTTTGTGATCTAATTGAATTTAAAAGTATTCTATGAAGTACAAATGAAGTATCAAAAATGATGACAAGTGTGTAAATTATATAGTTCATTAATGGAAAAATAATCAGGAAGAATTATTCGTCGAATTCATAATTATTGAATGAAGCTTTTAATCTAATGTCTTCAGTTTCTTCTTCCTCCTCCTGGAATTCTGTTCTAAAAGTGATGCATCATATTTTCTGCTATAATCAATGAGACTGTGATTGTTCGTACTACTTACTCAGTTCAGAAATTCAGTCCTTCGAAACCATGGATAAAGCAGTCCATATTGCATATGATCCATCGTGAAAAATCATTGTGGTAACGTTATTTATGCAGTAGATCAGATGATGACCATCGTGTATATTCCAACGTCGTATCGTCGATTATTCAACACGCCAAGAAGAACTTTGAACATGATTTGGTTAGCTCCAAGAATGAGAAAAAACTTTACAAGTATCTTCGCTCCTGCATGAACAGCAAGGTTGAAATACCCTTTGTTTATGACTCTGTCGGTAAGCCTTGCGAAAATCTTAATCGAGTTGCTGATATGATGGCGGAATCTTTTGCCTGCGCTTTTATGTTGGAACGATCTAATTTTCCACATATTGCCGATGAAGTGGAGAGCATCAATGTCGATCGGGAGCTGGTCCTGAGTTACCTCTCCAAGATGAAGAAGCACTCTGCCCCTGGTCGCAATGGATTTTCTTCGCAACTAAATTCCTGCGCCAATGTCTTGGCTGAGCCACTGTCTATCATATTTTCGTATTCTCTTCAATCCTCCTCGCTGTCTCAAAATTGGTTGTCAGCTTCTGCTGCACCTATATTCAAGAAAGGCGATAAGCTGTCTGCTCAGAACTGCAGACCAAAAAGCTTAACATCTCAAGTTCCCAAGCTGCTGGAGCGAATCATAAGCGATAAATTGATAGATTTCGCCCTACAAAATGATATAATTCCCAAGGACCAACATGGGTTTCTTCCGGGTCGGTCCACCATCACGAACCTACTCTCCTCTGCCAACGATTGGACATGGATTGCATTGATTATGTCTGTCCGGTGGATATTATTTATCTGGACTTTGCGCGAGCATTTGATAGTGTCTCCCATCATCGTCTCCTGAGGAAGCTTGAGTTCTTGGGAATGAGGGGTCCTCTGCTCTCGAGGATTCGGTCATTTTTGTCGCTTCGCTTCGGTCGGTGACTGTTTCTCCTCCTACGATATGGAAGTCCTTAGTGGAGTTCCCCAAGGTTCAGTTCTGGGTCCTATCTTGTTCCTGTTATACACTTCTGATCTCCAATTTCATTCAATCGAGCACTTCATTCCCTCTTCGGTACAGACATGTCTTACCTCTTTTCACTAAGCCAGTATCGAAGCTTAAGACGACACCGAGGAGCCAGTTTTTTCCCAACAGAGTGTTCGAGGCCTGGAATTGGCTCCCTGCTGAGGTTGTGTCATCGCCATCGGTGAATTCTTTCAAGAACTCTAGAAATGTTCAATTATTAATTCCATTGCATTCAATTACTTTCATTACTTAATTGTTTCACTTCTCGAGTTCTTCCTCAGTTTCATTTTATTTTTGTTTTTAAGTTTATAGGTTGTCGTTTACTCTTATTACTTTTGTAATAATAATAATATTTGACCCAAACTGGACAATATGAAATGTTAGATAAAGTCTCGATGTTCACGCAAAAATAATGGATTTTTTTTCTAACCTATTATATTGAAGAAAATAAGAAATCTTTCTTTATAATTCAGGTGTTTTTGCTTTCTAGAAACAGCCATGTATATTATTAACAATCTTTTGATTTTTTGGACACCAAGAACCGCAGGCAATAAATATTGCCTAGAGTTATATTTTGATTTCATTAAGAAAATCCTTGGCTCTTCAAGCTTAAACTTGATAAATTTAACTGATAATTTGGATTATAATATATGGTTATTTCAACTTTTCCAACCGGTCCATAAATTGCTCGTTGACAAGTCGAAAGTTTCGCCAGTGCAGGTCAATAAATTCAGGTTGCACTTTTACCAACTTCCTCCGAATTTAATCGGAGAGCATATGAATAATTCAACTGCGAATAAAATAAGTTTATTATAACGTGAAGTCTGAAACAGAGTCATAAAATAATAATTGGTCATAATTTACTATAATTAATGTTTACATTTATCATGGGATTAATACACGCTAAATCATTTATAATTATGGAAATTGCCCACGATCGTTAAAATTTGTATTTTATACATGAATTTCAGCTTATTTATGGGCACCATAAAATCGCGTAAACTTTTACATAAGCCGTGGCTGAGCGGTTGTCAAGGTGTTCTAGAGTATGGAATTAAATATGGTTGACCTAATAAAAAAGAACCAGCGTTTATACAAGGTGTTTTCTATTTGGTCAGGTTGGTTTGAATTTGTGATTTTCCGAACTTAAACTCTTTAAATTTTGTTCTTAAATGAATTATCAGTCTGCATTGTTTGTTCGCTCACTTGGTCCAAAATCTTTTCATTGTCAAATATAAATAAAATATTTGAGAGAATACTGTTCGATAAAATCAATACCTTTTTAGAAAAAAACAGGAAGAACAATGTGGTTTTAGGAAGGGAAAATCAACAATCCAGGCAGTTTATCATCTATTAGAGTCAGCCATTAAATCCATCAATAAAAAGTATGGCATCAGAGGTACTGCCTTAAAGTTAATTAAGTCCTCCTTAATCGGAAGATCCCAGCGAGTAGTAGAGACCAACAATGAAGGAAAAAAATTAAATCTGATTCATTCAAGGAGCCCCTCAAGGGCCTCTTCTGGGACCACTCTTATACATACTGTATAGCAATGACATAGTGCAAATATCTGAAAACGAGACCGTTATGTTTGCAGATGACATATCACTGATATGTGAAGCTGCAGATAGGAACCAATGCAAAGAAGTAGTAGAAAAGGAATTAGGGAGCATTAGTAAGTGGCTGAAGGAAAAATTTATTATTGAATATTACAAAAAATAAAATAATGATATTCACAGAAAATCATGAGCAAACATTCAGAGTAATAACCCATTATAGAGAAATCGAAACTGTGGAACAACTACCATTTTTGGGAATAACAATAGATCGGAATTTGAATTGGAAACCTCAAGTAAAGAAAGTAGCGGCAGATGTTTCAAGATATTGTTATGCTCTTCAATCTAAAATTGGGTACGAAATAATTTTTTGGGCAAGAAGCTGCGAAGCTGATAGATTATTCAAATTACAAAAAAGAAGTTTGGGGGTGATATCCAAGATGAATGAACCAACTGATAGTTGAAAATATCTCTTTATTGAACATAAAATTCTAACATTATTTGGTCAGTATATATATATATATATATATATATATATATATATATATATATATATATATATATATATATATATATGAATGCATTATCTATGTATCAAATAACTACACTGAACTTCAAAATAATGAACTAAAACATAAATTATAATATAATAATAATAATAATAATAATAATAATAATAATATTTATTTAGCAAAGAAACAAATGCTATAAAAATACAGTTTTGGTATCTCTAGAATACCCTTGTTTTAAACTATTTCAACTATGTATACTTTGACAGAACAACGGAGACACATTGTTTTTTGAAGTTTTTTACATTCAGGCTTTTTTTTACATTCTCGGGTAGATCATTATACAGAATAAGTCCCTTGTGGAAAAGATCATTTTGAGCACGTTTTGTTCTAACTGTATTTACATAGAAGTCATGCACCTGTCTCGTATCATAAGAGTGTACATCTTTAACAAACCGACATTCGTTAAGCAAATGTGATGGAAGCATGCCGTGTAACATTTTGTATATAAATATCAACGTATTTAGAATAATTTCCTGTTTTACACTCAGTAATTCGGTTTTTGTTAACATTTTCTTAATATTTGCACGTCTATTACATCTCAAAATTATCCTTAAAGCCCAGTTTTGTTTTCTTTGTAATTCACCTATTTGAGAATCGCTAATTAAATACAAAATTGTTGAACAGTATCTGAAATGCGGATGAATTATTGAACTGTATATTAATTTTTTTGAATTCTTAGTTAGGTTTTTACTGATTCTTCCTAAAAAGCTAATTTTTTTCGAAACTTTTTTCTTAATATATTCAAAATGTGCTTGAAAGCTTAATTCATTATCTATAATTATTCCCAAATATTTGAATTCATTCACTTTTTCTAACTCTGTTCGACCTATTTTTATTTTATTAAATGTCATAGATATTTTGTTGAATTTGTTACTTACAATCATATATTTAGATTTGTCTAGGTTAAGTTTCAAGTTATTATCAGATAACCACTGGTTGAGAAGTACCAGATCGGAATTCAAATTAGACACTATATTATCAACATTATCACCAGTGAGGTAGAGAAGAGTATCATCTGCAAAAAGTTGAACTCTACTGTTCAAGATATAGTTTTTGATATCATTAATCATCAACAAAAACAAGACCGGACCCAAAACAGTTCCCTGAGGCACTCCATAAGTTGTTGCTCTTCTTGAAGATGTAGCATTACCGAATTTAGTTTCTTGAAATCTACCACTTAGATAAGAAATGAACCAATCGAGGGCTTTATCACGAATACCAATTTTTCTAAGTTTAGATATTAACACCTGCCTATCAATTGTTTCAAAGGCTCTCTTATAATCGAGGAACACCACAACTATTATTTTATTTTCATAGAGGGCACTTTTCCAGTTGATGAGTACTGACTGGAGGGCTGCTTCACAGCCATGTTTATTTCTGAACCCTGCTTGCTCTTTAATAAGTATATTGTTGTTTTCTAAGTAGTGCATAAGTTGTTTATACGCAACCATTTCCAATAGTTTCTCGTAGGAAGGTACCATATTAATTGGCCTGAATTCATAGCTTATAACTGAGTTTTGTAATTTCTCTATGGGTATGACAGTAGAAGTCTTCCAAGAGGACGGGAATGAGCCATTTCCGAGACTAGTGTTTATAACGTCCAAAAACCGGTTTCCTATAATTTCGAATGAAGTTTTCAGAATTCGTATATTCACTCCATCCACACTACTATTTTTGTTCTGCATAGATTCTATTATGACCTTTAATTCTTTCATCTCTAATTTCCTGAAACTTGAAAGTAAATTTTTTGAGGTTTCTATATTCTTGCACATGTAATCAATATTCGGGCTTTTTTTTATATCCAAAGAAATTTCTTCAATACTATCAAGAAAGAATTCATTGAAATGACCTGCTATCTCTTCTTCTGTCGTTACTTGAGTGTTCTCGAATATAATATATTTCTTTTTCTGTGGAGCTGTTTGAATAAGGCTCTTTAAAGTCTTCCACATTTCTTTAGGGTTATGCTTATTGTTATCAATTTTTTCTCTGTAATAGCTATTCTTTGCACATCTTATATTTGCCACCACTGCATTTCTAAGAATCTTGAACAAGTTCCATTCGGATTTTTCTTTAGTTATTAAAGCTTTCTTATATTGGCAATCTCTCTCAGCTATTTTGAGTTTTAACTCATTCGACCACCATTTATTAATGATTTTATTCCGAACTATTGTTTTAGGCGCAAATTTGTTAATTGCTTCAATAAGAGTAAAGGCCAAAGAATCCGCTAGTACATCCGTATTTGCGGAATTTGAATTCCATCTGGAATTCATTAGATGAAGTTGTAGTTCAAGTTCATTAATTTTGTTATAATTTCTCATTGTTTGTATTACTTCATCCTTGGTGTCTTTTAAGTATCTAATGGGAATAGTCAGAATGACATGTGATGAAATTCTCGGAGTCAAATGAATTCCATAGGTTAAGGTTTCATCGTTAGTAATAATCAGATCTATGATAGTCTCAGATGTCTCAGTTATGTTAGTAAAGTTTTTTACTATTTGATGGAACCCTGCGTTAAGTATAATCTGTTTCAGTTTCAAACTGTAAAATTCATCTTTCGCTTGATTCAGATTGAAATCACCCAAAACCACCACAATTGTGTCGCTCAACACAAGGTCCTCCAACATTTCCTCGAGTTTTTCTAAGAACTGTTGATGATTGGAGTTAGGAGAATGGTAGCAGCTGATTATTGTATGCTTCTTACCGTTGAGAGAAATTTCGATTCCGGTACACCAGAAATTCATCGGAATGCAGATAGAAGTTTTCTCTTTAAACTTTAAGTGATTTGCAATGTATATCATTGCGCCCCCGGTATGTCTACTAGCGGAGTATGAAGACTTATAGTTATAACCATTGATTGCTATCTCGACTTCTTGCAGTTGTTCGGTCACATGAGTCTCGGAAATACACACAACATCAGGTTTATAATCGTGGATGAGCAGTTCAAGATCGTCTTTATGCGCAGTTAAACTTTGTATGTTTGTATAGAGAATTTTACTGTCTGTTAATTGCTACTGGATAGGACTTATTGGTTCAGGAAAGTCAATTCTCTCTTTCAGATTATTGAAAATTCTTTGATAATGTGGACAATTTTTTCTATCTGAAGCTTCATGGTTGTAATCAATATTTTTTATTTTAAGGATATCGACACAATATTTACAGTTAGCACACACCTTTTCAATAGAGTTGCACTCATTATATTTATGTGCTCCACCACATTTAGAGCAAACCTCCTTTACACTATTGCAGTATTTTGCCTGATGTCCAAACTTACAACATCTATAACATTGAATAATATTCACATATTCCTCGAACCGGCAATACCTCCAACCAATATGTAGCGCTTTAGATTCATTTATACAGCTATAACTTTCGGAGTCCAATTCCAGAATAACGTAGAAACCGTTCCTAGTTTTTGATTCAGCCTTATAAAGACACCTAATGTGACGTTTCTCTTCTATCGTTGTAATTCTGTTCTGATATACAATTTTCTCAATAAGGGTATCTGAATCAACAGCGTCCCTTTGGCTAACATTGAAGATTTTTATCACTGGTTTTTTTTTTCCTACCACTGATATTTCATATTGTTCCCTTAGTTTGTCGTCAACATTTGTGATGATATTATCAACAGATTATTTGTCTTGGCAATGAATTGTAATCGCCCCATTATTTGCATTTTTTACCTTTACTATACTTGCCCCAATTTTGCCCGGGTCAATACTTTCCTGGATAGTATTTCTAGTTAACTTCGTATTTTGCTTCTGATCTTTTGGTTTTATAAGGATAACAGAGTCCTTTCCATCAGTTTGGGTTACCTGGCTATAAGTTCTTTTAGAGGTATCATTAGAACTTTTCTGAATTTGCTTTTGTAACATCTCAATTATTGTATTCTGATATTTGATAGTTTCATTTTTACTCTCTATAATTTCTTCTTTACTCACTATGAGTGCTTCTTTATCTTCTATTATTTTCTGAAATAATTCTATACTATCTCGACTTAAGCATTTCTTACAGTAAAACTTCATAACTCTTGAATTCAACTGTAGAACTTTCACTTCGGATGATGTTAAGCCTCCACAAGTTTTGCAGAAAGACTTTGAACACCCATCACACTTTAAAGTGTCTTTTTTTATTTTGCAAATATCGCATTCCATCCTATCCTCAATTTGCACTATATTGTATGGACACCTTTATATCCGCTGTTGAAGTCCTTCAAACCAAACACCTGTTATTATTGTTTTTTCGTACGTTCAGCGAATTTCACAGAGAATGCATTTCCTTTACGTACAATTCAGCCATTTATAGGGAAAATCGATGATTTATCGGAAGCACTCTTTACGCCATACGTTCATGGTGATTATATGCTCTCACTTATATCACGAAAAACTCGAAAAAAGTCGATATTTTCGCCTAAACTAATCAAATTTCACTCGGAACTCAAAACACATGTCTATGTTGCATTCATTAGTAATAATAATCAAATTATGAAACAAGAAATGAAAATAATTTGATTCAGGATATGACAAACTTAACATATATACAAAAAAAGTGACATATGTTTATTTGGCAATATGGAATAAATTACCGAATAGTTTTAAGGCAAAAATTAATTGTATTAATTGTAAGTAATAATAGGCAAAAATGACGTTGAAAAATTTTTTATACACTAAGTGTTATTATTCTTTAGGAGAGTTTTTTCTTGAATAAAATTTTGGGGGTTTATAGAGGGGATATTTTCATTTATTTTCATTCATTGTTCATTGCTGAATTATTTATTCTTAGTTTAAGTTTCACTTGTGACACGATCTACACCTCTTGTTATTTGTAGGAAGAGATCAAATAAACTATATCTATCTATCTAATGAGTGAATAATCAGCAAATTTCATACATATGTTGAATAATTTGTATACATAATATTCTTCATTGCATTCTTTTTATGTATTTTTATATTAGGAGTACAAATAAGTTTCCGCCGTTTTATTGTAGATGGCGCGGCACGGAGTTTCGGTTAGCTTTCGCAGATGATAACCGGCTTAAAAAATAGTTTGGACATTCAAGAACAACATAACCTATTAATATCATTGATTTTATATTGGTAAAATATAATTTTTTTAAGTTGAAAATGACAAAATTTGAGCCAGGTAAGCGTCATTTGCGGGAAATATTAATTTACTTCTTTAATTTAAAGAAATCTGCTGCTGAGGCGCATCAATTGTTCGTAGAAGCATATGGTGAGGGTGCTTTGAGTGAGAGAACTTGTCGAGAGTGGTTTCAAAAGGTTAAAAACGGTGATTTCGACGTAGAAGACAAAGATCGCAGTGGAAGGCCAAAAATTTACGAGGATACAGAATTGGAGGAATTATTGGAGGAAAATTCATCTCAAACACAAAAAGAACTTGCTCTAACATTAGAAGTCACTCAGCAAGCAGTCTCACATCGTCTTCTATAATAAATATTTAATTTGTGTTAAAAAACGACGGAAACTTATTTGTACTTCTAATACAGTTCTGTTATTCCTTAGATTAATACAGTTCTACAGCCGACAGATCTTTTTCTGAAGAGCCCACTTTTGAAATATTTATAGGCAGCTTTTAATTCCTCAATATTAATTATAGACTGCGTACCCTTCAATTGCTATGATTTGGACACTGGTCTTACTTTCATCCACAAAAACAAGTGGACACTCTATACTGGCGAATACTCTATTGTCGAAATTCTACCCTTAGTCTTGAAAACCCAACTGTCTTCTCTTTTCGTCTGATCTATCTGAAGTTTGTTTTGATAACAACCAATGCCTCCTAGAAACATCTCTAAGAGGTATTGTAACAACACGTGTTGATACTCACTGTATAAACATTCAAGCTAGAAAGTGCGAACTAAGAGTGTGGATGTGGTGATTCAAGATAGAAATTACTCAAGTATTGTTGTTTTAGCTTCATTCAAGTTTGACTAGTAATTAAAGCCAGAAATTGCCCAAGTGTAGTGTCAAGCAACATAAGAAGTTGCCATACTTTAATTTCACCGTTGAAATCCGATCATTTCGAAATATTCATCTATGAAACAATTTATTAAGTATAAATTATAAGTACCCCTAGTTACCCCTAGTCACTCCTATGTGACAACGCTAGGAACGTTGGCTTGCGTCGAATTACTGTGTGATTATGTTCTTGCCGGAACCTCTTTCGAAGAATATAGTATTTTGAACTATTCGAATAATTTTTTATACCTGCGGACTTAGATTTTGGTTTTTGTTGTTATTTTTCGGATTAACAAGGAGACCATCTCCTTTTACTTCTTTATTTGATGTCACAGTTTCGTATCAAATGAATTATCATCGGATCTACCATCTGATCCAGTTTTAAAACATAAATCCTAACATTTCCATTGAAGATCAGCATATTTTTGACTTTTAACCAGTACATGTATTCAACAGCTATCTGATAATTCACTTCATTCAGAAATTGGAAACTGGTACTCATTTGACGACGTGCGTTGAACTAAAGGACTGAAGCCCTGACAGAATGCGGTTGTTATGAGGGAGCTTCAACCTCTTAATTCGGAGGCGGCATTTCGTTTCGAGCATGCTCACCTGAACTCTTCAGATTGGCGTGATACGCATGTCTGCCTATGACGCCAGTGACCTTGCTCCACTCCGGCGAGGCGCCCCCCACGACATTGTAGCTTGACACGCTGGGAGCACTTGTCTCGACTAGGATCCTATTTTCATCCCAGTGAAATGGAGGATTAAGTCTTGATGCCTAAAGCAATGTCTTAGTTTCACCGTAAAGGTGAAATGGAGGGCTGGGCCGAGCTGTTCAACTCAGTGACAAGGGTGTCTTTCGTAGCACAGGGCTTCTCCCTTAAAATCAACGTACTCTACGCTATTGCAGTAAATTTCTGATTTTTTCTGTCCAATGGCCGAGTGGATTATGTAGCATACTGCGTTATTTAGGCAAAGTAAAGGACTTCGGAAAATATTCGTACGACCTGGCCACCCAATTGGTGTTGGACTCGAGGGGGCAGTGGTTGAAAGTACCCATGCTCAACTAGAAGGGTATTCCATCTATCTGTTCGCAGAAACTCATGTTCAGGATATCTCGAGAAATGCTTCAGGCTTAAGGGGGACTTAACGGTTCAACCGGCCTCATCCTATACCAGGATTGATTGCGAGACGTTTCTGAGGTTTGTGGATCTTGACGATACGGCTAGACCGTTGGTGCTTGAAGCCAGGATCAACTGAAAGACTTCACAAGAGTTCGTGGGTCTTGGCGTACAGGTCGGATTGACAATGCTACAGGATTAATTGAAGGATTAAATCTTGAGACTATCTTGGTTCATGGGACTGCGTTCGAGTGGGTGGATAAAAAGCCCCCTCGGCGAGTGAGTTGAGTCTCGAAACAACTTGGGTACTGATACTGCAGAGCCAGTAGAGGGTGGATAGTGCTTCGCTGCTACCAGTGACGGTGTAGGATCTCGGACTCAGGCCGAAACTGCTTCCTGGGCAGACTGTGGAGACTGCTGAGTAGTCACCTGGTGAAAGGGCCCCGCTCACCTTACCGGTAGAATTCACGATACCCGGCGAGGAAGTTGAGTTAAGTATTATCTGAGACCGGTCTCTATATGCTACGCCGGGAAGCTCCAGCAGAACAGAACAGAATTCTAGTCAAGGAGCGGGCACGACACAGGAGGTTCAGAATGCCAAGATGCAGCTTGGACCTTCATCAGTGAAGGAGAAGGATCCGAACGCATTGTTTATGAATAGACTATCAGCCTATTAGATCGGTATAATTCAGACACTAAAAGGTTGTATTAAAGGTTTGATCATTTGACAAGGTCGGTTTATTTTCGGCTTTAGACCAGTACCTGGAAGTCTGGGTGATATACATATAAGAGCTATTGGATAATTGATTTAATTCTTAGTTATTTGTGATATCTAGAGTTGTTTTTGAATATTTGCTTACTGTATATTTTTTATAGATCGCCCGATTTTAAATAAAAAATATTATCATACATTAAAGCCTAGGTTGCGATAGCAAAAAGCACACAATCATTCACTCTTCCTCTTTTGATGACCATACAGTTTGTAAAAATTCAAAAAATTATTTAAGTGGCTATATTTTCTTCTTTGAATCATAAATATTCACACCGTGAGTTCAATATATTATCTTGACATCCTGTTGGAAGAAGCTGGCGCCCCTTTATAACTAGCCAGCCGGTGATACTGAAAACTCTGAAACTATATGTGACGAAGTTCGTGTCAAACTGTACACTGTGAACCATGTGAACATCAAATAGACCCGCTTACGGTTACTTTTGCTTTATCCATCACCCAGAACAGATGTGATATATTCATCTCAAACAAATTTCAGTCCAAAATCCAAGGTAGATCTGCGACTGATCTGCTTAAGTGTTGAGGAAGCTCCTACAAAATTGTTAAGGAGATTGTTCAGGAATTTTTTTTCTTGAGAGTAATCACTTTTTCGTGATTTCAAAAGGCTTCATATGTAGGCACATTCTCCCTATATTATCATCAAACACAGATCACCACGAACTGCTTCGTGACGCTGGCAAAGATACCGCACCGTCCCACAATCCTGCCACATTTTCCCCTCGTATTTTTTACACTTGCAATTACCGCTTCGCGTGAGGCAGACGCTTTGTGTAAGTGAAAATAGTCGTGACGGCGTTTTCAAGGCGCGACAGTCTTCTAAATCATGCATTCACCGCTGACGAATATAAATAGTTAAAGGTGGAAGAGCCGAGATGTAAGTATCAACTGTCGACGACAGCGTCTAGATGGCAGGCCGGGTTTATGGTGCGGATCACACACTTCACAGATATGTTAACTTGATTGACGAGGACGGGCCTTTTCTCCGATGAGATGCGACATAAATGCCTACGTTTGTCGGAGTTTGAGCAAAGGAGACGAACGTGTGTGCTCGCTGTTTTTTTGTCTTGTCTCATGAAAATCAGTTCCCGCAGTGTAGTGTTAAAAATCGAATATGTTGCAATGTTGCAATGGGGCATCTGAAATTTGCATTTGAACAACAATATCATTCAAATAACTGCCAGAATTCTCTACAATACCCCATCTGTTAGTACATTGTCGGTTGTTTAAGGATCAGTCACACGAATGGCAACTTTGATTTTGTGTTTCAAGGCATTCCACCATGCGATCGTTAGCCTATTGAGCGAAATGCAAAACGCATTGGATGCTCACGAGACTTCTTGCGCTAGTTGAACTTGGTAAACCTTCCTATGGAGGTCTCTATGCAAAATTCTTCTCAGAGAAGTTAGAGAAATGTTCAGTTCTTGAGGACTATGACGAGTTGATTTTGATGGATGTTCATCCACATTCTCATATGTTGTTGGGGTCTCCGTTCTGGCTTTTCTGACCTCATCATGGAAATGCTCAGTGGCAGTGGTTGGTGCATGGATCTGGATGACCTTGAGGGACGTTCTCTTATTAAATCTATATAATAAGGCTCTTTACGAAATATTCTTGGTTTCGATGACATATGGCTTTATTCTCGGAAGGATCAAAAGACCTACTCCTGTGTTTGTGTCTGCTTTGTTTATGAGAAAGGTATTGTATAATCTTCACCCTTTCTTCTGGTCTCACTTATTCCAAGTATATTCCATTTTATGCTTTTCAATTCGTCAAGTTTATCATCATTAGCCAAAGATCAAACATTCTCCGATGCATTATCTTCGTTTCATGGTAGCCTGGTCCTACCCAGTGATTCTTAGTACCCTATTTCCCTTATACTTTTCGATAGCTCTCGAAATCGATACTTCCAAGAGCGCTAGGGACTGAAGGTCTTAGTTTTTGTATGAAAAGACGAAAGAAGTCGACATGTTGAAATGGGCATGTGCTGGACATGTGGCAAGAGGTGATGTTGATAGGTGGCAGAAGTCAATACTATCTTGGAGACCGTATCCATTTAGAAGACCTTGAGGACGACTCTGCATGAGATAGGTAGATCACCTCAAATTAACAGCAGGCCTGAATTGGATGCGAACTGCAGGCGACAGAAGAGCATGCAGTTGCGAATTGAAAGAGGCGTATGTTTGAATGTGGACGTGAGACGTTAAAGAAGAACGCCACATTCTGGGCTACAGTAGCGGTGTTTTCATGTGTACTCACTAAACGAGAACGTGAACGGGTTATTTCATCGATCATAGCGATTCATCTTCTGATCTTTGATTTCAAATCTAATGTTGAAATTTATGCCTGGTCTCAGGGTCCTTTCTCTGACTGAATAGACGAAGTGAAGTCGGAACAAATCTACAGAAAAAGACCTTGACGAATGGTTTTCCACACGTTGCCTTCAGCCGCTTTGACTCTCTCTTCGACTTTGTCTTTTGTCATTTACGAGCACTTGTGTCTTTGTGGTTGCCCATTTCATTTCGCTCAGCTTTCGTTCTTGAGTTAATCACAGGTTTGTTGAAGAAACCAAAGAATTATTCTATTCTGTTTATACGTGGTCCCTCTTTTTGAATGTAAATGGGTTGTTATACATGTACAGTTCATTTCGACACGAAAGCGTTATGTTGATTGACACTACATTTGGGCAATTTCTGGCTTGAACTACCCGTCGACCTTGAACGAAACTAATACTTAAATGCTTGAGTAATTTCTTTCTTGAATTACCCCATCGATAGTTTCAGATCACACTTACTAGGTTGAAGCACAATTCTGATTATTCCTATAGTGAGAATCAGTACGTATTGTTACAATACCTGCCAGAAACATGTGTCTCCTGGAGGCTCATCAAAACAACTTTAAGAGAGATCAGCTGAGAAGCGAAGAGAAGTAAAGAGATCTTAGGAATGGTTTTCATGACTGAGGTTAGAATTTCGACCACAGAGTTTTCACCAGCATAGAGTATTGATTGTTTTTGTACGTAAAATGAAACCAGATATTTCAGTGATGATAATTAAGAAATATGCTGCAAGTGGGTGAATTATAGGGTATCAACAAGTTGGGAGGTAGGCTCATTGAAACATATTATGTAAAACCACCCAAGGGAAAGACCAAAACTCCTTAGGAAATAAAAAAAAATGGCAACCCGCTTTCAGCACTTCACAGCGTCGTGCATTTATAAGTTATGTTGATTTGTTACTGCGTAAAACGGGTTGCCAGTGACAAGACGTCGTATATTTTATTAAGAGTCTCACCTGTCGCGGTACGTTTGGCTGTTCCCAAGCAACCAACGGAGCGGATGTCGTATCTGTCTGGAGCGGTGACGGGTAATTATACGCTGACAGTGACATAGTGCGCCGAGAGCTGGCTCCGCTTCTGCATTTTTAACTCGCCTCATCTCCCGTTTCAGTGCGCGGGTAAGCTGATCCGTTTCGACGTTGCAGTAGGCCGATCTGTCACATCCTATCAGGAATGGCTTGCAGGAATCTATTTCGATGATGGATCTATAACGTTGTTAATTTTTTTTGGGAGGCGTGAAAAGCTGGAGAGAATATGGCAGATATCGAGTGTTTTTTTTTAGAGTTATAGAACTTTGAATTGAAATAAAACACATTTAAATTAAGATTGAAGGCATTTTTTTTATTTGAAAGATAATATTATGACATTTATGTTTTAAAATTAATTTCCGGCATATGTCCACCACGACTAGCTCTAAGAAATCGCATTTGACCAGAGCAATTTTGGATCAAATTTTCGAATAATTCAGGCCTTATTTCATTAATAACACGAGTAATGTTGGCATCCAAAGCGTCTATTACTTCTGGTTTATCAGCCCAAAACCAATGACTTGACATAACCCCAAAGAAAATGAGCCAGCGGAGTTACGTCGCATAATCTTGGAGGCCAATTAATTGGACCATTTCTCAAAATAATTTTATCGCCAAATCTTTCTTTCAATAAATCAATTGTTACGGTAGCAGCATGAGGTGTAGCACCATCTTGTTGGAGTCAAAACACTTCTGGGTCGATACCATTCAAATTTCGAAACAAATCATCATTGACTATCGATCTGTAACGAGCACCATTCACTATAACATTAGCTTCAGCATCGTTTTTAAAGAAATATGGACTGATGATGCCTTCAACGTGTAAAGCACACCATACAGTGCATTTTTCAGTATGCAATGGAACCTGCAGAACTTCTTGAGGATTGTTTTCATTCCATATACGGCAATTTTGCTTGATTACATAGGCGTTCTACCATAAATGAGCTTCATCACTAAACACAATTTTACCACAAAAAAAGTGGATCAACTTCAAGCTGTACGTACAATTCTTTGTCTTGTTGTTGATGTTGCATCGAGTATAGAAAATGTCCGAAATCTATCGATAGTTCGAGGAATAAGCTGCTCTAACGGATAATTATGTATACCATAAATTTCACTAAGTGCTCTTTAAGTTTGACGAATTGAACACTGATTTTGAAAATAAATTTCATCAATTTGTAAACGTTGTTGCGGCGTAAGTCTTTCCATGATAATTTGTTAATGCTTACTGAGTAGAAATGTCAAAAAAACATGGCTTCTTCCTTCTGTCAAAGACACCCAATACTTGCAGAAGGCACTTGGAAAAAGAAATTTTCTTAATTATTTCTGTTGTTATTGATTATATTTTTTATCTCAATCGTTGAATGTTATTTGGTGCTATCATGAAATAAATTTTTGGAATTCAGGGAGTGACTAGTCAGGGCGAATTCGAATGAGCTGAATTTAAAACTGCAAGGAAAGGGAAACCTAGACTATGTTTTGGAGGAATAATTAGTTTGTTTCGAAGAAAAATCAACTCTATTTGCAGATGATATTCAGAGTGGTAAATTAGTTAATTTTTAATTTCTAAAGCAATATCCAGTGCCACTGTTGACACGAATTACTTCAGCACAGTTATAAAAAAAGTGAAGATGAATTTGCTGACAGATTTAAGCAATTCAAAACCAAGAAAACCACTCTAACATTCATAGTAAATCCTCTCAACACAAATAGTAACGAAATCCACATTGAGCCATTTGGAATTAATACTGAATCTCCTGAAATGCAATTGATCGATTTCAAAAGTAACGCCACCTCAAAAAAATGAACTGAAATTAGGGTACGAAGCATTTTAATCAGCTTTTTCTCGTTCAATTATGATACAAGAGTATATTTATTCGTAGGATCAAAACCGGCAACACTGCAGATACCCCCACCAATTAACTCATGCGCCATGATGCATCAGTGTTGTTAGTTCTAGCTAACAAGCCTCGTGATGCGGTTGTATATTTTCACATTATTTATGGTTTTCTAAGACGTTCCAGTTTGTTTTGGTACTTTTTATCTATGTATTATATTGTTGTGCTTTATTTTCACGTGATTTTAGTAGTTAAGTCTTTGTTCTGTGTTTGTTACACCACTTGATTGAAAAAAAAAATAAAATTATAATGGGAAAGTCAAACGACATCACACCCAGAAAAACAGCTGCGATAAAATCTTTGGTATCAAGTACAGATTACCGTAACAGAAAAATAGCATCCTTTACTAAAGTTTCGAGAGCAACAGTAGACCGAATAAAGAAAAAATGGATGAAAACTCTGATATGACCCCACGGTCAAAGGAAAATGTAGTCTACAAAAAATTACAACACCAACAGATGAGCGATAAATGGCAAACAGAAAACAGCCTCGCGGGATACTCACAAGAATCATGCAAGAGTCAGGGGTGAACATGTCACCAATGACAGCTCGAAGACGAATAAAGGGTTTGGGGTTCTCAGTATGCCGACCTGCAAAAAAACCTCTTCTCACCCCAGCAATGATGAGAAAATGACTCCTATGGGCCAAATATCACAAGGACTGGACAGTTGATGATTGGAAACAGGTGATTCAGAAATATAATGACGAATAAACGATAAACTAATAGAATTCCTAAATATTCAGGTGCTTTTCGGATTAATCAAACCCAAAAAATTCTCATGGACAGGCCTGAATTTGTGAGGAGAAGACAAGGGGAAAATTTTAAGGATGATTGCATCGTTAGAACGTTCAAGCCTCCTCTAAACTTCATGGTGTGGTCCATAATCAGCAAGCAGGGAACAGGTCGCCTGTACATCGTTGAAGGATCATTAAGGCGGCACCAGTAAATGAAAGAAAAATGCTTCCACGGCTCAGGAGTTCTCAAATGGGCGCTACATATTCATTATTGACTCGGCGCCATGCCACAAGGCAAAAAAAGTTACTAAATTTATTTCTGAGCCGAGTAAAGGTTCTAGACTGGCCTGGCAATTGTCTAGATCTCAATCCAATCGAGAAACTTTGGAAGTTGATGAAGAAAGAAATTGCAAACGAAATAATCACTAGTAAGTATCAACTGATAGAGCGCTAAATGGAAGTGTTGCACAGGAGCAAAAAAATTAGAGAAAATTGTCAAAAATGTATAAAAAGTATGCCCGCAGGGTGCTTGTCATAGACGGAAAAGCTGGTAGTATTAGGTCTGAGGCAAAATTTTGGATGTTAACAGGTTAATTCTTAATTATTATTGAACTATTCATTTTTTTTCTCTGATTTTCAATGAAAAACTGACAAAAATATAAAAAACTGGTATAATTTTTCACTGGGGCACTAATAATTAATTACCCCCCACATTAATTAAAAGTAAAGTAAGAAGCCAACTAACAAATGAAATTTAGAATCGTGGTTGAAACTTAAATCAACAAGTTATGAGCCGAATTTATCCAAACTTTCTAAAACCACGCGAAGCCAACGCTCCCATTGAATTTGTTCGCTCAAATGTATGTTATTGTTTTTTTTTTCATTTTTAAGTACAAGTTGCATTGTTTAGTGAACTTTGCATTTTCTACTTGAAAAGCAAAGCTACTTGAAAAGCAAAGTCATCGCACCCATTAAATTTGTTTGCTCAATTGTTTGTTACTGAAGTGCAAGTTGGTTTTGGAAGAGAATGTTTAATTCATTTAATTTTTACTCAAATAATAAGTCCAATAATATATGTATTATCTAATCTGTTGTGAAAAAATACAGAACTTGAATGAAGCTAATAATCTTACTTTTTTGTTACTCATAAATATTCTTTCATTAACAGTGCCCCATTTGTTTTGCAAATCAAACACATTATTCATTTGGAAATTATTGGAATTTTTATTTCATTATAAAGTGCAAATGGATACCATTAGTTATAAAACAAAACATCCTGCCATGGAAACGATGGCAGGAATGAAATCGTTGAACCTAATTTTCCATGACTCACACAAATCCTGATATGACTTGTCATATGTTCGCAATTACTCGTTCAATATTGATCTGTGAATCGTCTAAATTTGCTGGATGAATGCTGTAAACCAATGACTTAATGTAAAATTAAAGAAAGAAGTCCAACGGAGTTAAATCGCAGGAACGACGCGGTTAATTTATCATTTTTTGAATACACGACGCTTTAAATGATCTGTTGGTTTAAGTTCTTGGGTGAAAACAATTTTGTATTAATGTAAGCCAAGGTCTTTTCGTAAAATTCACCACAAAGATTTCTGTGAGATGCCTACTTCTTGTGAACGTCCAGAAATCGATGAATTTTGGTCTTCACGAACACTTTCACCTACAGCAACAATATTTTCTTCACTTATTGCATTTCTTTGTCTCACTGGCACTGTAACATCACGAAGTGTAAAATTTGCTTCAAACTTCTTCTCTAAACGTTCATTTATTCTTTTATCGGGACGATTATAATCACCAAAAATTGGAGTTGAAGCACGTAAACTTAGATTAATAGATCGCGATGTTTCATAATAAATTTGGATTATTTGTAACCGTTGTTGGAGTATGTACCTTTCCATGATTGAAAGGTAGACATTGAAAAATTCAACTGTCAATGTCACAAATTAATAATGGCTGCCATGCGTAAGTATGACAATTTAAAAATGAGGCGTTCCTATTGAAAGACCCTTTATATGAATAAATAGATATTTTTTCCTATGAATAATAAATTAGCGTTTTTTATCAAATGAAACTTTATTTATTCAAGTACTTTTTATTGTTGGTAAGAAGAAATTCTGTGCCTTTTTAAAAATTTTGAAATTTTGTAAATTGTAATTTTTGTCGCTTCCGTCTCAAAAGGTTAGGATTGAAGATTCACCACTTTGAAAATAAGTTTTTGATTTTCTCCAGTTTTTTTCGAACGTATACCATTAATTTCAAATATTAAACTATCTGCCAAAACATAGGACAGACTAAAAATAACCACCCTATCAAGATGAAAATTCTAGGTGGTCCGCTTTTCACCATCACTTACGCTTTCGCAAATCAAGAAGATACACAAATATTCCACAATTAATTCAAACAGTTCACATAAAGTTGTCCACAGACATTCAATAAATTATCGCGGCTTATCATGTAGATCCTAGAGTGCTATTTTCAGCCTATCAAAATACGAGGCACACTACTTGTTATGGTCCTAATTATTGCCATAAAGAATGGCCGCCTAGAAGATCCATATCGTGCAAATAATAATCGAGGGCCTTGTTAAGAGGGTTAAGTTATTGCACCGCATGGCTTCATTCCGCATTGTATTGGTCTCTTATCGAGACTGCGGAGAAAATTTACGACCCAGCACTCCTGATACGGGTTGTATGATAAATGGCTTTTCAGATAACTTTATTTATTCATCGGGTTCTTGTGAAAGCCCGCTCGCACCGAGCGACCAACGCACACAAGTGTTGCCTCCCTGTAAAAAGCCCCTGATTAGGGTTACCCTGCCGGCGGGTATCCTAGAGCAAACCAGTCGCTTCATAATGGGCACGTTTATCATTTTCAAGGCTCCAATTATTATTCACACATACAAACATGTTAAATGTAGGTCCCCCCAGTTTCTTAACGATCTCAGATAAAATGTTGACAGGATATTATATGCCGTGCCATTTATATTCACCGTGTAATAATTCTTTTTCGTGTGAGTTATTGCATCGGTAATTCGTTTGGGGTAGGGTCTCGACTAATATTGTTTCATCTGAGAGGTCATTAATTTTGAATATTATTATGAGAATATTCATAATTCATTCCGTACTGCCTACTGAAAGAAACTCTATTACTATCGGTTGGAAAGCCTGTAATGAATGGCGTGAAGGCTGTATAAATTATCAATATATTTTCGTCTGACGATCAGCGTTTAAATCAATTCTTATCCTTTGGATGGTAGTTGCTTTCGGTTCATCGAAATTCGTAATGGGCTGATGAAATTCATTGAAAATTTCTTGCGTTTATCAAAATTCACCATAATATTCATTAAAGGCTACATTTGTACTATAATTTCTGCCTCTACGTACGGATAATAATGACTTTTTGCACTGCAAATTTCAAGCTTACATTGAATCGGCGTTTTTTCAGAATGATAGAACTTTCGATAGGGATAACTGTGATTTGACATAAGGTAGAAGCCATGTTGTTTTAATATTTCTGTTCAGTTGTAAAATTGACAAATTATCATGGAAAGACTCACGCCGTAACAACGTTTACAAATTGTTGAAATTTATTTTCAAAATCGGTGTTCTATTCGCCAAACTTACAGAACACTTCGTGAAATTTATGGTTGACATGATAGTTCATCAGAGCAGCTTATCCGTCGAACCATCGATAGATTTCGGACAACATTTTCTCTACTCGATACAGACAAAGAACTGTACGTACAGAAGAAAATATGGCTGCTGTAAGTCATATCATCATTAATGATGATCCATATTTGTCTATTCGTCGACAAGTTGGACCCTGTGCATCCACCACATGGAAAATTTTGCATCAAGATCTTAGTCTACACCCATACAAGATCCAACTGGTTCAAGAAATAAAGCGTCGTTGCTGATTGGACCCTAGAACAGCTTGAAGTTGATCCACTTTTGTATCGTGAAATTGTGTTTAGTGCTGAAGCTCATTTCTGGTTGAACGGCTACGTAAACAAGCAAAATTGCCGTATATGGAGTGAAAACAATCCTCAAGAAGTCCTGCAGGTTCCATTGCATCCTAAAAAACGCACTGTATGGTGTGCTTTAGACGCTGGAGGCATCGTTGGTCCATATTTCTTGAAAAACGAGGCTGGAGCTAATCTTACAGTGAATGGTGCTCGTTACAGATCGATGATCAATGATTATTTGTTACAAAATTTGAATAGTATCATCCCAGAAGTGTTTTGGTTCCAACAAGATGGTGCTACACCTCATGCTGCTACCGTAACAATTGATTTATAGAAAGAAATATTTGGCGTTGACATTATTTCGAGAAATGGTTCAATTAATTGACCTCCAAGATTATGCGACATAACTTCACTGGATTATTTTTTTGTGGTAAAGTCAAGTCATCGGTTTATAACCAGAAACAATGGACGCTTTGGAAGCCAACATAACTCGTGTTATTGATGAAATAAGGTCTGAATTACTCGAAAAAGTGGTCCAATATTCGTCTGGTCGAATGCGGTTCCTCAGAACTAGTCATGGTGGACAAATGCGGGAAATTATTTTCAAAACATAAATGTCATAAAATTATCTTTCGAATAAAAAAAGAATTTTGGCTCTAATCTCAACATAAATGTGTTTTATTTCAATTTAAAGTTTTATCACTCTAAAAAAAAAACACCCGATACTTGATAAGTTCGGATTACATCCCTTCTCTGTTCGTCATTTCAAACGGTCGAATTTTCAAGTTCAAAGAATTGATTGCTTGCAATTTCAACCAGCTGCAACGTTCTTATCGCAACATATTGAAGCAGCCCATCGAAGAGGTTGGACTTTGGCACGTCAACGCTCTATCTTAACGTGTAAATCTTAATAATTATCGGGAGAAACGTGTGCTACATAGTATGAAGGATGTGATTGTTATCTGAACCTTTGTAATTAAGCAATTTATCATCGCAAGAGCCTTCGAGCACGGTGAGTCGTGTAAAAACATCGAATACATTCTTGACGGTGCAATTATTCATAGGGATTTAATGAATTATCTGATCGAATATGCAGATGATTGCAATTGAGTTCTTTATTGTGGTCTTTCTTTAGAAAGGAGGAATTATTTTTTTTCTGGAGCTCTTTATAACTAACAAATATAGGCTCATCCCAGTTAACAGTGAGCCTCTATATTAACAGTGATTCTTTGTTCAAAAAAACACAACGAAAAGGTTTGTTAATCTAAATCTAGACTAAAGTTCTAAAAATTTTTGATCCTTAAAAAGTGTATTTGAAATAGCTAATTATGTACGAGTAGTCCGTATCTTAATTTAATACAAGTTTGCAAATTGCCTTGAATGCAGATAGCTGGATATTTGCGCTAATTTATTAAAAGTGTATTGTATGTTTTATTTAACATGGCTGATCTCAATTTATGTTGATGATTTATTGGAATATGATCAATTTCAATAGCTAACAATATTTTGCGTATTTAAAATATATTATTAGATACTCCAAAAATATATTCAACGAACACTAGGAATTATGGACGATTTTTTTCAGTATTTCTTTTTGGTTGACAATTAATGAATTCGGAATCCAAAAAGAATTCCAAATTAAAATTTTGTAGCAACGTGTTGACTCTAAAATTCCAACAACTGGAAACGATAAATTTGATGAAATTTATGAGCTACATAGCTCATAAGACCTCAAGGACATTCCTGGTTAATTTATTTCAGGTCAATTTACATATAACTGTGCTATATGTGACCAACTTTTGATATTATATACATGAGTTATGACCAGCAGTTCAGTCGCCAAAACAACTTGTTAAAATTTGAATTTCTGTCGTATAAAAAAACGATTGCAATCTGTTTGCAGTCTAGGAAACCTACGACATGTTCTATTTGAGCTAACAGATGCGCAAATTAATTTAATTAATTGCTTTGGCATGGTGAATGGTATTCAGTTTTGTTTTTCAGCGAATTCGCTAATACAAGATAAGAAATTGCTGGAATTAATTTAACAAATTGCTCTATTCTGAAGTCTTCACAAAGAATATTTATTTGATCCAACATTACTCTTACAGTGATCCAGAATTTGATCTAGATTGAACTACGTGAGAATAATATGAAAAGTGATTAAATTTAGTTCGCATTTCTGTAACTGCGTATTCCGTAGATTTAGTGAGAAATACGATTCCCCTCCGAGCCTCAACTACATTGCGCAAATTGACGAAAAGCAAAGACGCGATAAATTTTCATTAGCGGCAATTATGGCAACATCAGGGGAGAGGTTTATAGCAACATATCTTCAGGTCCCTTTTCGCATTTATGAGCAACACAACACGTAAGGATGCCATGTATTACACACAGTTCAAATAAATTTCATTCTCGAAATTATAGGACCGCATTCTGAGTTGAGGTGAACAGATTTATGCGCTTGGTTTGGGTTGGTACTTTCGAAGAACTGGCAAAAAGTTTGGATGGTCTCGTGAAGATTTAAGGTGGATTATGTTACCAGAGGCACAGCTGGAAATTGAGATGGGACAACACTTGCAATGATTAAGTAGTGATAGATGTTCGTGTGGATGAGAACAACTATAACTAAGTTGAATATCAAAAAAATCTTTAGTTCATATTTCATTCAATGTTACGTATCAAGTTCCATACATTCGTAAGGTAATCAGGGGATTTCATCGCCCGCAACTGAGACATACTGGTAAAAAGTTTCAATCTAGTCTCAGAATACAACTTATGTCAGCGTGATATGTCAGTAACTTTCGAATGAAAGGTATTTTTTCGAACAAGAGGTTTGACTTCTCAACATAACCTTCTTCTAAAGGGTTTTTCAATAACAGGTTTCATTTTGATATAAAAAAACCAGTATACAAACATTGTCCACATAAATATCTTCCAATTCCGGCATAGCTCGGTAATGCGATCCATTCACCGTAACAGTTTCACCATCCTCATTTTCGAATAAGTAAGGTTATGGATAGAGAAGCTTTTCAACAATCATTCTGGAATTTTTAGAGCCCCAAATGTTACACTTCTGCTTATTAACGTAGCCACCGAATTGAAAATGGTCTTCATTACTGAAGATGATTTTTCGATAAAAATCCTGATCATTTTGATGCTTTTCAAGGTCCTAATCAGCGAAGATACGACGTTGCTGTTGATTGACTGGCTTGAGTTTTTGGTTTAGCTGAACTTCAAAAGCCTTAGGCTAAGTCTTTATGCAAAATAGGCGTCCTATCGTTTGCGGAATGCCTAATTCCAAACATCGACGAGTAATTGACAAACCTGGGTTCTCGGTAAAACTAAGGGCTACAGTAGCATTATTCTAAGTTGTTCTTGAGCGATGCTCACGGTTTTGATACTTCACATCACTAACTTGTCTTAAAAGCTCAAATTTTTTTACCAGTTTCACTATTGCCGGCCGAGGAGGTGCTTCACGACTATCCAATACTGATTTAGTTTTGCAAGCTCTGACTGCCAAATTTTCATCATTTTTGTAGTGAATTTTACAATTTTGGACATAGTTGGAGCGCGTATCGTGCTATTTTTAGTAAAGCCTCAATTTTTACTCGTCAAATGTCAAAAGTTGACTGCTTCAAAAGTGACATCTGTCCAGATAGCAGGCCATTCAAAGTGAAACCTCTTATTGGAAATTTCTTCAGCTTGTTCTAACTCGATACATTTAATCCAGCGTTTTCTTGGTTTTTTTATTCCTTCGAAATAATATAATAAGTTTTCCCAATATTTTCAAAACAATCATTTGGTTCAGTGCTGACCCCATAAATTGAGTTGAATTTCTTACCGCCAAGTTATTACTTTAGGCTTAGGAATAGTTGCAAAAAGGCAAATCGGGAAATTATGCTGAGAGATGTGCAAGTTCTTAGCCCGAGTTATGGATTTTGCCATGGTAGCTACACAAACGTTCACCTGTGCATTGTTCTGGTGAAAACAAGATACAGGCTTCAACACCGTTTAGAAAATGTGAAATTATTTCATCAAAATCGGTGTTCATTTGTGCAAAATTCGAGAAGAATTCATGAACGACATCATTCGGCTAATCGTCGTATCGTAGACAAATTTGAAAGTGAGTTTCTTTTACACGATACAAGAGTACCAGTAAGACAAAACAAAGCGGACACACAAGGGAATATTGACTTGGTTGCAGCAACTGTAAGAGAAAATCCAAATTTATCGGTTCCACGTCATTGTCAACAACTAAATCTTTCCCAAACAACAACTTGGAGAATTTTGAAGTAAAATTTGGGTTTACATCCTTAAAAAATTTCACTGGTTCAAGAACTGAAGCCATTTGACCACCGTAAACGCTTATTTTCTGATTTTGGTCTTGAACAACTTGAAAATGATAAATAATTTTATCGAAAAATTTCATTTAGTCATGAAACTCTTTTTCGTTCCAAACGAAACACCATTACATACAGATAAAGTCACTGTGAGGTGTGCAATTCATGGTGGCGGAGTTATTTATTGGTTCATATTTCTTTGAAGTAAATGGTCAAAAGGTAACAGTTAATGTGGAACGATACAGAACAATGTTGAATGAACATTTTTTCTGCTGTTGTTGATAATAATCCGGAGGATATGTGATTTCAACAAGATGGCGCTACCTGACACGCAGCCACCTCAACAATCGATTTATTAAAAACAAAATGAGGCCCAGAACCATTCCTGGGAATACCACATGACGTGTGTTTCCTAAGAATTTGCCTGTGTTGGCTATTCTCAGAACTATCAAGTGTTCCACGAAGCCAGATTTTGTGTCTTTCTTTTATACTCTGTGACTGTGTTCATTTACAATCACATTTACAAAGTTGCTAAGGGAACGATAACAGACAGAATGAACTCAAGACTAGAGTCTTTTTGGCTGAGTCATCCTGGCCTGAAACATTCGAAGGCGTTCCTTGGAACAGCTTCGAACCAAAAAAAGGCGGACCTAGCGCTAGGTCTGTATAGAGCCAAACTCAGAACACTGGTCGAAATTATGACAGGTCACTGCAGGCTGGGAGCGCATTTGCACAAAACGTCTAGCTGAAGACGATGAATGCAGGTTATGTCTTGAGGACACTGAAAGAGCCATTCACATCGTCTCAGAATGCCCATTCGAGGTCTTTGATCAGGGTTTCATAGCCCACTGTCCGCTCACTATAAATAATTATATCTCAGAAATGGTCCACTTAATTATCCTCCCAGGTTGTGTGACTCACACCATGTGATTTCTTTCTTTGGAGATATGTTAAGTCACATGTTTTTGCTAATAATCCGAGAAGAACAACTGGGTTAACAGAAGGCAGTACGTACCTACGGAGAAGTCTTGGTGTTTATTTGAATGATGCTTTACATAATGGTATCTTCTGAAAAAGCATAATGTTTTTTATTTTCGCCCAACATTAAAACGTTGTAACTTAACTGAGGGATCTTACTTTCTGAAAATTATAAAACTGAGGAATTGAGCACGCGATGGAAAGAGTCTTGTAAAGGGTTTTTGAATCAGAGGTTTCATTTTGATATTGAAAAGCGAGTATATTTGGGAGGAGGAAGGTATGCCATCAACAATGGAGAATGATATCAGCCAAATAGACGCTACAGCTACGGTTTCAGCATCATATCCTTTTCATGAAATGTTCCATTACCAATTCACACATTTGCGGCACTATGCGCTTAATAACTTCACGATATCCATCTCTAAAAAAGATCTTGAAACGATTGTGAAGAATTGGCATTGACCTTATCTTTCACGTGGATCCATAGAAAAGTCTAAAGGTGTTAAATTACAAAATCGATGGCTAATTCTGATCACCTCTTCGATAAATAACACGGCCAGGAACTTTTTCCTCCAAAATTACGATTGTTTCGTTTCTTGTGTGTCTTGTTGAAAGTGAACGTCATTTACATCAATATATACCAATTCTGGCCAAACAAATCACTTATCATAGCTCGGTGGTGCGATACATTTTCTGTAGCAGACGCACCACAACTATTTTCGAATAAGTAAGGTCCAATCACACCGCCAACCCATGAACCGCGCCAAACAGTGACATGTTGTGGAGGGAGAGGCTTCAACAATCATACTTGGACTTCACAAGCCCAAGATACGACAATTCTGCTCATTAACGTAGCCGCCGAGGTGAAATGAGCCTCATCACTGAAGATGATTTTTCTATGAGAAGCCGGATCATTTTGATGCATTTGAAGGACCCAATCAGCGAAGATACGACAATAGACATTCTATAGGTTGATCAGTTGATATTTATGTGAGAAGTTACCTGATGTCAGACAGAATTTAATGCTTTGGAAACGTCCTGCAGATGTTAGATTGCTTTGAGGCTCCCTTCACCTTCGCCATATGAGCTGAGTTTCAGCTGAAAATCACATTTCAACACAAAAGTGTCTGAAAATGAATGACTCATATCTACCATATTTGCCATATTTTCTGGGATTCCTTTCAGATTATTTCACTGCGTGAACTTTTACCATGATAATCTCCAGTGTTTATTTAGAGTGATAGAATTTTCGATAGGGATCACTATGATTTGACAGAAAGTAGAAGCCATGTTGTTTCGACATTTTTGTTCAGTAAGCATTGACAAAGTATCATGGAAAGACACACGCCGCAACAAAGTTTATAAATTGTTGAAATTTATTTTTAGATTCACTTTCTCTACTCGATGCAACAACAACAAGACAAAGAACTGTACGTACAGAAGAAAATATCGCTGCTGTAAGTCATAGTGTTAATGATGATCCAGATGTGTCTGTTCGTCGAAGTTCACAACAAATTGGACTTTGTGCATCCACCACATGGAAAATTTTGCGTAAGGATCTTGGTCTACACCCATACAACCAACTGAACCAACTGGTTAAAGAACTAAAGCCACATGACCATAATAAGCGTCGTTTGTTTGCTGATTGGGCCCTAGAACAGCTTGAAATTGATCCACTTTTTTATCGTAAAATTGTGTTTAGTGATGAAGCTTCTTTCTGGTTGAACGGCTATGTAAACAAGCTAAATTGCCGTATATGGAGTGAAAACAATCCTCAAGAAGTTCTGCAGGTTCCATTGCAACCTGAAAAATGCACTCTATGGTGTGTTTTACACGCCGGAGGCATCATGGGTTCATATTTCTTTAAAAACTGTGCTGTAGTTATTGTTACAGTGAAAAGTGTTCGTTACAGATCGATGATCAATGATTATTTGTTTCTAAATTTGAACGGTATCGACCCAGAAGTGTTTTGGTTCCAGCAAGATGGTGCTACATCTCATGCTGCTACCGTACCAATTGATTTATTGAAAGAAAGATTTGGCGAAAACATTATTTCGAGAAATGGTCCAAATAATTGGCCTTCAAGTTCATGCGACGTAACTCCACTAGATTATTTTCTTTGGGGTTATGTCAAGTCATTGATTTATGGTGATAAACCAGAAACAATAGACGATTTGGAAGCTAACATAACTCGTGTTATTGATGAAGTAAGGCATGAATTACTCGAAAAAGTGGTCCAAATTTGGTCTGGTCGAATGCGGTTCCTCAGAGCTAGTTGTGGTGGACATATACCGGAAATTATTTTCAAAACATAAATGTCATAAAATCATCTTTCAAATAAAAAAAAATTGCTTCAATATTAATTTAAATTTGTTTTATTTCAATTTAAAATTCTTTCACTCCGTAAAAAGTACCTGATACGTTATTTGGATTGAATATGAAAAGGAAGATTTAATTTCAAATTCACCATTTGGTAAATTTCAAGAACAACCTCGATCAAATGTAAATTCCATTAACTCAACTGATATAAACTGATCATTAAAATTAATTGATATTCTGAATTTTAAGTATATGAAGAAATTCCTCATGATTGAGAACGTATCAAAAACATTCAATAATAATGACAGCTCAAAATTATGAGATGAAAATAGGACCGTTTCAGATATTTTGATCATTAGTATTAATTTATGGACTTCGGCAAACTATGGAGGATCATCGTTAATGATCCTAATCAATTTTATCAATATCTTTATTTTATGCGACCGACTATTCTGTATATTGCCGCCGACTTTCATTAGTCAGCGGCGTAGTTCTGTTTTCAATATGATGGGTTTTCCAATAAAAAGTTTCATTTTGAATATGGGCACTTTTGAATCTGACATATTTTGACATTTGACAAGTAAAAACTACGTCATTACTAAAACTGGAACGATACACGCTGCAACAACGCATTGGAATTGTTAAAATTCATTACGAAAATGGTGAAAATTTTGCCGTCACAGTTCGCAAAACTAAAGCAATCTTGGGTGGTCATGAAGCACCTTTTTGGTTCTCGACCGAAAATAGTGAAACAGGTGGAAAAATTTGAGCTATTAGGACCACTTAGTGATGCGAAAAATCGAAACCGTCTGCGTCGCTCAAGAACAACTGAGCAGATGTTTTTGCAAGAAAAGTTTCCTAGCAGTGTTATTTCTCGAAGATTGGTTACCAAGATCTTGTGATTTAACACATTAAGGCCTTTTTCTTTGAAGACACGTGAAAGATAAGGTCTATGCCAATGCTCCACAATCGATTCAAGACCTTAAAGATGGAATTCGAGATTATACAGCCGCAAATGTGCGAACCTGAAGACGTCAAGATGCATATTAGCGGCAAGTGTTTTGATCTAAATCATATACGATGAATTTCCGTCAAGTAGAGACCGAAATGATCAAGAATTTTTCCAAATATTTTCTCTGTTGGTCGATTGTATGAGCTCTTCTGTGTGAAAGTTTATATTTGTAAATGGCTTCAATGATTTCAACACGTTGTTTAGTGCTATATTTTTGTATGATCAATATAGTTTTCCTTGATTCCGCTTTATAGCAAGAAGAACGTCCCGAGTAAATTATATCGACTTTTGGTGATATTTATTAGAGAAGAAGATCGTGTGATTTGTCGTGATTTGATTTTTTTTAAAGTTATACAACAGATCTTGTTAATGCATGAAATTCTCATACTCTTGACGCACAAAACATAAATATTGAACAAGTTATGACAAAGTTCTCGCTTGATGTGTTTGAAAAAGTCATCGAATTTCACCTAATCGTTATCAATAATGCAAGAACTCCCGTTGAGCCATTATCCATTTATAATAGAAAGATTCAAGCAACATGTTAATTTAATCTGCTCGTCAAAGTAAAGGATATTAATATGTTCCGAAGATTTTTCATTGCATCGGTATTTATTTGACGGAAATTCATCTTCAATATAAGAAAAACAAATGTTAACTTCCGCTATTTTATTGATTTACAAAACAATTGTTTCGTCATACCATGACTTCATCAGGTGAGTATTAAAACTGAATTATACCATGCAAAACATGACCATAAATACACAGCTCTGATACAAGTTCAAAACTTCCATTTTCACAAAAATTATCAGCTTATAATAGTATGCTTTATAGATTGGTTAACATAACCACCACAAAAAACAATTTTGACAAAGAATATAAAACCATTAAACAAATAGCTTTCAATAATGATTTTAATCCGTTAATTTTATAGATAATTTACTTGATGAAATGATAAAATTTCAAAATTCAAACGAAACATTTATTAACTTACATAGGCCAAAAATCTGAAAAGATTGCTAGATATTTAAAGACAAAAAAAATTATAACATCTCTTTCAAAACCATCAATTCTTTAGGCAGCTTAATAAAAAATAATAAAGACGTCATTCCTAAAAACAAAAAATCAGAAGTTTACAAGTTAACATGTAGTGATTGCCCAAGTGTATATGTGGGACAGACAGCCTGTTCATTCCAAACAAGGATACAAGAACATGAAAAATGTTGTATTAATAATAAACCAAATTCAACTTATGCCAACCATTTGGTAGAGACTGCTCATAATTTTAATATGAACTATGAAATATCACATATCGAAAACAAAAGTCACAAACTAAATCTCTTAGAAACTTACGAGATCAATAAATATAATAAAAGACAAATTTTACTGAATGATCAAATAGATTTAAACAGATCCCTCCTACTTAACATTTTTCATTGATTGTAAACCATCTCTTTCCACCTCTCTAATTTTTGTACCAGAGCTAAGTATTTAAGGTCATGTTTTGCATTGTATACCTCAGTTTTAATACTCACATGATGAAGTCATGGTATAACGAAATAATTGTCGTGTAAATCCATAAAATAGCGGAAGTTAACATTGGTTTTTCTTACATCTTCCGAAGACGCATATTTTGGCCCGCTAGATCTCGCGATCTACCGAGAAAAGTTTAGACACTAACGTCAGTGAATAACATCGAAGAGTTGCAACATCGGATTGATCTATCCTGTCAAACGATCCGAACACAACCAGGTCTTTTCAAAAGAGTACGTAATTCCTTCATGCGACGATGTACTTCCTGCATTGAAATGGACGTTGGTCATATGGAACATCTCTTGAAAACACTAGAAGTCAAAAGTAAATCGAATATCTTCTCCAATTTATCGTATTTGGTTGCGCTCGTAGTTAATATTTTGAAAACCGAAAATCACTTATAAGGGCTCATTTGCTCATGTTTATATGAAACTTTGTACACATTTTGAGGTCTTGAATTAGCTCCCAAAATATTCAAGCGTTGTTGAAGAGAAAACATATTGAATCAATATCCTTAACTTTTGAGGAGCAGTTTATTCAAGAATGCTGTAGCATTCTCAGGAACAGGCTGAGTCTTAAGTATCAACATTCATTGTGTTGGAACCAGAAAATTCCTCTGACTGCCTCCTAGCAGATTTTTATTCACGGTAGCCATAATATAAACCATTGAGTGAGAAAAAAATGAACTGAATGTTTATACCCTTTTCGACATCTGAGTCAACAGCTCTGCAGTTTCCTCACAATACGTTCAGTTTCTATAACTTAAAACCACTTAGTGCGAATAAGTGAGCGATATAAAAACTCTACTACATCATTGTTAAACGACCATAAACCTTCATACCTTTAATCACCCAAGTTCTGCGAAATACCCCAAATAAAAGCTGCACTCAGTTACGCTACTGCATTTTATGCACCAGACACCATGTTGTTTAATCGTTGAAGGAAATCAGTCGACTCCGAAAGTTAATAACACGAGCAATTAAAAATAATAAATGGTTCCATTAAAGTCCGAACGGTTCGAAATTTATGTTTCCTTGTGCCCCAACCATGAGGAGTGTGTTGTATGAAGTTATAAAACAGTTGGCTCAGTTTTCAGTCGATTGCATTAAAAACCCATTCATCATACTCGAAAGGCGAAACAGGATACTAAATACAATGAAAATGGAGGAGGAGGTGAAGAAGGGGCCATCAATTCATATCAGCCGAAGCGAGTTGGTTGGAATTATAACACTGACTCATGCCATATTTCTTGGCATTGGATGTGCTCTCCATTTGGGTTCTGGAACGGTTTATTCTGAACAGAAGGGATGTAAGAATTCAATATTTCATCGTGGAATTTCGATCCGTGTATTGTTTCATTACGTCTATACAGGGTGACAAGAAGAACCTCGGACAAACTTTCTTTTATTTAACTTTATCAAACAAAAGAAATGGCCAATTTTTTCAATGTCAGCCAGAGTCTAATATCACGTTTGCTAGCACGATACTTTGCCATTGGAACTGTTCGTCAAAGACCCAGAAGTTTTAGAGAAAGTGTTGAAAAGCCAGTCAAGAAGAGTTCCACTCAGTCGTGGACACAAGCGTCAAAGATTAGAGTAGTCAATGGAGCAGGTACCTATTGCCGAAAATTTTTTCTGGAACGAAGTTCCTTATCGCGCGTTGCGAAAGGGGGTTAGACGGAAAAAATTAAGTCCAAAAGTTGTAACGACACTTTTTGCTATAGTTCTCTCTCTTGTGATCAAATTGTTTACGAGTATGACAAAATACATCCACAACAACTTGTTTATGTTGCTTTCTCTCGTGCAACAAGCATCGAAGATTTATTTATCGTTACATTTGATGATGATGAAACTAAATTTCGATTTCATCATAATCGAATAGAAGCTTCATCAACAATATCTCTAGTACAAGAGTTTCAGAGATTGTCATTAAATAAGCTTGAAACGAAGGCAAAATCAGTCATTGATTTCATTACTAGAGATAAAGGCATTTCAATGTGTACGTTCAACGTCCAAAGCCTTCGTAAACATTCAGTTGATTTAATCGACTCTGTTACAGAAAAATCGAACATTTCGTTATTATTAGAGACATGGTTGGAGAATCAAGAAGAATGTGATATACCGAATTTCAATTGTATAACTCAGTTTAAACGTGATTTTGTTCGTTTATGTGGAGTTGCGATTTACACAACACAAATGATACGACCAATCTTGTAACACCAAATATGTCTCTCTCTCTCTCTCTCTCTCTCTCTCTCTCTCTCTCTCTAATTCAAGACGAATATGCCTGTGCAATAATAGAGGCAAAAATAATTTAAAAAGGATGATTATTCGAACTATAGAAGAGAATACCGAATTTGATATTGTAGATATTACAAAGAAATTAAGTATTGATGTACTTCATGTTGTGGAAATGCCTGCACAAGAAGCAGCGTGGTATTTATTACGCGAACCAATGGCTAAATAATCTGTAGCAACAGTTAACATACCAACGATATACCCAACAGAACGTCAGAGAATAAGAAAAACTTTAGAGGAGCTAAGTGATTTAGATGACTGTACAAATATATGGAAGGAAAATTGGTTCGATAAGTACGAAAAAAGGCCTGAAATTCTTGAAAATGTAACATTAGTTCAATTTATTGCTAATTATAGTATGAGAAAACACGGAGAGTACTACAAAAGAAAAATGTCTAGAGTTATTAGATATGGCTAACAATTTCAACGATTATAGACGAGAAATGTTGTTAATACACATTCCTTTTAGAAGTGAAGATAATGAAGTTCTTGTTGAAAATAAATTCATTCAAATTTATGAAGATGATAAAAACTTGATTTTAGAACGCAGAAAACAGTTTGAATGTAATTTAGACCTAGGAAAAGCACTTGAAATTTGTAGACACATATGATGACAATGAAGACGAACAGTTGCGAAACGAAGCTAATGTCATATTCGAGGAAGAACCATATGCTAGATTACTACAGGATGTTGATTCTGTCACGAAATGCCACACTCAGTAAACTTGGTGCTATTGTAAAAAAAAGAAAAAAATATAATGGATACTCAACAATTCTACGTCTTAATGAGGCCGGCTAATAGTGAACAAAAAGAACTTTTAATGCATATTATATCTCATCTTCAAACTCAAAATCAACAACAATTTCAAGTTTTTTTTTTTACTGGTCCAGCAGGCAGTGGCAAGACTTTTGTTATTAAACTTATAATGGAAATCTACACAATAGATATACTGACAATGATGGTAACTGTAATTCGTATATAGCTTGCGCATCTACTGGTAAAGCTGCTGTGGCAATTGATGGTACTACGGTTCATACTGCTTTTAAAATTTCAATTTCTAAACTATTACCATTATCATCTGAAATGTTACATTTGTACAGATCTCTTTTTAGATACGTCAAATTATTGATTATTGATGGAATCAGCATGATCAGTGCAGGACTGTTAGCCAAAATTGATTTATGCTTAAAACAAATTACTGCAAATCATAATGTTGATTTTGGCGGCATTGACGTCATTTTAATTGGTGATTTACGCCAGGCGTCACCAGTAGGGGCAACATTGATATATAAACCTATTAAAACGACGATGGTTGGTCCACATTTATGACGAAGTCTCAAATTTTTTGAACTAACGCAAGTCATGAGACAGGCTAATGCTGCATTTTCATTGATACTTACAAAGATTGGAATTGGTGAAATTTTGGAACTGTTTCAATTAGAAATTATCGAATCAAGATTTTTCAAAAAAGAAGAAACTCAACAATTAGGTCCTCATGGTGTTCGTTTATTTTATACTAATTTCGCTGTAGACAGTTACAACAATTCAATTTTGCAAGAAGCTCCAGATAAAGTCATCTCAATAGCAAAGGATATAATAACTGGATCTAAAAATCAAGAACAAGAAGCTTCTTTTAGATTACAACTACAAAACAAATCTGTCATGGATACTCGGGGATTACCTTACCAAATCAATTTTGTAAAAGGAAAGTATTACCTTATCACAACAAACATCGATGTGAGTGATAGATTAGTTAATGGTGCCGTTGGTGAATTAATTCACCTAGACTTCAATGAGGAAAACGTAGTTTGCAGAGTTTGGCTCGAATTCTGTGGATCACCAAAGGTTGGGCAAACAGCAAGAAAAAAAGCTGCTTTACTAACTGTTCAAAGTAAAGTACATAATGCTGCTGTATCTATTGAATGACGAACATCCAACATTACCATGACAAGGAAAAAAGCAGTTACTGTTAAACGCAAACACTTTTCCATAATTTCTGCTTGTGCTATGACTATTCATAAGTCACAAGGTGGAACATTTGATCAAATTGTTCACGAGTATGACAAAGTACATCCACCACTACTTGTTTATGTTGCTTTCTCTCGTGTAACAAGCATCGAAGGTTTATTTATCCTTACATTTGATGATGATAAAACTAAATTTCGATTTCATCATAATCGAGTACAAGCTTCATCAACAATATCTCTAGTACAAGAATTTCAGAGATTGTCATTAAATAAGCTTGAAACGAAGGCAAAATCAGTCATTGATTTCATTACTAGAGATAAAGGCATTTCATTGTGTACTTTCAACGTCCAAAACCTTCGTAAACATTCAGTTGATTTAATCGACTCTGTTACAGAAAAAACCAACATTTTGTTATTATCAGAGACATGGTTAGACAATCAAGAAGAATGTGATATACCAAATTTTAATTGTATAGCTCACTTTAAACGTGATTTTGTTCGTTCTTGTGGAGTTGCGATTTATCACAACACAAATGATACGACCAATCTTGTAACACCAAATATGTCGTCATTATGAACAATATTCAGGACTTGCACGTAAGACGTACAAGTGTTGCAGATTTATATACAGCAGAGTGTGTGATGGAAAACGGCGTAACTTTAATCATTGCAGTCATATATGTCTCACCAAATAACAAATTAATAGATATTCAGGAGTTCATTCATCGAGCACTGCTAGAGTATTCTAAAGATGTATCTCAAACGCTTAGAAGATACAATAGAAATTTAGATAAACGTCCACTCATTTTGGCCGGTGATTTTAACAACAACTTCAGTAATGAAAAATCAGAACAATTGCTACAGTTTCTAGAGGAAGAATTTGATCTAAGAATAAACAAAAATCCAGCAAAATCATCAACAAAATATAATACTGCCATAGATGCGGTTTTTTCAAGACATTTAAATAAAATAGAATCCCAAACTTATGTTTCCTACTTCAGTTACCACAAGCCAATTATTACTGAAATTGAGCCTACTAATTAAGTTTATATTAAATTATATTTGTTAATAATAAAAAAAATATTATTATAACTTAAAAAAAATAAAATTTTATAGCAATACCTTCACTAATTAATCGAAAGGAACTTCGTTCATTCCGGGTGTCCCTTGACACCTCTCAATTTTTTTTAATTATGATTCACTGCTTCACAGATCCCACCAGGTGATAACTGATAGATGTTCAATGAAAGATGTTCCATATCTAGCATAACTTCCAAGATCCCCTGACCTTAATCCAATCGAACACGCATGGGAACACTCAACATATATATATATATGTATATATATATATATATATATATATATATATTCTGTATATATATATATATATATATATATATATATATATATGTATTGTCATGGTATTTACAGTTAAAATAAATAATTACATGAATATATAAAGGAAAACACTCACCGTTGTATATAAGTTGACTCGTTAAAGTATAACCAGAGCACATTTAATTAGATAATATCCATTCTGACAGAAATATTAATAATTCAATTCGTAAAAACACTCACAAGCTAAAATTATGAAGAAAAAGCATATTCATGATACATAACGACTAGTCAAATGAAAATTCTTTGAACGGTAATCACAAAACAGTAATCTTGCTGACAGTTTATAAAAAGAATTCACAGGGAGATTTCAATTTACAATTATTCAATATAAAACCAGCCAAAGTTGCAATAAATAGAAGTAATTTGAATTTAGATATCCAATTTGAAATTGATGAAGAATTTGTTGAAAATATTTGGTATTATCATGAATCACATATAAACTTTAGTGAAATTGTTGGCAAAGAACAAGCTAAATTAAACATAACTCACCAGAATGATGTAAATAGGACAAATTTGATCAAAAATCAATTAATTCAATGAAAGATAGCATCTACGTCAGATATTTTCAAATGATTAATATAAGAGATATTCTTCAAGATGTTTAGGCATCAATAGTATTGTAATAGCATCTAAGCTAAAGAAATTTAATCAATTTCATTAGTAATATTAAGTATTTTATAAGTTATAAGCATTAGAAGTTAAAATTTGTTAAATTTGACACTTGAAATACTTTACGAATGAAAAGCAAGACTTTCACTGTTCTGTTTAACATGAAACATACATCAAAATGTAGTTTAAAAAATAAGCTAATTTTCAAAAGTAATTTCAAACCAAGAGATATTGTAAATTTTGTAAAATCATCAAAAGCATCATTTTTATATAATTTTGACAGAAGCTAGTAAGCTTTGATATTCAACTTTTCTTGAAAACTATAAATAGGGCAGACGCAGAAAAAGTCGGCAGTCTCCAATTATATGCAGAGCAGAATCCTTGTCGGTCCATAATTAAAAAAGTGCCAAAAAAGTATCATCATCTGAAAAAAGAAGATTATTTGGTTATTGTGAATGGAAAGTGAATCCAGAAAATACATTACCTGAATGTGAATGGAAAAATATCACATAGAAATCAAGTTTCAAACGGATTGGACATATTGAAGAAAATCAACAAAGTAGCCTGTGAATTTCAGAACGTTCTAGAAGTATTGTTTCCAACGAAACCAGTTTTATTCCCCTGAAACAAAGAAAAAGGGACAGTTAAAAAGGACAATCATAAATTGATGAACAAACTTACCAAAGGTATTCAAATTCAATCCTGTTAATATTTCCACAAGAAGATTAGAAATAGCAATCATTGTTTACATTAGAATTACGTTAGGTTATTTAGATGAGGTTAGGTTAACATAGAATTAGATCTAGCTTATTGTTCACTGATTATAATATTTCAAATTACTTCCATAAAATATAATTTAAAAATTCAATCTTTTTAGAAAATTCAAATTGAACCCTCCCTCAAATATTAATCAGATTTAATAATATTTTAATTTCAATTATTTAAAATTATAATATTAAGAGTTAGCCGGAATCATAGAATAATACATCACTTAGATACAAGGGTGATCTAATAAGTATTCATACACTAAAATTTCATTAATATAATACCATAACAGTATATATATATATATATATATATGTATATATATATATATATATATATATATATATATATATATATATATATATGTATGCAGGGTAGCATTAGCTATCGGGGCGTGACGACCCCGCATACCCGAGTCATCCAGAGCCTCAGGTCAGCATCCTGAGGCTCTGCAGAATATATCGCTCCTATCACTAGAAGCCAGAATCAGGGCGGTAGGGGACAGCGGGCTGGTCCTCTTCGGAACCGTCTGGAGGCAGAGCCCGATGGGGTCAGCTGTGGTGCAAGCGGCGCAGCCCCCCGAGATGGCACCGTAAGCCAGGATCTCGTTTCACGGAATATGGAAGGAAGCTCAAGTTTGGACGAGAGAGGATCTCGTCCCACGGGAGTTTCAAATAGGCGAGATGGGAGAACGCGATGGACGGAGGAGGACAACATCCTTATAATGCGCGTTCATTTTATAGCGAAGGAAATGCAACCAAGAACAGGAAAGACATACAGAGAGCTACTTACAGAATTATGGAATGACACCAACCCGCAGAGACCATCGTACGCCAACCTTCTGGCAAATAGAGTCAGGTGGCTTCTTGAAAGGGAAAAGTTCTCCACCACTGAACTTGACACCATTGCTCAAAGTTATATCCCGCGTGGTGCCCCTATAAATGCAGAGCCTGATGAAGAAACACGATCACATATCCGAATGAGCGTACAACCATCCAGGCTAGAACGTAATTATTACCGAAACCTCCAGAAATACTCAGGACTTTCTCCGAGTAAAAGGGCAAACATCCCAAGAATGAAGCAATCCAAAGAAATGCTAGAGTGTGTCCAAAAAATCAACAGGATAATGGAGAGATACATCGATGTAACCGCCACACTGAGAGAGGTGGTCGACTGCGTATACGCTGGAGCAATCACAGTATGCGAAGATCTCAAAATAAGCATAAGCGGGGCCCAACCAACTCGCCGTCAAGAAATGATACCACCATGGAAAATGAGGCTGGAAAAGAAAATTAGGATTATAAGAAAAAGAATTGGCACCTTACATACTTACCTCAATACAGAAATACCGTCCAACAGGATCATGAAGGGAGTACGGCAGATCGCATCAGAAGCACGTATAAGAACAAATGGCTCGAACCAACTTCTCGCAGAGCAGATGATGGTGGTCCTCGACAAGCTGAAACAGAAGGTGAAAGCGTTAGGAAACCGCATACAAAGGTACAACGAAAGAGTAAAGAGGTATAGGAACAACCAGCTGTACTACAAAAATCCTAAAGAGTTCTTCCGCAAGCTTGAGAACGCAAACAACACGGAAGGAGTGAACCCAGATGAGAGAGAAATGTTTGAAGTCTGGAAGGGAATTTGGGAGCGAAGGGAGACTCATGATGATGAGGCTTTCTGGATAAAAGACGCTGAGAAGGAGGCAGGAAACTACACCATGCAAGATCTCGAAATTATGGAGGAAGACATATCATCTGTCCTTAAGAACTCAAATAACTGGGCTGCTCCAGGATCTGACAAACTCCATAATTACTGGTGGAAAAACTTCAAGGCCACTCACCATAAATTGGACAAATTTTTTCAGAGAGCGTTGGCGGAACCCTCCATCATACCAGAGTTTTTCACTTTGGGGGTCACCCATATGCTTCCAAAAGGAAACACCAGTCCTGACCCCAAGGCTTATCGACCCATTACATGTCTTCCTACTGTCTATAAGATACTCACAGGAATAATCACCAAACATCTGTGGAAGCATGTAAGCAAGTACAAGATCCTTGCACGAGAGCAGAATGGCTGCAGAAGAGGTGCCCAGGGCTGCAAGGAGTTGTTAACCATCGATCATCTTATAACCAAACAGGCAAGGAAGAAGTTAAGGAATATCTCGGTCGCATGGGTCGACTACAAAAAGGCTTTCGACTCGGTCCCGCACTCCTGGCTTCTTAAAGTTCTGAAACTCTACGGTGTATCTGGAAACATTATAGGCTTACTAGAACATCTGATGACAACCTGGAGGACGAACTTAACATTCGGCAAAATAATAACACCAGAGATAAGAATCTTAACTGGCATCTTCCAAGGGGATAAACTCAGCACCCTCTGGTTTTGTCTAGCTTTAAACCTCCTCAGTAGGCTGCTCAACAACAACCGATACGGATACCTTGTGGACGGCAGGTCAAACATCAAAATTACTCATCAACTGTATATAGATGACCTCAAGCTATATGCCGCGAATGAGGAGCAACTGAGGAGCCTTCTTGGGATAGTGACATCTTTCACACAAACCATCAGAATGGAGATGGGGCTGGACAAATGTGCCTCATTACACGTCAAGAGAGGAAAGTTGACACAAGGGGGAGAAATGCTTATTCAAGATGAGGTGACTATACAAGAACTAAGCCCAGAAGAATCATATAAGTACCTGGGTATACAACAAGCATTGGAGATAAGAACATCAAAACAGAAAGAAGATTTCAAAAATAAATTTTTTGCTAGAATAAAAAAAACCCTCCGCAGTAAACTGAACTCCAAGGCAATGTTTACGGCAATCAATACATGGGCAATTCCAAGTATAGCCTACTCTTTCGGCGTGATCAGGTGGTCAAGCACAGAGTTGAAGGCGATTGACACACATGTGCGAGTCCTAATGTCTAAATACGGCATCCACCATCCCCTTGCATCGGTGATCAGACTTTACATGCCTAGGCACCAAGGAGGAAGGGGTTTGCGAAATGTTGAAAAGGCCCACAATAAAGCGGTAACTGAACTCAGAGAATATTTCCACTCAAAAAACTTACCGTTCTTTCAATCAATATGCCAGGAAGACCGCAACATCACGGCTTTAAATCTGGCAAGCAGAAATAACCCACCACAGACGCCATCATCTGAACAACTACTGGAGGAATGGCACGGCAAACCCTTACATGGCAGGTATCCGGAGGCACTGAAAGAAAATAGAGTTAATATAGAGCAGTCACTAACTTACCTTAAATCCGGTTATTTATTCCCAGAAACCGAGGGACGTCTCATCGCAATCCAAGATCAGGTGGTGCCAACAAGAGCGTACCTGAAACATATAGCCAAAAAGAACATACCGACTGACAGATGCCGGAAATGCTGCCAAGCCTTGGAGTCTATACAACATGTGACATCCTCATGCCCCATTCTTGCACCCAGGGAGTACACCCAGCGGCATAATGCTATGGCAAAAATCTTTCACCAAGCCATTGCCATGAAAGTAGGACTTATACTTACCTCTCGAAGGGTACACGAATACTTACCCAAGCCGATACTTGAAAACAGTCAGTTCAAACTCTACTGGGACAACTCGATAATAACGGATAGATCGGTGCCGCACAACAGGCCCGACATCGTGATCTTTGATAAAGGAAACCGCAAAGCAACAATCATTGATATAACCGTCCCGGCAGATGATAACATAAGTAGAGCGTACACGGAGAAACTAACAAAGTACCACGACCTGGCTTTTGAAATAAAAGAGATACACCAGCTAAGAACGGTAAAGATTCTGCCCCTGATAATCTCCACGAATGGATTGGTTGAGAGCCACCTGGCAGAAAATACGGAACTCCTTGAACTGGATCAGGAGTTGATAAGTAAAGCTCAGAAGGAGGTGATCCTCTGGACAACAAGAATTGTTAGAATGTTCCTTACAGCTGCCTAGAAGGTCCTTGGTCGTTAAGACCCGGACCTTCTAGAAGAAACTCCCATAATGGTGATTATTTAAAAAAAATAAAAAAAAAATAAAAAAAATATATATATATATTAGAATTGGATTTTTCTGAAGAGAAAACACATTTCAATTTAATATCCTTAACTTTTGAGGAGCAGTTTATTCAAGAATGCTGTAGCATTCAGAGGAACAGGCCGAGTCCTGACTATCAACATTCATTGTGCTGGAACCCGAAAATTCCTCTGACTGCGTCGTAGCAGATTGTTTTCATCCTTGAGGAGTTGAACTTTTTGGAGCTTGTATGGTTTGAGCTTGAGCTCCTTTTTTGGACATTTGACGAACGGATTCACGGTTGATACCTGTCTCACGGGCTATTTTCCTCATGGAGTCCCTAGGATTTCGATTGACTCGATTCTTGACGATTTTGCGATTGCTAAGCTATTGACAGTGTGTTTTCTTCCACTTCCTGGTCGACAACCATCATAGCCAAGTTCCTTGAAATGGAAAATTGCATCGGACATGGTTTGTCGAGGCAAATTGAGCAAACAAACAATCTCGCATTGACGCTTACCTTGAAGAAACAGCTCCAAATTACACTACATATGTTTGACATTCTAACTCTCTGCAAAATAAAGTAATATCGAACTGGAAATTCACATACTAGTGCAGAAAAGTATAGAGAATCTAATAGAATAAAAATTATTTGGCTACGCTAAAATTATTTTGTTCCAGAACACAGTAAAATTTGTCGGCAGTTTTTCTTGTTATCCTGTATAATAATTTGGGGAAAAAGAAGTCTATTATTCTGTGCCTGTTGTCAAGGTGACATTTCACATTAAGAAAATTCTTCTGCTGCTTCTTGTTTGGTCCATTCAGTGGCAAGTTAAAGTGTGTTAAAAATCATCATCTCAGAATCATAAGAAAAATAACTAAAATTCAAAATTTTTTGATTATGTCTGTAAGGAAGCTATAACTACATAATGCAATTTCAAACTTTTTTATTTTTTATTGGTCGATCATGTGTTCTTCGATGGGTGTGGGTAACTTTTATAACTGCTTTGAAAAAAGGCTTTAGAAAGAAGGGAGTATACTGTATTTTTCATGTTAATTGATTCACGCTCGATCATCCAGAATGAACCTTTGCGTTTTTCCACAAAAGGTCGAAATCTTACTGACAAGAAGATATGATGTGATCCAGAATATTCGAAAGCAGGGTTGATGATCTGGGAAGTTGAAAACTATTGCGTATTGCGGCCGTTTTCCTCGCAATGCTTGGCTTAAACGCATCAATTATCGTCCGCAGATCTCCCCTGTGATTCTTTCGTTCTATTGTAGCAGCTCATAATACAACACACCCAGCTGGTCCCACCAAATACATAGAATGATCTTCTCGCCATGAATGTTCAACTTGACACTTAATGACGTTGCCCGACGTTTTAGACTATCCTAATGGTATCGTAAATATTACTCAAGTAGCTCTTCGGGTCGTTCTTTGTCTTTCTAATCAAAATTGCCACTTTTAAATCGGGCAAACCACTTCTGACGCGTTCGTTGAGCTGGAGCATGGTCAGCATAAACATCAACTAAAATACCATCACTTTCGGAAGCCTTTTTCTTTATATTGAAGTAACAAAGTGAAATCCGCCGAAAAACATTATTCGGTACAAAAGTTGACATTTTCAAAGCACATAGAAACTATGTGGTTTCACTTCAGCTAAATGACAAATACTGAAAAGTTAGTCTAATTATGATATTTCAAAATGAAGGTGTTGCCAAATCAAACAATGGAATAATACACTAGTAGCGACATACGTTATCAAAAACCACACCAATGTTCTGTCCAGTATCTCTCTGGGGTGTTATCAGTGAATCACAAAGTCCAAAAAATAAACTTGTAAAAACTTAATTATAAAAACGAAGGCAAAATTAAAATAATATTCGGAGGCGATAATAACTATATGGAGACCTTGATCTCTGTGATTCATTGACAATTTTCTGGATCAGTGAAAATTATGTTTTTCTTTAGGAATAAACAGTTGAAAGATTGTCGGCGTCTATGTTCTGATAGTTGCGAGAATAGTTAATAAATAGGCTTCCATGAGGCGGTGTGTACAAACTGTATCAATATTTATACATGATCAAACAATAGACATCAACAATTTGTGATCGCGCCCGTCCAACCACTTGTTGACCGTTATAGACGAGGATATACAGCGTGAAAAATAAACTGCAGATTGATATTGACGAGATGCATATGCTAGTTTCGTTTATCTAAGCAGACAGTTGCATTATATCAAGTTGGCGGTGAACAAGGGCAGTAGACGCCTATACATCCAGCGGTATTCTTTGATCTCGTCAAATGAGGCGTTTTCATGTCGTGTCGTGTTAATGTTATGTCGCCCTTGCACCGCACCGCATGTTACACAGGCTGGGAGTTGAGCAGGCTTTTTGACCGCTTCTGAACTCGACCTCTACGACGTGGATTTAGCTGGGAACCAGTAATGTTTCATACATCTTATTGAACTATTGGGGACCGGAAAGTAATATCGATTTTTTGAATTAAATCCAAACGAATGAATCATTAACAACTTTTTATTTTTGATCAATAATGTAATCACTTTCGTTATCAACAACCCTTTTTTTTCAATGCCGAACCGATAATAATCAATGATTTTTGAGTATAATATCTCGAGATGGCATTTTGGACATCTTCAAAATTCAAAAATTTTTTGCCACTAAGAAAATGTAGTTGATCGGAATGAATGGAAATCCGAGGGTGCGATACCCGGCGAGTATGGCGGGCGAGACAGTACCTCCCACCCCAATTCATTGATGTTTTTCAAGGTTCGCCTTTCACAGTGCGGTCTTGCATTGTCGTGTTGCAGAATGACGCCTTTTCTATTGAAAATCACTGTATACTTTTCGATTAAAGATTGGTTCACTCGATCTGCATTCCAAGAAGCACCCAGGATCAAATCTAGGGGGCGGGCAAACCATGGTCGGGAACATTTTATCACGAAATTTTTTTTTCGAAGGTGAATGAAAGCAAAATTTTCAGAAAAATATATATAATTATAACAGTGCTTTATCAACTAAGTTATTACAATTATTTGATTGGAAAAAATATATTCTAGTTAAATGCCTTGTACTATTATCATTTTTCTTGTATTTGTAGAAAACTTGTTCAAAACTCTGGTTTCAATCCAGTCCTGATTTTCCTTAAAAAATTCACGAGGGACGCTCATCAAATTCAACCCAGCCAATCTGTCCTCTCCCATTGTACTTCTCAGCAAGGTCATTAGCCTTCGAAGGGTACTGAAAGATCGTTCAACAGTAGCCGTAGTGGATGGGAAAGCACTTAAAATGAGAAGTGCATGTCTTGTTGTTGGAAAAAGAATATTAGCCTCTTCCAAAAGAGCAGCCATTTGAATATCCTTCAATTTGTCCCCTGCTGAATATTCCTTTTTCCCAGATTATACCACAAATCTAATTCTGCAGAGATATCACCCAACTCAAAAAATTCCATGAAAGATTTTGCGTTTTTTTTCCAAATCTTTTGAAGTACTTTTTAGCATGTATGAAGGATGAAGATGGGATAAGGCAAAAGCAGGTTTTCATCTCTCTCTCTCACATAAATTTACCTATATTTCATCAATGGTACATTCAATGGTTACTTTTAATCATCAGCATAAATATTTGACTTAACACATCCCCAAAGGAAGAAATCACAGGTATAAAATCACACGACTTGGGAGGATTATTGACTGGACCATTTCTTGAGATAGTTTTATCATCAAATTTTGATTTCGTTAAATCGATTATTGGTGTGGCAGGTAGCACCATCTGATTATCGTTCATATTATTCTCAACAACAGCAGAAACAAAATTCATTTAACATTTTTCTGCATCGTTCACCAATAGATGTTATTCTTTGACCATTTTCTTCAAATAAATAAGGAACAATGACTGCTCCGGCATAAATTTCACACCACATAGTGACTTTATCTGTTTGTGATAGTCTGAGCAGTTTCGTGTGGATTTTTATCACTCCAAATTCTGCAATTCTGTTCATTCAAGCATTCTTTTCATTCAAACCGTTCCAAGAAACGCCTTCGAATGTTTCAGGCCAGGATGGCTGAGCCAGAAAGACTCTAGTCTTGAGTTCATTCTCCCTGTTATCATCCACATAGCCACGTCATGCGGTATTCCCAGGAAAGGTTCTAGGCCTACCAGAGGCAGCGTGGCTCCAGCAAACATCAGCTGATCTGCCTCTTCGTTACCCAAACTGTTTGAGTGGCTTGGTACCCAAACAAGAGTGACTCTATTAACTTAGTGCTTTACGAACAACACTGTTTTATTTCAAGATTATTTACCCCAGAACACTGAACAAGGCACCTCCAGAGTTTCATGATAATCACTTACAAAATGTGTTAAGGGAGCTTTGAGTCTCGAGTAGGGTTATCCATTGTCATACAGTAGCGTCTGTACTACTACTCTGTCAAGAAGTACCGGGAATTTTCAATTAAAACAACATTTTTACATTTAATCGTCAAAATTTATTGGGTCGCCTTCAAAAAAGGCTCCATTTGCTCCAATACATCTATTCCATTGGCACTTCCAATTATCGAAACATTTTTTATAGGCGCTTTCCGGGATGGACTTTAGCTCTCGCGCCGAATTTTGTTTTATGGCTTCAATCGACTCAAAACGGGTGCCACGAAGGGCCAATTTTAGTTTTGGGAAGAGGAAAAAGTCGCAGGGAGCCAAATCCGGCGAATACGGTGGTTGCTGAAACACGTTTGTTGAGTTTTTGGCGAGAAAGTCAGTCACAATCGTAGCTCGGTGAGAAGGCGCTCAACGTAATCACCCATAGTAAAAATCGGCACGCACTCTGACATCGACTGACTTAATCAGCTGTTGCAAACACACTAGTTGACAGATCCCGCTCAAGCTTGGCATAGTAATTAAGGACAGTGGTACCAACCTAGGAAAAAAAATTTTTACCTGCCTCATTGCCCCGCCAGATTTAAATCGATAATTCCCGGTACTTTCTTGACAGAATGTACATCGAAAGTCAATATCAGAAGTGTTTATCCCTCGAAATGGAAAAGTTGGTGAAGTCTGGAACATCGTGAATAAAATAGAATCTGATATTCCTGTAGGTCAGAAAACGAAAATTGCCACTGAGCCTCTTATGCTCGAGTTCGAACCGAACAAATTAAAATGGTTTCTTGAATTTACTGTGAATTACAACATTACCATTAAGCTGACATCGAAATCACTTCTGTTCCACCAGCCGCTATCTATTCTGTAGTTTGCGAAGTCTAGGAAGATATTTATCGCCTTCTTCTTTAATTCTTACTCAATTAATCCCGCCGGCTCCAACCTCTAGCTCGGATACCTCTTCACAGCGTGATCCTAATTGATTCGTTCAAATTTACACTTGCTAGATGTTTATCTGGACGGTTTGCAATCGAAGTTAAGATCTGACGTTAACATCCTTTTCAATTCACAACTGCAAGGAGTTCTATTTATTCATTTCATTTAGTACTCTCTACGATAATTGCAGGGAAAAGAAGTACTGATATATGTTTGAGATTGGAATTCCTGGATGTTTGAAAACAGCGACATGGAATATTTATAGCGTTTGAAGGTTTGAGTTGAGTACCTGAGGAAAATGATGACTTTGATTCAAAAAAGGCTACTTTCTCTCATTTTTTAGATGACGAAGATGCAAAACACTCTAAGGCGCTTCTTTAGATACTGAAGGGAAAAAAATCAAAGTGTAACCCCTTCTTGAACTTGATCAAGGACTGTGAGCCGTGAAAAATAATTTTTGTAACAAGTTTCCGAACGATTTTCAGAAAAATAATAAAATGAAAAGGTGCTCATAAGCGTTTCTTTTAATAACGTATAGATAATTTTATGAAACTTTTCAAAAACACTTAGGAAATTACCTTTCAAGGTACCTTTAGAAGTCGGTTTTCTAATGAGTAGAGAACATCTGAATTGGCACAGTGCCCTCCTTTCACGAACTTACAAAAATGAATGATGAAACCATTCACCATGTTCAGGAATATTGTTATCTTGGCCAGGTCGTTTCTTTTACAAATCGTAAGAATAAAAAGATTAAGAGAAGAATAGACAACGCTTGGAGTCAGTACTGTTTACTTGCGTTTATCCTGAAGGGTGACTTTCCCATGAATATCAAGAGGAAATTCATGAATATGTGTGTACTGCCTATCATATGGCGCTGAAACTTTGTCCTTGACTGAAAAACAAACACTAAAGTTAACACTATGTCAAAGAAGAATGGAAATAAGTTTATTAGTAATCAAATTAAAAGACCGATTAAGTAATGTAGATATCAGAATGAAAACACAAATAAAAGATCTAGGCCAAGAACTGTTCGAGAAAAAGTGGACTTGGGCTGGCCATATGCAAGAATGTCAACTGAAAAATGGACCAAGTTGGTGCAGAAATGGTATCCAAGAGATGGTAGAAGAAGCAACAAGATGGAAGGATTCTATAAAGAAAAAGGAAGGAGTATTATGGACACATATCGCTCAAAAAAAGGAGCAGTGTAAGAAATTTGGACACGCTTTTGCTCTAGATGGGAATTGTACGGGCTCATGATGATGAAGTTATGAACTTCTAGTATATTTTTCCCCAAAACACTACACAACATGCACCTAGGTGCCACGTGTGCCTAGAGTTTGTTTTTTATTGTCTCGGTCTTTACTTGACGGAAATTCATCTTCAAAATAAAAAAAACAAATGTTAACTTCCGCTATTTTATTGATTTACACTACAATTGTTTCGTCATACCATGACTTCATCAGGTGAGTATTTAAACTGAGGTATACAATGCAAAACATGACCTTAAATACACAGCTCTTGTAACAAAAATAGAGGGGTTAGAAGAGATGGTATACAATTAATGAAAAATATTAAGTAGGGGGATCTATTTAAATCTATTTGATCATTCAATAAAAGTGGTCTTTTATTATATCTATTGATCTCTAAAGTTTCTAACAGATTTAGTTTCTGACTTTTGTTTTCAATATGTAATATTTCATATTAAAATTATGGCCAGTCTCTAACAAATAGTTGGCATAAGTTGAATTCAGTTTATTATTAATGTAACATTTTTCATGTTCTCGTATCCTTGTTTGGAATGAACGGCCTGTCTGTCCCATATATACACATGGGCAATCACTACATGTTAACTTGTAAACTCCTGATTTTTTGTTTTTAGGAATGACGTCTTTATTATTTTTCATTGAGCTTCCTAAAGATTAATGGTTTTAAAAGAGATGTTATAATTTTCTTTTTTTTTGAAATATGTAGCAATCTATTCAGATTTTTCGCCTATGTAAATTAATGAAATAAATTTTGTTTCGTAAGAATTTTGAAATTTTCGATATACAAGTGATATTGCTTTCTTGTAATTTATGTTATCAAGTATATTATATATAATTAACGGATTAAAATCATTATTGAAAGAATTAATAGTTTTAAAGGAGATGTTATTATATATTTTTCTTTTTTCTTTAAATATCTAGCAATCTTTTCAGATTTTTGGCCTATGTAAATTAATGAAATAAATTTGGTTTCGTTTGAATTTCGAAATTTTGGATATACAAGTGATATTGCTTTCTTGTAATTTATTTTATAATAATAATACAATATATATATATATATATATATATATAATATACAATAAAGTTGATATTTTTCGGATTAACCAGAAGTTCATCTTATTTCACTTTCTTAACATTTCAATTGAAGAAATTGGAAACTGGTACTCATCTGACGACGTGCGTTGAACAAAACGAGGTTTAAAATTTCAAGATATAGCTATAGACTATATCAGTGAACAGGAATCAACCGATAAACATCGTTTATGAGTTTGATCATTGGATAATTCAATAGTCTTTCGTTCAGCTCATAATACACCACATTCTGCCGTTGGAGCAGTTCTTGACACGTGAAAAAACGGCGTTTGGTCTCTTGGCTTCAATTTATACAGCACCCAATTTTCCACATTTTGGATCATTTCCATTGCTTTCAAATGATGGCAAATAGCTGGTTGAGTGACTGCAAGTTTTTGCTTTAGCGTTTGTGATAAATCTTTATCGAACCTCGCCTCTAATTTTTCATCCTCAAATTTTTCTGTTGAAAGCAAGTCTCCATTTTATCTTAGCCTCGATGTCAATTTGTATAAGAAAGTCTACGTGGGTTTCAATGGATATATCTTCTCAAATTTCAGTAGATAGGCATATTTGAGACATGAATCTGATGAAAATTATCCATTAACGAAATCATAACGAACCTAATCGCAATCTCAATGGTACATGTTCGTAATTACCTACTGATACATGCGTTGAGCAAAAAACGCCTTAAGGCACCCGCCTGCGGCTCAAGGATGCCATTTTAGCATTTCACACTGAACTATCAAAGCGACTCCTCGCTCTTGTTCCAGTTAAGATAAATAATGTGAGAATGTGTGAAAGAGGGCAATTTTATCCATATTCAACGCTATAAAATTTACATGATCCTTGTCCGTCAGAATTATTGCTTCCATCTAGAGAGCTCATTATGGACTCCCCATAAACAACAAAAACCCGATCGCTGTTTACGATCTTCATTAAAACCTACCAGATAATTAGTAATTAGAGGAAGAACACGAGACTGGCCGATAACTGTAACTCACGGCTAGCCGTTTACATTTTAATTCACAGGAAACTAAATTTCCTGATGATTATCTGGTAATATATTATCGAAGGTAAAATATTTGATGCCATGTTCGTTCTCGAATATATTTTGTAGTTAATCGGCTTCCCGCTGATTTGTAATTAATAATCAACATTAAATATTGCTGTTTCAGTCAGACCGCAGTCTGGGGACTTACCTTATTTGGTATTTTTCTACACGTCGTGCGAGTCTTACCACTTCTGTGTGTGGTCATCTGTTGGAAAGGTATGCTCTTGCTTGGACGTGTACCACAATGACGATGGGTCTGAAAATATGCCCACCGGTCGTTGAAAAGGAGCGGCATAGCATGTTGATAGCCTCCTGTCATTCTTAAGTAGTTTTCTCAATTATAATACATGTCAGACACGTACATTAGTGTTGCTAAATATAAGCCGTAACACTCTCAATTTATAACCCTTCGTATGCTACAACGCTAACTTATTAACATTATGGTTTTTAGTGACCATTAGCTGATAAATAATTTATGTTTCGGGTTATATAAAATTAAATAAGTTTATTGTTATCGTTTGCGGAGAGTGTCACAAGGTAAGACGACAGCGGTTGCAGCTGTCTCTTGAGCTATGTGTTTGTGTCGAAAAATGATCGTAATCGGGCTTATGTGGAGATGTGTGCAGCCAGTCCGTTGGTTTAGGTCTTTCTGGGAGGAGGAAGTCTTTGTCAACGACAATGGGATCAATGTTTCGCTGGTAGATTGATGATAAACTTCGTTCTTTACTGTGGGATAAAAGAAGTTGATTTGACATCTGTTTGGTTGTTTCTTGATAGGATCTCTTTCAGTAATCGAGTCTTAGTTTATGTTTTCCCCCTAAAGAAAGATTCACGCAAACTTGAATCAAAAAAGGAAAGTTTTGAAACATTCATTTATTCTTCGGACAAACTTTTTTTCATTTAACTTTATTAAACAGAAGAAATTGCATAAATCAACAACGAATAATAATAACATAAAAATTGGGTAATGATATATTTGAGCGGTTTCGAAGTGGCTTCCTTTGGCGGCGATACATAGCTTCAGACGCTTCTTGAAATTTTCGGCAATGTAACGCAGCTCTTCGGGCGTTAATCGGTTTCATTCCCGGTGCAGGGATTGCTTCAACGACTCCCAACTTGTGGTGTTTAGCACACGCCGTGAGCTCCAAAATCGACCACAAACTGTAGTCCATTGGATTGGATTGTTCTACGGTGAAAAGCTTCTCGTCTGTGAAGAGAATGCCCATTGCTGACTGGCGGCGAGACGAAGCAGTTGACCTTTGGAGTCTTACGCGCTTGTTTTCATCCGTAAGGAGTTGAACTTTTTGGAGCTTATATGGCTTGAGGTTGAGCTCCTTTTTGGACATTTGACGAGCGGATTCACGGTTGATAGGCGTATTAACAGTGCCTTTTCTCCCTTCCTCCTGGACGACGACTATCATGGTCAAGCTCCTTGGAAGAGCAAATTGCATAGAATAAGGTTTGTCGAGGCACAATGAGCAAACGAATAATTTGGCATTGATGCTTACCTTGACGAAACAGCTCCAAAATTGCACTACGTTTATTTGACATTTTAACACTGCAAAATAAAGTAATATCAAACTGTAAATTCACATATTAGTACAAGGAAATGTAGAGAATCTTATAGATTAAAAATTATTTGGCTGCACTCAAATATTTTTTGTTTCGGAACACAGTAAATTTTGTCCGAGGTTTTTCTCATCACCCTGTGAAAAATGGAAATGTAAATTGGAGGTAGAAACCGAGAGGGAAGATTCCTTGAAAATTTCAAAGAAAAAAGTCCCATAAACATGTGGCCGTTTCGTTTTTAAAGATACCGAGTGTTAAATTTTGAATTCCTTCAAATCTTTTTCACATAATATCTGCATTTCACAAGATATTCAAATGAAATTTGACACAGTTATTACAATTTAAAGTATACACCATTTGGATCGAAAATTTACAGGATGATATTTTTCTGGAACACTGTCCCCTGTTTTACTCCAGAATTTTTTTCTGGTGAGGTACTGTTGATGTGAAAAATTATAAGAAGAATCTTTGTTGTTATACTAAACTTTATGGTCTCTTGAAGTTTTGTCCTATCAGCTTTCACAATCTGCTCAGGAAGCAGAAAGTGTGATAAGGGTTATGCCTTATTATCGGGCATTAGCGAGAACCACTCCGAAAGGTTGAACCCACCAAGTTTCCAGTTTCGACTTCAGTCCGAGAAACTATGCCGTGACTGGTAGCAGCGAAGCACTATCGAACCTCTACTTGGCTCTGCAGTGTCAGTACCCGAGTTTTTTGTAACGCAACTCACACGCCGAAGGGGCTTCTTATCCACCCACCCGAACGTAGTCCCATGAACCAAGGCAGTCTCAAGATTTAATGCCTTAATTGATCCTGGTAGAGCACCGTCAATCCGGCCTATATGCTAAGACCCACGAACCCTTGTGTAGTCTTTCAATTGATCCTGGCTTCAAGCACCAGTGGTATAGCCGTATCGTAGAGATCCACAAACCCCAAAAACGTCTCGCAATTGATCCTGATTCAGGACAAGGCCGGTCGAACCGTCAAGTCCCCCTAAACCCTGAAGTATTTCTCAAGATATCCTGAACATGAGTTTCTGCGAATAGATAGATGAAATACCCTTCTAGTCCAGCATGCGGACTTTCAACCACTGCCCACTCGAGTCCAAACCAATTGGGTGGCCAGGTCGTACGAATACTTCCCGAGGACCTCCACCCTCTCGATGTAACGCTGTATGCTACATAACGCACTCGTCCATTGAACAGAAAAATCCGGAGATTTACTGCAATAGGGTAGAATACATTAGTTTTAAGGGTGAAGCCCTGTGCTGCCGCAGACACCCTTGTCACTGAGTTGGACAAAGCGCCTCAGCCCTCCATTCCATTTATTACGGTGCAACTAGAGCCCCATTTGGTCAAACTTTCACCACACGGGTCCAGTGACTGGCGCGAATATCATTGCATTAGGTATCAGAACTTACTCCTCCATTTTACTAGATGCGTCCCCAGCGCGTCAAGCTACAATGTCATGGGGCGCGTTCCAAATAGGTACTCCCATCCCCTCGCATCTCCTCTTCCAAACTTTCAGTACCACTTCGACATAGGCAAGTAAATGGTACATTAACATCTGGAAATCAGCCTTTATTGCTCTCCATTATTCAAATATTCAAAAGTTAAAGCCCGTTCCTGTCTCACCTCATATTTCACCGGCAATTTATCAAATCATAAATAAACCCAGAAAACAAATTAAGTCTTAAAAATAATTTACTGCCAGGCTACGTAACGTTCGTTGAATATAGACTTAATCAAATTATTGCATGTTTTCCACCCACTAAGGTTCCACTTGAAATTTACTATCGTGTTTTGCTGTCCAAACGATACCATAGAGCGTCGAGTTTGAGGCAATAGCTACAATGTCCATCGCTCTCTTTAATTTAAGTCTCCGTTTTTTTTGACGTCATTATTAGGTTTGTACACGCCAACGGCCACCCTACTGAGAGGAAGGATCGTGCCAAGCCGTTTTTCGTTGCTTTCAGGACGATGACATAAAAAAATGATCGATAGACCATTATTCCGCCATTTTGAGCTCATAAATTGCTGGGGATTGCGAAAAATGTTATATCGAAGCATAAGAGATCTATCCCTAGTACAATATCCATTTTGTTCTCATTTTATAGCGGAGTAAATCTAGCAATTATTTTTTAATTATTGCTAGCCGAACGATCGCACAAATTGAGTAGATCTTCTTATTCGTGTCCTGTTGGCCTTTATTTGCTAGAAATGAATTGTACACTTTGGTTACATATAACAAATATATATGTTGTTCAATGTCGTTTACATAGTTAATTCATTTCTTCAGATGCTTACGAACAAGCCTTTTTCTATTTTACAAACAACTAATGTGAAATTTGGTAACATACAATATAAAAATATTTTCTGTTTTGAGATAAGGGTACAATAAAATTTTGTTATTGCTTGTGGTAAAACCACCGGGTCTAGTTGAATAGATCCAATAAATTTTTGATACTCTAGGTCTTTATTTGACGGAAATTCATCTTCGATATAAGAAAAACGAAAAACGCTATTTTATTGATTTACACGACAATTGTTCTGTCATACCATGACTTCATCGGGTAAGTATTAAAACTGAGGTATACAATGCAAAACATGACCTTAAATACACAGCTCTGGTACAAAAAATAGAGTGGTGGAAAAATATGGTTTACAATCAATTAAAAATATTAAGTAGGGGGGGATCTGTTTAAATCTATTTGATCATTCAATAAAATTTGTCTTTTATTATATCTATTGATCTATAAAGTTTCTAACATACTTAGTTTCTAACTTTTGTTCTCGATATATAATATTTCATAGTTCATATTGAAATTATGACCACTCTCTAACAAATGATTGGCATAAGTTGAATTTGGTTTATTATTGATAAAACATGTTTCATGTTCTCGTACACTTGTTTGGAATGAATGTGTCTGTCCCACATATACATATGGGTAATTACTACATGTTAACTTGTAAACTCCTGATTTTTTGTTTTTAGGAATGACGTCTTTATTATTTTTTATTGAGCGGCCTAAAGAAATAATGGTTTTAAAAGAGATGTTATAATTTGTTTTTATTGAAATATCTAGTAACCTATTCAGAATTTTCGCCAATGTAAATTAATGAAATAAATTTTGTTTCGTTTGAATTTTGAAATTTTGGATATAGAGGTGATATTGCTTTCTTGTAATTTATTTCATCGGGTTAATTATCTATAATTAACGAATTAACATCATTATTGAAAGCTACTTGTTTAATGGTTTTATATTCTTTGTAAAAATTTTCTTTTGTCATGGGTATGGTAACCAATCTATAAAGCAAACTGATAATTTTTGTGAAAATGGATGGTTTGAAGTAGTATAAATCGTACCATCTGTATGTGTAGGTTTCCTGTATATGGAAAAATCGTGTCTATTATTAATTTTAGTGATTTTTAATTCTAAGAAATTGATGCTCTTTTTTACTTCTTCTTCATGTGATTCAGTTGTTGGATATAACTTATTGATATATTCAAAAAATGAACAAAGTTGTCCATTTGTGCCATTAAATAAACAAATTATGTCACCTACATAGCGTTACCAATAAACGAAATGTTTAAAATTGGGTGTTTTTGGATATTGGTTTCTACGTGATCCATGAATATTTCTGATAACAATTACTTAATTTTGACAAAAAATATAAAACCATTGAACAAATAGCTTCCAATAATAATCTTAATCCGTTAATTATATATAATTTACTTGTTAAAATAAATTACAAGAAAGCAATATCACTTGTATATCGAAAATTTCAAAATTCAAACGAAACAAAATTTATTTCATTAATTTACATAGGCGAAAAATCTGAATAGATTGCTAGATATTTCAATAAAAAAGAAAATTATAACATCTCTTTCAAAACCATTAATCCTTAGGAAGCTTAATGAAAAATAATAAAGGCGTCATTCCTAAAAACAAAAAATCAGGAGTTTACAAGTTAACATGTAGTGATTGCCCATGTGTATTTGTGGGACAGACACAAATTCATTCCAAACAAAGATACGAGAACATGAAAAATGTTATATTAATAATAAACCAAATTCAACTTATGCCAACCATTTATTAGAGAGTGGTCATAATTTTAATATGAACTATGAAATATTACATATCGAAAACAAAAGTCAGAAACTAAATCTGTTAGAAACTTTAGAGATCAATAGATATAATAAAAGACAAATTTTATTGAATGATCAAATAGATTTAAACAGATCCTCCCTACTTAATATATTTTTTTTATTGTAAACCATCTCTTTCCACCCCTCTTTTTTTGTACCAGAGCTGTGTATTCAAGGTAATTTTTTGCATTGTATACCTCAGTTTTAATACTCACCTGATGAAGATATGTTATGACGAAACAATTGTAGTGTAAATCAGTAAAATAGCGGAAGTTAACATTTGTTTTTCCTATATTGAAGATCCAATGAAGGTGAATTGGATAACTCAGTTTGTTCATTCATTAAATTCTAGTACAGATAATAGCTGGGAGTCTCAGCCTTTCTGGAGATGTGCTGCATATGTTAGAAGAGTTTCTTGAAATAGCCTTTTTAATGTGAGTTTGTTCCAAAGCTTTTTGGGTTTATGTAACACTAACCATCCAGAAACGATTGATGTCTTGAAACACGAAAAAGAAGTTAGCATTCATGGGATTGAGTCTCAAACAATCTGCAATGTGCTGAAAAACTGGGTTGATCGGATTGGGTACTGTAGCCAGCCAGTATGGCGGTCATTCGAATGATATTGATTTTCATTCGTGAATGTCAATGTTCAGTTTTTCTAATAAACTCATAACTTTGGAGAAATATTCAATAGTCTTTTATTTAAAGCCCATTAAAAATGCAAATCTTCAAAAGACCACTCCTCATCTTGGTATAGGCTTTATTGAAAACCACCGCTCATTCTGAACGAGGACAAGAAAAACTATCAAATTAAGCTTTCATAAATTCTCGCTGAATTCAATCAACAATGATGCATTTCGCGCCGTTTTAATATTTCACCAGCTCTGATTCAAGATATTTGTGCATTACTAAACACTTTGAAGTTCCACGATGAGCCTAATCAATCATGTTTATGGGCGGGGGGATATGCGAAATGTTTGGAAGGGGTCTTGGAGATATCTGGAGCGGATGTCATATATTCAACAAAATAAGTTCACTTTATCTTTCCCATAAAGAATAATTTATGGCAAGCCCAGGCCATAACATCAGAAGACTAGTGGAAATTTGTTCTGCTTGTCTTCTTGCTTTCTCTGAGTGGCGTTGCCAGATTTATCTGGCAGAAATAAGGTTGGAAATTTAAAAATTTCATCATTTGTTGATTGTAGATATAGTTCAACATCTCCGAATTAATGCTGATGTAACATAAATAGAGGTTAATTCTTGATAGAAGGTATATAAAATTATATAAATATTTAAAAAATTTTAAAATTTTTTTAAAATTAGCCTTCTACATATTTAATTCCAAAAGATTATATTTAATGATTATAACTTCTGAAAATAAATTAAAATAATGTCGTATAAATACCACTTATATCATGACATATAAAATAAATATTCATTATAAGACATCCGAATGGTATAACAAAATCCAATAAATAAAAATTATTAACCAAAATCCTTTAAATTAAATATTTTGAATAGACAAAATTTTGTTTCTGCTGATCAATCCTATGAAAACCAATATCTTTCAAGAATATCCAACATAATCTTAAGAATTTCAAAACTATCTTACTTAGACTATTCAATATTATTGGATATCTAACCAAGGTACCTTATATAATTTTTATATCAAGAATTAACCTCTATTTATGTTATTTTATTCATAATATATAATTATTTGGTTTCCTTAACATTCTTTATACAGATAGTCCTTGTGCTATAGCAGAGGCCGTTAAATTGTCTTTCAATCTTCTAGATCAAGGGTAAACCACAGATATATTTTTGAGTGTAGTGAACTGTTCCTCACGACACTTAAAGGTTCCATTTCGGTAGAACTCACTCTAGAAGTTTGAAGGTAAGTGAATATTTGTTGTTGATTGATGTTATATTTTTTTAATATGAATTATTTGAATACTGACGAAGCAAAGTTAATCTTAAAACTTGTTTTTCGGTAATGTTTTACATATCTTGAGTTTTTATATAAGGTACCTTGGTTAGATATCCAATAATATTGAATAGTCTAAGTAAGATAGTTTTGTGATGAAATTCTTAAGATTATGTTGGATATTCTTGAAAGATATTGGTTTTCATAAGATTGATCAGCAGAAACAAAATTTTGTCTATTCAAAATATTTAATTTATAGGATTTTGGTTAATAATTTTTATTTATTGGATTTTGTTATACCATTCGGATGTCTTATAATGAATGTTTATTTTATGTCATGATATAAGTGGTACTTATACGACATTATTTTAATTTATTTTCAGAAGTTATAATCATTAAATATAATCTTTTGGAATTAAATATGTAGAAGGCTAATTTTAAAAATTTTTTAAATTTTTTAAAATATTTATATAATGGTGATGTGGCCAATTCCATTTTTTGAAGGGTTATCCGTTAAGAGGTTTCATTGACATTGTGAAATACGAGTATATTTTAACAGAAATCAATTATTGTTTATTTCATTGTGAAGAACCAATCTGATTGATTAAATTTCAAAGCTCGGTGAATTTTTGTGAGACGTAAACCATGTTTGAGAGCTTGTTTTAGATTTCGATAATGAATAATATATTTTTTTTTTTTATCCAAAGTGGTTAATAATTTCTTCAATTTGTTTCCGGGGGGCACTTTAGTTTCAGGACAAAAAGGTAGATCCTTATGCGAATCATGTAATTCTCTAGGATATTCAAGATCCACCTCTAGAATATATCCCTCTGGAGAATCATCTGTTACTTGAGTAAAATCTATATTAGTATTTGACCACTGAAAACCTCCATATGGGAGATATTGTGACATAGCATAACCATAAAGGTTATTGACATCAAAGTAAATGAGGTAATTTTCTGGTTTAGTTGAATCATAGTTGGGTATATATTTATTGTTAGCTTTTGAATACCTAGTTAAACATTGACTTATACCACCTCTTATTCCCCCTTCAATGAATAATAATGAAAATGATATCAGCTAATTGACCATCACCGCAATGGTTTTCCATGATCAATTCGCACATTTGCGACTGTATTGGAGAAACTAGGAAGTTGCTTGCAAGGATTTACTATATAACCAACGTGTTAAAATATCGAGAATAGAACTTAAAATCGAAATAAAACACATTTAAATTAAGATTGAAGGTCTATTTTTTTTTATTTGAAAGATAATTTTATGAGATTTATGTTTCAAAAATAATTTCCCGCATGTGTCCACCACGACTAGCTCTGAGGAACCGCATTCGACTAGACCAATTTTGGACCACTTTTTCGAGTAATTCAGGCCTTATTTCATCAATAACACGAGTTTATGTTGGCTTCCAAAGTGTCTATTGTTTCTGGTTTATCAGCATAAACCAATGACTTGACATAACCCCAATGAAAATAATCCGGTGGAGTTATGTCGCATGATTTTTGAGGCCAATTGATTAGACCATTTCTCGAAATAATGTTATTGCGAAATGTTTCTTTCAATAAATCAATATTTACGGTAGCAGCATGAGTTGTAGCACCATATTGTTGGAACCAAAACACTTCTGTGTCGATACCATTCAAATTTTGAAACAAATAATCATTGATCATCGATCTGTAACAGCACCATTCACTGTAACATTAGCTCCAGCATCGTTTTATAGAAATATGGACCGATGATGCCTCCAGCGTGTAAAGCACATACAGTGCATTTTTCAGGATGCAATGGAACCTGCAGAACTTCTTGAGGATTGTTTTAACTCTATATATGGCAATATTGCTTGTTTACATAGCCGTTGAACCAGAAATGAGCTTCATCACTAAACACAATTTGACCATAAAAAAGTGGATCAACTTCAAGCTGTTTTAGATCTCAATTAGCAAACAAACGACGCTTATTATGGTCAAGTGGCTTTAGTTCTTGAACGAGTTGGATCTTGTATGGGTGTAGACCAAGATCTTTACGCAAAATTTTTCATGTGGTGGATGCACAGAGTTCAACTTGTTGTGAACGTCGACGAATAGACAAATCTGGATCATCATTAACATTATGACTACAGCAGCGATATTTTCTTCTGTACTTACACTTCTTTGCCCTGTTGTTGTTGCATCGGGTAGTTAAAATGTTGCCCGAAATCTATCGATAGTTCGACGAATAAGCTGCTCTGATGGACGATTATGTAAACCATAAATTTCACGAAGTGCAAAAAAAAACAAACGATATAAGTTCCTACAGATCAGTTGAAAAGATTGTTTGAAAATTTTTCATATTGCATATTTCCATCCCACAAATTGAACGTTGAACCGCAATAACACAAGATGAAACGCTCTTCTCTAATGTCTAATATTCTGTGTGTATAGTTCAGAAACATTCCCCATTTTTTTAAGTAAACTAAAGTGAATTTGACAACAATGTACTCTACAATATGTAACAGAGTATTACCTCCATTCCGATGCCATCTTCACTTCTTAGCAGGCACTTTCCACCCTATATAGTGGAAAAACAACTCATATCCATACATCAGACGGGTAAGAGGCGTTTATGCTATACGATATCGCTTTCAAAAATTGGCACTAGCTTCCTCATAAAAGATAGCAAAGTATACATATAAGACATTATAGCCTTTGGGGTTCAGACCTGTCAAGTATATGCGGCTGTTCAAAAGAGATATGTGGACACGTAAGGCTACCATAAAATGAGTCTCTCGAATATTTCATAAGGCCCTAACGTTTTAGGGAGTTGGTTGTGTGTGAATTTATGAATAGGAATCCGCGTAAATTGAGTATGGAAGAATATGAACTATGTTTTCAAAATTGCTCCGTTTTCATTCATGGGAAATGTAAAGGATTTGCTTGAGTTTGAAGAAATATTTAATGAAGTAATTTTAAAAAAAATTTCAATCATTTTCGCTCCACTTTCAAACTTGAAGTAAATGTTCTACGTGGCGTCCTCTTCTATGCTTTTCTTATTATTATAATAAAAGGCTTGCGGATGTCAAATAAAACATTATTTTGTCCCCTTGTAAAATAAGCAGCATTCTGAATTCTTCTCTAGAGTTTTTATCAATAACTAATCTCATGGTCATAAACTAAGGACTCCATATGTCGCCAAACATGAAAATGGAGAGCGCTATAATGGGAAATCAATTCTTCTGCCAATCCATCGATGAGGAAATATAACACTTAGATGATTTCTTGCAATTAATGAAAATGGAGTGGACCTCCATCCTGCACGAACCACATTTGCCTTCTTACGTCTAGTGACAATTCGACCGAGATATCATTCAAAGTATTTTGCGAAAAAAATAAATAAGAATGAACATTTAAATTTGAAAGGACATATGTCCATAATATCGGCTGTTTTCTTAGAGTGATAGAACTTTAAATTGAAATAAAACACATTTAAATCAATATTGAAACCAATTTTTTTTATTTGAAAGATAATTTTATGACATTTATGTTTTATAAATAATTTCTGGCATATGTCCACCACGACTAGCCCTGATTAACCGCATTCGATCAGACCAATTTTGGATCACTTTTTCGAGTAACTCAGGCCTTATTTCATCAATAACACAAAGCGTCTATTATTTCTGGTTTATCAGCATATACCAATGACTTGACATAACACCAAAGAAAATAATCCAGTGGAGTTATATCGCATGATCTGGAAGGCCAATTAATTGGACCATTTCTCGAAATAATGTTATCGCCAAATCTTTCTTTCAATAACTCAATTGTTACGGTAGCAGCAGGAGGTGTAGCACCATCTTGTTGGAACCAAAACACTTCGGATCGATAATATTAAAATTTTGAAACAAATAACCATTGACCATCGATCTGTAAAGACCACCATTCCCTGTAACATTAGCTCCAGCATCGTTTTTCAAGAAATATGGACCGATGATGCCTCCAGCGTATAAAGCACACCATACAGTGCGTTTTTCAGGATGCAATGGAACCTGCAGGACTTCTTGAGTATTGTTTTTTCACTCCATATACGGCAATTTTGCTTGTTTACATAGCCGTTCAACCAGAAATGAGCCTCCAGCGTCTAAAACACGCCTTAGAGTGCATTTTTCAGGATGCAATGGAACAGTTCAACTAGGAATGAGCTTCATCACTAAACACAATTTTACGATAAAAAAGTGAATCAACTTCAAGCTATTCTAGGGCCCAATCAGCAAACAAACGACGCTTATTATGGTCAAGTGGCTTTAGTTCTTGAACCAGTTAGATCTTGTATGGGTGTAGGCCAAGATCTTCATGCAAAGTTTTCCATGTGGTGGATACACAGAGTCCAACTTGTTGTGAACGTCGACGAATAGACAAATCTGGATCATCATTAACACTATGACTTACAGCAGCGATATTTTCTTCTGTACGTAGAGTTCTTTGTGTTGTTGTTGTTGTTGCATTGAGTAGAGAAAATGTTTTCCGAAATCTATTCATAAGTTTGGCGAATAGAACACTGGTTTTGAAAATAAATTTCAACAATTTGTAAACGTTGTTGCGGCGTCAGTCTTTCCATGATAATTTGTCAATGCTTTCTGAACAAAAATGTCGAAACAACATGGCTTCTACCTTCTGTCAAATCACAGTTCTCCCTATCGAAAGTTTTATCACTCTAAAAAAAACACATGCAAGTACTCTCGAAGTTAAATTATGCAGTCTCTGATTTTCAGCAGCCTTTTTCTTCATATTGAAGTAAGGAAGTGAAACTCTCCTCAAAAACACATTACCCGGTACAAAATTTGACATTTTTTGAGCACACAGAAACTACATTATTTACATTTCAGCGAAATGACAGATACTGAAAGGAAAACCTGATGACAATTCAAAATTAACACTGTTGCCAGATGAAACAGAGGAATTATAAACGAGTAGCGACATCTATTATCAAAGCCGTACGAACTTATACTCCTAATCAGAGTATTAATTAAATTGAATATTACAGAGACATATTCACATTAATGAAATATCAATCCGATCTTCGCATATTTCAATATAATCGAAACCGAAAGTTTTTTGTGACTCTCTACACGATGACAAATGCGCGAAATATCTTCCAGATATATTTTCGGCCGTGCGTGGGAAGCATTAGAGAAATTAATGCGAAACATCTTGCCCAATTGCTCCGATCCATCTTCTTGTCATACTTAGCAGCCCCTGAGTGGTGTTACGGTTCATGATCAGCAGCGGAACATTTACTGCCCACAGTTTGTATGATTAACAACTTCCTCGCATTAATTTCTAGTTTTGCACTTGGGAATAATCGCGTCTGATTCAGGCGTTTCCCAAGAGACGCTTTCAATTTCAATGCCATATAGGATGTTTTTATTATGTTTAACACTATATTTCATCCCTCATATTTTTCATTTCATTGAAGCGCTTCTGGTTCATTATTCTGAAAAATAATAAATGCAATGATCCAGCAAAGCAAAAATTAACCGACTCTTAAAATTTTCATAACCTTGATTCCTTGAAAGCTGCAAATTTTAAAGAAAGACTTATTCTTTATTAGATGTAGAAATAAATTTGTTTGGTTCTGATAACAGATGTTACTACTGGTTATTATTCCATTGTTTCATTTGGCAACACCTTCATTATTAAGTGTCATAATTAGACTTTTTTCAGTACCTGTCATTTCGCTGAAGCGTAGACAACAACTTGGTTTCTCTGTGCTCTGAAAATGTCAACTTTTGTAGCGATTAATGTGTTTTGCAGGGAGATTTACTTTATAACTTCAATATGAAGAGATATGATGCCGAAAGTGAACGTATTTTAGTGGATGTTTATGGTTACTATGCTCTAGCTGAACGAAATATGTTAGAAATGAATTGCCTGATTTAAAAGTAGCAAGTTTGATTTGAAAGATAAGAACGAACAAAGTTTAAGGATGAAGAATTAGAGGCAAAGCTAGAAGAAGATCCATCACAAATGCTAGAGGAACTCGTAAAAACACTTAGAATCGCTTAACCAGTCATTTGTCTTCTTCTTCTCCTCGCGTTAGGACAAAGTCCTGTGTTTGCATCAATGGTTTTCCAGGTGCAGTCGGGATGACGAAGATCAGCTTTCATACTATCTTATAGGTGTATTGGGTTTGTTCTCTTTTGCTATTTTATCTAATCTGTCATCTGGCATTCTGTCTACATGGTCCTTCCATTTCCTTCTCCGGTTTCTTGCCTTTTCTTCGCTTCTCTTCCGGTCAAATAAGGTTTGTCCTGTTGGCGGACTTAGTGTTCGAATTTCTGCTGTTCTTGAAAGTTATGTAGTTACTGTGTTCTTGGCTCTGGTTTCTATTGCATACGTTATAATCGGTCTCACACGTCTTATATATTCTGACTTTGCTCCTTGTACTCATATGTCTAAACTATATCTCTAGGTTAACCTGATATCAATGATGCCTCTGTTAATTGGGCTTTGACTTCCTCTTTCAGATTCCTATTGGTTGTTATATTCGCCCCTAGATATTTGAATCACATCACTTTTTCTACACTCTGATCGTAAATGACAGGTTTACATCTTCGCGGTTCTCTAGCTTCAGTGAGGAATTTTGTTTTTTCAGGGAAATTTGCATGTTCATCGCTCTTGCTATTTGTTGAAACTTATACAGTCTTTGTCAGTTATCTTCGTCTTCTGAGATGATTACTGCGTCGTCAGCATAGAATAGTATTTTTCTTTATTTAACTCCCACTCGGTATCCTCTTCCAACTTGCTTTACTTCGCTGATGATTTCATCCATTATGATTTATTTTTGACGTTCTCACATGTGAGTAGGTTTCGATGTTTCGATGATTTTTATTATGTTGGGAAGTATGTTTCTTTTTTTTTAGTAGTGAAGGGATCCGTATTCTCTACGGATCACACGAGTGACAGAATCCCTCATTGATTATATAGATCACATCATGGTATTTACCCGCTTATTTCTGTGTCAAATATTCTGTGGCGTTATAACTTGACGCGTTTGCTCAGTGGAAATAACGAAAGACATGTCCTTATGGCGTTCCCATTGTATTGGTATTTTTGAAGCGACAGAAAGGAATCTTCTTGGGAACAAAACTCCTGAGCGACTTAAAAACATATTTGAGATAAAATTACTTATTTACAGTCCCTCTTCGTAACTCGTAGGAAGTAAACTTCTTTTAAATGCTTCTGATTAATTGCATACTTTACGCTTCCAATACCACCTTAGTTTTGATGTAAAATTAGTGATTGCATGCTCGTTTATTTGCACTTCCATTCATCGCTTTCCATTCTTGTATTTTTGATATTCAGTTTTATTTAATCCGACCGGAATGTTTAACTGAAATGTATTTCTTGATTGTTTCGGTCTCTACTTGACGGAAATTCATCGTAAATGATTTGAAGTGAAACACTTTATTTCCACTTATTTTTATTTTTCAACGACAATTGTTTCGTCAATTATATATTGACTTCGTCAGGTGAGTATGGTTACTAACTACTTTACAAAATCTTTCCCTTTGAATACAAGTTTCCCTAAAAATACGTGATAAAATGAAGTTTACAAGGAATTTATTAAAAAAGGTTCAACAACGGAGACCGGTTCACATCTGTTTGGTCGTTCAACAAAATATTCAGTTTATGATGCAGGTTTATTTCCATTGCTTCTAAAAGGTCCAATCTATTGCATTTGTTCTCGAAATGGAGAACTTCAAAGTTATGGTCAAAATCATGTCCGGATTCTTGTAGATGCCTAGCATAAGTGGAGTTTGATTTATTCTTTACGAATGAATTCTGGTGTTCCTGGATCCTACTCTCAAAAGATCTACCCGTTTGGCCAATGTATACATATGGACATGTACCACAATTTAACCTATATACTCCTGATCTCTTGTTCTTATTGACGATATCTTTATTATTTTTTATTAATTTACCTAAAGAATTTATTGTTTTATATGAGATATTGACATTTCGTTTTTTCTTTAAATATCTAGCTATTTGTGCAGATTTTTGTCCTATGTATGGTAAGCAAATAAACTTTTCATTATTTCTGAAATGTGGATAAACTCATGACATAGATTGTTTCAGTTTAATTTTATTCAATAGTTGATCAATAATTGATGGGTTATACCCATTATTTACTGTTATTTGTTTTATTATATTCAATTCTATTTCAAAATTCTCTTGTGACATAGGTACGTTAACTAGTCTATGCACCATACTATTGTATGCTGCTAATTTATGGGATAAAGGATGATTTGAAGAAGAATGTATTGTGCCGTCTGTGTGTGTTGGTTTGTGGTAAATCGAAAAATGATGTCTATTGTTAATTTTAATTATTTTCAAGTCTAAAAAATTTATGCTGTCATTTTGTTCTTCTTCGTGAGTAAATTTTATCGTAGGGTATACCTGGTTGATAAATTCTAAAAATAACGAAAGTTGTCTAGACGTACCGACGAACAAGCAAATAATGTCATCTACAAAACGGTACCAATAAATAAATTGCTCAAAAAGCGGGTGCTCTTGTACTTTGTCTTCTGGGAAATCCATAAATATTTCAGCTAATATAGGACTTAGTGGATTTCCCATCTTGTTTAATTACCAACCCGGTAATTAAACAAGAAATAATGGATATCCTCAACATATGTATTGCCCAAAACTATTTCCTGTTTAATGGAATATTTTATGAGGATAACGAAAGTCTCACGATGGGAAATCCACTAAGTCCTATATTAGCTGAAATATTTACGGATTTCCTAGAAGACAAAGTACAAGAGCACCCGCTTTTTAAGCAATTTATTTATTGGTACCGTTTTGTAGATGAAATTATTTGCTTGTTCGTCGGTACGTCTAGACAACTTTCGTTATTCTTAGAATTTATCAACCAGGTATACCCTACGATAAAATTTACTCACGAAGAAGAACAAAATGACAGCATAAATTTTTTAGACTTGAAAATAATTAAAATTAACAATAGACATCATTTTTCGATTTACCGCAAACCAACACACACAGACGGCACAATACATTCTTCTTCAAATCATCCTTTATCCCATAAATTAGCAGCATACAATAGTATGGTGCATAGACTAGTTAACGTACCTATGTCACAAGAGAATTTTGAAATAGAATTGAATATAATAAAACAAATAACAGTAAATAAAGTGTATAACCCGTCAATTATTGATCAACTATTGAATAAAATTAAACTGAAACAATCTATGTCATGAGTTTATCCACATTTCAGAAATAATGAAAAGTTTATTTGCTTGCCATACATAGGACAAAAATCTGCACAAATAGCTAGATATTTAAAGAAAAAACGAAATGTCAATATCTCATATAAAACAATAAATTCTTTAGGTAAATTAATAAAAAATAATAAAGATATCGTCAATAAGAACAAGAGATCAGGAGTATATAGGTTAAATTGTGGTACATGTCCATATGTATACATTGGCCAAACGGGTAGATCTTTTGAGAGTAGGATCCAGGAACACCAGAATTCATTCGTTAAGAATAAATCAAACTCCACTTATGCTAGGCATCTACAAGAATCCGGACATGATTTTGACCATAACTTTGAAGTTCTCCATTTCGAGAACAAATGCAATAGATTGGACCTTTTAGAAGCAATGGAAATAAACCTGCATCATAAACTGAATATTTTGTTGAACGACCAAACAGATGTGAACCGTTCTCCGTTGTTGAACCTTTTTTAATAAATTCCTTGTAAACTTCATTTTATCACGTATTTTTAGGGAAACTTGTATTTAAGGAGAAAGATTTTGTAAAGTAGTTAGTAACTATACTCACCTGACGAAGTCAATATGTAATTGACGAAACAATTGTTGTTGAAAAATAAAAATAAGCGGAAATAAAGTGTTTTACTTCAAATCATTTTGAAATGTATTTGCTTGGTATATAACTAAAGTCCTCATAGGTTATCTATTTGTATTATATACTTTATCACGGTGACTGGGTGCTATTTGTTGCATTTATTAATAGTGGTTCTTTATTTGTACTGTTCTTGGTATTCGCAGAGCCTGATATGTACTGATTTACTGATGTACTGATTTGCATGTACTCTTGTGTGATCCCCTGGTTACCTTTTCTTTGTTTGCTTTCATTGTAACGTTCATTAACACGCCCAGGTGATGGCTGTATATCTTTTATAATATCCTAGTCATTTTGTGTTACATATTTGCCATATGCATGCGCTCGCTTACTTTGAGATATTGTATTGCTTGTAAACCAGTGGCATTCTTTAAGGTAAATCACTGAGTAGTCCTGGTAGAGTACGGTGTATCTTATTGAGACAGTAAATAGCTCCGGTTCTCAACGCTACTGTGAGAATGTATGGGTGATTGCTAGATCATTGTTTCGAGGTATTGTGATATCTACAGGTTAGTTTGCGTGGTCCTCCAGGTAGTGTTCGGTTTGTTCTATACTAATATCTGAGCCTTCCTGGCCTTGGCCACCCCGAAGAGGTCCGATACAGTCCATTTAATAGTAACTTTTCCGGTCGACTCGAATTATGTTAGATCCCCCCTCCAAGGACATCTCCTGCGCATACCACGTTTCTCACCTTACTGTCCATTCAAATTATCACCCCTTGTAACTGTTAGGTTCTGTACTAGTTACCGGAAGTGCAGTTGTGGGTGCATGCTGGCTGAAGCTTTACGAATCACTGATAAATGTTTTTTTCCTTTCATTGAGGGTTGTTGCTTTTCAATACTACTAATATAGATATATTATTCTGATGTTACTGTGTTTTGAATATTTAAACCTCCCGTCATTGTTTCCTTGCTCTCGTTAGGTGTGATTTGGGTTGTTTACACAACATAACGTCCTATTCTTCCGCCACTAGATGACCATGATAAGGAGGTTAGCGTTCCTTAGAGTACTCCGTGTAATCCCAGATATTTTAGAGTACTCTGCATAATACGTATTAGCTCAGTAGTGCTATAACATCAATTAGTCTTACTTTATCCAATGCCTGATTAAGATCAATAAAGCACATGCTGAGTATTTGATGGAATCAGCTGGGTGTGGTATATTATGAGCTGATACAATCAAACGAAATGATCACTGATGCATTTAAGTCAAGCATTTCGGGAAATACGGCCGTAATACACCGAAAGATACGACAATTATTGGCAATGCATGGTCACATGTTGCGTTGCCCATTTGCTTCCTCAAATTACCATCTCTTGCGATCGATGCAGCATGACCTGGCTGACCAGCACTTCTCCAATTACGATCAACTCAAAAAATGATAGATGCATGGATAGCGACCAAAAAGCTGGCCTTTTGTTGCGATGGAATCCGACAAGTACCTGAAAGATGGAAAAAAGTAGTGGCTAGCGACGAACAATACTTCAAACTTTGAATATATAGCCAATTTTTCACACTAAAGCTGACATATTTTACTTGGAACAGCCTGTATATTGATATTAATCATCATCTCGATTAATTAAAGGAAGAAACCCACATAAGAAGAATCAGAGATCTTTCTATTGAATGAAAATAAACACAAAGTATAATCACTCAAGATCCAGCCTGAATTTTGCTGAGTATAATGGGAACGTCAGAGAGTTCACTCCATACTGCATTGTTAAATTGGCAATGATAAAGTGCTTACCATACATCTAGACCCGTATTTTAATCAGGCACATACGAAGGACGGCGTCATAAACTTGTCATAAAGCTTAAGTTATTGCATTACTACCGTACTCGGTCGTCAATGGCTGGCAATTTTAATGAACGTACAACTTGCACAGCTGCAATAATTCAATTTGCACACGTCGCCGTCTCAGTAGGCGATGTCAGATATGTGTGACGAAATGAGAGCGGTTAGAGTAATGAGAAGTGACATGAATAAGATTAGCGTTATGCTCTAATACGTTCAGGAAACAAGAGCTCCTGGAATGAAGTGGTGATATGTGCGACCACCGCGAGGTGGCGCTCAACGCTGGAGCACACGGACAATTTGCAGGGAGAAAAATGATAGTGGCAATTTTGATTTGGAAGACAAAGAACGACTCGGAGCGCTGCTAAAGTTTGAAGATGAATAATTAAAGGTAAAACTCGATGAAGATCCATCTCAAACGTAAGAGGAACTCGCAAAAACGCTTGGAGTCACTCAACCAGCCATTTGCCTTCGTTTAAAAGTAACGGGAATGATCTGAGCCAAGTTACGTCTAACGTGGTTTTTTCACGTGTGAACAACTACTCCAACAGCAAAAAAGAAAGGGGTTTTTGCATCTAACTGTGACTGGTGATAGAAGGTGGGTTCATTATAATAATCCAAAACACACATCGTCAAAAGTCTTGGTCCCCCTAGGTTTCTCAAGATATAAACAATCTATGTTCTGGACATGAGATGAATATTTTCCTCTATTTCAACTGTAATATATTTGATAGAAAATCTTTATTTGTTACTCTTTGCTTTATGCGAGATGATACAAAATAGGAAAAATGAGAAAATATCTAAATTTATCGATGATTTATTTTTGATTAATTATAGTTATTCCATAACTGAATCCAAATTCAAAAATCCGTATTACCACCTTTTCTTTCAATCAACAGGCCAAATGCGCCTAGCCATCCCACGCATCAAGTCATTAATGAAGTTTTCAGGCATATTTTTCCATTTTTCCTGAAGGCCTAAACTGAATTTCTGTAAAGCTGAAGGTAGGTTTTGGCGATTGGATATTGTTCTCCGTAAGTAAGCCCATACGTGCTCAATTGGATTCATGTCTGGTGAGTTTGCTGGCCAGTTCATCCTCTGGATATTGTTCTCTTGAAGAATGTTTTGAACCCTTCGTGTGCTGTGTGGTGGTGCGTTATCTCCTGATAAATGAAATTATCCCCAAATTCGTTGCGCAGAGAAACAATCATTGGTTCAATGATGTTTTCTACGTAGATAGCAACAGTAATTGTTAGTTTAAAGATAATAAAAGGAGTACGGCGACCGAATATTTTACCCCACCAGCACATTACAGATTCGCCTTGGAAGGCATAACTTCCTGGGAGAAATTGAGTCGCCTTAGTCTGCCTGAACTTCTCCAGACCCTTTCTTGTCGATTACCTTTTTGTAAACCGAATCGTGACTCGTCCGAAAAAAGTACGTTGCGCCATTGTGGTAAAAGCTTGTCTTGGTGGTGCTCATTACCGACGGGTAGCTCTATATCCAGGTGATAGCCGAGGTACGCTTAAAGTTCTTCTTGCCTTCAAATTTGAGGAATGCAACCGTCTCCTCATGGTACTGGTTGAGACTACCTGTCTACAGGTCCTCAAAAACATACTTTGAAGGGCTATTACAGATACCGTTCGATACTTTGAGTAAAATTTGCAATAAAGTGTGATCTGCCCTTGCAGATGTTACTCTGAGTCGACCAAGAACTGGTCTCTGGTCAACGCTGCCGGTTTCAAGGAAAAGAGCCATTATGCGCCTTACTGAAGTCCGTGGAATTTTCAAACTTTGCGCAATCTGGTGGTTCGACAAAGCTTTTTGATGAAGAGCTTATATTCTTGTTCGGTCAAACTGAGACATTGGATGTTCCGGCATTTTCCACGGAATATTCTCAATATCACAACTCTTGTTATTCGCTGAAAACCGATTAACTTCGTATACACCTATATCCTCATGAACAAGAAACATTTTCGCTGCTTTATTGTTTTCATTTAAGTGATAAGATAGTGCAGATTCTACACAGAAAAAATTGTCATGTTACATTCCACAAATTGACAGTTGATAGGGGAGGGAGGCAAGACTTTCGACGATGTGTATTTCCTATCAGAACAAACGTAAACGAAACAACGTATGTTTTCGCGGCATGAAAAATTGTTTTTGTCTATTCGAGAATGGATAACAGCGATTTGTCAGACACGCTCCTTTGACCTAACTCAATGACCTACGAAAAAAACGAATCTGAAGCGCGGCCGAATCCGAAGATTAAAGACGTCATCTTACGTTTCAGCTGAAACGCACACTTTCAGAGATGCGCCTGTCTCCTTGTGACGGATTTGTTAATTTGATTTATCTTTGATGTAGAGGAGTGAGTTGATAAATCGAGTGAGAGCAAGGGAATCCGTAAAAGATGTTTTCCCGTATGAGCTGGAGATAATAAATGAGTTTCTTTCAAGCAGTCAGAAGTGATTGATCACGGTAGATAAACAAGGACGTGTTTGATCTCTGGCGCGAGAGGGATGAGAAGAGGCGGAAGAGTGATGAATCGTACAGAGGGTCGTCATTAATATATGTCAGACTGCGTATTGGAGCTGCCAGTCAGCTTCCAGGTTTTCTATCCCTGTTTCTTCTTGTTGAATGTGGATCGGTATGCATTTCAACACGGTGGGTGTTCCTCTCTGAGCTTTTTGCATGATTTGGCTGAAAACATCTATAAATATATCTGATCTTGTATAGTTTAAGATTGATGAAACAAAATATACTCACTGCCATCAAAAGAGTTGCAACGATAAGGAGTAATTTCTTCAAATTTAATTCCACATTCTCGTTAGTTCGAGCTGTTTTTGTTGATGGCTGATAAAGTATCTCCAAGTGTTTTTGCAGGTTCCTTTTGCATTTGAGCTGGATCTTCATGGAGCCTGGCCTCTAATTCTTCATATTTGAACTTTGTTGCTGCTTCTGTTCGTTCTTCGTCTTCCAAATCAAAATTGTCACTTTTAAAACGGATGTCACATACAGTTCCAGAGTTTCAGGATCACCGGCTAGCTAGTTATAAATGGGCGTCACCTTCTTTAAGCAGGATGTCAAGGTGAGATACTAAACTCAGGATGTGAGGAATTCATATTTTAAAGAAGGGAAATATAGTCACTCAAATGGTTTATCAAGATATTACAAACTGTATGGTCATTAAAATTGGAATAGGGAATGATTGTGTGCTTTTAAGAATATAGTCACTACTATCGCTATACAAGATTATATTCAATTGTTTCAAATCAGTTGATCTATTAAAAATGTAGAGTAATCAAAAAATTGAGAATAAAAGATCCCAGATATCTGTTCACATAAATTTGCACAATAATCAAGAACTGAATACATTATTCAAAAGATGTTTTATATCACCCAGTCTTCAATGTACTCTTAAGATGAATCCTTGTATTGAATAGTGATTCAGCCTCCAATATAGCTTGAATCATATGAATTCAAAAAGCTGATGGTCCACGGGGGTGTTCGGATCCTTGCTCTTCACTGATGGGGGCTCCAGCTGTATCTTGAAACTTTAAATTCCTTTGTTCAACACACGTGGTTAACCGAGTATCAGTTTACAATTTCTGAATTAAGTCAATTATCAGATAGTTGTTAAATTTATGTAACGTTTCAAAGTAAAAAATACCTTCAATGGAAATTTTGAGACTTATGTTCCCTTTCAATCGGGATCATAAGGTAGATCCGATGTTAACTTATTTGATATGAAACGCTGGACTCAATTAAAGAAGCAAGAAAAGATAGTCCCATGGTTAATACGAAAATAACGACTTTATTGGCCCAATATAACTTCAAAACCAAAATCTAAGACAACAATAATATTCTCCAGGTTTGAACAATTCTTTGAATGATCTAAACATAAATTGATACTATATCATTCAAAAGAAAGTCCGGCAAACCAACTTTGAGCTCATTCAACTCCACTAAGTCATCAATTAATCAATCAGGTTCAATTCAAAATGTTCAAAATGGACGTCGATCCCGTCGGTAAAGAAAACATAATCACGTCGTAAATCTACGAAAATCAGCACTCCTAGCGTAAGAAGTACCGCACCAGGCATACCTGCAGTTAGTATTTGACAAACTGTACCATAGATGTATTCGTACATCAATATTTCAAAATGGTTGGAAATTAAAGTATGACACGGGCAAACAACTTCCGACATATCCTTTCCAGACCATAGTTATCATAAACATCCACTAAAATACGATGACTTTCGGCAGCCTTTCCCTTCATGTTGAAGTAATGAAGTGATACTTCCCGCAAAAACACATTTTTCCGGTACAAAAGTTGACATTTTCAGAGTACACAGAAACAATGTTGGTCACACTTCAGCAAAAGGACAAATACTGAAAAGAAAGCATAATGATAACATTTAATATGAAGGTGCTGCCAGATAAAACAATGGAAGAATTAACTAGCAGCGACAACTGTTATCAAAACCGCACGAACTTATTTCCACTCCCAATATGGACATTCAATTCCTCGCCGCAAAAAAGCAACAATTTTTTAATGACATATCTGACTCCCACGTATTTCAGATGTATTCATTGGTTCTTCTTCATGTTGCCGTTTTACTGCACCAATTCTACTCTTTTGAGTGTACTGTTTACGACACTGCCCATGCATTACTACTGATCTTTTGTCTTTTATTAGACAATTGAACAATAGACAAATGTTGCTCAAGGCCACATGGACACATAAAATGCGGAACTCGGTTTCTTTTCAGTTCTTATTTTCACAATTATCATTCGGTTTTGATGTATTGAACTACCCTTGATTTAAAAAAAAGTGTAAGGATAATTTTTGTAGATAATTGCATGATCTACAATTCTTGTCTGCGATGTTTTTATAATAAAACTAAGTTCTTAATGATTTTTAAGTTTGAATGTTGTAAATTTTAGGAGGAATTGAATATGAGCTTCAAATTTGAATAATTTTTTCTCAAAAGAGTAAAACTAGTGTGAAATCCACTTGTTTTTCAAGATCAATTAACTAATTTTTTGTAAAACTTTTGATGGGGGACAAAAATCTAGTTTACAGGCATGTGACTTAGCCAAGGCTTTTGATAGTATTTCACACTGTGTGCTTTTAAACAAGCTTGAATGTTATGAAATCAGGGGTGAGGCTCTTAACCTGATGAAAAGTTATCTGACAAACAGAATGCATAAAACAAGCTTGGGAGGTAGGTCTTCTTCTTGGGAGATGGCGAGTCCTGATGTACCGCTGGGTTCTGTGTTGGGTCCCCTTTTGTTTGTGGTATACATGAATGATTTGCCAGTTAAAGTGATATCAGATCAAACCGTCCTCTTCGCTGATGACACTTCTTTTCTGAATGAAGGGATGGACAAACAGGAATCGAAATAAAAAGACAAGAAGACACTTAAAGAAGCCCAGGTATGGTTGAGCGAAAGCAAAATGATGATGAACAGTGATAAAACACAGAGACTACTGTTTGAACCAAAGATGTCTTCGGACAATCACATGAGGCTACTTGGTGTCTTTTTGCAATAAAATCTCAAGTTTTCTGTCCACATTGATGAAATGATTCCCAAGTTGTCAAGAGCTACCTATGCAGTTAGGAGAATAAAGTAAATAGCGAGAGTTGAAGCAGCTAAGTTTACTTACTTCAGCTACTTTCATAGTGTCCTTAACTAAAATGCTAAATAGCTAAATGTGAGTCATCTAGCTATAAAAATTTTCAACAAACTTTCGTCCAGAATGAAGGAATTAAATCGAATAAAGCTGAAGAGTGAACTAAAAGGTCTCCTAATGAATAAAGCATACTACTCAATACATGAATACCTGAATGATACTTGAAAAAAAAAATATTTTTATGAAATATGTTGTCTGGCCAAATTTAGTTATGTATTGTGTGTTTGACTAATGTTTTGTTTTATACATTTTTTATTTATATATACTTATGTGTCTTTTTAGACAAAATTGTACCTGACTCCCCATGAAATTTTTGATGGGTTGAAAATTTATTCATATTCTGTGATATGTAGTTTATTGGGAATGAATAAATGAATTATTATTTTTATTATAAACTGGTGTTCAATGTAGAAAATCCAGAAACTCCTTCCTGTATCAAGTCAACCAGAATGGAACAATTATCGGAAGAAATGTCTGACGACTGTGACAGAGAAAAATGAGGAAAATTACATTTCGCTATATTTTAACGCTTCCCGGCTATCCAGACGTAATCCAGCTTCTTCGTAAGGGTCTAAGGCTGAGTGACAGCGCGTGGTAACTCCGTCAGGAGGAGTTAGCCGCTTGTCTGTAACAAGACTGATTGCTTTGTCTGGAACAGCCGACACTGTCATAACTATTTGTCACTCCCACATTTTTAATGAATTTCGATTTGCTAGAGCGGGTCGGAATTATTTGCCCGTTAAGTTGAAGGATGAGTAATATCTGCTGACCCTCGCGAAGATGGATGTGTTTTTTGCAGCCGTTCCTCTGAAAGCATATTTTTATGTAAGGAGAACCTAAATAATTAGTTTTATGAAAAAGAGAGAATATCTTCTGAGTACCTATACTAAATGGTCGATTATAAAAATCAATACGGTTGTCTAGAAAGGATCTATCAACTCTATGCTAAATAAACTGATTAACACAATTATACGGAGTGTCCAATGAAAATTTGAAACCCCAGAACTCAGAAACGAGGAATTTTCGAAGATTTTGAAAAGCAGGGTCAACTTCTGTTTCGAGGGGACGAATTTCCATCAAGACAATTTTTGGATAGGGAAGAGATGTCGAGTGTTGGTTAGTTTGAAAGTTATTTATGTTCTGTGTACAACCTAGTGAAAATTTTCAAAATCGGTGCACTATTCACGAAATAATGTAATATTGAACTTACCATGAAACAGCGAGTTGAACCGCCCAAACTCAAGAACCTAGGAGATTTGAAGAATGCAAAAATAGATTTCAAGTTCTGTATAGAAAGGAGGAATTTCTATAACGACATAGTTCCGAAAAAAACACCTGAGAGTGGCAACAACCCCATTTTTTTTAAAAGGAAAGAGATTTCGGATTTGTTTTAGTTGAAGAGCTTTTTTTGTTTTAGTTAAAAAGCTTTTGCCTAGTTGAAATTTTCAAATTCGGTGATTCCTTTAAGAAATTTGGACATTATAAGAAGGGCAGGAAGCAGATAATCTACACTTAGAAGACAACGTAGAAATAGGAACCTGTAGTAAATATACTTACTTGAGGGTATAGTGCTATACGGGTGTGAGACGTGGCAATTGACAAAGGGTGTGGAACGTCGACTTTTGGCCCTTGAGAATGATTTCTGGCGACGAACTGCAGGAAAATCCAGAATGGACAAAGTAAGGAATTATAGGATCAGAGATATCATGCAAGTCGAAAGAACAATCGTAGATGAAATCCAGAGAAGACAACTGATTTGGTACGGGCACGTAGAAAGAATGTGCGACGAGCGTCTACCAAAGATGATTCTGAAATGGACACCACCAGAAAGAAGAAAGAGAGGAAGGCCCAAAAAAACATGGTTTGAGGGAATAGAAAAAGCTATGTCCGAACGAAATCTACATCCAGGGGACTGGCAAGATAGAAAGGCTTGGAGATTAGGAACCGGAAGGCGTAGGACGCTATAAACCCGGATATATATATATATATATATATATATATATATATATATATATATATATATATATATATATATATATATATATATATAAGAAGGGTTACTCAAACAGAAACACAATACATTCAAATACACCAGATCTGTAAGTAATGATAGGGAACATCCAAAAAAAAATGTGAACTATTGAAAGAACTACCGTATGAACTGTTCAAAATGACACCAGGCAACCTCCACAAAATGATATAGTCTACTTTCAAACTCTTCTCTAACATTTTCGTAAATGTCTGGTTTTAGTGATTGGCGTTCGGTGATGAATTTTCGCCCGCGTAAGTATCGGTTGTTTATTTTTAGAGTGATAGAAGTTTAAATTGAAATAAAACACATTTAAATTAAGATTGAAGCTAAATATTTTTTTATTTGAAAGATAATTTTATGACATTTATGTTTTAAAAATAATTTTCGGCATATGTCCAGCACAACTAGCTCTGAGGAACCGCATTCGACCAAACCAATTTTGGACCACTTTTTCGAGTAACTCGGGCCTTATTTCATCAATAACACGAGTTACGTTGGCTTCCAAAGGGTCTATTGGTTCTGGTTTATTAGCATAAATCAATGACTTTGCATAACTCCAAAGAAAATAATCCAGTGGAGTTATGTCGCATGATCTTGAAGGCCAATTAATTGAACTATTTCTCGAAATAATGTTATAGCCAAATATTTCTTTCAATGAATCAATTGTTACGGTAGCAGCAGAGGTTCTGGGTCGATACCAATCAAATTTTGAAACAAATAATCATTGATCATCGATCTGTAACAAGCATCATTTACTGTTACTTTAGCTTCAGCATCGTTTTTAAAGAAATATGGACCGATGTGGCCTCCAGCGTCTGAAACACACCATACAGTGTATTTTTCAGGATGTAATGAAACCAGCAGAACTGGCAATTTTGCTTGTTCACATAGCCTTTCAACCAGAAATGAGCTTTATCTCTAAACACAATTTTACGATAAAAAAGTCGATCAACTTCAAGCAGTTCTAGGGCCCAATCAGCAAACAAACGACGCTTATTATGGTCAAGTGGCTTTAGTTCTTGAATCAGTTGGATCTTGTATGGGTGTAGACCAAGATCTTTACTCAAAATTTTCCATGTGGTGGATGCACGAGTAACTAAATCTGGATCATCATTAACACTTTGACTTACAGCAGCGATATTTTCTTCTGTACGTACGGTTCTTTGTCTTGTTGTTGTTTTTGTTGTCCGAAATCTATCGATGGTTCGACGAATAAGCTGCCCTGATGGATGATTATGTAAACTATAAATATGACGAAGTGCTCTATACTACTCTGTCAAGAAAGTACCGGGAATTTTCAACTAAAACAACATTTTAACATTTAATCGTCAAAATTTATTGGGTCGCCTTCAAAATAGGCTCCATTTGCTCTAATACATCTATGCCAACGGCTCTTCCAATTATCGAAACATTTTTTATAGGCGTTTTCCGGGATGGACTTTAGCTCGAATTTTTATGGCTTCAATCGACTCAAAACGGGTGCCACGAAGGGGCAATTTTAGTTTTGGGAAGAGGAAAAAGTCGCAGGGAGCCAAATCCGGCGAATACGGTGGTTGCTGAAGCACGTTTGTTGAGTTTTTGGCGAGAAAGTCAGTCACAATCGTAGCTCGGTGAGAAGGCGCATTATCGTCATGCAAAATCCATGATTTGTTCGCCCGCAAATTTGGCCGCTTCTTACGGATACGCTCACGCAAACGTTTCATAACGCCTAGGTAATACTCCTTGTTTACCGTCTGACCCTCTGGAACGAATTCGTAGTGCACCACGGCACGGTTATCGAAGAAAACAATGAGCATCACCTTCATTTTCGAGCGGCTTTGGCGTGGTTTTTTCGGTTTCGGCTCATTTTTTGCCACCCATTCCGATGATTGCTGACTTGTTTGCATATCGTACTCGTAGACCCAGGTCTCATCACCAGTTATAATGCGTTCCATGAATGTAGAATCGGAATTACAGCGATCCAGCATGTCTGAAGCAACCTGTTCGCGATGACGATTTTGAAGAAAATTCAGATCTTTCGGTACGAGTCGTGCGGCCACCTTTCTCATGCCCAAAATATCAATCAAAATCGTACGTGCGGACTCGTGGGATATCTTAAGATCATGTGCTATCTCTCTCAAGCTGGTACGACGGTTTTCCAGCACCCTATCCTTAATTTTATCGACGTTATCTTCACCACTTCACGACCGTACTTGAAGGCTCTGTACCACTGATATGCACGAGTTTTCGATAGAGCATTATCACCAAAGGCCTTTTGCAACATTTTCAATGCATCGGCACACGAAAATTCATTTGCAACACAAAACTTTAAACAAATTCTTTGCTCAACGTAATCACCCATAGTAAAAATCGGCACGCACTCTAACATCGACTGACTTAATCAGCTGTTGCAAACACACTAGTTGACAGATCCCGCTCAAGCTTGGCATAGTAATTAAGGACAGTGGTACCAACCTACGAAAAAAAATTTTTACCTGCCTCATTGCCCCGCCAGATTTAAATCGGTACTTTCTTGACAGAATGTAAGTTTGGCGAATGAAACACTGATTTTGAGAATAAATTTCAAAAATTTGTGAACGTTATTGCGGCGTGAGTCTTTCCACGATAATTTGTCAATGCCTACTGAATAGAAATTTCAAAACAACATGACATCTACCTTCTGTCAAATCACAGTTATTGAGGCTGAAACATATTCGAGAAAGAATATTCGAAAAAATTGTATACATTGTAATGAATTTCATGCGTTTCACACATTTTCGCATCATGAACGATAAGAATCATTTTCTTATCGTTCATGATGCCGATGTTTTTTTTATACATTTTTTTTATTTTTAAAAACATTCAAAAACTCAAATTGTTCTTTTATTAAATGAACAAATTTGAAAATTTCAATCGCGATGTTCAGAGAACAGAAAAAACTTCTCAACGAAACCACATCTAACATCACCTTCCTATTTAAAAAAAATGTTGGGGGTTGTTGCCATCCTCAGGTGTTTTTTTCGGAACCATGTCGTCATAGGAATTCTTTCTCCCTAACACAGAACTTGAAAATTAGTTTTCGATTCTTCGAAACTCTTAGGTTCTTGAGTTTGGGCGGTCCAATTGTCTGTTAAACATCACCTTTTGACAGTAAGTTCAATATTACATTATTTCGTGAATAGTAAACAGATTTTGAAAATTTTAACTGGGTTTGAGGGGTCAAATTTTCACCCTCTATAGATCATTAATAAGGAGTATGAGCTATGGTAACAGAAAGTTCTAGAAATCGAGACAGTGTAACATACATCTGTATAACAATTCTATACTCAAACAAACTGGACAAGGTTTTGTAGATCACAGAGGCAAATTGCAGACATGCACACGTTTCAAACTGATTGGTTTTCGTGAGTGAAATGTATGCTAGTGACTCCAAATCTGTCAAGTATCCATACACGCTATACACAGAGACTCTAAGATATTAATAATACACTAGCGTCATCTGGAGCATACAAAATATATACAAGACATACCTTTGCAAGTTAATTCAAATGAAGAAATGTAATCTCGATCTTTTCACGTTACTAACGCAGAATAAACTTTCCTCATGCTCAAATCAGACCATTATTTCCCGTAATGCTCATAATTAGTATATTTCTATTAAAATAAATGAATTCGGCTGATCTGTACCAAGAATCATTAATAAGGAGTATGAGCTATGGTAATAGAAAGTTCCAAAACTCGAGACCCACCTTATGGAAGAAAGAAATCAGGATTTTTTTTCCAATATTTGATTCTTATCGCGAAAACTATTCAACTATCCTAATACACCATCCATAAATTTCCTTCCTCCTTTAGAACAACAATCTATCAGAAAGTTCTTAATGAAAAACTCCGCAAGCACTTCCCACCTAGCTTCCTATGATTGAATACCATCCCCAGAATTTTTGAGGGGGTAATCAGTCCATCCACAAACAGAGCTGACTGATATGAAGTCATGCGTGATTGATTCATCTCTTTCCACTTACAAAACTGCTCCATCCATCCATCCTGCCGAGCAAACAACATCAAGGAAAGTCTGACAACGCCGCAAGGTGCGTTGCCCGCCAGAGAGATGATGGATGATACAAATGGAAGTCCCTAATGACCAAGATATCTTGCTCGCATTCATTCCCGACTTAACTTCTTGCCAGCACGTTTATCATCCGTTCTCTCGTAGAATGTGCTGCCAGTTATTAATGACCGAATCAGATACGACAGCATTGTTCATCTTTGTCAATCAATGTCTCTACCTTTCTGCTCGTGAGGGATCTAATGAACTTGATGACGTGGAAAGGTTAAAATGTTTCCTTTCTCTTGGTTCGATACTGAATCATTATTTCCGTCTAATAAATTATGGAACTATGATAATGAAAAAATTGTAAAGCAATTTCCAGATAAGAAAAACCTATTTAACTCAATTGTAGTTGACTACCTCTGCTCATATGTTGCATCACAGTGCTTCAATCAAATGTGAGTTATTCACAGTGGAAGAAAAGTGTACCCGTACCTACCTGAACATCAATTTGTCAATTTGGTAATGTAAATGCTTAATTTCCCTCTCTATGGATTTTGAATTAACAATTATCATTCAAAATATATCACAATCTGAAATTGTTGAAGATTATTATTATAAGTCGATATTATGAAAGATGAAAGAAGTGCTTAGATATATCTTTTCGCCTTCCCCCTTATTGATTAATTGAACGTTAATCATTTACTGTGCGAATTCTACAATGAGCATATTTCAAGACGATTGTTCACAACAAGTTGGACTCTGTGCATCCACCAAATGTAAAATTTTGCGTGAAGATCTTGGTCTACACCCATACAAGATCCAACTGGTTCAATAACTAGAGCCACTTCACCATAATAAGCGTCGTTTGTTTGCTGTTTGGGCTCTAGAACAGCTTGAAGTAAATCCACTTTTTTATCGTAAAATTGTGTTTAATGATGAAGCTCATTTCTGGTTGAACGGCTATGTAAACAAGCAAAATTGCCATATATGGAGTGAATACAATCCTCAAGAAGTTCTGCAGGTTCTATTGCATCCTGAAAATGCACTACTGTGCTCTACACGCTCTACACGCTGGAGGCATCATCGGTCCATATTTCTTCAAAAACTATGCTGGAACTAATGTTACAGTGAATAGTGCTCGTTACAGATCGATGATCAATGATTATTTGTTTCAAAATTTGAATGGTATCGACCCAGAAGTGTTTTGGTTCCAACGAGATGGTGCTACACCTCATGCTGCTACCGTAACAATTGATTCATTGAAAGAAATATTTGGCTATAACATTATTTAGAGAAAGAGTCCAAGATAATGCCACATAACTCCACTGGATTATGTTCTTTGTAGTGCCAAGTTATTGGTTTATGCTGATAAACCAGAACCAGTAAACGCTTTGGATGAGAACATAACTTCTGTTATTGATTAAATAAGGCCTGAATTACTCGAAAAAGTGGTCCAAAATTGGTCTAGTCGAATGCGGTTCCTCAGAGCTAGTCGTGGTGGACATATGCCGGAAATTATTTTTAAAACATAAATGTCATAAAATTATCTTTCAAATAAAAAAAAATTGGCTCCAGTCTTAATTTAAATGTGTTTTATTACAATTTGAAGTCTTTCACTCTAAAAATAAAACGCCCGAGATCATATAGACTATAATTCGTTCATTGACATCTTTTATATTATACAGTCACTAGTCATTACTGCCCAAACGCGACTCCATTTTCTTTTTCCCAACTCCCAAAACGTTGTGTTCTTTCCCCCTACTCAAAATTTTTCTTCGTCGACTTTTTCGATGTTCCCATCTCTTCAAAACACCAACACACGCCTAGACCATCCATTAATTTGCTGATTTCTCATCTCGACTTTACCGAGAACTCCTAATCTCTGCCTCGAAGATTTTGTTGCTTTAAAATTCTCGCCCGTTGTTTATGATAACTTTCAACTCCCAACATCAACGCCGCTTGTCGGCTTCTTCAGATCAAAATTAATTTATGTACTCTTAGGTTTTACATAGATCCTTCATCACATCTGGATGATTTTGGGGTCAAAACCCCACTCATGTTCAATCCACAAAAAACTCATGAATCACACCAAACTAAGCTTTCACATAAACCGCTAATTCCTCAGTTCGACCACTAGCTACTCGCCTTCTTGGAATTATTGCTGGAAGCTCCCTGTCTTACATTCAATTAGCGTTCATCCCGCAGCCTAAGTAAATACACGCTGGCCACAATCGTCGCTCAATTAACCTGTTCAAACACCCTATATTTGTATTTGCGGTATCTACAAATGGATGTTTCAGATAAAATATCACCTCTATGAGCCTCTTCGGCGAGTTTTATGCTGTCGTCGACATGGGTCACAATATTTGTTCTATTAATGTGTCCTCAAGTTGTCCATAAACTAAGTATGGGTAGATAAGCCAGCCTAAGGAAACAATGTATCATTAGGGTTTTGTTTTGTTTATCTTAACAAGACCCGAATCTGCTGATTCAGTGAAAACTGTTGTTTTATTGCATCTGCATGGTTAAGTTTTGACACTCTTTATCATTAATTATGTGCAATATTTTGTTTGAAAGCTATACATTTTGATTTGAAAGAATATACTCACCTCTTTGCGTGTAAATAATCAAATAAACTATTTTACTTACCGCGTACAAGTGCCTGGCACTTGAAAGATTTTGTTTCAATTTTTTTATATTGCTTGGGATTATGTATAAATAAACGTTATTATTATTTTGGGTTATATGAACAAGCGTGTAAATGTTCCTGACTTCATGTGAGAATTTCTACTAACTGAATAACTTGAGCCCTGTATGTTTTGATGAGTCAAATAGTGCACAAAGCCACCTACAAAAATCATAGTAAATCTAATTATCATTACTAAGGAGTGTGAGCTATAATAATAGAAAGGTCTATAAATCGAGACAGTATATCAATTCCTTACTCAAACAAGCCCGATAAGGTTTTTGTTGATCACTGGAGCAAATTACAGATATGCGCACTTTTCAAACTTGTTAGTTCGCGTCGGTGCAATGAATTCCAATGACTACAAATCTGTCAAATAGTTTTTTCAGAGTAATAGAACTTTCGATAGGGATAACTGTGATTTGACAGAAGGTAGAAACCCTGTTGTTTTGACATTTCTGTTCAGTAAACATTGACAAATTATCATGTAAAGACTCACGCCGTAACCACGTTTACAAATTGTTGAAATTTATTTTCAAAATCAGTGTTCTATTCGCCAAACTTAAAGAGCACTTGGTGAAATTTATGGTTTACATAATCCTCCATCATAGCAGCTTATTCGTCGAACTATCGATAGATTTCGGACAACATTTTCTCTACTCGATGCAACAACAACAAGAAGATACGTACACAAGAAAATATTGCTGCTGTAAGTCATAGTGTTAATGATGATCCAGATTTATCAATTCGTGGACGTTCACAACAAGTTGGACTATGTGCATCCACCACATGCGAAATGTGGCGTAAAGATCTTGGTCTACACCCATACAAGATCCAACTGGTTCAAGAACTAGAGCCACTTGACCGTAATAAGAGTCGTTGGTTTGCTGATTGGTCCCTAGAACAGCTTGAAGTTGATCCACTTATTTATCGTAAAATTGTGTTGTGATGAAGCTCATTTCTGGTTGAAAATTTGTTTCAAAATTTGAATGGTATCGACCCAGAAGTGTTTTGGTTCCAACGAGATGGTGCTACACCTCATGCTGCTACCGTAACAATTGATTTATTGAAAGAAAGATTTGGCGATAACATTATTTCGAGAAATGGTCCAAATAATTGGTCTCCAAGATCATGCGACAAAACTTCACTGGATTATTTTCTTTGGGGTTTTGTCAAGTCATTGGTTTATGCTGATAAACCAGAAACAATAGACGCTTTGGAAGCCAACATAACTAGAAATGAAATAAGGCCTGAATTACTCGAAAAAGTGGTCCAAAATTGGTCTGGTCGAATGCGGTTCCTCAGAGCTAGTCATGGTGGACATATGCCGTAAATTATTTTTAAAACATTAATGTCATAAAATTATCTTTCAAACAAAAAAAAATTGGATTCAGTCTTAATTTAAATGTGTTTTATTTCAACACCCGACACCTATATTTGCTATATACAGAAACACTATGGTATTAATCATACACTAGCAGCATCTATAGTATGCAAATATGCATACAATACATACCATTGCGAGCTTGTTATATGAAGAAATGGCTTCTCGATATTTTCACGTTACAAAAGCAGAGAAGCTTTCCTAATGCTCAAGTCAGACTATAATATGCCGTAATACTCATAATCAGCATATTCAGATTCGAACAAATTAATTCGGCTGATCTGTACCAAATATCATTGATAAGGAGTTTGAACTTTGGCAATAGAATGTTCCATAATCAATTTGTTTGAATATGATTATGCTTATTATGAGCATTAAGGCATATTATGGTCTGACTTGAGTATGAGGAAAATTTTCCTGCGTTTGCAACGTGAAAATATAGAGAATACATTTCTTTCTTTGAATTAGCTCGCAAAGGTATGTCTTGTATGTATGTTTGCATACTCTAGATGGCGCTAGTGTATGATTAATACCTTAGTCTTTCTGTGTATAGCGAATAAAGTAGTTGACATTTGTAGTCGCTAGCATTAATTGCACTTACGAGAACCTAGTCCTACAAGTGCTCATGTCTGGAATTTGCCCCAGTGACCGTATCTCTGTCACTGATAAGACCGTTGCTCTCCAAGTATCTAACTATTTTGAGATTGATAGCTGTTTCTATTACTTTCGACAAAATGGATATTATCGCCATTGAGCGGTGGTTTGATGAAGGACATTTCCTCCCCTTTTTGGCTTAGGCTTCACTCGTGCACTCTTCCATGAATCAGGGAAAATTCCATTCTTGTATAACATATTACAGAGAACAGCTCTGGTGAACATTTCTTTAATACAATGGCAGGAATCCTGTCTGGTCCAGTTGCTTTCTTGGAATTGAGTTAATCAATCGAGGAATGATCCGTTTTTTGAAGTATCAGGTGCTTTCTTTTGGGTGATAGAACTTTAAATTGAAATAAAACACATTTAAATTCAGATTGAAGCCAAGTTTTTTTTATTTGAAAGATAATTTTATGACATTTATGTTTTAAAAATAATTTCCGGCATATGTCCACCACGACTAGCTCTGAGGAACCGCATTCGGCCAGACCAATTTTGGACGAATTTTTCGAGTAATTCGGGCCTTATTTCATCAATAACACGAGTTATGTTGGCTTCCAAAGCGTCTATTGTTTCTAGTTCATCGGCATTAACCAATAACTTGAAATAACCCCAAAGAAAATTATCCAGTGGAGTTATGTCGTGTGATCTTGGAGGCCAATTAATTGGACCATTTCTCGAAATAATGTTATCGCGCAATCTTTCTTTCAATAAATCAATTGTTAGGGTAGCAGCATGAGGTGTAACACCATCTTGTTGGAACCAAAACATTTCTGGGTCGATACCATTCAAATTTTGAAACAAATAATCATCTGTAACGAGCACCTTTCACTGTAACATTAGCTCCAACATCGTTTTTAAAGAAGTATGGACCGATGATGCCTCCAGCGTGTAAAGAACTCCATACTCCAACTGCATTTTTCAGGATGCAATGATACCTGCAGAACTTCTTGAGGATTGTTTTCGCTCCATATAAGGCAATTTTGCTTGTTTACAGAGCCGTTCAACCATAAATGAGCTTCATCACTAAACACAGTTTTACGATAAAAAAGTGGATCAACTTCAAGCTGTTATAGGGCCCAATCAGCAAACAATTGACGCTTATTATGGTCAAGTGGCTTTAGTTCTTGAACCAGTTGGATCTTGTATGGGTGTAGACCAAGATCTTTACGCAAAATTTTCCATATGGTGGATGCACAGAGTCCAACTTGTTGTAAACGTTGACGAATAGACACATCTGGGTCATCATTAACACTATGTCTTACAGCAGCGATATTTTCTTCTGTAAGTACAGTTCTTTATCTTGTTGTTGTTGTTGTTGATGCGTCGACTAGAGAAAATGTTGTCCGAAATCTATCGATAGTTCGACAAATAAGCTGCTCTGATGGACGATTATGTAAATCATGAATTTCACGAAGGACTTTATAAGTTTGGCGAATAGAACACTGATTTTGAAAATAAATTTCAAGAATTTGTAAACGTTGTTGCGACGTGAGTCTTTCCATGATAATTTGTCAATGCTTACTGAATAGAAATGTCAAAACATGGCTTCTACCTTCTGTCAATACACAGTTATCCCTATCGAAAGTTCTATCACTCTAAGAAAACACCCGATATATATTCCTCATGCTAGATGAAACAGGTGTGTGTCGAAGTGAACCAATTTCTTCTATCAAAGGGGGAAAACTTGAATGAGAGAAGTTGTTGCTAATTTTATTTGCAATCGATCATGAGGCATAATCAACTCCCGAACATCTGAATGCAATAAAATCAATCACGATTGTATTCAAATGTTAATTTCCAGTTAAAACGAACTTAGGAATAACAGAGTTCATGAAAATAACGAAGAAACCTCCAACAAACGAACAATTGTTCGTTTCGAATATACCAATAGAAAGGGTGGAAAAATATAAAATCTGGGTACATAGCTGAGTGACTCAGAACAGGTGGCTGAAATCAGAGTACGCATCGAGGTGGCCAGGAGTGTTTTTCTGAAGACGAAGAAGATTTTTTGCAGTAGAGATGAAAATTTGAATTTGAGGGTGTGAGATTAAGACATACAGAAGTGAGGAAGATCGAACCATTTAGAAGATGGTGGTATAGAAGGATGCTGCGTATATTGTGGGTGGATAGAGTTTCGAATGAGGAAAATGCAGAAGACGGACAAAATAAAGGTGACAGTCAAGAAGAGGAAAATAGAATATCTCGGACACCTAATGGGAGAAACCAAATACTCATTGCTGAGGCTGATTATGGAAGTCAAAGTAGTGCGAAAAGGATCTGTCGCCCGAAGAAGAATATTATGGCTGAGAATGGTTTGGTCTGAGCTTTGGTCAACTCTTCAGGGTGGCTGTAAATAAAATGAATATTTGCGTTGATGATCTCCAACCTGCGACAGAAAAAGGAACACGAAAGAGAAGAATGTGCAGTTAGTGCGCTCATGAAGTCCTCCTTAAAATGCAGGTACCTATTTTCCGTTCTTATGCTATATCATATGACCTTTAGCTTGATTTGAGCCGGAATTTTCTGCCTAACAAAAATATGGCGTAAAACGAAATGCGTGCAAATGGCCTGTGGAATAATAAATCATTTTTTACAATTAGTAGCCTTTTCAGCTTCGTGTTGAACGCATTTTGAAGAGTTTTCCCAACACGGCACAGGAGACCCCTGTTTTAATCCCAGAATAATAAAATCGCCCAGTTATTAACGGATCGACAGACCATGAAACGCGGTTGTGCCACTCTAAATACATCCACATTTGCATCGTTGATATGACAGGCGAACGGACTGGTTGAAATAACAAACCTGTAAACTGTTAAAATTGTGTTATTCAGCGAATGTAGTAGCTGTTGTTGGGAACAATCAATCAGGCCGTCACAGTGGAGTGACGCCATCGCCTGCCGCCCCAAAACGCCACCCCCGGGGATGAATAAGTGCACACACCATACATCACTGTCACGGCGAATATAGATATAAAATAACGATGAATGAACAGCTCTGTTCGATGCAGATAAACTTTCCCATTACACACATGTCGGATCATTTATCATAACGCTCTGACAGTATGTGCGCCCCTCCCCTTAAAATATTCCGGGGATGATAAATACAATTATTTCGCTAAACAATTATTGTTTCATCATTGTTTTCCGTTCTTGTTAGCGCCCTTTGTTCCTAATAGGAAAGTGTTGTCGTTCTAAATTAAATTGAGTCAGATGAATTCTGACCAAGTATTTATATCTGATGACTGATATTATCATCACACCCCCCGTCTCTGTACCTTGTCGTGGTGGGGGAACTTGTCATAACGAGTGTCCTAGTTTCATTTATGAAATGAAGGATATGGTTATGATGCCGAAAGCAGATGACTCGCAATCCAAACTTCCTTACTTTGTTTCTTTCTTGCATACCATTCCATCATGTGGTCCCACTTCCATCCATTTCCTTCCGCAAGGCCTGGAATCGTACAGGGGAGTTGTGGATTTAGCTGTGACGGAGTCACGCGACTCTGCGATCGATTAGAGTTTTGTAATCCTTACATTGGCGAAAGCGATACCCTGCTGAATCTCAGTAACCTTCGTCCACTTATCTGCTGAGGGATCTTAAATGGTTGCTGAAGGAAAAAGGGAGACTACGACGTTTCGAACATGATTTTTGGGCTTGGGGATTCCCTCTGCTCGCCCCCAAATTTGGCTCCATCTTCAGATTTTGAAGCTCCCGCTGCGGGGTCTTGATTGGTCCGTTGGAGAACAAAAGGAGACTACGACGTTTTGAACAAGTTGGTTGGCCTTGGGAAATTCGCTCAGCTTGCCCCTAACTTCGGCCCCATTCGTGGATCCTTAAGCTTATCTTTTCTGCTGCGGTGTCGAAAGTGTTTCGTTGGAGGAAAAAGGGAGACTACCACGTTTCGACCGGGAATAGGGGCCCGGAAGACTTGCTCTGCTCGCCCCCAACTCTGGCCCTACTTTTTGATCCTAAAGCTTATCCTCTACGATGCTTCGGAGCCCCGCTTTCAGCAGTCGAACAGCAACAGCGGTCCTTTCTGCGGGGGTCCATGCTGGGAAGCTGTTATTTGTGTTGTTTTGTTGATTCAATCTTTCACAAACATAGAGACATTCTGCTCAAATGACTGAGTGTTAGGATCGACAAGGCGATCCTTTTTGGAAAGGGAGGTGACTTGTGGAGATCCCTCACCAAGTTGTGCTGGCGCAAAGTTCTCTTTGAATCTTCCTTCAAAATTCCTATCCTTCTTTCAGCTTATCGGGGGTCTGCTAGAGTGTCAAATATTGAGCAGAAACCCAGGACAGCAATTATGACAATGGTACTTTAACGTTGGTAAAGAGTTCTGCTCGTACACCGACTTGTACAATTCTGAGTATGATGTTATCTTCCAGCCCCCCATTGAAGCTTGACGCGCTGGAGTCTTGACTAAGATCCTAGTTTTATCCCGGTGAAATGGAGGATTAAGTCTTGCTGCCTAAAGGAAAGTCACTTGCGCCAGTCACTGGACTAGTGTGATGGAAGTTCAACGGAAGGGGGCCCTAGTTTCACTGTAAAGGTGAAATGGAGGCCTGAGCCGCGTTGTCCAACTCAGTGACAAGGGTGTCTGTTGCAGTACGGGCTTCACCCTTAAAACTAACCTACTCCACCATATTGCAGTAAATATCCGGATTTTTATGTCCAATGGACGAGTACGTTACCTCGGGAAGGTGGAGGCCCCCGGAAAGTATTCGTACAACGTGGCCACACAATTGTTGGACTAGGGGGGCAGTGGTTGAAAGTCCCCATGCTGAAGTAGAAGGGTATTCTATCTATCTGTTCGCAGAAAGTCATGTTCAGGATATCTTGAGAAGTGCTTGAGGGTTTAACGGGACTCGATGGTTCGACTGGCCTCGTCCTGAACCAGTATCGTTTGCGAGGCTTTTCTCGGATTTGTGGATCTCGACGATACGGCTAGTTCGTTGTTGCTTAACGCCAGGATCAATTGGAAGACTTCACAAGGGTTCGTGAGTCTTGACATATAGGATGGATTGACGGCACTCGTACCAGTATCAGTTGAGGCATCAATTCTCGAGACTATCTTTGTTCATAGGACTGCGTTCGGTGGGTGGATAAGAAGTCCCTTCGGCTTCACAAAACAACTCGGGTACTGACACTGCAGATCCAGTAGAGGTTGGATAGTGCTTCGCTGCTACCAGTTACGTATCCATATCACACTACCTGCTTCCTGGGCAGATTGTGGAGACTGTTGAGTAGTCACCTGGTGAAAGAGCCACGCTCATATGCCATTAACCTAATCGGTAGAATTCACGATGATGTAATCATCCTCATGATGCCGACTAAGGTAAATTTGGAATGAACGATCGATGCCTTGGATTTCATCATTAATTTTTACTTCATCGTAATTGGAGAAGTGTTGGTCAATCAGGCCATTGTGCTCAGTTCGAAAGGAATGGTAATCAGAAGGAGCAATGTATGGGCTATACGACAAGTGAGGTAAAACTTCCCATCGGCATTGGGCATTGCGGCCGTTTTTCTGGCAATACTCGGCTAAAACCGATCACATTATCCTTTCATTCGATTGTAGCAGCTTACAATACACTACACCCAGCTGGTCCCAACAAATATGCAGTATGATCTGCTGGCCATGAATATTCGGCTTGACCGGGGTATCCATACGTTGTCAGGCGTTTTTTATCTTAATGATCCTTGTAAAATGAAATTTTTCTCAAATGTCGCTTTTAAAATAGATAATACGTTGGTAATTCATATAAAAAATAAACAAAGATGAAACAAATAAAGATAATGAATCTGTAGTTGCAGTGATTGCACTATGGTTTATATTAGTCCAATAGGTGGATCGTTTAAGAGAAGAATTTATGAAAACCAGAGGAGTTACACGTCAGACATCTCGCACTTAACATATGCCAATCGTTTGAAAGAATTTCAACATGATTTCAATAATGACTGTGAAATAATCTATAATGAAATTTAAAGTACCACACTCACAATTTTGAAAGCAATAAAAATAAGTAGATAAAAGAACCATAAAATTCTTCTCAACAAGCAAACAGATGTCGCCAGATCTCCATTGTTGAATATTTTTACTTCGTGAGATATTTCCGATAATTGCCCCTAGAACATTTTATGGTTATTTGTATCCCTTTTTTGCATATGTGTTCTTATCTTTATTTCGAAAAATTGTAATTTATTGGTACCTGCCCTTTTTTCCAAATTTTACTAAATATATAAGAAGTGAAAAGTAATTTTTTGAGTTCGTTTGAAATGTAAACCTGGTGAAGCTGCAGTGTTGTCGAAACACTTTTTGTTAATGAATAACTGGTGGACATATTCTTAATTTTGAAATCCTGTTTTATTTATGTTCAAGTTCCAAACAGCTACAGCTAAGTTCAATATTTGATTCAGTAGTTGAATATTCTTTTAATATTCTTTTTCTGTCTTATATACCTGTTATTTCAGATAATGCTTAAACCAATTTAATAAATATGTTATATACGAAAAATAATGGTATTGTAGACGATAATATCGGGTGTTTTTTTTAGAGTTCTAGAATTTCAAATTGAAATAAAACACATTTAAATTAACAATGAATCCATTATTTTTATTTAAAAGATATGACATTTATGTTTTAAAAATAATTTCCGGCATATGTCCACCATGACTAGCTCTAAGGGACCGCATTCGACCAGAACAATTTTCGACCACTTTTTCGAGTAATTCAGGCCTTATTTCATCAATAACAAGAGTTATGTTGGCTTCCAAATCGTCTATTGTTTCTGATTTATCACCTTAAACCAATAACTTGACATAACCCCAAAGAAAATAATCCAGTGGAGTTATGTTGCATGATCTTGTTGGCCGATTAATTGGAGTATTTCTCGAAATAATGTTATCGCCAAATCTTTCTTCAATAAATCAATTATTACGATATCAGCGTGAGGTGTTCTGGTTCGTTACCATTCAAATTTTCAAAAAAATTATTATTGATCGTCGATCTGTAACGAGCACCATTCAATGAAACCTTAGCTCCAGCAGTGTTTCTAAATAAATATGGACTGATGATGGCTCCAGCGTGTAAAGCACACCTACAGTACATTTTTCAGGATGCAATGGAACCTGCAAAACTTCTTGAGGATTGTTTTCAGTCCATTTGCGGCAATTTTGCCGCATATGTTTACATAGCCGTTCAACCAGATATGTACTTCATCACTAAACACAATTTTACGTTAAACAAGTGGATTAACTTCAAGCTTTTCTAGGGCCCAGTCAGCAAACAAACGACGCTAATTATGGTCAAGTGGCTTTAGTTCTTGAAGCACTAGGATCTTGTATGGGTGTAGACCAAGATTTTTACGTGAAATTTTCCATGTGGTCGATGCACAGAGTCCAACTTGTTGTGAATGTCGACGAATAGACAAATCTGGATAATCATTAACATTATGACATACAGCAGCGTACGTAGTGCTCTATAAGTTTGGCGAATAGAACACTGATTTCGAAAATAAATTTCAACAATTTGTAAACGTTGTTGCGGCGTGAGTCTTTCCATGATAATTTGTCAATGCTTACTGAATAGAAATTTCAAAACAACATGGCTTCTACCTTCTCTCAAATCACAGTTATCCCTATCGAAGGTTCTATCACAAAAAAAAACACCCCATATTTTATGAAAGTTTTTGCTGAATTATATCCCTTTATTTTAAGGAATATTAGGAATTTTGGAGCTTGCAATAATGGAAAAATACTGTGAAAATATTTGGACTGTTCAATGCCAAACGTTTATTATTTGGAAATAGTAAACCAAACCCTGAATGCACCTTCCTTTCATCTTCGAAAAAGAAATTCAATAAAGCTGCGTTCAGCAATAATTTCCTTGTACAAAGCGGAACACAATCGATGTGTTCATACGACCGTAGTTTCTTTTGTCGGCATTCCGTTTTTGATTACCAGTAAGTTCCGAAATGTTCAAATTGTGTGCTCGTCAAACGTTCAAGTGGCCCACTCTTGTTTGCCTATTTCGACAAACATTTCTTCCGTGCGCCCCTAAGTTGGGATAATATCGCTGAAGAACTGCTCGTACGTGAAAGTTTAATTGTCTGTCGGAAGTATTTGAAGGAACTGTCACTGAGTGGTTGACGATCGTCGCTGTTTTTGTGGTTTTTCTAGAATTTAATGGGGTCTGAAGAATTGACGGTTTCAAGTTACGAACCAACGTAAGGTGGGGTTTCTGGCTGGCTTAATATAATTATTCTTGCAGAATTCGACCTTTTACTAATCCTGTTAGCCAGAAGGTTTCTTCGAAATGGAAAGAAAAGGCAGTAGTTTCTGAAATGTGAAAACATTTCCTTTTAAGTAAAATTATCTTTTCAAATTGTATTCTAAAAATACCTTTATTTGAGCTGGCCATACTTTTGGTGATTTTTCATTAAATTTCCGCATAATTTTTTTTTTCATATGAAACAATGGGCATTGAAGACTATATTAGGAGTAAACATAAGGTCGTGCAGATTTGATAATAGATGATGCTACTAGTTCATTATTATATTCTTTCATCTGGAAACATTTAAATTTGAAGTGTCATCACTAGGCTTTTCAGTTTCTGTCATAGTTTCTGTTTGTTCTAAAAAGTCAACTTTTGTACCGAACAGTATGTTTTCACGGGAAGTCTTACTTCATTACTTAAATCTTTTGTATGTTCATTGTGACTGTGCTCTAGCTGAACGAACAGGTCAAAAGTAATTTGCCCAATTTAAAAGTGACAAATTTGATTTGGAAGACGTCATTTGGTTTTAACTAAGGCCATAAAATACCTTACAAGCTTTGTGTGATTTTTGTGGTGAACACAGAAAACGTAGGACTTTCAAAGTTCTCAAATTTTTGTGTTAGTTCAACAAGGATACCACGGGGTCTGTGTGGTAAGATATTTTTTATTGATTGATTTCATTTTTTGAATGTGAAGAGGACTGATGAAGATCTTATTTAATTCCAAATTGTTTTTTGAAGATGTACTACATGTTTTGAGAGATTCTTGAAGTAACTTATTTCAATATATTGAATATTTCAAATAAATTAGTTTTGGAGAAGTTCTTAAAATTATGTTTTCCATTTTTGAAAAAGATGTGGTTTTCATAAATATAAGATCAGAAACAAAATTTTGTCTTCTTTCAGTATTAATTTAGTCATTTCAATTGATAATTTATATTTTGTTGGGTTTTTATTCCATTTAGTATTATATAATGAGTTTTTATTTTATATGTCTACTGAATTTAAGCAGTGCTTATAAGACATTAATTCAATTATAAAAGTTTATGCTGAAAATTTTTTCAAATTGAATTGAAGTAATAAACCTGTTTTGGTATTTAAATTTTCTTATAAACCTTCTATCAAGTAGAAACCATCTTTTTATTATTTTATTGTATATATAATATGTAATTATATTTTGGTTCTCCTGACTCATTATCTAAATGTTATTTGGTTTTAACTAAGGCCATAATATACCTTACAAGCTTTGTGTTATTTTTGTGATGAAGATTGAATGCGTAGAATTTTTAATGTTCTCTAATTTTAGTGTTTGTTCAACAAGGATACCACGGGGTCTGTCTTGTGGGATATTTGTTATTAATTGATTTTATTTTTAAATGTGGAGAGGACTGATAAAGATCTTATTCAATAACCAAATTATTTTTGACGATGTACTACATGTAATGGGAGATTTTTGAAGTAACTTATTTAAATATTCAAATATATTCAATATTTCAAATGAATTAGTTTTGGAGAAGTTCTTAAAATTATGTTTTGCATTTTCAAACAGATTTGGTTCTCATAAATATAAGATCAGAAACAAAGTTTTGTCTCCCTCAAGTATTTATTTATTAATATTAATGTATGAGTTTTTATTTTGTATAGCTACTAAATTTAAGCAGTGCTTATAAGACATTAATTTAATTGTAGAAGTTTTTGAATAATTTTTTTTTATATTAAAATTTGTAGGAGGTTAACAGAATAAATCTGTTTTGATATGTAAATTTTGTAATAATCCTTCTATTAAGTAAAAAACATCTCCTTATTATTTTATTGTACATATAATATTTAATTGTATTTTGGTTTTCCTGACTCATAATATAAATGTCATTTAGTTTTAACTGAGGCCATAAAATACCTTACAAGCTTCGTGTGATTTTTGTGATGAACATAGAATACGTTGGATTCTTAAAGTTCTCTAATTTTAGTAATTGTTCAACAAGGAAGGATACCGCGTCGTCTGCCTGTTAAGTTATTTTTATTAATTGATTGTATTTTTTAAATGTGCAGTAGAACTGATGAAGATCTTTTTCAATTTCATATTATTTTTTGAGGAAGTACTACATGTTTTGAGAGATTTGTGAAGTTACTTATTTAAATATATTAAATATTTCAAATGAATTAGTTCTGGAGAAGTTCTTAAGATTATGTTTTGCACTTTGATTTGGTTTTCATAAATATAAGATCAGAAATAAATTTTTGTCGCCTTCAACTTAGTATTTATTTAGTAATTTAAATTGATAACTTTTATTGCGTTGAATTTTTTTATTCCAGTTGATATAAGTTAATTAGTTTTGATTTTATATGTCTACTTAATTCAAGCAGTACTTACTTATAAGATATTAATTTAATTCTAAAAGTTTTTTAAATTAAAATTTGTAGGAGGCTAATAAAATAAATCTGATTTGATATTTAAATTCATATTGGCCTTAATCAATTTACAATCTTTCACGCTTTAAAACTCTGATTCACCCTATATAGAGAATGTGTATCAAGGAAATTGAATTCTTAAATGAGATCGGTCGATAAATGATTATGTTGAAAAAAGATTTCTCAAGTTTCTTGAGTAACACGATGAGTTACAATAAATTTTAGGAAAAAAACTCTTTTGTTTGAAAAAGTATCAAGTCTGTCAGACAGTGAACAGAGGCGATCTCATAATTATTGGCCATATCCGAAGCGGATTAAATTTTAATGGACTTTCCAGTTGAAAGCGCACACCGTCAAAGAAAAAACCTACCAACAAAGAGCATTCAAAATGAGTACAACTCGTCGATCTTTTCAGGTTTCCATAGCATAAAAGAGTACTAGTCATGGTGTTTAAAGTAGCTTTCTTTGCCATGCATTTTGTAATCTGAGCAGCGTCAAATCACTATTATTATGTGGTGCTACCGTGTGACAAGCTCAAAAACCCTCTTCAGAGTGTCAAGGTGGATGTCGGACGTGTAGCAGGGCAGTATTAAGCCTATTGCATAGCAGAATCAACAAAGTTTTTGGGAATGTATCTAGATTGTTTTTTGAACTGGCAACAACATATATGTGAGCTGAGTAAAAAACTAAATACAATTCTGTATATGGGAGTATTGTCTCGACGAGTAGATAGGGAGCTCTTAAGATCAGTTTACTTTGCAAATTTCGATTCTTTGATGAGATATGGTGTTCTTCCTTGAGGTGGCACCTCTAGAGCGGAAAGGATATTCATTCTCCAGAAATTTGCTCTGCTGTCCATATATGGGCTTCATTATCGAGAATCATGTAGGGGAAGATTTCGACAAAATAAAATTGCGACATTTATTGGGATATACATCATAGAATGTGCTCTATTTATGAGGAAAAATCCACATTACGTCCAAGATCTACGTAATATGAATAAAATAAGACTCACAGATCCTTACCATTTTCCTAAACATGGTCTTACATTAACAGAAAAAAACACCAAGTGTATCAAAATTTATAATATATTACCAAATTCTATTAAAGATATAACAAATCATAAAAAGTTCAAACAACAATTTACCTGACTTTAAATTCAGAATTCTAACTTCTACATTATATATGGAAACTATATACAAAAACTATCAAATTGATATTCTTATATATAATCAATATAAAATATTTTACAATGTCTCGGAAAAAACCTTTTTACATCCCGACTTGAAATGTATTAATACAAATGCATTAACAAAAACTATATAAGTATGTATATTAACATAAAAATACAAGAAAATCCACTATTCCAAAATGATCTAAAATTATCAAAATAAAGGATCAAATAAAAATAATTGAACGAGAACTCGAATATTTGATAGCTATTTTGGCCTATCTGACCTCATCAGAAATGTATTGAATTCAGATTCAAATATAGTATAACAAGATCAATATTCCACTCACCAAAATAAGATGAAACATGGAACGAATAAACTTGAAGTAAGCTTTAAAGTATCCAAAATAAAACAGAAATGATCAACGTATTGTTACGTATAACCTATAACAATTTTTACTCGGAACACACAAAAACAATAACAAAACTTATCCACAATATATTCCTCAATTATTTATTATTTTTGAAATTCTGGTTATTTTTCTTATCATGGGACATTATTTGGGGTGAATAAGTTTTGTTATTGTTTTTCTGTGTTCCGAGTACAAATAGTTATAGGTTATACGTAACAATACGTTGATCATTTCTGTTTTATTTTGGATACTTTAAAGCTTACTTCAAGTTTATTCGTTCCATGTTTTATCTTATTTTGGTAAGTTGAATATTGATCTTGTTATATATTTGTGAAATAGCTATCAAATGTTTGTGTTCTCGTTCAATTATTTTTATTTGATCCTTTATTTGGATAATTTTAGATAATTTTGGAATAGTGAATTGTATTTGTATGTTAATATACATACTTATATAGCTTTTGTTAATACATTTCAAGTCGGGATGTAAAAAGGTTTTTTCCGAGACATTGAAAAATATTTTATATTGATTATATTGTTATAGATTGTTATAATCTGTTTGAGAAATAAATAAATAAATAAATATATAAGGATATCAATTTGATAGTTTTTGTATATAGTTTCAATATATAATGTAGAAGTTAGAATATATAATTCTGAATTTAAACTCATTTAAATTTTACTTCTATCAAGTATTGATTCACATTACAATTGGTTTAAAAAAAAAACAATTTACCTATTAAATTATAGATATTGAACCATATTCTATTCAAGAATTTTTTAATCATTGTCTTGGAATTTCCAGAATGTAGTTCTTTTTCCATATATGTATTTTTATTTGACGATTTCTCATTTCCTTGTGAACAATGATTCTGAGAATAGAGTTATTGTTTATTGTTATTGCTTCATTGAAGAGTTTTATTGATAAATTCTAGAAGATACAGTAGTAGTTCAAGTCGGAAGCATAAATAACTCGGAGGTCTGCTCCAAAAGTTACTGATTTCATTTGAAATAACGTTATTCATCATTTTTTGCTTCAAGATACTCGCCTCCACTACTGAAAAACTTTTTGTAAGATTATTTTCAATTCGTGAAGGAATTCTTGAAGACAGTATTTTAATAAAGTAAATAAAGACAACTAGGCTTGAATCATTAATAAGGAGTATGAGCTATGGTAATAGAAAGCAATTTGCCTCTGTGATCTACAAAACCTTGTCGAGTTTGTTCGAGTATAGAATTGTTATACAGATGTATGTTACACTGTCTGGATTTCTAGAATTTTCTATTACCATAGCTCATACTCCTCATTAATGATTTTTGGTACAGATCAGCCGGATTAATTCATTTTAACTTGGCTTAAGTTTCACTGTTTATTTGATGTTTGTTGACATATACGTTTCGGGTTTTTAGCCCATTTTCCAAACTGAAGAGAACAAAACTTAAAATCCTATTTATAATGGTAGGGTAGATCACAGGTACAATTTTGAACAGTGTAAAAATATGGTGTTAGTTCGATCCTAATCTTTTACATATGATGATAATGAATTCAATTGAAGTTGTGCATTAGTAATTGGTAGCTTCTTACCATGAGCTAAACAAATTTCCAAACTTAGTATTTTAATTTCCACAAAAATGTTCATAAAATAACAATTGTTTCACCACGATGTGGCTTCTTCAGGTATCTACATTATACTCACTGATGGTGTTCAGTTTAATCGAGTTCAAATAGAGTATTAAGTACGTGACAAAATAATGGAAGAACAAGTCATAAAAACTTAAGCTGTTTATTGGAGTTTGCCGCTAAAAAATGCCATTAGGAAAAGATATTCAGTAATGGCGACTTGTCAACATCTGTTTGTTCATTCAAAAGGATTTTACCGGCATTGTACCGGTTTATTTCAAGAAATTCTGAGAGTGTTAATCTAGAACTCATGCTTTCAACGTGGATAATTTCATAGTTACTCTTGAAATTACGTCTGAATTCCTTGCGATGATAAGCATATGTCGAATGTAAGGAATCCGATATGTAACTCCTTCGGTGTTCACGGATTTTTTCTTGAATGATCTACATGTCTGGCCAATATATACTAAAGGGCAATCGTTGCAAGTAAACTATTAGACTCGAGATCTATTTTCTTTATTTGACCGATCCTTATTGTTTTTTATGTAAGTACTAAGGCTAATAATAGTTTTAAAAACTGCGTTGTAATTGCAACTATTTTTGAAATATTTAGCAATATTTTCAGACAATCCATTAACATAACGTAACGAAAAGTATTTCTGTGTATTGTCCTCTTTTATGACTGGGTACACGAAATTTAATGCTATGTTATTTTGTTTATTGGATACCAGTTTGTTGTATAGTGATGTAAAAGTCAGATTATTATCTTGTTTGGGGTGGGTTCTCTAACTTTCATTATATTTTATTTTTATATTTATATTTACGTTCGGCCATCTTTGTTTGATGAATATTTTATCACTTTCATGTGATTCACTTCAGAATAACACTACATAATTTATAAGGCTGTGGAAAAACCCATTATAGGCATGCTCAGCTGTTAGTTGTCCTGCAATGTGTTTTGTTCTTCTAATGGTGTAGGTTTCTATTGATAATTTCCTTATTTGTTTATCTATATGAATTCGAAACCTTATATCTGGTTGGATGTGGACACCTAAAAATTTAAAATCTGAGTCTTTTCTTTATTGATTTTAAAGTTGTCAGCATGAAATCATTCCTCTGCTTATACAAGTGTGCGCAATGATTTATTCGAATGCTCCTCTTCGTCTTCGCCAATAATAGGGAAGGAAGTCATCTACAAAGATTACGGAACCGTCTGACATTTGCTGCTAAGTCATTTATGTATAGAAGAAACAATATTGGCCTAAGAATGGACCCCTGAGGAACTCCATACTCTATGTGTTTCCATTCTGAACTACTTTTTTCTATAACTACTTTTTGATGTCTGTTTTGTGGATAGCTCTCCATCAACTTCATTGTATACCTCTGATCGCTGTAATTTTTGTATCAACACTTCATGCTTAACGAAGTCGAATACTTTACTAAGGTCGCCTGATACAAATTTGATTTTTTTCTTATCAAATGAATGTGCTATTTCTAGTAGTATAGATGTTATTGCTGAATTTGTTGATTTGTTATTTTGAAATCCATGTTGTTATTCGCAAATAACATTATACTTTTGAAGGAAGTTAGATAATCTATATTTAATGGCCATTTCTATTACTTTAGAAAGACTTGGGAGCACAGAAATAGGTCTATTACATAAGGAAACAATAAGAACTCTTCTCCTTGATTTAAATGTGTCCCATTTCGACAGCACAAAAACCGCCCAGACTTCGTCCCTGTGCTCTTAAAAAAAGCTCCCTACCGACCGCAAAGAAGACATGACGGATGGCTCAAAACGAGCCGCCGTCAGCCGCCAACTGGCCCGTATAACATCCGGCTGGTTGGCTTGTCCCTGTCAATTAGACCATCGGCCCGGCACCGACTACTTTTCAAGCCTACTCGTGTTACCTGGCGACATGACAAACAAAACAACCCATCGCCTCAATCAGAATCGCCGTCAGTAATTTCTCATATTTCGAAGCCGCAAAACTCCCCAGATGACAGGGAGCTGTCACATCGAAGAGCACTCAGGAAACGAGGGTACTTCGGAGTGTCATTGAACGTTTTTTTCGACGGGATAAGTGTGGAATCTATTGGTGATCAGCATGATGGTTTATTAGCTGTAACTGATGCCTGATGAAAACAAATTCGACGCACTGTTCACATATTTCAAATCGAACCAGAATAATTTTCAGAAATCGCTACAAATTTCAATTTAAAAAGTTATTAATCATTTTTTAAAACTATATTGAATAAAATGTCTCTGAAACACTGTTTCCTCTTATAGAAATACAGGATATGGAAATCATTGCGGAATATAAGTTTCACCATGCATTTACAAGTCAAGCTATTGTACCAGTTGTTCAGCACAAGAATAACTTCATTATCTGTTATAAGTGATGACGAATATTCAACTGAAATGCTCTTTGAGTCCTTCCTAACTCTTTCCGAATGCTTGACGCTAAAGCACTGTCACTCGACCTGTATGTTGGAAGTTCAACCGAGTGGGGCCCGTAAGGTGGAATGGAGAGCTGAGTCGCGTTGTCCAACTGAATAACATGGCTTCACCCTTAAAACTTACGTACTCTAGTGCAGTGAATCTCCGGATTTTTCTGTCCAATGGCTGAGTGCGTTATGTAGCATACTGCGTTACCTCGGGAGGCTGGAGGTCCTCGGGAAGTATTCGTACGACCTGGCCACCCAATTGATTTGGACTCGAGTGGGCAGTGGTTGAAAGTCCGCATGCTGGACTAGAAGGGTATTTCATCTATCTGTTCGCAGAAACTTATGTTCCGGATATCTTGAGAAATGGTTCAGATTCTAGCAGTACTTGACGGTTTTACCGGCCTTGTCCTGAAGCAGGATCGATTGCGAGATGTTTCAGGGGTTTGTGGATCTAGAAGATACTGCGTAGATCGTTGGTGCTTGAATCCAGGATCAACTGAAAGACTTCACAAGTATTCGTGGGTCTTGACGTACAGGCCAGATTAACGGCGCTAGTACCACGATCAAGTGGACATCAAATCTTGAGACTATCTTGGTTCATGGGGCTGCATTCGATTGGGTGGATAAGAAGCCCCTTCAGCAAGTAAGTTGCGTCACAAAACAACTCGGGTATCGGTGTAGGTTTTCGGACTCAAGCCGAAACTGGAAGCTTGGTGGGTTCAACTCTTCGGAGTGGTTCTCGCTAATGCGCGATAATATGGCGTATCCTTGTCACACTATTTGCTTCCTGGGCAAATTGTGGAGATTGATGAGTAGTCATCTGGTGAAAGAGCCACTCTCACATGCCAGATAGAATTCACGATGGCCAGAGTGGGGGAGAATTCTTTGCTTTGCACTGGCGCGGTGACTTCATTCAGATCCCCGTCTAGTGTTGAATACGTAGGCCCATGACGATGATGAAAAGACAAAACGCAAATATTTCTTTCTTTCAATAACCTATCGTCAAAACTTCTCTTTGATGAAAGAAGATGTGGTAATGCCTACAAAGCGACAATGAGTAAAGATCGGTTTATTTTTCTTATTGATTGCTTGAGATTTGATGACAGAGCCATATATGAAATATTTCCATAGAAAACAGCAAGAATGCTTATATAAAATAGATGAGCAATTGCTGGCTTTTCGGGATAGATGTCCTTTCAGAATGTACATTCCCAATAGGCCTCCAAATATTACATTTGAATGGTCATGATTTGTGATGCAGCTTCAAATAATATGGTAAACTCAGCTCCATATCTCGGCAAGAACACAGAATATTATGTTAAGAATTTGTACTGCAGCCATTTAAAGGGTCCTTCCGGAATTTAACAATGAATAATTGGTTCACGTATGTATCGTTAGCGGAGAACTGTTGAGTATATAAAACGATTTTGGTAGGAACAATATGCAAGGACAAACGAGAAAACCCTCCAGAGATGTTAGATATAAAAAATAGAAAAAAGAGACATATACTCAAACAAAGGATGGACACATTTGATCAAATGTATTCCAGTATGTCTACTTCTAGAAAAACAAAGAGTTGTTCCCTTTGCATGTTGGATGCCGCATGTATTAATTCGTTCATAATTTATAGCCCGTCTAGAAAGTATCCGGCGTTTATTCTTTTTAATAATTATAATATACTTCCTTTTGGTAACATTCTGAGACAAAAATAATGTATAAAATAGGTCGAGGAGACAGTCGGTTATGGCCAAAGTTGCATGGCAACACTATTTGTCAAATATTGTTGATTGTCAGTAGGTATACAATTTATGAAATAATGTCGCAACTAGAAAAAAGAAAACAGGTAGAATTATTGTAGAAAAGATTTTCTAAACGTTAAAAAATTAGTGCAATTGACTTAACTGGGAAAAAGTGCTGCATATGAGAGAATAAAGGGGATAAAAAATGGCATGAACATGAGGCATACACCAGTTTTAGTAAGACCGCGTTAGATTAAAGGAAAGAATTTAAAGGCTTTATTGGACTTAGGACGACACAGTCCGCGCCTGGGGCTTGGCAAATTGGCTAACAGATTTGGAAGTCAACGAAATATAAAAGTATGTCCAGAAAGCCTTCGTAGGTCACTGAACAGACAAGACTACATATAGAGAAAACAAAAAAAAACAATTCCTATAATAACACCTTTACAAAAGGAACGAAGGATAGAATTTTGTCAACGTTTCCAAGAAGATAATTTTAATAATGTCTTTATATCTGATGAAAGTTGTTCCAACTTGGTCGAAGTTACTCAAAAGTCCTATCAGAACAACTTATTTTCGTTTAAATTTCCAAATTTCCCACCAAAATAATGGTTTGGGGAGCAATATCTCAGCGTGGTGCTACGCCTCTCTGTATAGTTGATGGTACCATTAATAGTGAAAAGTAGTATGGCATTCTAAATGATTTTCTCCTTGAAAAGGTGCATGCTTTATATCCAGCGGTGTGGCGTTTTCAGCAGGATAATGCAAGATGCCATAATTCGGCCTCTACTCAAGCTTGGATACGAGAAGACCAAGTGAAAATCATTTCATGGCCAGTAGCTTCACCAGATCTTGGTTTCATTAAAAACATATGAGGACTAATGAAGTTTGAAGTTGAACGAGCAGCGCCATGAAAAAATGATGATTTAATTCAGTCAGTTTTACACTCCTGGACTGTCATCACCGAAAATGATGGAGCTGATCTAGTTTCACGACGTTTAGTCAATTGTTTACAGTTGAAGGAAGGTTGTAAAAGTAAATGAAATTATATTTTGTTATAATTTTCTAATTCAATAATTAAGCTTTGTTTTTTTCCGGATACTTTCAAGACAGGCTTTACAACCAATTTAGAACGAAAAATGGCCTCAGAGCTATCGACAGAAGGACATATATGCTGATGCTTCTGGAGAGCTTAATCGAACCTTGGTTAAAGGAACGAAAAAATTTCAAGACGCTCAATCCGTGAAGAAATCAACACTATGCTGGGGAAATCAATGGCAGATAAAGCAACAGTCCTTTCTAAGACATCCTAAACCATTTGTAGCATTTGCACAGTGAAAAAAGGAGAATGACCTCCAATCTTTGTGACGAATGTCGGAAACCGTTTTCTCTTGACCATTGAGCAAATATTTGCCTAAATTGTTGTGAAAGATTGAAATAATTCGTTTAAAAATTAAATTTATATTTTCAATGAAGTAAGAGAAAAATCATATTGAATCGTATGAATAATGTATGAAAATACAAGCTTTTTTTAGAGTTTTTTTAGAGTGATAGAACTTCAAATTGAAATAAAACACATTTAAATTAAATTTGAAGCCGAATTTTTTTTATTTGAAAAATAATTTTATGACATTTATGTTTTGAAAATATGGCATATGTCCATCACCACTAGCTCTGAGGAACCGCATGGGACCAGACCAATTTTAGACCACTTTTTCGGGTAATTCAGGCCTTATATAATTAATAACACGTTTGAATAATAAAACAAATTGTATATTGAGTTTAGATTATATACGTCTGTTAGCACTTCGGTAGAAAATTAGCAGACTGTATGTGTAAATTTGATAATGATTAGAAATACACCACAAATCTCAGATGGACACTCACCCTCATCCACTGAATTCCTGGTTAGTTGAGGATCCCCTTGTCTGGAACTCTGACACCAACACCTTGTTGAACTATCGTTCTTGTAATAAGAAATTCTGAACACTTTTTGCTTTGAAAGAATTAAAAAACTCATAAGCCGGAAAAATATCGAACGTAATGTCGATCCGTGATCATTAAGATTCTGGTCGAAGAAAAAGTCTCTCGCATGCGCACAGTGTCATCTGAAAGATGAGTGGTGCATATATGCGCAATTTCAGAAATAAATTAGGGAAACTTGAATGCTGCACTAACATAGCCGCCCACAAAAACCCCTATGGGTTTTTCTAAAGAAAACAGAAAAAAAAAGTTTCCTCCTTTTAAAAAGAACACCATGTAAGTCACCAGAAAATTAAATTTAAATAATAGAAAAGAAAAATAATAACAAATATAGAAATACATTATTTTTATAAAGGAAAATAATTTGAAAATCAATTTCTCGGAAGTGGACAAAGCTTCACAACGGGTCTACGGAAAATACCATTAGCTGTTTTCACCGCAGCTACCCTATTGTGTCCATCCTCTCCCGGAAATAATTCCACAATGCGACCAACCGGCCATTTAAAAGGCGAAACGACATCGCTTTTGATCAAAACAAGGTCGTCGAGCTCAATTTCTTTGGCCGGCTCAGCCCACTTGAAACGCTGCTGAAGTGTATTAACATATTCCGCGAAGTACCTTTTCCAAAAATCTCGCTGCATTTTCTGTATAAGCTGCCATCTAGACAGTCTGTTTAATTTCAAATGAGAAACATCAACATCAGGAATTGTTGAATTCAAGGGTTCTAAAGTGAGAAAATGCCCTGGTGTGAGCGGAATTAAATCATTAGGATCTGAGCTCTGAGAACATAATGGCCTCGAATTCAGAACAGCTTCGATTTGACAAATCAAAGTTGTAAATTCTTCATAGGATAGTCGCTGATCTCCTACCACTCGTAGTAAATGAGATTTAACCATTTTTACACCCGCTTCGGCAAGGCCATTAAAATGTGCACCCGTAGGGGGATTGAAATGCCACTGGAAACTTAGAGTTCCAGAAGTTTCTTGAGCTAACTTCAAAAATTCATTTTGAGCTCCAATGAAATTCCGACCGTTATCGGAGTAGCACGCATGAATCATGCCACGTCGAGAAATGAATCGACGGAATGCCGCGATAAAACTACACGTAGAAAGCTCCTGCGTTAATTCTAAGTGAATAGCTTTGGTTGTAGTGCACACAAAAACGCATATATAAGATTTTAAATATTTTGCACCCTTTATGCGATGCATAGTTACGAAGAAAGGTCCGCAGAAATCAATAGCAACGTGAGAAAATGGCTTTAATTTAGAAATTCTGAAACTTGGAAGATCAGCCATTTCAGGTGGTTTGTAAGTATTTGGACGGGCACGAAAACATTGAAAACAATTAGAAATAACTTTTCTTATTGTTCGACGAGCTGATAGTATCCAATATTTTTGAAGAAGTAAATTATGTAACGTTTTTGAACCGGGATGTAAATATTGCTTGTGAACCGACTCTACAATCAAAATCGTTAATTTATGTGAGCTAGGCATCAAAAGAGGGTGTTTTGCGGCATATTCAATATAACTGGATTTCTTTAAGCGGCCGCCCACCCTGAGAAAACCTAGAGAATCTAGAAAGAGTGAAAGTTTCCGAAAGGGTTTAGGTAAAATTTTGTTTTTGTTAATAATTTCTATGATATCAGAAAATACCGAATATTGCGTATGTTTTATTAAACACATCAACGATTCATTCAACTCATGAATTGTTAAAATGCCTGTTTGTTTAAGGGAACCGGGTTTTGAAATTTTCGAAAATCGTAAACAGTAACTTAAAATTCTTTTTATTTTTTCAAGAGAGGAAAATTTATTTAAAAGGTTATCTAAATCGTCCATTGGAATATCTACATATAAAGATATACTTTTTTCTTCGGCAGAGACTACATCATTATTAAGTTCTGAAGTTTGAGCAGAAAAATTTGGCCACTCGGTTTTTGGGCTGGATAGGAATTCCGGTCCATTCCACCACATTTCGAAACGAATCAATTGCAATGGGTTCATTCCTCTAGATGCACAATCGGCAGCATTTAGAGATGAAGGAATATACATCCATGAATCGGGAGATACCAGTTCCTGAATATGGTGTACTCGATTGGCAACAAAAGTTTTCCAACGGCTCGGTGAAGCATTGAGCCAAGAAAGAACTACCTGTGAATCAGTCCAGCAAGTGATTTGATCGAATAAGAGTCGACTAGAAAATGTGTCAGTCACAAATTTGACCAAATCAGCCAAAAGCTTTGCAGCAGTCAGCTCAAGTTTAGGAAGAGTAATTGTTTTTAAGGGGGCAACTCTCCCTTTAGAACAGATTAGAAATACGTGAATAGAATCGCCTCTCTGTAATCTGAGGTAAATTACCGCTGCGTAACCTATGCTTGAAGCGTCACAAAATCCATGTAACTCACATCTCTCATATTGATCAAAGGTGATTCGCCTAGGGAGACGTAATCCAGAGAGTTCTGAAAGTTCACACTTCAATTGTGTCCACGAATTTTTAATGAACTCGGGAAGTTCTTCGTCCCAATCCTTTTTCAAGGACCAAATACATTGCATAATGTATTTTGCCTTTAAAAGAATGGGACACAGAAAACCCAATGGATCGAAAATCCGACCTATATCGGACAAGATGCCTCGTTTTGTGAGGTCTTTTGATATATTTTGGCACTTGTAAGAAAATATATCGAGAGAAGGGTACCACTGAAGACCTAGAACCTTCAGAAATGGTGGTTCATCCTTATCAAAGGACAAAGGAATCTGACAGTCAGAATGGTCTAAGGAAGAAAGCAATGCTGGAGAATTACTAGCCCACTTCCTCAACATAAAACCTCCGCGACTAAGCAGATCGATTAAATCCTTTTGAAGAGACAAAGCTTCAGAATCAGATGATGCACTACCCAGCACATCATCAATATAAGTTTGATCCTCTAGTATCTTACTAGCCATTGGAAAGTTTTCTCTCTCTAGGAGAGCTAGCTCACGAACGGTACGCATTGCCAAATACGGGCTACAATTGAGTCCGAAAGTAACTGTATTTAAGGTATATTCTGAAAGTGAATCGTTTGGATTAAAACGCCATAGAATTCTTTGGAAATTTCTATCAGAAGGAGATATTAAAATTTGTCTGAACATTTGCTTTATATCAGCTATGAATACCACTGCGTCTAAACGGAAAAGTAAAAGTAAAGAAACTATATCCTTTTGTAATTTTGGACCAGGAAGTAAAGTGTCATTTAAGCTCACACCTCTCGAGCCTTTTGCCGATCCATCCCAAACTACACGAAGTTTTGTGCTTACGCTCTCAGGCTTCAGAACACAATGATGGGGTAAGTAACAAAAATTATCATTGGGTATAGCTTCCGATGTGGCTAAAGACATATGTCCACTGTCAAGATATTCTTTCATGAAATCGGAATAAGAAGAATACAAAGATGGATTTTTTAATAAACGTTTTTCAAGTAAGAAAAATCTACGATAAGCTTGAGTATAAGTATCTCCTAGAAATGGTTTCGAATTTCTGAAAGGAAGCGAAACTATGAATCGACCGGTGGAATCACGAGTGGTCGTTTCTTTGAAAAAGGTCTCACACTTTTCATCTTCGACGGAGTAAAAATGCTTATCAGGAATTTGCTCTAATTCCCAGAACTTAGGAATACAGATGTCGACACGAACATCGGATTGAAGAAGAAAAGTTTTTGTTTCTGAACTTGTAGACGGATTGTTAACTTTACCCAAAAGAACCCAACCGAAAATAGTTTCAAGGGCGGTAGGCTGGCCTAATTTTCCAACGATACGTCCATTGAGTAAAATATGAGTGAAAAGCTCAGCACCAATCAGAATGTCTATTGGACTTGAGAGAAAATAATTTTCATCTGCGAGAGGTAAACCCTGTAAATGGTCCCATTGTCCCTTTTTAATAGAAAAAGCAGGTATATTAGAACATAATTTTGGAACAACAATAGCATCGAAAGAAAGTACAGGGCTGTCGGAATTTGTAGGTTTGATATCGCATGCAGTAATACCTTTTGAAGAAAATGAAGTCATTTCGTTCAAACCAAAAATAGTTGTAGAAAATTGATGTCTCTGTAACCCAAGATTACGAAAACATTTTTCGCTTATGAAATTTGATTGACTTCCTGAATCAATAAGAATGCGAACACGTTGAAATGTGCCATATCTATCACGGATATCTACCGCCGCAGTAGCCAATAATACTGTATTTTGTTCGGAAAAGGTGTTACCTGATACAGTTGAAGAATGTGGAATATTTTCTATGATAGTTGAACTATTAATATGGATCAGAGAGTGATGACGGTTATTACAAGTGCGACATTTGTACGACGAAAGACAATTATTTAGATTATGCGAATGATGTAAGCAATTCAAACACAGTTTATTTTGTTTGACGAAAGAAAAACGATCATTCGGAGATTTTGACAAGAAATCAGAGCATTTCGATAATCCATGTGAACCTTTGCAAAGGTAACACTTAACATTGGAATTATAATGAGTATTTTTTGTTTGTAATGAAAAACTATTGCTGGTCTTGGAATTATATTTATTATTACACTTCTCTTTGCTTACTGCAAATACTTTATTTTTAGAAGTAGTCAAATGTTGAACGGATTCTAGGGCCTTGCATTTAATTTCAACAAAATTATAAAGTTCCTTATATTCTGGAATTTTGCTAGAATCAGTTTGAATTTCAAAATTAGTTCGAGTCTCAATATCTAGTTTCCCTAGAAGTATATAGAAAAGTAAAAAATCCCACTGATCTGTATTGAAATTTAAAGCATTAAGAACTGCCAATGATTCGGAAAAGGTATTGAGTAGAATACGAAAATCTTTTGCAGTATTGCCTTTTAGTGAAATGAAAAAAATTGAATCTAATGCATTCGAAGCTATAAGTCTTTTATTTTGATATCTGTCAATAAGTTTTTTGAAAGCGGTGTTATAATTGTCGTTATTTATGGCGATACCATTTAGTAATTTCAAAGGCTCGTCTTTTAGGAAGGAAAATAAATATCTGAACTTTTCAACATTTGAAAGATTGGAATTATCATGAATTAATTTCTCGAACAGATCATGAAAAGTTGACCAAATTTTTGGATCACCGTCAAAAGTGGGTATATTAAGAGGTGGGAGTTTTGCAGAAGCTTCAACACTAACCGACGACGAATTAGAAGTATCATTTTTACTCATGTTATGATAAATAGACAAACCTTCATAATAAAAGTTTTCAGTCTCCCTTCTTATTTTCTCATGTGTATCAAATTCCGCCTCATCCTCAATCAGCATTATAATCTCATTATGACATTCTGAAAACCGCTCAAATAATTTTTTAATATCATCATACCTAGCCTTTAATTGCCCTCCTTTCGACGTATCAGTTAAGCTTTGCTTTGCAATAATGTAAAATTCCGAAATTCGACTAACGTATATTTTACGTTTGCTTTCAAATCTTTTGATGTTACTCATTTTTTGTGAAATATTTTATTGAATGAATGTAAATATAAAGTGATATATGTAAAGAACCAAATTATGCGAAGAAAAGATAATATAAAGAAAGTTTATTAGAACAGAAAGGGTGTCAACGAAAACTTTGGAAGTTGTAATCGTATTTGAGTTTTAATTATTTTCCAATATGAATTGAAAGAAGAAATATGCGGAATGAAAGAATATGTTTATATCGATTGAAGTGAACCTAAGTTGAACATATGGTTTTTTTGTATGAAGCGATAAGCGTATACTGTTTGTACGGATTTATCGATTTCCTACAATCGATATGAATGAAAATTAATAATAATTTGATGGTGACCTACGTGGAAATCTCGAAATGAAAAGAAAGAAAATAAGAAATCACTAGTCAACCGGTTCGAATGGACCAAAATGTTAGCACTTCGGTAGAAAATTAGCAGACTGTATGTGTAAATTTGATAATGATTAGAAATACACCACAAATCTCAGATGGACACTCACCCTCATCCACTGAATTCCTGGTTAGTTGGGGATCCCCTTGTCTGGAACTCTGACACCAACACCTTGTTGAACTATCGTTCTTGTAATAAGAAATTCTGAACACTTTTTGCTTTGAAAGAATTAAAAAACTCATAAGCCGGAAAAATATCGAACGTAATGTCGATCCGTGATCATTAAGATTCTGGTCGAAGAAAAAGTCTCTCGCATGCGCACAGTGTCATCTGAAAGATGAGTGGTGCATATATGCGCAATTTCAGAAATAAATTAGGGAAACTTGAATGCTGCACTAACAACGTCTATTAAATATAAGCGGTGCTTGTTTTAGACATTAATTTAATTCTAAAAGTTTTTTGAATAAAAATTTTTTAAATTAAAATTGTAGAAGATAAACATATATTAATTTGTTTTATTATTCAAATTTTGTTATATTTCTTCTATCAAGTAAAAGGCCTTTCTATTTTATTTTAATAACACGTGTTATGTTGGCTTCCAAAGTGTCTATTATTTCTGGTTTATCATCATAAACCAATGACTTGACATAAACCCAAAGAAAATAATCCAGTGGAGTTATGTCGCGTGATCTTGAAGGCCAATTAATTGGACCATTTCTCGAAATAATGGTACCGCCAAATCTTTCTTTTAATACATCAATTGTTATGGTAGCAGCATGGGGTGTAGCACCATATTGTTGGAACTAAAACACTTCTGGGTCGATACCATTCAAATTTTGAAACAAATAATCATTGATCATCGATCTGTAACGAGCACCATTCACTGTAACATTAGCTCCAGCATCGTTTTTAAAGAAATACGGACCGATGATGCCTCCAGCGTGTAGAGCAAGCCACACAGTGCATTTTCAGGATGCAATGGAACCTGCAGAACTTCTTGAGGATTGTTTTAACTCCATAAACGGCAATTTTGCTTGTTTACATAGCCGTTCAACCAGAAATGAGCATCACCACTGAACAAAATTTAACGATCAAAAAGTGGATCAACTTCAAGCTCAGCAGACCAATCAGCCAACAAACGACGTTCTTTATGATCAAGTGGTCTTAAGTTCTTGAACCAGTTAGATCTTGTATGGGTGTAGATCTCTACGCAAAATTTTCCATGTGGTGGATGTACAGAGTCCAACTTGTTGTGAACGTCGATGGATAGACAAATCTAGATCATCATTAACCCTATGACTTACAGCAGCGATATTTTCTTCTGTACGTACAGTTCTTTGTTTTGTTGTGGTTGCATCGAGTAGAGAAAATGTGGTCCGAAATTTATCGATACTTCGACGAATAAGCTGCTCTGATGGACGATTATGTAAACCGTAAATTTCACGAAGTGCTCTGTAAGTTTGGCGAATAGAATACTGATTTTGAAAATAAATTTCAACAATTTGTAAACGTTTTTGCGGCGTGAGTCTTTCCATGATAATTTGTCGATGCTTACGGAACAGAAATGTCAAAACATGGCTTCTACCTTCTGTAAAATCACAGTTATCCCTATCGAAAGTTCTTCCACTCTAAAAAAACACCCGATACATCTCTGTTAGTCGCTAGAATATAGTACCAATGCTCATACACTTCCAGTCTTCTTCTTGAAGCAGTTTCTGGGCATTCTGCTATATTAGTCCTCCTTTCATTTAAAAATGCGAAATTCCGGCGAAAGGGGGATTCGAGCTCAGCTCCCTTACATTCATTCCTATTTTGTAAGAAACAGAGCGGCATAATAAGGGTCTTTTCCGCCTATTCAGTTTTCTATAGTCGTCTAAATCCGCTGTCACTTCTATGAATCGTCCTCGTATTAATCTAGCTTTACGCCTTGAGCCGCTCCAGGATTTCCAATAAACGGCGCGGCCAAATTGGCGGAGTGAGAAATGGCTGTCATTTTTCACAATTCGGGTTTTTGTTGGTATTATTGAAGTGATGAAGATTTATGTGATTGCCGCACGTTACAATTCGGTTAAATGAATTGGAAAAACTGGGGCAGCTGCATCCTGTACGGTGTTTTCGCGAGGTATACCATGCTGCTCACTGAAGGTTGAGGGAACATCGATAAATTCAACTTGCGAAGGAGTATCATCAGAATTTTTCAATTATTTCGTGGAATAATTAGTTTTAAGCAAATACGGTTACTGGATTTTATCCTATTTTATGAAATTCTATTTTGAAATTAATAATATAAAATTAGAAAGTATCATACAAATTTTCTAGTAATTTAATTTCAGAAAATTTTATTCAAAACCTTTCAGAATTAAATAAATTACTTCAAATTCAGAATTATATATAACAAAACTCATTAGCCCCATATAATATACCATGATGATAAAAATAATCTGAATTTCAAGAACAATAAATAATTAAGAAATATATTGTGTAAAATAGAAAAAGGCTTTTCACTTGATAGAAGGAATATAACAAAATTCGAATAGCAAAACATATTCAATCTGTCAGTATTCTACAATTTTAATTTCAACCAATTTTTTATTCAAAAACTCTTAGAATTAAATTAATGTCTTATAAGCAAGGCTTATATTTAATAGACGTATTAAATCAAAACTCAATATACAATATCAAATGGAATAAATAAACCAACAAATATAAATTGTCAATTAAAATTAATGAATAAATATTTGAACGAGACAAAAATTTGTTTCTGATCTTACCATTATGAAAACCAATTCCTTTTCAAAAATACAAAACATAATTAAGGGACTTTTCAGAAAATATATTCTATTTCAAATATTCAATATATTTAAATATTTAAATAAGATAATTCAAAACTCTCTCAAAACATGCACTATATATTCTAAAAACAATTAGAATTCCGATAATCTCTTCATCGGTCCTAAATCATATTGAAAAAATCAAAATCAACCAACAATAAATATAACTTATCTATAAGTTGTCCTGGTAGTCCGGTCTATTTACACATTCAAGTTTACATAAATTCCCATAAAGCTGAATATTGGCATAGTTGTTCAAAACATCATTATAAAGAAAATCTCAAAAGTTCTCATCGTTCCGAGGTGTGCTAAAAATTTGGCACGGGGTCAAAGGTCAAAAAAATGAGTTTTTTGCGATTTTTAGCGAAACGGTGAGTTTTTTCGCAAAATTACCCCAGTACAAAATTGTAGACCACAAATTTCTCTACAAAAAATATATCAATAATTTTTTTCCTAAAAGCCACCATTTTGGAGATATAACGTTCCGAAAAGTTGGATCAGTCGTAATCCCTCTATTTTGCACACGTTTCCACGCCACCTATGAGGTAGTGTACAAAGCGCGTTTTTTTTAACGTGGTTTCCCCAGTAGGCCTATTCCACGGGTCTGCTGAGATTTTATATGTTTTAAAACTATTGCAAAATAATATTATATATTATAGTGGGCAAAAACAACGGCGGTGTAATTAAATAAAATACTTAAAATAAAAAGTTAGTCGTCTGATTCATAACTGTCCAAGATTTCTGTTTCTTCTTCTTCTTGATCTTCTTCTCCTTCTTCTTCCTGTTCATCCTCTTGTTCTTCTTCTTCTTCTTGTTCTATTTCACACGTAAACTGCCCCAATAGCGATTCCTGATCGGTATCAAACGAATCTTCAAGAGTTGGTGACTCAACATTCGAGCATGATCGGCCTTGACAGTGTGTGCATGCCAGGGAACAAAACAGTCCAACTTTTCTGCAACCACATTTTGCACTACAACGTTTCTTGCAGTTGCAAAATATTGTGTTGAGAAGTTTCTCAGGTGCTGGTGGAAGTAAAGTTTGAACTGGCTCTAGTGTATTGTCGATCAACTTCCAACCCCAGTCTTTAGGGTCCAGCTGATTACCAAGCCACACTTGAACTTGGTAATATACCCGAAACAGATGTTGATGAGCAGCTACTGAGGTTGGAGGAAGAGAAGCTAAGTTGACTTGTTTTTTATTACGCGTATTTTTCACGAAAGATGTGTATCGCAACTTATCTAAGCAAGTGGTTTTTTTGGGGGCTCCGTACATAGCAAGAAGAAATTGAACTCCGTTGGTGATAACATGTTGTTGAGTTGAATTACTATTTTTAAAAACTTCAGCACATTGTAGTAAATCTTTTTTTTCAAACATTTTGAAAACTGTTGTTTTTCCTCTCCTGTAAAAAGCAGATGTCGTATCGCAGCCAGTTATTGCGTGTAGAAACAATACATGATTTTGACATTTAGGAAAATTGGATAAACTGTTTGATGAATATATTTCCGATTGATTTTGGGCTTTTCCGGGTTTAAAAAAATAAATAATTTTTTCAGTTGGAGTTCGAGCAGTAAGCAAGACGAGTAAATCAACATCCTCACCAACAACAACAGTTGTATTTGTCACACTGAATTTCTTTATCGCTGTTTCAATAATCAATACATCAGCATCATCATTAGCTTGTTCAACGGATATATTCTCAGCAGTAAATTTGTATGTATTTCATATATTGGGCATGCCAACATAAAGCAGGTATACGACCCTAGCCACGCGGACAATAGAATAAAAGACAGATGTTATCCCAAGGTTATACTGACGTACAAATTTAGGAACGGGGTTTCATTATACCTGAGATTCTCGTAGTTTAACTTATATTTTACATAAGCAAGTTACAATAAATAATAGCGAACTTATTTTAGTTCTATTACACCTTTAGTGACTTTCATATGTGGCGTACGTGTGCAAAATAGAGGGATTACGACTGATCCAACTTTTCGGAACGTTATATCTCCAAAATGGTGGCTTTTAGGAAAAAAATTATTGATATATTTTTTGTAGAGAAATTTGTGGTCTACAATTTTGTACTGGGGTAATTTTGCGAAAAAACTCACCGTTTCGCTAAAAATCGCAAAAAACTCATTTTTTTGACCTTTGACCCCGTGCCAAATTTTTAGCACACCTCGAAACGATGAGAACTTTTGAGATTTTCTTTATAATGATGTTTTGAACAACTATGCCAATATTCAGCTTTATGGGAATTTATGTAACCTTCCTCCTGATTTTAGGCTTAAATAGACCGGACTATGGGATTATCGTTTGAACAACTAACTTCAAAATCAAGTTATTCTATGTTCGTCACAAAAATCACAGAAATCTGTAAGGTATTATAAGATTTTCTTTAAACCATTGATATTCCATAATGAAATTTTCATTCAAGCCTCAATATAATTAAGGTTAAGGTTTTCTTCAAACCATTTATATTCCATAATGAAATTTTTATTCAAGCCACAATATAATTATATATTATGTATAATAAAATAGAACAAGGCTTTCTACTTGATAGACGGAATATACCAAAATTTGAATATAAAAACAGATTTAATTTGTCCAGCTTCTACAATTTTAATTTCAAAAAAACAGTAAATTAATGTTTTATAAGCAGGGCTTATATTTAGTAGACGTATAAAATCAAAAATATATTGTGGCTATATATACTCTATATGAATGTATTTCATAATTTAAAAATCAATTTGACTGTGAGTCAATATTTGATAGAAGTAAAATTCAAATTACTCTAAATTCAGAATTATATATTCTAACTTTTACAATATAAAATAAAATAGAAAGGCTTTTCACTTGATAGAAGAAATATAACAAAATTTGAATATCAAAACAAATTGAAATATGTTTATCTTCTACAATTTTAATTTCCAAAAGAATTTTTTATTCAAAAACTTTTAGAATTAAATTAATGTCTAAAACAAGCACCGCTTACATTTAATAGACGTATATAATCAAAACTCAATATACAATGTCAAATGAAATAAATAACCCAACAGATATACGAAAGTAATTAAAATTAATAAATAAATATTCAAACGAGACAAAATTTTAATTACTTTCGTATATCTGTTGGGTTATTTATTTCATTTGACATTGTATATTGAGTTTTGATTATATACGTCTATTAAATGTAAGCGGTGCTTGTTTTAGACATTAATTTAATTCTAAAAGTTTTTGAATAAAAAATTCTTTTGGAAATTAAAATTGTAGAAGATAAACATATTTCAATTTGTTTTGATATTCAAATTTTTTTACAATATATATTGAAATTATATACAAAAACTATCTAATTGATATCCTTATACATAATCAATATAAAATGTTTTTCAATGTCTCGGAAATTTTACTTCTATATATGCACAATTTATTCCTTAATTATTTATTATTCTTGAAATTTTGGTTATTTTCTCATCACGGGACATTATTTAAGGTGAATAAGTTTTAAAATAGAAAGGCCTTTTACTTGATAGAAGAAATATAACAAAATTTGAATATTAAAACAAATTGAAATATGTTTAACATCTTCTACAATTTCAATTTCAAAAAAAATTTTTATTCAAAAAACTTTTAGAAATGAATTTATGTCTAACAAGCACCGCTTACATTTAATAGACGTATATAATCAAAACTCAATATATAATGTCAAATGGAATAAATAAATAAATTTATTTCTAAAAGTTTTTTGAATAAAATTTTTTTTTGAAATTAAAATTGTAGAAGATAAACATATTTCAATTTGTTTTAATATTCAAATTTTGAATAAGTTTTGTTATGTTTATCTGTGTTCCGAGTACAAATAGTTATAGGTTATACGTAACAACACGTTGATCATTTCTGTTTTACTTTGGATACTTCAAAGCTTACTTCGAGCTTATTTGGTGAGTTGAAATTTGATCTAGTAATATATTTAAATCTGAATTCAATACATTTTTGAAGAGGTCTAGAGACCGAAATAGTTATCAAATGTTGGAATTCTCTTCAATTATTTTTATTTCATCCTTTATTTTGATTATTCTATCAAGTATTGACTCACATTCAAATTGATAATTGAATAAATGTCTTAGAAATCACTGTTTCCATTTAGTAGACATAGAATTAACACTTATTACACAATACCAAAAGGGAATAAAAGAATTTAAAGAAATATAAATTATCACTAAAATAAATAATTGAAGGGTACCGAAATTTGTTTCGTACCTTGTTTTATGAAAATCAAATTCCAAATGCAAAACATAATCTCAAAACCTTCAAAAACAACTTGATCAAAATAAGTTCCTTGAGCAAGGTCATCTTTGTGTTAGCTGTATGTCCGATTCCGCGTCATGCTGGTTTACCCGGGTGCACATTTTTCAAACAGTCCAATAACAATTTAATATAGCGATCAAAAGGTGTGTGAACCATACCTCATATACTGGTTTACATGGCTCCTTATTCTTCATTCCATACATAAGACGAATGGCCTTCTTTTGCAGAATGAATACTCTGGAAACGTCAAAGTTATTGTAATATACTGCGAAATATATTGGTTCCAGAGTTACCGGAATTTCAAGGTTTCACTCCAGAACGTGGTTTCAACAAGATGGGGCCACTAACCATACATCATGAAAGCTGTTAACGAATTATTCCGTAATAAGATCACTTCGCGTAGAGATAACATCAACTGGTCTCCCAGAAGCTCCTACCTTAGTCCACTTGACTATTTTGCATGGGTATACCTTAAAAGTAAGATCTATGAGAATAATCCGGTGAACCTGACGCAATTGAAGCAAAGCATCAGTTCAGAAATGGTAAATTTTTGCATATGTTCCTTTATCTTCACTTCCAAAAAATGTCAGTTATTTGTGCCCCCTATTTTGTCAAGTTTTCAGCTATATGAGAAGTGAAGATGTAATTTCAGAGTAAGTTCAAATTGCAAATTTGAAAAGGCCACAGTGTTGGTGAAACTATTGTTGTTTATTGATAAATTGTGGAAATATTCTTTATAATTTCATTTAATCATATTGTTTTACTTAGAATTATTCTAGGAAAAAATTGAAAAAGCTACATTCTGTCAAGAAAGTACCGGGAATTATCGATTTAAATCTGGCGGGACAATGAGGCAGGTAAAAAATTTTTTTCCTAGGTTGATACCACTGTCCTTAATTACTATGCCAAGCTTCAGCGGGATCTGTCAACTAGTGTGTTTGCAACAGCTGATTAAGTCAGTCGATGTCAGAGTGCGTGCCGATTTTTACTATGGGTGATTACGTTGAGCAAAGAATTTGTTTAAAGTTTTGTGTTGCAAATGAATTTTCGTGTGCCGATGCATTGAAAATGTTGCAAAAGGCCTTTGGTGATAATGATCTATCAAAAACTCGTGCATATCAGTGGTACAGAGCCTTCAAGGACGGTCGTGAAGTGGTCGCCCATCGACGGCTTCGACCGAAGATAACGTCGATAAAATTAAGGAAAGGGTGCTGGAAAACCGTCGTACCAGCTTGAGAGAGATAGCACATGATCTTAAGATATCCCACGAGTCCGCACGTACGATTTTGATTGATATTTTGGGCATGAGAAAGGTGGCCGCACGACTCGTACCGAAAGACCTGAATTTTCTTCAAAAACGTCATCGCGAACAGGTTGCTTCAGACATGCTGGATCGCTGTAATTCCGATTCTACATTCATGGAACGCATTATAACTGGTGATGAGACCTGGGTCTAAGAGTACGATATGCAAACAAGCCAGCAATCATCGGAATGGGTGGCAAAAAATGAGCCGAAACCGAAAAAATCACGCCAAAGCCGCTCGAAAATGAAGGTGATGCTCATTGTTTTCTTCGATATCCGTGGCGTGGTGCACTACGAATTCGTTCCAGAGGGTCAGACGGTAAACAAGGAGTATTACCTAGGCGTTATGAAACGTTTGCGTGAGCGTATCCGTAAGAAGCGGCCAAATTTGTGGGCGAACAACTCATGGATTTTGCATGACGATAACGCGCCTTCTCACCGAGCTACGATTGTGACTGACTTTCCCGCCAAAAACTCAACAAACGTGCTTCAGCAACCACCGTATTCGCCGGATTTGGCTCCCTGCGACTTTCTCCTCTTCCCAAAACTAAAATTGCCCCTTCGTGGCACCCGTTTTGAGTCGATTGAAGCCATAAAACAAAATTCGGCGCGAGAGCTAAAGTCCATCCCGGAAATCGCCTATAAAAAATGTTGAAAATTCCCGGTACTTTCTTGACAGAGTAGTATATCACTTTACGAAATCAATATGGTCGATTTCTATAAGATCTCCGACAATAATTCTTCCCAGAATTCAATTTAACTACTTCCTAAATCACGGTCCACTCACTAAAGATCCAATTAATCAGCTGCGGAAAATCGAATATTGAAGTAATTTATACCTCAAGGATTATGGCGAGGCTTTGTCCTTTAAACATTTCTCATCCTTAAAGGTGATAATAACAATTCTCCAACTGGTTAAGCCCTCAAACAATATATCTTCGCCGAGGGGCTTTAGCCTCCTGCGTACTTCAGGATTATAAAGACAATACACTCCCATTATTCGGTGCTAAGCATTCTGGCAGGATAGAACTGCTTTATGTAGGTGTGGAGTCGTCCACTGCGTTTCTTGAGACACTTCAGGAAACATTGGTTTGAGTCTTGTGCGAATATTCCTTTAATGTGTATCATAAGAAAACACTTTCAAGAATTCAAATAAATGAATTCGGCTGATCTGTACCTATAATTATCAATAAGGAGTATTAGCTATGGTAATAGAAAGTTCTAGAAATCGAGACAGTGTAACATCTGTATAATAATTTATTCAAACAAACCTGATCACAGAGGCAAATTGCAGACATGCGCACGTTTCAAACTGATTGGTTTTCGTCAGTGTAATGTATGGAAATGACTCCAAATCTGTCAAGTATTTATATTCGCTATACACAGAAGCTCTAAGGTATTAATAATACAATAGCGCCATCTATAGTATGGAAAATACATACAAGACATACCTTTGCGAGTTAATTTAAGTAGGTTTGTTTGAGTCTAGATATGTTATACAGATGTACTACTCTGTCAAGAAAGTACCGGGAATTTTCAATTAAAACAACATTTTCACATTTAATCGTCAAAATTTATTGGGTCGCCTTCAAAATAGGCTCCATTTGCTCCAATACATCTATGCCAACGGCACTTCCAATTATCGAAACATTTTTTATAGGCGCTTTCCGGGATGGACTTTAGCTCTCGCGCCGAATTTTGTTTTATGGCTTCAATCGACTCAAAACGGGTGCCACGAAGGGGCAATTTTAGTTTTGGGAAGAGGAAAAAGTCGCAGGGAGCCAAATCCGGCGAATACGGTGGTTGCTGAAGCACGTTTGTTGAGTTTTTGGCGAAAAAGTCAGTCACAATCGTAGCTCGGTGAGAAGGCGCGTTATCGTCATGCAAAATCCATGAGTTGTTCGCCCACAAATTTGGCCGCTTCTTACGGATACGCTCACGCAAACGTTTCATAACGCCTAGGTAATACTCCTTGTTTACCGTCTGACCCTCTGGAACGAATTCGTAGTGCACCACGCCACGGATATCGAAGAAAACAATGAGCATCACCTTCATTTTCGAGCGGCTTTGGCGTGATTTTTTCGGTTTCGGCTCATTTTTTGCCACCCATTCCGATGATTGCTGGCTTGTTTGCATATCGTACTCTTAGACCCAGGTCTCATCACCAGTTATAATGCGTTCCATGAATGTAGAATCGGAATTACAGCGATCCAGCATGTCTGAAGCAACCTGTTCGCGATGACGTTTTTGAAGAAAATTCAGGTCTTTCGGTACGAGTCGTGCGGCCACCTTTCTCATGCCCAAAATATCAATCAAAATCGTACGTGCGGACTCGTGGGATATCTTAAGATCATGTGCTATCTCTCTCAAGCTGGTACGACGGTTTTCCAGCACCCTTTCCTTAATATTATCGACGTTATCTTCGATCGAAGCCGTCGATGGGCGACCACTTCACGACCGTCTTTGAAGGCTCTGTACAACAGATATGCACGAGTTTTCGATAGAGCATTATCACCAAAGGCCTTTTGCAACATTTTCAATGCATCGGCACACGAAAATTCATTTGCAACACAAAACTTTAAACAAATTCTTTGCTCAACGCAAACACCCATAGTAAAAATCGGCACGCACTCTGACATCGACTGACTTAATCAGCTGTTGCAAACACACTAGTTGACAGATCCCGCTCAAGCTTGGCATACTAATTAAGGACAGTGGTACCAACCTAGGAAAAAAAATTTACCTGCCTAATTTCCCCGCCAGATTTAAATCGATAATTCCCGGTACTTTCTTGACAGAATGTATGTTACACTGTCTCGATTTCTAGAACTTTCTATTACCATAGCTGATACTCCCTATTAATAATTTTTGGTTTTTGATAATTAATGCTAGTTATGAACATAACGGCAAATTATGGTCTTATTAAAGCATGTGGAAAGTTTTTCATGCGTAAGTAACGTGAACATATAGAGAATACATTTCTTTACTTGAATTAACTAGCAAAGGTATGTCTTGTATTATTATTATGCATGTCTTCAATTTGCCTCTGTGATCAACAAAACTTTGTCGAGTGAGTTTGTTCGAGTATAGAATTGTTATGCAGATGTATATTAACACTGTTTCGATTTCTAGAACTTTCTATTACCATAGCTCATACTCCTTATTAATAACTTTGAAGAATTTTTTACTTTAGACGTGACAAAATCAAAATAAATTATTTGTTAGTGGAATACCTACCAAAATGAAAACTCTTATGGAAAATTGCTTTAGTAATAAATATCCGCCGATTCATATAATTCAATTAGAGAGTTACTCTGCTTGATGTTTAACATATTAATATTATGATTACAATCTCCGGTCTACCCTTTACATACTATATTGAAATTTGTTCTGGTTATTCTGTGAGCCAAAACAAAGTATTAAAAAACAATAATAAAAAAGGTCAGTTTCTCCCCTGGACAAAAATATTTAGAGGGTGTTTTTTTTAGAGTGACAGAACTTTAAATTGAAATAAAACACATTTAAATTGAGATTGAAGCCTTATTTTTATTTGAAAGATAATTTTATGAAATTATTGAGACTGAGAAACCGCATTCGACCAGACCAATTTTGGACCATTTTTTCGAGTGCTTCAGGCCTTATGCCTTCACTAACATGAGTTATATTGGCTTCCAAAGCGTCTATTGTTTCTGGTTTATCAGCATAAACCAATGACTTGACATACCCCCAAAGAAAATAATCTAGTGGAGTTATGTTGCATGATCTTGGAGACCAATTAATTGGACCATTTCTCGAAATAATGTTATCGCCAAATGTTTCTTTCAATACATCAATTGTTATTTGTTGTAACCAAAACACTTCTGGGTCGATACCATTCAAATTTTGAAACAAATAATCATCGATCTGTAACGAGCACCATTTACTGTAACATTAGCTCCAGCATCGTTTTTAAAGAAATATGGGCTGATGATGCCTCCAGCGTGTAAAATACACCATACAGTGCATTTTCAGGATGCAATGGAACCTACAGAACTTCTTTAGGATTGTTTTCATTCCATAAACGGCAATTTTGCTTGTTTACATAGCCGTTCAACCAGAAATGAGCTTCATCACTAAACACAATTTCACGATAAAAAAGTGGAGCAACTTCAAGCTGTTCTATGGCCCAATCAGCAAACAAACGACGCTTATTATGGTCAAGTGGCTTTAGTTCTTGAACCAGTTGGATCTTGTATGAGTGAAGACCAGGATCTTTACGCAAAATTTTCCATGTGGTGGATGCACAGAGTCCAATTTGTTGTGAACGTCGACGAATGGACAAATCATTAACGCTATGACTTAACAGCAGCGATATTTTCTTCTGTACGTACAGTTCTTTGTCTTGTTGCTGCATCGAGTAGAAAGAATGTTGCCGAAATCTATCGATAGTTCGACGAATAACCTGCTCTGATGGACGATTATGTAAACTATACATTTCACGCCCCTGTTGTGGCGTGAGTCTTTCCATGATACTTTTTTTGTCAATGCTTACTGAACAGAAATTTTAAAACAACATGGCTTCTACCTTATGTCAAATCACAGTCATCCCTATCGAAAGTTCTATCACTCTAAAAAAACACCCGATATCACATGAACAATACCTCACAGTAATGGTTGAAGATTATAACAATCTAAAGAAATTTTCATTGTACTATTATCAGAAATAGTCATTCTTAAACGAAGTCACCCCCGTGTAGTTTTCATTATTCTGTGCTGAGCATTTCAATGCGGATCTGATTTATTTTATAGGGTGAACTCACTGCTCAGAAATATGCTAACGAAGTAGGTGGAATACTAAACCAAAACTGGAGGGATTATTAGAAATTACTGAAATTAAGTCAGATTTGTACTTCATTAGATGTCTTGTTTTCTGGATTCTCGATCACCGCTGAAGCAAAACTTGCTACGTTGTGGAAAACCTCCTTCGTCCTAATTAAATCTGGATTAATATGAAATTAAAATACAGATGGCATTGATTTGATAAGACAGATTAAATGGTTATCCGGGATCATTTTGATGTTTTTTGGTGTTTATTGGTGTGCCAACTAAACATGGAGCTTCTTTTTGAATACAGCTTAGCCCAAATGGTTTAAAACTATTTTATGGTCGGTCGAAAAAGAAAACAATTTAGAAAAGGAAGAGAATGTACCGGTTGATATGAAAGGACCACCATTAACAAAAGATGAGGTTAGAAAAGCACTAAAGGATTTAAGTAAAAGCATTGTACCAGAAGAATTGTTGAAGAATATGGGTGAGGAGGCGATGCATACACTGTTTCAAATTATTAAAATAGGTTATGAAGAACATATTTTACTAGATGATTTTATAAAAAGCAAGACTATCACTCTACCCAAAAAGGAAATGCGACAATTTGTGAAAATTATTGAACAATAGCCTGGCTTTCACATGCATCTAAAATCTTATTTGATATTGTAAAAAATGGACAGAAAGCAAGAGTTGAAGAATGCTTAGATGAAGATCAGTTTGGATTTAAAAGTTGAAGAGGAACGAGAGAGGCAGTGTTAGCTCTGAGACAGATTTTAGAAAGAAGAATAGAGAAAAATGAAAATCCCTTTTTAATTTTTGTAGATCTAGAAAAAGTCTTCGATAAAGTGAACTGGGAGCTTCTATTTAAATCATTGGGAAAGGCAGGCTTGGACTGGAAAGACCGTAGATTATTCCTAAACCTTTACAAGACATAATCTACAATTATAGATATAAACGATCATAAAAAGAAGCAAAAATATAACAGGGTATGAGACAGGGAGGCACTTTGTACCTGTACCTTTTCAACATTTTTATAGAAATGGCAAGAAACCCCAGAGGCAACGGTGCAATTATCCTCCACTGTATCCGTTTTGCTGATGATATTGCACTTGTCGCCGAATCACAGGAAGACATTGACACCTGCTTCTTTTGTTATATACATCCCTAAAAAAATTTAAATTGAAAATAAATACTAAGAAAACAAAAGCCATGACAGTAAGTGAATTGGAAAATATTCAGAATTCAAATTTCCATCTTAAAAACATTCCAGTTGAGCAAGTAAAAAAGTTTTGCAATTTAGGAAGTCTTGTAACAAGTGGTAATGAGTCCCATAATTAGATAAGGAAAAAATAACATTGGCAAAGGAAGCTTTCGGAAAGAAAAGATCCCTCCTTCTAAAAAAACATCTTATCTACGAATCTCGTAAAAAATTTATAAAAGCCTACATCTGGAGCATCGTATGGATTTGAATCCGAACGATTGGACAACATGAACGAGATATCGGGTGTTTTTTTACAGTGATGAAAATTTACATTGAAATAAAACGCATTTAAATTAAGATTGAAGCTAATTTTTTTTTTATATAAAAGATGATTTCATGACATTTATGTTTTGAAAATAATTTCCACCACGACTAGCTCTGAGGAACCGCATGCGACCACACCAATTTTGGACCATTTTTTCGAGTAATTCAGGCCTTATTTCATCAATAACACGACTTATGTTGACTTTCAAAGCGTCTATTGTTTCTGGTCGATCAGCATAAAACAATGACTTGACATAACCCCAAAGAAAATAACCCAGTGGAGTTATGTCGCATGATCTTGGAGGCCAGTTAACTGGACCATTTGTCGAGATAATGTTATCGCCAAATCAATCTTTCAATAAATCAATTGTTATGGTGGTAGCATGGGGTGTAGCACCGTATTGTTGGAACCAAAACACTTCTGGGTCGATACCATTCAAATTTTGAAACAAATAATCATTGATCATCGATCTGTAACGAGCACTATTCACTGTAACATTAGCTCCAGCATCGTTTTTAAAGAAATATGGACCGATGATGCCTCCAGCGTGTAAAGCTCACCATACAGTGCATTTTTCAGGATGCAATGGAACCTGCAAAACTTCTTGAAGATTGTTTTCACTCCATATACAATTTTAGTTGTTTACATAGCCGTTCAACCAGAAATGAATTTCATCACTAAAACAATTTTTCGGTAAAAAAGTGGATCAACTTCAAGCTGTTCTAGGGCCCAATCAGCAAAACAAACGACGCTTATTATGGTCAAGTGGCTTTAGTTCTTGAACCAGTTTGATCTTGTATGGGTGTAGACCAAGATCTTTACGCAAAATTAAGATGCACAGGTTGTTGTGAACATCTACGAATAGACAAATCTGGATCATCATTAACACTATGATTTACAGCAGCGATGTTTTCTTTCTGTACGTACAGTTCTTTGTCTTGTTGTTGCATCGAGTAGAGAAAATGTTGTAGTTCGACGAATAAACTGCTCTGTTGGACGATTATGTGAACCATATATTTCACGAGGTGCTCTTAAAGTTTGGCGAATAGAACACTGATTTTGAAAATAAATTGCAACAATTTGTAAACGCTGCTGCGGCGTGAGTCTTCCCATGATAATTTGTCATTGCTTACTGAACAGAAATGTCAAAACAACATCTCTTCTACTTTCTGTCAAATCACAGCTATCCCTATCACTCGCCCCCCAGGCATTAGATCTTGACGTGATGGGGGCGCTCTCCTGACTAGGACCCTAAATTCGTCCCGGCGAATTGGAGGGTTAAGTCTTGGTGTCTAACGTAATGCCACTTCGCGCCAGTCACTGGACCTGTATGGTGGAAGATCTCCGAATGGGGCCCTAGTTTTACTCAGGTGAAATGGAGGGCTGAGCCGGTTGATTAACTCAGTGACAAGGGAGTCTGTCGCAGCACAGGGCTTCTCCCTTAAAACTGGCGTACTCTACCCTATCGCAGTATAAATCTCCGGATTCTGTGTAATGGCCGAGTGCGTTATGTAGCATACTGCGTTACCTCGGGGGGGTGGACTTGCCCTCAGGTGTTACTTGTACCACCTGGCCACCCCACTTGGTGTTGGACTCGAGGGGGCAGTGGTTGAAAGTCCGCATGCTGGACTAGGGGGGTATTTCATTTATCTGTTCGCAGACCCCCATTTTCGGGATATTCTCATGAAACGACTCGGGGTTTAACGGGACTTGACGGTTCGACCGGCCTGTCCTGGCCCCTGGATCTGTGCGTAACTATTTAGGGTTTGTGGATCTCGACGAAATGGCTCCGCCATTAGTGCTTGACGCCAGGATCAATCAAATGACTTCACATGGGTTCGGTGGGTCAGGACGTATAGTCCGCTAGACGGTGCTCGTACCAGGATCAATTGTAGTCGTCAATCTTGAGTTTATCTTAGTTCTTGGGACTGCGTTCGGGTGGATGGATAAGAATTCCCTCCGGCGGGTGAGTTGCGTCTCAAACAACTCGGGTACTGACCTGCAGAGCCAGTAGAGGTTGGATAGTGCTTTCGCTGCTACCAGTCAGACGGTTCTGGCTTTCGAGTCGGGGCCCAAACTGGAAGCTGGTGGGTTCATCTCTTCGGAGGGGTTCTCGCCACGCGCGATGATATGGCGTAATCCTTATCACACTTTCTACCTCTGGGTGGACTGTGGAGACTGCTTGGTAGTCACTTGGAAAAGAGGCCACGCCTCAAATAGCCAATAACTATTCTGGTAGAATTCACCTATCCCTATCACTCTGAAAAAAACACTCGATATATAATCAATATAAAATAATGGAAACGTGGGTGTGGAGGCGAGTGACCCGAACAAAATGGATTGATAGAAAAACAACCGAGGAAATACTTCCATCTGTGAATGAAGAAAGACTATTAACACCATTACTCTGAGGAAAACAAAATTTCTGGCCACACTATCAGGCATCTCCAATACATAATAAATAATTTAGAAGGCCAAATACGTGAACGACCAAGGATATTTCATTTTGAAGAACTATTCGAATTTTCAGCCTGTAACTCACAACTGAATGGACCAAAAAAAAACAGCAAAAGAATTTTTTCAGTGTGAAATGTCACATTGACTACGAGCATATATCTGAAATCATCTGATACGTTATAAGATATCGATCACTACAGAAATCTACCGAAAAGATATTGGGTTTTTTTCCCAACCTATTATTTCCTGTAAATCTTTCTAGGTCTTAAGAAATGAAAATCAAAAACCATCAAATTAGTTGAATTTCAAGAGCACATCACCAAATCATCGTTGAAAATCTCGTAATAACCGGAAAGCTTGAATGCCATCATGGAAAAACCGAATACTCTTTGATATATTAATTCATTCCGTGAATAATTTCCATGTCGACAGGCAATTATTTCCGAAGAGAGTAATTCAAACGAATCAAAAACAAACAAGTTTATCCAATTAAGATGATTGACATCAAAGCGCTGCCCGTGAATGTGACTGAAATGCGAATCTTCGGAAACACCTTTGAAGATACCGTTTGCACACGGAAACTCTATCAGAATGATGAATATGCTGATTGAAATGTTGGGAGTTTTCAGTTGGTGAAGATGCCATGGTTTATTTGTTTAGATTTCGCAATTTTGTGGAAACGGAGAGGTCAGGACCGTATCAGTCCCTTTAGTTTTAACGGATTTGTAATCCCTATCTTCTTCTTTAGTTGCCGTCTTCATTCCGAAGTTTGGTCATCATCAAAGATGTGCGTATTTTTGAAACTGTACATCTAAACAGTTGGCAGTTGTTGCAATTGTACCATGCTAGCGATCATATCGCTGTGGGGAGTCGACGTTCAAGCATTTGCTGATGTCCTGGTAATCATAGTGTATAAGGAAAGATATGTCTCTTAACTCACAGAAGTTACTTATAGTACCATTCACCAAGAAACGGAAGTTGGATGTTTTAGAACCGCCGACTATCCGTGGCGAAACAATACAATTCTCTTATGAGGCAAAATACCTGGGAATAGTCCTGGACATAACTCTCAGTTGGAACGCACACCTAGAAGAAGTGTGTCATAAAGCTTTTTAAACCTGGGGTTTAAAGCCCAGTTAGTTGTATTGACTATACACTACGATAATCAGACCACAGATAATGTATGGCGCTGTAGCGTGGTAGAATAAAGGCCAACAAACGATTGGCCAACATAACCTCACTTGACTACAGAGGCAGGCCTTGCAGTTCCAGGTGCGTTCCGCCCATTACCTTTTCTTGGATAATAAGTTACAGTAACTGGTATTTATCTTTCCTCATAACATGTCCCAGGTTTCGTAGTTTGCGATTTTTAATACTAAGTATCAATTCTTTCTCTTTCTACATTCTTCGCAAAACCTCGTCACTCTCCATGTCCACGGTATTCCCAGTATTCTACGGTACAATCCACATTTCATCTGGTTCCATGCTTCTGGTATCGATCTTTTTGAGTGTCCATGCTTCCATTCCGTAGAAAAGAATCGACAGCACGTAATATTTTAGATCTTACATCTCGTCCGCGAAACACCTTTTTGATTTTAGTAAATGTGGCTCTAGCTTTTTCCACTCTGATCCTGATTTCGTCAGAGTTATCGTTATTTTCGTTGATAACAGTTCCCAGGTAATTTTATATCTTCTCACACGTTCAAATTTTTGGCCATACACCATTATGTCAGAGAATTTTTGTTGTGATTTAGATACCACCATTATTACTGCTTTGCTGATGTTAAGTGATAATCCGTATGCTTAACTGCATTCTTTTATTCTGTTAATTAGTATCTGAAGATCTTCTGGAGTTTCTGCAATTATAATCGTGTTGTTTATAAGGATGCCATTTATTTTAATACCTTTATCTTGCTTTGAAAGTGCTATCTATATTTATGATGTCTTCTGAGTATAGATTGAATAAGATTGGTGAAAGTATACATCCCTGTCTTACGCTTTTCTTAATCTCGATTTCCTTTGATGTTTAGTTTAGTTTAATTTATTCACAAGAAAATGCAAAATATGGAAACATCAGAATATAAAATCTGAATAATTTTTTGCCCATCAATTTTCAAAAGCAAAAATAGGTTCAAATAACAATTAAGTATATAACGAAAACGTATTGTATATAGTAAATTTTGAAAAACTATTTAAGACGGTCATTCCAAAATTCTTCCAGTGTGTAGTACTCTTTTTGACAAAGTATCATTTTTAGTTTTTGTTTTATTTTATATATTTTCATTTCATTGAATTTTTTTGGAATTTCATCATAGATGATTATGGCCGCATGGTTAATACCAAGTTGAGCAGCTGATATTTTATGATATGGTGTTCTGAATTTATTTGCGCTTGTTTTCTGTTTTTTCCTGTGGTTTCTTTAGTGTTGTGCACATATACTAAGCAGGCAATGTATAGTGATGTGAGAGAATATTTTCTTGTTTGAAGTGGGTTCTACAACTTTCATTATATTTCAGATCACAGATGATACGTATGGCCCTCTTTTGTTTGATGAATATTTTATCACTTCCATGTGTTCCACTTCAAAATAACACTCCATAATTTTTAGGCTGTGGAGGAACTCATTATAGGCATTCTTAGCTTTTAGTTTTCCTGCAATTTATTTTGTTCTTCTAAATGGTGTAGGTTGCTATTGATAATTTCCTTATTAGTTCATCTATATGAATTCGAAAGCTTAGATTTGGTTGGATGTGGACACCTAAAAATTTAATGCTCGAATTATTGTTTTGGCAGGCTAAAATGTTAATTACTGAATATTTTCTTCATTCATTTTGAAGTTGTTAGCATGAAACCATTCCTCTGCTTGTACAAGTATGCACAATGATTTATTCGAAAGCTCCTCTTCATGTTTATCAATAATAAGGAAGGATGTGTCATCTACAAAGAGTACGCTATCGTCTGACAGCACGTTTACTGGTAAACCATTTATGTATAGAAGAAATAATATTGGCCCAAGAATGGACCCCTGAGGAACTTCTTACTCTACGTGTTTCCATTCTTAACTACTTTCTCCTATCAAATTCAATGTTATTCCTCTGATGCCATATCGCTGTAATTTCTGTATCAACACTTCATGGTTAATGGAGTTGAATGCTTTACTAAGGTCGCATGCTATCAATTTACTTTTTTCTTCTCATCAAATGAATTTGTTTTTTTTAGTAGTAGAGATGTTATCGCTGTATTCGTTGGTTTGTTACTTTGAAATCCATGTTGTTCTTGGCGAATAATATTATAATATACTTCCGAGGGAAGTCAGATAATCTATCTCTAATGGCCATTTCAATTACTTTTGGAAGCACAGTTTCTTCCTCCTCTCGAATATTCGCTCTTTGGTTATCTCTATAGGAAGTGAAAAAAATGGTACCATCAAATCAGGTGCTGTTGCGCTTAAATTGAATTTACTTTGACTTATTTCTATTCCTACAATTCCCATACAATGTACAAAAAGTTCATATTCTCGTTGTGACTGTTTGATTAACATACAATAGATACAGGTTGAAAAATTTTCTTAGAAATGTTTTCTTGACACAATAAATCTGCGGAACAATACGATTATGCAGAATTTAACTTTTCTTTTTCCACTGCAGATAATTCATCTGTTAAGTATATTATTGTCACCTGGTAATGATTTTCTACAATTATTATACAGAATGAACTTTTCTCTTTCCGCTGGAGGAATCTACCAATCAAATTGATCTACCGATTCCATTGATCTACAGATGTGACATTGATCTACCCGTTTACTATAATTTAAATTATGGGAGGCACAAATAATTGAAGAAGATTTGGCCAAGGTTGGAGTTATGATTGACATATTGCAAAAATTGGTAACTCTCAATAACCTTCTTGACACGAAATTTTCGGAAATATTCTGAACAGGCCGTGCAATCCAACAGAACTAATTGAAAAACCGTTCTATGGAAACAGTTCCGTTCTTCCGGTCCCAACTCTATCCAAATCCTGGAACCCTTCGCCTTGTAAACTCCAACGACAAACGCCGGGTCTCTTCATTAAGGCCACCCGTGCCATCAACAACGGCATTCCGGTCACGACTGCTCCATCGTCTACCCCGGAATCCGACCTCGATAACAAGCGGCTAATCCGCGGCAATGCAATCCGGGCGGACCGGAGCGTCCCTAATTTATGGCGATGCTCTCCAGCTGCCAAGCCAATTTCACCTCCAATCCTCCACCGCAGATTCTCCTTAAATGGACTCGCCAATTAGCTAACTGGGAAGTTGATCGCTCGGGAATTACAAAAGGTCTATCAAGCGCTAAGACGGTCGAAGATACTGTTGTGGTTTAATTTTATTTATGACATCGCTTCAGCAAAATGAGAGCTTCTGGCGTAACTAAAACGTGGCTAAGGATCGCTTTTTATCATGATGGTGAAGAGATTCTCATTCTCTAAATATCATGCAAGTGACATCATAGATTTTACAGACTACGGCACGGTATTCACCCGCTGTACCTGCCTGTGTCAGACATGGCAATGGAACTTGATGCATGCGTTCTGCGACAATAACAAACAAGACGGACGCCTTTACGGTCTACGAACTGTACGTACTCGAGATAGCTTACATATATTAGTCCCTCTTGGTAAGTGGACTTCTCGTACATGTTACAATTAATTGAAGGTTTTACACTTTTGGATCTTCACCTTAGTTGTAATGTAAGATTCTCAGGTATCGCATGCCCTTTATGTGTAACCCCACTCGTTGCTTGTTAATTTTCCTTCTGTATTTTTGCCTTAGACTGAACCGAAATGTTGTATTAATACAACAACTAAAGCTTCACAACCCTCACAAGTTATCTATTTTTATTGTACACTTCCTCTCGGTGCCTGCTTTGTTCTTTGTTGTATTTATTTATAATGGTTTCTTATCTGTATTATTCATTTTATTCCTGATACCTGGCATATAACTGATTTGCATGTACTATTGTATGATCCGTTACCTATTTCATTGTTTTTCATTGTAACATTCACTAACTCGTCCAGGTGATAGGGTATGGTATCTATAATAATATGTATAATCTTCTAGTCAGTTCATGTAAGACAATTACAACATTTATGTGTAATTTGGGAAATTGTATTACTTGTAAACCAATGAGTATGAGCTATGACAACAGAAAGTTCTTCGAATCGAGACACTGTAACTTACATCTGTATAATAGTTATCCATTTTGTCGAAAGCAATAGCAAACACCGATTAACAAGTGACCTCCTTAGCTATGTGACACAAGTGAGGCTATTCAGCGCTATGGAGAATCTAAGTCAGTTGTTGTGGACATATCCAAGGCTTTCGATGATGTCTGACATGAGGCTCTTCTGAATGAAGTATGTCGCGGGAGTCTTCTGACCATCAGAATATGGTCTTGGTTCCCGTGGTTTCAACGTGACCGCTGGATTGGCCCAAGGCTCAATTTTATCACCCACCCTCTTCCTGATCCATATGAACTATTTACTCAGTACCACCGGCAACCACATTGTGAGGTTCGCGGATGAAACCACGATGATGTCTTCCTTCATCAAAGATAAGATAAGACTCACCTTTGAATACCGCTGAGTCTCACCTCCATAGTGCCAGCAAATCGATTCCCTTGACGAAGATCTAAAAAGGTAAACGAATGTTGTCAACGGAATCTGGTGCAATTTAATGCCTCGCAGGCCCAAACATCCACTTTTTCTGAAAAAACTCAGGTCCTGACTTCTCATTCAATGACTTCTGACTTGCTTCAGCCAAGGGATTTAATGAATCTTCTTGGCGCGACTGTCAACTCTCCGGTCTGTTGAGAGAGCATATAAGTGACATTGCGAAGTTTGCTGAGATATTTGTTCAAGGCAGATCAAGTTCTTCTACTGTATAAAGCCTGATCAGACCAGGACTCGAATACTGTTCTCATGTTTGGAACTCAACACCCAAGCATTCGTCATAACTTTTTGATTCCATCAATAAAAGAGCAGATTGACTGCCCAACTATAACAGCCACTTTGCAGTCATTGGAACGTAGAAGGCGAGTTGCCGACTTGTGCTTATTCTATAGATATTAGTAGGGTTGCGCAACGAGTACATCTTTATGCAATACTTCGAGAACTTCTGTTTATTGAAAGTCGTTTTTTCAGCGAACTGATGACGCTCGGTGGAGGAAATTATCGACGAATGGAAAAATGCAGAGGTGAATAAATTGGAATCTCTCACTTGCCTACGTACGGGATACCCCTTTTCTGAGACGACTGGATGGTTTATGGCAAACCAAGATCAGGTTATGCCAACAAGAATGTACCTGAAGCATATTACAGAACAGGACATTCCCACCGATCGCCCCAGGCGCCTGAGTCAGTCCAACACATAACGTCGTATTCGATGTTGGTAGCAAGGAATTATCTCGATAGACACAATGCGATGGCAAAGATATACCATCAACAAATGGCGCTCAAACTTCGTTTACTTCGAAGTGAAATCTCACAGACTGTACCAACAGAAAGCTTTGCTACAGAGTGAGCGTTGTAGACTGTATTGAGATACGACACTTATAACTGATAGAAGTGTGTCGCATAATGAATCAGATATCATTTTTTTGATGCTAAGCAGGAAACCTGCCTCATGCTGGAATTCCCTATTTAACCAGGTGAGGTGACAACATCTCTAGGGTCACCCTCCATGACGTGCTGGGGGCGCTTGTCTTGACTAAGATCCTAGTTTCATCCCAGTAAAGTGGAGGATTAATTCGTGATGCCTAGAGCAATGTCATTCGCGCCAGTCACTGGACCCATGTGGTGAAAATTTCACCGTAAATGTGAAATGGAGAGCTGAGCCGCGTTAGCCAACTCAGTAACAAGGGTGTCTATCACAGCACAGGGCTTCGCCTTCAAAACTGACGTACTCTACCGTATTGCAGTAAATCTTCTGATTTTCCGTTGCAATGGCCGAGTGCGTTATGTACCATACTGTGTTACCTCGGAAAGGTGGAAGCCCTCGGGAAGTATGTGTACGACCTGGCCACCCAGTTAGTGTTTGACTCGAGGGGGCAGTGGTTGAAAGTCCACAGGCTGGACTAAAAGTTCTGTTCGCAGAAACTCATGTTCAAAATTCTTCAGGATTTAGCGGGACTTGACGGTTCTACCGGCCTCGTCTTGAATCAGGATCGATTGCGAGACATTTCTGGGGTTTCTGCATCTCGACGATACGGCTAGATCGTTGGTGTTTGATCAATTGAAATACTTCACAAGGGTTCGTGGATCTTGACGTACAGGCCGGATTGACGGTGGTCGTACAAGGATCAATTGAGGCATCGATCTTGAGAATATCTTGGTTCATGGGACTTTGTTCGGGTGGGTGGATAAGAAGTCCCTTTGTCATGTGCGTTGCGTCCCATACAAATCGGGTACTGCAGAGCCAGTAGAGGTTGGATAGTGCTTCTCTGCTACCAGTCACGGTGTAGGTTTTCGGACTGAAGTCGAAACTAGAAGCTTGGTGGGTTCAACTTTCCGCAGTGGTTCTTGCTAACGCGATGATAAGGCGTATCCTTATCACACTATCTGCTTCAAGGACAGATTGTGGAGACTGCTGAATAGTCACCTGGTGAAATAGCCATGCTCGCATGCCATAACTGGTAGAATTCAGGATCTCTAGGGTCTATACGGAGTAAATAAAGAAGTATATTGACGTGGCCTTTCAGATTTGTCAACTAGAAGCAATTAGTGTCCTTCCGATGATTTTCTCGGTGAATGGATTGGTTGACAGGCATTTGATTGTAAACACAGCGAGATTATGCTTGTACTGTGATATCATCTATTCGCAAAGCAAATTCTTGAGTACACGTGGATTCTACCAGTTAATTGTATTGGCATGCGAGCATAACTCTTATCCAAGTAACTACTCAGTAGTCTCCACAGTCCACCCCACGAAGTAGAAAGTGTGATAAGGATTACGTCATATCATCGCGCGAAGCGAGAACCCCTCCGAAGAGATGAACCCACCAGCTTCCAGTTTGGGCCCCGACTCGAAAGCCAGAACCGTCTGACTAGTAGCACCGAAACACTATTCAACCTCTACTGGCTCTGCAGGTCAGTACCCGAGTTGGTTTGAGACGCAGATAATACCAAGATTGATGGCTACTATTGATCCTGGTACGAGCACCGTCTAACGGCCTGTATGTCCTGACTCACCGAACCCATGTGAAGTCATTTGATTGATCCTGGCGTCAAGCACTAATGGCAGAGCCATTTCGTCGAGATCCACAAACCCTAAATTATTAGGCATTGATCCGGGGCCAGGACAGGCATTCTTCTGAGTACAATCAGAAGTTTGAGAAAGTTCTCGCAGTATCCGTAATTACAGCACCTGCCTTGGTAGACTGCAAGGCCTCTGTCTAATATGCTCGCTTTTGGCGGTGAGGAAAAAATATATGTGTATATTTTCATATTTATAAAATATTTGAAAGTTTTCACTACATTTTTTATAATTTCTGCCGTATTTTGAATGCAAAATAAATATCTCCCTTAACCTTTTCAGGTGTTTTCAGACCAACCCAGTATCTTTTATTTGCGGTAAGATGACATAATGCTACAGTCAAGGATTAAACGACCGGAGAGAAGAATCGGGGCAATTTTGGAAAGAATCTCGGAGGTAAGTGGAAGAAGACGGGCGTTTATCTGTATCGTGGCTTTGTTAGCTGAAAGGTTACAAATGTAAAGCGCTTATCTCCGGCGGAGCCACTTCCGGCCTGGGGGCGGACGGTGCACGGCAGGTCGCAGGGGCGAATGAGTAATCGCCGCTGCCACCGGGGTAAGAGAGTGCTGTCTGCTCTTCCGCCGCCACGTCCGCTGCCCCCTAACCCCGTCAATTCATCTTCTCGGCCGGCTTATCGTTTCTCACTCATCTTGCACCCCCGAGATAGAAGGAGCGTCCAGGGTCGGAGCGAATCGCTTTAGGATAATTTTCAAAGGGTGCCGTTCCGATCAACGGCAGAATCGCTTGCTGCTCCAAACGAAGGGCTACCACAATCTTGCGTTACTTTTAGGGGTATAATAAAGTATATAAAGTTCGTGCGGTTTTTTTTTTGAAAATTGAATCTTTATTGTGAAAAATTGGTTATAGTTTCAAAATTAAAAGTATTGTTCCTCCCTTGCCACTACTTTTTCTTAACTTCCTCGCAATTGATGAAAAAAGAACGGCTATCCATGCATCGATCCCCTGGAGAAGTGCTGGTCAGCCAGATCATGTTGTATCGATCGGAAGAGATGGTAATCGAAAGGAACAGTGTCTAGGCTGTACGACGGGGACCACTTTTAGCTGTTGGGGCTGTTGTTCACACGTTAAAAATGGCGTTTGACGTCTCTTGACTTCAGTTCATACTGCACTCATTTTCCTACCTTTCGGATCATTCCTTCTGCATTTGAACGATAGCAACTGGCAGGTTTAGTGACTATAAGTGCTCTTGCGAGTTCAAAGTTGCTTCATCTATGAACATAGTATTCTAAAATTTCGGTCCCCGCTGTGCTTATTGAGAATAAATTGGCAGAACTGTTACAGTTTGAACAGGAGAAAAGTGATAAGAGTGAATCTTTCCTTTCTTGAGGATTCCAATAATTGATTACTGACTTAGCTTATGTTTCAATGGTTATGATTCACCCTGCACCTAAAAATTTCTAGCAATTCTGGCAAATTAAATTCAAATTATTCGCAATGTCTTGAAATGGGTTTTTCTCTGCCTCTTATAATAAGAAACTTTGCCGGAGTATTCGGATTATTACAGGGTGATTAATTGCAGATTGCTCATGCCTCATGTTAACTGAAGTGTTCAGTAATGTTTGGCAATTCATAATGGAACGACTAAGCCCGGCATAGCGTCTACAAATTGTTCAACTTTCTTCTTCTTCTTCTTCTTCTACTTATATTAGGCCCTAGGCCTGTTCTTCACGATTTTTTTCATCCTCTCGTTTAGTTCTGCAGCCGTATTTGTGATGTGGACTGCCAACTGTCTCGCCATCTTTTGAAGGGACGTCCTGGTGGTATTTTTTCCGTTGGTTTCAAATCCCTCGCTATTCGGGCTAATCTTTGAGGGCTCATTCTGCTTACATGCTGGTTCCACTCTCTTCTCCTCTGTCTTCCCCATCGCACAACATCCTGAACATTACATCGCTCTCTTATTTGACTGTTTGGTAACCTGTCCAGTAATGTTTTCCCAGCTATTGTCTCAACGTTTTCATTTCCGTGGTCCTTAGAATCCTCTTCGTCTCCGCTGTATCGGCTCTCGTCTCGATAGAATATGTCATAATAGGCCTAACATATGACTTATATATGCGGATTTTCCCGTCCAATCTCAGATCTTTATTCTTCCAAATGACATCCCGTAAGCATCCCGATATATAAGCTGCTTGGTTGGCTTGTTTGTGTACAGTTGTTTTCAGATCTCCGCAACTAGAAACTTCCACCCCAAGGTATTCGAACTTCGAAACTTGTTCGATTATTTCATTGTTTGTTACAATTTTACATCTTATGGGTTTCCTTGCGACAACTAAAGATTTGGTCTTAGCTGTTGATATACTCATATTGTACTCTCTTGCTGCTAGTTCGAATGCATGTGCCATTCTCTGTAATTGTTCAACTTTGAACACTTTATTACGTAAATGGGCGTTCCAGTAGGTATTTGTATCAGGCGCTTAGAGCAACTTATGGTCCACATAATCGGCCTACCGAACGCACAATTAGCTCTACCATTTGTAAGTTTGAGACACAATTTTAATTATTGGATAATACTCGACCAAACAGACCACACCCTGCACGTAGTGAAGAAAATATAGGGGCGGTAGCAGAGAGTGTACGCGAAGACCGTGAAGTGTCGATTCGTCGTCGTTATCAACAGCTTGGCCTGTAATATTCAACAACTTGGCGTTTTTTACATGAGGATATTTCTTTAAAAGCTCACAAAATTCAACTAGTGCAAAAATCTCATCTCACGCTTTGGACCAACGAATTGGCCGCCTACATCACGTGATATCATACCTCTCGAACTTTTTCTTTGGGGCTAGGTAAAGTCCAAAGTCTATATGGATGATAAACGGGTGACAATTCAGGCAGTGAAGGCCGATATTACTCGTGTTATTGGCCAAATACCATTTGAAATACTCAGACGTGTAATTGAAAATTGGAACTTCAGAATGGACGTTGTTAACAGTAGTAGCGGACAATATTTGAAAGAAATTATCTTTAAAACATGATTGTGAAGAAAGGTTCTTTTGTGTAATACGAGGGTGGTTCAAATATGATCGAGACAAACTCTGTAGATGGCGCGCATGTATGTTTCGAAGGTCGTGGCTTGAGTATGTGATAGTTCTTTCGTTTCTTACGAAGGGTGTGGCATTTGTTTTCGCCGGAGCACGTGTTTCACGAGTGTGCTACGACCATGAGTGAACGTCAAGTGCCGACTGCCGTTGCGCAACGTATTATCATTCGTTTTTTAGTGAGAGAAGTCGTTAAAAACACCGATATTTCTGTGCGTTTGCAAAAGCAGTTCGGTAGTGAGTGCCTGAGTTAAAATGGGCCAAAGCCTTCAAGGATGGCCGCAAAACCGTCGAGAATGAGTCGCATGATCGTCGATCGCGAACCAGCGTCACACCAGACAAGATTCGCCGCGTAGAACAACTCATTTTGGAGGACCGTAGGATGAATGTTCGAGACATTTCGGCAGGAGTTGGCATCAGTATTGGTAGTGTAGAATCTATCATCCACGAATAACTTCAATATCGCAAAAAAACGGCGCGATGGGTTCCTAAATTGTTGAACTTTGAGCAAAAATTAACGCGGTTGGAATTTTGTCGCCGCTTACTGACGCGATACGAGGCGGAGGGGGACGGTTTTTTAAAGTGAATCTTCACTACAGACGAAAAATGGGTACACTATTACACTCCCGAAACCAAGATATCAAGTAAAGAGTGGAGGAAGAAGGAGGAAGGGGTGCCAGTCAAAGCGAAGACAACCTGGTTCGCGGGTAAGGTAATGTGAACTGTGTTCTGGGATCGACAGGACTACGTCGATTTCCTGCGCACTCAACGTACCACCAATGCTATATACTACTCTAACCTTCTGGAAACACACGTGAAACCCGCTTATCGCTCGAAACGGAGGAATTCCAGCACGATTCTTCTCCAGGATAACGCGCGCCCCCATACCGCTCGATAAAATATCGGAATTGGGGTGGAAGGTACTGGAAAACCCCCCTACAGTCCGGATTTATCTCTCTGCGACTACTAAATATTTGAACCGCTGAAAGAGGCCCTCGGAGGTCAAAAGTTCAACACCGACGACGAGGTAGAGGGTTTCGTGCGCACATGGCTGTTCGAGTTGCCCAAGGAATTTTTCGATACCGGCATCAAAAAACTTCCGGAAAGGTGGACAAAATGTGTAAATAGTGAGGGGAATTACCTAGAAAAAATGTGATTTTTTATAAATTTTTCGATAATAAATAAACGTGTTAGTGTATTTGTCTCGATCATATTTGAACCACCCTCGTAATAAAGATTATTAACTGAATTTGCTTTTATTAATTTTTTTTATGAAAATATACCTCTAAATGACTCACCCGATACAAGAAAGTGTGGAGAAAAAAATACTTTTGTTCCAGAATACAGCAAAAATTGTTCCAAGTTTTCCTTGGCATCCGGTATTTAACGTCTTGCTGGTTTAATTTCAATTTAGTTGGATTGGTATATTTGAAGATAAAGTGGAAACTATACACTGGAATTAGTATTTCAGTCATTAAAAATATCTCTCTGGCATACTGGTCATTGGGTATGTTCAACCTGGATAAAAACATGATAATATCATTATCCATATCATTAAACGAATCAACAAAGAATGAAAACACGTCCATTATAACGCTAGGGATTTTTTCCTCGTTGTTCAGAACATTAACAATTTCAATGAAAACAAAGCCAAAAACCCATATTTTCATGTAGGTCGGGAGAAAATCCATTAAAACAACCATAATATTAAATCATAAACATCGCCATCATTAAATTCGAAACAGGGCCTAGATATTATCATAATGTCGTTTTTACCGATGGTAAAATTAAAGCTATTCATTCTCACCGTGCAATTACCTGAATTGCATATTATTACAGAGGGTTTTTCTCGACAGTTAAAAGGAGCCTTGATTATAAACCGAGCTTATGTGGCGTGCCATGAAATTACCAAAATGACAGTCATAATTCTTACGTGTGAGAGCTGCACATGTAATTTGCACCATGATTGATGGTATACCAACGTGGGCTGTTATTATGACGGCAACGAACGGAGAACTCTTTAAGGATGGGCATGGGTGTACCAAATTTTTTTGGAAGGAACCTTCTACACCATACTGTGAAATGGAAAGTGAGTCCTGGAGGGGGCTGCAGTCACCATTTTTGTTGTTGCGTTGTTGTAACGTGTATCGTTTCATTTTTAGTGATGGAAAAGTTTTTACTTGTCAAATGTCAAAAGATGATAGATATAAAAATGACATCTGCCCGGACAGCGGGCTTCCTTTTATTAGAAAACCCTTTATAGTAATTTATGAAGGAGTCGTGGATTCCATTTGCAAATATTCTTCGATAGGTCTAGTATTAAAGTTGTAATATCGTGGGTAAAATAATATAAGTATGTTCAACTCAGACTTTAATAATAAAATAACAATGTACACAACTCGAGTTACAACAGAGAAAGAGAAAGAGTTTTTACGTTACCAAGCGTACCTAACTTAAACCATAGAATGCAATTAACATAGAAAGTATTTTCTTCATTTATTTTACAATTACTACTTTTATTTATATACATGATATTACACTCCTCCTTCACTAAATCTTTTAGGAGGTCTTATATTTGTTTTTAAAGGGTTTTTTATATTAGGGGATAACAAAGCACTTTCACTTGTTTGTGCACTGTCTTCCTCCACTAAAACTGACTCTTCATTATTAGACGGTAATTCATTTTCAACAGATTCCGGAACCCTATTGTGATCCTGAAAATCTGGTGGTTTAACTTCTTGACTAGGAACAATTTCCTTTGGTTCAATGTTATTACTTCTAGAGTCTTTTATAGAAACATATTCTTTCACATTAATATCACAAATGTCATCATAAAAACTTCCTACTTTCCTCATTTGATCAATATGCCTCCTCCAAATTAATTTTTCCTTCAATGTTTTACAATTATAATTTTGAGTACCGAGAATCTGTACAATTACAGCCTTTTCCCAAGTGATTTTATTTGGTGTATTTGGTGGATAGTCTTTAATATAAACAACCTCACCTTCCTCAAATTCTACCATTTTTTTACCATGGTATTTAATCTGTCTTTCCAAAGCTTTTGAACGCCGACTTTTTGTTAACAGGTCTAATCGAGTTTTCACATGTCTTCCAAACATTAATTTCGATGGTGTTTCACCAGTGGTACAGTGTGGTGTATTACGATATATATTTACTCATTAGTATTTCCATACTTTCTGATTTTGTCCTGATATCTTTGAGGTATTTATTGAAGGAATTCTTAAATGATTTTACATCGTTTTCTGCAATAGCTTTAGTTTTTTCTGGATCTTTGTGCAAAAACATTTTTATCTATTATATGACCTAGATATGATATCCTTTTTTCAAAAACTTTCCATTTTTCTAAGTTCAGCGTGAAGCCAGCATTTAATAATCTCTCAAAAACGTTTTTTAGTTTTTCCAAATGATCTACCCTATTTTCCCCGGTAACCACAATATCATCTATGAATATTATTACACCTTTTAACCATTGGAGAACTTTCTCCATGGTATTTTGAAAAATTGAAACCGCTGGTTTTGTACCATATGGCAACCTATTCACTTTATATATACCTCTGTGGGTACTCCACGATAAAAGAATTTTTGTTTCGTTGTCTAATTCTAATTGGTTATAAGCGCATAGCAAATCCAATTTAGTAAATTCCTCCCCTCCTTGAAGAGCTGCGAACAATTCTTCAATCCTTTGCAGGAGATGCTTATAATCTTCAAGATGTTTATTTATTGTAATCTTATAATCGGCACAAATTCTAATCTTGCCATTAGGCTTCAATACCGGAACTAAGGGAGTACCCCATTCGAAATTTTGAATACGAGTGATAACACCTTGTTTTTTCTAACTCGTCCAATTCTTTATCCATCAGTTCTTTTAATTTGAATGGAACCGGTCTTGGTTTACAGAAAATCGGTTTAACTTCAGGATCTACCAAGAATTTTACTTTTTCTAATTTATACAAGCCTAACTTATTTGTGAATAACTGTTCAAATTGTTTAAGAATTTTGTCTAAATTGTCGTTATGATCGAGTTTGTTCACATTAGACACCATCGAACCCTGCAAGGCAATATTGAATAATTTAATTAAATCTCTACCTAATAATGGAACCATTCCATTTTTGATTATAATGGGTTTGCAATTCCTTTTAGGAACATTTTGATATTCAATGTCCACATAAATCTCTCCATCTGGAACAATTACATTACCCTCGTATGTTTTCAACTTAATTTTCGTTGGAAATAATTTACAATTTTTAAACATGTGTTCAAAAACATTACCAGGTATAACAGAAATTCCCGCTCCTGAGTCCAGTTCCATTGTCAAAGGTTTTTTATTAATATGCACTTGAACTTTAAATGGTTCAATAGAACTGGTTCTACGTTTAGTCACAAAAAACATATCAATGAAATCTGTTGGACTACTCTGATCCCCTACTATAATTTCTTCCTTTACAAAGTGATTGCGGTTTGAATAACAAACCTTTGCCAAATGTCCAACCTTTTTACAAATTTTACATTTATAAGTTTTGAACTTACATTTACTGAAATTATGATTTTCCTCACTACAACTTCTGCATTTGGCTTTCTTTTCTTCCTGAATCTTCGGCTTGTTTTCTCTCTTCTCTTCCCTTGGGTATGGTTTTCTTCCATCTGCTCTTTTCCTTGATTCTTGGGTAAAACTAACCTTGTTTATCGTTTGGGTGAAAGAACTGGTTACTGCTGCTTCTTTCCTCAATGCTACTTACACAATTTCTTCCAAAGAAATGGTATGGTCCTCTTCACAAACTCTGTCTAGAATGGCACTCCTTTTCAAACCTGACACGAACCTATCCTTAAGTATTTCGTTCAGGTTATTTCCAAATTTACATTGGATCGCTTTGTTTTTTAAACGAACAAAGAATTCTTTAATAACTTCAGTGTCTAATTGTCTCAGGTTGTAGAATTCTATTCTTTCCTTGAAGACAGAAATCTTCTGTGAAAATTGTTCCTTCAATATTCTGCACAGTTCGTGATAACTTTTTTCTTTTGGAAGTTCTGGATCACACAATCCTCGTAGTATTTCATATGCCTGTGTTCACCCACCATTGTTAGAAGAACTGCTACTTTCTTGTTGTCCTCGATATAATTAGCCTCGAAATATTGTTCCATCCTCTCCTGATATGTACACAAGTCTGTTCCCATTTGTTATTCATTTAAAACACCTACCGTACCTCTTATGATATTTGGAAGAATCGCCTTGATTCTTCTGTGAAGTTGATTTGTGTGCCATTTCGTAATATTGTAGATAACTTCACAAATACCAATTTTCCTCGTCGCCACTTGTAATATCGTGGGTAAAATAATATAAGTATGTTTAACTCAGACTTTAATAATAAAATAACAATGTACACAACTCGAATTACAACAGAGAAAGAGAAAGAGATTTTAGGTTACCAAGCGTACCTAACTTAAACCATAGAATGCAATTAACATAGAAAGTATTTTCTTCATTTATTTTACAATTACTACTTTTATTTATATACATGATATTACAAAAGTAATTCGACCTCAACGACCAACTTCAATCTTCATTGGTCCCCATATTTTTTCAATGGGACTAAGATCTGGTGTTCTTGCATCCAAACTTGAGTATACGACGAAGTATCTTGCAGAATCCTGCTGAAAACGCCATCCCTCTGAATATAAAGCATGCGCCGTTTCAAGGAGAAAATCGTTCAAAATGCCACAATACTTTTCACTATAAATCAACTAATCATCATCATATCATCAACTATACAGAGAGACATAGCACCACGCTGAGATATTGCTCCCCAAACCATTATTCTGGTGGGAAATTTGAATACCGTTCAGATTGTTTTGAAAGAATTTTTAAATGATTTCCAATAAGTTAAAAACAACTTCCAACAAATATAAAGATATTGTTAATATTATCTTATGAAAACGTTAATGAAATTCTATCCTTTGTTTTTTTTGTACAGGTGTAATTATAGGGATTTTTTTGGTTTCCTTGATATGTACATTCTGTCAAGAAAGTACCGGGAATTATCGATTTAAATCTGGCGGGGCAATGAGGCAGGTAAATTTTTTTTTCCTAGGTTGGTACCACTGTCCTTAATAACTATGCCAAGCTTGAGCGGGATCTGTCAACTAGTGTGTTTGCAACAGCTGATTAAGTCAGTCGATGTCAGAGTGCGTGCCGATTTTTACTATGGGTGATTACGTTGAGCAAAGAATTTGTTTAAAGTTTTGTATTGCAAATGAATTTTCGTGTGCCGATGCATTGAAAATGTTGCAAAAGGCCTTTGGTGATAATGCTCTATCGAAAACTCGTGCATATCAGTGGTACAGAGCCTTCAAGGACGGTCGTGAAGTGGTCGAAGACTTGCCTCGTTCCGGACGCCCATCGACGGCTTCGATCGAAGATAACGTCGATAAAATTAAGGAAAGGGTGCTGGAAAACCGTCGTACCAGCTTGAGAGAGATAGCACATGATCTTAAGATATCCCACCAGTCCGCACGTACGATTTTGATTGATATTTTGGGCATGAGAAAGGTGGCCGCACGACTCGTACCGAAAGACCTGAATTTTCTTCAAAAACGTCATCGCGAACAGGTTGCTTCAGACATTCTGGATCGCTGTAATTCCGATTCTACATTCATGGAACGTATTATAACTGGTGATGAGACCTGGGTCTACGAGTACGATATGCAAACAAGCCAGCAATCATCGAAATGGGTGGCAAAAAATGAGTCGAAACCGAAAAAACCACGCCAAAGCCGCTCGAAAATGAAGGTGATGCTCATTGTTTTCTTCGATATCCGTGGCGTGGTGCACTACGAATTTGTTCCAGAGGGTCAGACGGTAAACAAGGAGTATTACCTAGGCGTTATGAAACGTTTGCGTGAGCGTATCCGTAAGAAGCGGCCAAATTTGTGGGCGAACAACTCATGGATTTTGCATGACGATAACGCGCCTTCTCACCGAGCTACGATTGTGACTAACTTTCTCGCCAAAAACTCAACAAAAGTGCTTCAGCAACCACCGTATTCGCCGGATTTGGCTTCCTGCGACTTTTTCCTCTTCCCAAAACTAAAATTGCCCCTTCGTGGCACCCGTTTTGAGTCGATTGAAGCCATAAAACAAAATTCGGCGCGAGAGCTAAAGTCCATCCCGGAAAGCGCCTATAAAAAATGTTTCGATAATTGAAAGTGCCGTTGGCATAGATGTATTGGAGCAAATGGAGCCTATTCTGAAGGCGACCCAATAAATTTGGACGATTAAATGTAAAAATGTTGTTTTAATTGAAAATTCCCGGTACTTTCTTGACAGAGTAGTATGTCTTTCCAGTGACGGATGGTTCCTGGACATACTTTTATATTTCGTTGATTTCCAAATCTGCTAGCCAATATTCAAAATCAAAATGGATTGTGTCGTCCTAAGGTCAATAAAGAGTTTAAACTGTTTCTTTTAATCTTACGCGGTCTTCCTTAAACTGGTCTATGCCTCATATCCATTCCATTTTTTATCCTCTTTGTTTTCTCATACTTTTTTCCTGTTCAGACAATTGCACTATTTTTATAACGTTCCGAAATCCTTTTCTATACGAATATTCTACCTGTTTTTTTTTCGACATTATTTCATAAATTGTATACCTCAGGTTGAATCAATACTTGATAGAAGTAAAATTTAAAAGACATTTAGATAACTTTTCTATATAGTTTCAATATATATTGTAGAAGTTAGAATATATAATTCTGAATTTAGAGTCAATTAATTGTATTATCTGTTGACAATCAACAATATTTGACAAATAGTGTTGCCATGCAACTTTGGCCATTGCCGACTATCTATCCAACCTATTTATACATTACTTTTGTTTTAGAATGTTACAAAATAAGTGTATTAGAATTATGAAAAATATTAAATTCCGGATACTTTCTAGACGGACTGTACAATACCCATGAAAACCAAGTCTGTGCTACCTGAACAAATGAGGATATACTTGATATCCAAAAAACTAATCCAGCTTGCCGCTTCTTGATCTGTTTGATCATCAATCATTAAATCTTTCATGTAAAAAACACCCTACTAATTTCATTATCTCCCGAGAAAATTGTTACGTAGGCACTCTTAATAACAATCAGAATCGAGTGCAGTATGTAATTTTGTGGGTCAGATTGCCTGGGATTGTCAAGGTTTGATTTAGTTGTTTGGATTGATGAGATGTATATAAATATACACAGGAAAGTAAGAAACCACCCAAGGTTATATGTAGGTATATATCGGGTGTTTTTTTAGAGTGATAGAAATTTCGAGAGGGATAACTGTGATTTGACAGAAGGTAGAGGCATGTTGTTTTGACATTTTTGTTCAGTAAGCATTGACAAATTATCATTGAAAGACTTACGCCGCAACAACATTTACAAATTGAACAAGCAAAATTGCCGTATATGGAAACAATCCTCAAGAAGTTCTGCAGGTTCCATTTCATCCTGAAAAATGCACTGTATGGTATGCTTTACACGCTGGAAGCATCATCGGTCCATATTTCTTTAAAAACGATGCTGGAGCTAATCTTACAGTGAATGGTGCTCGTTACAGATCGATTATCTATGATTATTTGTTTCAAAATTTGAATGGTATCGACCCAGAAGTGTTTAGGTTCCAACAAGATGGTGGTACACCTCACCCTGCTACCGTAACAATTGATTTATTGAAAGAAAGATTTGGCGATAATAATATTTCGAGAAATGGTCCAATTAATTGGCCTCCAAGATCATGCGACATAACTCCACTGGAATAATTTCTTTGAGGTTATATCAAGTCATGGGTTTATGCTGATAAACCAGAAACAGCATTGGAAGCCAAACAAACTCGAGTTATTGATTAAATAAGACCTGTATTACTCGAAAAAGTGGTACAAAATTGTTCTGGTCGAATGCGGTTCCTCAGAGCTTGTTGTGGTGGACATATGCCGGAAATTATTTTCAAACCATAAACGCCACAAAATTATCTTTCAAATAAAAAAAAATTGGCTTCAATCTTAATTAACATGTGTTTTATTTCAATTTGAAGTTCTTTCACTCTATCACCCGATATCTATCTTATTCACCCCTTTTTATGATTTTTCGAACCATTCCAAACACTGTGTTTCACCAAGAATATATTTACTACTCCTACATTTGGAAAATCCCTGTGTTGGACCTCATCTTTCTTTGGCTTATGGAATCCAGCTGCAAATGAAAATTAACGAACAGATAATAAAGCATCATAGTAAGACTTTGGTGAAACTTCCAAGTTGGGAGTACTCCAAAAAATTTGTTTGGTAGCTTTGACTCTGAGAGATAAGAAATCTATCTTGACCCCAGCAAAATCATGCAATCTTTTCGCGCGGCTTCCTTATGGGACAATATCACTTCAGAAACCATATAGTGAGATTGGGTCTAGCTGAAAATGACGGACGTGGATTTTGTTATGAGGGAGAATAAATTTCTGAGCAGTTTGTGACAGAACTCGTTGATATTGGTGGTAAAAGAGTTTTTGTGGGTCATTAAATCATAAGGAAATGTGAAACACCCTCCTCGTATTATCGCACAATACATAAACGTCTAGGCAGATAAGGGTGGGGTTTAGCTTATGCTAACTTTGGTTGCTTTTGGTCTTTCGTGGTCTTCTAAATCAAAATTGCCACTTTTAAATCGTATAAACCAGTTCTGACATGTTGGTTCACTATAAATATCCAGTAAAAACCGATGACTTTCGACAGCCTCTTTTGATTTCGAAGTAATGAAGTAAAACTCCCTGCAAACACACAGAAATCCTGGTGATGACGCTTCACAATGAAGGTGTAGCCATATGAAACAATGGAATAATAAACTGCTAGCGACATTTGTTATCGAAACCGCTCGGAATTATTTCTACCCCTCATAAGATCTGAAATGAAGGCCGGAACAGTCAAGTGCTGATAAAAGTGCAGCATTCCCAGCTCAAGACCAACGATCATCCATCCCGAAAATCATCAACGTCACAAACCCATCCCGCGTGTACACGGAGGGCCCAATTTCTGCTGAATCAGTTCAACGGATCGGCAGACAGATCCAACAGTCCAAAATCACCTTAATCCATCTCAGCTACTTGAAAGCCGGCTCCGACCGAAGTTGGCAGTGAATAATGCGAGCATATCGTGTCTCAACGCCGCGAAGATCAATCAATGTCAAGTTGACGGCCGCACCTCACCACATGCCAATCCTCCACTTGATTTACAAGCCATTGTTGGGCCCCGAGAACGAAAACTCGACGTTGAAAGAGCAGACAGACGTGGATGGACGATTTCCATAATCGTTCGGATCGTATTTATGTCCGTTTTGAAAACGCAATTATCCCCACAGGCGTGAATTAATAAATATCAATAATGCGGCCCTGTCCGTCTGGCCATAATGAAAGGATTGGAATAGACACTTCAATGGATGGATAAATAGTTTACTGGAATTGATCTCCTGGTACTCTAACCCATCATATGATAGATGGCGATTAATGACGTAAAGTTCCATTAAGTTTGTGAGAAAGTAAAAAATGAGCAACTCACTCGAAACTCCAAAATTATTGTGAGGTTTCAATTCCTCTACTGAACGAATTCAGTGTTTTCCCGAATTTATGAGATGCCAACTTTGAGCGCGATCCGTCAATTGACAATAGTTGGTTAAGACAATCGATTTCATTGATGCAAGCTAATTGCCACAACGTTCTCACAACCTCGTCAGCGCCCTGTAATGTCCAACGATTACAAATTTGCCAAGCATCTATATTCGCTTGCCATAGGAGCATTAAAGTATTTATCATACACCAGCGCCATCTAGTACACTCAAATATACATATACGACATACCCTAGCAAGCCTACTTAAGCAAAGAACTGCATTTAATTTTTCAATGTTACAAACCCAGAAAACTTTCCTCATACTCAAGTCAGATCCTATTACACCGTGAGGCTCATATTCGGCAAATCTATATTCGAATAAATCAATTTGACATTTTAACATACATCCGTATGTTACACTGTCTCGATTTTAGAACTAGCTATTACCATAGCTTATACTCCTTACTAACTACTTTTAGTGCAGGTTGTCAGACGAATTAATTTACAGTCCAGAAAAAACAAAGCTCAATTGTACTTATTTAGTATATATTTTTAGTTCTTGAATTATAACAAACTATTCAACTGTAAACACTTGACTAAACGTCGAGGAACACCCAAAACTAGACCACCTCCATAAATTTTGCTGATGGTAGTCCAGGATTGTAAAACTGACTGAATTAAATCATCTTCATTTCGTGGAGCTGCTCATTCAACTTCAATCTTCATTAGTTCCCATATGTTTTCAATGGGACTAAAATCTGGTGAAGCTGCTGGCCATGAAATGGTTACCACTTGGTGTTCTTACATCCAAGCTCTGGATATGAAGCATGAGCCATTTCAAGAAGAAAATCGCTCAGAACTCCACAATACTTTTCACTATTAATGGTACCATCAACTATACAGAGAGGCGCAAGACCTGCCCAAACCATTATTTCGTTCCGGGTTTTATCTTCTTTTGTGGGTTAAATTTTTGATCTTGTGATATATTTGAATTTGAATTAAATATATTTCTGAAGAGGTCTGGAGACCGAAATAGCTATCAAATGTTTGAGTTATCGTTCAATTATTTTTATTTGATCCTTTATTTCAATAATTTTAGATAAGTTTGGAATAGTGGGTTTTCTTATTTGTATATTAATATACATACTTACTTAGTTTCTGATAATACATTTGTATTAATACGCTTCATGTCGGGATGTAGAAGAGGTTTTTTTTGGAGACATTGAAAAATATTTTATATTTATATATTATATCGGTTTTTTTTTAGGGTGATAAAACTTTCGATAGGGATAACTGTGATTTGACAGAAGGTATTAAAGAAGCCATGTTAAGCATTGACAAATTATCATGGAAAGACTCACGCCGCAACAACGTTTACAAATTGTTGAAATTAATTTTCAAAATCAGTGTTCTATTCACCAAACTTATACAGCAGTTTGTGAAATTTATGGTTTACATAATCGTCCATAAGAGCAGCTTATTCGTCGAACTATCGATAGATTTCGGACAACATTCATCTATTCGTCGATGTTCACAACAAGTTGTACTCTGTGCATCCACTATATGGAAAATTTTGCGTAAAGATCTTGGTCTACACTCATACAAGATCCGACCGGTTCAAAAACTAAAGCCACTTGACCATAATAAGCGTTGTTTGTTTGCTGATTGGGACTTCGAACAGCTTGAAGTTGATCCAATTTTTTATCGGGTTTTGTCAAGTCATTGGTTTATGCTGATAAACCAGAAACAATAGACGCTTTGAAAGCCAACATAACTCGTAGTATAGATGAAATAAGGCCTGAATGACTCGAAAAAGTGGTCCAAATTTGGTGTGGTCGAATGCGGTTCCTCAAAGCTAGTCGTGGTGGACATATGCCGGAAATTATTTTCAAAACATGAATGTCATAAAATTATTTTTCAAATAAAAGTAATTTGGCTTCAATCTTAATTTCAATGTTTTTTATTTCAAGTTAATGTTCTATCACTCTAAAAAACACCCGATATATAATAAGGATATCATTTCGATAGTTTCTGTATATAGTTTCACTATATATTGTAGAAGTTAGAATAAATAAGTGCGAATTTAAAAAGGCATTCAAAATTACTTCTATCAAGTATTGACTCACATTCAAATTGAACCTGAAGAATGCTGAAATCTTTCCTTCTCTTCGATAAATTCATAATATTCCTAACGCCACCTCTGGATCAATATTGATTAGTGGTAATCTCAGTTTATTGAAGTTTTGCACAAATTATTTCTAAATAACTGAAACTTGAACAATAATTTTCATATTACTCGTAATATAAAACATTTTGCAAGTCACTTGCCTCAATGAATCACAATGATCTATTATGAATATGGAAAATCTGTAGTACTACTCTGTCAAGAAAGTACCGGGAATTTATCAATTGAAACAACGTTTTTACATTTAATCGTAAAAATTTATTGGGTCGCCTTCAAAATAGGCTCCATTTGCTCCAATACATCTATGCCAACGGGACTTCCAATTATCGAAATATTTTTTATAGGCGCTTTCCGGGATGGACTTTAGCTCTCGCGCCGAATTTTGTTTTATGGCTTCAATCGACTCAAAACGGGTGCCACAAAGGGGCAATTTTAGTTTTGGGAAGAGGAGAAAGTCGCAGGGAGCCAAATCCGGCGAATACGGTGGTTGCTGAAGCACGTTTGTTGAGTTTTTGGCGAGAAAGTCAGTCACAATCGTAGCTCGGTGAAAAGACGCGTTATCGTCATGCAAAATCCATGAGTTGTTCGCCCACAAATTTGGCCGCTTCTTATGGATACGCTCACGCAAACGTTTCATAACGCCTAGGTAATACTCCTTGTTTACCGTCTGACCCTCTGGAACGAATTCGTAGTGCACCACGCCACGGATATCGAAGAAAACAATGAGCATCACCTTCATTTTCGACCGGCTTTGGCGTGGTTTTTTCGGTTTCGGCTCATTTTTTGCCACCCATTCCGATGATTGCTGGCTTGTTTGCATATCGTACTCGTAGACCAAAGTCTCATCACCAGTTATAATGCGTTCCATGAATGTAAAATCGGAATTACACCGATCCAGCATGTCTGAAGCAACCTGTTCGCGATGACGTTTTTGAAGAAAATTCAGGTCTTTCGGTACGAGTCGTGCGGCCACCTTTCTCATGCCCAAAATATCAATCAAAATCGTACGTGCCGACTCGTGGGATATCTTAAGATCATGTGCTATCTCTCTCAAGCTGGTACGACGGTTTTCCACCACCCTTTCCTTAATTGTATCGACGTTATCTTCGATCGAATCCGTCGATGGGCGACCACTTCACGACCGTCCTTGAAGGCTCTGTACCACTGATATGCACGAGTTTTCGATAGAGCATTATCACCAAAGGCCTTTTGCAACATTTTCAATACATCAGCACACGAAAATTCATTTGCAACACAAAACTTTAAACAAATTCTTTGCTCAACGTAATCACCCATAGTAAAAATCGGCACGCACTCTGACATCGACTGACTTAATCAGCTGTTGCAAACACACTAGTTGACAGATCCCGCTCAAGCTTGGCATAGTAATTAAGGACAGTGGTACCAACCTAGGAAAAAAATTTTTACCTGCCTCATTGCCCCGCCAGATTTAAATCGATAATTCCCGGTACTTTCTTGACAGAATGTATATTTCAATTCAAACAGAAATGAATTTTTTTAATAAATCTATGAGTGTTTTTGTCTTTACTTGACGGAAATTCATCTTGAAGTTATGAATAAAAAACAATATTCTATTTCCGCTAATATTTTATTTCACTACAATCGTTTCGTCATACCATGACTTCTTCAGCTGAGTCCTCCTGGATACTGATTTAACACTGTTCGAGAATTTCTATATTTAGTGCAGGTTCATAATAAAAAATAGAGGGGATGAAGACAGGTTTACAATTTTTTGGGAATTCCGAAAAATAATTCAAAACAGATTCAATAGGGAGGGGCTACTCGATTCTGTTTGATTGTTCAAGAATATATGTTTTTATGATATCTATTAATTTCTAATCTGAAACTTTCAATTTCTTTGTGTAAAATTTCAAAATTACTATTAAAAATATGACCTGTGTCCAATAGGCGTTCTGCATAGGTTGAATTTTTTTTTTGTTACATTAACATTTTTCATGTTCCCTCAGTCTCATCTGGAGAGGTCTTCCTGTTTGACCAACATATACAAATTGACTAGTACCGCACAGCTTATAAACACCTTATTGCTTGTTCTTAGAGATTTCATTTTTATTCTTTTCTATTAATTTTCCTAGTGAATTATTAGTTTAATAATAAAAAATAATGAAGATATCATATCTAAGAACAAGACATGAGGTGTTCATAAGCTAACTTGTGGTACTTGCCATTTGTATATGTTTGTCAAACAGAAAAACGTTTCCAGACGATAGACTAAGGGAACATGAAAAATGTTATTGTAAAAAATTAATTCAACTTATGCAGAACACCTATTGGACATGACACAAATTTTTAATAGTTATTTTGAAATTTTACACATAGAAAATAAAAGTTTCAGATTAAACCTATTGGAAACATTAGAAATTGATAGTTATCATAAAAACCATATATTATTAAACAACCAAACAGAATTGAGTAGCTCCTCCCAGTTGAGTTTTTTTTTAATTATTTTTCGGAATTCCCAAAGAAGTGTAAAACTTCCTTCATTCGCTCTATTTTTTGTTATGAACCTGCACTATATATAGAAATTCTCGAACATCAGTATCCAGTATCCAGATTACACCTGAAGAAGTCATGGTATGACGAAACGATTGTAGTGAAATAGAATATTAGCGGAAATAGAATATTGTTTTTTATTCATATTATTGAAATATTGAAGTTAACATCATCTTGTGAATCTTTTCAAGGAACCAACTGTAGAACTACCCCCTTCGGCAAGTACACATTAAAATAAACATCCCTTAAATATATTTTCAATGACAACTTTGAATTCAGAGTTTGAAAATGTGGTAATACTGAAAAACAAATTCGATAAATAAAATAAACCAAATTGGGCTTTTTCATTTGCGAGGAACTACAACAAAGCGAAGAATTACCCTCTACAGAATTGAAATAAAGTTTTTTCAACAACCTACACATAGACTGAAAGAATGATCAATTGGTGGATGCGCTGAAAATAATGATAGAATTGTGAAATAAACACTTATCACAACAGGTGTCAGCACTGATATCATTCTACTTTACTCTTCCTAAATTATTCAATTTCTTAAATGGCTTTCAATATGCAATAATGTTTCTCAAACTAGAAATTATAATTATTCACACCATTTGTTTTTGGAACGGTTATTTCTAAATGATTACAAAAGTTTACGTCATGTGTGAATGAACTCATACGCTGTGGCATGTAACAGGTGTACTTACTACGTAGAGGAAATATCTAGGATAATATGCGGAAGATGTGGTTGTCGTTTGGTGCTGATATTAACTTAAGAAACGACAGACCGAACAGTTGCTCAACAGAGGAGTTAATTGCCCGAATAAAATGATTTGAACACATCATGAGGGGTTGACACGTTTTCTTCTGACTTTTCACAGGGAGTGAGTGTGTGGAAAACTTCGAATTTTATAGGCCTTAATTTGATAGAAATCCAATGAACATACAATTAAATGTTGTTCTCTATTGATAAATTCTTGAACAAGTTGAACAAACGAGAGGTGTTCAATGTATTCTCGGTATAGGCGTAAAAGAAAACTCTGATTTCCAATGTGGTCCCTTGAAACTTCAATACATTTGTTAGATCGAGAAATAAGTTTCTCTAAACCTTGTAAGAAATATTCTTCCGGCTTATTCTCAAAATAGGTAATTAATTGCTACCTTCAGTTTCTCATCGTTGGAAAATCGCTTTCACATCCCGATCGCCGACTCCAGTTGTGTGAAGTGGTCAGTGAAATGATTAACGATAATTAAAACTACATGTTCTAAATCTGTTTTTCGGACGAGTGTTCATTTTACTTCAATGGCATTGTAAGCCGGCATTACTGTTGGCATTGGTCAGATGAAAATCCAAGATTATTTCGTGAGGTGCATACTCAGCTACCCCAAAAACTAAATGTTTGGGCGGGTATTTATGGAAATCCCATAATCGGCCCATTTTTATACCAGGTAATCTCACTAGCACTATTTTACCTGTCATTTCGTTAACGTGGAAATTTTTTAGCGAAGTTTCAGGATCAGATAGTACTCGTTAAGATCTTCAAAATGAGGTATCGCAACACCTCTCATCCTTATTTAAAATCAAGGGGTTGAACTCATCTCCGTTAGGGGATTACAGCAGGGATACGAAGAGCGGAAAAGTTGTTCCCCCTCGAATCAGAAATTGACAGGTACAAGCGATTTTCCACATTTTCATTTTAAAGCCGGAAAATCGAGGTGTTAAGTTTTCGTTGGACCACACTGTATTATAATTGCTAAACATCTGATACCATAACTTAGTCATTGTAGGTTTAGAATTTGTTACATCATACCAATTTTTTGATTAGTTTTTTGAAAGCATTTGAAGAAGTTGCTATATAACGAAATGCGTCATGTAATGAACTCTTAAAGAAAGAATAAAAATCAACATACATGTGTATTATTTAATTAAGTATGTGAAAAACTTTCACAGTGTAAACTAAAGTGACAGATTTTACTTTTTTCGAATTCACCTGTTCAAACATCTGGAAATATGAGCATCAGGACGAGAAGTAGAAATAAATTCTAAAACTAAAATTTTATATTGTATTCAAAGAGAGAGAATCCGAAAACACTAATGATTCTTTTATAAGGAGTAATTATTCCAACTCGTTCATATCAAAATAGATGTCAATGACCCGATTAAGAATGTAAAAATTGATATACTGGCTCCAAATAAGATCATTCGAAAATTGAACATTTTTTACGCGCCTTCTATGAAACCTTCAGATAGATGTAAGACTTAATAACAGCATCCTTATACCCTCATTTAGCAATGCAATTTTCATCATCCTTGATGGTCAAGTCACGAAATTCCTATTTAGCATGAAATTCCTAATTACTCAATTACTGTTTTTTGTATATCCATATGCAAAGTCCTCGGTTAGTTACTCACAAAATGTTCTAGTTGACACGTTTATTGATAAATTACTGAAATATGTCGATAAGAGAGATTATTCTTCTACCAGAAAGATGGCAAAAGGTGTTGGACTAGTTTGGCCAATATATAATTAAATGAAATATTTTTTTCTATAGCTGATGTTAAAATGTTGTTAAAGCACCTCTTTTGATTAGATAAAGTATCACTTTAACCGCAAGGATAAATAAAGTAACATTTTAACAAGGGTAGAGAAAATGTTTTACCTTTTCGTATTTAATTAAATATACAAATTCAAACACATTAATTCGAAGAAAAACAACAAGTGTAATTTTACAATTAACATTATCAGGAAGATCTATTTTTAGAACACCACAACTTGTACACAGGGCACTGTTTTTGTCGTTCTTCAGCTGCCATGTGCTATTCTTGATGTTCTTCCACTTTAAAAAAAAAAAAAATTTTAATATTAAAACAAATTGAAATAAGTTTATCTTCTACAATTTTAATTTCAAAAAAATTTTTATTTCAATTTGTTTTAATATTCAAATTTTGTTATATTTCTTCTATCAAGTAAAAGTCCTTTCTATTTCACTTTTTAAAACACTGGAATTCCTTCTCATTTATCATCTTAAATTTTTGGGGCAACAATAAACTTTCTGTTTCCGCCGTTGCATCTTCTACATCTGATGGCAGGTTTTCTTCTTCTTGTGTTAATTCTTTTCCCTACATTACGTATTCGCTTCGTACACAAAACGCAAAAACACTGAACAATCCCCAAAAACCAGAATGTAAAATTTGTTGACAGAGTAATTCATATCCCTAGTAATGAAGCAACACATTTTCTTTTTTTGTTCCAAAATTTTCAATTTTCTTTAAAATTTTATTTTTCACCTGATTTTGAAGTCTTGGTATAGAAAAAAATATATTGCACACGACGATAAAATCGCATTATCTTCTCGAGTGTAATTAAAAAAGACCCTCTCAATGATAAAATAAAAATCTATTGCCTTGTACAATAAATAATCATTACAGGATAATTGTAATTTTTCCGAAAAAAAAAATTAAATTACTTTTCGAACAACCCAATAAAATTAACTGAATTTTCTTTTTGTTGACTTCCATTTTAACACCCTATATAACTCACAACTGTATGGACCAAACAAGAAACCTTGACAACGAGCATAAATCTGAAACTGTTTGATTGATATTTTACGACATATGGATCCCTTAAGCTATCTAACGAAAAAAGAATAGATTTATTTGTTTTAATCTTTTATATTAATGAGGACCGAATTTTCAAATATTCATATATTTATTTGATTGATTCGGTCTTTACTTGGTGGAAACTCATATTAATTGAAAAATATACACACGACAGCATTTTATTTTCCACAAAAATGTTTATATATATAACCAATGATTTCAGCATATTCTATTCATAGACTATTTAATATTACTTTGAATTCAGATAACCTATTGAAAGAATTTAATATTATTGAACAGATAGCGTCAAACAACGGTTAAAACTCCTTTCTTATAGACAAAATGGTATCCAATAAACAAAAGAACATGGAATTAAATCTCGTGTACTCAATTATAAAAGAGGACAATTAACAGAAATACTTTTCGTTATCTTATGCTAACGGATTATCAGAAAATTTTTCTGAATATTTAAAAAATAATTTCAAAAGCAGCTTTTAAAACCACCAATAACCTCAGTACCTACATAAAAATAATAAGGATCGAAGAAATGAAGAAAATAAATCTGAAATCCACAAGTTGACTTGCAACGATTGCTCTTTGGTATATATTGGCTAGACTGGTAGATCATTCAAGAAAAGAATCGAAGAACACCAAAGGAGTTACATATCTGACTCCATACTTTAGACATATGCTAATCTTCTTAAGGAATTCAGGCATAATTTCAACAATAACTATGAAATTATACACGTCCAGAGCAAAACTTCTAGATTAACACTTTTAGAATTTCTTGAAATCAACCGGTACAATGTGCGTAAAATCCTTTTGAAAGAACAAACAGATGTTGACAAGTCTCCATCACTGAATATCTTTCCCTAATGGCATTTTTAGCGGCAGACTCCAATAAACACCTTGAGTTTTTATGACTTGTTCTTCCATTATTTGGTCACGTACTCAACACTGTATTTAAACTCGGTGTAAATGGACACCATCAGCCAGTAGAATGTAGATATCTAAAGAAGCCACATAGTGGTGAAACAATTGTTATATCGGGGGTTTTTTTAGAGTGATGGAACTTTAAATTGAAATAAAACACATTTATTTAAGATTGAAGCTATTTTTTTATTTGAAAGATAATTTTCTGACATTTATGTTTTAAAAATTTATTTCCCGCATAGCTCTGAGGAACAGCATTCGACCAGACCAATTTTGGACCACTTTATCGAGTAATTCAGGCCTTATTTAATCAATAACACGAGTTATGTTCGCTTCCAAAGCGTCTATTTTTTCTGGTTTATCAGCATAAACCAATGACTCGATATAACCCCAAAGAAAACAATCCAGTGGAGTTATTATATATCGCGTGATCTTGAAGGTCACTCCACCATTTCTCGAAATAATGTTATTCCCGAATATTTCTTTCAATAAATCAATTGTTACGGTAGAAGCCTGAGGTGTCGCACCATCTCTTCGGAACCAAAACACTTCAGGACACCATTCAAATTTTGAAACAAATTATCATTGATCATCGATCTGTAACGAGCACCATTCACTGTAACATTAGCTCCAGCATCGTTTTTACAGAAATATGGACCGATGATGCCCCCACCGTGTAAAACACACCATACAGTGCATTTTTCAGGATGCAATGGAACCTGCAGAACTTCTTGAGGATTGTTTTTACCCCATATACGGCAATTTTGCTTGTTTACATAGCCGTTCAACCAGAAATGAGCTTCATCACTAAACACAACGTTACGATAAAAAAGTGGATCAACTTTAAACTGTTTTAGGGCCCAATCAGCAAACAAACGACGCTTATAATGGTCAAGTGGCTTTAGTTCTTGAGCCAGTTGGATCTTGTATGGGTGTAGACCAAGATCTTTACGCAAAATTTTCCATGTGGTGGATGCACAGTGTCCAACTTGTTGTGAACGTCCACTAATAGACAACTATGGGTCATCATTAACACTATGACTTACACCAGCGATATTTTCTCCTGTACGTACAGTTCTTTGTCTTGTTGTTGTTGTTGCATCGAGTAGAGAAAATGTTGTCCGAAATCTATCGATAGTTCGACAAATAAGCTGCCCTGATGGACGATTATGTAAACCATAAATTTCACGAAGTGCTCTATAAGTTTGGCGAATAAAACACTAATTTTGAAAATAAATTTCAACAATTCGTAAACGTTGTTGCGGCGTGAGTCTTTCCATGATAATTTGTCAATGCTCACTGAACAGAAATGTCAAAACAACATGGCTTCTACATTCTGTCAAATCACAGTTATCCCTATCGAAAGTTTTATCCCCCTGATATTTTTTAATTATCATATATTTTTCGCTGAATGATTTCCAGAGACCAGATCTCACTCAGTAACCCCAAAAAACGGATTCTCCCATATACATTATCCCCAGTCTAAACCTCTAAATCTTGCATCAACAGCTTCCTTTCGTGATTTCCGTTCGAACGATATTGTCAAAGAAAACCAGATTATCCCCCACTAGTAAATTCTCGATTCTGTCCCAAACCGATGTTCAAATAAACATTTCACGAGTCACGAAACGTTTGCAAGACAAACATAGGAATAGGTAGTCGGCGAATTTACGAAAACACCGTATATTCGGATTTTCGGAGACCTCTCCTTCGATTTCGGCCAGCACGGACATATCTGGGGGGCGAACTCCAACTCGAATACGAATAGAATAATCCGGGTTCGATCTTTCCGGTAAAATCCGGCCATAAGGGCGCACATTATTAACCTTTCGACGATCGTTCTGCAAATGATTATGGCGGCATAACTTCAACTCGCCCGTCTCAAGTTTTCCAATTTTATCTATGGACATATCTCCTTTATGGGAGGGACTTCGAGGGATCAAGAAGCTTTTTCCAATTTTATGTCTTGGGGGGCATTCCGGTTTCGGATCCCACGATTAGATTTGACTCTTCGAATTGATGGAGTAATTCATATTCCAATCGGGAGGTCGTAGGGAAATGATTTCGGACGTGACTCAGTTGTATATTTATAACATCAGAAGCTATTGTTTTGGGTCCTAGGGGACATTTGACAATCTTTTCAGCTCGATGATTCCGGCATCCATAAGAACGGAGTGTTCGTAAGAGATTTGATTGGGTTCCTTTTCTGTGCTTCTGGCTCAAGAGAAAAACGATGTAACCGTTCATGTAAAAGGTTTTCCAATGAGAAGTTTCATTCAAACATTGAAAAAGCTAGTATATTTGGGGAGAAATCAATGGATGTTTATTTCATTGAAGAGAGGAAGGTATTCTATTAACAATGAAAAACGATGAGTGAAATGGAAGGCAAGGCTAGTGTTGCAGCATTCTTTCCAGAAACTGAACATGTTTTCAAATGTTTGTCAAGGGCAAAACATACGTACCACGTGCCTTTCTGACGAGTTCAGGATATGCATATGTTTGGAACGAAACATTCGGTATTACTTATTAATTTATATTTTTTTTTCGGTTTTTCTATTGCATTTGATATTGTATAGTGAATTTTGATTTTTGTACGTCTATTAAATATAAGCAGTGCTTAATTAAGACATTAATTTAATTCTAAAAGTTTTTTAAAAAAATTTTTTGAAATTAAAATTGTAGAAGACTAACAGATCAAATCTGTTTTGATATTCAAAGTTTGTAATTATTCTTTTACCAAGTAAAAATCCGCATCTTATTATTTTATTTTATATATAATATATAATTATATTAGGTTTTTGAATAATGAAATTTATTATACAGTTTAGTGAAGGCCTAAAATGCCTTACAAACTTTGTGTGATTTCTGTGTTTAGCATAAAACATAGATTACCTTGGATATTAAATGTACCTACCTAGTTTATTTGCGTTCACAGATTCCTTAGAAATTGTTTGGTAAGATTACAAGTTTATTTATTATATTTTTAATTGAATTTATATTATAAATTTGAAGTTGAACTGACCTTATCTGAACTTTTAATTGTTTTTGAGGATGTGCTACATGATTTTGAGATTTTCTGAAGTAACTTATTTAAATATTTGAACATATTAAATATTTCAGATAAATTAGTTTTGGAGAAGTTCTTAAAACTTATGTTGTGTATTTTTGAAAAAGATTTAGTTTTCATAAATATGAGACCAGAAACTGAACATGTTATCAAATGTTTGTCAAGGGCAAAACAGACGTACCACGTGCCTTTCTGACGAGTTCAGGTGCGTATGTTTGGAAAGAAACATTCGATATTACTTATTTTTAATATTAATTCATAATTTATTTTTTTGGGTGTTTTTATTTTATTCCATTTGATATTGTATAGTGAATTTTGATTTTTATACGTTTATTAAATATAAGTAGTGCTTATTTAAGACACTAATTTAATTCTAAATGTTTTTTTTAAATTTTTTTAAAGTTTAATTGTAGAAGACTAAAATATTAAATCTGTTTTGATATTCAAAGTTTCATCCTAAGACATCCAAATGATATAACAAAATCCAATAAATAAAAATTGTTAACCAAAATCTAAAAACCAAAATAATTTTATATACCTTCCATCAAGTATTAACCTATATTTATGTTATTTTATTCATAAAATATAATTATTTGGTTTCCTTAACACTCTTTATACTGATAGTCCTTGTGCTATAACAGAGGCCATTAAATTACCTTTCAATCTTTTAGATCAATGGTAAACCACATAATTATTTATTCGTAGTTTACATTACACTCCATTTAAAATTTTCAGTATTCATTTACCCGAAGCTTTCTGAATTGTTGAAGGGTGAGTAAATATTTGTTGTTGATTGGTGTTATATTTTATTGAATATGAATTAATTGAGTACTGACGAAGCAAAGTCTCTCTTAAAACTTGTTTTTTAGTAATGTTTTTACATATCTTGAGATTTCATAGAAAGTAACTTAGTTAGATATCCAATAATATTGAATATTCTGAGTAAGATAGTTTTATAATGGAATTGTTAACATTATGTTAAACATTTTTGAAGGATATCTGTTTTCAAAAGATTGATCAGCAGAAACAAAATTTTGGTTAACAATTTTTATTTATCGGATTTTGTTATATCAATTGGATGTCTTATAATGAATGTTTATTTTATATGTCGTTCGATATAAGTGATACTTATATGACATTAATTTAATTTAATTCTTGAAGTTATAATTATTAAATATAATTTTTTGAAATTACATATGTAGAAGGCTAATATTGAAATATTTAAATAACTTTTCATGAAATTTTCCATGACCAATTCGCACATTTGGGGCTGTTTGTCCCTGATAACTCATCGTGGACCTCATCTGTCACGTGACCTTAAAGAAAAAAGTCTAAAGGTGTAATGTGTAACTTTTCTTGCAGAAACGTCGTCCACATCAATATCTTCCAAATTCTGGCCATAAAATAGCATTAATCATAGTTCGGTGGCGCATTCCCTTCACCCTTACAGTTATACGAGCCTCATCTTCGAATGAATAAGGTCCATTCATACCGCCAGCCGAATAACCGCACCAAACACTGACATGTTGAGGATGGAGAGGCTTTTCAACAATTATTCTTGGATTTTCGAGCCCCAAATGCGTATATTCTGCTTAGCCTCGAAGGTGCAAATGGGCCCCATACTGAAGATGATTTTTCGATGAACATCCTGATCATTTTGATACATTTCCAGAACCCAATCAACGAAGATACGAGGTTGCTTCTGATCGACCGGCTTGAGTTCTTGAGTTAACTGAACTTTAAAACCTTAAGACCTAAAAATATTTATGCAAAATACGATGTAATGTCGTTTGTGGAATGCCGAATTACAAACATCGACGAACCAGTGTTTTCGTCAACAATATGGCCAACAACAGCAATATTCTCAATTGTTCTTGAGCGACGCTCACGGTTTGAAATCTTCACATCACCAACTTGTTCCAACAGCTCAAATTTCACCAGGAATTTCACTATTGACGGCCGAGAAGGTGCTTCAGGACTACCCAAGAGTGCTTTAGTTATGCGAACTGTGATTGCCAAATTTGCACCAATTTTGTGGTGAATTTTAACAATTTCAGTGCGTTGTTGAAGCATGTATCTTTCCATTTTTGGTAATGGCGTAGTTTTTACTTGTCAAGTTTCAGAAGATGCAAGCTTCAAAAGTGACATCTGCCCAGATAGGATGAAAACTCTGATTAACATTATATTTGCATGTCTAGAAAAAACCGAGTAGGTCGAAAATTTTATTTATGCATACGTAATGTTTTCCTGAGTGTAAAATCCTAAAACTACTCTGTAGTCATATCTGTATATGATGATGCAATCAACTCAAATATAAACTTTTATATGTATTTTATGGTTCTTGTCAATCATGCCTGAAAATAACTTTAAATTGAAACCCAGAATTTGATTTTAATGTTCAATAGGTATGTCACAGAAGCATCTGAATCTTTTTCAAGTATTTCGGCGCATGCTAAAAATGTTTTCCACAATTTATTGAATCACAACAATTGTTTCGCCAATAGTTTCACATTTCCAACGAAACAATTGTTGCGATTTAAGAAATTATAGGAATACTCCACTTCCATCAAGTAAAAAACATCTTCTTAATGTTTTATTGTATATATAATTGTATTTTGTTTTTCCGGACTCATTATATAAATGTTATTTAGTTTTAACTAAAGCCATAAAACACCTTACAAGCTTTGTGTGATTTTTGTGATGAACATAGAATACGTTGGATTTTTGAAGTTCTTTAATTTTAGTGTTTGTTCAACAAGGATACCCCGAGGTCTTTGTGTTGAGTTTGTTGTTAATTGATTTTATTTTTTAAATGTGAAGTTGGACTGACGAAGACATTATTTGATTTCAAATTGGTTTTTGAGGATGTGCTACATGTTTTGAGAGAGTTTTGAAGTAACTCATGTAAATATATTGAATATTTCAAATAAATAAGTTTTGAGAAGTTCTTAAAATGATGTTGTGTATTTTTTGAAAAAGATTTGGCTGTCATAAATATAAGATCCGAAACAAAATTTTGTCTCCTTCAAATATTTATTTATTCATTTCAATTGACAATTTATATTTGTTGAGTTTCTTATTCCATTTGATATTATATAATGAGTTTTGATTTTATATGTCTATTAAATTTAACCAGTGCTTATAAGACATTAATTTAATTCTAAAAGGTTTTGAATAAAACGTTTTGCAATTGAAATTAAGGCGAGCAGAATAAATCTGTTTTGATATTTAAATTTTGTAACAATCCTTTTATCAAGTAAAAAACCTCTTCTTATTATTTTATAATACTCCCTTTCATTTCATTTAATTTGAATTAATTAGTTGACCAATTTAATTAAATTCTAAGAAGGTCAGAATCACGTTTCAGACTATTTCCTTAAAAATGTTGAATTAAGAGGTGTGTAATAGAGATGGGTTCAGAGGAATGTTGATATCTTTATGCTCATTCATTTTTTATATTTCCCAATAATATTGTTTCTGTTTTCGAAATGTAAAATATCAAAATGATTTTGAAAAACAATGACTATTTTTCAAAATGTGTTTCGCATAATGTGAGTTTTCCTTATTTATATCAAAACTTTGTTTGTGTTCAGATAAATGTTTTCCAAAATTTCTACGTGTTCTACCAATATAGCTTTTTGAGCAATCTGAGCAATTGATACTCGATAATTGAAATTTAATTTCAATAGAGGTTAATTCTTGATAGAAGGTATATAAATATAACCTCTATTTATGTTATTTAATTCATAATTATAATTATTCGGTTTCCTTAACATTCTTTATACAGATAGTCCTTGTGCTATAACAGATGCCGTTAAATTGTCTTTCAATCTTTTAGATCAAGGGTAAACCACAGATATATTTTTATATACTACTCTGTCAAGAAAGTACCGGGAATTTTCAATTAAAACAACATTTTTACATTTAATCGTCAAAATTCATTGGGTCGCCTTCAAAATAGGCTCCATTTGCTCCAATACATCTATGCCAACGGCACTTCCAATTATCGAAACATTTTTTATAGGCGCTTTCCGGGATGGTCTTTAGCTCTCGCGCCGAATTTTGTTTTATGGCTTCAATCGACTCAAAACGGGTGCCACGAAGGGGCAATTTTAGTTTTGGGAAGAGGAAAAAGTCGCAGGGAGCCAAATCCGGAGAATACGGTGGTTACTGAAGCACGTTTGTTGAGTTTTTGGCGAGAAAGTCAGCACCCTTTCCTTAATTTTATCGACGTTATCTTCGATCGAAGCCGTCGATGATATGCACGAGTTTTCGATAGAGCATTATCACCAAAGGCCTTTTGCAATATTTTCAATGCATCGGCACACGAAAATTCATTTGCAACACAAAACTTTAAACAAATTCTTTGCTCAACGTAATCACCCAGAGTAAAAATCGGCACGCACTCTGACATCGACTGACTTAATCATCTGTTGCAAACACACTAGTTGACAGATCCCGCTCAAGCTTGGCATAGTAATTAAGGACAGTGGTACCAACCTAGGAAAAAAAATATTTACCTGCCTCATTGCCCCGCCAGATTTAAATCGATAATTCCCGGTACTTTCTTGACAGAATGTATAGTGAACCGTTCTCACTACATTTAAAGATTTTTCAGTTCGGCAGAAGTCTTTCTACAAGATTGAGGGGTAAGTAAATATTTGTTGTTGATTGATGTTATATTTATTGAACATGAATTATTTGAATACTGACGAAGCAAAGTCCTTCTTAAAACTTGTTTTTCAGTAATGTTTTACATATCTTGAGTTTTTTATATAAAGTACCTTAGTTAGATACCCAATAATATTGAATAGTCTAAGTAAGATAGTTTTATGATGAAATTCTTAAGATTATGTTAGATCTTTTTGAAAGATATTAGTTTTCATAAGATTGATCAGCAGAAACACGATTTTGTCTATTCAAAATATTTAATTTATAGGATTTTGGTTAATAATTTTTATTTATTGGATTTTGTTATACCATTCGGATGTCTTATAATGAATGTTTATTTTATATGTCAATTGATATAAGTGGTACTTATATGACATTATTTTAATTTATTTTCAGAAGTTATAATCAATAAGTATAATTTTTTGGAATTAAATATGTAGAAGGCTAATATTAAAATATTTAAATAATTTAATTTCAATTTCGTTATATTGTTTTTGAAGAATCTGTTAGTATTGTTGTTGGTTATGAAAATAATTTTATTATATACTTTTGACAGTAGTTTTTTTAATCGTATACTGATATTTCCCAAATAAATCAGACTATCGTATTTACTTTTTGATAAATCATAACCCAATGGATAAATTCCTTTTAAGGCATTTTTCTATTTCTGCTTATATCAGAGATACATGATTTTCATTATTATATGCTACTTATTTTAATATACCTTCCCCTTTTTGGAAGTTAGAATTATCTGGTGGAATATTTGATAATCAGTTTTTTTTGGAAATAACTCATTTTGAGCAACTTGTTTTGGAAAAAGTTTTTGAGGTTATGTTTTTCAATTTGGAGAGGAATTTAGTTTTCAAAAAACAAGGAACAAAACAAGATTTTATACACTTCAGGTAATTTTTTAAAAATTTTTGGTTAATTATTTATATTTCTTTGAATTTCTTTCATTCTCTTTGGTCTTGTGTAATAAGTGTTAATTCTATTGTACGAAATGACTCAGTGTGACCTAAACATTTATTTTATTTCATTCTAAAAGGTTCTAACCAAAATATTTTTTTGAAATTAAAATTTGTAGGAGCTTAGTAAAATGAATCTGTATTATAATTAAAATTTTCTAATAATCCTTCTATCAAGAAGATATATTATTTTATTATTAATCAACTTTATATTGAAATTAAACGAACAGAGAAAATAGTCTGGATTTATTAGCTAATTCAAAAGTGATTCAAATCATTTTTTACTATCACAGGTACAAGAGGACTGTTCAATTTCCCCAGTTCCAGCAATGACTTCAATTTCAACCAAAGCACCCAAAGGAAGAGCTCCAACTTGGTAGGTAGATCTTGCAGGTGGATTACTCAAGAAAAAGTCTTTGTAAACATCATTCACCTCCTTGAAATCGCCAATGCTGGCCAGGAATATTGAGGTTTTTATCACATTTTCGTAAGTGGTTCCTGCAGCCTTCAGGATATGCCCTAGATTGACCAGAGCTTGCTTAGCTTGAGCTCCAACACCACCTTCAACCATTTCCATCTTGTTCTTGTCCAACCCCAAAACTCCAGATACGTATAGAGTATTGCCGAACTGTACTGCTTGACTGTAAGGTCCAACAGGTTTGGGTGCACATTGGGTTAGAATCACTTTCCTCACAGTCGGTTCAGGTTTATTTTTGGCTTTGTTCTGTGCGGAAGCCATGAGAGTTCTACAAACTATGTCAAATTTGCCACTACGACTAAACAACTTGTCACCACTGATAGATGTCACACTCGAGTATTGTCTGCATAGTTCAAGTTCTTGTTTATCAAAAATGCGGCCTTGAAGAAGGACATTTCCCCTTCTAAAAATTCCGTGGAGCACTTGTCTACAGCACATCTTACATAATAGTGGAATATAAGCGATTGTTACTCCCTTTTATCATAATATGATATTTTAGGTCGACCTAAGGTCAGACATTGGAATATTTATGAAGCAGCATCATCGAACTGAAGTGCCTAGAATCTTGTTCATGTGATTCAAAATGAATCAGATTGAGTTCATATGTCTGTATAAATTAAATGCACAATGTCAGTAAGTTTTTGACAAGGAAGCGGACAGAAAAAAAATGTCTTGTATAAGATTACAGTGAATTTATTTAATAAAATAGAAAGGCCTTTTACTTGATAGAAAAAATATAACAAAATTTGAATATCAAAACAAATTAAAATATGTTTATCTTCTACAATTTTAATTTCAGAAAATTTTTTATTCAAAAAACTTTTAGAATTAAATTAATGTCTAAAACAAGCACCGCTTACATTAAATAGACGTGTATAATCAAAACTCAATATATAATGTCAAATGGAATAAATAAACCAACAGATATACGAAAGTCATCAAAATTAATGAATAGACTTTTAATGGAGGCAAAATTTTGTTTCTGGTCTCACCTTTAAGAACGTCAATTGCCTTTTAAAAACATGAACATACTTAAAGGACTTCTCAAAGAATATAAATAAAAAATAACTCACACTGTTCTTTGATTCTGTTAGAACATAGATCAATCTTGAATTATAAAGTTGATCTGTGTCTCGAAACATTATTCATTTACACGTGGTACGTTGTTTGATATAGGTTAGTTTTTTGATTTTGATATTTGGAATATATTTAAGGACTGAAGAAGGAATTGCTTAGAATTATATTTGTTTTTTGAAGATATAGTGCATGTTTTGAGAGATTTCTGAATTAACTTATTCGAATATTTAAATATATTAAATATTTCAAATAAATTATATTCTTTGAGAAGTCCTTTAAGTGTGTTCATGTTTTTAAAAGGTAATTGGCGTTCTTAAAGGTAAGACCAGAAACAAAATTTTGTCTCCTTTAAATGTTTTTTTATTAATTTTAATAACTTTCGTATATCTGTTGGTTTATTTATTCCATTTGACATTATATATTGAGTTTTGATTATATACGTCTATTGAATCTAAGCGGTGCTTGTTTTAGACATTAATTTAATTCTAATAGATTTTTGAATAAAAAATTTTTTGAAATTAAAATTGTAGAAGATAAACATACATTCTGTCAAAAAAGTACCGGGAATTATCGATTTAAATCTGGCGGGGCAATGAGGCATGTAAAAATATTTTTTCCTAGGTTGGTACCACTGTCCTTAATTACTATGCCAAGCTTGAGCGGGATCTGTCAACTAGTGTGTTTGCAACAGCTGATTAAGTCAGTCGATGTCAGAGTGCGTGCCGTTTTTTACTATGGGTGATTACGTTGAGCAAAGAATTTGTTTAAAGTTTTGTGTTGCAAATGAATTTTCGTGTGCCGATGCATTGAAAATGCTGCAAAAGGCCTTTGGTGATAATGCTCTATCGAAAACTCGTGCATATCAGTGGTACAGAGCCTTCAAGGACGGTCGTGAAGTGGTCGCCCATCGATGGCTTCGATCGAAGATAACGTCGATAAAATTAAGGAAAGGGTGCTGGAAAACCGTCGTACCAGCTTGAGAGAGATAGCACATGATCTTAAGATATCCCACGAGTCCGCACGTACGATTTTGATTGATATTTTGGGCATGAGAAAGGTGGCCGCACGACTCGTACCGAAAGACCTGAATTTTCTTCAAATACGTCATCGCGAACAGGTTGCTTCAGACATGCTGGATCGCTGTAATTCCGATTCTACATTCATGGAACGCATTATAACTGGTGATGAGACCTGGGTCTACGAGTACGATATGCAAACAAGCCAGCAATCATCGGAATGGGTGGCAAAAAATGAGCCGAAACCGAAAAAACCACGCCAGAGCCGCTCGAAAATGAAGGTGCTGCTCATTGTTTTCTTCGATATCCTTGGCGTGGTGCACTACGAATTCGTTCCAGAGGGTCAGACGGTAAACAAGGAGTATTACCTAGGCGTTATGAAACGTTTGCGTGAGCGTATCCGTAAGAAGCGGCCAAATTTGTGGGCGAACAACTCATGGATTTTGCATGACGATAACGCGCCTTCTCACCGAGCTACGATTGTGACTGACTTTCTCGCCAAAAACTCAACAAACGTGCTTCAGCAACCACCGTATTCGCCGGATTTGGCTCCCTGCGACTTTTTCCTCTTCCCAAAACTAAAATTACTCCTTCGTGGCACCCGTTTTGAGTCGATTGAAGCCATAAAACAAAATTCGGCGCGAGAGCTAAAGTCCATGCCGGAAAGCGCCTATAAAAAATGTTTCGATAATTGGAAGTGCCGTTGGCATAGATGTATTGGGGCAAATGGAGCCTATTTTGAAGGCGACCCAATACATTTTGACGATTAAATGTAAAAATGTTGTTTTAATTGAAAATTCGCGGTACTTTCTTGACAGAGTAGTATTTTAATTTGATTTGATATTCAAATTTTGTTATATTTCTTCTATCAAGTAAAAGGCCTTTCTATTTTATTTTATATATAATATACAATTATATTTTGGCTTCAATAAATCTCATTATGGAATGTCAATGAATTTAAATAAGCCTTAAAAATAACTCACACTGTTCTTTGATTCTGTTAGAACATAGATCAATCTTGAATTATAAAGTTGATCTGTGTCTCGAAACATTATTCATTCACACGTGGTACGTTGTTTGATATAGGTTAGTTTTTTGATTTTGATATTTGGAATATATTTCAGGGCTGAAGAAGGAATTGCTTAGAAATATATTTGTTTTTTGAAGATATAATGCATGTTTTAAGAGATTTCTGAATTTACTCATTCGAATATTTAAATATATTAAATATTTCAAATAAATTATATTCTTTGAGAAGTCCTTTAAATGTGTTCATATTTTTAAAAGGCAATTGGCGTTCTTAAAGGTAAGACCAGAAATAAAATTTTGTCTCCTTTAAATATTTATTTATTAATTTTAATGACTTTCGTATATCTGTTGGTTTATCTATTTCATTTGACATTATATATTGAGTTTTGATTATATACGTCTATTAAATGTAAGCGGTGCTTGTTTTAGACATTTATTTAATTCTAAAGGTTTTTTGAATAAAAATTTTTTTGAAATTAAAATTGTAGAAGATAAACATATTTTAATTTGTTTTGATATTCAAATTTTGTGAATTTATTTGTTTCGATCTGATGCCAAAGTTCATCTTTGATAATTTCTTAAGCCCAGAGTGCTCTTAAGCACTTGTATTAGATCTAAAAATAAAGAAATATTGGATGGAGTAGACCGTTAGTTTGTGTAGTTCATTATTGAATGGAATGAAATGAAAAATTACTTTATTTTCTATCATGTTTTTATTAACTGAAAAGATTGACTGGAGTTTGGTATTGTTTACTACATTTTCAAACTGAATAAAAACAATTAAAATATTATATATACGTTGAAGGCTTTGGCTGGGTGTTACAAATAAAAGGTACGATTGCTCTTTTAATAGTTTTATTGTTAAAACGTGATATCTCTGCTTAAATATTTCGATGGATTCCAGTATATCTAGTTTTTATCCTTTCGCTTCCAGGTGCAATATATCAAGATTGTCCAATTCTGGGAAGATTTTATTGGTTTCGAAAAAATGCTGCCAAAATTAGAGTCATCTTTAGGTTTCTAAATGAAGATTGATTTTCTTTGAACCTGTTATGGAAAGATCTCTCAGTTTCTCCCATATATACTACTCTGTCAAGAAAGTACCGGGAATTTTCAATTAAAACAACATTTTTACATTTAATCGTCAAAATTTATTGGGTCGCCTTCAAAATAGGCTCCATTTGCTCCAATACATCTATGCCAACGGCACTTCCAATTATCGAAACATTTTTTATAGGCGCTTTCCGAGATGGACTTTAGCTCTCGCGCCGAATTTTGTTTTATGGCTTCAATCGACTAAAAACGGGTGCCACGAAGGCGCAATTTTAGTTTTGGGAAGAGGAAAAAGTCGCAGGGAGCCAAATCCGGCGAATACGGTGGTTGCTGAAGCACGTTTGTTGAGTTTTTGGCGAGAAAGTCAGTCACAATCGTAGCTCGGTGAGAAGGCGCGTTATCGTCATGCAAAATCCATGAGTTGTTCGCCCACAAATTTGGCCGCTTCTTACGGATACGCTCACGCAAACGTTTCATAACGCCTAGGTAATACTCCTTGTTTACCGTCTGACCTTCTGGAACGAATTCGTAGTGCACCACGCCACGGATATCGAAGAAAAAAATGAGCAACACCTTCATTTTCGAGCGGCTTTGGCGTGGTTTTTTCGGTTTCGGCTCGTTTTTTGCCACCCATTCCGATGATTGCTGGCTTGTTTGCAATCGTACTCGTAGACCCAGGTCTCATCACCAGTTATAATGCGTTTCATGAATGTAGAATCGGAATTACAGCGATCCAGCATGTCTGAAGCAACCTGTTCGCGATGACGTTTTTGAAGAAAATTCAGGTCTTTCGGTACGAGTCGTGCGGCCACCTTTCTCATGCCCAAAATATCAATCAAAATCGTACGTGCGGACTCGTGGGATATCTTAAGATCATGTGCTATCTCTCTTAAGCTGGTACGACGGTTTTCCAGCACCCTTTCCTTAATTTTATCGACGTTATCTTCGATCGAAGCCGTCGATGGGCGACCACTTCACGACCGTCCTTGAAGGCTCTGTACCACTGATATGCACGAGTTTTCGATAAAGCATTATCACCAAAGGCCTTTTGCAACATTTTCAATGCATCGGCACACGAAAATTCATTTGCAACACAAAACTTTAAACAAATTCTTTGCTCAACGTAATCACCCATAGTAAAAATCGGCACGCACTCTGACATCGACTGACTTAATCAGCTCTTGCAAACACACTAGTTGACAGATCCCACTCAAGCTTGGCATAGTAATTAGACAGTGGTACCAACCTAGGAAAAAAATTTACCTGCCTCATTGCCCCGCCAGATTTAAATCGATAATTCCCGGTACTTTCTTGACAGAATGTACACTACTGCAATGTTGACAACTTAATTTATATGGTCCAGAATTATCCAGCCGCTTGTTTTTGTCTTTTGCATTAAATAAAAAGTTTGAAGTTTTATATGACGGTGTTAAAGCTGTTTTTTTGTTATATTTCGAAAAAACCACCTCAAATATTTTCGAAAACTACCACGAAAACAGCTTTCACACCCTCACATATAATTTCTAACATTTTTCAATGCAAAAGACAAAAACAACTGGCAGAATAATTTTTATTATATACATATTGAAAATATGTATTAAATTAATAAAGGGCGATTCATTTAGAGGTACTTTTTGTGGTGGGGATTTTATTGCAGATTGCGCATGCCTCGTATTAACTGAATTGTCATTTCTGTTCAGTAGTGTTTAACAATTCATAGTGGAAAGACTGGCACAGCTTCTACAAATTGTTCAACTTTATTATGAAAATGGGCGTTCTACGAGTAATGTGTATCGGGCGCTTAGAGCAACTTATCGGCCTACCGAACGCACAATTAGCCATACCATCCGCAAGTTTAAGACTCAATTTTCATTATTGGATAATACAAGACCGAATAGATCACACCCAGCATGTAGTGAAGAAAATATAAGGGCGGTAGCGGAGAGTGTACGCGAAGACCGTGAAGTGTCGATTCGTCGCCGTTCTCAACAGCTTGGCCTGTCATATTCAACAACTTGGCGTATTTTACGAAAGGATATTTCTTTAAAAGCTTATTAGTGAAAGAACTGAAGCCGACCGACCTTATGAATCGTTTCTGTTTTAGTCGTTGGGCTCTTGACAAGCTTGCAGAAGACTGTTTTCTACAAAAATTTTGTTCACGGTTGAGGCCCATTTTTGGCTTGATGGGTTCGTGAATAAACAAAATACGCGTATTTGAGGTGATGAACAACCCGAAGAGGTTCAAGAGCTGAAATTGAATCCAGAAAAAACAACTGTTTGGTATGGTTTATAGCCCAGTGGAATTATCGGTCCATATTTCTTATAAACCGAGGGCGGCCGGAATCTTACTGTGACTGGTGACCGTTATCGCGCAATGATAACAGAGTATTTGATGCCAGAAATTGAAGCCCGTGGTCTCGACGAAATTTGGTTCCAACCTTGCCATACAGCCCGTGAAACCATGGCTTTACTGCGAGAGCGATTCGGCGAACGGATCATCTCACGCTTTCGACCAACGAACTGGCCGGCTAGATCGTGTGATATCACACCTCTCGACTTTTTCTTTTGGAGCTATGTGAAGTCCAAAGTCTATATGGATGAGCCGGAGACAATTTAGGCATTTACGTCTATTATTGACCAAATACCACTAGAAATACTCAGACACGTAATTGAAAATTGGAACTTCAGAATGAACGTTGTTAACAGTAGTCGCGGACATAATTTGAAAGAAATAATCTTTAGAAAATAATTTTAGAGAATGGTTTTTTTGTGTTATAATTAATATTATAAAATAAAATTGTTTTTATTAATTTTTTTATTAAAAAAAATACATCCAATTAAATCACCCGATATAATATATATTTTTTTATGACGCTATATACAATATTTTCATTTAAATTTTTTCATTGTTTTGAGTTTCAAGTTGTTTGAAGATGGGTTGTATAACTTAGACACTGCATGCAAAAATATGTGGGAATTTTTCGATGGTAAAACAGTTATTTCCCACAAAATTAGGAAAAATTACAATAATATGAACAAGCCAGAAGTTTTTCGGTTCATACTGACAAGCTTGCACTGTATTTGATTGTTTATAGTTTCCAAAAAAAGGTAATATTCATTGGCCGTTAATTTTCGTGTTTGTAAGGATTTTCCAATAAGAAGTTTCATTTTGAATTACCCGCTTATGGTTTTTTATGGTCGAAATTGGAAGATATTGATGTTGACGATGTTTATCCTCAACAAGACGGCGGTACGTGCTACACAAGCAACGAAACAATCGCAATTTTGGAAGAAAAGTTCCCTAGCCGTATTATGACTCTACGAAGTGATCAGAATTGGCCACCAAGATCTTGCGATTCAACACCCTAGGACTTTTCTCTTGAGGGCCACGTGTCTATGCCAAAACAAAAGGCCATTTGGCTGAACTCGTTTTCCATTGTTAAAGACTCTCTATAATTAAATAAACATCCATCTCTTAAAATATATTCCTTTTTTTTATAAAAATGGAACCCTTGATATGTTCGCAATCCAATATTCTACAATCAGTAGTTCGCATAATATTTAGAAATTGGTACTAAACAAAATCTATAGGGCAGAAAATAATAGATATTTGTGTGCATTTTATTTAATATTTGCTCCTATTTCAGTACAGTCATTATTGAATCACAATATCCGTACTCATCAGTTTGAAGCCGAACATAGTCTGTACTGATCATATTTGACCTACAGATGTCTTTCTGTACTAACAAATGAGAAACTTGAAATATTTTTTGTTCATTATTCTGATAATCTTCTCTACTAAAAAAAGCCAAGTCTATCCGCTTGATTAGTTGATTGATGAACTAACATCATGGAACCTTGAATTCTAGCGATTTTAGTACCTCAGATTCGCAAACGTTTACTTCGATAATGTTTCTAATAATCAAAGCATCCGTGAGTTGAATTTTCGTCAGCATAAAAATTAATTGGTCCTCTTTTATATTGATCAAGGATGAAGGTTCCTCTGAAAAAAAAATTAATACATCTCTTTGAAGTAACACGATGTAGAGCTTTTTTCATCGATGATGGTATAGGTTATGTAAAAAAACTGACAGCTTTTTGAACAGTTACTTGTATATAAAGCCGATATGATCTCCATTCTATATAGAATTTTGTGGTTGTTCGTTAGCACTTGATCGAAAAAATATGAAGCTTCTAATCACTTGCATATTTGCTACCGTCGCAATAAGTTGTGTTAAGTGTAATGTGAAAGAAGTAGACAAGGTATTAGCAAAAATCGATTTTGAAGCTGTGAGAAGCAGTGGACGTCTTCTACAAAACATGTTCAATTGTTTTATCGATGGAATAAAGTGTACGCCAGATGCCAAAGAGTTGAAGGGTGAGCATATTATTATCGTTAAAATCTTCGTGGATGAGTTGACTTGAAAATAATTCAAATTCAATATTCCTAGTTAAGTTAAGAAGATTCAAGTTCAAAAAGATGAAACCATTCTTTTCTCGAAGTGATTCGCAGCAATTTTGAACACCTTGTACGTTAAATATATTGTTTTCTCGCAAATTTATCAACAGTCAAATGCTCTTCCTATGGGTTAGCTCCCATCACCACTATTAAAAGAAATTTTCATGACTTACTAGAAGAATTGTTTCCACAGAAAAAAATTGGATCAAAAAAGTTTTTTATTGGAAGAGATGTCGATGATGTTTCTGGTATCTGGTTAGGTCCTATCGGGAACTAAAAATTTTTTAAACTTTCTGAATTCAACACAATTCAATTTACTGTGGAACCAAAAAAGCACGAAAATTCACTAAATTTCCTAGATATTGAAATTATAAGAAAGAATAATCTCCTCGAATTCGACATCTTCCACCTTCACAGATATCTGAATTCATTATAGTAGCTCCCATCCACGTTATATCAAAATGTCCGCTTTCTGCTCATTTGTATACAGGCTGCTTTCAATCCCACTCTCAACTGATAATTTTACAAAAGAAATTATAATTCTAAAAACATTTGCATCGACTTAGGGTTTTTATGAAAATATAACAGATAAATTAATTTTCAAAAAGAAGAAAAGAGATTTTACAGGGTAGGCAAAAATTTTAATACCGAATCAATAGCTCAAAAATGAAAGAATGATAATTAATTTTAACAATAAAAATATACAACAATTTGCAATCCAAAACGGTGCTTTAAAATTCATAAAAGTAAAATAACTTTTCGTACCAAAGCGATACTGATACTAAAATTTCATAAAACCTTTCATAACAAATTGATCTCCAAACGTGGGGCTGAAAAAAATTTATAGGGAAATTCAAAATACATATGCTTAATTTCATGATAATTTTTGCTTCATAAGCTGTGCTAAAAAAATAAATAAAGGTCATGCCATAACATTTTGACGCAGTATTCATGAAAACTTTTTCATAACAAGATGGTATCTTCATGAAACAGTTTATAACAATGTTGGCTCTCAACGTAGGGCTGAAAAATCATAAAAAATTGTATAAGAGATGATTCCATAACAATACATATGTAATCTAACACATATATTTATTCAGAATTTCAGAAATCCACTACGATAGTTAGGGACAAAAATAACTATAACTAATAATTGGTTGACTGATACTGATATAAAATTAATTTTTTTTTAGAATTCTTCCCAGAAATATTACAGACCTGTTGTGCTGAATGCACTGAAAATACACTGAGGGAAATGAAAAAAATGTTAGATTTTCTCCATGAGCATAAGCCCGAATATGGAAGGAGAACTTTGGATAAATATGATGCCGACGGAAAACATAGAGAAAGATGTGATACAGAACTTAAAGCAAAGGGCATCGATTTTAGTAGATTTTAACCAGCATGATTTTTATTGTTGAACGAAATTTGATCAATATTTTCAGAGTAATTTTGTTTTTTTCATAATATATTTTCTTATGTCCATAGAATTACTGCAAATATTAAATATTTTTCGCAATGGTAATTTATCGTTTGATTTTTCCGATGTAAAGAATTGAGACATAATATTATTATGATACCACGTATGTTATATTATTTAGTTTATGATTTTACATTCATTCAATTGAATTAATGCACAGAGCGACAAAACAAGATATAATAAAAACACTCAAAAACCAGATAGGAGAAAACTTGTTTGAAAATATGTTTACTGAAATAATGAAATAGTCACTAGTGCTTGATCTAAGCATTACATTACATTACATTACATTCTTTGAGCATTAGAGCTCTGTACTGATGAGATACCATCAAGCTTCGAAACATTGCTTATGTCTCGATGGACGAAAACTATTCGAGTAGATTCGAATTGGGGACTGTTACGCTGTGCCGATTCGACAAAATTTCTATGGCCATCGCTGGTACTTCCTGAACATTTTTAACTCATTTTCCACAGATTTTTTACCTTAGATTAGAACATTTCAGCTTTACATATAAGCAAATTTGCATAGTGAATTCTTATATATATATCTTTCAATTCTGTACACATCTGCTTCATACAAGATGAAGTAGATATTGGATCTTCACATTCGTACTTATTATTATTTTTATCAGACTTCAACAAGAATACGTATTGCTGAAGTTGATGCTTTTTTTCAGGAGCAAATTCATTTTGACACAATAAGGAAAAATTTAATTATTAATCAAAGCTAACTATAGGAATTGAGATACATAAAAATTGTGATTGCCATATACTTTTGATTGAATGAACACTGAATCAGCGTTTAAAATTTGTCATATATTGTTTATATGTTTTCCACATTTTCATTTTAAAGACGAAAAATCGAGGTGTTAAGTTTTCATTGCACCACACTCTATATACGTTAAAGGTTTTGGCTGGGTGTGTCAAAGGTCCGTCGGTTCTTTTATTAGTTTTATTGTTAGAACGTGATGTTTCTGTTTAAATATTTCGATGGATTCCGCGATGTCTAGTTTTATCCTTTCACCTCCAGGTGCAATATATCAAGATTGTCCAATTTTGGGAAGATTTGATTGGTTTGGAAAAATGTTCCCCAAAATTAGAGTTATCTTAGGTTCCTTAATTAAGATTGATGTTCTTTGGATCTGTTATGGAAAGATCTCTCGGTTTCTCCTATATTAGTATACACTACTGCAACGTTGACAACTTAATTTATATTCTACAGAATTATTCAGTCGGTAGATTTGTCTTTTACATTAAAAAAAAGGTAGAAAATTTATGTGAGGACGTTTTTATGTTACTTTTCGAAAAAACTAGCTCAAATATTTTCGAAAACTAGAATAAAAACAGCTTTCACACCCTCAGATAAAATATCTAACCTTTTTCAATGCAATCGACAAAAACAACCAGCTGAATAAATTTCATTATATACATATTAAAAATATGTATTAAATTAATATAATACTTTTCTATTAAAATATATATTTTTTTATGACACTATATACAATATGTTCATGTTAATTTCTCCATTGTTGTGAGTTTCAAGTTGTTTGAGGATGGGATGTATAACCTAGACACTGCAGTCAAAAATATGTGGGAATTTTTCGATAGTAAAACAGTTATTTCCAGAAAATTATTAACAGTTCCTATAATATGAACAAGCCAGAAGTTTTTGTGTTCATACTGACAAGCTTACACTGTCTTTGATTGTTTATAGTTTCCACAAAAAAGGTAATGTTCTTTGGCCGTTAATTTCCGTGTTTGAAAAGGGTGTTCCAATAAGAAGTTTTATTTTGAATATCCCGATATCTGTGCAGCTGTCACTTTCAGAGCTGTCTTTTTTTGACATTAGTAAAAGCTACGCCAAATGGAACGATACACGCCTCAACAATGCACTGGAATTGTTAAAATTCACTACAAAAATGATGAGAAATTTGCAGTAACAGTTTGCAAAACTAAAGCACTTTTGGGTCTTCGTGAAGCATCATCTCGGCCAGCAATAGTGAAGCTGAAGGAAAAATTTTAGGTGTTGAGGCAAGTTGGTGATGTGAAGAATCGAAATAATTGTGCGTCGCTCAAGAACAATTGAGAATATTGCTGCTGTATCCCATAGTGTTGATGAAAAGCCAGGTTTGTCGATTCCTCGTCAATCTTTGGAATTAGGCATTACACCAAGGACATTAGATCGTATTTCACATAAAGACGTCTTAAGGTTTTTAAAGTTCAGTTAACATAAGAACTTTACGGTCAGTTTCATAAACAACATCAAAAGGCTCCTTTGTGATAAAGTCCACTTATGAAAAAGGATCCTTTGAATGGGACCAATGCCACGTATCAGTTTCATAAAAGCACATCTAACGTCCTTTACTTAAAGCTTCCTTTGATGCGCCGGTCATATGTTTCCGACTGTTGGCTATCCTGAGAACTAGTGATTTTACGAATCAAATTGGTGATATTCTGTAAAAATTGTGAGTTATGCGTCGGATCTAGTAAAAGAAAAAGAAAATAAGCATAAATCAGTCTCTGTATAAACATGGTTATGTGTGGAAGACAGTATATTAGAATTTATATCATTATTATGTAAAAATTGCTATATTTTTGTAAACGTATGTTATATGAGTGAATATGGAGAAGAAGAGAAAAAAAGGACTACTTTTAAACCTGAGGAGGAACTACGTCTCTTGGAATTGATTGAAAAAGAGAATTTTAATGTTATGGGATACAGTATGGCCAAGAATAGCAACTTCTTGCACTGCAACAGCTCTTCAGTAGAGAAATAGGAACCAGCTCAAATCCAAATATGACAATATAAAAACTAAAACAAGGAGGGTGATAGCTGCTCAAGGCAGTCATATTAAGGGACTGGTGGTGGGGCTCCATTGAAATTCAGGCAGCCAATTTGCAAACAATTGAGCCCAACTGTTACGAACTCACTTACCGAAGAAGGAGATGTATTATAAAAAAGGCGAAGGAGCTGTAAAACAGCTCGATTAGAAGCTCTGATGGTGGCTATCAAGGAAGAGAATAGAAGAAAAGAAGAGAAGCATTCGATGTTTAAAACATTATTAGATTTGAAAATTATGGAGTTGAAGAGAAAATTAAATAATAATGATTAAATCTGTTTTTTTAAGCACTTTCTGGGAGAAGCGGTATTAGAATTCTATCAGCAGTGCGCCAGGCTATAAAATCCCCTGAAATTCGAATTAAAAACAGAAATTTCAATAATACATAATATTTTATTTCCTTTTTTCTCATTTGAAACTTTCACATGTTTCCTGATGTAAAACAATGAATCAGAAATGCAAACATATCTAAATATACACCTTGTAAAATCTCATGAGAACTATATGAAATATTATCATGTTGAAGACACAATTTGAGTATGAAGAAATTTTCGCAAGCGACCAAAAAATTTATTTTCAATTATATTACAAATATAAACTATAAGTAGCAAAATGTTCATTAATAATTAATTGTCTCATTTAACGAGCTGCATTAAATTAAATACATATCTTAAGTAAAATCATATGAGAATTATATGAAATATTGTCATGTTGAAGGCATAAATTGATTATGAAGAATAGTTTCACAAGTGACAAACAAATTTATTTCCAATGATCACACAAATATAAACATTAAATTAGCAAAATGTTTATTAATAATCGACTGTCGCACTTGACGAGCTGCATTAACATTAGTTGAATTTGTTTGAAAGTCCTCTTCCTTCTGCACATCATCATGCAACCATTCATTTGGAAATATTTCGTTCATATCTACAGCTATATTGTGCAATACAGCGGAAGCAACAATAATTGCCCTTATGGTCGTTACCTTAACACTAATTCCTTTAGAAAGTATTGGAAAACGACGTTTTCACACTCCATACTTTCTCTCCACTACATTTCTACTTCGTATAATTGACTTATTATATAAATTTTCAGCTGCAGTTATAGCTCCCGGTAACTTTGTCATAAGATATGTCTGCAAACTATTACCAAGTATAAAATACGGTCCAAATTTACCAATCTCAAATTGTCTCTTCAACATACTGTTATTAAAGATGGGTTGATCATGTGTTGAGCCAGGTCCTCTAACTACAATATTTCTGATTCTCAAGTCTGAATCACACACAGTTTGAACATTAAGGGCAAAATAATATTTTCGACATCGAAAAATCACTGCATCATCACCACCCTGAAAATTGATTTTAATTAATGTGCAATCTATAGCACCAATAACACGTGGAAAATTAGCAATTGCATTAATCTTTTCTGCTGCCTGCATTTCATGATCGCCTTCACACATGTTTATATATTGTGAACAAAGGGATGCGATTGCAAAAGAAACTCTTCGAATAATTCTAGAAGCAGAACGTTTAGAAATTCCAATGAAATCTTCGGCTGTTTCTTATCAGCATATTTCCAGTAGCATATAATCTCAATGTAAAGTAGTTGGTTCATCGGTTCAATACAGCTGTCTCTGAAAATTGTCAATTTAATGATATGGTATACAGAAAATTAAATAAACAAAACAATAAATCGAAATTTGTTTACCTGTTAGATAGGAAGTACAACTGATCTGCAATTTTTCGAAGCAAAGATAAAACAGTTCGTTTTGTCAGGCGAAAACGATCGAACAAATCTAGATCATCTTAGGTGGAAAAATGTTGTTCCCTTCTGTAAATTTTTGGTCTTCTCGCAATAATTTATTCATCATCTGATGAAGAACTATAGCTTGAATCAGCATTCGACATTTGATGCAACATATTTCGCAGTAGGCTAAAATCAAACACTATGGGCAAATCTGACAGAGGAAAGTTGTGTCCACTGTTTTTGTATTTACCGAGCACCTGCGCAGTGTCGAGCTTCTCGTTAAAGTAACCTTTTCTAGCCGTAAAGGGCCGATTTTCTCACTTTGAGATAAAGGACGCTTTTAAGTTCCCTTTAACCTTAAAGGTTACTTTTTTGGAAAAAGGACACTTTAATTTCGTTTATGAAACTGGCCGTAAGCCAGTCGATAACCAGCAACGTCGTATCGTTTGTTGCGGTTTTTGGTCTGACAGTGTGATTGGACCTTATTCATTGGAAAATGAGGCTGGTGCAACTGTTACGAGGAATGGATTACGCTACTGAGCTACTTTAAATGGATTTTTACGGTCGGAATTCGAAGACGTCGATGTTGACGATGTTCATTCTCAACAAGATGGCGCTACCTGCAACACAAGAAACGAGACAATCGCAGTTTTGCAAGAAAAGTTTCCTAGCCGTATTATGTCTCTATGAGGTGATCAGAATTGGCCTCGGAGATCTTGCGATTTAACACATTTCGAGGCCACGTGAAAGATAAGGTATATGCTAAAAAAAAGGATATGGAACTGCAACCGTAGCTGTGGCGGCCATTTGGCTGAACTCGTTTTCCATTGTTAATGACATACCTTATTTTTCATAATGAAATATACATCCATCTCTTAAAATATTTTCGTTTTTTTTTAAATAGAACTCTTGATATGTTCGCAATCCAATATTCTACAATCAAAAGTTCGCATAATATTTAGAAATCGGTATTAAACAAAATCTATAGGGCAGAAAATTATAGATACTCGTAAGCATTTTATCTAATATCTGCTCTTACTTCTGTGCAATCGTTATTAAATCAAGATATACGTATTCTTCAATTTGAAGCCGAACATAGTCTATACTGACCATATTTGACCTACAGATGTCTTTCTGTAGTAACAATGAGAAATCTGAAATATTTTTTGTTCATTATTCTGATAATCTTCTCTACTAAAAAAAGCAAACTCTATCCGCTTGATTAGTTGATTGATGAATTAACATCATGGAACCTTGAATTCTAGCGATTTCACTACCTCAGATTCGCAAACATTTACTTTGATAATGTTTCTAATAATCAAAGCATCCGTATATGTAAAAAAACTGACAGCTTCTTGAGCAGTTACATGTATATAAAGCCGATATAATATCCATTCTATATAGAATTTTGTGGTTGTTCGTTAGCACTAGATCGAAAAAATATGAAGCTTATAATCACTTGCATATTTGCTGCCGTCGCAATAAGTTGTGTTAAGTGTAATCTGAAAGAAGTAGACAAGGTATTGGCCAAAATCGATTTTGAAGCTGTAAGAAGCAGTGGACGTCTTCTACAAAACATGTTCAATTGTTTTATCGATGGAATAAAGTGTACACCAGATGCCAAAGAGTTAAAGGGTGAGCATATCTTTATCCTTAAAATCTTCGTGGAAAAGTGGACTCGAAAATAATTAAAATTGAATAGTCCTAGTTTAGTTGAAAGGATTCAAGTTCGCTCCCATCCACGTTATATCAAAATGTCCGCTTTCCACTCATTTGTATACAGGCTGCTTTCAGTCTCACTCTGAACTGATAATTTTACGGAAGAAATTAAAATTCTGAAAACATTTTCATCAACTTACGGTTTTTATGAAAATATAACAGATACATTAATTTCCAAAAAGAAGAAAAAAGATTTTACAGAGTAGGCAAAAAATTTTAATACCGAATCAATAACTCAAAGATGAACGAATTAATTTAATTTTAACAATAAAGATATACAACAATATGGAATCCAAAGCGGTTCTAACATTCATAAAAGTAGAATAACTTGTCGTAACAAAGCGATGCTGATATTAAATTTTCATAAAACCTTTCACAACAAATTGGGCTTCAAACGCGAGGCTGAATAAAGTTTATAGGGAAATTCAAAAGACATATGCTTAGTTTGAATATCAAAACAGATTTAATCTGTTGTCTTCTACAATTTTAATTTCAAAAAATTCTTTGAAGAAACTTTAAGAATTAAATTAATGTCTTTATAAGCACTGCTCATATTTAATAGACGTATAAAGTCAAAATTCATCATACAATATCAAACGGAATTGAGAAAAACCAACGAATATAAATTGTCACTTGAAATCAAAATATAAATAAGCAAACATTTTTTGTTTCGTTCCAGGCATGCGTAATGAACTCTTCAGACAAACTTACGAAGCCCTGTTTGTTACAAAATGTATTGTTTTCTGAACCTATATTAATGAAAAATAACTCTTTCTCAAAAATATAAAACATAATTTCAAGAACTTCTCAAAAACTAATTTATTTGAAATATTCAATATATTTAAATAAATTACTTCAAAAAATCTCAAAACATGTAGCACATCCTCAAGAAATAATTAAAGTTACGATAAGATCAGTTCAACTTTACATATAAAAAAATAATAAAATCAATTAAACAATGTATAGACTTACCCAGTGCCATCTTAGAAATGCATGATCCTCAACAAACATATAAGTAGGTACCTTTATATCCAAGGTACTCTATGTACCTTGTTCCATGTTTCCATGTTCACAGAAAATCATACAAAGCTTATAAGGCACTTGGCCTTAGTTAAAACCATTCAACACTGTATAATGAATTTCTTTATTTAAAAAAACCTAATATAATTATATATTATATATAAAATATATAAATAAGCAAACATTTTGTGTTTCGTTCCAGGCATGCGTAATGAACTCTTCAGACAAACTTACGAAGCCATGTTTGTTACAAAATGTATTGTTTTCTGATCCTATATTAATGAAAAATAACTCTTTCTCAAAAATATAAAATATAATTTCAAGAACTCCTTAAAAACTTAATAACCTCATATTTTATTTATGACATTCTTAATTTCATAACAATTTTTGATTCATAAGCTGTGCTAAAAAAATAAATAAAGGTCATGCCATAACAATTTAACGAACAACGAAGTTTTCATGAAACATTTTTTATAATAAGATGGTATCTTCATGAATTTTATCATGAAGTTTATTACAATGTTGGCTTTCAATGTAGGGCTGAAAAATCATAAAAAATTGTACTAGAGATGATTTCATAACAATACATATATAATCTAACACATAGATTTATTCAGAATTTCAGAAATATAATACGATAGTTAGGGACCAAAATAACTATAACTAATAATTGGCTGACTGATACTGATATACAATTATTTTTTTTTTAGAATTCTTCCCAGAAATATTACAGACCTGTTGTGCTGAATGCACTGAAAATACACTGAGGGAAATGAAAAAAATGTTAGACTTTCTACATGAGCATAAGCCCGAATATGGAAGGAGAACTTTAGAAAAATATGATGCCGACGGAAAACATAGAGAAAGATGTGATACAGAACTTAAAACAAAGGGCATCGATTTTAGTAGATTTTAACCAGCATGATTTTTATTGTTGAACGAAATTTGATCAGTATTTTCAGAGTTATTTTGTTTTTTTCATAATATATTTTCTTATGTCCATAGAATTACTGCAAATATCAAATATTTTTCACAATGGTAATTTATCGTTTGATTTTTGCGATGAAAAGAATTGAGACATAATATTATTATGATACCACGTATGTTATATTATTTAGTTTATGATTTTAATTTCATTCAATTGAATGAATGCACAGAGCGACAAAGCAAGATATAATAAAAACGCTCAAAAACCAGATAGGAGAAAACTTGTTGATAAAAATATGTTTACTGGAATAAAGTCGTATTGCTTGATCTAAGAATGGGCGTTCTTATGTGGGGTGGATATAAGTGAGCTGCTACTTTACATTTTTTGAGCATTAGAGCTCTGTACTGAAGAGATGCCATCAAGCTTCGAAACATGCGCATATCTGCTGCTTATGTCTCTATGGTCGACGATAACTATTCAAGTAGATTCGAATTGGGAACTGTTCCGATTCGAAGATTTTTAACTCCACAGATTTTTCACCTTAGCTTCGAATATTTCAGCTTTACATATAAGCAAATTTGCATAGTGAATTCTTCTATATATATTTCAATTCTGAACACACCTGCTTCATACAAGATGAAGTAGATATTGGATCTTCACATTCGTACATATTATTCTTTTTATCAGACTTCAACAAGAATTTCCGTATTGCTGAAATTGATGCCCTTTTTCAGGAGCAAATTCATTTTGACACTATGAGGAAAAAGTTCAATTTTTAATCGAAGCTAACTATAGGAATTGAGATACATAAAATGGTGATTGCCATATCCGTTTGATTGAATGAATACTTTGTCTGAATCAGCGCTTAAAATTTGTCTTACATTGTTTATATGCTCGCCATATAAAAGAGATGATCATTATGATTTCATATCCTTAATATTTGAAGTATGTTTGCTTGATAAATTCCTTCCGTTCTTAATTCCTTTGGTGAGTCCATATTTATGAATCTCAAGATTCTACGTGATAGTTCTTGCGATAACTTCCAAAACAAGAATGAATTTATGTTGAAAACTTTCAATTTGCCTTAGTTTCTTGAAATTCTCATAACAATAAAATCCCGAATATATTCTCTTTTACCGTTTAATAGGGAAAGTTTTTAATCTATAAGGATGTCTTAATGTTCAAACCATAAGATGAAGATTTATAGTTTCACATCAAATTTTTTTAAATTCTCGATCTCAAAGTTTATAAAGTTTTTTCAACAACAGGTTTCGCTTTGTTATTGAAAAAAGGAACCTCTTATTGGAAAATCCTTCATTAGGATGTCTTTATGGTCAAACTACATCATAAAGATTTATTTTTTACATCACAAAGTTTTCATTCTCAATCCTGAAGGTTAAAATTTACTTTAGTAGAAAAACATGTTTAGAAGACTGTAACATCTCCCAATACTTGATTACGCACATATTATCATTTAAATATTTCGAATGAAAAAGTTATAAAAAAAGCTTAAGTTATATTTACTTGTAATTTTGATAATCTATATAAAGAATGAACTTCTCTCATACTTGATAGATACATTTGCATATTCATAGAAACTTGAATCCTTGGGATAATTATTAGCTTTGATTCTTAAATATTAGTCTAAATTATGCTTCTAGTAATAAAAACATCCGTGCGAAAATTTTTCCTCAACCTTGAAATTAATTAAACATTTCTCTGAGAAAAAATTCAGCTGTATTAATCGATAGTTGATTAGAAATACCAGAATAAAATTGACAGCTTCGTTAGCAACTCTATGTATATAAAGCTGATATAAACTTGTCCATGTGCTAATATCATTCTTTCCTACTTCTGGTAGTTTGGGAATCGAAATAATATGAAGTATCTAGTTCTTTACATATTTTTAGTCGTTGCAATAACTAGTGTTGAGTGTGATTTAAAAGAAGTAGATAAGATTTTGGCAAGAATCAACTTTGAAGCAATAAGAAGCAGTGGTCTTCTTCAGAACTTATTTATTTGTTTCATCGAAGGGTGAAGTTGAAGCATGTCAATTGTAGTAGTCAATGAATTCTGCTTTGAAATCATTCTGGATATAAATTTTCATTTTGGAACAATTAACGACTCCTTCTTTCCTATTTTGGAGTTTCATTACATCACATTAAAATAAGTTCTTCCAAACAATATTAAATAAGTTTAAAAAGATTTTCACAAATTTTCATTGTTATTTAAAACAACAATTGTTTCGCTATCACAGTACCATCTTCGGGAAGGTGGTATCTTACATTTTGAATAACTAAATTTGTTTTCGAAATTGGTTGCTATTTATAAAGGGTCCTTCATTAATAACGCCCCATTTTGTTTTTTAAATAAAACACATTATTTATTCGAAATAATTGAAAATTTTTTTCCCATATAAAGTACAATGGATACCATTAGTTATGAAAGAACGATGATCGCTGTAAACCAATGACGTAATGTAACCCCAAAGAAAGAAGTCCAATGGAGTTAAATCGCAGAAACGAGGCGGATAATATATCGGTCCTTTTTTTGAAATAATCGAATCACCCAATTACTGAATACACGACGCTTTGAATGATCTGATGGTTTGAGTTCTTGTGAGACGTCTGGGAGATGCCTACTTCTTGTGAACGTCCAGAAATCGATAAATGTTGGTCTTCACGAACACTTTCACGTACGGCAGCAATATTCTCTTCATTTCTTAAATGTCTTTGTCTCACTGGCACTATACCATTATGCAGTGTAAAATTTGTTTCAAACTTCAACTGTTTTTTATCCGGACGATTATAACGACCAAAAATTAGAGTTCAAGCACGTAAAGTTAAGGTAACATGAGGTGAATGAGATTTGAATGAAGTTCTTGAACCATTTTTATTTTGAGATATGTAGTAGCAATTCTCTCAGAAAACCCCTTACTGTAATTTAAGGAAATGTATTCAAAATTTTCTTCCATATTTGGATAACCTTATTTAAAGGTATTCTATTAATTTTATTCATCAACAATTTTCAAAATATCAGTGGAAATAGAATATTGTTTTCTATTCATAATCAACCGTAAAACCATCAGACCAATTATTATTCTTTCTGCATGTATCGTTGCGATTAGACGCTAATACCGATAAGTTAAGTTTAAGTTTCGAGCTCAGTCATTAGAAATCATTGAAAAATGGGTTTAACTCGTGAAAATAAGGCTGAAATGAAAGAAATTGTCAGGGAGACTGTTATTGCAGTACTCGATAGTTATCTGGATAAGTTGTCTGATCAGATTATGCTGAAAATCAAGGACAGAATGGAGGATGTATATGGAGAACTTACATCTAGGCTACAAGATACTAAATTCATACCCATTCAAGACAATTTTGAAAAATTAAATTTGAAAATGCAAGAAACTGAATCAAGGTTAGAACAATTACAACAGGAATTCAAAAAAACAAATGTAGTTATATTTGGAATTCCCGAATGTGATAATACGGAACTGAGGGAAAATCTTATCGCCATCTGTCAAGATAAGAATGTAAACATCAATGCACAGTCAATAAGAGCCTGTTACCGTTTAGGAAGAAGAATTCAAAATAAAGCGATCATCGTCAAATTCACAGACGAATATTATCGATTAATGATTTTTTTTCAGCGAGAAAACTTTTTCTGGGATGCTTGTGAAAGATGATTTAACAAAGAAGCGAATCGAACTGTTCAAATATGCTAAGATTTCATAAAAATGTGTGGACTATTGACGGTGTCATTAAGGTTAGAACTGAAAAGGGAATAATTTGAAATAAGGTTATTCTGATTTTCACAAATTTGTGAAAATCAGAAAAACCTTATTTCAAATTATTTAATATGGATTTTCACCAAGTAAGGACTGATACAATTTAATATGAAAAGGGAATAGTTTCCGTTAAGGACAAACAGGACGTAGATTCCATATTTCTATCAGTGGGTAATTAGATATAAAATATGAAAATCAAAACAGATTTAATATGTTGTCTTCTACAATTTTAATTTCAAAAAATTCTTTTGTATTCTATTCTATGTAATGTTGAACCGATCTTATCGTAACTTTAATTATTTCTTGAGAATGTGCTACATGTTTTGAGATTTTTTGAAGTAATTTATTTAAATATATTGAATATTTCAAATAAATTAGTTTTTGAGAAGTTCTTGAAATTATGTTTTATATTTTTGAGAAAGGGTTATGTTTCATTCATATGAGATCGGAAAACAATGCATTTTGTACATTTTGTAACAAACAGGGCTTCGTAAGTTTGTCTGAAGAGTTCATTACGCATGCCTGGAACGAAACAAAAATGTTTGCTTATTTATATTTTAATTTTAATTGACAGTTTGTATTCGTTGGTTTTTCTTAATTTCGTTTGATATTGTATGATGAATTTTGACGTCTATTAAATATGAGCAGTGCTTATAAAGACATTAATTTAATTCTTAAAGTTTCTTCAAAGAATTTTTTGAAATTAAAATTGTAGAAGACAACAGATTAAATCTGTTTTGATTTTCATATTTTGTAATAATCCTTCTATCAAGTGAAAAACCGTTCCTTCTTATTTTAGGTAATTAGATATTATTATGTATACTGGATTGATAATTTCTGGTTATGTTAATTATTGTATAACTTGACGGGGGTATATACATTTATTTTACATACAAACGATACAGTAGGTTGTAAAATTATATTTTCTGTTTCCTTTTATTTTTATAAATATAGAATGGAATGTTTCGAATCAGAATTGAACGAAGAAACGAACGCCTATTTTGATATTGATGGTGCTAAGGAGGAGATTAAATTTGATAAACTGTTGAACATGGTACATTTTAACATACGGAGTATACGAAAAAATTATAATAATTTATTGTTATATTTGAATGCTTTGAACTTGGATAATTTGGATGTAATTGTTCTGTCTGAGTGTTGGGATTTGCATGATGAATCAAATTATGTTATTCCTGGTTTTGATATATTTTATAATGAGTCGAAATACAATAAAAATGATGGCTTATTAGTTTATGTGAAGTTGTCAATAAATGTGAGTGTTCAAGTTGTTCAGCTTTCGGAGACGAATTTGTTGCATTTATCTTTCGACATAAGCGGTAAAAGCTATGGCTTAACTGCATCGTATAGACCACCATCTACAAACATGAGCCTTTATGTTGAGGAATTGAATGAATATTTAACGAACTTGAGCTATGGGGATGTTGAGGTTTTTTTGGGTGATATAAGCATTAATATTGGTGATATAGACAGTATGTTTTGGAATATCAGTCTTGTATGGGACAGAATGGATTCGTTTCTGAGAAAGATGATTTCACTAGGGTAACAAATGATTCGTCAACTATCATTGACCACATTTATGTGAAGCTCAAGGCTAATTCTCGACAAGGCATTTTCTTGTGTCCTGGTATTATAAAAACTTCAATAACGGATCATTGGTCGATTTTTCTGTCGGTCAAATCAAGGTCTAGCGAGGAACATATTTTGCATGCCTCTCCATCAAAACAAACTTTTCTAAATAAGGATAGACTTGTCTCCTTCTTGAGGAGTGAAGATTGGCGCCAAGTCTTAGATGAGTCAATTCCCCAGATGGCGTATACCGCCGTTTTGAAATGTTTGAAGAAACATATGCGGAAATCATCGTATACAAAAAGTATTAAGGTGAAAATGTATAAAAAGAAACAACCTTGGATTACATTTGGGCTGATAACATCTATAAAACGGCGAGATAAAATGAAAGTTTGGTTAAGAAGGAATTTTAATCCGGAGAACAATCGGAAATACACTGAATATAGGAATTTACTAAAAAGTCTGATAAGAAAAACTAAAGAATCTTATTTCATAAAACAGTTTCAAATTGCTGGTAATAATGCTAGGAAATTTTGGAAGACGCTGAATCAGATTAATAATAATTGTAAAATTAAATCCAATATCCCTGGTGAAATAGTTGATGAGGATGGTTGTTGTGTCACGGAAATAACAGAGAAAGCAGATAAATTCAATTGTTTTTTTGTTAATATCGGTAAACGTTTAGCACAGGGTATAAATAGATCGACCATTGTTGATGCTTTAAATGTCCCAGCGAGTGTGTCCTCTATATTCCTCGAGCATGTTGATGAGAATGAGATTGTGAGCACCATTGTTTCATTGAAGGATGGTGCTAGCCCTGGACCAGATGGTATTGCTTCATCCCTTATTAAGCACATTCATTCATTCATGTTGAAACCTCTAGTTCATATCTTTAATTTAAGTTTTTCAAATGGTATAGTTCCAACAGAATGGAAAGAGTCGCATGTAAGTTGCGTTTTTAAGGGTGGAAATAGATCTGAAATGACAAATTATCGCCCAATCTCTGTGATCAATAATTTTGCGAAGATCTTCGAAAAGTGTCTCAAGAGGAGACTGATCTTATTCCTCGAAAAAAATAATTCCTTAAGTGGCAGACAATTTGGGTTTCGGGATAATACTTCTACCACGGATGCGATTCAGGAACTTATTGATGGCGTCGTCCACTCTATGGACGAAAATAAAAAGATAATAGCGGTATTTTTGGATTTGGCTAAGGCCTTTGATACCGTTGACCATACTCTACTTCTTGATAGACTGGGAAAGGTTGGTGTCAGAGGAGTTAGTTTGAAGTTGTTTCAGAGTTATTTGGATGGTCGGATTCAGTGGGTCAAGATAGAAAGCGTCTCGAGTCGGCCATTGAAGGTTGATATCGGCATCCAACAGGGGACTGTACTTGGTCCGATCCTCTTTTTGGTTTTTATTGACTGGTTGCTTCGTGCTACGAGTCTTGGGTTGTCGCGTATGCTGATGATTCTGTTTTAACTTTCAGGGGGGATACATGAGAGGAAGCTTATCAGATTGCGGTTAAGGGTGTTAATACTATTTTTCAACTGTTATCACATTGTTTGTTAAGTTTGAATATATTTAAATAAGTTCATTACATTTTCACTTAGAGCATCTGATCAGTCGGAGTTTAAGTGGATACATCTGCATATGGATCAATGTAATTTGTTGACATGTCAGTGCCCGGCTGTTGAAAAGGCCGAGTCGTTCAGGTATTTGGGAGTTCTTATCGATCTTATCGATCAACATCTGAGATGGGGCGAGCATGCAGCTTACCTTGTGAAACGTATTAAGAAACTGTTTCATATTTTCTATAATGTCCGGAATATTCTTTCTGTGAAGGAATGTTTTCGAGTGTACGACGCTTTAGTTTTGTCTGTACTGAGGTATGGAATTGTTCTATGGGGTGGTATAAATGAAAATAACATGGGAGGTCTCGAAATAGTACATAAGACGATATTGAAGATAATCTTGAAGTTGAGTAGAAGGTTCGGATCTGAAAAGCTGTATATGGAATCTGACCGGCTGAATATCAAACAGCTTTATATTTATGAAGTATTGTTGAATCAAATAAAAGGGAGAGGCGAATTGGTGCAGCATGCATTCCTAACAAGACAGGTTGTGAATAGAAATCTTGTCATTCCGCGGTTGCATGGAAAAGATCTGCAAGAAAGTTGGTTGTACTATGGTCCCAAATTTTATAATCTTCTTCCTTATGAGCTGAAAGTATCTTTCAATGTAAAGATCATCTCCGGAAATACATTATGTTGAATTTTAGTAGATTCGAGACCATTCTTTCTGCTTGATTTTGTTTTCCATTCGGTAGTGATTTTTTTTTCTTTTTGCTGTTCACCTTTTCAAGTATGCAAACTTATTTGTTATTCGATCACATTAGAAAGGAGTTTTCATCGTTAGTATGTTCAGAATATGACAGTATACAAGCTTGGTTTAGACTGTAATATTTCTGCGAACGATATTGTTTATCTTTTATTTTGGTGTATTTTTTGTTTTTGATGAATAAATGGAATTGAATTGCTTTGAATTTAAATATTTTAATATTTACAGATTCACTCAACTAGCCTTCTATATATTTATTATAATTTCAAAAAATTATATTCAATATTATAACTTCAGGAATTGAATTAATGTCTTATAAGCACTGCTTATATCAAACGACATATAAAATAAACATTCATTGTAAGACATCCAAATGAGATAAGAAAAATCCAATAAATATAAATTGTTAACCAAAAATCCTATAAATTAAATATTTTGAGTAGACAAAATTTTGTTTCTGCTCATCCCTCTCATGAAACCAGATATCTTTCAAAAATGTTCAACATAATCTTAAGAATTTCATCATAAAACTATCTTACTCTGAATGTTCAATATTAGTGGATATCTAAGTTACTTTTTCGAAAAACGTAAAAACATTACCGAAGAACAAGTTTTAAGAGAGAATTTTTTCGTCAGTACTCGATGATATTCGATCAAATATAACATTAATCAACAAAAAATATATTTACTCACCTTTAATAATTCAGAAAGCGTCGTGGTAAATGAACACTGAACGTTTAAATAGAGTCTAATGTTAACTCGAAATAAATACTTCTATGGTTTGTCCATGGATCGTAAAGATCGAAAGGTAATTTAACGGCCTCTGTTGAAGCACAAGGACCATCTGTATAAAGAATGATAAGGAAATCAAATAATCATATATTATGAATAAAATAAAATGAATAGAGGTTTATACTTGATAGAAGCTATATAAAATTTTTTGAATATTTTAATATTAACATATATTTTCTGTTAGCCTTCTATATATTTGATTTCAAAAAATCATATTTAATATTATAACTTCAGGAATTAAATTAATGTCATACAAGCAATGTTCATATCAAACGACATATAAAATATACATTCATTATAAGACATCCAAATAAGGAAATAAAATCCAATTAATATAAATTGTTAACACATAGTAACCGACATCACCATTCAACATTTAGTTTGGTTATTATTAAGATGATATTTATTTCTTTTTCCAGCATTTTTCCCTGAGATGTTTGAAACCTGTTGTTCTGAATGTACAGAAAATACATTGAGGGAAGCCAGGAAAATGTTTGATTTCATCTATGACCATAAGCATGGGAAGAAAGCTTTGGACAAATATGATGCCGATGGAAAATACAGGGCAAAGTGTGATGAAGCATTGAAGGCTGAGGGAATCGATTTCAGCAGATTTTGAATGCATACTTTAATTTTATTATATACGAGGGTGGTTCAAAATGATCGAGACAAATACTCTAACACGTTTATTTATTTTCGAAAAATTTACAAAAAATCACATGTTTTCTAGGTAATTCCCTTCACTTTCTACACATTTTGTCCACCTTTTCGGAAGTTTTTTGATGCCGGTATCGAAAATTTTCTTGGGCAACTCGGACAGTCATGTGCGCACGAACCCCTCTACCTCGTCGTCAGTGTTGAACTTTTGACCTCCGAGGGCCTCTTTCAGTGGTACAAACATGTGGTAGTCGCATGGCGATAAATCCAAACTGTAGGGGTGGTGTAGTATCTTCCACCCCAATTCCGATATTGTATCGAGCAGGAGACGTGTGGTATGAGGGCGCGCGTTATCCTGGAGGAGAATAGCACTTCGTGCTGGAATGCTCCTAACATTTCTAGCGATAAGCGGATTTTACGTGTGTTTTCAGAAGGTTAGAGTAGTATGCAGCATTGATGGTACGTTGAGTGTGCAGGAAATCGGCGTGCAGCACGCCCTGCCGGTCCCAGATCACAGTGCACATCACCTTATCCGCGGACCAGGTTGTCTTCGATTTGACTGGCGCCCCTTCCTCCTTCTTCCTCCACTCTTTACTTGACACCTTGGTTTCGGAAGTGTAATAGTGTACCCATGGTTTCGTCTGTAGTGAAGATTCGCGTTAAAAAAACCGTCCCTCTCTGCCTCGTATCGCGTCAGTGAGCGGCGACAAACATCCAACCGCGTTAATTTTTGCTCAAAGTTCAACAGTTTAGGAACCCATCGCGCCGTTATTTTGAGACACTGAGGGTGTTCGTCAGTGAAAGATTCTACACTACCAATACTGATGCCGACTTCAGCCGAAATGTCTCGGACATTCATCCTACGGTCCTCCAAAATGAGTTGTTCTACGCGGCGGATGTTGTCTGGTATGACGCTGGTTCGGGGTCGACGATCATGCTACTCATTCTCGACGATTTCGCGGCCATCCTTGAATTCTTTGGTCCATTTAAACTCAGGCACTCACTACCGAACTGCTTTTGCAAACGCACAAAAATATCCGTGTTTTTAACGTCTTCTCCCACTAAAAAACGAATGATAATAGGTTGCGCAACGGTAGTCCGTACTTGACGCGAAACACGTGATCCGACGAAAACAAATGCCACACTGTTCGTAAGAGACCCAGCTATCACATACTCAAGCCACGACCTTCGAAACATACATGCGCGCCATCTACAGAGTTTGTCTCGATCATATTTGAACCACCCTCGTATAATATATATAGTTATTAGACGCCACAATTAATGAAATTTAACAATTAACGTTTTTCCATGATGTATTTTTGTATTGTCTATATAGAAAAACACAAAACATTAAAAATGTTTATATTTTAAATTAAATTGATCGAATATTTCCCTTGGGTTCCCATTTCTGTATCCAGATAAAGTGAATAGGATATTAGTATATGGGTTGTTCGGAAAGTAATTTCGTTCTTTTTTTTGGGAAAATAAAAAACAATTTTTGTATAATATAATGAATAAATATTTTATTAAACTAAATATATCGGTATTTTTGGTCGAACACCTTTTGCCATCCTTCTGGTAGAAGCATGATTCCATACTCATAAAATTTTTTGTCTTTGCTGGCAAAAAACTGATCCAGATGATTTTTGACCTCTTCATTCGAAGTAAAGGTTTTACCGTCTAAAATACATTCTGTCAAGAAAGTACCGGGAATTATCGATTTAAATCTGGCGGGGCAATGAGGCAGGTAAAAATTTTTCTTCCTAGGTTGGTACCACTGTTCTTAATTACTATGCCAAGCTTGAGCGGGATCTGTCAACTAGTGTGTTTGCAATAGCTGATTAAGTCAGTCGATGTCAGAGTGCTTGCCGATGTTTACTATGGGTGATTACGTTGAGCAAAAAATTTGTTTAAAGTTTTGTGTTGCAAATGAATTTTCGTGTGCCGATGCATTGAAAATGTTGCAAAAGGCCTTTGGTGATATTGCTCTATCGAAAACTCGTGCATATCAGTGGTACAGAGCCTTCAAGGACGGTCGTGAAGTGGTCGCCCATCGACGGCTTCGATCGAAGATAACGTCGATAAAATTAAGGAAAGGGTGCTGGAAAACCGTCGTACCAGCTTGAGAGAGATAGCACTTGATCTTAAGATATCCCACGAGTCCGCACGTACGATTTTGATTGATATTTTGGGCATGAGAAAGGTGGCCGCACGACTCGTACCGAAAGACCTGAATTTTCTTCAATAACGTCATCGCGAACAGGTTGCTTCAGACATGCTGGATCGCTGTAATTCCGATTCTACATTCATGGAACGCATTATAACTGGTGATGAGACCTGGGTCTACGAGTACGATATGCAAACAAGCCAGCAATCATCGGAATGGGTGGCAAAAAATGAGCCGAAACCGAAAAAACCACGCCAAAGCCGCTCGAAAATGAAGGTGATGCTCATTGTTTTCTTCGATATCCGTGGCGTGGTGCACTACGAATTCGTTCCAGAGGGTCAGACGGTAAACAAGGAGTATTACCTAGACGTTATGAAACGTTTGCGTTAGCGTATCCGTAAGAAGCGGCCAAATTTGTGGCCGAACAACTCATGGATTTTGCATGACGATAACGCGCCTTCTCACCGAGCTACGATTGTGACTGACTTTCTCGCCAAAAACTCAACAAACGTGCTTCAGCAACCACCGTATTCGCCGGATTTGGCTCCCTGCGACTTTTTCCTCTTCCAAAAACTAAAATTGCCCCTTCGTGGCACCCGTTTTGAGTCGATTGAAGCCATAAAACAAAATTCGGCGCGAGAGCTAAAGTCCATCCCGGAAAGCGCCTATAAAAAATGTTTCGATAATTGGAAGTGCCGTTGGCATAGATGTATTGGAGCAAATGGTGCCTATTTTGAAGGCGATCCAATAAATTTTGACGATTAAATGTAAAAATGTTGTTTTAATTTAAAATTCCCGGTACTTTCTTGACAGAGTAGTATTTTGCAATGACCAGAACAAATAATAATCCGAAGGCATCAGATCTGGAGAATATTGTGGATGTGGCAGTGTATTCGATTCAAGGTGTGAAATCTTTTGACGAGTGACCAGACTTGTATGAGGTCTCGAATAATATTGGTGAAACACTACATATTTTCTGTTCATTAATTCTGGCCTTTTCTGTTGAAGTACATCATCCAGTTTGTCCAGATGTTGACAGTAGAGTTGCGAATTAATTGATGTGTTATCCGGTCAAACCTAACAAAAGAACGATTCATTTGAAATCCCACCAAATAGACAACATCACTTTTTTATGGATATTGGCTTTCGAAAGGCCTTGAGGTGTTTCATATTTTTTGCTCCATGATCGCTTGCGTTCCACATCATTATATACAACCCATTTTTCGTCTACAGTAATGATGCGCTTCAAAAATGGATCATTTTCGTGACGTTTGAGAAGCGAATCACAGACTTCAACAGGACGACACAAATTTCTCTCCTTGAGAATATGTGAAACCCATATATCGAGCTTCGAGGTTAAACAGGCCTTTCAAGGGGTCATAAACAGTTGATTTCGATAAATTTAACATCTCGCTAATCTCACGTGTTGTTATTCGCCGATTTGCATCAACTAATGCCTTCATCATGTCTTTATCATATTCAACCGGCCTTCCAGAACGTGGTGTATCTTCGACATTAAAATTGCTGGATCGAAATTTTGCCAACCAGTCACATCTTCTCCCTACTCATAAGTTAATTTCTTTGTGATTTGAACGACATTTTTACCATTTCTATAGTAAAAAGGTCTAATTTGACGAAAATGCTGTTTATTGATTTCCATATTTGAAAGGGCACCAACCAAAAACTACTGTGTATAATTAATTGAACTTTTTCACACACAAGCCTTGCTATATTAGCTCTTAAAACATATAATGATTATGCGAGATTACAATTATCATCTTGTCTACGATTTTATGCAACTGGTGATTTCCAAATGACGACAGGAGATCATATCAATTTTACATATAGGTATTCAGAATTGTTAAAAGGGTATCAGCTGAAATTACTCGTTTGAAACCGCCTTCCATTTTGCACACACACAAGTAATAATAATAAATTAGCTCCTAGTAGTACGGTTTGACAAGCATATAAAGAATAAAAATCCCTCTATAAATTCTAAAACTACATTAACTGCTCTACCACAGAAATATTTATATTATACTAGGTATGTCTTGTATGTATTTTGCATAATCTAGATGGCGTTAGTGTATTATTAATATCTTAGAATTTCTGTATGTATTTTGCATATTCCAGATCGCGCTAGTGTATTATTGATGTCTTGGTGTCTCTGTATAGCGAATATAGATACTGGACATATTTGGATTCACTAGCATACATTGCACTGACGAAAACCAATCAGTTTGAAATGTGCACATGTCTGCAATTTGCCTGTGTGATCTACAAAACCTTGTCTAGTTTGTTCGAGTATAGAATTGTTATACAGATGTATGTTACACTGTCTCGATTTCTGGAACTTTCTATTACCGTAGCTCATACTCCTTATTAATGATTATTATTTTACTTCTTTCTATTGCTACGGTCAACTTTTAAAATGTGCGACGTTGTCAGATTATTTCCTCGGATAAACTGATCCGCATGATCAACTTCCTGAACTTGTTTTGTGAAACCCAAATTCGTTGATCCGTTTGTCAAATTTGACGAGTATATCTGTTGGTCCAGTGATCACCTAATCAAAATTTGAATATCCAAACAGATTTAATCTTTTAGTTTTCTATAATACAATTTTAATTTCAAATAAATTTTTATTCAGAAAACTTTTAGAATTAAATTATTGTCTAAAACAAGCACCGCTTATATTTAATAGACGTATATAATCAAAACACAATATATAATGTCAATTGGAATAAATAAACCAACAGATATAAAGAAGTCATTAAAATTAATAAAAAAATATTTAAAGAAGACAAAATTTTTTTCTGATCTTACCTTTAAGAACAACAATTGCCTTTTAAAAACATGAACACAACTTAAGGACTTCTCAAAAAATATAATTTATTTGAAATATTTAATATATTTAAATATTCGAATAAGTTAATTCAGAAATCTCCCGAAACATGCACTATATCTTCAAAAAACAAATATAATTCTAGGTAATCTCTTCATCGGTCCAAAATAATATTCCAAATATCCAAATCAAATAACTATCACTATATCTCACCTCAACACGAGTTTACAGGGATTGCTTCAAACAGACTAACTTTAAAATTCAAGATGGTCTATGTTCTAATAAATCACAGAAAAGTGTAAGGTATTTTTAAATTTATATTTAGATCATCGACATTCCATAATGAGATATATGTAAGCCTGAATGTAATCATATATTAGATATAAAATAAAATAGAAAAAGGCTTTTTACTTGATAAAAGAAATATAACAAAATTTGAATATCGAAACAGATTTAATCTGTTAGTCTCCAACAATTTTAATTTCAAGAAAATTTTTATTCAAAAAACTTTTAGAATTAAATTAATGTCTACAACAAGCACCCCTTATATTTAATATACGTATTTAATATACGTATATAATCAAAACTCAATAAATATATAATGTCAAATGGAATAAATAAACCAACAGATATAAAAAAGTCATTAAAAATTAATAAATAAATATTTAAAGGAGACAAAATTTTGTATCTGATCTTACCTTTAAGAACACCAATTGCCTTTTAAAAACATGAACACAACGTAAGGACTTCTCAAAAAATATAATTTATTTGAAATATTTAATATACATATTTAAATATTCAAATAAGTTAATTCAGAAATCTCCCGAAACATGCACTTTATCTTCAGAAAACAAATATAATTCTAGGTAATCTCCTCATCGGTCCAAAATAATATTCCAAATATCAAAATGAAATAACTATCACTATATTTCACCTTAACACGTGTTTACAGGGATTGTTTCAAACAGACTTACTTTGAAATTCAAGATGGTCTATGTTCTAACAAAATCACAGAAAAGTGTAAGGTATTTTTAAGGTTATATTTAGATCATCAACATTCCATAATGAGATTTATTCAAGTCTGAATATAATCATATGTTATATATAAAATAAAATAGAAAAATGCTTTTTACTTGATAGAAGAAATATAACAAAATTTGAATATCAAAACAGATTTAATCTGTTAGTCTTCTACAATTTTAATTTCAAGAAAATTTTTATTTAAAAAAACTTTTAGAATTAAACTAATGTCTACAATAAACACCCCTTATATTTAATATACGTATTTAATATACGTATATAATCAAAACTCAATAAATATATAATGTCAAATGGAATAAATAAACCAACAGATATAAAAAAGTCATTAAAAATTAATAAATAAATATTTAAAGGAGACAAAATTTTGTATCTGATCTTACCTTTAAGAACACCAATTGCCTTTTAAAAACATGAACACAACGTAAGGACTTCTCAAAAAATATAATTTATTTGAAATATTTAATATACATATTTAAATATTCAAATAAGTTAATTCAGAAATCTCTCGAAACATGCACTATATCTTCAAAAAACAAATATAATTATAGGTAATCTCTTCATCGGTCCAAAATAATATTCCAAATATCAAAATCAAATAACTATCACTATATCTCACCTCCCACGTGTTTACAGGATGATCTTCAAATCTTGTTATATTTCTTCTATCAAGTAAGAAGCCTTTTTCTATTTTATTGATCACCTAATCTTTATGAAACGCATGAATCTTAATGATGTGCGGGATGCCTCTTAGTTCTATTATCAGAAAAAAAAAAAAAAAAAAAAATATATATATATATATATATATATATATATATATGCTGATGCCATTCTAAATATTGATCCTCAAAAATGCTAAGACATTTTGTTGAACATGTTTTTGGAATGTTAAATTGATAGTCCTCTTGAAGTATCCCCAAATTAAGAAGTTCAAATGTATTCCCTTTGTTGATTGATGTTATAATTTATGGAATAATATGATTGAGTTCTGAAGAAGCAAAGTCTCTCTTAAAACTTGTTTTCAAATATCTTGAGATTTTCTAAAAAGTAACTTAGTTAGATATCCAATAATATTGAATATTCTGAGTAAGATAGTTTTATGATGAAATTCTTAAGATTATGTTGAACATTTTTGAAAGATATCTGTTTTCATAAGAGGGATGAGTAGAAACAAAACCTTCATTTATTTTATTTTATTCATAATATAAAATTATTTGGTTTCCTTAAAATTCTTTATATATAAAGAATTTCAAGCAATATAACGGCCTCTGTTATAGCAGAAGGACCATCTGTATACAGATGGTCCTTCTGCTATAACAGAGGCCGTTATATTGCCTTTCAATCATTAAGATCAATGGTAAATCACGGAACTATTTATTTCGAGTTGATATTACACTCCATTTAATTGTCCTGTCTTCATTTACCAAGCAGCTTTCTGAATGGTCAAAGGTCAGAAAATATTTATTGTTGATTGATGTTATGTTTTATGAAATAATATGATTGAGTACTGACAAACAACTTCTCTCTTAAAACTTGTTTTTTAGTAATATTTTTACATATCTTGAGATTTTCCAAAATGTAACTTGGTTAGATATCCAATAATATTGAATATTCTAAGTAAGATAGTTTTATGATGAAATTCTTAAGATTATGTTAAACATTTTTGAAAGATATCTGTTTTCATAAGAGGGATGGGTAGAAGCAAAATTTTGTCTACTCAAAATATTTAATTTATAGGATTTTTGTTGAAAATTTATAGTTATTGGATTTTGTTATATCATTTGAATGTCTTATAATGAATGTTTATTTTATATGTCGTTTGATATAAGTGGTACTTATATGACATTAATTTAATTCCTGAAGTTATAATATTAAAAATGATTTTTTGGAAATTAAATATGTAGAAGGCTAACAGAATATATCTGTAAATATTAAGATATAAATAATGAATAATGAATCTAAGCTTACTGGATGAATTAGAAAAGTGAAATTGAACAAACATCAACATTATTGAGCAATCTATCGCAAGAATTTGGACAAAATGAACAAATAATCAATTATGATTTTTTTTCGATCCGAAACGTCGGCAAAATCATAATTGTTTATTTGTTTATTTTATCCAGATTCCTGCGACAGATTGGTCAATTTTGAACATGGATTTCAACACCATTATATCAACATTATCATTACAATGTTATAGCGATCAGTGTAAAATTGCTTACCCCCAAAATAATCAATTCTTTCTTGACTCTATTTAAAATGCAATACTTAACAAAGGAATGCTGAAAATATTCCACGAATTAAATCATTGTTTATAATTATCACCAAGGTTCTCATCACTTATAAGAAAATAGTTTTCACAGAAAAAAATGTGAGAAATTCATGAAGCGCGAAATATTCAGTATAAATTTTTTATTAATATAAATCATTTTTGGTAATAAGTATAAAAGTAGGAGTTTTTCCTATATAAGTTTATTCTGATTGTAGATATTCTGTAGTTATAAGATGAATACTCCATGTGTTCACACAGTTCTTTTTTTCGTTTTTTTTTTTAGTAATGTGTTGGCTAACGACTATCACGTTCTCGAGGAGATTGACTTTAAAGCAATGAAGAGAGATCCGGACATCTTACTGGGTTACTTAAATTGTTTAACACACAACAAAGGTTGTACCCCGCAATATGATAAAGTCAAAAGTGAGTAAATATTTGTTAACGATATGTAGATTCATATTTTTGAATAAATCGAAATTTAATTTTTAAGTGCGGTAAGATAAGTTTTCAATGAAATAAGGATTATATTTAAGAAATTTATTCTGTTAACCTCAAAAAAATTTATTTAAACAAATATGTAGATTAAGAATTCACTTTTATTTGAAATATTACAAATAATAACTGGATTAGTTCTTCGACATCCTCACAAATACAATTTCAAATATGAAGTCAATGATCGTATTTTTTCTGAAATAGTCTAATTTTTTGTATGGTGCTCAACCACGTTTTTCAAAATTTCACGTTTGAACAGAATATTTGGTGACTGAATATATTTTATTAATTGTTTTTATTTAGCACCCAAATAACTTCCAACAGAAAAGAAAATGGGTTAGAATTTTAGATTCTTTTTCTGGAGAATGTGGTATCTACATATTGTTTAGAGAGGGAAATAAATACCCTTTTTGTATTCTTTGTGCATAATTTTTTGGTGATGAAATTTGTTATTCATGAATATCAAATTGAAGCAAATTTGTCTTTAGATAATTATGGTCAATACTTCATGTTCTCTTCTAATTTTTTAGTGGGTAGTTGTCGCTCACATGTGTTGATAATTATATATCTTTAATGTGAAATAGTGTTTCTGAGGAATTTTATTCAATTCCATCTGACAGTTTTCAAGATTTGTCAGATTACATCTATGGAGGTTACAGGGAATCGAACCAACTATTATCTGAAAAATCTTGTCAATAACATTGTCGTATCTATAGGCATATTACGACCGTTTTTCTGAAAAAGTTAGTCTCAAAAGCATCAATTGATGCATTTGGGCCGAGCATTCTGAGAAAAATAGCCGCAGTACGCCGACAAATACGACAAAGTTATTGGAAATTCACGACAATACATGGCCACAAGTTTAAACGTACTTTGAAATACGACAAAGTTATTGGAAATTCACGACAATACATGGCCACAAGTTTAAACGTACTTTGAAACGCTCAAATGGCAAGTCATTCCCCCCTCCGTCGTACAGTCCAGACATTGCTCCTTCGGACTACTATCTCTTCCGATGGGTGCAACATGACCTGGCTGACCACAACTTTTCCAATTACGATGAAGTCAAAAAATGGATTGATGGATGGATAGCGGCCAAAGGGCCTGCTTTTTTCGAGGTGGGGTCAGACAATTTCTATAAGTATGGAAAAAAGTATTGGCTAGCGACCAACAATACTTTGAACCTTGAATATATAACCAAGTTTTGACAATAAGCTGCAATTTTCGAAAAAAACCGCAGCAACTTATTCATAGTCTTATTAACCAAAACAAATAATATATCTGTTGTTTTTTTTAGTGACAGAACTTTCGATAGGGGTAACAGTGATTTGACAAAAAGTAGAAACCATGTAGTTCTGAAATTTCTGTTCAGTAAGCAATGACATATTATCATGGAAAGACTCGTGCCGCAACAAAGTTTACAATTTGTTGAAATTTATTTTCAAAATCAGTGTTCTATTCGCCAAACTTATAGAGCACTTCGTGAAATTTATGGCTTATATAATCGTCCATCAGAGCAGCTTATTCGTCGAACTATCGATAGATTTCGGACAACATTCTCTCTACTCGATGCAACAAAAACAACAAGACGAAGAACTTTATGTACAGAAGAAAATATCGCTGCTGAAAGTCATAGTGTTCATGATGATCCAGATTTGTCTATTCGTCGACGTTCACAACAAGTTGGACTCTGTGCATCCACCACAGGGAAAATTTTGCGTGAAGATCTTGGTCTACACCCATACAAGATCCAACTGGTTCAAGAACTAAAACAACTTGACCATAATAAGCGTCGTTTATTTGCTTATTAGGCCTTAGAACAGCTTGAAGTTGATCCACTTTTTTATCGTTAATTGCCTTATATGGAGTGGAAAAAATCCTCAAGAAGTTCTGCAGGTTCCATTGCATCCTGAAAAATGCACTGTATAATGTGCTTTACACGCTGGAGGCATCATCGCTCCATATTTATTTAAAAACGATGCTAGAGCTAATGTTACAGTGAATGGTGCTCGTTACAGATCGATGATCAATGATTCTTCGTTTCAAAATTTAATTGGTATCGACCCAGAGGTGGTTTGGTTCCAACAAGATGGTGCTACACCTCATGCTGCTACGGTAAAAGAGAAAGATTTGGCGATAACATTGTTTCGAGAAATGGTCCAATTAATTGGCCTCCAAGATCATGCGACATAACTCCACTGGGTTATTTTCTATGGGGTAATGTCAAGTCATTGGTTTATGCTGATAAACCAGAAACAATTGTGGACATAAGCCAGAAATTATTTTTAAAACATAAATGTCATAAAATTGTCTTTCAAATAAAAAAAAATGGCTTCAATCTTAATTGAAATGTATTTCAATTTAAAGTTCTATCACTCTAAGAAAAACACCCGATACATTATAAAATGTCTCTTCTGCAAAAAGAATTGGAGAAGTATATTCATTTTTTTTCCTTTTCAGTATTATTACCCGAAATGCTGGACACATGTTGTGCGATGTGTCCAGAAAGTCATATAAACGAGCTTGTAACCATGCAAAAATTTTTACTGGAAACCAACCCAGAACTTCTGCTGCAGTTGTTAAGCAAATACGACCCTGATGGTGACCATAGAAAGCATTGTGCCGATAAACTGAAGGAAATGGGTTTCAGAGGAAGCAAACATTGAGAAGTGGCAATTTTATTGAAAAAAATTCTTCAATTATGTTTTGAAAGTGAAATTGTTCGGACTTCAATAAAGGCAGCGTCTGTTATAATAAAAAAATCCATTTTAAAATAAATTAATTCAGGTGATCTGTACCAAATATCATTAACAAGGAGTAATAGAAAATACTACAAATCGAGACAGTGAAACATACATCTGTATAAGAATTCTTCAAACCAGCCCAATAAGGTTTTGTTGATCATTGGGAAATAAGTACAAACAAGCGCAAGTTTCGAACATATTCAGTGCAGTGTCATATTCAAAGACCACAAATCTCTCGAGTACCTATACTCGCTATGCACAAGAACACTTAGGTATGAATCAAACACTAGTGCCATCTAGTACACGCAAATATTCATACGATATACCATAGCGAACTAATTTCAGTAAGTTTAGAATTGTTATTAGTAGAACTTTCTATCACCATAGCTCTTACACCTTATTAAAAATTTCATTGTTTAACACTCCAAGTAATTCATTCATTCTGGTCTCACTTAGATGATCTTTAAAAATTGTGAATGAAGGTCATTCTGATTTTCACAAATTTTATTATTATGATACAAGGATCGTTTCAGTGACACAGTAGCTTCTTCAGGTAGGTGGCATATCATACATTTTTGAATAACTAAATTGGTTTTCGAAATTGCCTTCTATTTTTATTAGAGTAGGTATAAAATTTTTATGGAGCACTAAAATGCAAGAAAGGGGGTTTCTGGAAATTCCAGTTTACCTGAATATATTGCGTACTGCCATGCATTTTATGAATAAAACCTTGTAAATCAAATATAATGACTCATTATCACAAACTCACACACAATTACAGAAAATTTGAGACAGACCACAGTTGCATGAAGTAGAAGTAATTTGAATTCTGTTATCTATTTTGAAATTGGTAAAGAAAGCGACGAATATATCTGATAGCATCAAGAATCCTATATTAATTTCAGTGAAATTATTGACTATTAACAAGCTAAATCGTGTATCACTCACCATCTTGACACATTCAGTAAACACTTGATTCGCAAATGAATAACGTAACAATTCCAATAATGACATGGTTTTCTGTAGCCTTCGGCGACCATATATGTTTCAAACTATTATAAGTTTTGATTTATTTATCGGGTGTTTTTTTAGATTGATAGAACTTTCGATAGGGATAACTGTAATTTGACAGAAGGTAGAAGCCATGTTGTTTGGACATTTTTGTTTAGTAAGCAAATTATCATGGGAAGACTCACGCCTCAGCAACGTTTAAAAATTGTTGAAATTTATTTTCAAAATCAGTGTTCTATTCGCCAAACTCATAGAGCACTTCGTGAAATTTATGGTTTACATAATCGTCCATCAGAGCAGCTTATTCGTCGAATTATCGATAGATTTCGGACAAAAATTTCTCCACTCGAAGCAACAACAATAACAAGACAAAGAACGGTAGGTACAGAAGAAAATATCGCTGCTGTAAGTCATAGTGTTAATGATGATCCAGATCTGTCTATTCGTCGACGTTCACAACAAGTTGGACTGGTTCAAGAACTAAAGCCACTTGACCATAACAAGGGACATTTGTTTGCTGATTGGGCCCTAGAACAGCTTGAAGTTGATCCACTTTTTTATCGTAAAATTGTGTTTAGTGACGAAGCTCATTTCTGGTTGAACGGCTATGTAAAAAAGCAAAATTGCCGTATATGGAGTGAAAACAATCCTCAAGAAGTTCTGCGGGTTCCACTGCAATGATTATTTGTTTAAAAATTTAAATGGAATCGACCCAGAGTGTTTTGGTTCCAACATTTGGCTACACCTCATGCTCCTACCGAAACAATTGATTTATTAAAAGAAAGATTTGGCGATAAGATTATTTCTAGAAATGGTCCAATTAATTGGCTTCCAAGATCATGCGACATAACTCCACTGGATTATTTTCTTAGGAGTTATGTCAAGTCATTGATTTATGCTGATAAACCAGAAACAATAGACGATATGGAAGCCAACATAAATCGTGTTGTTGATGAAATAAGGCCTGAATTACTCGAAAAAGTGGTCCAAATTTGGTCTTGTCGAATGCGGTTCCTCAGAGCTAGTCCTGGTGGACATATGCCAGAAATAATTTTTAAGACATAAATGTCATAAAGTTATCTTTCACACAAAAAAATTATTTGGCTTCATTCTTGATTTAAATGTGTTATTTCAATTTAAAATTCTATCGCTCTAAAAAATACATCCAGGTCTTGACTTAATGAGTCCTCTTCCGTGGATCTCAAGCAGGTACCTTGAACTCTGTCTGGAGTGTCCTTAAAGTAACGAAAGTTGTTATATTTTTCCTTCGTAATCTGCTCTCGTCTCGAGAAAGAATCACGAAAACTTCTTGTTTCATTTGTTGTCATATATTGATGTTTTGGTTTGAATATTTTTTATTCTGCCCTTTATTTGAAGAATTTTATATGAATAATATAAATATTTTAAAAAATTTTAAACAATTTTAAAAAAAGGGAAGAAGAATTTTATATGATTTTGGAATAGTACATTTTTTATATATGTCTGTTTATGTGTAAAAACTAATAATTAAGTGAATGTCTGTTCTTCAATAAATACATGAGCTACGCGGAAAATTTATTTGAGAAGAATTTATATCAAGAACAGGACAATTAATTCGTTTTATTCATATTCATCCCCATTTTATCCAAGAGCTTCTTCGCACAGTTGTCAAAACCTTTCAATTCTGGATCGTATTTTTGTAGAAGAGCTTCCGCTTGTTCTGGATATTTATCCACCATGATGCTACCTATTTCAATGACTTGCATCTTATGTTGTGCCGTACATTTGGAGCAGCATGTGGCCAGCAGTTCCCGCAAGTTTTCTGAAAAAAAATTTGATTGGTGATAATGATAGAACATAATGTCCTAGAACGGATCTACAGGTGACTCAGAACTGTTAGGACATACTGGAATTAAATATTTTTGTTTTCTATCACTTTTTATTAACTGAATATATAGTGACTCGACATTTTCAAACTGAATGAAACAAATTATATCTCAACTTTTATATACAGGTGGTCCAACCTAAACTTAACACCTCGATTCTCCGACTTTAAAATGAAAATGTGGAAAATCCCTTGGACCCGTCAATTTCTGATTCGAGGGGGAACAAAATTTCCGCTATTTTCATCCCCGTAACTTCAACCCCCTAGCGGGAGTGAGCACAACCCCTTGATTTTGAATAGGGATGGGGGGTGTTGCGATACCTCATTTCGAAGATCTTATCGAGTAATGTCTGGTCCGTAAACTTCGCTTCAAAATTTCCATCGATAACGAAATGACAGGTAAAAGAGTGGAAGCGTACTTTTGTGTTTAGTTTATTGAATGCTGGAAATGGGTACCATTCACCATGCAGTAATGTAAGTTTTGCTGAAAACGTTCACGTACGTTACTCAAGATTTCTGGTGTAATTCATTAATCAGGCTGGGTAGCGTGAATCTTGGATTTCAGGTGACCCCATGGGAAAAAGTCCAGTAGAGCCAGATAAGGTGATCTGGGTGGCCACCACTCAATATGTCCCTTCTTCCAATCCAGGCGTGAGGATTATTTTCATCTAATAACTGACGCAGCGGTTGAACGAAATGAGGTGGTGCGCCATCTTGTTGGAAAATGATCGTTTGATGGTCTTCTGCATTATCCAATACTTGCACGAGAGCTGAATAATTAGCGTTTTCCAATAGATCTAAATGAATTTGGCCAGTGTAGTTTTGATTACCGTTAATAATTTCACTAACCACTTCACAGAACTGCAGTCGGCGATCGGGATCATCCTCATTCAGTTCCTGAACCAACCGTATCTTATAAGGATGGAATTTATGTTGTTTCAGGATTCTCATGATTGTTGTGCGTGAAACACCAGACACATCGGGCAATTTCCAAGTACCCAAGGTCGGATCCATTGCTACATGACCTGAGACAACCACGTCCCTCGCTTTGTCTCTTTCATGCACCCTCTTTTTGTTTCCGACTGAACCAGTAGCGTCATATTTTGCAACCAATTGCATAACGTAAGCAGCGGATACATTTTTTCCAGGATGTCGTTCGTTAAATAAAGCCACTGTTGTTCGCGCAGAGTCGTTATTTCTAAGAAATAATTTTATCATTTCCACCCTTTCTTCTACGGAATGAACCATTTTAATTCTACTACAAATTCATAATCGTTTTGACACATTTGTAACGTTCTCAAAAAAAAAAAATTGATACTTTTTGGACAAAAAATTACGAATAATATTCTCGAGATATATTCCACATTGCCTCTTTCACTATTATCGGGTTTATTTCATTATCGATGGATATTTTGAAGCGACATTTCAGGGTCATATAGTACTTGACACGATCTTCAAAATTAGTTATCGCAACACTCCTCATCCCTATTCAAAATTAAGGGTTAGTGCTCACCCCTGTTAGGAGGTAGAAGTTACGGCGATGAAAACTAGCGGAAAATTTGTTTCCCCTCAAATCAGAAATTAAGGTGTCTGTGCGATTTTTCACATTTTCATTGTAAAGTCGGAAAATCGAGGTGTTGAATTTTCGTTGGATCACACTGTATATTCGCAAAAGGTTTCGGCCGAACTTCAAAAAGTGGGGTGTGCCACAGGTCCGTCTGCACATTTAAAAGTTTTATTGTCGGAACGTGCTTTTTATGTTTACATATTTCGATGTTTCGCAAAATTATGGTTATCTTTCCTGTTCCTAAATGAAGAATGATGTTCTTTGTACTTTTCGTGGAAAGACAATAGTGCCGTAGCGTATATATCTGACAAACCGGGAGATCTGCCCTCAAAAGGTACGAAGGGCATCAATCTTCATGTAGGAACCAGAAAGATAATTCTTATTTTGAGAAACATTTTTTCGAAACCAATAATATCTTTTCTGAATTAGACAATAAAAATTAGACATTCTGGAATTCATCCAAATATTCAAGCACAAAAAGTATGTTCTGAGAATGAAAAACTATTAAATGAGCAAATTGGCAATCCCAACTTCTCAAAGATTTGCGGAGCCTTCAAAGAAAAATTCCTTTAGAATCCCAAAAGACCGTAGTCATTATTTTTCCAGCAAATTGTGTGATTTTAATCTTCTTTGGAGGCTAAATAAAATCAGACAAAAACACTCACTTCTGACTACTGTATACTCTGGAGTGCACCCATTACCATTAGTTAGACACTCAATGTATACAAGCAGTTTTTCTTGATGTTTTATCATATCACTTAAATCAATGGCGTTCACTACATCATAGAAATCGCACAAAACTGTACCCATGGTAACGGTAACTGTGAGATAAAAAAGCAAATGTTTCATTTTGAATTGATCTCTGCCCTTCCAGCTTATTGGAAGAAATGATTCGTGAGTATTCTTCAAGTTTATATATATAGAGAAAAAATTTAGTCAATCTTATCTAATCTAAAGAAAACGTTCATGTAAAAATTTTACAACATATGCATAATGCATCTTTCCATATAAAAATGATGATTTCGGCTTTACTGCCTATCATTCTAGAAAATGTTTGATTGCTTCTATCGTATTATAGCTAAGTTTCATCATTGTCTTTGATATTAAATTCAATAATGAAGTTTTTATAGTCCATTTAGTCCATTCAGAATTAATTCATCTATTTCACGTTCATTACTTTTGGCGATATATTATGTTTTTCAATCACATATTTATAGTTCGATTTGAAAATAAACCTCTTTCTTGAAGTTCTTGTCTTTTTCTGAGAACATTCAGATACAGCATGCTCTGACAAGTGAGGCAAGCATTGATATCAAATTGGAGTCATCAATTCGAAACATTTCGTTGAAAATTCTTGGATTAATATACATTCTGTCAAGAAAGTACCGGGAATTATCGATTTAAATCTAGCGGGGCAATGAGGCAGGTAAAATTTTTTTTTCCTAGGTTGGTACCACTGTCCTTAATTACTATGCCAAGCTTGAGCGGGATCTGTCAACTAGTGTGTTTGCAACAGCTGATTAAGTCAGTCGATGTCAGAGTGCGTGCCGATTTTTACTATGGGTGATTACGTTGAGCAAAGAATTTGTTTAAAGTTTTGTGTTGCAAATGAATTTTCGTGTGCCGATGCATTGAAAATGTTGCAAAAGGCCTTTGGTGATAATGCTCTATCGAAAACTCGTGCATATCAGTGGTACAGAGCCTTCAAGGACGGTCGTGAAGTGGTCGCCCATCGACGGCTTCGATCGAAGATAACGTCGATAAAATTAAGGAAAGGGTGCTGGAAAACCGTCGTACCAGCTTGAGAGAGATAGCACAAGATCTTAAGATATCCCACGAGTCCGCACGTACGATTTTGATTGATATTTTGGGCATGAGAAAGGTGGCCGCACGACTCGTACCGAAAGACCTGAATTTTCTTCAAAAACGTCATCGCGAACAGGTTGCTTCAGACATGCTGGATCGCTGTAATTCCGATTCTACATTCATGGAACGCATTATAACTGGTGATGAGACCTGGGTCTACGAGTACGATATGCAAACAAGCCAGCAATCATCGGAATGGGTGGCAAAAAATGAGCCGAAACCAAAAAAATCACGCCGAAGCCGCTCGAAAATGAAGGTGATGCTCATTGTTTTCTTCGATATCCGTGGCGTGGTGCACTACGAATTCGTTCCAGAGGGTCAGACGGTAAACAAGGAGTATTACCTAGGCGTTATGAAACGTTTGCGTGAGCGTATCCGTAAGAAGCGGCCAAATTTGTGGGCGAACAACTCATGGAATTTGCATGACGATAACGCGCCTTCTCACCGAGCTACGATTGTGACTGACTTTCTCGCCAAAAACTCAACAAACGTGCTTCAGTAACCACCGTATTCGCCGGATTCGGCTCTCTGCGACTTTTTCCTCTTCCCAAAACTAAAATTGTCCCTTCGTGGTACCCGTTTTGAGTCGATTGAAGCCATAAAACAAAATTCGGCGCGAGAGCTAAAGTCCATCCCGGAAAGCGCCTATAAAAAATGTTTCGATAATGCGATGTGCCGTTGGCATAGATGTATTGGAGCAAATGGAGCCTATTTTGAAGGCGACCCAATAAATTTTGACGATTAAATGTAAAAATGTTGTTTTAATTGAAAATTCCCGGTACTTTCTTGACAGAGTAGTATTTCATAGGGCCCTAATTTCAGTGATATACTGAATACACTTGACACAAGACTCGGCGATACTTTCACTTGGTACCTACCGAACCATAAAGAGACTTCTAGCTTGTGATGGATGTGTTGTTCTGTAAAGGAACCCACACCATTGGCTCCTCCAGGATAAAGATCTGTGAAGCTTAAAAATAGTAATAATAATATCACTTTCTCACTTTGGCGGTAAAGTTCACTTAGTTAAGGAGCCTTTTCTTTAAAAATAGTATAAAAAAATCATATGCTGATCCCAAAAAACTTACCTTTGAAGATACTCTCTATTATATGTTTGGATGAGATCTCTATCAAATTTTGTCATCTATATTCATACCTAAATCCTAGACTGACAGATTTCATCTCTCCTAGAGATTATTATAAGAAAATTTCTTTCTTGAGTGAATGAAGAATAAAAAATACTGCATTTTGATATTAACTGTTATTTAATAACTATTCAACATCTGATGTTGCTAAAAATTGGAAAGGTCGACACCTTGAGCCTTCAGCTTCTCAGCACACTGGTCTCTATATTTTCTATCTGGATCGTATTTATCCAAGAGCTTCTTGACGACTTCTGGCTTGTTTTCGACGAGAAAGTTCGTCATCTTCTTCACTTCTTCCTTGTGTTTGTCCGTACACTTTGCACAACAAGTTTCCATAATCTCGGCCATACTCTCTGCAAGAAAAAAGGCTTTAAATGTATCCTTTTACGCCGATATACCAATAATTATCATTTCTCTCCAAATTAATTGATTGGAATAGCGGATATTAATTCCGAAATATGATAACGAATTCAATCATGGTAAACAGGTTCGAATCGGAACAGTGCAACTGTTGTATGTGTTACAGTTCGAAACTCAAATACATTAACATCAAAAAAATTATGGATAGAATTTACATCTGCAACGCATTGGCCAAATGGAATGAAATAGTGCTATTTCTTAAACAGGTGGTAACTGGGGATGAGAATTACGTCATAAATGACAATGTGGTCAACGAGTAGTGAAGCAGCTCAAATAATGTCCGAACCAGAATTAACAGCCAGGAAAATCCTACTATGCATTTGGTGGGACTGGAAAGGAATCATTTACCCTCAGTAGCTTTTATATGAGAAAACACTGAATTCCTATCTCAACTGTCAACAGCTAGACCGTTTGAAGCTACGATTGACTAGAAATTACCGGAATTGACCAACAGAAAAGGTGTTGTGTTCTATCAGGACAACGCCAGGCCACACATGTCTGTAATAACTCGCCAGAAACTCCAGCAGCTTCGTTAGAAAGTTTTAATGCATCAACGATTTAGTCCAACCTTGGCAGAGAGCGATAACTATATCTTTCTCGCATTGCAAAACTTTCTGAGTGATAAGAAATTGAAATCAAAAGGAGATTGTGAAAATCGATTTACTAGAGGACCAAGACTTCTATGGGAGAGGAATTATGAAGCTATCTTTAAATTGACAACAAATCATAGGGCAAAACGGTGCATATTTGACTCAAATCGAATAACTGGATCGGAAACATGTGAAACAAACCCTTAAATTTGACCCAAAATTGATATTTTTCCCAAACTATTATTGATGATTCCAGTGTGTTTTTGAAGACGCAGATAATATGATGCCCTTTTTACTTGAGTATTCCCAGCAATAAGGGAGAAAATGACTAAGTGATTTTTTTTCTTATAAAAAAGATAATGGTGAAATTTAAGAATCATACTTCTAAGTTCTTCTGCTTCCGGAGTACATCCTTTTCCATCGATAAGACAGTTGAAGTGATTCTGAAGAAGTCTATCGTTGCTTCTGATGGCATCAAAATCGATCTTATCTAATTTCGAACTGTCGTAGATATCGCAGTGGACATTTGCAATTGTCAATGCAGCAACAACACAAAAAACGAACATTAACATCTTGATGTATTTAGACCCGTACTAACTAACAACGGAAGACGTGTGTATTATATACAGAAAATGATAATTGCAAGTGCAATTACTGACACATCAGGCGGAAATTTTGTTCTTCATCTGAAGAGATGGTTTAGATAATAACAAGGACAATAATTCTATTCGAATCTTTGCGGTGATAAGAAAACTCTTTGCTGTGGTCTTGAAAATTTGAATTACAAATGTAGTTCACATCCATTAATTTTTCATTTGTTTCATTATGTAAATACAAATGTATTCATTAGTTGTTACACGAAAAGCTTTAGTAAATTGAATTATTCAATTCGACAGAACATATTTGCGCGTTCTAATTCAGAATTTTGAGCCAAAAATGGTCTCAAACTTGGGTGTTTATTTTAGAGTGATATAATTTTCGATAGGGATAACTGTGATTTGACAGAAGGTAGAAGCCATGTTGTTTTGACATTTCTGCTCAGTAAGCAATGACAAATTATCATGGAAAGACTCACGCCGCAACAACGATTACAAATTGTTGAAATGTATTCTCAAAATCAGTTTTCTGTTCGCCAAACTTATTAGAGCACTTCGTGAAATTTATGGTTTACATAATCGTCCATCAGAGCAGCCTACTCGTCGAACTATCGATAGATTTCGGACAACATTCCTGTACTCGATGCAACAACAAGACAAAGAATTGTACGTACAGAAGAAAATATCGCTGCTGTAAGTCATAGTGTTAATGATGATCCAAATTTGTCTATTTGTCGACGTTCACTATAAGTTGGACTCTGTGCATCCACCACATGGAAAATTTTGCGTAAAGATCTTGGTCTACACCCATACAAGATACAACTGGTTCAAGAACTGAAGCCACTTGACCATAATAAGCGTCGTTTGTTGATTGGGCCCTAGAACAGCTTGAAGTTGATCCACTTTTTAATCGTAAAATTGTGTTTAGTAATGAAGCTCATTTCTGGTTGAACGGCTACATAAACAAGCAAAATTGCCGTATATGGAGTGAAACAAATCCTCAAGAAGTTCTGCAGGTTCCATTGCATCCTGAAAAATGCACTGTATGTTGTGCTTTACACGCTGGAGGCATCATCAGTCCATATTTCTTTAAAAACGATGCTGGAGCTAATGTTACAGTGAATGGTGCTCGTTACAGATCGATGATGAATGATTATTTGTTTTAAAATTTGAATCGTATCGACCCAGAAGTGTTTTGGTTCCAACAAGATGGTGCTACACCTTATGCTGCTACCTTAAAAATTGATTTATTGACAGAAAAATTTGGCCATAACATTATTTCGAGAAATGGTCTAATTAATTGGCATTCAAGATCATGCGACATAACTCCATTCTATTATTTTCTTTGATCTTATGTCAAGTCATTGGTTTATTCTGATAAACCAAACAATAGACGTTTTGGAAGTCACCATACTTGGTGTTATTGATGAAATACGGCTTGAATTACACGAAAAAGTGGTCCAAAATTGGTCTGGTCGAATGCGGTTCTTCAGAGCTAGTCGTGGTGGACATATGCCAAAAATCATTTTCAAATCATAAATGTCATAAAATTATCTTTCAAATAAAAAAAATTGGCTTCAATCTTAATTTAAATGTGTTTTATTTCAATTTAAAGTTCTATCACTAAACATCGGATACTACTGATGATCTTTACTTCAGAAAATTGTTGGTTACTTATACCTCCTTTTGTTTCGATTTTTTTGCTATATCAGAAGTAAAGGTGCAATTTTCAGAGTTAGTTCAAAATGTGAACTTGAAAAACCCATAGTGTTGGCCAACCAATTATCGTCAAATCGCTAAATTCTGGAAATAATCTTTAATATTTTATGTAATGGTTAGAATATGCATTCGTAGAATCCTTCTTCATTTCAATTACGTCTAATGTGCTGACTAAGTCTTCCATTTTTTGATCATATTCGATTTCTGGCAGACAAACAATGGCTTTACTGAAAGTTAGATTTTCTTATTATTCTGTTCAAATATTTTTTTGAATAATATAATACAATACAATTGGTTATTGTATTACTTTCTTTGATGATTTCTACCAACTCATGTTTCTTAACGTTTGGATGATTTATTGTTTCCAGCTTTCTGATTATGTTGTTGCGAGGCTGCTTGGTGCGTATTGAAAAATATTAAGTTTCTTAGTGATATATTTTTCTGGCGAATTCTAAACCAACTAGAGAATAAATTTGGAATGCAGATTTGGACGTCCATTCTTAAATCTACTAAGAAGTCTTTGAAAACTTCACCTTATAATTGTGCTCTATTATTTGATCGAATGTCTCCAGTTATAAATGCTGATTCCTCATTCAGTTATTCGATGCAGAGCATTCCGAAGATTGAGTGAGACAATATACGGTTTTCGATAAACCTAAATTGCAAATTTTCACTTCAAGGATATTGCAATCTTCATTTACGTCATGCCAATTTTTTTTTACTTTTGTCCATCTGATCGCTTAATAATTACCTCTCTTTCCTCGATGTCATTTGGCTTATAAGTATAAATAGATAAAAGAGATATTCTTCAACCTGTAAGAAGGGTACCAGCTTCTCCAAGACACCAAAATGATGTTTATTCTGCTCGTAATTGTTGCTGCAGCTATCAACATATCCCATGGTGAGGATGCGTACACATCCAAATTTGACAACATAGATCTCGACGCTATCATGAAGAACGAGAGATTGTTGCAGAATCATTTCAACTGTTTAATTGACGGACAAGGATGCACACCAGAAGTTGAGGAATTAAGAAGTGAGTAGAGGAAATCGACTGAATATTTTCTCAAAATGTGAAATTTTGAATAGTATAGTATCTCGTGATTTCATTAGAAACATAAATCATTCCGTCCAATAGGTAGATCTGAATAATTTGCTATGATAAATTTTAGAAGACTATTGCAATAATAAGAATTTAATTATCCATAAAAAAACTGAGTGCATTGTATCGGGTGTTTTTTTAGAGTGATAGAACTTTCGATAGGGATAACTGTAATTTGACAGAAGAAAGAAGCCATGTCGCTTTGACATTTCTGTTCAGTGAGCATCGACAAATTATCATGGAAAGACTCACGCCGCAACGTTGTTTACAAATGGTTGAAATTTATTTTCAAAATCGGTGTTCTATTCGCCAAACTTATAGAGCAATTCGTGAAATTTATGGTTTACATAATCGTCCATCCGGGCAGCTTATTCGTCGAACTAACGTTAGATTTTGGACAACATTTTCTCTACTCGATGCAACAACAACAACAAGAAAAAGAACTGTGCGTACAGAAGAAAACATCGCTGCTGTAAGTCATAGTGTTAATGATGATCCAGATTTGTCTATTCGTCGACGTTCACAACAACTTGAACATCCACCACATGGAAAATTTTGTATGAAGATCTTGGTCTACACCCATACAAGATCCAACTGATTCAAGAACTGAAGCCACTTGACCATAATAAGCGTCGTTTCTTTGGTGATTGGTCCCTAAAACAGCTCGAAGTTGATCCACTTTTTTATCGTAAAATTGTGTTTAGTGATGAAGCCCATTTCTGGTTGAACGGCTATGTAAACAAGCGAAATTCCCGTATATGGAGTGAAAACAATCCTCAAGAAGTTCTGTAGGTTCCATTGTATCCTGAAAAATTCACTGAAAGGTGTGCTTTACACGCTGGAGGCATCATTGGTCCATATTTCTTTAAAAACTATGCTGGAGCTAATGTTACAGTGAATGGTGCTCGTTGCAGAACGATGATCAATGATAATTTGTTTCAAAATTTGAATATTATCGACTCAGAAGTGTTTAAGTTCCAATAAGATGGTGCTATACCTCATGCTGCTACCGTAACAATTTGTTTGTTGAAAGAAAGATTTGGCGATTACATTATTTCGAGAAATGATCCATTTAATTCTCCTCCAAGATCATGCGACATAACTACACTGGATTATGTTCTTTGGGGTTATGTCAAATCATTGGTTTATGCTGATAAACAAGAAAAATAGACGCTTTGGAAACCAACATAACTCGTGTTATTGATTAAATAAGGCCTGAATTACTCGAAAAGGTGGTCCAAAATTGATCTGGTCGAATGCGGTTCCTCAGAGCTAGTCGTGGTAGACATATGCCGGAAATTATTTTTAAAACATAAATGCCATAAAATTATCTGGCTTTAGTCTTAATTTGAATGTGTTTTATTTCAATTTAAAGTTCTATCACTCTAAAAAACACCCGATATGAATAAGTTGATGAGTTCTTCCGGATCGTTTGCCGTCAAGTAGCATTTTTTCCCTCACAGTAAATGGATCATAATTCCAAAAAAATAGTTTTTTTTACCCTCAACAACTATTGGGCAGTTTAGAAGAAACTGTTTTCACGTAGGAATCAATAACTGAGAGAAATCTTCAAGCTGTAACATTAAAATAAAATAATATTGATTGTTTCCCCAATTTATCAAGTTGTTTCGCCAAACTTGATAAAGCCACAGTGTTTGCGAAACAAACTTCATGAATTGTTTAAATAATCTGTATTATTTTATTTAAATGAAATGTTTTTGTATCAAGTAAGGACCGAATTAAATTTCCATTAGAAAATATTCATAGTAAAATTTATTGAAATACTGAATTGGATCCAACTTCTTCGGACCAACAATATCAATGTAAGTGGATGACTTCAACATCTTGAATGTTTTTTCAGAACATATTCCTGAAATTATGGAAACTTGCTGCGCAAAATGTACGGAAAAGCATAAGGATGGAGCAAAGAAAATGACACAATTCCTGGTCGAGAACAAGCCAGAACTGGTGAAGAAAATGCTGGATAAATATGATCCGGAAAGGAAGTATGCTGAAAGGTGTGGCGAACAACTCAAAGCTGGAGGCGTTGATCTAACGGGTTTTTGAGAATATTCTTCAATACATGTTGTTTTTGATATAATTTCCATTAAAAGTATATGATAATAAACCTTTATTCTTTGTCCCCACACTGAATTTATTACGTGCTCTCAAGAAAACGCTATCAAATTCTGCTACCGAGTGATCGATCATAATTGAAACATGTTTTAAGAAATTGTCATGTTTTACCAGAAATAATACTGAAATGTTTATGGACGGTTTCGGAGTATTAGTTTATTTTCAGATTAATGAATTTCTTATACTACTCTGTCAAGAAAGTACCGGGAATTTTCAATTAAAACAACATTTTTACATTTAATCATAAAATTTATTGGGTCGCCTTCAAAATAGGCTCCATTTGCTCCAATACATCTATGCCAACGGCACTTCCAATTATCGAAACATTTTTTATAGGCGCTTTCCGGGATGGACTTTAGCTCTCGCGCCGAATTTTGTTTTATGGCTTCAATCGACTCAAAACGGGTGCCACGAAGGGGCAATTTTAGTTTTGGGAAGAGGAAAAAGTCACAGGGAGCCAAATCCGGCGAATACGGTGGTTGCTGAAGCACGTTTGTTGAGTTTTTGGCGAGAAAGTCAGTCACAATGGTAGCTCGGTGAGAAGGCGCGTTATCGTCATGCAAAATCCATGAGTTGTTCGCCCACAAATTTGGCCGCTTCTTACGGATACGCTCACGCAAACGTTTCATAACGTCTAGGTAATACTCCTTGTTTACCGTCTGACCCTCTGGAACGAATTCGTAGTGCACCACGCCACGGATATCGAAGAAAACAATGAGCATCACCTTCATTTTCGAGCGGTTTGGCGTGGTTTTTTCGGTTTCGGCTCATTTTTTGCCACCCATTCCGATGATTGCTGGTTTGTTTGCATATCGTACTCGTAGACCCAGGTCTCATCACCAGTTATAATGCGTTCCATGAATGTAGAATCGGAATTACAGCGATCCAGCATGTCTGTAGCAACCTGTTCGCGATGACGTTTTTGAAGAAAATTCAGGTCTTTTGGTACGAGTCGTGCGGCCACCTTTCTCATGCCCAAAATATCAATCAAAATCGTACGTGCGGACTCGTGGGATATCTTAAGATCATGTGCTATCTCTCTCAAGCTGGTACGACGGTTTTCCAGCACCCTTTCCTTAATTTTATCGACGTTAACCTCGATCGAAGCCGTCAATGGGCGACCACTTCACGACCGTCCTTGAAGGCTCTGTACCACTGATATGCACGAGTTTTCGATAGAGCATTATCACCAAAGGCCTTTTGCAACATTTTCAATGCATCGGCACACGAAAATTCATTTGCAACACAAAACTTTAAACAAATTCTTTGCTCAACGTAATCACCCATAGTAAAAATCGGCACGCACTCTGACATCGACTGACTTAATCAGCTGTTGCAAACAGACTAGTTGACAGATCCCGCTCAAGCTTGGCATAGTAATTAAGGACAGTGGTACCAACCTAGGAAAAAAATTTTCTACCTGCCTCATTGCCCCGCCAGATTTAAATCGATAATTCCCGGTACTTTCTTGACGGAATGTATATCCATCTAGTTCATGTTTGCAGTGATACAATTCCCGGTCTAATTGAGTTTATGTAATAATGAGGGGTATGAATTAAAACAAGCCCGAATATGTTTCTTTGATCACTGGGATATAAGCAGCAAACATGTACATGTTTCGAAGCTTATTGACGTCAATCATTAGTGCGCTGTAATGTCCAACGAACACAAATCATCCACGCACCTATATTCGCTGTGTATAGAAACACCATTTATCATAAAGTAGCGACATAAAGTGCACGCAAGTGAGTGACTCCAAGTGTAATAATTACAGTTTTTTTTTAATAGAGGCTATTTATGAAAATATTGTTATGAATAATGAAAGTTATATGATAGACACCAATATTCAACTATTTTTTGACACCCGATTTGTTAGCATTGTTTGAGTTGCTGTTAATTGTGATTTTCTCAAAATAATTGTCAATATCCTAAGGTAATCTTAATATATATAAATCTCGTGTCACAATGTTTGTCCTCAATGGACTCCTAAACCACTTAACCGATTATAATAAAATTCGCACACCATGTGCAGTTCGATCCAACTTGAGAGATAGGATAGTTTAAATCTCAAATTATAGTCGCAATTTTAATTTATTGCTAATTATTTGTCTGTTATTATTTGACATTCACAATTATCTGTTAACTCCAAATGATTCTAACAGATGTCGATACTTTTCGACTGGGTTGAGTAAGTAATAAATAGATGGCGCTGCTATGGTAAATCTACGAACGTGTCATATAAGCTACATTTTAACAGCATAATTACCACGTGTTGTTGACGCTATAAAATGAATTAAATTTATTTTGTAGTGAACGAAATACCGTATAATTCAATTATTTCCACTTTTTAAATTTTTGGTGTTAGCATAGCCGGTCACGTGTTACTTAGACTGAAGTGTAAATTGAATTCATATTATAATGAAGATAATACAGTGAAATTAATCCTGTTTTTCACTTATTTGTGCTTCATTGATCAAAACTTTATAATTTAATTTGAATATATGTATGTAAGTAATATCACATAATTATAAAATTTAATTAAAATGTCAATGCAAAAATGATACACAATTTCCTACAAAAACTTTAGCCACAGCAGCGCGTGGCCGGGTCAGCTAGTCTATTAATATATTTTTTTCTGTTTGTTAACCTAGCCCTCATATACAAAATTATAACAGAAAAGAATGGCGCATGTTTTTCCCAACGTAAAAGACTCAACCTCACGAGAATACATCCAGCTCATGTATCGGGTGTTCTTTTTAGTGTGATAGAAATTTAAATTGAAATGATACACATTAAATTAAGATTGAAGCCAGATTTTTTTTTATTTGAAAGATAATTTTATGACATTTATATTCTGAGGAACCGCATTCGACCAGACCAATTTTAGACCATTTTTTCAAGTAATTCAGGCCTTATTTCATCAATACCACGAGTTATGTTGGCTTCCAAAGCGTCTATTGTTTCTGGTTTATCAGCATAAACCAATGACTAGACATAACGGCAAAGAAAATAACCCAGTGGAGTTATGTCGCATGATCGGTAGCAGCATGAGGTGTAGCACCATCTTGTTGGAACGAAAACACTTCTGGCTCGATACCATTCAAATTTGGAAACAAATGATCATTGATCATCGATCTGTAACGAGGACCGTTCAATGTAACATTAGCTCCAGCATCGTTTTTAAAGAAATATGGTTCGATGATGCCTCCAGCGTGTAAAGCACACCATACAGTGCATTTTTCAGGATGCAATGGAACCTGCAGGACTTCTTGAGGATTTTTTTCACTCCATATACGGCAATTTTGCTTGTTTGTATACTCGTTCAACCAGAAATGAGCTTCACCACTAAACACAATTTTACGATAAAAAGTGGATCAACTTCAAGCTGTTCTAAGGCCCAATCAGCAAAAAAACGACGCTTATTATGGTCAAGTGGCTTCAGTTCTTGAACCAGTTGGATCTTGTATGGGTGCAGACCAAGATTTTCACGCAAAATTTTCCATGTGGTGGATGCACAGAGTCCAACTTATTGTGAACGTCGACGAATAGACAAATCTGGATCATCATTAACACTAAAACACCAGATATATTGTTTTAGACTAGTTTGAATGTTAAATAATTTCATATAAAGTATCAGTTTTTATAAATCTGAATGGTTTTTTTTTCAATTTCTAATTTCGACACTTCAATCAAAAGTGATAGAGAATATTCAATCAAAGATAACATATCAGAATTTTAAATATTGGCTTGAAATGGTTGCACATTAGTTTATATTGGTCAAATCGAAAGGTCATCCATAAGAGGAGAATTTCTTAATCAGTAAAATTCCCAAATAATTAATTCATCAATTCACCATTTTGAATTTACATACTAAAAATATATATTCCTCAATCCAAAAATAATTATTAACTTCATTCAACCATGCACTTCAAGGACTCGTTGAGATCTAAAACATTTGAGGGTATTGAATTACAACCTGAAAAAGTTTCCATACTAAACTGCTTGAAGCAATTCTGCTTGAAATTGATTTGATATACCCACAAGACGGCATCAAATAATCTCTTGTTAAAGGAAAATATCCTTGATTTTTTAGGAAATTTTAACATTTATACAATTTTTTTCGTAATGTTCTGAAATTGATTAGCTGATGGCGAAATAATTATAGGTACATTTGGTGGATTGATTAATACTTCACTATAAATATTCGTCTCAAAGTTTCTTCAAGTCAGTTGTTTTCCATCTATCCCAATATGAAATATCTGTCATTGGTAGCGGTAGTTGCTTTTTTTGCAGTGGCAAGCTGTGAAGATTTCTATTCGTCTAAATTCGAAAATATTGACGTGGACGCTATTATCAAAAATGAGAGATTATTAGAAAGTCATTTCCACTGCCTTTTGGAAGGGAAAAATTGTACTCCTGAAGATGAAGAACTGAAGAGTAAGTATTGAAGCAATTCTTTTTAAAGGTCAGATTATTCACACAATGAAAACATAGGCTTCACCATAGCCCCAAAAGTCAAAGCAATAATTATAGATGGTAATTAAATATCATTGTTTTACAGAACATATACCGGAAATCATGGAAACATGCTGCGCCAAATGCACAGAAAAACACAAAGAAGGAGCTAGGAAGATGACGAAATACTTAATCGAAAACAAGCCTGAATATGTGAAAAAAATTTTGGATAAATACGATCCTGACAGAAAGCATTCAAAAAAATGCAGTGAGAATTTGAAGTCAGGAGGAATCGATCTTAGTGTTTTCTAGGGATAAGCAAACAAGAAAAGTGATAATTTTTTTTTGTTAACTCTATTTGAAAGGACTCAATATACTGAATTGATGCCTAATATCTGTTTTTTTTTTATTCTAAAGTAACCAACGCTGAAATGATCTACCAAATTCATTTGAGACATAGAGGATTCTGCAAACGTTGACAGAACTATTCATATTAAATTACAGAGTCTCAGAATTTCTGTGTTCCCTGGCAACATACTGAATTAACGTGATTAGATAGAAACAAAAAAGCAGCATGTGAGGCTTCAACGAAATTTTTTTAAAAATTTTATATATTGAAGCGAATCCATTCCTTGAAACCCCTACAAATTTTAATTCAGAAAAATTTTATCCTAAATTTAAACAAGTTAAATTAAAATATATTAGAAAAATGTTTCTAATTGAGTAGACATAGAATCCTCAAATATCACACAACCCTCAAAATCATAAAGGAATAAATAGAATTTTTGATTGTCTCAGTCTTTACTTAACGGAAATTCATCTTCAATATAAGGAAAAAAATGTTAACTTCCGCTATTTTATCGATATTCATGACAATTGTTTCGTCATACCATGACTCAGCTGATGAAGTCATGGTATGACGAAACGAATGTCGTGCAAATCAATAAAATAGCGGAAGTTAACATTTTTTTTCTAATATTGAATCTACTGAAGATATGGAATACTAACCGAAATTACATTACATAATGAACTGTTTCATATGAACTTTCTGAATAACAAATTCTATTCCTTATTCTGTTTTGAGTGATAAATATGAACACTCAATAAAAACATATCACATACCTGACCTTCATATGTAATCACGAGGTTTGAACTGTTATAGAATAAAGACAGAAATTTTTAGGTTTATCCAAAACATTTGTCAAATCAGGCATTATTTCATCAATAACACGAATTATGTTGGCTTCCAAAGCGTCTATTGTTTCTGGTTTATCATCATAAACCAATGACTTGACATAACCCCACAGAAAATAATCCAGTGGAGTTATGTCGAATGATCTTGGAGACCAATTAATTGGACCATTTCTCGAAATAATGTTATCGTCAATTCTTTCTTTCAATAAATCAATTGTTACGGTAGCAGCATGAGGTGTAGCACCATCTTGTTGGAACGAAAACACTTCTGGGTCGATACCATTCAAATTTTGAAATAAATAATCATTCATCATCGATCTGTAACGAAAACCATTCAATCTAACATTAGCTCCAGCATCGTTTTTAAAGAAATATGGACCGATGATGCCTGCAGCATGTAAAGCACGCCATACAGTGCATTTTTCAGAATGCAATGGAACCTGCAGAACTTCTTGAGGATTGTTTTCACTCCATATACCCAAATTTTGCTTGTTTACATAGTCGTTCAACCAGAAATGAGCTTCATCACTAAACAGGATTTTACGATAAGAAAGTGGATCAACTTCAAGCTGTTCTAGGGCCCAATCAGCAAACAAACGACGCTGATTATGGTCAAGTGGCTTTTGTTCGACCAAAATCTTCATGCAAAATTTTTCATGTGGTGGATCCACAGAGTCCAACTTGTTGTGAACGACGACGAATAGACAAATCTGGATCATCATTAACACTATTACTTATAGCAGCGATATTTTCTTCTATACGTACAATTCTTTATATTGTAATATAAATATTTTAAAAAATTTTAAACAATTTTAAAAAATTAGCCTTCTACATATTTAACTCCAAAAGATTATATTCAATGATTATAACTTCTGAAAATAAATTAAACTAATGTCGTATAAGTACCACTTATATCATGACATAAAATAAACATTCATTATAAGATATCCAAATGGTATAACAAAATCCAATAAATAAAAATTATTAACTAAAATCCTATAAATTAAACATTTTGAATAGGAGTTTAGTTAATAATTTTTATTTATTGGATTTTGTTATACCATTTGGATATCTTATAATGAATGTTTATTTTATGTCATGATATAAGTGGTACTTATACGACATTAGTTTAATTTATTTTCAGAAGTTATAATCATTGAATATAATCTTTTGGAGTTAAATATGTAGAAGGCTAATTTTTTAAAATTGTTTAAAATTTTTTAAAATATTTATATTATTTTATATACCTTCTATCAAGAATGACCTCTATTTACGTTATCTTTATATTGTTGTTGTTGTTGCATCGAGTAGAGAAAATGTTGTCCGAAATCTATCGATAGTTCGACGAATAAGCTGCTCTGATGGACGATTATGTAAACCAGAAATATCACGAAGTGCTGTGTATGAGTTTGGCGAATAGAACACTGATTTTGAAAAGAAATTTCAACAATTTGTAAACATTGTTGTGGCGTGAATCTTTCCATGATAATTTGTCAATGCTTACTGAACTGAAATGTCAAAACAACATGGTTTCTACCTTCTGTCAAATCACAGTTATCCCTATCGAAAGTTCTCTCACTCTAAAAAAAACACCCAATATATTATGTATGCCAGCGTAACAATAAACCTGGTCAAAATTTTGTTGAAATTGAAGCAAGTTTCAGACATTACTATCTCACACAGAAATTCGATAAGTTTACATGTGTTATCTAAGGTAATTTGGTACAAGTTGAAATTTCTGTCTTCAACTGTATCCAGAGAAATGCATACAATTCGGTATATGAATCATAGCAGACCTGGAAAAAAAAAGGTTTGAAACATATTTAGAAACTTTAGGGGCACGATAAGAATATGAAAATTTCGAAAAAATTGGAGTTTGGTGGCCGTTTTTATGACAGAATGAATAGTTTTATAAGCCTTCTTTGCAGAAACTTTTAAAATGTTACATGCAATGTAATAATCAACCAATACGTCAGGTATTATCTTCTGGATCTTCATTTTAATTTCCGAATTGTTAAGAAACAGAATGAGCACCAACCTTGATATTTTATACAACAGCATTCATATAATGACCAAATAATTACAGGTATTTTCGGAAGATTAGTTGATATTTCACTATAAATATTTGACGCAGAGTTCTTCCCAGTCAGTGTACCTTGTTCATCTCAAGATATCCAAAAATGAAATACATTTTATTTGCTGCATGCTTTGCCTTCATTGCAGTGGCCAACTGCGATGATTTCTATTCTTCTAAATTCGAGAATATCGACGTGGATGCTATCATTAAGAATGACAGATTACTAGAAAGTCATTTCCATTGCCTTTTAGAGGAAAAAAGTTGCACACCTGAAGCTGAAGAATTGAGAAGTAAGTAGTAATGAAAATAACTCTTTGTTTAGTGAAAACTATAAATACTATTGTTTTAATTGAGCTTTATGTTATGTTTTCATTTGTTGAGAAAATTTTAGTTGGCCGAGGACTAAAACATATGTATCAAGAAAAATTTTAAAGTAGACAGCGGTACTAGACTTTGATGAAAAATCATTTAATTTTTTTTTTTCAGAACATATTCCAGAAATAATGGAAACTTGCTGCGCCAAGTGCACAGACAAACACAAAGAGGGAGCTAAGAAGATGACACAATATCTCATCGAAAACAAGCCAGAGTATGTCAAGAAAATGTTGGACAAATACGACCCTGATAGGGCATATGCCAAGAAATGCAGTGAAAATTTGAAATCTGGAGGAATTGATCTCAGTAGTTTTTGAAGATGATTTAGAAACACGTGAACTGGCTTAAAAATATGAATTTCTCTCTGTTACATTCATTTGGAAAAACATTAAATATATAGAATTGAAGCATAAGCTTTTTTTAATTTCACCATAAACATGAATTGCTTGATTGCTGTGGCTCTTACTTGATTTGACCGATGCATGGTCGGAATTATTCATATTTAATTTATTATGAAACCTCTATTTCTATTTTTACTCTATTTCAATGTTACTAATGTACGTTTCGGCCATCTTAAAGGACCTTGTTTTCTCATGAGAAATAAAATAAAACAAAACTATAAACTTTTTAGGTTTCACAATTACTGGAATAAACAATAAACACTACTTTGCAATATACCATGAACCATTCTAGACAGATATCATTATCGATTGTAAATAAATTCATCCATTTCAGCATCTGTTAGCGACAGTTACACAGTTAAAGAATGCCTTAAGAAATCCTATAAATTAAATATTTTGAGTGGAAAAAATTTGTTTCTGCTCATCTCTCTTATGAAAACATATATCTTTCAAAAATGTTTAACATAATCCTAAGAATTTTATCATAAAACTATCTTACTAACTATTTATTTGAGTTCACATTGGACATCATTTGAATGTTCAGTAATCATTTGCCAATATGCTTTCTGGAGTATTAAAGGTGAGTAAATATTTTTTGTTGGTTGATATTATATTTTATTGAATGTGATTAGGTACTGACGAACAAAGTCTCTCTTAAAACTTGATTTTTAATAATGTTTTTACATATCTTGAGATTTTCTCAAGAGTAGTTAAATATTAAATAATATTGAATATTCTAAGCAAGATTGTTTTACGATGAAATTCTTAGGATAATTTAAATATTCAATAATATTGAATATTCTAAGCAAGATTGTTTTACGATGAAATTCTTAGGATAATTTTAATCATTTTTGAAAGATATCTGTTTCCATAACAGGGATGAGCAAAAACAAAATTTTGTCTACTCAAAATATTCAATTTATAGGATTTTTGTTAACAATTCATATTTATTGGATTTTGTTATCTCATTTGGATGTCTTATAATGAATGTTTATTTCATATGTCGTTTGAATTAATTTGATTCCTGAAGTTATAATATCAAATATAACTTTTTGAAATTAAATATGTAGAAGGCTAACAGAATATATCTGTTAATATTAAAATATTTAAATAGTATTCTCATAAAGCTGGCGCTGTTTATGGAATTAGAACAAAAATTACTTTAACATGAATCACCCCAAAATATAAAGAAAAATAATGAAAAAATCTAAGTTATTCATTTATGTTAACCAATTTATATGCTGAATCGCAAAGAACAAATAGTGATTCAAAAAAATTATAGAAATTAATTCGAAAACTATTCTTGAAATATTTTAGGGATAAATCCTGAAACCGTTACAAAATTTATTGTTATCCATAATAATAATTATATTTTAATGTCTAGAGACTGTTTCCATTTGAAAACAGTAAAAAAATTTCAACCACTGTACAAAATTCCGAATCAGAAAAAACCTTATAGAACAAATTGGCAAAAATATTAGGAGTACAAATAAGTTTCCGCCGTTTTTTAACACAAATGAAATATTTATTATAGAAGAAAGCTTGCTGAGTGACTTCTAATGTTAGAGCAAGTTCTTTTTGTGTTTGAGATGAATCTTCCTCCAATAATTCCTCCAATTCTGCATCCTCGTAAATTTTTGGCCTTCCACTGCGATCTTTGTCTTCTACGTCGAAATCACCGTTTTTAAACTTTTGAAACCACTCTCGACACGTTCTCTCACTCAAAGCACCCTCACCATATGCTTCTACGAGCAATTGATGCGCCTCAGCAGCAGATTTCTTTGAATTAAAGAAGTAAACTAATATTTCCCGCAAATGACGCTTACTTGGCTCAAATTTTGACATTTTCAACTTATAAAAATTATATTTTAGCAATATAAAATCAATGATATTAATAGGTTATGTTGTTCTTGAATGTCCAAACTATTTTTTAAGCCGATTATCATCTGCGAAAGCTAACCGAAACTCCGTGCCGCGCCATCTACAATAAAACGGCGGAAACTTATTTGTACTCCTAATATAAATCAAATATGTGTTGGGCACTCGTTTTCCTGATAATTTAAAACATCATCGACAATACTCAAAATGAATTCAATATAATTGAAAAAGCAAAAGAATTATTCACAGAAAAATCCATACTGTAAAATAAGCACTTCAGAGAAATAACTAAATCCGGCTAACACATGGAGTTAACATAGAAAAATTTCTAAAATTCTGTGACAAGCAAAGACCACGTGTTAAAATAAGGTTGCGTTCAGAATTTTCACAAATTCGCAAAATTATACAATAGTTGAATTAAACCCAAAGTGAAATTATTTTCACAAAATATACAGAATACAATTAGTTTATTGAGTATTTCCTTTAAACAAATAACTTTGCCATTATCATTTAAATCAATGAAACAATTGTTATGTTGGGTAAATCAATAAATATCAGCTGAAATAAAGTGTTTTACTTCAATCGACATACACCCGAATGTTATCTGAAGAAAGAGACAATATAAATTTTAGATCAATTTTCTTGAATAGGAAGCATATAAGGTTGAAATGGAATTTATCTCGAAATATATATGACATGCTATAACGAACTGAATTGAGATGATGTCCTCATTGATAAAGATAATAGTACCTACTTTATTGTTATACTCTAAGGCCATCGGTAATTTCAGATGTTTTAGCATTTCCATCATCTTTTATTCATTTAAATGGTAAAAATAATTGTTTCAATGTTTATGGATATTGATGAATTCTTCATTCGTATTATTGTCTTCCTCAATTTAAACTTCAACGCAAAAATAACCGGATGTTGTCATTTTCGCATAATAATTATTTGATACTCAAAAATTGATGCTAATAAATATTATGACGAACTGAAAAACTATTTTCACTAATATTGAATTTTTTTGAGAGGCGTTCATTACTTGGTACATTTTTTGAAATATCAGAGTAATCCAGTCGCATTATCCTACAAATTTCAAATTTGGAAAATTGCGTAAAAATTTTTTTTACAATTAAATAAGTTAAAAACACTGAACATATGAGCTGGTGTCTTTGATCTTAATTTTAAAATTGAAGAACATAATTTCAATTTAAGGTTATCAACAGATGTAAGCAAGTCACAGATGCACTCGAATTCTTATTTTTCTCAACAATTGCTCTTCTATAATCTTTCCAGGGTTTTCACTTGATAAATGGACTCAGTAAGTCATTTGAATAATGGCATAAATTATGGATGATGAGTCAACTCGGTGTGAATCACAATTCATGATTGAAAATAAATATTAGAAAACTGAAGAATTTTCACTTTATATATAAAAAATATAGGAATGATTAATTTAAAATTATAACTAGTCAAAAGAACATTCATTCTTCAATTTATGAAATTGTGAACAAATTATATACGTAAATTTTTGTGAACACACAAGACACTTTTTATAATGAATATTTTTTTCAATATACAGTGAAATATTTTTCAAATTCCTAATATTATATTCCCATTCTGAATTGTTCTTCATTCAATTCTGTTTTTGAACCACAATTTATTCCAAATGGTAAAATGTTCAAGCACAAGGATTAAATATTTTTTATTTTTCTTCGATTGTTCGAAACACAATAATTTCTCTAGAAACATCAATTAAACAATTTTTTACCTCAAATTCGATAGTTGTACCATATTAGACCAAACAATCCTTGGTACTGACCTTAATTGTACAAATTTGCCATCCTAAAAATGACACTGTCGCAAAGGAATATCAACTGATGGATATATAATTGTTTTTTTTAAGAACCAAATTGTCCAGTCTTCTTATAAATACAGTATACATCTTCTGTACAGCTACAGTTGGTTCGTACAGTTTCCACAACAACATGAAGTTTCTCATAGTATTTGCAGCAATCACAATTGCTTGTGTTCTTGGTGGTGACTTTTATGATACTTCGAAATTTGGCAATGTCGATATTGACGCCATATTGCAGAATGACCGTCTACTCGAAAATCATTTCCATTGTTTGATTGATGGAAAAGGCTGCACTCCAGAAACAGACGAACTCAGAAGTAAGATTATTATTTATTTTATTCATATATTTTGAACAGTTGTTTAGTGTCGATAGCTCAGTGGCAAGAGCGAGGTCGTGGTTTCAACTCCTATTCAGGTGGAAAAGAAATTTTCTAGCTAGACGGGTTTCTGTCACCATTTTTCTGTTGGGTCGAAAGTTAACAGTGCTGTGATCTAAATTGGCGTAAGATCGCAGTAACAAAGACTACCCAGAATACAACTGAACTCCTTACTTGTACAAGCTTCTGAGAGATCTTCACGGAAGATCTAGGAGTATCAAGATAATATAAATAAATATATATATACGAAAAAAAATTTGTTACTGTTCCTCTAAAACTTCCCAATTTGGCAGAAAACTTGTTTCACTAGGCAAAAAGTTACAATATAAATTTTGAGGCTGGTATTTCACAAGCCTAGGCAATAAATATACTTTCCTTGTCTAGTCAGTAAAATGCAGCTTTTGAGCCTTTCAATTCTGATTAAAAAGTCGCACATAAACAGAAGAAACACTACATAATATAAGAATATATAAACAATAACAAAATTTCTACTATAGGATTCGTTACTTGCTAAAAAATTGATTGACTTTAATTAATAGATTTTTCCAAAGGTCCTGAAGAGATATTCCTCATAAGAAATATCGAAATTAGTTAAATGAGGTGTATACTCTTTAGGTTGTTACTATGTCTCAATGCCACCTCAAAAAAGCTTTGTGGGAGACTCATTCTTGATACTTTTGGTTCCCATAACAACGCTCTAACAGCTAAGTTAACGTAACTGACGTCTAATCTGATATAATTTGGACTCGTATTTCTATGGTGGATAGTTAAAGTTATATAACTTTCACTAGAATGCGTCAATTTTAGTACAGCCCAGTATAGCCTGATCTTAACTGAACTGAAATCAAGATAAAATTGTAATTCACGCAGAAAACAAGCGACTGAGTGATTTGATATTTCTGATTAAATAATAAAAATTTTGGTACAAATTTCCTTAACACAGCTTCATGTTGTTGATTGTTTTATAATGCCATTATTACTGAAAAATATTCACAAGTATTTTTTTTTTAATTTCACCCGTGAATTGAAGACACGTTCTAGGTATGATTTACAAATTAATCGTCATAAAGAACTGGCAAGTTATGAAATTCCAGTAATCGTTATACTCTTTATTATACTGTACATCAGGGCATTCAACGATTTCATGAAGTTTTTAAAATTTTTCTTCGATGAGCTGATTTTCAGTAGATACCATTATTTTCAGAGCATATCCCAGAAATCATGGAGACATGCTGCGCCAAGTGCACGGATAAACAGAAGGAAGAAGGCAAAAAAGTGAGCAAATTTATCTTGGAGAAAAAGCCAGAGATAGTCAAGAAATTGTTGGACAAATATGACCCCGATAGAAAATTCCAAGAGAAATGCGCAGACCATTTGAAATCTCAAGGTATAGACCTCAGTGGTTTCTAAAAATGAAAACCACAAATTGTTCACAATTATACATTAATCTTATAATGAGTTTACTTAAATGTAGAAAAAAGAATAAAATTTAGCATAATAGTGCAATGTTTGATTTTTCGTGCTTCTGACACACCAACTATTCCCCATATCAATTATCTATATTTGAATAATTCAATGTTGTGAATGGCAATAAACAATAACATTGAATCTACTCGTGATATTTTAATATCCAACTTCAATTATTTTATTTCGACTAGCTTTCATCAGAGTTGAAAGTAAATTTTGAATAATTTTGATTGAGAAATATGCTTATTAATTTTCACTGTATCTCAAAAAATTTACTGCTCACAAGATTGAAACCATTGAGTGATTTTCAGACAAAATTTAATAGTTAAATCAATTTCTAGTACTCATAACCATACTTCATATTCTAAATTTAAATACAATTTGTTCAGATCTAACCTCAGTAAGTTACTAACGATAACTATATGGTCACGTTTCACATCTCATAAAATTATTGTTTGTGTACACCATTCATATTGTGAAAAGATTTGTGAAATATTAATGGTGGATCTGATATTTAAAATAATATCGAACTAAAATAGAAAGGCCTTTTGCTGGATAGAAGAAATATAACAAGATTTGAATATTAAAACAAATTGAAATATGTTTATCTTCTACAATTTTAATTTCAAAAAAATTTTTATTCAAAAAACTTTTAGAAATAAATTTATGTCTAACAAGCACCGCTTACTTTAAATAGACGTATATAATCAAAACTCAATATATAATGTCAAATGGAATAAATAACCCAACAGATATACGAAAGTAATTAAAATTAATAAATAAAAATGAATGTCTCCTTTGAATATTTATTTATTAATTTTAATTACTTTCGTATATCTGTTGGGTTATTTATTCCATTTGACATTATATATTGAGTTTTGATTATATACTTCCATTTAATGTAAGCGGTGCTTGTTAGACATAAATTTATTTCTAAAAGTTTTTTGGATAAAAATTTTTTTTAATTTAAAATTGTAGAAGATAAACATATTTCAATTTGTTTTAATATTCAAATTTTGTAATATCGAACTGCTTCAGCCGTCAATATTCGGTACTAAATCATAATTGTTTCTCTGAATATGAAGTAATACTACTAAAGTTCATTAACCAAAATGAATAAAAGCAACTGGGTCTATAGATAGTACATAGGAATTTCTTCAAAATTGATTTAACTGATAACTGACAAAAAATGAAATGAAATTATGAAATAAATTAAATTCACCTACATTCATGGTCAATTATTAAGAAGAAAAATTGTTAAAATTCTAAGAATTGTGAGCTTTGGTAATGAAAAGGTCTACAAATAGAGACAGTGTAACATACTACTCTACATTTTTACATTTAATCGTCAAAATTTATGGGGTTGCCTTCAAAATAGGCTCTACTTGCTCCAATACATCTATGCCAACGGCACTTCCAATTATCGAAACATTTTTTATAGGCGCTTTCCGGGATGGACTTCAGCTCTCGCGCCGAATTTTCTTTTATGGCTTCAATCGACTCAAAATGGGTGCCACGAAGAGGCAATTTTAGTTTTGGGAAGAGGAAAAAGTCGCAGGGAGCCAAATCCGGCGAATACGGTGGTTGCTGAAGCACGTTTGTTGAGATTTTGGCGAGAAAGTCAGTCACAATCGTAGCTCGGTGAGAAGGCGCGTTATCGTCATGCAAAATCCATGAGTTGTTCGCCCACAAATTTGGCCGATTCTTACGGATACGCTCACTTAAACGTTTCATAACGCCTAGGTAATACTCCTTGTTTACCGTCTGACCCTCTGGAATGAATTCGTAGTGCACCACGCCACGGATATCGAAGAAAACAATGAGCATCACCCTCATTTTCGAGCGGCTTTGGCGTGGTTTTTTCGGTTTCGGCTCATTTTTTGCCACCCATTCCGATGATTGCTGGCTTGTTTGCATATCGTACTCGTAGACCCAGGTCTCATCACCAGTTATAATGCGTTCCATGAATGTAGAATCGGAATTACAGCGATCTAGCATGTCTGAAGCAACCTGTTCGCGATGACGTTTTTGAAGAAAATTCAGGTCTTTCGGTACGAGTCGTGCGGCCACCTTTCTCATGCCCAAAATATCAATCAAAATCGTACGTGCGGACTCGTGGGATATCTTAAGATCATGTGCTATCTCTCTCAAGCTGGCACGACGGTTTTCCAGCACCCTTTCCTTAATTTTATCGACGTTATCTTCGATCGAAGCCGTCGATGGGCGTCCACTTCACGACCGTCCTTGAAGGCTCTGTACCACTGATGTGCACGAGTTTTCGATAGAGCATTATCACGAAAGGCCTTTTGCAACATTTTCAATTCATCGGCATACGAAAATTCATTTGCAACACAAAACTTTAAACAAATTCTTTGCTCAACGTAATCACCCATAGTAAAAATCGGCACGCACTCTGACATCGACTGACTTAATCAGCTGTTGCAAACACACTAGTTGACAGATCCCGCTCAAGCTTGGCATAGTAATTAAGGACAGTGGTACCAACCTAGGAAAAAAAATTTTTACCTGCCTCATTGCCCCGCCAGATTTAAATCGATAATTCCCGGTACTTTCTTGACAGAATGTACATCTGTATCACAATTCCATACTCAAACAAACTCGACAAGGTTTTGTTAATCACAGAGACAAATTACAGACATGCGTACGTTTCAAAATTAGTTGGTTTTTATCAGTACAATGTATGCCAATAACTATAAATCTGACAAGTATCTATATTCGCTATACACAGAGACACACACTAAGATATTAATCATACACTAGCGCCATCTAGAGTATGCACATATATATACAAGACATACCTATGCGAGCTAATTCAAGTGAAGAAATGTATTATGGATATTTTCATGTTACAAACGCAGATTTTTCTATTACTATAGCTCACAATCCTAATTAATGGTATTTGGTACAGATCAGCCGAATTAATTTATTTGAAGGGGTACTTCTTCTTGATAAATATTTTTAGATATCCTATTGTCTTCGTAGTTCGGCCGCTAATTTTGACTACTTAGCGGACTGATATTGATCCATAGAAAGAAGTAATAATAAATTTATTGCCTCATTCCGCTCAACATACATTCTAAGGATGATTTATGGAATTCACAAGCCGTGCACTGTTGGGTAATTCAATGGTTTACGACCTCTGTTTTCACAGACGTTAAATTTTCCGGTCATTAGGAAGCGATTACCGCAAAAGAATGAATTATAAAAGTTCGACCCGAGCGCAAGTTACTCTTTTATGATAAGTTTCCAGCTGAGAGTTTCCCAAGTTTCTAGTCATAAATTTTCTTTGAAATGGTGTCGGGTGAATTATTGGGATGCAGATGCGAGCTATTAATAATCAAGTGCGCTGCTCGGGCATCTTTTATGTCCCAAATACACCTAGTGAACACTATTTCAGCTGAATCTCACAACGAAAACCTATTTCGGTATGATATGACAGTTTTACGATGTATTTACTAGCGCTTAGAGCTTTCATGTCGGAAGTTGGTATTCACATCACTTGAGAATCATCATAACGTGAACTGGAAGCAATTATCTCATTCAAATACGACACACCGTAAAGGTTTGACAGCCACTTACGACAGCTCGAAAATCATAAATACGTGGAATAGTTTGAAGATGAAGCAATCAAGTCAGCAAAGATCATACCTAAGACTTGACTGAGATATGTTGATGTTACTTTCATCATGTGGGATGACACCGAGGAAGAATCGGATCTTTTCCTTCAGCACATAAACAATATCCGAACATCGATCAAATTCAACATGGAGAAGAAGAATGCCACACTGCCCTTACTAGATGTAATGACCAAGACGAACCTCAACACAATCTCCACCACAGTCTAAAGAAACCAACACACACTGGGAGGTAGGTACCTAACTCCAATCACTTAGCATCAACAAAGGGAGACAGGCCTTAATTAAATGAAGCCACAAAACAGAACTACGAACAGCGAACAGATTAATCTGTCTCTTTAGAAGACGAAACAAGAACATCGAATCCTTATGTGAAAGGAGTGTCAGAGAAAATCAGCAATATAGCTCAGGACTTCAACCAAATGGCGAACAAATTGTAAAATACTCAAAAAAAAATTAACAATGAGAACTTCATCTACTTGATACCTTATGAATGTAGAGTAAGTTGATATGGTAGAAACGAAACGGCCTCCTGAAGTCAAGGAACACAAAAATTACACCATCAGAGGAGAAGCTATAAAATGAGGAAGAGTATAACATACCTGGGTGGAGTATCATAACATCCAATAGAAAAGCGCAAGTTCAAAGAGACGGTCTTCATACAACAAAATCCACACGTCTATAGCCACCCAAGCATAAAAGTCCCACAAATATAGCGCTCCATACTAGACCAAACGCAAATCATAAAGTAAAAAATGAAAACAATTTCATTTAACGTCCGCTTATATTTGATGTTTACAAAACAAACTTCGAATGACACTCCCTGTTCTATCTTATAAGATGATTCCATGTTGACAATTTCAGTCTAGAAGTTTTAAGTTTGGTCATTCGAATTGTGAAAGGTTATTGACACTTTAGCTCATTTGTTTTCTAATGATCATATTTGGTCTTACAAAACATGGAAAGGCTTCAAACCATTTTCATTTATTAATTGCTCATGAATTCAGATAGACATTCACACGACACAGCATTCGTAATTACGAACCGTTTCATTATATCCTTATCTACTACCATTGATCTCATAATTTTTCTATTACCAATAAGGTTTATTTCATTCATTTAGTCCACCTACAAATAGGACTTCCAGTTTTACTTTAGAAGTTGCGTAATTTTCTGCCGGTGCAAGTACGAATTTAGCAGATAGATTTCACTCCTACATTTCTTCTGTTAACTTACTTTTACGTCGAGTTAGAAGGCAATACTTGATAAAGAGTATCTCACCTTCTTTGTCTGTCATATTTCCCAATCTCTAAAGTTCCATTAGACACCCTGTATATAAATCAAACCCAGCATAATGAAAATTATGCCACGAGGCCTTTATTAGATTAATAACTAAACTTTTTCCAACACCGGAAAGCAGCGATGGTCGCAAGATCCCCTGAAAAAAGCTGTTATAAGTCGACATCAACAACAACCCAAAAGACTAATGGCTCTTGACTGCAAAGTTCACGCCCTCACGTACTTTGCCCCTCGGTTAATTCAATTCCGGCTGATAAACGTGCAAAAGTCTCCGGAGCCACCATCTCTGTGTGTCGTTCGGCGACCGCCCCTCCCATATTTCTTTAATTCTTTTAATAAAGAGCTCAGCGAAGGTTTAATGAGGACAGGATGGGTCCTAACGCCATCTCGCGCCCATTGATCACGTTTCTGGGCGGTGAAATTCTTAATTATCGCCCTTCTTTTCCGGATTCCCCTTCAGGCACGCCGTCGCTTCGAAAATATTTTAAGATGTCCCAACGGCGTAAGTGGCGATGACAAGGGGGTTTTGTGATGGGACTGCTGAGTTTTGTCTGGATGGCTGCTAGAAGAGGCTTTGAAGAGGCTGAGGGACTGAAATCGAAAATTTTATCATACTGGGTGTTTCCTAGGTGACACTTTCAGGGGGAACGTAATTTGAGCAATTGTGTTTCGAACCCAAAAGGTTTGAAATGATTGCTTGATAAACCTTTTGCAATTTTTTTGCAGTAATTGGTTAAACCATAATCAATTAGTTTGCATATTCTAGGACAAGCATACTTCGAAGCTAATAAAATATTTATTACTATATTATAATTCGTTTATTAACAGTCTAAGTATTCTCAAGTACAGTGTACAATTTACAGCTTGGTTTCTTCACCATAGTTCACCTTCATTGAATTCACTTGGGTCCACTTCACAAATGCACCAAACTCAATTACAGGTATAAATATTATGGATGAAATATCCACTTTCAGGCCTTTCACTGCGGTTTTGTATTATCATGAGAGTAAACGAATACGTTCTTTGGGATTGAAATTGTGAAGTTACTAATGAATGCAAATAGAGTTCTTTCTTTGAGTGCATAATCAAACTTTTTGGTCTTATTGAAGAGTGTTTCTTCAACTCACCGGGCCGAATAAAAAAACCGTTAGTGAATGGCTGTTAAGTGGGTCGCAAAAGGCGGGTTATTCCTTATGATGAGTGAATATTGCCTGGTTAATGCGCTGACTGTGACTTGAGTGGATGGAAGCGGGTTTCTCGGGTAACTTAAGCGGGGATCAGAGAGTAGCATTTTCAGGTAGGTGGTATATCTCTAATTTTTGAATAACTAAATTAATTTTCGGAATCGGTGTCAATTCATATTGAAGTAGATAAAAAATTCAACTCTGGACTAAAACCCATAAAAGGGGTTCTCTGGAAATTCCAGTTCATCCTAATATTTTCAACAGTGGAGAGTTATTTAGGTCTTATTGCAATTTATTTGTATTTATTTATCTCTAGTGACTAACAGGTATAAGGTATAACTTTTACTTTCTATATGTAAAATAGTCCATATTGTGAATTGAGTGTTTTATCATTTTTGCATTCTTTTTTGGCTTTTTACAGCATTGGATAAATTTTTGTATGGATATATGTATTCAATACAAAACAGACAAGTATTTATTTTATATTAATGAAGTATATATATATTTTTTTTTTCATGCATATACAGTGAATGCTTTCGGAAATATGATTATGTAATTTTAATTTTCAAATAATCACTTATTTAGGAATATTAAAACTGCAATTAAAAACGTTATTTTCAAGATTAAATACTTAAGTAGCTTTTTAAAACAATCAGTCGATTCATTAACAATAATTAGACAAAAATTGATAAGATTAAATTATCAGGAATTGCTGAAAGCACTTTTTCAGACAGCTCGAAGATCTTTATTGGTAACATAAGCGGAAGTTCTGGAAACTGTACAACTGAACAGGAAAAGAGTTTTGATAAAGATAGAAAGAATCCGATTATGTAAAACAACATTCAATAAATGATCATTCTTTTTCAAATTATATGGATCGAATTTTATTACACACCTTGTTTCAATATTTTTAATTAGTCAGGTTGATCGTAATTCTGAATGGAATACCTATCATATATAAAACAATCAAAGTGAATATTCTTGTATTTTCTAGAAAGCTATAAATTCGAATACTCAAAACTCGAAACTTTGTACTCCAATGAAATCTGTTCGAGTATAGACGACACGTTAGTTGAAATAATTGATAAATAAATTTCAAATAAATTAATTCGGCTGATCTGTACTAAAAATTATTAATGAGCAGTATGAGTTATGGTGTTAGAAAGTTCTAGAAATCGAGACAGTCTAAAATACATCTGTATAACAATTCTATACTCAAACAAACCCGACAAGGTTTTGTTCATCACAGAGACAAATTGCAGACATGCGAACGTTTCAAACTGATTGGTTTTCGTCAGTATAATGTATGCTAGTGACTCCAAATCTATCAAGTATCTATATTCGCTACACACAAAGGCTTTAAGGTATGAAAAATACACTAGCGCCATCTAGAGTATGCAAAATACATACAAGACTTACCTTCGGGAGTTAATTCAAGTAAAGAAATGTATTCTCGATACTAACACAGAATACAATTTCCTCATGCTCTAATCAGACAATAATTTGCCTTTACTTGATTCAACTCAACACAAAGGTATGTCTCTTATGGATTTTGCATACTCTAGATGGCGCTAGTATATTATTAATACACCTTAGAGCCTCTTTGTATAGCGAATAAGGATACTTGACAGATTTGGAGTCACTGAATTGTTATACAGATGTATGTTACACTGTCTCGATTTCTAGAACTTTTTATTACCATAGCTGAAACTCCTTGTTAATGAAAAATAAATATATTTGTTGAATTTCTGAGAGCTTTGTTTTGATATTGATCAAAAAATAACACACTATTCATATTCTTCCAGATGCATTTATATATATATATATATATATATATATATATATATATATAAATATATATATATATATATATATATATGTATATATATATATATATATATATACAATGATTTCTTACAAAGCTGTGTTGTTCATCCGTTCGGTGTAAAAGTTCGGGTTATCTGACGAACTCCCAAAAATTGTTTTTATTTGTCTCATCTCCTTCAACTTATCCAGTGATATTTGAATGAAGACTCACTGGAGCATCTATACAACCGTAAAATTGTTGAATAATTAAATTTACTGCTTATATTAACTGAATCTTATGGGTTTATTCTTAGTCTGATTTTTCACATACGTCGTCAGACACTTCAAGAATCTTGGATATTCTTTTTTATAGAACGGCCTCAGCAGTGTAGGAGCTGTCCAACCACCCGGATTGATGGTCGCGCAGTATGTTATCTTACAGCTTATCTGGTCTCTTGAAGCAACTGCGTCCATACTGGCTATCGGCGACTCGAATTGAGTTTGACATAACAAACATACAGTAAGCTGTACCCTCACATATTTGGTATTGGTAGTTTCATAATCAGAATGTTCTGTTGAATGGTTGACCACAATCCATTGATCGGAATTATTTACATTCTCTAGATTCCTGATATGAGACCAAAAAACTGAATCCCTCTGGCTTACAAAGCATATCTTCTTATATTTTTGCATGAAAACGAGCGTATCTTCGTTAATTTCTTCAACTACCACCATTTTGTCCACCAGGACGTCCCAATCGTACCTATATTTAGGTGTGAAGAAAAAATGGCAGAGCTCGAAAGCCGTGATCCCCTCCACAGTGAAGAATGCCTTGATGGGATCACACGTGATACCATTAATTTCCTCTTCGCGCCGATAGATCATCATACCATTATCTTCCAAAAGCAATTTCCATCCAAGCGTTTTATCTTCGATGCCACGTCTGGCTTTGTGAGTTTGTTGTCTCACTATACTCTCAATTTCAGGGCCTAATCTATGTCTTATCAATTTAATTCTGGATGGTTCGTAAATCATTAGAGCGTTATTGGAATTGGTAGCACTTTCAGTATATTCTTGTATGTTTTCATTCAATTCGTTCTGGTTATTCTTTAGAATACTTCTAGGTTCCTCCATGTTTAATATCATGAATGTCAATAATATAAATTATTTGACACAATCGTGACGCATAGAATATTTTCCGTAGTCACATTGCCAATTATGTATGTTACCAAATTTTTGATCAGTTATATAAGCATTTAAAGAAGTTACTGTTAACGGAAGGCGTCCATTGAAGGTTACTGGGTTGGGGCTCCATCCTGCTGGAACCAGACACTTTCATTCGGTAGAGTTTGATCTATTGTTTAGGGAATAAGTTGACTTGTGCAGAAACAGACTTCGTCTCTAATCAAACTCGAATATTTTTCGGCTGTCAAAGCCTCATCTATAAATATAGGACCAATAATTTGGTCACATATGATACCTGCCCAAACGTTTATTCATCATTGTTTCACAGAAATGCATTCTACAATCTTTATCGTTTTCTGTTAGCTCATGTACGAAAGTCATTTTATATTGGGAAGTTTTTCTTTGTGGAGATACCTTATCACAGTTGTATGACTTACATTTTTTTTATGGGCAATTTGACGTACTTTTCGTTGAATACCCTGCAAGACCTATCAAAATATCCAATTTCACAGTATCTTCAACGAATTGCGGTTTTCTTTTTGATGGTTTGAAATGTCGAAGTTCTCTTAATTGTGCATGAATTTTAGACACACTACTTTGTGAAATACTAGGCAACTGATTAAATAAGTTTGCTACTTCAACTTGACTTTTGCAACTATCCCCGTAACCGATTATCATTAAAATCTTAATTCGGTCATCCTCAGTTAAATATTTCATTATCACTACTTCAAAAAAGAAGTTTTCAATTAGGAATTTCCTTTTTCTATGTGAATATCAACACTGTAACATCCGACTGATGACATTACATATTATTTGTAGATTTTCTTCGATTATCGGCATATGTAGATAGTTTTTGAGGTATTCATGACGAAAAATGTTAACGAAACCAAGAACCATGAGCGTATCGAAAATTGATTTTAGAAATTCTCCAAACTTAACTAATATTTCAGAAATTTCATAAGTCGATTTTAATGTTATTTAAACATACGATTATTCAATGTGTGATAAATGATTGATTTCATTATAAATAAAATACCATGCACTCATTGAAATCATGTTGTTGAGGAGCTTTTAAAAATGTAAAATAATACTGTTATTGTACGTACCACGTGCCTTTCTGACGAGTTCAGGTGCGTATGTTTGGGAAGAAACATTCGATATTACTTATTTTTAATTTTAATGAATAATTTATTTTTTGGGGTTTTTTTATTCCATTTGATATTGTATAGTGAATTTCGATTTTTATACGTCTATTAAATATAAGCAGTACTTATTTAAGATATTAATTTAATTCTAAAAGTTTTTAAAAAAATTTTTTTGAAATTAAAATTGTGGGAGACTAACAGATTAAATCTGTTTTGATATCCAAAGTTTGTAATTATTCTTCTATCAAGTGAAAAACCGCACCTTAGTATTTTATTTTATATATAATATATAATTATATTAGGTTTTTGAATAATGAAAGTTGTTATACAGTTTCCAGTGATTTAATGAAGGCCATAAAATGCCTAACAATCTTGTGTGATTTCTGTGTTGAGCATAAAACATAAAGATTACCTTGGATATTAGATGTACCTACCTAGTTTATCTGCGTTCACAGATTTTGCAGAAATTGTCTGGTAAGATTACAAGTTTATTTATTTTTAATTGAATTTATATTATAAATGTAAAGTTGAACTGACCTTATCTGAATTTTTAATTGTTTTTGGGGATGTGCTATAATGAGAGTTTTTGAAGTAACTTATTTAAATATGTAAACATATTAAATATTCCAAATAAATTAGTTTTAGAGAAGTTCTTGAAATTATGTTGTGTATTTTTAAAAAAGGTTTAGTTTTCATAAATATAAGACCAGAAACTGAACATGTTTTCAGATGTTTGTCAAGGGCAAAATATACTTACCACGTGCCTTTCTGACGAGGTGCGTATGTTTCGAACGTAACAATCGATATTACTCATTTTTAATTTTAATTAATAATTTATTTTCTGGTTTTTTTTTATTCCATTTGATATTGTATAGTGAATTTCGATTTTATAAGTCTATTAAATATAAGCAGTGCTTATTTGAGACATTAATTTAATTCTAAAAGTTTTTTAAAAAAATTTTTTGAAATTAAAATAAGTAGAAGACTAACAGATTAAATCTGTTTTTGTTTTCAAAGTTAATACTGTTTCATTTAAAATAAAGAATACCAGCTGCGCTGGACTTGTGCGAATTACCCTGTATATTTAAATTTATGCTTAAAAAGCGCACCATCGAATTTGAAAGTTGACGTGTCCTCGTGTTTTTAATAATTTTATAGCATAGGGACACAAATCATTTTATTCCACACTGTGTGTATGTGTATTATTCAATTAAAGTTTATAATGGATTTCTAACAAGTTAAGGCTAACACGATTTGAAAAATATTCTTAGTTGATTTAGAAGTTAATTGAATTCGGTATAATATTTTTTTACATTTTTTCCGGAAAAGGCCTTGAAATTATTATTTATTAGTAAAATAGGAAAAGGGTTTCACTTGATAGAAGGAATATAACAAAATTTGAATATCAGAGCAGATTCAATCTGTAAGTCTTCTACAATTTTAATTTAAAAAAAAAATTTATCCAAAAAACTTTTAGAATTATATGAATGTCTTATAAGTACGGCTTATATTTATTAGACGTATAAAATCAAAATTCAATATATCCAAGCGATGATCCTAGGACGACTTTTAGGTGAGTTATATTTATTGTTGGTTGATTTTATTTTTTAAACATGATTTAGGACCGATGAAGATATTATCAGAATTCTAATTGTTTTTTGAAGATATAATGCATGTTTTGAGAGATTTTTAATTTACTTATTTAAATAAATTGAATATTTCAAATAAATTATATTTTCTGGGAAGTCCTTAAATTCTGTTTTGTTTTTTTGAAAATGAATTAGTTTTCATAATGGAAGATCAGAAACAAAATTTTGTCTCCTTCAAATATTTATTTTTTAATTTTAATCGACAATTTATATTTGTTAGTTTATTCATTCCATTTGATATTGTATATTGAGTTTTGATTTTATACGTCTATTAAATATAAGCCGTGCTTATAAGACATTGATTTAATTCTAAAAGTTTTTTGAATAAAATTTTTTTTTAAATTAAATTTGTTAAAGACTGACAGATTAAATCTGTTTGGATATTCAAATTTTATTATTTATTAGTAATTTAAGACTGAGCATTTCCAATTTAATAGATATTTTCATGTGCGTCGCTGCACATTTCATTTGATTTTCTGTTAATGAAACATTGTATTAAAATGTCCATAAAAATATCAAATTAGCACCCGAATTTTTTATACTTTTTTGCGTATGATGTTCGCTACGAAAAACGTCTAGATACGTTTCTGCTTCCAAGAACTTAGCCGTTTCCCTATCGAAACCACACATCTAACAACTTTCTTGTGCCCGCTTGTTTACGACGGATATTTAAAGCTATTTCTGTAAACTTGGCCCACAGTTTCTTTGTTATCTTTCACACTGTCACATAAAACAAAACCCAAGACAATTATAAATCTCCCCGTTTTTAAGATGCGGCATAAATTATGTAACAATTTGTTTTTATTCATGCCAGCAGCTCGCTAGGAAACTTCTGAACATAATGGCCGCTATATTTCAGCAATTATTTTACGATTAATAAAAGCGGGGAATCGAGAATCATGTTTTATTTACCTACCGAAATTTATATGGTGGCATTAACTGCTATTTTCGGAGCCTTTTTAGTGGCTCGCTGAATGAGAGTTATGTATTCACGAAAAGTAGGGGAATATTTTGGAAGAAATGTAAACAGATAAACCAGACATTCAATATAGTTCCAGTCCTTTTAAGAGGGTGGATCAAGTAATATATACTAACTGACAAAGAAACTGCAACACCCAGAAGGAGCTGTTTCAATTTAAAATTTTTTTTGGTAGTTTTTGGATAGTATAGCAAGGAGTAAATGATTGAAATTTGAAGAAAGAAAACGAAGGGTTTACAATTTTTTTCAATAAATTTGTTAATAATGCATTTTTCCACTGCGATTATCTATACACTCCCCAACATGTGTTGGCATTGATGCAATAAGATCTATTTCTTTTTGAGGGATACTCTTCCAAGCTAACTGTAGTTCATGTCTCTTAGCCGCCAAAGTTCGTGGGGGCTGGGGTAAATTTCCAAGCCTTCTACCCATGATGTCCTAAAAATGCTCTATGGGCGAAAGATCGGGGGATCTGGGCGGCCATGGCAAAAGATTCACAAGGGTCGATCAAAAAATTTTAAACTAACTCTGGCAACATGAGATCGAGCATTATCTTGCTGAAATATTGGATTCTCGAGCCGGTTAAGGTGAGTGAGAACATATCGCTCCACTATTTCTCGAAGGTAACGCAGCGCTGTCATATTACCTCGAATAAAGACTAAAGGTGACCAACTTGCATGTGCAATAGCACCCCATACCATAACGCCTATTGTCCGGTGTACATTACGCTCAATATCAAACTGAGGATCACGTCTGTCTCCCCGACGTCGTCTAACCCATCTTCGGCCATCATGTGCACCCAGAGAGAATCGAGATTCATCAGAAAAGACGACCTGATGCCATTCCACATCCCAATGTTGACGTTCTCTGCACCAATGTAACCGTTGCCGGCGATGCTCAACCGTCAGAGTTAATACAAGATGGGGTCAATAATGCTGCACTCCAAAAGACCTTATCCGGCAGTAAACCGTTCGGACAGTTACAGGATGGCCTTGTTCTCCTAACCACTCATCAGCCAAAGATTGAGTTGTCGCAAATCGGTCTCTAATAGGCATAAGTCTTAGACATCGATCTTGAACTTCATTTGTGCTCCTTCGACGTCCGGTGCCTTCTCTTCTTCGATTGTGGGAATTATCAAACCACGCTTGACAACATCTTATAACAGTAGTTAGATTTCTATTCGTATGGTTAGCGATTTCCCGAAATGACAACCCCGCTTCCCGTAGATAATTCGACCTCTTTCAAATTTACTTAGCTGGCGATAAATTCCGCGTACACGTGCTGTAAGCATTTTAACAACAACTAAACATCGACTTTGGATCTCCTCGAGCAGCTGGTTTGTTGTGAAATTCAAAAAATTTACAAAAAACGACTACATATTTAAGTAATAAAAAATGTTTACATGAAAAGCTCTTCCCGATTTTTTCTCCAAATTTCAATCATTTACTCCTTGCTATACTATCTATGTTTTACCAAAAAAAAATTAAAATTTAAACAGCTCCTTCTGAGTGTTGCAGTTTCTTTGTCAGTTAGTATATAATCCGGACTTACTCGGTCACTAGGGTTGATTGGACGTCTGTAGCATCATGTCTGAGCAAGAGCTGTTGAGCAATGCATTATTATGAAAGTTTTATCGAAGGAAGCCGTGAAATCTTCCGAAATTTTACAACGATTGACTCTACAGTTCGCTAAGAAGATACTCTCAAGAAATCAAGTCTGTAATTGGTACCAAAACGTTTAAGTAGCACTAGAAAATGTTATATTCAATATTTGATTCAATACTTTCTCTAACATTCTTTAATAATAAATTCAGATTTGAATTTTCGAGGCAGAAAGGACTGTTGATCAAGCGCACATAGCTCCTGACTTTACGTCCACCGTTTTTCATATCAAGTTACGTATCGGCTACTAACGGACACACTAAAATAAAAGCAAGGAATGGCGAGATGAAAGTGAACACGATCCTGAAATACGCCGTAGCTGACGAAATGTGGAACCGTTCTCACAAATAAAGGCGGCGTTAATTAATTTGAAAAAAGGCACATTCCCATTTATCAAACGAGGCTGTGTTCCTTTATGCGGTACATAAATTTTCCGGCTGGATGCGTGGGTTCAAAAGATCGCGCTTTTAATGCATGCAGATGACAGGGTTATAACGTTCTCCTAGCGTCATTAGCTCTTTAATAAAGCCATGTAGACATCACTAGACATCATGTTTGTAATGTTTGTCAGCAGCCAGCTCGTTGCGGGAGATCTGAGGGCAGGCTTTAAGTGTAGCGGATGCGTGTTAAGGTTATTCATTTCCTGTAGGTGGAATTATGAAGACGGCCTGGAACAGACTAGATAGCAACTACGGAACATTATAAAGTGCGTTACCAAGTTGCTAGAGCCAGAGATTTAGGTAAAGTTTAGCCCGCCTAGTAAGTATCGGAAGGAACAAACCTCAATAGTAATTATTTAGTATCGGGTGTTTTTTTAGAGTGATAGAACTTTCGATAAGGGTAACTGTGATTTGACAGGAGGTAGAAGCCATGTTGTTTTGATATTTCTGTTCAGTGAGCATTGACGAATTGTCATGGAAAGACTCACGCCGCAACAACGTTTACAAATTGTTCAATTTTATTTTCAAAATCAGTGTTCAATTCGCCAAACTTATAGAGCACTTGGTGAAATTTATGGTTTACATAATCGTCCATCGGAGCAGCTTATTCGTCGAACTATCGATAGATATCGGACAAAATTTTCTCTACTCGATGCAACCACAATAACAAGACAAAGAACTGTACGTACAGAAGAAAATATGACTGCTGTAGCAGATTTGTCTATTCGTCAACGTTCACAATAAGTTGGAATCTTTGCACACACCACATGGAAAATTTCGCGTGAAGATCTTACTCTACACCCATAAAAGATACAATTGGCACAAAAACTAAAGCCACTTTACCATGAGAAGCGTCGTTTCTTTGATGATTGGGCTCTAGAACAGCTTGAAGGTGATCCACCTTTTTATCGTAAAATTGTGTTTAGTGATGAAGCTAATTTCTGGTTGAACGGCTATGTAAACAAGCAAAATTGCCGTATATGAAGTGAAAACAATCTTCAAGAAGTTCTGCAGGTTCCATTGCATCCTGAAAATGCACTGCATGGGGTGCTTTACACGCTGGAGGCATCATCGGTCCATATTTCTTTAAAAACGAATGCTGGAGCTAATGTTACAGTGAATGATGCTCGTTACAGAACGATGATCAATGATTATTCGTTTCAAAATTTGAATGGTATCGACCCAGAAGTGTTCTGGTTCAAATAAGATGGTGGTACAATTGCTGCTACCGTAATAATTGATTTATTGAAAGAAAGACTTGGCGATAACATGATTTTAAGAAATGGTCCAATTAATTGCCCTCCAAGATCATGCGACATAACACTAGTGGATTATTTTCTTTGGGGTTATGTCAAGTCATTGGTTTATGTTGATAAACCAGAAACAATAGACGCTTTGGAAGTCAACATAACTCGTGTTGTTGATGAAATAAGACCTGAATTACTCGAAAAAGTGGTCCAAAATTGGTCTGGTCGAATGCGGTTCCTCAGAGCTAGTCGTGGTGGACATATGCAGGAAATTATTTTCGAATCATAAATGCCATAAAATTATCTTTCAAATAAAAAAGAAATTTGGATTCAATCTTAATTTAAATGTGTTTTATTTCAATTTAAAATTCTATCGTTCTAAAAAAACACCGAATACAGTTTATTATTTTAATTAAACATCCTGTATATAATGAAATGTTATGAGTTCCTGTCAATTCTCAACAACTTGTTTCAAATATTTCTATACCAATCTGTAGTCAATTATGAGGTACAAATTGATATTCAACAAATTGCTGACCATTACAGGGTGTGAGATACAAACACGATGACGTTTGATTGTATCGGTCTCTACTTGTCGGAAATACATCTTGATGATTAAAGTAAATCAACTTAATTTCCGCTAATTTAATTAATTTCACAATCATACTCACCTGACGAAGTCATGTTGTCATGACGAAACAATTGTTGTGAAATTAAATAAATTAGCGGAAATTAAGTTGTTTTACTTTAATCATCAAACACGATGAAATTCACAATGAAAGGACACAATAGATGGTATTTTAGTGGCATAAAATGCATTTTCCACATTTCCTCAGAAAAATTACTAAGGGTAAGCATTATGAAATAAAAGAACGATTAAGCATTATGAAATAGAAGAAATAGTCGGGAATTTTCAATTTTGAGCTGCTACTGAAATTCGAACATGATTTTCTTGAAGTTACTCCGAAAAATATTAATTTTAGGAATATCGCAAATTGATCAACTCTGAATGGAATAGTTGCTGAGGAAAATATGAAATAGCCGTATATGGAGTGAAACTAATCCTCAAGAAGTTCTGCAGGTTCCGTTGCATCCTGAAAAATGCACTGTTTGGTGTGCTTTACACGCTGGAGGCATCAACGGTCCACATTTCTTTAAAAACGATGCTGGAGCTAATGTTACAGTGAATGGTGCTCGTAACAGATCGATGATCAATGATTATTTGTTTCAAAATTTGAATGGTATCGACCCAGAAGTGTTTTGGTTCCATCAAGATGGTGCTACACCTCATGCTGCTACCGTAACAATTGATTTATTGAAAGAGAGATTTGGCGATAACATTATTTAGAGAAATGGTCCAATTAATTGTCCAAGTAATGCGACATAACTCCACTGGATTATTTTCTTTGGGGTTATGTCAAGTCATTGTTTTATGCTGATAAACCAGAAACAATAGACGCTTTGGAAGGCACCTTATTTAAATATTATTCAATATGGTTTTCCACCAAGTCAGAACTGATTCAATTCAATAGTCATAAAATCATTTTTCAAATGAAAAAAATATTGGCTTCAATCTTAATTTAAATGTGTTTTATTTCAATTTAAAGCTCTATCACTCTAAGAAAACACCCGATACTTAAGATATGTTACTAGTATATTTGTGATCGAATCAGGATTTCCCGAAGAAGAATATTCCAATAAGAGGTTTCATTTTGAATAGCTTGCTTTCTGGGCAGCTGTCACATTTGAAACTGTCATCTTTTGCCATTTGGCAGGTGAAACCCACGCCATTCCTAACAATGGAATGACACACGCTTCACGTATTGAAGTTGTTAAAATTCACTACACAAATGGTGAATATTTTGTAGTCACAGTTCGCAAAACTAGAGCACTTTTGTTTCGTTGTGAAGCATCTTTTCAACTGGCACTAGTGAAACTGGTGGAATAACGACTTAGATCTTAAGACTTTTAACTTTTAGTTGACATAAGAACTCAAGTTGATCGATCACCAGCAACGTATATCTTCGCTGATTGGGTCCTTGAAATGCATCAAAATGATCCGGATTTTTATCGAAAAATCATCTTCAGTGATGAGGTCCATTAATACCTCGAAGGCTACGTTAATGAGCAGAATTGACGCATTTGCGGCAGGAAAAATCCAAGAATAATAGTTGAAAAGTCTCCCCATTTTCAACCTGTCACTGTTTGGTGCGGTTTTTGGGCTCGTGGTGTTATTGGACCCTACTTATTCGAAATTGAGGTTGGTGCCACTGTTACGGTGAATAGATTGCGCTACTGCTAAGATTAATGATTTTTTAAGGCTGAAATTGGAAGATATTGACGTGAACGACAATAATTTTCAACAAGATGACGCTATGTTCTACACAAGCAACGAAAGAATCGCTTTTTTTCAAGAAAAGTTTCCTGGACGTGCTATTTCTCAAAGATGTGATCATAATTGGACACCTCTTGTGACTTAGCACCTTCAGACTTTTTTCTGCGGGGCGTGTATAGAATATTCATATAAAAAACAAAACAAAATTAGTGCAATTGACTGAACTGGGAAAAAGTGCTGTACATGAGATAATAAAAAGAATAAATATGGCATGGATATGAGGCATAGAGCAGTTTCAGGAAGACCACGTAACATTGAAGGAAACAATTAAAACGCTTTATTGGCGTTAGGACTACACAATATGTGCCTGGGATTTCGCAAATTGGCTAACAGATTTGGAAATGAACGAAATGCAAAAGTTTGTCCAGAAACCGTCCGTGTGTCACTGAAATTACAAGGCTACATATCAAGGAAACCAAACAAATTCCTATAATGACACCTTCACAAAAGGAACGAAGGATAGAATTTTGTTAACGTTTTTAAGAAGATAATTTTAACAATGTCTTTATATCTGATGAAATTTTTTTCCAACTTGATGGAAATCCCTTAAAAATCCTATCGAAACAACCTATTACCGTCAAACTTTCAAATTTCTCACCAAATTAATTAATATTTTGTTATAGTTTTCTAATTCAAGAATCAAAAATATTATCTGAATAATTACAATTGAGCTTTGATTTTTCCAGATATTTTCTAAACGGACTATATTTCCAGATGTTCTCGGATATTTTCACTCTTTACCCTTAAAATACGTGAGAAATTCCGGTTCTACAAGCTTCATCTCGCTTTCATCCATTAAGCAGGATACAAATGGGGCAGATGAGCGTTTCTTTCAGATGGGTGTATCAGTCAGCCTTCCTGACTTCCCCAAAACGTGTTGGAAGGGTGATTTTTCACAGTCGCACAACGCTCGAGCGGAGGGTTGGAAGACATATGTGCCCATCATTCTGCCAGACTGTCAGACGATCTTTCTATCTCGTCGGACCGTTCTATAAAATCGTTTGAGTTTGTGTTTGGCGTTCGCACTGATTCACACGATGAAGACAAATAAGATCTTTCAATGATGCTATTTATCCCGGCCGATTTGATTAACAGTCCTCGATTTCGGTCCTTCCGGAGGAAAAAAGGATTAATAACTAGTATCCTTAGGAATCTTCTATTGTATAATTTCTGACTGATGAATGAAATTCAGTAGAAAAACGTCTCAATTAAAGGATGTTTCAATAAAAGCGCTAGATTCGAAACGCGCCATGGCGGGCAATTATGCGCAACATTATGACTGTCAAAGACTTTGACAGTCATAATGTCACATGATTATGACGTTACAGATCGAAAGTTGACAGATGAGAGTTAGTAAACGTGGATCATTACACGGTATTACAACACGTCAAAAATTATAATCAAAATGGTGAAAGTTTAATTGCCACTATTCGTAAAGTGCGTCAAATGTTCGGTCGAAATAATGTGCCTAATTCATCTACTGTGGAAAGAATGATCAAAAAATTCGAAAGTACTGGTTCGGTTAGTGATGTGAAACATAGGATATGAGCTCGTGGAGGTCGTTCAGAACAAAACGTCACGGCAGTTCGCGAGAGTGTAACAAAACGGCCAGAGACGTCAATTCGCCATCGGCCACAAGAATTGGACATTTCAACAGGCACTCTTCAGAAAATTCTCACTAAAGATTTATAGCTACATGCCTACAAAATCCAACTGACTCAACAACTTCTGCCAGTAGACCATGAACAGCGAGTTTGCTTCTGGTCATATCATTTTCCGATTTGAGCCTCCACGCTCTTGAGATTTAACGCCTTTAGATCTCTGGCTGTGAGGTTATATGAATTCGCAGGTTTATGCCAATAAGACTGCAACCATCGAAGCATTGAAAGCCGAAATTAGATGCTTTATCCATGAAATACCACCACATGTATTCAATAACGTTATTTAAAATTTCGTCAGAAGGGTACGCATGTGCCAGCAAAGCCCTTTACAAGATATTTTGTTTCATACATATTTTCCAAATGTATATCTTCTAAATCAATAAATATTTCAATACTCTGCTACAGAAAACCATGTTTTACTGAACATTGAAATATTGCGCTCTTATGGAAACACCCTTTATAAAACAGAGTAATTCTGTTATACCACGCTATACATTTTAATGTTATAAAATTTCTTAGGAACTTTTCGAAATAGAATTAAATTAACGTCTTAGAAACACTGGTTTTTTCAGTACACTTATGAAGGGTCTTTCAATGGAAACGCCACATTTTTAAATTGATATTACTCACGCATGGCGGTCACTGTTCATTCGAGACATTGACAGTTGTATTTGCCAATGTCTACCATTTAATCATGGAAAGGTATACACTCCAACAACGTTCACAAATAATCCAAACTCATCATGAAGAATCGCTTTCTGTTACTCTAACTTTACGTGCTTTAACTTCAATTTTTAGTCGTTATAATCTTCCGGATAAGAGAACAGTTGAACGTTTGCTGAAGAAGTTTGAAACAAATTTTACACTTCATGATGTTACAGTGCCAGTGAGACAAAAAAATGTAAGAAGTGAAGAGAACATTGCTACCGTACGTGAAAGTGTTCGTGAAGACCATAATTAGTAGATTTCTCGACGTTCACAGGAACTGGGCATCTCCAAGACTGAATTTGTTGGTCTCGATTTGCAGAACATGTTATTTCAACAGTGGTCATACTGCCAATGACACAATGACTTTATTGAAAACAAAACTCGGTGATTCGATTATTTCAATTGATTAATAAATCGATAATACATAATATAGATGAAATTTTAACTCATCGTTAGTTATCGCCAAATGTTTTATTGTGACGTCTTGGAGAGATAGAGATATGCCTGCCTATCTGAAGGGAATTAGCTGCCTGCTCCTCTACCAGAGTAGCAGAAAAAATATCACCCAAAAACCCTATTTTAATTGTTTATTACAAACAATGCAGTGGTCGCTACGACACAAAAGAAAATACAAAACATCCTAAACTACCAATAAGTAACTAATAATCATATATTAAAAAAAAACATAATAATGGATAAATACTTCAACAAATATATAAAACTTATATGGAGAGCCAGAAGGGCCACTCTATATCTCTTACCAAATCAAATACCCAACAACAAATGAATCACCAAACTTTGATCGTTCATCAGCCTACACGTGGCTTAGGTTCTCAACTTATAAAACCTATAACTGTATCAAAGTTTTGATGAAGAAATTCAATAAATAAACAAACAAAATATTAAATGAATCAATGGAAATAAGAACTTTAATATGACCTTACACAAAACCTGAAGGGATATTATTATTACTGCAAATGCGTGGAGTGCACCTCAGGTAATTGCTCACACCATATATGGAGTGTTTTTTTTAGAGTGATAAAACTTTAAATTGAAATAAAACACATTTAAATTAAAATTGAAGCCAATTTTTTTTATTTGAAAGATAATTTCAGGACATTTATGTTTTAAAAATAATTTCCGGCATATATCCACGATGATTAGCTCTGAGGAACCTCATTCGACCAGACCAATTTTGGACCACTTTTTCCAGTAATTCAGGCCTTATTTCCTCAATAACACTGGTTATGTTCCCTTCCAAAGCGTCTATTATTTCTGGTTTATCAGCATAAAACAATTACTTGACATAACCCGAAAGAAAATAATCCAGTGGAGTTATGCCGCATGATCTTGGAGGCCAATTAATTGGCCCATTTCTCGAAATAATTTCATCGCCAAATCTTTCTTTCAATAAATCCATTGTTGCGGTAGCAGCATCTTGTTGGACCCAAAACACTTCTGGGTCGATGCCATTCAAATTTTGAAACAAATAATAATTTATCATCGATCTGTAACGAACACCATTCACTGTAATATTAGCTCCAGCATCGTTTTTAAAGAAATATGGACAGACGATGCCGCCAGCGTGTAAATCACAGTGCATTTTTCGGGATTCAATGGAACCCGCAGAACTCCTTGAGGATTCTTTTCACGCCATATATAGCAATTCTTTTTGTTTATATAACCGTTCAACCAGAAATGAGCTGCAACACGAAAAACAATTCTATGATAAAAAGTGGATCAACTTCAAGCTGTTCTAGAGCCCAATCAGCAGACAAACGATCCTTATTATGGTCAAATGGCTTTAGTTCTTGAACCAGTTGGATCTTGTATGGGTGTAGACCAAGATCTTTATGCAAAATTTTCCATGTAGTGGATGCACAGAGTTCAACTTGTTGTGAACGTCGACAGACAAATCTGTATCATCATTAACACTATGACTTACAGCAGCGATATTTTCTTCTGTACGTACAGAGTTATTTGTCTTGTTGTTGTTGCATCGAGTAGAGAAAATGTTGTCCGAAATCTATCGATAGTTCGACGAATAAGCTATAAGTTTGGCAAATAGAACACTGATTTTGGAAATAAATTCCAACAATTTGTAAACGTTGTTACGGCGTGAGTCTTCCCATGATAATTTGTCAATGCTTACTGAACAGAAATGTCAAAACAACATGGTTTCTACCTTCTGTCAAATCACAGTTATCCTATTCGAAATTTCTATCACTCTAAAAAAACACTCGATATTACAATGGTCGAATCTATAAACAGTTATTATAGATAATTATGGAATAAAGACTACAAAGCCAGTGCAATGTACTGGTTACCTGATACAATTTACTAGCGGTCCTCAAGCTAACACACGATACCAAATACACCGCAATTTAACAGGTAGACCCCAGACGTAGATCTCAATAACTGTCCATCAGGTTGATTTTCACTCAGGATATAAATTTTCACTTGGATATTGGCTTATCCCAGTACTTGGATGTGAATACCGGACACCTGGATATTGGTCCAGCACTTGGACCCTAACAAAAAAGAGTATAAGCTACTGTTCTAACAAGAAAAATGATTTCATACTTTTTGGTTGTTGTTCGAGGAAATGTATATGAGTTGTAACCTCCAATTCCCATTCTTCGTGTTAAGTCCCATATAAACTTCAAGAATCGTCACGATTCTAAACCTAATAATAAATGTTCAGACTATGGAACAAAATGAGAATGGATATTCATACCTCTTAGATGTTCACAGGAAAGATTGAAGATCGGCCCCGTGGAAAACTTTTTAATCGCGTATAAAACGCTGTTCCTATCAATATTCCAAATGTTACAGAATTGATTCTTCGAAATACAGCCCGGCAACTTCAACTGGTTCCATTCCAATAAGTCATGAATGGATCAATCAGATTCAACTGAAATGTTCAAAATGGACGTCGATATCGTCGGTAAAGAAAACACAATTACGCCGTAACTCCACGAAAAGTCCGCGCTCCTCTCGTTGAAGCACGAAATTACATATACTAGGCTTACTTATAATTAATGCTTGACAAACTGTGCCATAGATGGATCCGTACGTCAATATTTCAAAGTGCCCGAATTTCGCGTCAGAGAGAAAGGGCGCGTTAACGGACAGGCGTCGACGCCACTAGTTGATCCTTTTCTTTCAATGAAAGGTTTGAAATTTAAATATTTATATCACCTCCTTTTTGCACAAATTTTCATCTTCGGACCAAAATAGGAACGCTCAGCTATGTGGCGAACTGCATACCGCTCAAAACCTGCAAACTTGATGGCCTTCCGTCCCGAAACCGAATATTCATATCCGCCAAACAGGGGCATAAATAACAGATCGGAAACGTTAATATGAAATATTCGCACCGTAGAATCTGCCGACTTGCCCTAAATCTTCGGTTAAAACGCACAGACTGGTGCTCATTTATCATTCGCCACCGAAGCGCAAATGATAAATTACTCGCCACGCCATCATTAATAATGATTTCCCAGGCGATTTTTACACATAAATTGTGATACTATAGCTGAATTTATGCCGCCATTGTGTATCTATCTACTTTTACGCCGAGGAGATTTACGACCCTTCTCTGCCACGCCATTCTAAATTATTACAAATGAATATTTTTCCCTACAGACTCCTGGGACGCGAAAGATGTTCGACAAGATTTTAATGGCCGAATATGTCTGAAGTCTGTAGCCTGACCATATACAGGTTGACTCAAAAGAACGTCCTTGAGCCATATTTTTCCGAATTATATAAATATAAAATATAAATAGTGTGGATAGCTCCACACTGGAAAAAGAAATTTTTCAGTCGGACGAGTGTCTGCCACCATTTCACTGTTGGGTCAAAAATTAACCTAAATTGTGACCTAACTTGGCGCAAGATCGCAGTAACAAAGCCTACACAGAACACAACTGAACTCCTAACTCGCACAAGCTGAAGAAGCTTCTGAGGGATCTTCACAGAAGATCTAGGAGTATCAGGATAATAATAATAGTACGTGAAGGGATGAGATCATAGACTCGTAATCCTAAGGACACGAAACACCCCTCTGTTAAAATCTGATTTACTGTGAGGTCAACATCTGATAGTTCTGCACTCGCAACATTGTAACAGGCATAAAATAAGTGTTTCTTACAAGAAATAGGATAAATCAGATTTATTTTCACATATTTCACATTGACGATACGTGTTGTCCATAGATTATAACGCCTCCAGTGTGTAAAGCACATCATACAGTGCATTTTTCAGGATGCAGTGGAACCTGCAGAACTTCTTGAGGATTGTTTTCACTCCATATATGACAATTTTGCTTGTTTTCATAGCCGTTCAACCAGAAACCAGCTTCATCACTAAACACAATTTTATGATAAAAAAGTGGATCAACTTCAAGCTGTTCTAAGGCCCAATCAGCAAACAAACGACGCTTATTATGGTCAAGTGGCTTAAGTTCCTGAACCAATTGGATCTTGTATGGGTGAAGACCAAGATCTTTACGCAAAATTTTCCCTGTGGTGGATGCACAGAGTCCAACTTATTGTGAACGTCAGTATGTTGTGAAGGTCGATGGATCATCATTATCACTATGACTCACAGCAGCCATATTTTCTTCTGTGCGTATAGTTCTTTGTCTTGTTGTTGTTGAATCGAGTAGAGAAAATATTGCCCGAAATCTATCGATAGTTCGACGAATAAGCTGCTCTGATGGACGATTATGTAAACCATAAATTTCACGAAGTGCTCTATAAGTTTGGCAAATAGAAAACTGATTTTGAAAACAAATTTCAAAAATATATAAACGCTGTTGCGGCGTGAGTCTTTTCATGATAATTTGTCAATGCTTTCTGAACAGAAATGTAAACCATAAATTTGGCGAATAAAACACTGATTTTTAAAATAAATTTCAACTATTTGTAAACGTTGTTGCGGCGTGAGTCATTCCATGATAATTTGCCAATGCTCACTGAACAGAAATGTCCAAACAACATGGCTTCTACCTTCTGTCAAATCACAGTTATCCATATCGAAACTTCTATCAATCTGAAAAAAAACACCCGATCATGGTATTAAGATAGGAGAAAAATGTTCATTATTTTTAGTGGCTAATGGATAACTAACTCTATTTGATAAAAAAGTAATATGTTAATATTGAATAAAGCAAGGGTTTATAGGATTAATAATATTGTGAGACTTGAATGCTAACAAGAGCGTTGAAGAAACGTGTGAAGAAAATACGACCATAAAAAGAATTCATTGGTGTAAAGAATGGCATCAAGATCGCATAAGGTTTTGCATTCGAATGCAATGAAAGACCTACTTATAACAGCAATTACGAATTTCATGAAGTTTTTTAGGAAAAGATGAGATCAGAAATCGTATCTGAAAAAGTACACCGTATTTCAGTAGTTCAAAAATTTTTGGGAAAAATAAGGGAATATTTTAAATGTGAATAGCTGCGGAACCATTCGACCGATATCGCCTATTTAAGGATTTTACCGAGATACTAAGGCCTTCAATTGACATTCAATGGACAAACCGGCTGTACACAACTACTTTTGACGTCGGAATTTTCAACACTGAGCCCAAGCTAGCCATTTTCTGCTCGAAATTCGGCTATTAAGATATTTGCCCAAGAGATAGCCCACTATTGCCTTTTAAAGAAACTCTCTTTATGTGGTATTCGGGATTGTCAACTGGAGCTGCTCAGAAGCTATCTGTCTGATCGAGTTCAGAGGGTTTATGCTGATAGTGAAGGACTAATTTTTATGTCAGGGGATAAATATGCCAACGTAAAAGTTCCCCAAGGAAGTAATCTGAGACCCTTTTTATTTCTGATATACATATCAATGAAGTCGACCTCTTGTTCTTTGTTGACGATGCAAGAATCTTAATTCGAGTATTAAACAAACTAGATTAGCCTTCGATTCAGTACAGCATTGGTGCACTCAAAATGAGTTACTTCTCAATGTCAGTAAGACAGAGTGTGTGATTTTTAGGACGATTCAATCTAAAAATATGTATCCTCAGTCAATAACTCTGGATAACACCCAGATTAGATTTTTCTCTTCGACAGAATTTCTTGGAGTTTCATTCGATTGTCACCTGAAATGGAATGATCATGTGAGTCAGATTAACAAAAAAATTAATAAAGTTTTGTACATGATCAGGGTATTGTCACGGAGAGTAGACATGGAACTTTTAAAAACAGTTTATCATGGAAATCTTGTTTCACTTCTGAGGTATGGGCTTGTCATATGGTGTGGAAGCAGTGATTTAAATAGATTATTTATTCTGCACAAATACGCCTTGAGGGCAATAATACGATCGAAATATAAAGAATCATGTAGAGGTCATTTTAGTAATAATTCCATGCTCACATTTCCGGGACTATATATTTTGGAATGTCTGTGAGAAAACGTCCCCAACATTTTAATGATCTGTTGAATAAAAACAACACAAGATGTACTGTTCCATACCACATTCCTTGACACTTACTGAAAGAAGCACAAAATATATGTGTAATCAATGTACTACCTAAGAAGTTCATCAATGTATCCAATTTAAGAAATTTCACAATCGAAATAACTAAAATTATTGTAGATATAGAACCATATTCGATTAGGGAATTTATGGGATTTTCTTTCCGATTTTGTTGAAGTTGTAATATTTTTTGACGGTTTCCTCTTTTCATTTGTATGATTGCATTGATTATGGGAATAAAGTTAATAATGTTAGTTATGTTATTCTCTAGATGAAGCGACAGAGATGAAAACGAACTCGTAGAATAGTGAGCCAATCTTTCCCAAATATATCGTTAGAAAATTAATCGATTCATCATTTCAGAATCTGTGCATATGGTCTTCCGTTTGTTCTTTGATCGATTGTGGTTCCTTAGCATGTACTAGTTTCCATAAGGCCAACAACAGTGGCCAAAAGAAATGAAAGCATATTATTTAATGTTAGCATTAGTAGCCTTTAGCATTTAATGAGCAAACCAACCTCCTAAGAATTTCCCCTATTTTTTTCATCAGGGAGATATAAAATCCGTGTGTGTTCTCAGGAAAGCTGTTAAAACAAGCCGGTACTGTGGAACTGACGCTGAAAAAGCAATATCCTGACACTAAGAAGCGAATAAAAGGACAGTCTCACTTTGGCTCAATCTCATATAATTCCACCCATGGGTCCAACTTGAACGAGATAACAAGATTTAATTTTTTCCTTTGATGATATTGAACTGAATTACACCTGTAATGTATCCGAAATATCCACTTCATTTCACGCACGCAGCTAAGACGGGATTTCTTCATTATATTTTTCTTCTAGTTTCAAGTTTATCTCCACATTACCTATACCATTGAAAAATTTACTTTTGTAATCTTCATTTCACGCACGCAGCTAAGACGGGATTTCTTCATTATATTTTTCTTCTAGTTTCAAGTTTATCTCCACATTACCTATACCATTGAAAAATTTACTTTTGTAATCATGGGAGAAATACTCGGAAAATATTATTGAAATTTCTTATAGTACCGGAAATTGATATCGCTTTCTTAAATTGAATGCTCTGATGGACGAGTATGTAAACCACAAATTTCACGAAGTGCCCTATAAGTTTGGCGAATAGAACACTGATTTTGAAAATTTCAAAAATTTGTAAACGTTGTTGCGGCGTGAGTCTTTCCATGATAATTTGTCGATGCTTACTGAACAGAAATGTCAAAACAACATGGCTTCTACCTTCTGTCAAATCACAGTTATCCATATCGAAAGTTCTATCACTCTAAAAAAAAACACCCGATACATAATATCGTTATGGAAAACAGAAAAGAGCCTCGGAGGATACTCACAAGAATCATGCAAGAGTCAGGAGTGAACATTTCACCAATGACAGCTCGAAGACGAATAAAGTATTTGGGGTTCTCAGCATGCCGACCTGCAAAAAACCTCTTCTCACCCCAGCCATGATGAAAAAAGATTCCAATGGGCCAAATATAACAAGGGTTGGACAGTTGATGATTGGAAACAGGTGATTCACAAACATAATGATAAATAAAGGGTGAACTAATAGGATTACTAAATATTCCAGGTCTGCTTCTCTGAAGAATCAACCGTACAAATTCTTATGGACAAATCTGAATTTGTGAGAGAAGACAAGGGGAAAAAATTTAAGGATGACTGCATCGTTAGAACGATCAAGCATCCTCTAAGCATCATGGTGAGGTCTATAATCAGCAGTCAGGGAACAGGTCGCCTGTACATCATATCATTGAAGGAACAATGAGACAGGGCCAGTATATAAATGTCCTTGAAAGGAAAATGTTTCCATAGGCCAAGTAGTGGTTTCCAGATGGCCGCTACATATTCATGCATGACTCGGCGCTATGCCACAAGGCTAGAAAATTTACTGAATTTCTTTCGTACAGCCTAGTATAGATTCTAGACTGGCTTAGCAATTCTCCGGATCTCACCCCTATCGAGAAACTTTGGAAGTTGATGGAGAAACAAAATAATCATTAGTAAGCGTCAACTGATTGATCGTTTAAGAGAAGTGTGGCACAGGAGCGGAAAAATGAAAGAAAATCATATAAAATGCATTGAAAGCATGCCCAGAAGGTGCCAGGCAGTCATAGACGCAAAAGGTGGTAGTACCACCATATTAGGTCGTAGGCAAAATTTTGGATGTTAACATGTTAATTCTTAATTATTGAACTGTTCATATTCTATTTATCTGTTTTTCAGAAAAAATATATATATATATATATATAAATATATATATATATATATATATATATATATATATATATATATATGTATATATATATAAAGCTGGTATAATTTTTCTACAATAAGCAAAATTGCTTATTTTTCACTGTGGCTCTAATAATTTGATAACCTACTGTATACGGGTTACACATCTGTTAGTTCTCATGAAAAAATGTAGTGTTCATGTCTGAATCGATATTCATATGATATATTGGATGAAACTTCATTACACGATAACAACTTACTAACGCACTGACCAATTGACAGAAACTCAGTAGCTATACAGCAATTTCACTCAGTTTATTACGGGGAAGAATATTTCCTTCTCCTTATTTCACTACAAGCCTGTGTCCCGAAAAGTTTTACGAGTTAGACACAGCACATATCGGTTGATGTATAGCAGACACACATTGCATTAGATGAAACGCAATATGACCGTTCCGGAGGAAAGCAATAACCATTAGGATCCCAGAAAACTGCCCCATTCCATATGACACGGTCGACGAATATACGAAAATTTATATTGACCGGAATGTTAGATAAGTGAAGGGTCTAACGGCTCTCCTGCTCTTCTCTGTTGAGTCGTCTTCTCTGTTAAATTTTTTCTCCTAGCTCCACATTTTGTTGGCTTATTTCATATTTTCCTCAGCAACTATTCGATTCAGAGTTGATCAATTTGCGATATTCCTAAAATTAATATTTTTCGGAGTAACTTCAAAAAAATCATGTTCGAATTTCAGTAGCAGCTCAAAATTGAAAATTCCCGACTATTTCTTCTATTTCATAATGCTTAATCGTTCTTTTATTTCATAATGCTTACCCTTAGTAATTTTTCTGAGGAAATGTGGAAAATGCATTTTATGCCACTAAAATACCATCTATTGTGTCCTTTCATTGTGAATTTCATCGTGTTTGATGATTGAAGTGAAACAACTTAATTTCCGCTAATTTATTTAATTTCACAACAATTGTTTCGTCATGACAACATGACTTCGTCAGATGAGTATGGTTGTGAAATTAATTAAATTAGCGGAAATTGAGTTGCTTTACTTTAATCATCAAGATGTATTTCCGACAAGTAGAGACCGATACAATCAAACGTCATCGTGTTTGTATCTCACACCCTGTAATGGTCAGCAATTTGTTGAATATCAATTTGTACCTCATAATTGACTACAGATTGGTATAGAAATATTTGAAACAAGTTGTTGAGAAGTGACAGGAACTCATAACATTTCATTATATACAGGATGTTTCATTAAAATAATAAACTGTATTCGGTGTTTTTTTAGAACGATAGAATTTTAAATTGAAATAAAACACATTTAAATTAAGATTGAATCCAAATTTTTTTTTATTTGAAAGATAATTTTATGGCATTTATAATTTGAAAATAATTTCCGGCATATGTCCACCACGACTAGCTCTGAGGAACCGCATTCGACCAGACCAATTTTGGACCACTTTTTCGAGTAATTCAGGCCTTATTTCATCAACAACACGAGTTATGTTGGCTTCCAAAGCGTCTATTGTTTTTTAGTTTATCAGTATAAACCAACGACTTGACATAATACGAAAGAAAATAATCCAGTGGTGTTATGTCGCATGATCTTGAAGGGCAAATAATTGGACCATTTCTTAAAATAATGTTATCGCCAAGTTATCGAACCTATGACTTGACATAACCCTACAGAAAATAATCCAGTGGAGTTATGTCGCATTACTTGGAGGCCAATTAATTGGACCATTTCTCTAAATAATGTTATCGCCAAATCTTTCTTTCAATAAATCAATTGTTACGGTAGCAGCATGAGGTGTAGCACCATCTTGATGGAACCAAAACACTTCTGGGTCGATACCATTCAAATTTTGAAACAAATAATCATTGATCATCGATCTGTTACGAGCACCATTCACTGTAACATTAGCTCCAGCATCGTTTTTAAAGAAATGTGGACCGTTGATGCCTCCAGCGTGTAAAGCACACAGTGCATTTTTCAGGATGCAACGGAACCTGCAGAACTTCTTGAGGATTATTTTCACTCCATATACGGCTATTTTGTTCGTTTACATAGCCGTTCAATCAGAAATGAGCTTCCTAAATAAACATAATTTTACGATAAAAAAGTAGATCAACTTCAAGCTGTTCTAGGGCCCAATCAGCAAACAAACGACGCTTATTTTGGTCCAGTGGCTTTAGTTCTTGAACAAGTCGGATCTTGTCTGGGTATAGACCAAGATCTTTACGCAAAATTTTCCATGTGGTAGATGCACAGAGTCAAACTTGTTGTGAACGTCTGTACATCTGTATGTACAGTTCTTTGTCTTGTTATTGTTGTTGAATCGAGTAGAGAAAATGTTGTCCGAAATCTATTGATAGTTCGACAAATGAGCTGCTCTGATGGACGATTATGTAAACCTTAAACTACAAGAAGTGCTCTATAAGTTTGGCGAATAAAACACTGATTTTGAAAATAAATTTCAACAATTTGTAAACTCTGTTAAGGCGTGAGTCTTTCCATAATAATTTGTCAATGCTTACTGAACAGAAATGTCTAAACAACTTGACTTCTACCTCCTGTCAAATCACAGTTATCCCTATTGAAAGTTCTGCTTGATAGAATGAACTATTAAAAATATATTTTGTATGAATTCCGATAGTTCAACGTATCTGTCATTCGTCAAACCTGTTCTGACTGTAAATCTCTAGAGAACTTTTCATTAGCTAAAATATCGGAAATGTCAGAATGAAGTGGCAAGCCTCAGGACGCGACGCAATTTCCTTACGAAGCATTTATATTCTGACATCAACAGATGCAAAAAGAAATGGAACATTTCTTGAGGGCAATAAAACTTTGTTGACAGGTCCAAATTAAAAATACCGAGCGGAACGTTCACTACCCGCTGAAATTTTCAAATTATGCTCCCCTTTTTACGTCACCACACATGACAGATTAATTTGTATGAAATTTCGAGATACCTGACATATTTCGATGTCGAAATATGTTTGATCTCCAGCCGGAGAAACTTTGACATAATCCGTTTGTTGAAAAAGTTGAATTTCGCCAGTTTTCCTGAAATTTTTCATCACTGAATGAAATTAAATTTAGGACACAGAGATGTAATTATCAACTTCTCAATTATTCACATCAACGAAAAAAAATCTTTATAATTTGTGGAGAATTTCATAATGAAAACGTTATAATACAATTTTTGTTTCAACATTCAATACTAGAAGCTATTAAAAAATCAGAATATTTTGAAAACAAACAGCAGTAAAGGCACTATCAGTGGGTTTCACAAAACTTTAGTAGTCGGATTCTTCTAGTTCTATGTTCCTAAAGTGCTGATCACTGATTCTGTAACTGTGTCAAACTTTGATAGAATAATCCATGTTGATCATCGATAAATGTACAATTCAGGCCTTATTTCATCAATAACACGAGTTATGTTGGCTTCCAAAGCGGATATTGTTTCTGGTTTATCGGCATAAACCGATGACTTGACATAACCCCAAAGAAAATAATCCAGCGGAGTTATGTCGCATGATCTTGGAGGCCAATTAATTGGACTATTTCTCGAAATATCGCCAAATCTTCCTTTCAATAAATCAATTGTTACGGTAGCAGCATGAGGTGTAGCACCATCTTGTTGGAACCAAAACACTTCTGGTTTTCAGGATGCAATGGAACCTGCAGAACTTCTTGAGGATTGTTTTCACTCCATATACGGCAATTTTGCTGGTTTCAATAGCCGTTTAACCAGAAATCAGCTTCATTACTAAACACAATTTTACGATAAAAAAGTGGATCGACTTCAAGCTGTTCTAGGGCCCAATCAGCTCATTATGGTACTAGTTCTTGAACTAGTTGGATTTTGTATGAGTGTAGATCAAGATCTTTACGCAAAATTTTCCATGTAGTGGATGCAGAGAGTCCAACTTGTAAACGTAGACGAAGAAACAAATCTGGATCATCATTAACACTATGACTTACAGCAGCGTAATTTTCTTCTGTACGTATAGTTCTTTGTCTTGTTGTCATTGTTGCAACGAGTAGAGAAAATGTTTTTCTACGAATAAGCTGCTCTGATGGATAATTAGGTAAACCATAAATTTCTCGAAGTGCTCTATAATTTTCGCGAATAGAACACTGATTTTGAAAATAAATTTCAACAATTCGTAAACGTTATTGCGGCGTGAGTCTTTCCCTGATAATTTGTCAATGCTTACTGAACATGTCTTCTACCTTCTGTCAAACCACAGTTACAGAAAGTTCTATCACTCTAAAAGAAACACCCGATACTTCTTGAGTTCCACAAAATATTTTGTGCTCTTATCTAACCTAGAATCGTTGCCAAATCACAGATCAAGTTGATTTGTCGATTTCACTGAATCTAGATCTTGGTATTCTTCGTTAAATATTGAAGTGTATTGTTTATTGTTTACATTTTCCGAGTGATATAATTGTCAAATTCTTTTCGGTTCATCATCATTGTGAATAATAGCATGGTATGTAGAGATACCTTTTCGAATTCTTCCTGGCAATTGATTAAACGTGTTTAAAAACGTGATTAACGTGTTCATGGAATAGTCCTTCTTTGAGCTTCTTCACCATTGTTCACTTTTACCGAATTCGTTTTTATTGGTTTCACTGTTGGGCACTTTTCTCAAATTACTATCTTATTACAAATAAATATTGTAGGTAATACATTCACCTCCAGGCCTTTAGTGCATTATGGGTGATTACAAAGAGAGAGTGTTCCTTGGAAGGTTCAAGTGAAATGGGAATATAAAATAATCTCCTTCAAGAGGAGAGAGAAATGTGTGATTATAACTTGACAGAAAAAGACAGTTGATGTTGCCCCCACGCGAAATGACCTTATTAGGGAATAATTCGTTAACAGCTTCCATTGCTTCTTTTGATGTATGGCAAGTGGCCCCACCTTGTTGAAATCACGTTCTTGAGTTGAAACCTTGAAATTCTTGTAACTTTGGACCCAAAAGGTTCCGCAGTATATCGAAATAATGGTCACTATTCACATTGAGTGGTCGGGCTCGTAGATATTTAAATGGTAAGGATCACTTATGCCTATAGCAGACTTAGCGGTCCAAACAAAGACCTTTGGGCTGTGACCATTCAGATGAAAGATTGCTTCATTACTGAAGAGTATGTTATCAAAATTGTTTAACCGCTCTAACTTTTTGTTGCCAAAATTCGATCGTTTAGCTTAAATTCTTGAACCAATTCAATTGTATAGGCTTTTATAGCAAATATTTCTCTAAAATCGAATGCAAGGACGATTTTTAGATGTCTTATGATAGGCGTCACTTTTGGATCAGTGTTGAATTTTTAACACCTCACCTGCATTCTTGTACATCGGGATCCATTTTCTAATTCTGTCGTCACTTGGTGCATGGCGTGTACGATATTCCGCACGATACAAACGTTGAGAAGCCACTATTGAATCACCGTTGAGATAATAGGCTCGTACGCAAGAAGCGCGATGCGTTCCCGGGTATTGCTCCATCGTGACTAAAATTTCACAAAATGGCGGAACCCACGTTACCCTCTCCACTTTTCTCCATCGCTCAGTTTCAAATGCAGCTTCGATACGGTATTTGGACATGTTGTGCAGATGTATTCCATTTTTGATTTCGCGAAATAGCTCAAAAACTGTACTTCATGTGCACCTGATGGTCTTAGACAGCCTGAATCTCTTCTTCATTCTGCAGATATCGATCTCTTCACGTTATTATTCGTGAATTCAGAGAATCGGGATTAAAACCATAAAATAATAAGCTTTTCAACTCTACCTAGGGCTGCTTATCAGTAATTCACGATTTACTGAATATCAACCGGCCACAATTGCATGACAACCACGTTTCAATTTAACTGAGAGGAATGTGAACAACTTCATTAAGTATGATATTCGCATGTGTCGCTTATGGTTACTTAATTAAAGGAAATGTTAAAGCGAAATATTATGCAGATTCAGTGGGGCTGTAGTTTGCGATGTGCGTGCTATATTAATAAAATGCCCGAACGGCAATGATTTCACGTCAGCGTTATCTTTATTATTTATGGATGCTAATGCGATCCGTATCGTGGGCAATAAAATTCGATGCAATCATTATTTGCCATTTTTACGACAGAAATTATAACGTGAGACATTATAGGGATAGCGTGCGATATATTTATTTGCATGTAAATGAGCTCGAGTTAATGAAATCATTATTCATTTTTCATTTACATTATTCATGATAGAGTTGTCCGGAAAACAATGGAAAATTATTGTAAATAGGATAATCGGGCGATTCAGCAAAATGGGGATTTATTATTGATGAATGAGTAATATTCGGTGTTTTTTTAGAGTGATAGAACTTTAAATTGAAATAAAACACATTTAAATTAAGGTTGAATCCAATTTTTTTTATCTGAAAGATAATTTTATGACATTTGTGTTTTGAAAATAATTTCCGACATATGTCCACCACGACTAGCTCTGAGGAACCGCATTCGACCAGACCAAGTTTGGACCACTTTTTCGAGTAATTCAGGCCTTATTTCATCAATAACACGAGTTATGTTGGCTTCTAAAGTGTCTATTGTTTCTGGTTCATCAGCATAAACCAATGACTTGACATAACCCCAAACAAAATAATCCAGTGGAGTTATGTCGCATGATCTTGGAGGCCAATTAATTGGACCACCAATAATGTTATCGCCAAATCTTTCTTTCAATAAATGAATTATTACGATAGCAGCATGAGGTGTAGAACCATCTTGTTGGAACCAAAATACTTCTGGGTCGATACCATTCAAATTTTGAAACAAATAATTATTGATCATCGATCTGTAACGAGCACCTTTCAATGTAACATTAGCTACAGTATCGTTTTTAAAGAAATATGGACCGATGATGACCTCCAGTATGTAAAGCACACCATACAGTGCATTTTTCAGGATATAATGGAGCCTGCAGAACTTCTTGAGGATTGTTTCCACTCCATATACGGAAAATTTGCTTGTTTACATAGCCGTTCAACCAGAAATGAGCTTCATCACTAAACACAATTTTACGATAAAAAGTGGATCAACTTCAAGCTGTTGTAGGGCCCAATCAGCAAACAAACGACGCTTATTATGGTCAAGTGGCTTTAGTTCTTGAATCAGTTGGATCTTGTATGGGTGTAGACCAAGATTTTCACCCAAAATTTTCCGTGTGGTGGATGCACAGAGTCTAACTTGTTGTGAACGTCGACGACTAGACAAATCTGGATCATCATTAACACTATGTCTTACAGCAGCGATATTTTATTTTGTACGTACAGTTCTTTGTCTTGTTGTTGTTGAATCGAGTAGAGAAAATGTTGTCCGAAATCTATCGATAGTACGAATAAGCTGCTCTGATGGACGATTATGTAAACCATAAATTTCACGATGTGCTCTATAAGTTTGGCGAATAGAACACTGCATTTGAAAACGTTGTTGCGGCGTGAGCCTTTCCATGATAATTTGTCAATTCTTACTGATCAGAAATGTCAAAACCACATGTCTTCTACCTTCTGTCGAATCACAGTTATCCCCATCGAAAGTTCTATCATTCTAAAAAAACACCCGATATAAATAAGTTCGTGCGGTTTTGATAACAAATGTAACTTATGGTTTATTACATTGTTACATCTGCAAACACCTTAATTTTGAACTGTAATCATTAGGTTATTTTTTCGGTATCTGTTACGTTTCGCCGAACTGTAAACGACATAGTTTCTGTGTGCTAAGAAAATGTCCACTTTTGTGTAAATGTCAACTGTGTTTTAAATTCGACTCATAAAAACCTAATACCCTGTATTGGAAATGTTCCGATAACTACATAAACAAAACGGTGAAATATCACTAGATGGAGAATGTATCCAACAAGAACGTTTGTCTAATTGACTTTTTTCCACGCTGTTGTTGGAATTCAATGGACTGCTTCCGAATGTCATTTATCAGAATCGGTGGTATCAGGTTTGCTTTCACTTCTCCTTGTATAATCCTTCGCGTGATCTCGGCTTAATTTATAGCCACCTTCGATGGTGTCGACACGATATTTAATTAGAGAGGAACATCCCCTCCTTTGATAGAGGTGTGTGCGGTCGAGGGAAGAATCAACACATCGCTAATTAAGGCAACAGAAACCAAATCCTTTTAGGGTACGGGATTGCCAAGTTATATACTGAGAACGCAGTGTTGTATCCTCTTGAATTGTATGCTCTCATTCTTTTCCGCACTAACTGAATTTGAATATAACATTATTTTCTGGGTAAAATGAATTCGTTTGAGGTGCTTTGCGTTCATATGGACTCATCTGTTAAGGGTATAAATAAATTCGTGCGGCTTTTGTTGGTTATATCGGGGGTTTTTTTTTAGAGTAATGAAATTTTCGAAAGGGATAACTGTGATTTGACAGAAGATAGAAGCCATTATGTTTTGACATTTCTGTTTAGTAAGAATTGACAAATTATCATGAAAAGACTCACGCCGCAACAATGTTTACAAATTGTTGAAATTTATTTTCAAGATCAGTGTTCTATTCTTCAATTTATGGTTTACATAATCGTCCATCAGAGCAGCTTATTCGTACTATCAATAGATTTCGGACAACATTTTCTCTACTCGATTCAACAACAACAAGACAAAGAACTGTACGTACAAAATAAAATATCGCTGCTGTAAGACATAGTGTTAATGATGATCCAGATTTGTCTAGTCGTCGACGTTCACAACAAGTTGGACTCTGTGCATCCACCACACGGAAAATTTTGGGTGAAAATCTTGGTCTACACCCATACAAGATCCAACTGGTTCAAGAACAAAAGCTACTTGACCATAATAAGCGTCGTTTGTTTGCTGATTGGGTCCTAGAACAGCTTGAAGTTGATCCACTTTTTGTAAAATTGTGTTGAGTAATGAAGCTCGTTTCTGGTTGAACTGCTGTGTAAATAAGCAAAATTGCCATATATGGAGTGAAAACATTCCTCAAGAAGTTCTGCGGGTACCGTTGCATCCTGAAAAATGAACTGTATGGTGTGCTTTACACGCTGCAGGCATCATCAGTCCATATTTCTTTAAAAACGATGCTGGAGCTAAAGTTTACAGTGAATGGTGCTCGTTACAGATCGATGATCAATGATTATTTGTTTCAAAATTTGAATGGTATCGACCCAGAAGTGTTTTAGTTCCAACAAGATGGTGCTACACCCTATGCTGCTACCGTAACAATTGGTTTATTGAAAAAAAGATTTGGCGATAACATTATTTCGAGAAATGGTCCAATTAATTGGCCTCCAAGATCATGCGACGTAATTACACTAGATTATTTTCTTTGGAGTTATGTCAAATCGTTGGTTTATGCTGATAAACCAGAAACAATAGTCGCCGTGGAAGCCAACGTAACGCGTGTTATTGATAAAATAAGGCCTGAATTACTCGAAAATGTGGTCCAAAATTGGTCTGGTCGAATGCGATTCCTCAGAGCTAGGCGTGATGGACATATGCCGGAAATTATTTTTAAAACATGAATTTCATAAAATTATCTTCAATATGAAAGAAAATTGGCTTCAATCTTAATTTGAATGTGTTTTATTTCAATTTAAAGTTCTATCACTCTGAAAAACACCCGATACGTTCAAAGTTCAAAGTATTGTCCATCGAGATGGATTATCGTAATGGACTCTTTTTCAGCTTCAGTCACAATTCGATGCAAAGACCTCTTTCATTTTGGTCACTGGAGCAGTTGGTTGATGTCTCTTGGCTTCCCATTGCTTTTAAACGATTTAAACGAGCTATCAAGAGTGAAGTTCATACCAAAAAAGAGAAGGAAGTGTTTTCCATCAATCTACCGCCCAATAGCTATAATATTCATTTTGTTGAAAATCATGGAAGCAGCTATCAAATTCGAAGAAGTTAGATACCTAGAGGTCAGAGGTATCATCAGTGACCTCTAACTGATAACAAGTGATCTCCTTAGCTAATGACACAAGTGTGGACAAGAGTTATTCAGGGCTATAAAGAATCTAGGACCCCGATATTGTAACAAGCAATTTTGGTTTCGTCGATTCCATTCAAGTATTTGTAAGGCTAAGGATGTACTTCGCCGAAAATGTCACCAATATCACAGAAATAATTGAAGTTGACCGGCATGCTAGTAGTCTCAGCATCGCCCAGGAGCTAAAGATCGACCATGAAATAGTTTTAAACCATTTGCGCAAAGCTGGATTCAAAAAGAAACTCGATCGATGCAACACCAATCAATACCAAAAAACATGATGGATTGAATTTCCTTCTGCGAAGCCTTTGCCTATGGATGGTGACTAGGGATAAGGAATGGGTCACATACGACAATATGATGTGAAAACAATCATGATCAAAGTACGGTGAAGCTACTCAAACGGTGGCCAAACCAGGACTAATGAACAGAAAAGTTCTACTGTGCATTTGGTGACACTGGAAAGGAATCATTTATTATGAGTTACTTTCATATGGTCAAACACTAAATTTTCATCTCAACTGTCAACAACTGTACCATTTGAATGTAGCAATTGACCACAGAAGAGGACAACCCCAGGCTATACAAGTCCGTAGTGACTGTCCAGAAACTCCGGGAGCTTGGGAAGTTTTAATGCAACCACCATACAGTCTGTGATTGTCTCATACAAAAAGTGAATTTTGAACAGATGCCACATCAGAAATCTCATACTGTGACAGGGGAATATATGTTTAATATTCTATGACAAGTTCACATCCCTAGTGAGACGTTCAGTTCTCATTCTCTCTCCCTTCAATTTTAGTCCCGTTCGGTCGATACTCGACCATGTCGACAATCGGCATTCATTTTGTTCAGTAATATCCTCAAGTTTTCATAACCTGCATTTGTATCATATAAGCAAATAAATTAGTGTTAAAACCCAAGTGTTTATAATCAAAAATTAGAAGACCACATGTGGTCCATTCGAACCGCATTGAAACCAGTAAGCAGATATTTACAGTCCACTCAACGCCGATTTGGAACCCAGAAAAAAGCAGGTACTTAGAAACTCGTATGAAAACCATCAAGCAGACATTCACTACACACACATATGGTATTCAATTCAATCAGCCAGAAGAATAGTAACACCAATTTATCAAGTAACAACGTACAAGAGTCCACAGAAGATTCGAACTAAACAAGAAGCATATTTAATCTAAAATCAACACATCAGTAGTTTGAATTCAATGATACTTTCTCATTGCTAATTGATAACAATCAGACTTTGAGTAATGTTCAAAAATTCTAATTTTTTTTTCGAGTTAGCATCAATTCCAAAAGAATCCTCCCATTTGTTGTGGAAATTGTTAGATAATGTCAAACGCATACTCAGGGTTTTAGATAGCTTTATGCAGCCAGTTGATAAGTGGGATTTATTACTCATACATCTGTTGTGTGGAAAGTTAGATTTTCAAACAAGAAAGGCATGGGAATCGGTTAATGTTACATCAAGACTGCCAACCATGGCGGAATTTCTTAAATTTCTTAACGATAGGTGCGCCTTGTTAGAAGCATTGAATAGTAATTCAATAAACGAAGTCAAATTAAAAAATGATAAGCCACACAATTTCAACCAAGGGTTCAGAACATTGATTACAAAAAATAAACTTAGCAGACAAAACTGCCAATTATGTAATGTGGATCATTTTTTGTTTCATTGTAGGAAGTTTTTGGGATTATCTGTAAATGCCAGGCGAACTGAGTGAAACGTTTGAGATTATGCTTCAATTGTCTCAAACCTAATCATCGAGTAGACTCGTGCACTTCAGTAAGTTGCAAGAGATGCGGTCAGAGGCACAACAGCCTGTTACATATTAACGACAAACCTGAAGTAAGCAGTAGGGCTTCAGAATGCAAGCATAATGATGAAACATCATCCGAAAAAGACAAAACCAATTTTGTTTCAATAATGTCGTCGTCAAACTCGAACGAAGTGATATTAGCTACAGCAACTGTTGATTTGATTGACTGGAGGGAAATTGTGTTCAAGCTCGAGCCTTACTGGATTCAGGACCACAGTGTAATTTAATCACAAACGAGTTAGCAGATCGTTTGAACTTGCCTAGGGAAAGGGCCAACATTCCTGTAGTTGGCATTAACCAAGGGTGCATGAATGTCAAGGAATTGACAAGAGCAAAATTGAAGTCCAGGTTCAATTCATATCAAGTCAATTCAACATTTTTGATTTTAAATAAAATTGCAGAGGATATGCCTACAATTAAGGTACACTTCAGCATACCATCAAACATAACATTAGCAGATCATGAGTTTTACCAACCAGGAAAAATTGATCTTTGTTCTATAATCTCATATGCATTGGACAGATCAAAGGAAAGTCAAATGAATCCATTATTCAGAAGACTAAATTGTGATGGATCATATCGGAAAACAATGATCACGGAATGAAGAACCAACTCAACAAGATGCAATTTGGCAAGAGACTTGAACTTCTAGTTACAAAAAATTTTGGGAACTAGAGGAAGGTTCAGAGGAAACGCTTGTAAGCAAAGAAGACAATCCAGCTGACATAATTTCCAGAGGCCCTGAACATGAAAAATTAGGTAATTCAACATTGTGGTAGCATGCCCCACCGTGGTTGACTCAGGACAAGGAATTTTGGCCAGAACACAACCTCACAACAATTGACGAGATCCCTGAGTAGAAGGGAAATGTTGTTAATTTAGTAACGCCTGTCAACAAACAGTCAAATATTTTCGATAAATATTCTTCAACATCAAAATTACAAGAGTCATAGCCTATGTATTCAGATTCATCACTTGCAGGAACAAGATATGGTCAACTCGTTTTCTAACAGTAGATAAACGAATAGATCAATATCATATTTAACAAGGTTAGCTCAAGCTGAATCCTTCGGTGATGAGATCGGCACATTGTCAAGAAACAAAGGAATATCACGACACAGAAGAATCTTATTTTTGAATCCTTTCCTGGATGATGACAAGGTCCTCAGGGTTCGTGGTAGGTTAAGAAACTCCACAGAATTGCAGTTTACCCAAAAATTCCGAATAATCTTACCTCAAGGGCATAATTTTACGGAAATGCTAATTCGAACAATGCATTATCAAAACCATCATTCTGGTCCATTACCGCTTTTATCCATAATGCGTCAAAAATATTGGCCGATCGCAGGCAAAAATACGATAAAGTCTGTTTTAACGAAATTTGTAGTTTATTTTCGCTCGAAATCCCTCACTATGCAACAGTTGATGGGGAATTTACCCAAAGAGCGCATCACTGCATCTCGCCCTTTTTTGTACTGTGGAACAGACTTTACTGGGCCATTTAATGTTAAGGCAAATAAATTACGGAACACCAAAATCATCAAGGTGTATTTATGCATCTTTGTTTGCTTCACTACCAAGGCTACTCATTTAGAACTGGTGAGTGAGGTGAGCTCTGATGCATTCTTAAATTGTTTTAAGCGGTTCATTAGCAGACGAGTCAAACATGTTAAGGTATTTTCAGATAATGGCACAAACTTCATTGGTGCCAACACTGCATTAAAAGATTTTTTAAGGGTTCTAGCTAAGGGCAATGATAAAATAGGCAGTGCATTAGCTACAGAATCCATAACGTGGAGATTCATTCCAAGTAGATCCCCTCATCAAGGTGGTATCTGGGAATCGGCTGTAAAGGCAGCCAAATTTCATTTGTATAGAGCATTATTGTAAACTTCACTCCTACCTTAGAGGTCTTTCATACCATCATTGTACAAATTGAAGCTTGTCTTAATTCAAGACCTTTGACCCCTATCTCAACCGATCCACAAGATTTCCAAGCACTCACCTCAGGACACTTCCTCATTGGTGCCCCCCTTACTGCACTACCAGAGCCTAATCTAGAAGAAAGTAGAAGCAATCGCCTGACTCAATACCAACAGGCTACTCAAATGATACAGCGATTCTGGTCTAGATGGTCTCTTGAATACATATCATCACTTCAACATCGTTCCAAGTGGAAGACCAGAAGAACTGAAACCAGGAGCACTAGTACTTCTGAAGGAAGATCACCTTCCTCCTTTGAAATTGAAGATGGGCAGAATACTGAAGATGTGCCCTGGTTCCGACGGACTCACTCGAGTATTGTCAGTGAGAACTCAAAATGGTGAAGTGCTATGTGCTATCCAAAAATTGTGTGTGCTTCCTATCGATAACTGATTCAATGAATTATTTGTATCCTGTATATGTCATTTTAAGTGTTTCATTTTCATGTTGATAATTAGTTTCATTTTCATGTTGTTTATTTGTTCCATTTCCATGTAATTTATTTTTTATTAATGTTTCATGCATGATGAATATTCCGGTCTCATTCTTTGAAACCACGAGGTTTCAAGGTGGGCGGAATGTTATCGTCTCATACAAAAAGTGAATTTTGAACAGAGGCTACATCAGAAATCTCATAGAGTGAGAGGAGAATATATGTTTAATATTCTTTGACAAGTTGACATCCCTAGTGAGACGTACAGTTCTCATTCTCCCTCGTTTCAACTCTGGTCCTGTTCGTTCGATACTCGACCATGTCGACAATCGGCATTCATTTTGTACAGTCATAACCTCAAATTTTCATAACCCGCATTTGTATCATATAAACAAATGAATTGGTGTTAAAACCCAAGTGTTCATAATCAAAAATTAGGAGACAACTCCACACAGTCCATAATTTCAAAATTTCTTAGGTTATAAGCAACTGGCATCAAGAGAAGATTGTGAAAACCGATTTTCAGAGTTTATATCCAAAAGGAACCAAGACTGCTATGATAGAGCCATTATGAAGCTACCCTTAAAATGGCAACAAACTATAGAACCAAACGTTGCACAGTTCAGCCAAATCATACAATTCGAAACATATTGAATGATGCTTTGAAGTGCATGCTAAACATTAACAAAAATTAATCCTAAAATATTCTCTACGATGAAACGTTCAAAATGTTACTATAGCAAGCTTCAAATGTAATCGATCTGTTTTAATATCATGGCTTATACCTATTTGGACGAAATGAGAACGCTCAAATACTTCAAGTTCGTGTCAAAACATAACAATCTAGCAAAGATCATAGATCCTCCTGACAAAAAACCTCCCACTCAGCTCGCCCCTCTTCCACACGTCCGACCAATTCGCCAGCGAACAGATAGAGCAATATCTCAGAATCGGAAAATTCCAATTTTCTCCGAAAAGCCAGTTCGACACTGTCCGCACCACAGTCCAAGTGGAGGAAATTTATCGTGCAGCGGCGGTCGTCCCGATTAAATTGCCGCCATAAATCTCCGGTTCGGCACCTTATTGATACGACAACCGCAACGTGGTCCACAGCCAGGGTCCGGTCGCTTGTTGGACAAATCTAATCGCTGCAGGGGACAGGAATCGATGTTCCCGGAGGCTCTCCTTTTATAGGAGATGATATCTGATACGTCTCTTTTCACGTTGTTGCTCCGCGTTATTCACTGCATTCGTTTTCCGGGGATGGGGAAGGACTAGATAGAAAAACTGTGTCCGAATTCGTTTGAAGTCTCCGATTCAAGAATGAAAGAAGCTCAGATTGATAATCTTGTTCGAAGGTATAACAGCCTGACCAAAGACCTCGAATATGGAGCACCTCACCGCTGGACACTCTGAGACGATGTGCGTGACTGCTTCAGTGTCCCCAAGACACAGCCTGCATTCATCATCTTCAGCCAGGCCGATTTTGTGCAAATGCGCTTTCAGCCTGCCTAAGTCGTTATGCAGAATACGGTGTTATGTCGTTTGTGGAGTGTTAATTCCGAATATCGAAAAGGAATCGACAAACCTAGGTTTTCGTAAACACTAAGAGCTACAGCAGCAATATTCTCAGTTGTCTCTGAGCGACGTACACGATTTAGATTTTTCACATCACTAGCTTGTTCTAACAGCTCAAATTTTTCCACCAGTTTCAATATTGCTGGCTGAGAAGATGTTTCACAATGACCCAAAAGTGCCTTAGTTTTGCGAACTGTGACTGGAAAATTTTCACCATTTTTGCAGTAAGTTTTAACAATTTCAATGCGTTGTCGAAGCTTCTATCGTTTCATTTCTAGTAATGGCTTAGTTTTTACTTGTCAACTGCAAAAAAAGATGAGAGCTTCAAGAGTATCAGTTGTCCAGACAGCAGTTTATTCAAAATGAAACCTCTTATTGGAAAATCCTTCGGAATTCGCGACTTCACCTAGCTCTTCTTACACTCGAGATATCATCGTCCAGAACGATTCGTAATCTAATTGATTACTGGAGAAATTTCTCGAACTTCAACCCGCCTCCACATTCCATCATTTCTTCAAAGACGCAGTGACACCACATTTTACAGCTGTTTGAGCAGTTGTTTTCATGCCCTACGAGCTTGTGCCTTCTGTTCGGCTTCGTGTAAGTTCATTTTCACTAATAATTTAGCTTGATCTATCCATTTGGTCGGAGATCTTCCTCTTGGTCGTCTGTCTTCCATTTTTCCTTCTATCATCAGTCATGGCATGGTTCCTGATCTTCTAGCTACATATCCAAGGTACTGTTAATACTTGCAGTCAATTGTGGTCAACAATCTTGTTCAGGGACTCATTTATTGCAACACAGATCTGTGGGATGCTCTGTGTATGATATTCGCAAGAGTCGTCGATAGACTCACATTTAAAAAGATTGTATTCGTTTTTTATTGGTTTTATCTATAGTTCATATTTCCGCCGCATATGTTGCAATTGAAAATATGGGGACATCAACATGATGCAGCTCCAATACTATAGAGATAGTTTTGTTTTTCAATATTTTATATAGTTTAATGGTAGCTGTCCTTTTCATAGTTAGTCAACCGTGTATTTCATTTTAAAGTTTTATGGTAGTGTAAATTACATAGCCAGATAGTTTAAGTTGCTCACCATTTCGTATCCAGTTATATGTGTTATTTGTGGCAATTATTGTTTCATCCAATCACTATCATCATTCAAGTTTTAGATCTATGCACTTTTAGGCCGAAGCCAGTTTCTGCATAATTTCTTCTATTCTAATATACTAGATGTATGTTATCTACGTAGCGATCCATCAAATACTTCCCTCATGACATATCCACTGTGTGTTTTGAATAGTCTCAGCGACATAATACAGCCTTACTCTCCTGTTTCTGTTCTTAATTTGTCGGAGTAAGTCTGGTAGATTCTAACTCTTACTTTTCCTGATAGAATAAGCAGAATCGCCCACCATGGCATTACAACTTGACGCGCTGAGGGCGCTTGACTAAGATACTAAATCCATCCCGGTGAAATGAAGGGTTCAGTCTTCATGCCTAAAGTAATGCAATTCGCGCCAGTCACTGGAACCGTTCAGTGGCAAGGGAGTCCGTGGCAGAACAGGGCCTCTTCCTTAAAACTAACGTACTCTACCCTATTGCAGTAAATCTCTCTTTTTCTGTCTAATGACTGGGTGCGTTATGTAGCATACTGCGTTACCTCGGGAAGTATTCGTACGACCTGGCCAACCAATTGGTGTTGGACTCGAGGGGACAGTGGTTGACAGTCCACATGCTGGACTAGGAGGGTATTCCTTTTATCTGTTCGCAGATACTCATGTTCGAGATATCTCGAGAAATGCTTCAGAGTTTAGCGGAACTTGACGGTTCAACTGGCCTCGTCCTGAACCTGGATCGATTGTGGGACGTTTCTGGGTTTTGTGGATCTAGACGATACGACTGGTCCGTTGGTGCGCCCCCCAGGCATTAGATCTTGACGTGATGGGGGCGCTTGTCATAACTAGGACCCTAGTTTCGTCTCGGCGAAATGGAGGGTTAAGTCTTGGTGTTTAACGTAATGCCATTTCGCGCCAGTCACTGGACTTGTATGGTGGAAGATCTCCGAATGGGGCCCTAGTTTTGCCACTCAGGTGAAATGAAGGGCTGAGCCGGTTGATTAAGTCAGTGACAAGGGAGTCTGTCGCAGCACAGGGCTTCTCCCTTAAAACTGGCGTACTCTACCCTATCACAGTATGAATCTCCGGATTCTGTGTAAAAGCCGAGTGCGTTATGTAGCAAGACGGTTCTGGCTTTCTAGTCGGGGCCCAAACTAGAAGCTGATGGGTTCATCTCTTCGGAGGGGTTCTCCACGCGCGATGATATGGCATAATCCTTATCACACTTTTTACCTCTTGGGGTGGACTGTGGAGACTGCTGTGTAGTCACTTGGAAAAGAGGTATCCTCAAATAGCCAATATTTATTCTGGTAGAATTCACGTGGTCCGTTGGTTGACACCAGGATCAATTGAAAGACTTACAAGGGTTCGTGGATCTTGACGTACAGGCCGGATTGGCGGTGCTTCCTACCAGGATCAATTGAGGCATCAATCTTGAGACTATCTTAGTTCATGAGACTGCGTTCGGATGGATGGATAAGAATCCCCTTCGGCGTGTGAGTTGCGCCTCAAACGACTCGAGTACTGATCATTCAGAGCGTAGAGGTTGGATAGTGCTTCGCTGCTACCAGTCATACGGTTATAGGTTTTCAAACTGAAGCCCAAACTGGAAACTGGTGGGTTCATCTCTTCGGAGGGGTTCTCGCCACACGCGATGACAAGGCTTGATTCTTATCACACTTTCTGACTCTTGGGGCAGTTTGTGGAGCCTGCTTACTAGTCACTCGATGAAAGAGCTTCGCTCACATGCCAATACACTAACTGCTAGAATCAGCAGAACAATGTGTTTTGGTGTTTCCATTGCTTTCAATATGGTGAAGGTAATAATTCCAGTTCACATTGTTAAATGCCTTGTGGTAATCTTCCAAACACAGGAACATTGGGATATTGAACTCTCTACCTTTCTCAGTGAGTTATCTTGTGTTCAAAATCTTTTGTCTCGTTCTTTTTCCTGGCATAGAACCTGCTTGTTCTTCAACAATTTCTGTAAGGAGGAATGCTCTCAACCTATTTTTTAATATACGAAGGAGAATTCTGCTTATACAGGATACAAGAGAAGCTGTTCTGTAATTAACAAATTGCTGAGGTAAGCCTTTTTTGAGGATCAGGATAAATAATGATTCTGTCCAATCCTCCGGCCATTTTCATATTTTCCAGTGAAGGTTGCATAATTTATGCACTAGTTCATTTTCCTGTCGCTGATATTTGTATCTGTTAGTTGATTATAGTCTAGTGATTCATTATTCCGCAGATATTTGATGACAAATTCGTCCGATATCAGGTTCTAGAGAAGAATTAATTTCTTCTGTTCGTTCCGTTGTGTCTCCACCATATAATTTTTCACAACTGTTTTTCCAAAACTTTGCTATACCGTCGACGCTGTTAACCCCTTCTTCCACATTTTTTATTGTTTGTGTTCGTAGTTTGAATTCTCTGGAGAGATACCTCACGTTGTTGAATAATTCTCGGGATTCATGCTGCTTGAATGTTCTGCATGTTTCCGACAACTAGAATATGTTCGTTTTCATGCAAAATTCTCTTCAGAGAAGTACGAGAAATGTTTAGTTCTTAAGAACGATAAACAGCATATGTTGATGGATGTTCAGTTACATTCTGGGCTAAAGCAGCAATGTTTTCAGGTTTGCTTACTGAACGAGAACGTGAATGGATTCTATTACCAAATAACGATCCAGTTTCACGAACTCGCTTAACAAATTGATCCACAAATTGCCGTGAAGGCATGCCATTTCTGTTGAATTTTCCATGTGAATTTCCAACAGTTTGGATGGAGGATTCACCATTTTGGAACTGAGTTTTTCGATATTTTCCTCGTTTGTTCAGGCGTAAAACAACTTATTTCGTTGATGTCAAAAATCAAACTAAATTCTATCAAAACAAGAAAGGCAGAGCTGTTGCCATACTCGAAATAAGCATCACTTCAAAATGCAAACTCTAGATGTCCAACCCATTAAAACTGTATACAATTTCGAAGTCATCAATTCTCTAAGAAAGCTACCATTTGTAAATATAGCAAATTAATAACAGTTCAATAAATTCAACGTTTTCTTGTGAGAAGAAATCTATTACAGAGAGATTGTAGCGCTCAATACGTGGCGTGTTACCTCTACAAGATCATGAGATCCCTAAGTAATTGTCCACAGTACTTCAAATAAAAGTAAGTGTGTTCTTATTTTTCAATATATTTCAATGGCATCTTCTCCAGCCTTACCACACTCTCAACCATCGTTTCAGTCACCTCTTCGTTCGAAACGCTTCAAAGAGAAGCAATCAATTCCGAAATAACAGCCTACCGCAAACACCCTTTTCAACGGATTGTGATTACGGCACCCTGTCGATAGTGTAGGCCGACCCTAGCAGGGAACCCCTAGCTGTCATTCAGTCGCCCCCGCTTGCTGTCACTCGCGTGCCCCGCCCTACTCGTTCATGTTAACATGTGCTAATTACCCTTCCGATCTGACAATATTACTACGGAATGAAAATATGATATAAACGGCCCGGACTGAAACGTACATTGATAGGTTAACGTGGAACAGATGTCTGAATGGTTTCAACAACCAGCGGAGGACCTAACCCACGTCCTGCTACGTGTTGCGTGCCATTTTTATTATGGTGTCGCTTTCGTGTCGAAGGCTGTGATTATCCTGTCAGCCTGAACGGATATAAAGATATCCTCTAGGTATGTCGAGATAAGTTGAATGTTTTTTCCTCTTCGTTCCGGCTTTTGCTTGTTACTGCCTGAAAATCTTGTGGGTGTGGGAAATGTAGTATATAATATGACGTTTATTCTCTGTGTAAATTCACTTCACACCGAGTGGAAATACTAACAAGTGTCGAAAAAGTGGAGGGAACCGGTTCGAAATACAGGATTAATTTACGATACAACTCGAATAGGTGACTTTGTAGACGCTGATCAGAGTTTAGTTCATATAAACCTGTGAGTTTAACACCAAACGAACTCATCACCGCTTTATATGTGCTTATAAGATAGGCACGTAAGCGACCATCCTCGAAACTGACCAGATCCATCAAAGGAAGTTGATCAACATAACAAGGAGGACAAAAGAATTCCTTCTCCAGCCAATCTCGTATCCTAGACAGAACAAGATATTCAGTTATATCATTTTAGTTGGAGCAGATGTTTTTTGTGATGACTCCTGAAGGAGGAGTCCTTCTGTTGAATATCTTCATTCCCCAGAAAATTCACGAAAAAGATCTCTCATAGTTTTCTTTTCGATATCGTGACAAGATTCCTATGACGCAGGTTGAGGCCATAAGTGTTATATATATATATATATATATATATAAATATATATATATATAGATATATATATAAATATATATATTTTTTTTTTTTTTTTTTTAACCACCGTGTCTTTTACGGGTCCTATGCTATGCACGCCGGGTTATTTACCAAGGTGTGCACCGCCGCTACGGGCCTTGGAGAAATTTTCTTACTATTCTTGTCGTACTCAGAATTATCTGTTTTTGCGAACCGGAAATCACGCGCTGATCCAGGCAGAGTCTCCGAGTATTCTCAGGTAAGTGCTTTTCTATCAACCCATTCACCGATATAATCAGCGGGAGCACGTTTACAGATTTCAACCGGTGCATTTCGCGGAGTTGGAAGGCGAGATCAGAGTATTTTGTTATCTTCTCCGAGTATGCCCTCGCCAAACTATCATCTGCGGGTATAGTGAAGTCCAGCAGCAAACATGTTTCCTTTTCACTGTCGAAGATGGCAATATCTGGTCTGTTGTGAGCCACTCCTCTGTCGGTCACCAGCGTTGCGTCCCAATACACCTTATAGCGCTGATTCTCCAGGAGGACTTTAGGTGAGTATAAATGTTGTTCCACCTCATTCTGAAGCAATCCTAACCTCAGGGCAATTTGCTGGTGGTAGATCTTTCCCATCGCGTTGTGCCTATCAAGATATTCCCTAGGAGCGAGTATGGGGCACGAGGAGGTGATATGCTGTATAGACTCCGCGCCCTGGGCGCACCTCCGACACCGATCTGATGGAATCGCTTGTTTGGCGATATGCTTCATGTACATCCTGGTGGGCATCACTTGATCTTGAATCGCCAAAAGCCTTCCTTCCGTTTCCGGGTATAGATAGCCCGCACGCAGGTAAGTTATCGACTCTGTTTTTTCTACCTCTCTACTTTGCAGGTGAGTAGGGTATCTGCCGTGCAAGGCCTTGGCGCTCCACTCTTGGATACGTTCCTCCACAGAGGGCCAGGAGAGCTGATATGTCGGTTCAGCGAGCTTTAGCGCGGACATTTTATCATCAGCCTCACAGATCGCTCTGAAGAAAGGTGAGTTGTTCCTCAGGAAGTGTTCTCTTAGATCACTGACGTTTTTTCCGTGAGCTTCCTCTAAGCTCGTTAGTCCTCTTCCTCCTTGATGTCGCGGAATATATATATATATATATATATATATATATATATATATATATATATATATATATATGAGAAGGAGATATTATATTATACCTTGCGTGTCTTGGTTTAAAGATTCTTGAATACCTCTATGACAGGTTCCTATATATATAGGATCCTATCATAGAGGATTCAAGAATCTTAAAACCAAGACACGCAAGGTGTAATATAATATCTCCTTCTCAATTCATAAATAAATGTAAGCCGCTGTTTAGCATTCCTTGGATACGTTGTTTATCAGTACCGTCCAGACAAGGATGGCAATCGCTGAGACAGTGATTGAATTGGAGCAAAGCAGTTTTCCAGCACTTTTCGAAAGGCAAGTCTCAACGAGTTCTAGGCTGATCAAAGTTTCCTTCTAAAGTTTTCATGAAAGCGCAGCTGATATATCAGGTTTTTGCATGTCGTATGGAAAGCCAGAGCTATATGATTAATTTCAAGTTTCAAGTAGTCTTTCATGAGTTCTGAGCTCTATTTGCTTTCAAACACCACAACAGAATACTTTGAAGGGTTTTAGGAGGTGATCTTTAGCTATCTTACAGAACCGGTTAAAATCTGAATTGATTAATTCATTGGCCAAAAAGATCTTACTTAAATCAGAGAGTAGAACTGCGTGGTGTTGACGTAGCGATGAATTTTGCAGGATAAAATGCTTCCTTGAGGGATTCTATTTTTCAGATCTAAAGGTGATGGCTGCTGTTGACCTGTTGAAGATTTCCCCGCTAGGAAAGACCAGACTAGATTTCTGGAGCAATCACTGAATCCCACATAGTTAAGCACTTCGTACATCAACGAATGCGAAAGAGAATTGCTAAAAATTAGTGTTATCAGGGCAGTGACCATACCATTGCCGGCCGCCTTCAACAAATCGTCAACAACACCAGCCATTGCTGTTTAGCAACTGTGGTATATTCTGAAACCAGACTGATTCGCTGATAAGATGTTATACTTTGATGAGAAAAGATCTGGTCCTCCATAATTATCTCAAGAACCAAGAAGTTTTTGAACGTGCGCATGTCCCTTCTTGGAACATATCAGAGCTGTCAATCACCATATAGATAGTAACAGCCTTAAAATCCTACATCCACCATCCATAAAGAAGCCCATCTTCAAACACTGAACAACTTGAGATATTAATCATTCTCCAGTCAAGCCGGAATCAGGTAACAGGTAAAGCCATAAAAGTCATCAGACAAATATAAAAGAATGTATTTTTCAAATTATATTGCACTTTCTTTTATTCACTTAAATGCACACCCTGTTAATTGTAGCAATTCCTGTTGCTACAATTTTTTACTTTCTTCGAATTTTATTTTTCCTATGTTATCCCGAATAGTGCTTCTGTAACCTGTAATCTTCAATTATAAGCCAATTGCTCTATCTTGGAAAATAATGTCACTTTTTGCCGAACCAATTATTCGAAATTAAAATTTTGCCCAACTTCAATTGACTGTACTGATAAAAAAATTGTACTATATCAGTTAGGCAACTCACTTCAAAAGTTAGCATATTTAATAAAGATTCTAAAATGCTATAACACTAACTACATTGGAGAAAAACAAAGTTTTTCTTAAAGAAATACAGTTTCGTTTTATGACAAGATTTAATAAATTCATAAGAGATGTTCAATCTGCCCTCCTTCAGCCGCAGTACATGCACGACATCTTCGTAAAAAAGATCGGGATATCAGACGGACGAATCTTCCGTTATTGACGAATTGCAATAATTCTCTCCCGAAGCTCAGTTCCATTTTCCATTTGTTTTGGATAAATTTTTTCACTGCTCCCCAGTAAAAATAATCTAACGTATTCAAATCAAGTGAACGAGCTGGCCACGAGATTGTACCAGATTGCCATATCTATCTGCCCGGATTTATATATTTTCTAACTGAGAGAGCATAGTGCGCTGTTGAAACTATATTTCTCTGAAAATACTGTGGCACATCTTCAAGTAAATTTGGCAGATTTTTTACGAAGCGGCACCAGCGTTACATCTGCATTCCTCATAAATGAGGTGCATGTTGGCACATGCCTGTTAGGTATACACAGACATGATAGCAATATATAATCACAGGTTAGTCCAGGTAAAATCAAAGTTCGTCGTGAAGAGATCAAAACTATCCAAATCACAAGCAAACAAATCTAATAAACGAAGCCAAAAGTCGTAAGTACACAAATAACACGATCAACTATGGAAAGATGCGCAGTAGACCAAGGGGCGTAGCGTACTGATCTGTATTGCGTTTACGTGTGCCAATACCAAATGGTGGTGTCACTATCTGTCTCACTCACAGTTAATGGACGGACTCACCCCCCATCTCATTCAAACCAGATTCTTAAAGTATTGGATCTACTAGAATCATTTTTAGGAAGTTCGAATAAATTGTTTGAAACTGTATTTCTTTAAGAAAGACTGTTTTTTGACTGATCTAAGAAGTAATGTAGTGGGTGTTATACCATTTTAGAATCCGTAATAAATACGCTAGCTTTCAAAGTTATTTTACAAACTAGTTTAGTGCAGTTTTTTTTTCAGTACAGTCCGTTAAAGTTGTGCGAAATATTAATTTTGAATACTTTGTTTGGCAAAAAGTGACATTATTTTTACAGTTGAACTAATTGGCTTAGGATTGAAGATCACAGGTTACAGAAGCACTATTCGGGATAACACACGAAAAATAATATTTGAAGAAAATGAAAAATTGTAGCAACAGGAGTTCAAAAATTATCACAGGGTGTGCATTTTATTGAATAAAAGAAAATTCAATATAGTTTGAAAAATAAACGACTTCGATTTTTTTAAATATTTTCCTGATGACAACTATGACTCTGTTGCCCGATTCCGGCTTGACGTCGACTTCTGGGACACCTTTAAGATGCATTCCATTACCACATGAAGATGATGTTATGATCGAAAGGAGTCTTGTATCACATTCTTGGTGAATAACTTATGAAAACTTGATGTTGAAGCTGATATTTGACTACAGTGTTTTATAATCCAATGTGGAAAATGTTCAATGGTTAGCATTGAACGCAGACACTCTATCCGTCAAAAGTTATCATTCCATTTGTATTGAAAATACAGTACATTCAAAATGTTCCCTTCTGCGAATTGGTTAAGCGAATAAGAAATAATTGGACATTAAACCAATACATAAATTCAATTTAGCATGCCTTACACTTGTCAGCCATAGCAGATTCTGCGTAATGAAAGGTCTAATAACGACGTAGGGTAACCTGGACAGGAATGACGCGATCATCATGGAGTTAAATCCGATGTGGCGGAACACAGCTAGTTGTTACTGTCAGCTGTCACTAGAACGCAGTCGGTATGTCAGTTACCTGTCTGGTTAACATACCCGTCGTGTTTTAAACGTTGCCCGGTCAGTAGTAGCCGGTTGGAGCAAAAATTGAATCTGCATTTTATCAATTTTACGATTTGCATGCATAATAAAACGGCATGCAATACTGCCAAGCCGGCTGAAGGGAGAGGTGAAGAGGGTATCCAATGGCGGTACGAAGTATTTTTTGTGAGGGGTTTCGAGGTATTGGGTTGACAGCAGACAAATTTGAGATAACTGACCAAAGTTGAACAAAATTTTCCATATAATTATTCAATATCTACACACCTCGTCAACTCCCAACTTGTTGAATGTAACATGACAATTTTTTGAGCGTGGAATCATCACTATCTTATCTCTTAAATGAAAACAATAAACCAGCATGTTTCTTGTTCGAAAGAATACAGGTGTATTCGAAGTTTATCATTTTTCAGCGAATAACGAGGGCTGTATTATTGAAAATATTCCGTGGAAAATGCCAATTTCTCAGTTTGACCGGGCAAGAATAGTAGTCCTACATCGAGATGCTTTGTCGAACCACCAGATTGCGCAACGTTTGAATATTCCACGGACTTTAAAAAGGGGCATAGGAACCCTTTTCCTGGAAACAAGCAGCGTTCCCGAAGACCGGTGCCTGGTCTAGCCAGAGTCTCATCTGCAAGGGAAGACTACTATATCGCAAATTTTACTCGAAGGAATCGAACGGTATCAGTAAGAGCTCTTCGAAGTCATTTTTTGAGGAACTATAGACGGGTAGTCTCAACCAGTACCATACTAAGACGGTTGCATTCCTCAAATTTAAGGGCAAGAAGACCTTCAAGAGTACCCCGGCTATCACCTGGACATAGAGCTACCCGTCGGCAATAGGCAGAACACCACCAAGACTGGCTTTCACCACAATGGCGCAACGTACTTTTTTCGGACGAGTCACGACTCAGTTTACAAAATGATAGTCGTCGAGAAAGGGTTTGGAGAGGTCCAGGCAGACTAGAGCGACTTAATTTCGCACGGGAAGTTGTGCTCTTTCAAGGTGGATCAATAATGTGCTAAAGGGGGATAATGTTCAGTCGCCATACCCCTCTTATTATAGTTGAACGAACAATGACTGTTACCATCTACGTAGAAAACATCATTAAACCATCTGCGCGACGAATTTGGGGATAATTTCATTCATCAGGATGATAACGCCACACCGCACACGAAGGGTTCAAAACATTGTTCAAGAGAACAATATCCAGAGAATGAACTGGCCAGCAAACTCACCAGACATTAATCCAATGGAGCACGTATGGGATTACTTAGGGAGAGCAATATCCAATCGCCAAAATCCACCTTCAACTTTTCAGGAATTGAGTTTAGCCCTTCAAGAAGAATGGAACAATATGCCTGAAATTTTCATTAATGACTTGATTCGTGGGATGCCTAGGCGTATTGGGCAGTTGACTGAAAGAAGAGGTAGTAAACCGGACTGTTGAATTTGGATTCTGTTGTGGAAAAACTATAATTAATCAAAAATGAATAATCGATAAGTTTAGTTTTTTCTCATTTTTTATTTTGCCTCATCCTGCATAAAGCAAAAAGTAAGATTTTCTATTAAATTTATTGCAGTTGAAATAGAGGAAAATATTCATCTCATTTCCAGAACATAGATTGTTTATTTCTTGAGAAACCTAGGGGAGCCAAGACTTTTGACGATGTGTGTATTTTGATCAATTAATGTCTAATTGGACTTTCGTTTTCTATGTCTCGTTTATGATGCAGAGTCATGGAGTATCACTGAAGAAACAATAAAATTAACAACTTTTGGAATTAAGCTATGTCATACTATCTTGAACAGAATGTATCTAATGATGAAGTTTGCTGATGAAGGGGAAAGGATACAGAGCTAGTAAATAAGATTAAATAATTTAAAATAAGGTTATTCTGATTTTCACAAATTTTTATTGTTAAACTCACAACAATTGTTTCGCTATCACAGTAGCATCATCAGGCAAGATCACATTTTGAATAACTAAGCTTGTTTCCGAAATCCATGGCTATTTATATTACAGTAAGTACAATAAATTTTTATTGAGCACTAAAACCCAAAAAAGGGTCACTGCAAATTCCAGCTTATCTGAATATATTTAACAGAGGTGAGCTATTTAAATCTATTTGTTCGTTAAGTAATATTCCAATTTTATTATGTTTATTTATCTCTAGGGATTCTAACAGATTTAAGGCATAACTTTTGCTTTCTATATGTAGAATTTCAAAGTTATGGTTGAAAGTATGTCCTGTTTCTAACAAATAGTCGGAAAATATAGAATTGCTTTTATTATTGAGGAAACTCTTCAAATGTTTACACATCCTATGACGGAAAGTTCTTCCAGTCTGACCTATGTAAACTTTAGGGCAATCACCGCAGGTTAACTTATAAACCCCAGATTTATCATCTTTATGTGTGTAGTCTTTATTAATTTTGATGAATTTACTCAGGTTTGAATTAGTTTTAAATGAAGTTCTCAAATTATATTTATTTTTGAGGTATGTAGCAATTTTCTCAGAAATACCTTTAGTGTATTTTAAGGAAATGTATTTAAAATTTTCTTTTATATTAGGAAACATATTTAAAGCTATTTTATTATTTTTATTGAATAGCTATTTGTTTAATTATGTTAAGTTCTGAAATATAATTTTCTCGATTCATAAGAATATTAACTAATCTATGGATCATACAATTAAATGCTGATAATTTTTGATTTAGAGGATGATTTGATTTATTGTGTATAATAGAATCCGTATAGGTTGGTTTGTGAAATATTGAAAAATCATGTGAATTATTTATTCGAGTAACAGTTAAATCAAGAAAATTAATAGAATTATTAAGTTCAGTTTCCATAGTGAATTTAATTGAAGGATGTATTTCATTGATGGATAAAAAGAATTTTGTCAAAAGTCTGTCTGTACCTGTCAAACAACAGAACATATCGTCTACATATCTATACCAATATAAAAAGTATTTCTTAAGGGGATTTTGGTGAATTTTAGTTTCAATATTGTCCATGAATATTTCTGCTAATAAAGGATTTAAGGGATTTCCCATAATCAAACCGTTTTCAGATTTATAATTTTTTTTTTTTTTAAGGATTAAGGATCTAAATTTATAAATCTGAAAACGGTTTCATTATGGGAAATCCCTTAAATCCTTTATTAGCAGAAATATTCATGGACAATATTGAAACTAAAATTCACCAAAATCCCCTTAAGAAATACTTTTTATATTGGTATAGATATGTAGACGATATTTTCTGTTGCTTCACAGGTACAGACAGACTTTTGACAAAATTCTTTTTATCCATCAATGAAATACATCCTTCAATTAAATTCACTGTGGAAACCGAACTTAATAATTCTATTAATTTTCTTGATTTAACTGTTACTCGAATAAATAATTCACATGATTTTTCAATATTTCACAAACCAACCTATACGGATTCTATTATACACAATAAATCAAATCATCCTCTAAATCAAAAATTATCAGCATTTAATTGTATGATACATAGATTAGTTAATATTCCCATGAATCGAGAAAATTATATTTCAGAACTTAACATAATTAAACTTATTCCAAATGAAGCAGAATATCTTGGCTTCGAAATCCAATAACGCGCTTTTCCGATGCAGCAATACAAGAGAACTATCGAGTGTTTTTTTAGAGTGATAGAACTTTCGATACTGTTCAGTAAGCTTTGATAAATTATCATGGAAAGACACACGCCGCAACAGCGTTTACAAATTGTTGAAATTTATTTTCAAAATCAGTGTTCTATTCGCCAAACTTACAGAGCACTTCGTCAAATTTATGCTTTCTATAATCGTTCATCAGATCAGCTTATTCGTCGAATTATCGATAGATTTCGAACAACATCTTCTCTACTCGATGCAACAACAAAAAGATAAATAACGGGAAAAATATCGATGCTGTAAGTCATAATGTTAATGATGAATCAGATTTATCTATTCGTCGACGATCACAACAAGTTAGACTCTGTGTATCCACCACATGGAAAATTTTACGTAAATATCTTGGTCTACAGCCATACAAGATCCAACTGGTTCAAGAACTGAAACCACTTGACCATTATAAGCGTCCTTTGTTTGCTGATTGGGACCTAGAACAGCTTGAAGTTGATCCACTTTTTTATCGTAAAATTGTGTTTAGTGATCAAGCTCATATCTGGTTGAACGGCTATTTAAACAAGCAAAATTGCCGTATATGGAGTGAAAATAATCCTCAAGAAGTTCTGCAGGATTCATTGCATCCTGAAAAATGCACTGTATGGTGTGCTTTACACGCTGGAGGCATCATCGGTCCATATTTCTTTAAAAACAATGCTAGAGCTAATGTTACAGTGAATGGTGCTCGTTACAGATAGAGGATCAATAATTATTTGTTTCAAAATTTGATTGGTATCGACCCAAAAGTGGTTTGGTTTCAACAAGATGGTGCTACACCTTATGCTACTACCATAACAATTGATTTATTGAATGAAAGATTTGGCGATAACATTATTTCGAGAAATGATTCAATTAATTGGCCTCCAAGATCATGCGACATAACTCCGCTGGATTATTTTCTTTGGGGTTATGTCAAGTCATTAGTTTATGCTGATAAACCAGTAACAATAGACGCTTTGGAAGCCAACATAACCCGTGTTATTGATAAAATAAAGCCTGAATTACTCGAAAAAGTGGTCCAAAATTGATCTGGTCGAATGCGGTTCCTCAGAGTTAGTCGTGCTGGACATATGCCGGAAACTATTTTTAAAATATAAATGTCATAAAATTATCTTTAAAATAAAAAAAATGGCTTCAATCTTAATTTAAATGTGTTTTATTTTAATTTAAAGTTATATCACCAAAGAAAAAACACCCGATATTTCGTGCTGCAATGAATACAATTTTAATTGAGTGTATATGGACTGTTTAGGCTTGACGGGAAGAAAAAATATTCATTCGGGTTTGTCCCTCATATTTTCGATTAATGAATTTTTGATACGCCTCTGACAATGTTCTGGGCTGGTATCATAGCATGGAGCTTTAATAAAGCGCCTGCTAGGTGAATAATCGTTGTTGACTGAACTGTGAGAATCCCAATTAAGATCCTCAGCAAGGCAAAGATGACAGCGACGATCTCACAGATATTCAGATGTTAACAAAATCATCTTATCATTTGTTTATTCGAATATCTCTGAAAGAATGTCACATAATGAAATATAAAAAAAACTGGATTCAGTTTCACGGCCGGACATATACTGTGATCTTTAATAGACTGCATATTGCGTTGTTTACTGGTCAACTTGTTTCATATTATTCAAATGACATTAGAAGGGCTATTCAGATAGCTTTTAGGTTATTTTGCAACAGAGTATACTCTAATTTCGACTCATGTAATATCTAATTTTGATTTATCATAAATTAATTCATTTGGTTATACACCAAAATACCCATTTCGAAGAGTTCACACAAATGATATACACTGTTAACTTTGCGAATCAATATGCTTCCTCATTTAGGAAATATTAGTGTTCAAGGTTTCAAAGGTACTCAAAGCGTTATTAGCCATATGTTGATGGCATTAAATCAGAGTTTTTACTTTTCTACATATTTATTATAGCAATATTTAATATATACGGAAGTATAATTAAGTTATTAATATTTAGCCAAACTGCCACTTGCTTTCAATATTGCATTCACTGTTTTGGACTTTGGGCATGCTATTTATGCAGTTTAACGCAAATTACTTTTTTTGATAATTGTGGTTCTAATGACATACATTCTGTCAAGAAAGTACCGGGAATTATCGATTTAAATCTGGCGGGGCAATGAGGCAGGTAAAAAATTTTTTTCCTAGGTTGGTACCACTGTCCTTAATTACTATGCCAAGCTTGAGCGGAATCTGTCAACTAGTGTGTCTGCAACAGCTGATTAAGTCAGTCGATGTCAGAGTGCGTGCCGATTTTTACTATGGGTGATTACGTTGAGCAAAGAATTTGTTTAAAGTTTTGTGTTGCAAATGAATTTTGGTGTGCCGATGCATTCAAAATGTTGCAAAAGGCCTTTGGTGATAATGCTCTATCGAAAACTCGTGCATATCAGTGGTACAGAGCCTTCAAGGACGGTCGTGAAGTGGTCGCCCATCGACGGCTTCGATCGAAGATAACGTCGATAAAATTAAGAAAAGGGTGCTGGAAAACCGTCGTACCAGCTTGAGAGAGATAGCACATGATCTTAAGATATCCCACGAGTCCGCACGTACGATTTTGATCGATATTTTGGGCATGAGAAAGGTGGCCGCACGACTCGTACCGAAAGACCTGAATTTTCTTCAAAAACGTCATCGCGAACAGGTTGCTTCAGACATGCTGGATCGCTGTAATTCCGATTCTACATTCATGGAAAGCATTAAAACTGGTGATGAGACCTGGGTCTCTGAGTACGATATGCAAACAAGCCAGCAATCATCGGAATGGGTGGCAAAAAATGAGCCGAAACCGAAAAAACCACGCCAATGCCGCTCGAAAATGAAGGGGATGCTCACTGTTTTCTTCGATATCCGTGGCGTGGTGCACTACGAATTCGTTCCAGAGGGTCAGACGGTAAACAAGGAGTATTACCTAGGCGTTATGAAACGTTTGCGTGAGCGTATCCGTAAGAAGCGGCCAAATTTGTGGGCGAACAACTCATGGATTTTGCATGACGGTAACGCGCCTTCTCACCGAGCTACGATTGTGACTGACTTTCTCACCAAAAACTCAACAAACGTGCTTCAGCAACCACCGTATTCGCCGAATTTGGCTCCCTGCGACTTTTTCCTCTTCCCAAAACTAAAATTGCCCCTTCGTGGCACCCGTTTTGAGTCGATTGAAGCCATTAAACAAAATTCGGCGCGAGAGCTAAAGTCCATCCCGGAAAGCGCCTATAAAAAATGTTTCGATAATTGGAAGTGCCGTTGGCATAGATGTATTGGAGCAAATGGAGCCTATTTTGAAGGCGACCCAATAAATTTTGACGAGTAAATGTAAAAATGTTGTTTTAATTGAAAATTCCCGGTACTTTCTTGACAGAGTAGTATTATTATCTCCATCAACTGTACCCAGTTTGTAATATTTTCTTTTGCTTATTCTCGTTTGGTGCAATCCCCGGCATTCTTGATTGGGTAAACAATTTTTGTTTCGTACCTTGTTTTATGAAAACTAAATTCCTTTCCAAAAACAACAATCAACAAGTTGTTTTTGGAAAGGTTGAGGTTATGTTTTGCATTTTCGTAAAGGAATTTGGATTTCATAAAACAAGCAACGAAACAAAATTTTGGATTCCTCAAGTATCGGGTGTTTTTTTTGAGTGATAGAACTTTAAATTGAAATAAAACACATTTAAATTAAGACTGAAGCCAAATTTTTTTTTATTTGAAAGATAATTTTCTGACATTTTCGTTTTAAAAATAATTGAATTATGTCGCATGATCTTGGAGGATAATTAATTGGACCATTTCTCGAAATAATGTTATCACCAAATCTTCCTTTCAATAAATCAATTGTTACGGTAGCAGCAAGAGGTGTAGCATCATCTTGTTGGAACCAATACACTTCTAGGTCGATACCATTCAAATTTTGAAACAAATAATCATTCATCATCGATCTATAACGAAAACCATTCACTTTAACATTAGCTCTAGCATCGTTTTTAAAGAAATATGGGCTGATGATGCCTCCAGCGTGTAGAGCACAACATACAGTGCATTTTTCAGGAAGCAATAGAATCGCAGAACTTCTTGCCGATTGTTTTCACTCCATATACGGCTATTTTGTTCGTTTACATAGCCGTTCAATCAGAAATGAGCTTCATCACTAAACACAATTTTACGATAAAAAAGTGGATCAGCTTCAAGCTGTTCCATGGACCAATCAGCAAACAAACAACGCTTATTATGGTCAAGTGGCTTTAGTTCTTGAACCAGTTGGATCTTGTATGGGTGTAGACTTCTTTACGCAAAATTTTCCATGTGGTGGATGTGAACGTCGACGAATAGACAAATCTGAATTATCATTAACACTATGACTTACAGCAGCGATATTTTCTTCGGTCGATATTTCGAGGAATAAGCTGCTGTGATGGACAATTATTTAAACCACAAATTTCATGAAGTGCTCTATAAGTTTGGCGAATAGAATACTGATGTTGAAAATAAATTTCAACAATTTCTGAATGTTGTTGCGGCGTGAGTCTTTCCATGATAATTTCTCAATGCTTACTGAACACATATGTCAAAACTACATGGCTTCTACCTTCTGTCAAATCACAGTTTTTCCTATCGAAAGTTCTATCACTCTAAAAAAAACACCAGATATTTACTGAATAATTCTTTGATTGACAATTTATATTTCTTTGAATTCTATTATTTCCTTTGGTAGTGTGTAATAAATGTTAATTCTATATGTCTACTAAATTGGCACAGTGTGTACTGAAGACATTTATTCAATTCAATTCTAACAGGTTTTTAGCAAAAATAAAAAAATATTTGAAGGACACAAAATTTTGTTTCTGATCTTACCATAATGAAATTTTGTCTCCTTCAAATATTTATTTATTGATTTTAAATGACTTTTTTATATTTGTTGGTTTATTTATTCTATTTGACATTGTATATTGAGTTTTGATTATATCTGTCTATTAAATATAAGCGGTGCTTATTGTAGACCTTAATTTAGTTCTGAAAGTTTTTTGAATAAACATTTTTTGAAATTAAAACTGTAGAAGACTAACAGATTGATCTGTTTTGATATTCAAATTTTATTATATTTCTTCTATCAAGAAAAATTTTATTTTATGATTACTATATTTTATTATTGTAAATACAGTGACCTAAGTTTTGTAGTCTTAATATTTTTTCAAACCGGTTGAATTTGTAATATTTATATTTTTATGAAATGCGTTTCCTGAATTTTCAGCCCACAATGGAATACAACTTTGCTTTTTATCAGTTGTATCTTGTTTACTATCGTCTTGAATTGTCGAAGATTATGCACTGAGCGAAACACATCAACTGCAAGCGTGTTCCTTAACTGAACAGTTCAAATGTGGTGAAATCAGTGTTGGAGATAGACCTCAGGACAGTCAAAAATATTCTAAGACGATGAATAACAGACATTATTCGATGAAGATCCCAGTTTAACAGAAGATGTACCTGATTCAAAAGCAATGCAATTGAGTTCTGCAAAAGAGAAAGAGTTCTGCGAACTGGTTAGTGACTGGTGACGAAAAGTCGACCTTCTACGATAAAACTAAGAAAAAAAATAGTTCGCTTTGCCTAACCAATCATTGTCATTGACCTCAACATCATCAATCATGGTTACACAGTTATGCTGTGTACAACAAGCTGCTAAAACCTGGTGATTCCATTACGGGTGATAGGTAAAGACACCAATTACTTCATTTGAACCATGCATTACGAGAAAAATGGCCGGAATATAAGGGCAGACATGGCGAAGTTATTCTTTTGCATGACAACGCTCGCCGTGTTCTCCGGACATTGCTCCTTTTGACAATAGTCTGCTTCAATGGTTGCAATACGATTTGGCATGTCAGCTCGTCACTCCTTTCGAAGAAATCGAAGATTGGCTTCAAAATTGGATAGCCTTAAGAGAGGAGAAGTTTTTCCGAGACGTGATTCGAATATTGCCTGGGAGGTAAGGAAAAGTAGAAGGCAGTGATGGGCAATATTTTGATTAATTTGTTAATTCATTATCTTTTCAAATAAATGCATTTTTTGCGCTGAACAAACGGATCGACTTTATTTGTACTACCAATAATATTTTTCTGTCAGAAAAGAGATTTACTATTCGACGACGAACTTTATATTAATAATAATATTTTATGGCCAACAACAGAACTGAGTAATATCCCCTGAATCCGTTACACTTTTCAACATCCAATCCAACAAAGAGGCCTTTCTCCAAACGTCGTACAGTGTGTAACGGGAAATAAATGGCGTCATTAGAAGAGGGCATGTCCTTGTATTTTCCCTTTTTGTTGTAGGTCCCACTTGACGTCGACGCTTTATCACTGTCGACGCCGACGTTGAAAGAACGCCGTGTCGTGACGCGGACGGTAACTGGGGATATCAAAAATACGGAAACAGTGACAAGTAGGTATATCAATCTGATTCGGTTTACACAACGAAAATAATTTTCGGAATATAGGATTCACCATGAGAAGCAATCATTCCAGTCGGTCAGCACAAGAATAACTTCATTCTGCGTTATCTATGGTGACTAATATTTAACTAGATGGCTGTTTCAATCTTCCACCACTCTTTTGCACTGCCTAGCATTCTGTTGCAAGCTTAACTCGGACTCTATACATCAGTGCGAAAATGTTAGAGCGAGGGCGTGTGTTGGTCTTACTGGTTGAGAGGCTGTTCACGACATGTGAGAAATTTATTTGTTGGAATAAATGTAACATATGATTTCTCTTCTCAGTTAATACATATGTTACTTTTATGAGTACATCGAGAATCGTTTAAAAAAAAGACAGCTGTTGTACCTTTTATATCATTGTTTATCTTATCCTTTTTTATTGATGTTCTATCATGAACTAGATTCATGCTGGCGTACGTAAATTCGTATACAGCGTTGTGTAGAAATCAGTTGTAAAGGGTATTTCAATGGGAACGTCTCATTTTTAAAGTTACGTTGACAGTTGTATTTGTAAATGCCTACCATTCAATCATGGAACAATTTTACAAATAATCCAAATTTAATATGAAAAATTGCGATCTGTTACTCTAACTTTACGGGCTTCAATTCCAATTTTTGGTCGGTATAATCGTCCGGATAAAACAACAGTTGAACGTTTAGTGAAGAAGTTTGGAACTACACTTCATGATGTTACAATGCCAAAGAAATGCAAGAAGTGAAGAGAATATTGCTGCCGAAGGTGAAAGTGTTCGTGAAGACCAGAATTCATAGATTTCTCGATGTTCGCAAGAACTAGACATCTCTCAGACGTCTTTGTGGTGAATTTCACTAAAAGACGTTGGTTTACATCCATACAAAATTATTTTAACCCAAGAACTCAAACCAACAGTTCATTTAAAGCGTCGTGTATTCAGTAATTGGTGCTTGGAAAAAATCGGATATGATGCAGATTTTCATAAGAAAATCATTCTCAGCGATGCGGCTCATTTCCGGTTGAACGGTTGTATTAACAAGCAGAATTTACGTATTTGGAATGATGATAAACCTGAAGAATATCAAAAACTGCCATTACATTCTGACAAACTACTGTTTGGTGCAAATTTTATGCTGAAGAAGTCATTGGACCTTATTATTTTTCAACCAAACTCATGAGGCGGTAATTGTCAATGGAAATCGTTATTGTTCAATATTGACTGATTTTTTATGGCCTGAACTGGATTGTCTTGATTTGCAGAATATGTGGTTTCGACAGGACGGTGCCACTTGTCCTACTGCCAATGACACAATTACTTTATTGAAAACAAAGTTCGGTGATTCGATTACTTCAAGAAATGAACCGATAGTTTATTCGTCTCGTTCCTGCGATTTAACTCCAGTGGACTTCTTTCTTGGGAATTATATTAAGTCATTGGTTTACAGCAATCATCTAGCAAATTTAGACGAGTTATAGATCATTATTGAACGATGAATTTCCAACATTCGACCTGATTTGTGTGAGAGTCATGGAAAAGTGGGTTCAACGACTTCATTCCTGCCAGCGTTTCTGTGGTGGGCATTTAAATGATGTTTTGTTTCATAACTAGTGGTATCAATTATACTTTAGAATGAAATAAAAATTTCAATAATTTTCAAATAAATAATGTGTTTTATTCACAAAACAAAATGGGACGCAGTTAATGAAAGACCCTTTACAATCGGATATAAGTTAGGAGCATAATTATACCCGATATTTTCATAATAATTTCGTCAGGTGAGTATGGTACGAACTACATATTTGATATTGAGTTCTTTAAATATTCAAAATGTACAGAAAAGAAAGAAGTGGAAATTTACAGTAATATGTATTTTTATTATTATCCAAAGTTTAAGAAAAGGTTAAATAAAGGGGATTTATTGAGGTCCGTCTGGTCGTTTAGGAGAATCTGTTTTTTATTGTATCTGTTATTTTCGAGGACTTCTAGGTAGTTCAACCTGAGGTTCTTTTTTTCTAGGTGTAAGATTTTGAAGTTATTGTCAAAATCATGTCATGTCTCCAAAACATGGTCAGCATATGTTGAATTTCCGTTTTTTCCAAGATATGCTTTCTCGTGTTCACGTATCCTAGTGCCGACAGATCTACCTGTCTGACCCACATATACAGATGGGCAAGTACCGCAGTTTAACTTATAGACTCCCGACTTTTTGTTTTTATGGATAAAATCATTATAAATTATTAAATTTCCTAACCTGTTTCTTATTTTGAATGAAATGTTGCAGTTACTCTTTTTCTTTAAATATCTTGCTATTATTTCGGACTTTTTGTTTATGTAAGTTAAAGAAATATATTTTGTATTATATCAATAGCTATTGTTCGATATACAAGCGATATTGACTGTTTAAATTGCATTCGTTTCAATAATTTATTTATAATGAACGGATCAAAATTCTCTCGTGTCATAGGTATGTTGATTAATCTAAATATCATGCTATTATAAGCTGCTAGTTTTCTGAGAATGTGGATTAATAGAATTTGAGTGGATCGTATTATCTGTATGAGTGGGTTTCCGGAAAATTGAAAAGTCATGTTTATTGTCAATTTTTGAAATTTTTAAATCAAGAAAATTGATGCTGTAGTTTTGTGCTATTTCATTGGTGAATTTTATTGTGGGAGATAATGTATTTATGAATTCTAAAAACATGGCAAGCTGTCTACTGGTACCGGTGAATAAAGATAAAATATCATCCACGTAACGGTACCAATAAATATTTAAAGAAGATTTTGGTTTCCAGGAAGTCCATAAATATTTCGGATAATATCGGACTAAGTGGGTTTCCCATAGCGAGACCATCGTTAGCTTCGTAAAATATTCCATTAAATAAAGAATAGTTTTGGTCCAAACAAACCTTTAAGATTTCGATAATCTCTTGTTTTATAACAGGATTAGTTCTATTTTTTACTAATAGCAATTCTATCAGATTTTTTGATTCTTTGACTGGTATGTATATGTGGGTCAGACAGGTAGATCTTTCGACACTAGGATACGTGAACACGAGAAAGCATATCTTGGAAAAAACGGAAATTCAACATATGCTGACCATCTTTTGGAGACAGGACATGATTTTGACAATAACTTCAAAATCTTACACCTAGAAAAAAAATACCTCAGGTTGAACTTCCTAGAAGTCCTCGAAATTAACAGATACAATAAGAAACAGATTCTCCTAAACGACCAGACGGACCTCAATAAATCCCCCTCACTTAACCTTTTCTGAAACTTTGTGTAATAATAAAAAAACAAATTACTGTAAATTCCCACTACTTTTTTTTCTGTATATTTTCAATATTTGAAGAACCCAATATCTAATATGTGGTTAGTACTATACTCACCTGACGAAGTCATGTTGTCACGACGAAACAATTGTTGTGAAATTAAATAAATTAACGGAAATTAAGTTGTTTTACTTTAATCATCAAGATGTATTTCCGACAAGTAGAGACCGATACAATCAAACACTAGATATAATTGGGAGTACAGTTCGTTTCGTAATTTAGCCTGGTGCTGTATGCTGCGTACGTGTATTCGCGTGTATTAGATGGCGCTGTTGTGTGGAAAAACAGTAGGGTCGCTCTGCAAGACGAATGTAGGAACGTGGCTGTGTTATATTTCTTGGCATTAAAGTAATAAGTAGCGAAAAACTTATAAAACATTCATCTCTGCTACTTATGTCCGACGATCAACAGAATCTATTCGACTTTAATTTAGTTTTGAACGGTAATACAGATGTAAGTTGAACTGTTCCGATGCGAACCTATTAATCATTCTCAAATTATAGTTATAATATAAGAAAATCTGAGCTAGTGATTGGCCTATTGTTTCTTCAAAATAAAACTGCTGATACACTGCAACAATATTTAAATGATAGATTTCTTGTGATAGTAATCTCAGCACAGAAATTGCTGAATGATGACGCATCTTTCAATTTGAAGAGCCATCCCCAAAAAATCGAATGGTTTTATCGGCAAATCTAAAGGTCGATCAGTCTTTGCTTCCCCTACAACACTTTATCAACGTCTCCAGTCAACGCTGGCAGTGTAGTCAAAGGGTGCGTGACGCAATTTGTCACGGGGGTGAAAATATTTAGGGTCGTTCACGATAAACGACGTGAAAAGTTAATTATTTTCTCTGGTTGTTGTCGATATAAATCTCCGTACGTCTGATAATGAAGAAATAAATGTCGGACACGTGGTGATGTTTAGGGATGACGACTGTTTGCGGGATTTACGGGAAACAGTAATTCGTAGGGGGCCGTTCGGATTTTTCAACAATGAGGTAATATCGGGTGTTTTTTTAGAGTGATAGAACTTTCGATAGGGATAACTGTGATTTGACAGAAGGTAGAAGCCATGTTGTTTTGACATTTCTGTTCAGTAAGCATCGACAAATTATCATGGAAAGACTCACGCCGCAACAAAGTTCACAAATTGTTGAAATTTATTTTCAAAATCAGTGTTATATTCGCCAAACTCATAGAGCACTTCGTGAAATTTATGGTTTACAGAATCGTCCATCAGAGCAGCTTATTCGTCGATAGATTTCGGACAACATACAAAGAACTGTACGAACAGAAGAGAATATCGCTGCTGTAAGTCATAGTGTTCATGATCATCCAGATTTGTCTATTCGTCGACGTTCACAACAAGTTGGACAAGTTGGACTGTGCATCAACCACATGGAAAATTTTGCGTAAAGATCTTGGTCTCCACCCATACAAGATCCAACTGGCTCAAGAACTAAAGCCACTTGACCATAATAAGCGTCGTTTGTTTACTGATTGGGGTCTAGAACAGCTTGAAGTTGATCTAATTTTTTATCGTAAAATTGTGTTTAGTGATGAAGCTCATTTCTGGTTGAACAGCTATGTAAACAAGCAAAATTGCCGTATAAGGAGTGTAAACAATCCTCAGGAAGTTCTACAGGTTCCATTGCATCCTGAAAAATGCACTGTATGGTGTGCTTTACACGCTGAAGGCATCATCAGTCCATATTTCTCTAAAAACGATGCTGGAGCTTATGTTACAGTGAATGGTGCTGGTTACAGATCCATGATCAATGATTATTTGTTTCAAAATTTTAATGGTATCGACCCAGAAGTGTTTTGGTTCCAACAAGATGGTGCTACACCTCACGATGTTACCGTAACAATTGATTTATTGAAAGAAAGATTGGCGGTAACATTATTTCGAGAAATGGTTCAATTAAATCAAATGGCCTCCAAGATCATGCGACATAACTCCATTGGATTATTTTCTTTGGGGTTATGTCAAGTCATTGGTTTATGCTGATTAACCAGAAACAATAGACACTTTGGAAGCCAACATAACTCATATTATTGATGAAATAAGGCCTGAATTACTCGTAAAAGTGCTCCAAAATTGTTCGGGTCGAATGAGGTTCCTCAAAGCTAGTCGTGGTAGGCATATGCCGAAAATTATTTTCAAAACATAAATGTCATAAAATTATCTTTCAAATAAAAAAAAATTTGGATTCAATCTCAAATTAATTCATTTCAATTTAAAGTTCTAATCTACTCTAAAAAACGCCCAATAGCTACCAGGCGGAAATCGATTTCATAAAAATGGGTATTGTAAGCCTAAAAAACGGTGCATATATATTTCATTTTTATATAATAATATTATAATATGTTGAGGAAAATAATCCATTATTTTAGCGTGAATATCAACACATCAATTAACATGTTTTGGATTGTCAAACATGCACCCTTTCGTTTTGAAGTTCTTAAGGGAAATGCGGATCTTGTGAGGGAGTTTCTACCTCCTAATTTAGAAGGCGGCGTTTCGTTCTGAGCATGCGCACCTGAACTCTTCAGACAGTCCTCCTGTGACGCCAGTGTCCTTGTCTTTCACGTCGAAACGGTTTCGTTAATTTCCCTCTCTTATTAAAAAGGCTACATTGAGAGATCTCTAATATTAAGTCTTCGAACACACTGTAAAATAATTATCATAACTCCCGTAGTGATCACCCTCTCGTTTTTGGCTTCGGCCAAATTGATGCATTACCCGCGAGTAGTAATGACCATTTGTCGATTGTATCTACACCCAACGATTTTTATAAACAAAGTCAACCACGTACTCATCGCTTTAGGTCTATAGATACATACTACTCTGTCAAGAAAGTACCGGGAATTTTCAATTAAAACAACATTTTTACATTTCATCGTCAAAATTTATTGGGTCCCCTTCAAAATAGGCTCCATTTGCTCCAATACATCTATGCCAACGGCACTTCCAATTATCGAAACATTTTTTATAGGCGCTTTCCGGGATGGACTTTAGCTCTCGCGCCGAATTTTGTTTTATGGCTTCAATCGACTCAAAACGGGTGCCATGAAGGGGCAATTTTAGTTTTGGGAAGAGGAAAAAGTCGCAGGGAGCCAAATCCGGCGAATACGGTGGTTGATGAAGCACGTTTGTTGAGTTTTTGGCGAGAAAGTCAGTCACATTCGTAGCTCGGTGAGAAGGCGCGTTATCGTCATGCAAAATCCATGAGTTGTTCGCCCACAAATTTGGCCGCTTCTTACGGATACGCTCACGCAAACGTTTCATAACGCCTAGGTAATACTCCTTGTTTACCGTCTGACCCTCTGGAACGAATTCGTAGTGCACCACGCCACGGATATCGAAGAAAACAATGAGCATCACCTTCATTTTCGAGCGGCTTTGGCGTGGTTTTTTCGGTTTCGGCTCATTTTTTGCCACCCATTCCGATGATTGCTGGCTTGTTTGAATATCGTACTCGTAGACCCAGGTCTCATCACCAGTTATAATGCGTTCCATGAATCGGAATTACAGCGATCCAGCATGTCTGAAGCAACCTGTTCGCGATGACGTTTTTGAAGAAAATTCAGGTCTTTCGGTACGAGTCATGCGGCCACCTTTCTCATGCCCAAAATATCAATCAAAATCGTACGTGCGGACTCGTGGGATATCTTAAGATCATGTGCTATCTCTCTCAAGCTGGTACGACGGTTTTCCAGCACCATTTCCTTAATTTTATCGACGTTATCTTCGACCACTTTAAGACCGTCCTTGAAGGCGCTGTACCACTGATATGCACGAGTTTTCGATAGAGCATTATCACCAAAGGCCTTTTGCAACATTTTCAATGCATCGGCACACGAAAATTCATTTGCAACACAAAATTTTAAACAAATTCTTTGCTCAACGTAATCACCCATAGTAAAAATCGGCACGCACTCTGACATCGACTGACTTAATCAGCTGTTGCAAACACACTAGTTGACAGATCCCGCTCAAGCTTGGCATAGTAATTAAGCACAGTGGTACCAACCTAGTAAAAAAAAAATTTACCTGCCTCATTGCCCCGCCAGATTTAAATCGATAACTCCCGGTACTTTCTTGACAGAATGTATAATAGTTGTGGTTATGAGTGTTCAAGGGTTTTACTACCATTCCTTATCATCTTCGTTGGTTTACATTATTATAATAGATAAACAAAGCTACTTCATCATCGAGATCACAACATACAAATGCTCTTGAAGATAAAATCTTCGCTATACGCTATTAAATATAGTGTACCTTCCGTAATTAATCATTGCGATTAATTAATTTGCAATTGTTAGTTGTTTCAAAGTACTGAAATAATAGACAATCCACTGCGGTAAACTCACCGTAGTACGATACATCCCTTATACCAAAACGTGAAATAATTCGATACATATTCAAAAGTTGCGTATGCCAGAATTCGGTGAAAGCACCTCAAAAAACGCTAAGAAGTCATATTTTATTGAGTATTCGAATACCACAAGGAAAGATAGCAAGGCTTCAGACATTTTTATACATGGATTCATTTCATTCCGAAGGGCGTTTTGTTGAGAAGTATTCATTCTACTGTAGCCAAGAATTTCCAAACCCAAAGCCGTAAAGAGCGCTCCAGATCAACGCGACGCCAGCCTATCTAAAACATCAACAAGAGGGATACGCGAGCAAGCCTAATGACATTAGCTATGACGTTTGTCATTCGCGTCCATTTTAGAATTGCATCTGGAATTGCACTGCGCAAAAGATAAAAACGTCAACCATAAATCAGGTTGATTTAGTATTGCAGATCTGGCCCACCGTACATGTCTCCGCAGAGGATTTTTAATAAATACGTTCCGTTGTCCGTTTAAACGGTCTAATCTTTGCCAACGAATAGCGCCGTTTATCACGCTGCAGACGGCACCGAATGGTCTGTAATGAGTCCGCTGGATATACGTGTGAAGTGATTGTTTTGGCAGTGCAGGAATAGAAACTGTTGGAATTCACACACTGTCCTTGCCTTTCCAGGAGTAATGCAATAGAATAATCTCTATGTGTTGCGTTTCTTTCCAAACAGAATAGTAAAAGTGATAATATTTATTGTTTTCGTGACAATTATTAATACTTAACTGCAATAAGAGGTTTCACTTTGAAAAGCCCGCTATCTCGGCAACTGTCACTTCTGAAACTGTCATCTTTGACATTTAACTAGTCAAAACTGCGCCATTATCAAAAATAGAACGAGAATATTGCTGCTGTAGTCTGTAGTCTTGACGAAAACCCAGGTTTGTCGATTCCTCGCATTTGAGGCTCAAAAAATCCAAGAACGATTGTTGAAAATCCTCTCCATCCTCAACGTGTCACTCTTTGGTGCGGTTTTTGGGCTGGAAGTGAGATTGGATCTTACTTATTCGAAAATGAGGCTAATGTAACTGTTGCCGTGAATAAATTGCGCTACCGAGGTAGTATTAATGATTTTTTATGGCCGAGATTGATTGATATTGATGTGGACGACGTTTATTTTCAACAAGATATACCACACAAGCAACGAAACAATCGCAATTTTGCAAGATAAGTTTTCTGCCCGTGTTTTTGTGAATGCTCTATGCGGGCGAATACTCTGTGGTCGAAATTCTATTCTTATTCTTTCAAACCATAAATAAAACTTCTTCTCTTCGCATCTGGTCAGATCACTCTCAAGTTTGTTTTGAGGAGCCTCCTAGAAACTTGTGTCTCTAGGAGTTATTGTAACAACACGTAATGATTTCCAATATGACGATAGGGTAATTCAAGATGGAAATTACTCATCTATTGTTGTTTCAGATTCATTCAAGATCAATGAGTTATTCAAGCCAAGTGTAATATCACACTGAATACACTGTACAACAAAGAGTTTACATTCAAAAACTTTTTTCACTACCAAACAACTGTCTTATATATCAATCCCAAATGAATTAAAGTCTACAAACCAAGACAGACAGATCTGTGAATTATTTGCTTAAGTATGGAGGAAACTTCTGAACACATGGTGTGTTAACAGTGTTCATAAAATTTCTGAACTATCGGGTGTTTGTTTTAGAGTGATAGAACTTTCGATAGGGATAAATGTGATTTTACAGAAGGTAGAAGCCATGTTGTTTTGACATTTCTGTTCAATGCAATAACAACAACAAGACAAAGAACTGTACGTACAGAAGAAAATATCGCTGCTGTAAGTCATAGTGTTAATCTGATCCAGATTTGTCTATTCATCGACGTTCACAACGAGTTTGACTCCACCACATGGAAAATTTTGCGTAAAGATCTTGGTCTACATCCATACAAGATCCAACTGTTTCAAGAATTAAAGCCACTTGAACATAATAAACGACGTTAGTTTGATGATTGGGCCCTAGAACAGCTTGAAGTTGATCCACTTTTTTATCGTAAAATTGTGTTTAGTGATGAAGCTCATTTCTGGTTGAACTGCTATGTAAACAAGCAAAATTGCCGTATATGGAGTGAAAATAATCCTCAAGAAGTTCTGCAGGTTCCATTGCATCCTGAAAAATGCACTGTATGGTGTGCTTCATCGGTCCATATTTCTTTAAAAACGATGCTGAAGCTAATGTAACAGTGAATGGTGCTCGTTACAGATCGATGATCAATGATTATTTGTTTCAAAATTTGATTGTTATCGAACCAGAAGTGTTTTGGTTCCAACAAGATGATGCCCTCTTTTTGCTACCGTAACAATTGATTTATCGAAAGACAGATTTGGTGATAACACTATTTCGAGAAATGGTTCAATTAATTGGCCTCCAAGATCATGCGACATAACTTCACTGGATTATTTTCTTTAGAGTTATGTCAAGTCATTAGTTTATGCTAATTAACCAGACACAATAGACACTTTGGCAGTCAACATAACTCGTGTTATTGATGAAATAAGGCCTGAATTACTCGAAAAAGTGGTCCAAAATTGGTCTGGTCGAATGCGGTTCCTCAAAGCTAGTCGTGGTTGATATATGCCGGAAATTATTTTCAAAACATAAATGTCATAAAATTATCTTTCAAATGAAAAAAAATTTGGCTTCAACCTTAATTTAAATGTGTTTTATTTCAATTTAAAGTTCTATCACTCTAAAAAAAACCGATATTTATTGGGTTCCCGATTTACAATGAAACTCTGAATATGATCGGTCCGAATCTACTTTAGATATCACATCCTGTAACTGAAATCTTTGTGCAGTGGGAATATCAGTTTAGATTATTATTTAGAAGTTTTGATTCCCAACTTAAGAACTACTGGAACTTCCTTTTATCTACCTTGTTACCTCATATAAGACCTTACATGAACAGAATCTGATTATAATATTACATACCATTGTAACATATTTGTTTATAGAGGGTATTCGAACTTTATTTCCAAATAACCCATTGTTACTTTTTCCTGTTAAGTGAAATAAATATATACCACTTAATTGCTTCCATCTAAGATTGAGCAGCTGTGTAAATGCTACTCAGAGAAAAAATAAACGACCAGTAATCTTGCTTGAAATTCGCAACTGACGCCCGAGACAAACAAAGGTGAAGTAAGTATGGTAAATAATCCTAGTGGAAAGAGAAATTAGTTACAGTGTACATTGATCTTATTAATTGTTGGAGAATAATTACCAGTTCCTGATATGACCAAACGACAAAAGAGATGGACGCAACAATATACTCACTACAATTAATTCGTTCTAGCCGTCAAAAAAGAAGATGATCCGTTATTCCCGATTCCAATTGGTTGTCTAGATTCTGTCTCGCTGGAAAAATCAAATGACGTATCGATATTCGTGAGCTCTGCCCCGAGCAGCTCACGAAATCACAGGAAATTATTTGCAATAGCAATTATCAGTATTCTTAATTAGTCATTAACGTTTTTATAGGCTGAACGGTCGCGATCGTTAAGAAATGAAAATTTAACGTGAAATTAACGCTTCACCGCTCTCGGTATAACAGCGAAAGACATTTCCTGTCTAAGTACTTAAAGTTGATTGATAGCATGATCTCTAATGACTAATGCTCTACCCATAGCAGCTACTCCTGTAATTAATCCTAAGGAGGCTGACGTATCAATTAAGTTTTTGTATAAATTCTTTGATGGCTATCGGCAAAGAATACCGCTCTGTAGGCTTGCAGGCATCGTATCTTTCGGATACCTGTAATTTGGTTCAAGTCCTATTGAGCAACTATTTATGTCGAATGCTTATATGATTATTATAAGAATTATCGACCGTGTGGTTTTCGATCGTTCAGGACATAAATCTCTGCTAACGCGGCCTTCAGCTAAGGGGTATTGTTGGTTTAACCATATAAGTACTAAAATGAAATAGAAAGGCCTTTTACTTGATAGAAGAAATATAACAAAATTTGAATATTAAAACAAATTGAAATATGTTTATCTTCTACACTTTTAATTTCAAAAAAAATTTTTTTCAAAAAACTTTCAGAATTAAATTTATGTGTACACAAGCACTGCTCACATTTAATAGACGTATATAATCAAAACTCAATATATAATGTCAAATGGAATAAATAACCCAACAGATATACGAAAGTAATTAAAATTAATAAATAAATATTTAAAGGAGACAAAATTTTGCTTCTGGTCTTACCTTTAAGAACACCAATTGCCTTTTAAAAACATGAACACACTTAAAGGACTTCTCAAAGAATATAATTTATTTGAACTATTTAATATATTTAAATATTCGAATAAATTATTTCAAAAATCTCTAAAAAATGTGCACTATACCTTCAGAAAACAAATATATATATTGAGTTTTGATTATATACGTCTATTAAATGTAAGCAGTGCTTGTGTAGACATAAATTCAATTCTAAAAGTTTTTTGAATAAAAATTTTTTTGAAATTAAAATTGTAGAAGATAAACATATTTCAATTTGTTTTAATATTCAACTTTTGTTATATTTCTTCTATCAAGTAAAAGGCCTTTCTATTTTATTTTATATATAATATATAATTATATTTTGGCTTCAATAAATCTCATTATGGAATGTCAATGAATTTAAATAAACCTTAAAATAACTCACACTGTTCTTTGATTTTGTTAGAACATAGATCAATCTTGAATTATATAGTTGTATTGATCTGTATTTCGAAGCTTTAGTCTTTTAACACGTGAGAGATATAGGTTAGTTTTTTGATTTTGATATTTGGATTATTAAATGAGGACTGAAGACGGGATTGTCTAGAATTATATTTGTTTTTGTAAGATATAGTGCACATTTTGTAGAGATTTTTGAAATGATTTATTCGAATATTTAAATATATTAAATATTTCAAATAAATTATATTCTTTGAGAAGTACTTTAAGTGTGTTCATAATAATAATAATAATAATAATAACGTTTATTCACATAATAGAAAAAATATTCCAATATACCAAATTAGAAAAGACAATAAAAAAAAAAAAATACAGAAATAAATAAATCACTACATCAAATGAGAACGATTCTCTCCCCTCAAAAGAAATAAACGTTTCCCTTGTTTAGTTTCCCACAAAAGTTTTCACTTGTGCGTGGGCAGTACTCTAAAATATAACAAGTATAAAAAAACAAAAAAGTGAACCGTAAATCAACGAATTTTATCACAGGTAACAAAGTCAATGTAGTTTTAGCACATACACATACCATCACACACCATATCAAGTAACAAGTGAGCGAATAAACTGTCTATCCACCGAAGTCACATAAGATCTACTCAGGCTTTTAATCATCTGAACCGAATTCACCTCCATCACATACGTCTTGTATACACTCGGGAGTGAGTTAAAAATCTTTCCAGCACGATATACAAGGCAACGCTGACCGATTGATTTTTTCATCCTGTGCACTCTCGTATCTTGTTTAGCGATCCTTGTCTCGTAATGATGACTTACTTTATCAATTATTCCCCTATTTTTATTTATGTAAACCATTGTATTGTACACATATAATTGTCTTGGATCTAGAAGTTTTGATTCCTCGTAAAGTCTATCCGAAGAACATGTAAGCTCCTCAAAATACATTAGTTTTATTATGCGTCTTTGCAAAACTTCTAATCTTCTCATGTAGGTTGGCAAAGCTGTGCCCCAACCAAGTATTCCATATTGCATCCTGGATTCCACGAAACTATAGTACAAGATCTTCAAGTTCTTTATATCTAATATCTTTCTCATGTATTTAAATTTATGCAAATGAAGCCTCAGTGTTTTCGTTATGTTATCGATATGCTCGTTCCAACGTAGGTGAGAATCTACTGTTATGCCCAGGTATCTTATTGAAGTTTTTAGATCTACTGTTATCGTTCGCTCATAGTTGGGAACCTCAAGCTTATCAAAAGGTGGAAGATTTGTCGTGTTACAGGCGAATGGTACAAAAAAGGTCTTACTTGTATTAACCGTCAACAATCTGTGGCCAAACCAGTCAAGTATGCTACTCAGATCTACTTCAGCTTTAATTTTCAGTTGCTCCCAGGTAGCAGCCGAGTACACAATTGCCGTATCATCAGCAAAACATATTATTTCTCCCGAACTATCAACCTTGAGCAAATTATTAATGTAAATTGAGAAAAACAACGGACCCAATACAGTACCCTGAGGTACGCCATATTTCACACATTCAGGGGAACTGATCTCCTGCCCTATTTTGACCACCTGACTCCTATTCGAAAGATATCCTCTTAAGAAATTCAGTGCTCCGCCTCTTATACCAACCTCATCCAGAGCATCCACCAGTTGGTCGTGGCAGACGGTGTCGAATGCCTTCGCTAGGTCTAAAAACACGCATAGAGTAGGTTCACTGTTATCAACCGATCCATAAACTTTCCCAAGGAGACTATTTAGAGCATCAGCCGTGGATACGCCTTTTCGAAATCCAAACTGTCTTTCGGAAATGATATTAAATCTATCCAAGTAATCCGTGAGTTTATTTTTAATCACCTTCTCGATAACTTTCGCTATAGTGCTTATGATAGAGATTGGTCTGTAGTTGCTCATATCATTTCTGTCACCCTTCTTATACACTGGAATGACTACAGATTTCTTCAATTCGTCCGGAAATACTTCACTCTCAAACATGGAATTAACAAGATGCAGCAAAGGATCAGCTATTTCAGTCACTATATTTTTGAAAGTCTCGCTTCTTATTTGATCAAGACCAGGGGTTTTTTTCGATTTCAACGATTTTATTGCATTGATCACTTCTTCTTTGGTGCACTCAGATAAATAAAACGAACTTCCATTGGGATATCTCCTTGGAGTCGATGTGGCAGGTATAGTTATTTTGGAGGCATATGCTTCACCGACATTTATATAATACTTGTTGAATGCATTCGCTTTCAGTTTATCATCCTCTATGAGTAAACCATCTTTAGTTCTTATTTCCGGAGTTCTTCCGTTGTCCTTCTTGCCGTCATGTTCTCGTATAATATTCCACAGTTGCTTAGCGTTGTTTTTGCTAGAATCAATCCGTTCGGAATAATATTTTACCTTGGCCATCCTTATCAAACCATTCAACATATTTCTGTATCTAACATACACATCTCTTTTAGATTCATTTTCGGGATCCTTTTTGTGCTCATTGAACAATACACTTTTTCTGACAGTAGATTTGACAAGGCCATCAGTGATCCATTTTTTCCGTTTAAACTCACACCTGGATTGCCTTTTCGTAAACGTATTCTTATCGATCAAGGAATTTATCGTTTCTATTAAGCATTTTGTCTTTTCGTTGATGTTATCAATACTATAGTAGGTAGCCCAGTCACAGTTGGCCACATCTGCTCTCAGTTGGTCATAGTTTGTGATCTTAACATTTTCTCTTACATATCTCCCGGTATAACTCCGCAGGGGAATACTTGCCATGATTGCTTTGTGATCCGTGATGTTGGTATCAAATATGACTGATTTACATTCTGTTTGTTTCACAATTTTGCTCTGGAAAAATATATGGTCTATACAGCTTTGAGAATTTTTTGAAGTTCTTGTGTAGTCATTTATAAGTGAGAAAAAGCCACACTGACTTAGAGTATTCAGATATTCGGACACATCATCATTTTCACTGAGAATACATAGGTTCATATCTCCAATCAGAATATGACCGTCCAGAGGCAACCGTTGAGTCCGATCAAGGTAGACTGCCAAGTTCTCCGTGAACAATCTCGCATCTGTAGACGGCGATCTATATATAGCCGTAATCATAGTACATCTGTTTGATTTCGATTTTATACTTATTTGCAAAGCTTGAACACTTCCAACCGCGACGATTTCATAATTAAAAATCATGGTATCCCTCAGATAGACTATGACTCCATCATTTTTATTGAATTTACCCTCGTTATACACAAGACTGTATGTCGGTAACTGATACAAATTTGGATCAATGTCACAAAAGGTTTCGGTCAGTACTATGCAATCATATGTGAAAGTTAACTGATGCAAGTAAATCCTCAGTCCATCAAAGTTTTTCGCGATGCTTCTGATATTCTGGTGGAATATTTTAAATTTATTTTTGTCAGGAGATGGATGAAAAGTACCTTCAACTTCAGCCAAAGAGTTCGCCACTACCGTCTCAAAAGGGACATACTCAACATCCCTAAGAAACTGATCCATTCACCTTGAAATACTTCAGTCGTCCACAAGAAATTTTCAGCACAAGCTACTTTCTCCTCTGGGAGTTTACTCTGGACCTCGTTCGCTGGAGAACCCGATCCGATCCAGATCCCTTTCTGATATCATGTTTTTAAAAGGCAATTGGTGTTCTTAAAGGTAAGACCAGAAACAAAATTTTGTCTCCTTTAAATATTTATTTATTAATTTTAATTACTTTCGTATATCTGTTGAGTTACTTATTCCATTTGACATTATATATTGAGTTTTGATTATATACGTCTATTAAATGTAAGCAGAGCTTGTGTAGACATAAATTTAATTTTAAAAGTTTTTTGAATAAAAATTTTTTTGAAATTAAAATTGTAGAAGATAAACATATTTCAATTTGTTTTAATATTCAAATTTTATAAGTACTAACATGAGGGTATGCGAATCGAAGTCTATCAAAACTTTTTATCATCTGTAAATTTTTCGGTACAGGCGAAAACCTGCGAAATAATTCATTGCATAAAAGCCGCGAATCTATGTTTCGAATATGCATACCAAACACTTCGAATCGAAATATTCATCAAAATCTGTTATCAGATGTTCTACATACGTAGAATCCAACTTATTATTGAGGAGAGATCGTCTATGTTGAATTATTCTAGTATCAAAGAAGCTTCCGCTTTGTCCGATTTACTACCATATAATAATTGGTAAACACTTGACAATTTTCATAATTTTTCTTAAGTTCAGATGCTCTGAAAATATCTATATCATTGAAAAACTTCCTTATTTGTAGTGATGGCTTTAGCTGAAAGCTGAGAGAATTCAATGTTTTTCTATTTTTAGCTCAAGGTATATTTCGTAAACAGTATTTTAATAGTGTTTTCTGGTGTTCAAAGTGTCTGGTATTGTTGGTGAATAATCGTTATTAGTTGCCATTCGTTTGTTTAAATGTACGCATATAGAAAAATGTGTCAAATTATAAATGCTGACAACTTAGGTTGAAATGAATGAAAGGTGTTTTTGAGGATTGTTATACCTGTATGAGAAGGTTAATCAAAAATGGAAAAATTGTGTTTGGTGTTCAGCCTAGTTATTGTGAAATTCAAATAACAATAATTAAGGTAGCAAATTAAAAAAAAACAACTTTGTCACATCGTAGAACGAGCATGGCGCATTTATGGCCATGGTTATATCGGGTGTTTTTTTTAAAGTGATAGAACTTTCGATATGGATAACTATGATTTGACAGAAGGTAGAAGCCATGTTGTTTTGACATTTCTGTTCAGTAATCATTGAGAAATTATCATGGAAAGACTCACGCCGCAACAACGTTTACAAATTGTTGAATTTATTTTCAAAATCAGTGTTCTATTCGCCAAACTCATAGAGTACTTCGTGAAATTTATGGTTTACATAATCGTCCATCAGAGCAGCTTATTCGTCGAACTATCGATAGATGTCGGACAACATTTTCTCTACTCGATGCTACAACAACACAAAGAACTGTACGTACAGAAGAAAATATCGCTGCTGAAAGTCATAGTGTTTTTATAATTATGATCCACATTTGTGTCTTCGTCGACGTTCACATCAAGTTGGACTCTGTCCATCCACTACATGGAAAATTTTGCATAAAGATCTTGGTCTACACCAATACAAGATCCAACTAATTCAAGAACTAAAAAGCCACTTGACCATAACAAGCGTCATTTGTTTGCTGATTGGGCCCTAAAACAGCTTGAAGTTGATCCACTTTTTTATCGTAAAATTTTGTTTAGTGATGAAGCTCATTTCTGGTTGAACGGTTATGTAAATAAGCAAAATTGCCGTATATGGAGTGAAAACAATCCTCAGGGTGTTCTGCAGGCTCCATTGTATCTTGAAAAATGCACTGTATGATGTGTTTTACACGCTGGAGGCATTATCGGTTCATATTTCCTTAAAAACGGTGCTAGAGCTAATGTTACAGTGAATGGTGCTCGTTACAGAAGATGATCAATGATTATTTGTTTCAAAATTTGAATGGTATCGACGCAGAAGTGTTTTGGTTCCAACAAGATGATGCTACACCTCATGCTGCTACCGTAACAATTGAAGAATTTGAGAGAAAGATTTGGCCATAACATTATTTCGAGAAATGGTCCAATTAATTGGCCTCCAAGTTCATGCGACATAACTCCACTGGATTATTTTCTTTGGGGTTATGTCAAGTCATTGGTTTATGCTGATAAACCAGAAACAATAGATGCTCTGGAAGCCTACATACGTGTTATTGATGAAATAATGCCTGAATTACTCGAAAAAGTTGTCCAAAATTGGAAATTGTTTTCAAGACAGAAATGTCATAAAATTATCTTTCAAATAAAAAAAAAATTGTCCCCAATCTTAATTTAAATGTGTTTTATTTCAATTTAAAGTTCTATCACTCTAACAAAACACCCTATATTAGCATTTTGTTTAATTTCTATTAAGCACTGTTCCTCGTCCCGAAATATCTGTATGTGGATCTGTTGCATCCTGTCTGATGGTGAAACAACAATTATTTAAAGGATTTATTTCCACAAATTCGCGAAAAACAAATATGATGAGAAACAAATTAGAACCGATGGTAAACCGAATCGGGCGGGACACCCATAATAAAGCGCGATATCAACAAACACATCTCATTTAAACCCCAGTCGTAATTCTTCAACACTCTTCGCTGAAGTGGTTGTAAATCTGGTTTGCGTTAGCCTGGAAGTTTATGGGAAGACCGGCCCAGCCTCGGCTGAGTGGCCAGCTTGATTTATAACGCTGGTCGAGATGAAGTATAAGTGTGTAATGGATGAACCGCTGGCATTAATCTACCCCGATGCTGCAATCTTAATGATTTGTAGCCCGTGGACTGGACTGGAACCGGGATTGGATGCAAAAGAGTTTGGCATGGCTCAACATAACTCAAAACGAGCATGAGTTATGACAATGATGTTTGAATACATTGAATCGCTCCAGCTGATATCAGCAATATATCCTGTGGTTGGTATCTTCCGGATGGTACGATTTAATGTCTTTTAATACCAGTAGACGTATTCTGGCATATTCCTGGGTTTTCCAATGAGAGGTTTCATTTTGAAAAACCCGCTAGCTGGGCATCTGTCACTTTTTAAGCTGTCATCTTTTGAAATTCGACAAGTAAAAGCCTAGCCATTACTAAAAATGCTTCAACGAGGCAATGAAATTGTTGAAGTTCACTACAAAATGGTGAAAATTTTGCATTTACAGGTTGCAAAACTGAAACACTTTTGAGTAGTCCTGAAGCACCCTTTCGGTCGGCTCAGTGGAATTAATTTTGCTTATGGCTTTTAGAAGCTCAGTTAACACAAGAACTGAAGTCGGTCGATCACCAGCAACGATGTATCTTCGCTCACCGCGTCCTTGAAACGCATCAAAGTGATGCAGATTTTCATCGAAACATCATCTTCAGTGATGAGGCCCATTTTCAGCTCGGAGGCTACGTTAATAAGTAGAATTATCTCATTTGGAGCTCGGAAAATCCAAGAATGATTGTTGATAAACCTTTCCATCCCGAACGTGTCACTGTTTGGTGCGGTTTTTGGGCTGCTGGTGTTATTGAATCTTGCTTATTCGAAAAAGGGGTTGGTGCAACTGTTAACAACAAGATTAATGATTTTTTGTGGCTGGAATTGGAAGATATCGATGTGAACGACGTTTATTTTCAACAAGATGGCGCTACATTCCATACAAGCAACGAAACAATCGCAATTTTTCAAGAAAAGTTTCCTGGACGTGTTATTTCTCGAAGAGGTGATCACACTTGGCCATCGAGAACTTGTGATTCAACACCTTTAGACTTTTTTTGGTATCACGTGAAATATAAGTTTCATGCTGATGCTTCACAATCGATTCAAGACCTTAAAGATGTAATTCTTGAAGTTATCGAGGACATACAGCCTCAAATGTGCGAATTGGTCATGGAAAATTTCATGAAAAGAATTTGGTGCTGCAACCATAGCCTAGTCCATCTGGCTGATATCATTATCCGTTGTTACATCTTCATAATGATATAAACATCCATCAGAATATAATCGTTTTTTTATATCAAGATGAAACCTTTTAATGGAAAACCGTTTATATTTCAGATGTGGATGGACATGAATAAATGGTTTTACGAAATGTTATCAACATCCTCGCCTAGTCAAGAAAACCTGTCAAACTGCGCACTATACACAGGATATTGTTTGGACAATGGATCTTGCTTGGACAATATTTCTTCTGGATCTTGTTTGGACAATATTTTTTCTCGTCTTCAGGTCAAACTTAGGTTTTAGAGTGTCATACATCTTATTTCTGTGCGTTGATGTTTGTTGCAAATCTTGTACTGTGACGAATAAAATAGGAAAAAGATTAGAAGAAAATTTTTTAATGTTGAATTGACAACAATGTTTCACTTGGGCAATCCTGCCGGAGTGTTTTCGAAAACAATAATACGTTAACTGTCTATGGATTATATATCGGGTGTTTTTTTTTGTGAGTGATAGAACTTCAAATTGAAATAAAACATATTTAAATTAAAATTGAAGCAAACTTTTTTTTATTTGAAAGATAATTTTATGACATTTATGTTTAAAAAAAAAATAACCGGCACATGACCACCACGACTAGCTCTGAGAAACCCAATTCGACCAGACCAATTTTGGACCACTTTATCGAGTAATTCAGGTCTTATTTCATCAATAAGACGAGTTATGTTGGCTTCCAAAGCGTCTATTGTTTCTGGTTCATCAATATAAATCAATGACTTGACATAACCCCAAAGAAAATAATCCAGTGGAGTTATGTCGCATGATCTTGGAGGCCATTTAATTGGACCATCTCTCGAAATAATGTTATCGCCAAATCTTTCTTTCAATAAATCAATTGTTACGGTAGCAGCATGAGGTATAGCATCAAAACACTTTTGGGTCGATACCATTCGAATTTTGAAACAAATGATCATTGATCATCGATCTGTAACGAGCACATTGACTGTAACATTAGCTCCAGCTTTTTTTTTAAAGAAATATGGACCGATGATGCCTCCAGTCTGTAAAGCACATCATACAGTGCATTTTTCAGGATGCAATGAAATCTGTCGAACTTCTTGAGGATTGTTTTCACTCCATTTACGGCAATTTTGCTTGTTTACATGAAATGAACTGAAAAATGAGAAATGAACTTCATCACAAAATACAATTTTACGATAAAAAAGTGGATCAACTTCAAACTGTTCTAGAGCCCAATCAGCAAACAAACGACGCTTATTATGATCAAGTGGCTTTAGTTCTTGAACCAGTTGGATCTTGTATGGGTGTAGACTAAGATCTCTACGCAAAATTTTCCATGTGGTAGATGCACAGAGTCCAACTTGTTGTGAATTTTGACTAATAGACAAATCTCGATCATCATTAACACAATGAATTATAGCAGCGATATTTTCTTCTGTACGTACAGTTCTTTTGCTTGTTGTTATTGCATCGAATAGAGAAAATTTTATCCAAAATCTGTCGATAATTCAACGAATAAGCTGCTCTGATGGACGGTTATGTAAACCATAAATTTCACGAAGTGCTCTATAAGTTTGGTGAATAAAACACTGATTTTGAAAATAAATTTCGAATTTTTAAATGGTGTTGCGGCGTGAGTCTTTCCATGATAATTTGTCAATGCTCACTGAACAGAAATGTCAAAACAACATGGCTTCTAGCTTCTGTCAAATCACAGTTATCCCTATCGAAAGTTCTATCACTCTAAAAAAACACCCGATATACACACAAGTAATCAACTTTCTCCGTATGGAAGCAAAGTTTAAATAGAAATTTAATTCTGATTGAATTCCCATAGAAAGTGAATCATCACCTCATTTCTTCATATGATTACTCAATATTCTTCGTGGAAACATCTCACAAATCGTTAAAAAACAGGGTGAATCACATAATTGTAAGAACAAAAGCAGCAACATTTCTAGATCGGTACGCTTGATAAGAACTGTTCGGGTAGATTTACCACCTTGCATCTAATATTTCAGTGCTATAAATTGAAGAGAATTCAAGGAAAATACTTGTGTCAAATATGGTTGCTTTCAGTAACGTAATCTGAGATGATCTCTTAAGATGTCTTTAGCTGTCCTGTCCAACATTTCCCTACATATTTTCTGCGCTATCCCTGCATCTCTATTGGAGAGCTTGTGCTCATTGAGTAGACAACCTCGAATTTAATTTTTATATACTGCCATTTAAGACCGTTTTCTGACAGTACGTATTCGTAAGAACCACTGAAAACCTGTCGGATAGTGCAACAGCGGCTTATGCATATTACTCTATATTATCTTGCGGTTTCAACTGAAACAGTAAGTACAAGACTTCATGAAGTTAATCCACGTTCATGATGGCTCATACAAGCTAAATAAAGTTTTATATCTGCATGTGATACAGAGTGCGTGAATTGGAAAGAGGAATGTCTTGTTTGTAGATCAATGAAGATCGGGACAGATAGTCGACGTGTTCGGGAATGGACTCTTCCTTCCAAATGGCCTGCTCCAAGTCCCAACTTTACATCTCTAGACTTCTTCCTTTGGGGTGTTTTGAAAGATATGGTGTATACAACCCCAAGTCATACTCGTGACCAGCTTATCTAAAGAATGGGGCAGTTGCGGAAAGCTGTGGATTCTATCAGAAAACGATGTAAGATTTTTAAACATTACAAAGAGTTTTTCTAAATTCATACATATAAAAAACGACATAGCGAAATTCGGATATTTGAAAATAAGAGTTTGAGATCAAATTGCTTACTTTTAGCAGTATGAATAAGGATTTTTTTCAGAATATGTTATTTCACTGAAATGTAAACAACATAGTTTACGAGTGCTCCGAAAACATCAACTCTTGTATCGAATAATATGTTTTTGCGGGGAGTTTTACTTTATTACCTCAATATGAAGAAAAAGGCGGCCGAAAGTCATCGTATTTTAGAGAATGTTTATGGTTACCATACTCCAGCTGAAGTGAGAAATGGTTTGTCCGATTTAAAAGTGACTTGGAGCGCCCCCACAGTTAACAGATGAAGAATTAGAGGCAAGACTCGATGAAGATCATCAACAAACTCAAGAGGAACTCGCAAAAACACTTGGAGTAACTCAAATAGCCATTTGCTATCGTTCAAAAGCAACGGGAATGTTCCAAAAGGCAGAAAATTGGATGGCATATGAACTGAAGTCAAGCGAGGTCGAACGCCGTTTTATAACGTGCGAACAACTACTCTAACGGCAGAAAAGAAAGGGGTGTTTGCATCGAATTGTGACTGGCGACAAAAAGTGGGTCCATTACGCTAATCCAAAACCTCCGGCAACGTATGAATGTCTCATCATCAACTGTTAATCCGAATATTCAGGAGCCTTTGTCTTCTCGTAGTCTCTCAAACTGCGTACCTCAAGTATCCGATTATACGATTCAGCACACCAGATTCGAGTTTATCGAAGAGTTGACACTTCGCCAAGTTCGTGTTTTTTGAAGCAGAGCGTTACCTTAATGTTCGACGCAGCCAAGGTCAGATATTTGAAACTAAGAGTTTGAGATCAAATTGCTTTACCTTTCTCACACGCTCTTAGAATTTTCAAGGTTGGGATCCATGAATATACGTCGATGTAATTGAGAACTTTCAGGTTCAAGTCTCCACACAACTCTCTGAGACTGAGTTCAGCCACTAATTCGCTTTCTCTCGATTTCTAGTCTTGATAGATATCCATCAGGCAATCGTTTATGGCTAAGCTGACATAGGCGTCTAGCGCTATTGAATAGGAGAGAGATTAAACTTCAAAACTGACATCTGACTTCAGCTGGACAATACCTTAAAGTACGTATCTTGCGAGACAGCCAAACACAGATATTTGAAAATGAGAGTTTGAGATCCAATTACTTTGCCTTGCTCACAAGCTCTTAGAATTATTCAGGGTTAAGATCCGTGAACATATGTCGATAAAAAGGAGAACTTTCAGGGTCAAGTCTCCACACACGTTTCTGAGATTAAGTTCAGCCACCAATTCACTTTCTCTCGATTTCTAGTCTTGATAGATATCCATCAGGCAATCGTTTATGGCTAAGCTGACATGGGCGTCTAGCGCTATTAAATGGAGGAGAGATTACACTTCAAAACTGACATCTGACTTCAGCTGAGTAATACCTGAAAGTACGTATCTTGCGAGACAGCCAAACACAGATATTTGAGAATGAGAGTTTGAGATCCAATTACTTTGCCTTGCTCACAAGCTCTTAGAATTATTCAGGGTTAAGATCCGTGAAAATATGTCGATAAAAAGGAGAACTTTCAGGTTCAAGTCTCCACACACGTTTCTGAGATTAAGTTCAGCCACCAATTCACTTTCTCTCGATTTCTAGTCTTGATAGATATCCATCAGGCAATCGTTTATGGCTAAGCTGACATGGGCGTCTAGCGATATTAAATGGAGGAGAGATTACGCTTCAAAACTGACATCTGACTTCAGCTGAGTAATACCTGAAAGTACGTATCTTGCGAGACAGCCAAACACAGATATTTGAGAATGAGAGTTTGAGATCCAATTACTTTGCCTTGCTCACAAGCTCTTAGAATTATTCAGGGTTAAGATCCGTGAACATATGTCGATAAAAAGGAGAACTTTCAGGTTCAAGTCTCCACACACGTTTCTGAGATTAAGTTCAGCCACCAATTCACTTTCTCTCGATTTCTAGTCTTGATAGATATCCATCAGGCAATCGTTTATGGCTAAGCTGACATGGGCGTCTAGCGCTATTAAATGGAGGAGAGATTACACTTCAAAACTGACATCTGACTTCAGCTGAGTAATACCTGAAAGTACGTATCTTGCGAGACAGCCAAACACAGATATTTGAGAATGAGAGTTTGAGATCCAATTACTTTGCCTTGCTCACAAGCTCTTAGAATTATTCAGGGTTAAGATCCGTGAACATATGTCGATAAAAAGGAGAACTTTCAGGTTCAAGTCTCCACACACGTTTCTTAGACTGAGTTCAGCCACCAATTCGCTTTCTCTCGATTTCAATTCTTGATAGATTATATATCCACCAGGCAATCGTTTACAGCTAGGCTTACATGGGTACCTAGCGCTATTAAATAGAGGAGAGATTACACTTCAAAACTGACAACTCACTTCAGCAAGCCGCCAGGAGCCTTTGTCTTCTCGTAATCTCTCAAACTACATACCTCAAGTATCCATTACATCGAAATACGATTCAGCACGCCAGATTCGAGTTTATCGAAGAGTAGACACCTCGCCAAGTGCGTGTTTCTTGCATATTGAGCAGAGTTCACCCTCATTACCTCCGCGATTCCGACAGGTTGATAAAGAGTCTCAGGCGAATTGATTATACGGTGAAGAGCAGGCTCAGATGGCCGTGGTGTGAGGTGGGCGTAGACAGAAAACGTATACGTGTAAACATTATAATGAATAATTATCAGGCGGCCCTTGGGTGTGTGGGTCACCTTTGGCATCAACAAATTACATTATTATTCAATAGCGCTCGCACAAGCTGTTTTATTAAATATATACTCTGTATCTCGGCATATTATGCATTACATGTAATATATCACCGACTGAAACGCCCCCTGCTGGCCGGCGTAATGATAAATTGCTCATAATTACCTATCGCGATATTATCGACGTGGTTATCAAGGATGGATTGACAGTTATTTTATCACCTGCGTGTTCAGGCTGAGTTATAAGCAATTTAGGTTGCAGTAACAGCGACAAATGGAATGAAAAATATCGGCGAATCGAGTTGCGGAGACAACTTTATTCCGTGAAACATGCAACTTCTGTCCCTCAGGATGATTAGGTAATTGATGTAATGGAATGGAATCTCTTTATGTTTACCTCACGCTCCATTTTTTAAAACTTCATTATCTCTTTTACACTACGAAGCGCTTACATTTAGATCTTCTACTGCTGTTTCCGAAACTTACTTTATTGTTCCTCATAACTCAAAAACCATTGATCTCATGATCGCAATGAGAAAATATCGGTTTTTTTTTAGAGTGATAAAAATATCGATAGGAATAACTGTGATTTGACAGAAGGTAGAAGCCATGTTGTTTTGACATTTCCCTTCAGTGAGCATTGACAAATTATCATGGAAAGACTCATGATGCAACAACGTTTAAAAATTGTTGTAATTTATTTTCAAAATCAGTGTTCTATTCGCCAAACTTATAAAGCACTTCGTGAAATTTATGGTTTACATGATCGTCCATCAAAGCAGCTTATTCGTCGATAGATTTCGGACAACATTTTCTCTGCTCGATGCAACAACAATAACAAGACAAAGAACTGTACGTACAGAAGAAAATATCGCTGCTGTAAGTCATAGTGTTAAGGTTCATCCAGATTTGTCTATTCGTTGACGTTCACAATAAGTTGGACTCTATGCATTCACCACATGGAAAATTTTGCTTAAAGATCTTGCTCTACACCCATACAAGATCCAGCTGGTTCAAGAAAAAAAGCCACTTGGCCATAATAAGCGTCGTTTGTTTGCTGATTAGGCCCTAGAACAACTTGAAGTTGATCCACTCTTTTATCGTAAAATTGTGTTTAGTGATGAAGCTCATTTCTGGTTGAACGGCTATGTAAACAAGCCAAATTGCCGTATATGGAGAGAAAACAATCCTCAAGGAGTTCTGCAGGTACCATTTCATCCTGAAAAATGGACTTTATGGTGTGCTTTATACGCTGGAGGCATCATCGGTCCATATTTCTTCAAAAACCATGCTGGAGCTAATGTTACAGTGAATGGTGCTCGTTACAGATCGATGATCAATGATCATTTGGTTCAAAATTTGAAGGGTATCGATCCAGAAGTGTTTTAGTTCCAACAAGATGGTGCTACACCTCATGCTGCTACCGTAACAATTGATTTATTGGAAGAAAGATTTGGCGATAACATTATTTCGAGAAATGGTCCAATTAATTGGCCTCCAAGAGCATGCGACACAACTCCACTGGATTATTTTCTTTGGGGTCATTAGTTTATGCTGATAAATCAGAAACAATGAACGCTTTGGAAGCCAACATAACTCGTGTTATTGATAAAATGAGGCCTGAATTACTCGAAAAAGTGGTCTAAAATTGGTCTGGTCGAATGCGGTTCCTCAGAGATAGTCGTGGTGGACATATGCCGGAAATTATTTTTAGAAAGTAAATGTCATAAAATCATTTTTCGAATAAAAACAAAATTTGGCTTCAATCTTTATTTAAATGTGTTTTATTTCATTTTAAAGTTCTTTCACTCTAAAAACACACCCGATATATGAATGAAACTCTGATAATTCTGTAATATTTACCGAATAATGTATTTTTGCAGAAAGTACTTCGAACTTATAGAACCAATTTTTGACAATTAACCGCTCGAACTTAATTTTACTCCTAATAATGATTTATAATTCGTTTTTTTATATCCGCACAACATTTCTTTGAATTAATGGGATCTGGACCATGCTTTGATATCATATTTCTGTGGTTCGATATAGAATTGGTAAATGTTTCGTGTTAATCTCGAACATTCTGACGTATAGTTTCACAGTGAAACTTTCACTTCCAACTTCAAGACTTTATAAAAATAAGTTACCTGATAATTTAAATATCAGAACAGATTTATTCTGCTAGCCTCCTATAAATTTTAATTTCAAAAAATCTTATTCAAAAACTTTTAGAATTGAATTAATATCTCACTACTCTGTCAAGAAAGTACCGGGAATTTTCAATTAAAACAACATTTTTACATTTAATCGTCAAAATTTATTGGGTCGCCTTCAAAATAGGCTCCATTTGCTCCAATACATCTATGCCAACGGCACTTCCAATTATCGAAACATTTTTTATAGGCGCTTTCCGGGATGGACTTTAGCTCTCGCGCCGAATTTTGTTTTATGGCTTCAATCGACTCAAAACGGGTGCCACGAAGGGGCAATTTTAGTTTTGGGAAGAGGAAAAAGTCGCAGGGAGCCAAATCCGGCGAATACGGTGGTTGCTGAAGCACGTTTGTTGAGTTTTTGGCGAGAAAGTCAGTCACAATCGTAGCTCGGTGAGAAGGCGCGTTATCGTCATGCAAAATCCATGAGTTGTTCGCCCACAAATTTGGCCGCTTCTTACGGATACGCTCACGCAAACATTTCATAACGCCTAGGTAATACTCCTTGTTTACCGTCTGACCCTCTGGAACGAATTCGTAGTGCACCACGCCACGGATATCGAAGAAAACAATGAGCATCACCTTCATTTTCGAGCGGCTTTGGCGTGGTTTTTTCGGTTTCGGCTCATTTTTTGCCACCCATTCCGATGATTGCTGGCTTGTTTGCATATCGTACTCGTAGACCCAGGTCTCATCACCAGTTATAATGCGTTCCATGAATGTAGAATCGGAATTACAGCGATCCAGCATGTCTGAAGCAACCTGTTCGCGATGACGTTTTTGAAGAAAATTCAGGTCTTCCGGTACGAGTCGTGCGGCCACCTTTCTCATGCCCAAAATATCAATCAAAATCGTACGTGCGGACTCGTGGGATATCTTAAGATCATGTGCTATCTCTCTCAAGCTGGTACGACGGTTTTCCAGCACCCTTTCCTTAATTTTATCGACGTTATCTTCGATCGAAGCCGCCGATGGGCGACCACTTCACGACCGTCCTTGAAGGCTCTGTACGAGTTTTCGATAGAGCATTATCACCAAAGGCCTTTTGCAACATTTTCAATGCATCGGCACACGAAAATTCATTTGCAACACAAAACTTTAAACAAATTCTTTGCTCAACGTAATCACTCAAAGTAAAAATCGGCACGCACTCTGACATCGACTGACTTAATCAGCTGTTGCAAACATACTAGTTGACAGATCCCGCTCAAGCTTGGCATAGTAATTAAGGACAGTGGTACCAACCTAGAAAAAAAAATTTTTACCTGCCTCATTGCCCCGCCAGATTTAAATCGATAATTCCCGGTACTTTCTTGACAGAATGTAAATAGGCCATTGACCTAACTCCTTCAGCCCTTTAGAATTATAAGAACCCAACAAATATAAATTGTCAATTGAACAAGGGAACACAAGTTTTATTTCTGATCTTATATATATGAAAACCAAATCGTTTTCAGAAATGCTAAACATAATTTTAAGAACTTCTCCAAAACTACTTTATTTGAAATATTTATTATGTTTAAATAAGGTACTTCGATAATCTCTCTGAACATGTAGCACATCCTCAAAAATCAATTTGAATTCAAATAAGGTCTTCATCAGTCGAACATCACATTTCTAAAATAAAATCAATTAATAGTAAATAAAATAGAAAGGCTTTTTACTTGATAGAAGAAATATAACAAAATTTGAATATCAAAACAAATTGAAATATGTTTATCTTCTACAATTTTAATTTCCAAAAGAATTTTTTATTCAAAAACTTTTTGGATTTTGATATTTGGATTATTAATAACGGCTGATGAAGGGATTATCTAGAAGTATATTTGTTTTTTGAAAATATAGTGCACATTTTTTAGAGTTTTTTGAAATAATTTGTTCGAATATTTAAATGTATTAAATATTTCAAATAAATTATATTCTTTGGGAAGTCCTTCAAGTGTGTTCATGTTTTTATAAGGCAAGTAGTATTTCTTAAGATAAGACCAGAAACAAAATTTTGTCTCGTTTGAATATTTATTTATTAATTTTAATTACTTTCGTATATCTGCTGGGTTATTTATTTCATTTGACATTGTATATTGAGTTTTGATTATATACGTCTATTAAATGTAAGCGGTGCTTGTTTTAGACATTAATTTAATTCTAAAAGTTTTTGAATAAAAAATTCTTTTGGAAATTAAAATTGTAGAAGATAAACATATTTCAATTTGTTTTGATATTCAAATTTTGTTATATTTCTTCTATCAAGTAAAAAGCCTTTCTATTTTATTTTATATATAATATATAATTATATTTTGGCTTCAATAAATTTCTTTATACGGTGTCAATGGATTTAGGTAAACCTTAAAATAACTCACTTTGTTCTTTGATTTTGTTAGAACATAGATCAATCTTGAATATATAGTTGATCTGTAGTTCGAAGCTTAAGTCTTTTAACACGTGAGTGATGTAGGTTATGTTTTTGATTTTGATATTTGGATTATTAATAACGGCTGATGAAGGGATTATCTAGAAGTATATTTGTTTTTTGAAAATATAGTGCACATTTTTTAGAGTTTTTTGAAATAATTTGTTCGAATATTTAAATGTATTAAATATTTCAAATAAATTATATTCTTTGGGAAGTCCTTCAAGTGTGTTCATGTTTTTATAAGGCAAGTAGTATTTCTTAAGATAAGACCAGAAACAAAATTTTGTCTCGTTTGAATATTTATTTATTAATTTTAATTACTTTCGTATATCTGCTGGGTTATTTATTTCATTTGACATTGTATATTGAGTTTTGATTATATACGTCTATTAAATGTAAGCGGTGCTTGTTTTAGACATTAATTTAATTCTAAAAGTTTTTGAATAAAAAATTCTTTTGGAAATTAAAATTGTAGAAGATAAACATATTTCAATTTGTTTTGATATTCAAATTTTGTTATATTTCTTCTATCAAGTAAAAAGCCTTTCTATTTTATTTTATATATAATATATAATTATATTTTGGCTTCAATAAATTTCTTTATACGGTGTCAATGGATTTAGGTAAACCTTAAAATAACTCACTTTGTTCTTTGATTTTGTTAGAACATAGATCAATCTTGAATATATAGTTGATCTGTAGTTCGAAGCTTAAGTCTTTTAACACGTGAGTGATGTAGGTTATGTTTTTGATTTTGATATTTGGATTATTAATAACGGCTGATGAAGGGATTATCTAGAAGTATATTTGTTTTTTGAAAATATAGTGCACATTTTTTAGAGTTTTTTGAAATAATTTGTTCGAATATTTAAATGTATTAAATATTTCAAATAAATTATATTCTTTGGGAAGTCCTTCAAGTGTGTTCATGTTTTTATAAGGCAAGTAGTATTTCTTAAGATAAGACCAGAAACAAAATTTTGTCTCGTTTGAATATTTATTTATTAATTTTAATTACTTTCGTATATCTGCTGGGTTATTTATTTCATTTGACATTGTATATTGAGTTTTGATTATATACGTCTATTAAATGTAAGCGGTGCTTGTTTTAGACATTAATTTAATTCTAAAAGTTTTTGAATAAAAAATTCTTTTGGAAATTAAAATTGTAGAAGATAAACATATTTCAATTTGTTTTGATATTCAAATTTTGTTATATTTCTTCTATCAAGTAAAAAGCCTTTCTATTTTATTTTATATATAATATATAATTATATTTTGGCTTCAATAAATTTCTTTATACGGTGTCAATGGATTTAGGTAAACCTTAAAATAACTCACTTTGTTCTTTGATTTTGTTAGAACATAGATCAATCTTGAATATATAGTTGATCTGTAGTTCGAAGCTTAAGTCTTTTAACACGTGAGTGATGTAGGTTATGTTTTTGATTTTGATATTTGGATTATTAATAACGGCTGATGAAGGGATTATCTAGAAGTATATTTGTTTTTTGAAAATATAGTGCACATTTTTTAGAGTTTTTTGAAATAATTTGTTCGAATATTTAAATGTATTAAATATTTCAAATAAATTATATTCTTTGGGAAGTCCTTCAAGTGTGTTCATGTTTTTATAAGGCAAGTAGTATTTCTTAAGATAAGACCAGAAACAAAATTTTGTCTCGTTTGAATATTTATTTATTAATTTTAATTACTTTCGTATATCTGCTGGGTTATTTATTTCATTTGACATTGTATATTGAGTTTTGATTATATACGTCTATTAAATGTAAGCGGTGCTTGTTTTAGACATTAATTTAATTCTAAAAGTTTTTGAATAAAAAATTCTTTTGGAAATTAAAATTGTAGAAGATAAACATATTTCAATTTGTTTTGATATTCAAATTTTGTTATATTTCTTCTATCAAGTAAAAAGCCTTTCTATTTTATTTTATATATAATATATAATTATATTTTGGCTTCAATAAATTTCTTTATACGGTGTCAATGGATTTAGGTAAACCTTAAAATAACTCACTTTGTTCTTTGATTTTGTTAGAACATAGATCAATCTTGAATATATAGTTGATCTGTAGTTCGAAGCTTAAGTCTTTTAACACGTGAGTGATGTAGGTTATGTTTTTGATTTTGATATTTGGATTATTAATAACGGCTGATGAAGGGATTATCTAGAAGTATATTTGTTTTTTGAAAATATAGTGCACATTTTTTAGAGTTTTTTGAAATAATTTGTTCGAATATTTAAATGTATTAAATATTTCAAATAAATTATATTCTTTGGGAAGTCCTTCAAGTGTGTTCATGTTTTTATAAGGCAAGTAGTATTTCTTAAGATAAGACCAGAAACAAAATTTTGTCTCGTTTGAATATTTATTTATTAATTTTAATTTTAATTACTTTCGTATATCTGCTGGGTTATTTATTTCATTTGACATTGTATATTGAGTTTTGATTATATACGTCTATTAAATGTAAGCGGTGCTTGTTTTAGACATTAATTTAATTCTAAAAGTTTTTGAATAAAAAATTCTTTTGGAAATTAAAATTGTAGAAGATAAACATATTTCAATTTGTTTTGATATTCAAATTTTGTTATATTTCTTCTATCAAGTAAAAAGCCTTTCTATTTTATTTTATATATAATATATAATTATATTTTGGCTTCAATAAATTTCTTTATACGGTGTCAATGGATTTAGGTAAACCTTAAAATAACTCACTTTGTTCTTTGATTTTGTTAGAACATAGATCAATCTTGAATATATAGTTGATCTGTAGTTCGAAGCTTAAGTCTTTTAACACGTGAGTGATGTAGGTTATGTTTTTGATTTTGATATTTGGATTATTAATAACGGCTGATGAAGGGATTATCTAGAAGTATATTTGTTTTTTGAAAATATAGTGCACATTTTTTAGAGTTTTTTGAAATAATTTGTTCGAATATTTAAATGTATTAAATATTTCAAATAAATTATATTCTTTGGGAAGTCCTTCAAGTGTGTTCATGTTTTTATAAGGCAAGTAGTATTTCTTAAGATAAGACCAGAAACAAAATTTTGTCTCGTTTGAATATTTATTTATTAATTTTAATTTTAATTACTTTCGTATATCTGCTGGGTTATTTATTTCATTTGACATTGTATATTGAGTTTTGATTATATACGTCTATTAAATGTAAGCGGTGCTTGTTTTAGACATTAATTTAATTCTAAAAGTTTTTGAATAAAAAATTCTTTTGGAAATTAAAATTGTAGAAGATAAACATATTTCAATTTGTTTTGATATTCAAATTTTGTTATATTTCTTCTATCAAGTAAAAAGCCTTTCTATTTTATTTTATATATAATATATAATTATATTTTGGCTTCAATAAATTTCTTTATACGGTGTCAATGGATTTAGGTAAACCTTAAAATAACTCACTTTGTTCTTTGATTTTGTTAGAACATAGATCAATCTTGAATATATAGTTGTTCTGTAGTTCGAAGCTTAAGTCTTTTAACACGTGAGTGATGTAGGTTATGTTTTTGATTTTGATATTTGGATTATTAATAACGGCTGATGAAGGGATTATCTAGAAGTATATTTGTTTTTTGAAAATATAGTGCACATTTTTTAGAGTTTTTTGAAATAATTTGTTCGAATATTTAAATGTATTAAATATTTCAAATAAATTATATTCTTTGGGAAGTCCTTCAAGTGTGTTCATGTTTTTATAAGGCAAGTAGTATTTCTTAAGATAAGACCAGAAACAAAATTTTGTCTCGTTTGAATATTTATTTATTAATTTTAATTACTTTCGTATATCTGCTGGGTTATTTATTTCATTTGACATTGTATATTGAGTTTTGATTATATACGTCTATTAAATGTAAGCGGTGCTTGTTTTAGACATTAATTTAATTCTAAAAGTTTTTGAATAAAAAATTCTTTTGGAAATTAAAATTGTAGAAGATAAACATATTTCAATTTGTTTTGATATTCAAATTTTGTTATATTTCTTCTATCAAGTAAAAAGCCTTTCTATTTTATTTTATATATAATATATAATTATATTTTGGCTTCAATAAATTTCTTTATACGGTGTCAATGGATTTAGGTAAACCTTAAAATAACTCACTTTGTTCTTTGATTTTGTTAGAACATAGATCAATCTTGAATATATAGTTGATCTGTAGTTCGAAGCTTAAGTCTTTTAACACGTGAGTGATGTAGGTTATGTTTTTGATTTTGATATTTGGATTATTAATAACGGCTGATGAAGGGATTATCTAGAAGTATATTTGTTTTTTGAAAATATAGTGCACATTTTTTAGAGTTTTTTGAAATAATTTGTTCGAATATTTAAATGTATTAAATATTTCAAATAAATTATATTCTTTGGGAAGTCCTTCAAGTGTGTTCATGTTTTTATAAGGCAAGTAGTATTTCTTAAGATAAGACCAGAAACAAAATTTTGTCTCGTTTGAATATTTATTTATTAATTTTAATTACTTTCGTATATCTGCTGGGTTATTTATTTCATTTGACATTGTATATTGAGTTTTGATTATATACGTCTATTAAATGTAAGCGGTGCTTGTTTTAGACATTAATTTAATTCTAAAAGTTTTTGAATAAAAAATTCTTTTGGAAATTAAAATTGTAGAAGATAAACATATTTCAATTTGTTTTGATATTCAAATTTTGTAATAGTAAATAACTTACCGTAAGACCTCGTGGTATCCTGTTGAACAAACACTTAAATTAGAGAATTTCAAAAATTCAATACATATTCAATGTTCGTCACAAAAACCACAGAAAGCTTGTAAGGTTTTTATATAAAGAGATTAAAACCTAACTAATATTATATATACAATAAATTTGGTTTTAATCTCATTACATAAATATTAGTTGGTTTTAACTAAGGCCATAAAATACCTTACAAGCTTTGTATGAATTTTGTGATGAACATAGAATTTGTTGGATTTTTGAAGTTCTCTAATTTTTGTGTTTGTTCAACAACACTACGAAGTCTTACTGGTAAGTAAAATTTGAATATCAAAACAGATTTAATCTGTTAGTCTTCTACAATTTTAATTTCAAAAAAATTTTTATTCAAAAAACTTTTAGAATTACTTTAATGCCTACAATAGGCACCGCTCATATTTAATAGACGTATATATTGAAAACTCAATATACAATGTCAAATGGACTAAATAAACCAATCAATATAAAAAAGGCAATTAAAATTAATAAATAAATATTTGAAGGAGACAAAATTTTGTTTCTGATCTTACCATATTGAAACCAATTCCTTTTCAAAAACATAGAACACAACTTAAGGATTTCTCAAAAAATATAATTTATTTGAAATATTTAATATATTTAAATATTCAAATAAATTGATTCAAAAATCTCTCAAAACATGCAATATATCTTCGAAATACAAATAGAATACGGATAATCTCTTCATCGGCCCTAGATAACATTTAAATATCAAAATCAACTAACCATCAGTATTTTTTTGAAATTAAAATTGTAGAAGACTAACAGATTAAATCTGTTTTGATATTCAAATTTTGTTATATTTTTTCTATCAAGTAAAAAGCCTTTTTCTATTTTATTTTATACATAATATATAATTATATTTAGGCTTGAATAATTCTCATTATGGAATATCAATGGTGTGAAGAAAACCATAGGATGCCTTACAGTTTTCTGTGATTTTGTGACGAACTGACTACCTGGATTTTTAAAGTTAGTCTGTTTCAAACAAGTCCGGTGTTACATTCTATGGTATGATATACTGATGGTTAGTTGATTTTGATATTTAAATGTTATCTAGGGCCGATGAAGACATTATCCGTATTCTAATTGTTTTTTCAAGATATATTGCATGATTTGAGAGATTTTTGAATCAACTTATTTGAATATTTAAATATATTAAATATTTCAAATAAATTATATTTTTTGAGAAATCCATAAGTTGTGTTTTATGTTTCTGAAAAGGAATTGGTTTCACTATGGTAAGATCAGAAACAAAATTTTGTCTCCTTCAAATATTTATTTATTAATTTTAATTCCCTTTTTTATATTGGTTGGTTTATTTATTCCATTTGACATTGTATATTGAGTTTTGAATATATACGTCCATTAAATATGAGCGGTGCTTATTGTATACATTAATTTAATTCTAAATGTTTTTTGAATAATTTTTTTTTAAATCGAAATTGTAGAAGACTAACAAATTAAATCTGTTTTGATATTTAAATTATGTTATTAGGAGTACAAATAAGTTTCCGCCGTTTTATTGTATATGGCGCGGCCCGGAGTTTCGATTAGCTTTCGCAGATGATAACAGACAATAAAAATAGTTTGGACATTCAAGAACAATATAACCTATTAATATCATTGATTTTATATTGGTAAAGTATAATTTTTATAAGTTGAAAATGTCAAAATTTGAGCTAAGTAAGCGTCATTTGCGGGAAATATTAGTTTAATTTTTTAATTTAAAGAAATCTGCTGCTGAGGCGTATCAATTGCTCGTAGAAGCATATGGTGAGGGTGCTTTGAGTGAGAGTACGTGTCGAGAGTGGTTTCAAAAGTTTAAAAACGGTGATTTCGACGTAGAAGACAAAGATTGCAGTGGAAGGCCAAAAATTTACGAGGATGCAGAATTGGAGGAACTATTGGAGGAAGATTCATCTCAAACACAAAAAGAACTTGCTCTAACATTAGAAGTCACTCAGCAAGCATTATATTACCGTTCTTCTATAATAAAAATTTAATTTGTGTTAAAAACCGGCGGAAACTTATTTGTACTCCTAATATATTTCTTCTATCAAGTAAAAAGCCTTCTTCTATTTTATTTTACTGGTAAGTTATTTATTGATAATTGATTTTATCTTTTAAATGTGAGTTTGATTGGCGAAGATTTTTGGAGTAATTAACTTAATTAAATATATCAAATATTTCAAATAAATTAGTTTTGGAGAAGTTCTCAAAATTAGGTGTCGCATTTTTGAAAAAGATTTGGTTTTCATAAATATAAGATCAGAAACAAAATTTTGTCTCCTTCAAATATATATTTATTAATTTTAAAATTTGAATATCAACACAAATTAAATATTTTAATCTTCTAGAATTTTAATTTCAAAAAAATTTTCATTCAAAAAACTTTTAGAATTAAATTAATGTCTAAAATAAGCACCGCTTACGTTTCTATTTTATTAATTTTAATTGACAATTTATTATATATGTATTGGGTTTGTTTTATTCCATTTGATATAATACATTATGATTTTATACGTCTACTAAATTATTAATGAATATATCTCGTTTAGAATGAGTTTTCATAAAGTAAAGATCGGCCAAATCTAGTATCAAATTTTCATTTTTGTATGAGAGTAATTGTCTATAAAGTATCATATTCTATTTTCATTATTCCAATTCAATGATGTATTTGAATTTCATTGGAAAATAGTTTTGCGTAACAAGCTTCAATTTACCAATTTTTTGTTGTGTCAAAGACATTTCTGTCTGCTAGACCCCAATAACATATGCACAAAAAATTTCATGCATGCCACGTTCAGCCTGGTATTCAAATAAAAACGTTGAAAAGATTTCATGTATTCCTGCACCCCAGCAACCTCTATAGCCTCCCCTACCCGTAATCAATTATGAAATATACGAACGAGTAAAAATTTCCCGAAATGGATTTTATGAAACCCTTTGTGGCGACATTTTTCCAGCGAACACGTAAGCCCCCCCTAAATCTATCAATTTAGATTTACCAGACGATTTTTCTCTTTGTAAATCGACGTGAAAATCTCCCCCTTTTCTCGAATATAAAAGTAATTTAAATAAACTGCAAATAGGGATATCAAAGATGAGCCGCTCCAGCTTCGCTATTGCTTTATTAAAGGAGGAAATCGCTGTTGAACTTTAATGCCAGCCATTCTTTCATGGATTGAGACGGTCGGGATGGAATTAGAGGTCTTACACTTTGATTTCGAGTTATTCGAAGTGCACTCTCGCAGATATGGAAACTGAATTAAGGGTGGAAACTTCCAGAATCAAATGAGCTTTATCCTGCTGACGATTCTAGAAAGGAAATAACATGTTTTTGATAGGAAAACATCAGTGTGGAGTGCATTGTTGGAATTTTAATCGTTTTTAACTTGAGGACGGCTGTTTTCATGTACAGTGATTTAAAACGATATAGGGTGTTCTATAATCTTATGTTTAGAGGAAACAAGTGTTTGAGAAAATATATTTTCATGTTTGAATTAAAAATAGGCTGAACGATATGGCAACTTGAAAATGAACAATGATCTTTTTCTTAACTCAGAAAGAGGTAGATACGGTGTTTGTGAAGAGTTTTCCAATAGCAATGATACAAGTTAAAAATTAAAAAAAATACACAAATTATTTCAATTTATTTGAAAGGTTAGATTATACAATAGTCCGCCTAGAAAGTCCAGAAAAAACAAAGCTCAATTGTTTCATTTAGTATATATTTTTAATTCTTGAATTAGAAAATTGTAACAAAATATTCATCTTATTTACTTATACAATCTGCATTTAACTGTAAACACTTGACAAAACGTCGAGGTACACCCGAAACTATTTCACCTCCATAATATTCGGTGATAGTAGTCCAGGACTGTAAAACTGACTGAATTAAATCATCTTCATTTCATGGCGCTGCTCGTTCAACTTCAATCTTCATTAATCCCAATATGTTTTCAATGGGACTAAGATCTGGTGAAACTGTTGGCCATGAAATGGTTGTCACTTAAATGATTTGAAGTAAAACACTTTATTTCCGCTTATTTTTATTTTTCAACAATTGTTTCGTCAATTACATATTGATTTCGTCAGGTGAGTATGGTAACTAACTACTTATACAAAATCTTTCTCCTTAAATACAAGTTTCATTAAAAATACGTGATAAAATGAAGTTTTCAAGGAATTTATTAAAAAAGGTTCAACAACGGAGAACTGTTCATATCTGTTTGGTCGTTCAACAAAATATTCATTTTATGGTAGTGTTTTGGCGGATCATCAGAGCATTGCAGAGGAGTTTTTGAATCACTTCATTTCTGTGTTCAATCCGCCTCATTCTGTCAATGTTGCCATGTCTATGAACAATAAATGTAGTTCACACCCTATAAACTTGAGCAGTATCCAGTCTGAGATTGTTATGAGGAAGATTAATGAGTTGCCCAGTAAGCCTCCTGGACCAGATATGCTGCCAACATGCCTGCTGAAAAATTGTGTGCATGTCCTCGTTAAGCCAGTACACAAATTATTCAATATATCTTTGAGAAAGGGTTGCTTTCCACAAATATGGAAAACTGCATTGGTTGTTCCAGTACATAAATCAGGCAACAAACAACTATTAGAAAACTACAGACCTATAATTGTCATTATAAAATAAAACACTTGTTTACATTTTCTACTTTATTTTTGGTATTGACGTACGTTTCGTCTTTGCTAGAAAGACTTCATCAGAATACGAAGTAACAGTTGTTGTACAATGAATTTATAAGATTTTTTACAGAAGGTGTACATGTGTTTTTAATTGTTCGTCCGGTTGGTTTTCTCAAAGAATATTCCCTTCAAAATCGTGTTCACTCGATCCCTTGTAAATATTGAATAGAGGGGTGTAATAAAAATCTATTTGTTCATTTACTAGGTTATTGCTGTTTTTATGTTTATTTATTTCGTAAATTTCCCATAAGTTCAATTTTAGACCTCTATTTTCAACATGTAGAATTTCTATTTCTTTTGTGAAAGAATGGTTATTTTCAAGAAGGTGTTTAGCATAATGTGAATCTTTTTTATTTTTATCGAAACTTCTTTTATGTTCTGTTAGGCGTGTACCGAAATTTCTACCTGTTCTACCAATATAAATCTTTGGGCAATCTGGGCAAGTGAGTTTGTATACACCTGATAATTGAAGTTTATCCATACTGTTTTTATTGTTTTTGATGTATTTGCTAATATAATTAAACAAATAGCTTACAACAATGGATATAATACATCTCTAATAGATAATTTAATTAACCAACGTATACACAAAAACACAATAAAAGAAATTTATCCAGTAACATCTGATCTATCTGAACACAAATACGTTAGCCTCACATATCTCGGAAACATTAGTATTCAACTAAAAAACCTACTCAAAAAAGAAAATATTAAAGTCTCTTTCAAGACAAACAATCCTATTAGCAAATACATCAAAAACAATAAAAACAGTATGGATAAACTTCAATTATCAGGTGTATACAAACTCACTTGCCCAGATTGCCCAAAGATTTATATTGGTAGAACAGGTAGAAATTTCGGTACACGCCTAACAGAACATAAAAGAAGTTTCGATAAAAATAAAAAAGATTCACATTATGCTAAACACCTTCTTGAAAATAACCATTCTTTCACAAAAGAAATAGAAATTCTACATGTTGAAAATAGAGGTCTAAAATTGAACTTATGGGAAATTTACGAAATAAATAAACATAAAAACAGCAATAACCTAGTAAATGAACAAATAGATTTTTATTACACCCCTCTATTCAATATTTACAAGGGATCGAGTGAACACGATTCTGAAGGGAATATTCTTTGAGAAAACCAACCCGACGAACAATTAAAAACACATGTACACCTTCTGTAAAAAATCTTATAAATTCATTGTACAACAACTGTTACTTCGTATTCTGATGAAGTCTTTCTAGCAAAGACGAAACGTACGTCAATACCAAAAATAAAGTAGAAAATGTAAACAAGTGTTTTATTTTATAATGACAATTACAACTGATTTCTACCAAGCAACGGCCCAATCTATCATAAATTACAGACCTATATCTAAACTGTGCATTATTGCCAAAGTTTTTGAATCGATTATTTTTGATTTTTTATACAATGATGTTAAAGGCATTTTAAACGTTGAGCAGCATGGGTTCATGAGGGGGCGATCTGTTGAAACCAATTTATTTTTGTACACTCAGTTTCTGCTTGAGTAGATGGACGTGGGTTCCCAGGTTGATGCCGTTTATACTGATTTCAGCAAGGCTTTCTACAAAATTGATCATGCTATCTTGATACGGAAGCTTGCTGGTGTTGGTGTGCACGGTGCTTTGCTTGATTGCTTTGCTTCTTACTTGGTGGGTCGGCGTCAGTCAGTTGTGATCAGTGGATGTTACTCCTCTTATGGGGATCTCACTTCTGGTGTGCCACAAGGATCACATTTGGGTCCTCTGCTTATCAACCTTTATATTAATGATATCGCAGGCTGCTTCAGATTTGCCAAATTTTTAATGTACACTGATGATTTGAAGATCTTTGCTGTTGTTTCTTGCCTACGAGATTTGATCGAGTTTCAGGAGGATTTAAATAGACTCCATGAATATTGTCACGAAAACTTTCTGTATCTCAACCTCAGTAAATGTCACCACATAACTTTTTCACGAAATAAAAACATTTTTAGTACTCAATTTAACATCAACAATTGTGTTCTGATTAAGGTATCGCTGGTGAAGGATTTGGGAATCATTTTTGACTCAAAGCGTATCTTTGACAGCCACATCGCTTATATTTCGAAAAAGACTAACGGTATGCTGGGTTTCATCATTAGAGTTTGTGAGCATTTGCGTAGGCATCAATCCCTTAGAGCATTATACATAGCTTATGTCCAGGGTGTGTTGAGCTACGGATCGATAATTTGGAATCCTTATTACAATATCTATATTAATCGACTGGAAAACATTCAGAAAAAGTTTATTAATCATGTCAACAAAAAATGTTATAAACATATTACTGTTGATCGGGATCGAGTTATGAGGGAGTTAGGGTTAACTACTTTGGCTGACCAGAGAATGTTGAGGGACGCAAAGTTTATTTACAAGACTATTAATTCTCTCGATTCCACTGAAATTGTGAATATGCTCAGTTTCAATGTACCTAAATATTGCACAAGAAATAAGTTTTTGTTCCATATAGATCAAAGTTCTTCCAATTATCACCTGAAATCACCATTGATGAAATGCTGCAAAACTTATAATACACTATCTCATCTCGCTGCGGTTGACGTTTTTTCTGATTCTCAATTGGCCTACTCTTGCACTTTGAAACGATTTCTGGGAAATTACTGAATTTTGTTTCATATTTGTAATTTTTTTTATTTATGGTTCAGATGAATTTACTGTTTTCGTTGTTATTGGTTTTTAAGTAACATTGTGATTGGATTATTAGTGAATACATAATTTTGGGTTGTATCCCTTTAAATAAATAAATAAAATAAATGATGCCGGTTTATTTCCATTGCTTCTAAAAGGTTTAGTCTATTGCATTTGTTCTCGAAATGGAGAACTTCAAAGTTATGGTCAAAATCATGTCCGGATTCTTCTAGATGCCTGGCATAATATATAAGTATATAATATAATATATATAATATAATATATAAGTATATAATATATAAGTGGAGTTTGATTTATTCTTAACGAATGAATTCTGGTGTTCCTTGATCCTACTCTCAAAAGATATACCCGTTTGGCCAATGCATACATATGGACATGTACCACAATTTAACCTACATATTCCTGATCTCTTGTTCTTATTGACGATATCTTTATTATTTTTTATTAATTTACCTAAAGAATTTATTGTTTTATATGAGATATTGACATTTCGTTTTTTTTTTAATATCTAGCTATCTGTTTCAGATTTTTGTCCTATGTATGGTTCCTAGCATACCTGTAAAACTAACAATAAAATTAGTAGAAAAGCTTCTATTGAAAAATCATACAAACCCGGTAATTAAACGAGAAATAATGGATATCCTCAACATACGTATTGCACAGAACTATTTCTTGTTTAATGGAATATTTTATGAGGATAACGAAAGCCTTAGGATGGGAAATCCACTAAGTCCTATATTAGCTGAAATATTTATGGATTTCCTAAAAGACAAAGTACAAGAGCACCCGCTTTTTAAGCAATTTATTTATTGGTACCGTTTTGTAGATGACATTATTTGCCTGTTCGTCGGTACGTCTAGACAACTTATTCTTAGAATTTATCAACCAGGTATACCCTACGATAAAATTTACTCACGAAGAAGAACAAAATGACAGCATAAATTTTTTAGACTTGAAAATAATTAAAATTAACAATATACATAATTTTTCGATTTACCGCAAACCAACACACACAGACGGCACAATACATTTTTCTTCAAATCATCCTTTATCCCATAAATTAGCAGCATACAATAGTATGGTGTATAGACTAGTTAATGTACCTATGTCACAAGAGAACTTTGAAATAGAATTGAATATAATAATACAAGTAATAGTAAATAATCAATTATTGATCAACTATTGAATAAAATTAAACTAAAACAATATATGTCATTAGTTTATCCACATATTGAAAAAAATGAATAGTTTATTTACTTACCATACATGGGCCAAAAATCTGAACAGATAGCTAGATATTTAAAGAAAAAACGAAATGTCAATATCCTATATAAAACAATAAATTCTTTAGGTAAATTAATAAAAAATAATAAAGATATCGTCAATAAGAAGAAGAGATCAGGAGTATATGGGTTAAATTGTGGTACATGTCCATATGTATACATTGGCCAAACGGGTAGATCTTTTGAGAGTAGGATCAAGGAACACCAGAATTCATTCGTTAAGAATAAATCAAACTCCACTTATGCCAGGCATCTAGAAGAATCCGGACATGATTTTGACAATAACTTTGAAGTTCTCCATTTCGAGAACAAATGCAATAGACTGGGCGATCTTTTAGAAGCAATGGAAATAAACCGGCATCATAAAATGAATATTTTGTTGAACGACCAAATAGATATGAACCGTTCTCCGTTGTTGAACCTTTTTTAATAAATTCCTTGAAAACTTAATTTTATCACGTATTTTTAGTGAAACTCGTATTCAAGGAGAAAGATTTTGTAAAAGTAGTTAGTTACCAAACTCACCTGACGAAGTAATTATGTAATTGACGAAACAATTGTCGTTGAAAAAAAAAATAAGCGGAAATAAGTGTTTTACTTCAAATAATTTACGATGAATTTCCGTCAAGTAGAGACCGAAACAATCAAGAGTTTGGTTGTCACTTGGTGTTCTTGCATCCAAGCTTGAGTATAGGCTGAAGTATGGTTTCTTGCAGTATACTGCTGAAAACGCCATCCCTCTGGATATACAGCATGCGCCGTTTCAATGAGAAAATCATTTAGAATGCCACAATACTTTTCACTATTAATGGTACCATCAACTATACAGAGAGGCTTAAGATTACCCTGAGATATTATTCATCATTTTATACATTGTATACCTGTTGACCATCAACAATATTTGAAAAATAATGTTGACATGCAACTAAGAATTTAGCCGACTATCTGCACCATCTATTTTATACATTACATTTAAGATGTTATATGACTGTTTTAGGGATTCTTCAAAATGTAAACATGAAGAAACTACGCTGATGGTGGAACAATTGTAGTTGATCAATAAATTATTCTTCATTGTATAAATCTATCAAAAACTTTTCCATTTATTCATTCCCTCAATTCATCTAGGCCTTCCAAATAATCCTCGAAAGAATAATTCAGACAGAATGTTAATCCACAAGAATCCATTCGTTCATTTCACGTAATATCAAATTAATATTCCAGTAGAACAGTAGCCAAATGTGTCAACGTCTTCTCGAAACTGGTCCGTGCCCATCCTCTTCATAAAACTTGCCGACAGATTCCGATAGGCACACTCTTGCCCTGCTTCCAATCCGAAAAGTAGTGTTAATGAAGGGTCACCCACTCAAATAGCTGCAAACTCTCGGCGCTTTTCAACTGACACTCAGCACGTCAAACGCTGAATAGACCGGGATACCGCGACAGGTAATTGACCATTGTGATTATATGTATTCGTAATTCTCGTAGGCAAAATGCACAACAGGGCCCGAAGAAACTACACAATGAACACTTATTATCGGGCCCCTTTCAGCGCACGTCACGGTCCGCAGAAAACGTCATTGCACGTCAAGCCGCACAATGCCGTCGCCCCGCTAGATGGCGTAAAGTATCTGACAGTTTGACAGCGTAATTAAGAACCTCACAAAAGGTCTTAATAATTCCGTGTGATGTGATTGCTTGCTTTCTGTCGGTCTCAATGGCTCTGTTGAGCCAGAGGATGACAAGTTGATGATGAATCAATGCAAATTAAGATACAAGGAACGTTTGATATCAATTTGGCTTAATGAAGGAAAATGATGGGCTGAGGATGGTGAGGAACCGTTAATGCAAGGAAGCGAGAAGCAGATTTTTCATTCGAGAATGAAATATTTAATACGTGAAAGAAATGAACAGGATCCAGAACTCTACCATAAGATGGTTGATATTCATTGAAGATTACAAATATAAAAAGTATTACAAATTAGACCAAACAAACCAGTATTCAGAAGAAGAGAAGCAGTTGACTTCGTTGATGGATGTGGACATACACGCTGTAAATATAACCAAACTTCCTACAAGGAATAGAAGAGCCTTTAAGACAAAATGACGGAGAAATATTTATCCAGAAAACTGGAGTTACGTAGCGTACAACAAATTCAATTTGACCCATTTATTGTGAATTTATTTATATTTACTCACAAGCTAAAATTTTTAAGAAAAAGCATATTTGGAATACATACTAACTGAAAATTCATGAAACTTTGGTCAAAAATCAGAAAGCCTTTTGAAAAATTTAAATGTAACTCATAGGAAGTATTCAATTCATAATTACAGAAGGTTCAAGATAGCTAAAGTTGTTAAAAATAAAAGTAATTTGAATTAAGTGAACAGGGTCACAAGAAAAACTTCGGACAAGTTTCACTGCATTCTGGAACAAAAGTTTTTAGCGCAGCCAAATAATTTTTATTTTATTAGATTCTCAACGCTTTCTTGTACTGATATGTAAATTTTCAGTTTGATACGACTTAATTTTGCAGAATGTTAGGATGTCAAACAAACGTAGTGCAATTTTGATACATAAAAATTTTTATTTATTGGATTTTGTTATAACATTTGGATGTCTTATAATGAATGTTTATTTTATATGCCATTTGATATAAGTGGTACTTATATGACATTGATTTAATTTAATTCCTGAAGTTATAATGATTAAATAAAATTTTTTGAAATTAAATATGTAGAAGGCTAATATTAAAATATTTAAATAATTCTATATACCTTCTATCACGTATAATTCTCTATTTATTCCATAAAATTCAATGGATTTACGTAAACCTAGTGTCTACGTTAGTAATGTTGAAAATGACGATGATTAAGTAGTTATAAGTTTGTAATAGCATATAATCTAAAGGAAGTAATTAATTTCATATGTAATTTTAAGTAATTTTTAAGTTATAAGCATTAGAAGTTAAAACTGTATGAACTTTTAAAATCTGGACAAAAATAAAAGATCTTAAAGGCCGATGAACATGAAACAGGTATCAAAGTTTAGATAAAAATTCAGGTTAATTTTCTAGAATAAGTTCAAACCAGAAAATAGTGTTAATTGATTGGAATAAGAATTTTCGTGAAAACTATAAAAAAGGGTAACACGCAAAACGTCATTCAGTATGAGATTATCCAGAGTCGAATCTACGTCGTTCTGTTTGAAAATAATTCTCTTCCAAAGTATACAGTTCCATAACCTGAAAAAAGAAGATAACATTATTACTGTGAATTGATATCAAGAAGTACGTTACCTGCATGTGTAATTAAAGTATTCAACATGAAAATCAAGTATCAAACAATTTAGATGCTTAGAAAAAAATTAACGAGATTGGGTTTGAATTCAAAATCTTGTAGAAAAATCAGTTGAACTTGAATCCAGTATTACTCCTGAAACAGAGAAAGGACATCCTTGAAAGGAACATCGAAAGTGATAGACAAACTTACCAAAGATAGAAATAATTTTAATTCTCTAAACTATTCGATTCGAAAGCAAAGGTTTTATATTCTTTCACTGCTCCATTGGTCATTCCTGCTTCTCTAGATTAACATTTGAATTTACTGTTTCCGACTGTCTTTTTCATACCAGTATAAACGAAGAAGAAGAAAATTTGTGAATAATTTAATAGATTCAGAGAAAAGAAGTAATTCTTTTTATTGAAACAATTTTCTTTCTTACAATTTTTTCTCTTAGCCGGGTGAAAAAACCCGGATGGATTTTTCCACTTGCAAAGTCACAGTAATTTATGGGGCATTTCACAGTATTGAAGGGGCAGGCGAGATAGCAGGACATTAATCTTCATGAAAGGCAGTCATAATTTCCTTTCAAATAATAAAGACGTCCATTTATCAAACTTCGTTATATAAATTATTAATAACATGTCAGAAGCTGCTAATGATTTCCGCACTTTGGCTCGTAAATAACGAGCATCGTCTACATTTTACGTTCTGAACTCCATTTCATAACTTTTAGAGAATGTTTTCAAGGAACAGCGTGACTCAAGCTTAATGAATACCTATTGTGCAAATGACGACAATGAAACCGGGCATTTTTTACCACTTTGATTAACGTCGTGTTGCATCCAATGAGTAGCCAATTTCATAACTTCATTCCTCTCAGAGTTGCACTAATTCATATCCTCAAATTAATTGATAAATTATTCATAAAATAATATAATTAAAGGGGGTTTTTACCTGATAGAAAGCTTTTACAATATCTTAAATAGCACACAGCTTAATTTTACTCAACTCACTACAAATTTTAATTTTATAAAAAAATTACTGAGAAACTTTTTGAAATTAAATTAAATAAATATCTTAGGAAACACAGTTCCAATTAAGTAGACATATGTATAGAATTAACACTCATTAAATAGCACCGAAAGGAATAAAGTAATCCACAGAAAATACAGAATACTAATCAAAATTATTGAATAAGTACTTGAAGGATACAAACATTTTTAAATATCAAAACAGATTTATTCTACAAGCCCCCTACAAACGAAATATAAATTAGCCATTAAAGTTACTAAATAAATACTTGAAGGAGAAAAAATTTTGTTTCTGATCTTATCATTTTTGACAAAGGTTTGGTTGTCATGAATATTGATCAGAAACAAAATTTTGTCTTCTTCCAGTACTTATTTAGTAATTTTAATCGATAATTTATATTTCGTTGGATTTTTTCTTCCATTTTATATAATGAGTTTTGATTTCATATGTCTACTAAATTGAAGCAGTACTTATTAGACATCAAATTAATTCTAAAAGTTTTTGACTAAAATTTTTTGAAATTAAAATTTGTAGGAAGCTAACAGAATAGTGTCTTCGTGAGTTATGTTGAAAATGTGTATATAATCAATATCCTCGAAGATACTTGCGCATGGACAAAGTTGTAATAGTAATATAATCAATTTCATAAGTAATTTTCAAGTTAGAAGCATCAAAAATTAAACCTTTGTTGAACTTTTGACACTTGAAATACTTTGTGAAAAAAAGGAATACTTTAACTTAACCAATTAACATGAAACACGTATCAAAAGTTAGATAAAAATTACGCCAATTTTCTAGAATATTTTCAAACCAGGAAATGGTGTAAATTTTATATAATCAATGTAAGCTTCATTTTTCAAGAATTTTGACGAATGCTAGTGAGCTTTGGAATTCAATTTTTCATGAAAACTATAAAAGGAAATGGTACGTAGTCATTCAGTATGAAAATAACCAGAGTCGAGACCACGTCGTTCTGTTCCATAATCTAAAATGAAAAACATATCAATAGACGGAATTGGTATCAAGAAATACAATACCTGAATAGTGAATGGAAAAATTCAGGAATTAAATTACCACTTGAAGACTCATTGGAATGGTGAAGGTCTTATTTATATCTAGGTCATATTGCTTTATTTATATATATATATATATATATATATATATATCTTTTTCTTGTATTAATTTTAGTTGTTTTATTTTTCTGAATATTTTAAATTAATATTCAAATAATAATAATAATTGACGTTCTGGGTAGTTCCTCGTTTTCCAAATTAAAATTGCCACTTTCAAATTGACATATTCGTTCAGTTAGAGAATTGTCACCATAAATGTTCACTAAAATACTATAACTTTCGTTTCCTTGTTTTTCATGTTGAAACAATAAATGAAAGTCCCTATAGAAACACCTTACACTTCGGGGAAATGACAGATTCTGAAAAGAGAATCTACTGATGACTCTTCGAAATCAAGGTGTTGTCAGATGAAAGAATTGAATAATAAGCTAGTAGCGACATCTGTTATCAAAACCCCATGTACTTATTTCTACTCGTAATAACAATTCGAAATATTAGAAAAAAAAAAACGTTTCGAAGTACTACATATGAAACATCATACGCTATCCTTCTATTTTTTCTAGAGGCAGTAACTTCTTGTCGGCATCACAGAAATGTTCTCCTTCCTACTACTAAGGAGAAAATTTCAAACCCCGACACATAACCTCCCCTAGAGGGATGCGATATTTCTAACTGAGTGACCCTGCTAATGCCACATAGAAATTACAACTTGATAACATTCAACAAAGCGAATGAAACGATTATTTTCCGCTCGAAATGGCAAACAGCAACATATCTCGAACATGAAGTGATCCCGAAATTCTGTACACGGTTATAGCTCTGCAAGATTTCCCCTGAAGACATACCACTAGTTGTTCATTACACACTCGAAGGGCTTCATTAATCTCACTCGATTTCCACCACAAAGGGGAAAAAATCGTTTTTTAAGATGTGAGGCCTACTTTCCGATAGACTGTAATGAAATTTTTTATTGTTATCCTCAATGTATTCAATATCCGGTGTTTTGTCGGAATATTTTTGAATAACAGCGTATCCAAAAAGCGTATCGTGTATTTGTTTTGGCGATGTATTTGAAACTGAGTGACGGAGGGAAGTGAAGAGGGGATCGTGATATCCGCCATTTTGTGGAGTTTCGAGTTACGATGAAGCAGTACCCGGGAACGCATGGCGCTTTTTGCGTACGACTGCTTTATCGCAACGGTGATTCAATAGGCAGCGTTGCCCGGAGACCGGTGCCTGTTGGACCCAGAGTAACTATAGAGGGGTAGTCTCAACAAGAAGACCTTTGAAAATACTTCGGCTATCACCTGGACACAGAGCTACCCGTCAGCCATTAGTAGAACACCACCAATAATGACCTTTACCACAATGGCGCAACGTAATTTTTTTGAACGCGTCATGATTCGGTTTGCAAAGTGATAGTCGACGAGAAAGGGTTTGGAGAGGTCCAGGCAGACTAGAGCGACTCAATTTCGCACGGGAAGTTGTCCCCTTTCAAGGCGGATCAATAATGTGCTGGAGGGGTATAATGTTCGGTCGCTGTACCCCTCTTATTCTCGTTGAACGGACAATGACTGGTGCCATCTACGTAGAAAACATCATTGAACTAATCATTGTTCCTCTGCGCAACGAATTTGGGAATAATTTCATTTATCAGCATGGTAACGCCCCACCACACCGCACACCAAGGAATCAAAACATTCTTCAAGAGAATAATATCCAGAGAATGAACTGGCCAGCAAACTCACCAGACATGAATCCAATTGAGCACTTAGGGATTTTTTGAGGAACTATAGACGGGTAGTCTCAACCAGTACCATACTAAGACGGTTGCATTCCTCAAATTTAAGGGCAAGAAGACCTTCAAGAGTACCCCGGCTATCACCTGGACATAGAGCTACTCGTCGGCAATAAGCAGAACACCACCAATACTGGCTTTCACCACAATGGCGCAACGTACTTTTTTCGGACGAGTCACGACTCAGTTTACAAAATGATAGTCGTCGAGAAAGGGTTTGGAGAGGTCCAGGCAGACTAGAGCGACTTAATTTCGCACGGAAAGTTGTGCTCTTTCAAGGTGGATCAATAATGTGCTAAAGGGGGATAATGTTCGGTCGCCATACCCCTCTTATTATTGTTGAACGAACAACGACTGTTACCATCTACGTAGAAAACATCATTAAATCATCTGCGCAACGAATTTGGGGATAATTTCATTCATCAGGATGATAAGGCCACACCGCACACGAAGGGTTCAAAACATTGTTTAATAGAACAATATCCAGAGAATGAACTGGCCAGCAAACTCACCAGACATGAATCCAATTGAGCACTTAGGGAGAACAACATCCAATCGCCAGAATCCACCTTCAACTCTTCAGGAATTTAGTTTAGTCCTTCAGGAAGAATGAAACGTATTGGGCAGTTGTTTGAAAGAAGAGGTGATAATACGGACTATTGAATTGTGGAATAACTATAATTAATCAAAAACAAATAATCGATAAATTTAGATTTTTTCTCATTTTTCCTATTTTGTCCCATCCTGCAAAGAGCAAAGAGTAACGAACAAAGATTTTTTATCAAATATATTGCAGTTGAAATAAAGGAAAATATTAATTTCATTCCCAGAACATAGGATTGTTTATTTCTTGAGAAACCTAGGGGGACCAAGACTTGACGATGTGTGTATTTGATGGTTTTAGTTTTTTTTTTCTGATAGGAAGTTTTTGAAAAGTTCGAAAACAATGCCTTTATACCATATTTGAGAAGAACCTCTGTGAGTGCGTTATGCTTTTGTTATGTCGTTGAAGCACTTGTACATTTTTTATTTCGGTTAAATTCTCTTAAATATGATTTATCCAACAGAACACAATATCACTAGTATCACTTGTATGTATTCTTTTAATCTTTTTCTTGTACCTGAACCTGCATCAGCTTCCTGTCTGTTGTTACATTTTCACTATTTTGCTGTTTTTGTTTGGTACATTCAGTTGATAGTTACAGGGTGTTGAAAATGGAAGTCAACCAAGAGGAAAGTCAGTACATTTTACAGTTTTTGATTGTCTCGGTCTTTACTTGACGAAAATTCATCTTCAATATAAGAAAAACAAATGTTAACTTCCGCTATTTTATTGATTTTCACAACAATTGTTTCGTCAAACCATGACTTCATCAGGTGAGTATTTGAACTGAGGTATACAATGCAAAACATGACCTTAAATACACAGCTCTGGTACAAAAAATACAGGGGGTGGAAAGAGAGGTATACAATTAATGAAAAATATTAAGTAGGGGGGATCTATTTAAATCTATTTGATAATTCAATAAAATTTGTCTTTTATTATATCTATTGATTCTAACAGATTTAGTTTCTGACTTTTGTTTTCAATATGTAATATTTCATAATTCATATTAAAATTATGGCCAGTCTCTAACAAATGGTTGGCATAAGTTGAATTCGGTTTATTATTAATGTAACATTTTTCATGTTCTCGTATCCTTGTTTGGAATGAACGGCCTGTCTATCCCACATATTCACATGGGCAATCACTACATGTTAACTTGTAAACTCCTGATTTTTGTTTTTAGGAATGACGTCTTTATTATTTTTTATTAAGCTGTCTTAAGAATTAATAGTTTCAAAAGAGATGTTATATTTTTTCTTTTTTCTTTAAATATCTAGCAACCTTTTCAGATTTTTGGCCTATGTAAGTTAATGAAATAAATTTGGTTTCGTTTGAATTTTGAAATTTTGGATATACAAGTGATATTGCTTTCCTGTAATTTATTTTATCAAGTAAATTGTCCACAATTAACGGATTAAAATCATTACTGAAAGCTATTTGTTCAATTGTTTTATACTCTTTGTCAAAATTTTCTTTCGTCATGGGTATGTTAACTAATCTATAAAGCATACTATTATAAGTTGACACTTTTTGTGAAAATGGATGGTTTGAAGTATGATGAATCGTACCACCTGTTTGTATAGGTTTTCTGCATATGGAAATGTCATGTCTATTATTAATTTTAGTGATTTTTAAATCTGAGAAATTAATGCTATTATTTACTTCATCTTCCTGTGTGAATTCAATTGTTGGATCTAATTTATTGATAGATTCCAAAAATGAACTAAGTTGTCTATTTGTGCCATTAAATAAACAAATTATGTCATCTACATAGCAGTACCAATAAACGAAATCTTTAAAATATGGGAGTTTTTGGATATTGGTTTCTACGTGTTCCATGAATATTTCTGATAACAAGGGGCTTAATGGGTTCCCCATTGTTAGACTTTCTTCGTCTAGATAAAATGAACATAATATAAAATAATTTTGATCTAGGCAAACGTTTAAGGCGTCTAATATTTCTGTTTTTACAAGATAAGTTCATTTTTGGAGTAATAAATCATCAACTAATTTTATTTTATATGTTGAAGATTTATTACTCCAAAAACGAACAAATCTTGTAAAAACAGAAACATTAGACGCCTTAAACGTTTGCCTAGATCAAAATTATTTTATGTTATGTTCATTTTATCTAGACGAAGAAAGTCTAACAATGGGGAACCCATTAAGCCCCTTGTTATCAGAAATATTCATGGATCACGTAGAAACCAATATCCAAAAACTCCCATATTTTAAAGATTTCGTTTATTGGTACTGCTATGTAGATGACATAATTTGTTTATTTAATGGCACAAATAGACAACTTAGTTCATTTTTGGAATCTATCAATAAATTAGATCCAACAATTGAATTCACACAGGAAGATGAAGTAAATAATAGCATTAATTTCTTAGATTTAAAAATCACTAAAATTAATAATAGACATGACATTTCCATATGCAGAAAACCTATACAAACAGGTGGTACGATTCATCATACTTCAAACCATCCATTTTCACAAAAAGTGTCAACTTATAATAGTATGCTTTATAGATTAGTTAACATACCCATGACGAAAGAAAATTTTGACAAAGAGTATAAAACAATTGAACAAATAGCTTTCAATAATGATTTTAATCCGTTAATTGTGGACAATTTACTTGATAAAATAAATTACAGGAAAGCAATATCACTTGTATATCCAAAATTTCAAAATTCAAACGAAACCAAATTTATTTCATTAACTTACATAGGCCAAAAATCAGAAAAGATTGCTAGATATTTAAAGAAAAATATCTCTTTTAAAACTATTGATTCTTTAGGCAGCTTAATAAAAAATAATAAAGACGTCATTCCTAAAAACCAAAAATCAGGAGTTTACAAGTTAACATGTAGTGATTGCCCATGTGAATATGTGGGACAGACAGGCCGTTCATTCCAAACAAGGATACGAGAACATGAAAAATGTTACATTAATAATATTCAATTCAACTTATGCCAACCATTTGTTAGAGACTGGCCATAATTTTAAAATGAACTATGAAATATTACATATTGAAAACAAAAGTCAGAAACTAAATCTGTTAGAAACTTTAGAAATCAATAGATATAATAAAAGACAAATTTCATTGAATGATCAAATAGATTCAAATAGATCCCCCCTACTTAATATTTTTCATTAATTGTATACCTCACTTTCCACCCGTCTATTTTTTGTGCCAGAGCTGTGTATTTGAGGTCATGTTTTGCATTGTATACCTCAGTTTAAATACTCACCTGATGAAGTTATGGTATGACGAAACAATTGTTGTGAAAATCAATAAAATAACGGAAGTTAACATTTGTTTTTCTTATATTTTACAGTTTTTCTTTGACAAATACGAAAATGCAAGCCAGATAGCTGCAATTGTGAATGTTAAAGATGCACCTCGTCAGAGATGTCGATGAAATCACAGAAATAATCGAAGTTAACCATCATAGCATCGCCCAGGAGCTGAAGATCGACGAGTTTTGAACCATTTGCGCAAAGCTGGGTTCAAAAAGAGGCTCAATTTTTGGGTGCCACACCAAGTAACACGAAAAAACTTGATAGATCGAATTTCCATCTGCAAAGCCTTGGCCTAGCGGAATGAAATCGATCGGATATTCACTGGGGATGAGAAGAGGGTCACATACGACAATATTCTGCGAAATTGATTGTGGTCAAAGCGCCGTGAAGTAGCTCAAATGGTGGCCAAACCAAGACTAACGGCCAAGAAGGTTCTACCGTGCATTTTGTGGCCAAATAGTGATTTCGTATCTCTTCTGGCAACAACAGGACTGTTAAAGCTAGCGATTGACTAGAAACGGCCAGAATTGACCAACAAAAAAGGTGTTGTGTTCCAGTAGGACAACGCTAGGCCACATATGTCTGTAGTGACAAGCCAGAAACTCCGGAAACCTGGTTGGGAAGTTCCACCATATAATGCGAATCTGGCACTTGCATTGTAAAGTGATAAGAAATTGACATCACGCGAAAATTGTGGAAATCGTTTACTAGAGTTTTTCAGCAATAAGGTCCAGGACTTCTATGATTAATGTCACCTTAAAATTATAGGACAAAATGGTGCATATTTCAACCAAATCGGACAATCCGAAACATGTTGAATAAAATCTTGAAATTCACTCAAAAATGATAAAAAAATATTCCATCCTATTAATAATTTCTAAGAACATGTTTCAATTACGATCAACTTACAAAACAGTAACGGCTGTCTTTCCGTTTCTTATATTTCCAGGAAACGTTTTTGCAGACCAATGAAAACCGACATGTTACCGAAGTGTCGATAGGAAATGAAATCGATTCGATGAACAAGAACATGCATTTTTTCGAAGCTCAAAAAGCCGAAGTCCGACTCGAAGCTATACTCAAAACAACATGAGATTCTCTATCATAAATAATTGATGAGCATCACTCATGAATTATTTAAATGGAAATAATGAACAGCTCCAACGATTTCAATATACTTTTGGCGTTGCTGCGATTCGCTCGTCCCGTTGCGAATAAGTAATTTCAATGAACACCTCGGGGTAGATTTTTTTTCAGAGATGGCACACGAACCGCCTCAAAGCACACGGGAAGTTTGCGATCACGTGACGTATATGGGGTTGGATTGAATTTCCATTTCGCGTGGAAAGGATCGGCTTTTAGCATAACATATCATGATATATGTGAAAGCGTCTGTGTAATGCAATTTCCCATACACTAACAAGAGAGGTTCAATTACCTCCCTAATGCTACGAACCCAAATAAAGGTAAGCTTCATAAAATGAAGAAAAAAATTCTGGCGTGTTCAATTACAGAAACTGTTCCCATTCATTCTTTACTTATTAGATGATTGGTCTGAGTTGAGAATAAACCTATAAGTTCCAAGATGAACACAGAATAACCTAATCATATGATCAGTCATGAGAAAAAAAGTTAAGAGAAGATACAAAGTAAACTAACAGTATTCTAAGCAAACACTCCACTAGGGCTTCCATTGCAGTGAGGACTTTCACCTGCCATAAGTATTCTTGACGGATTGAAGGAGGATGAGCGAACATTGTCATCAAAAGCATGACCTCGTAGATTCTTCGTCTTCAGAGCAAACAAGCTACGTATCTAATCATCGAAGTGACCCTTTATTGCTCGAAATGAAAAAATAAGATCACCCCACACATGTCTAGTGCCTAAGGAAGCTTGTCCAATGCAAGACAGTCCCTGTTTGAACGCGCTATACGAAGCCATAGCGAACACAAGCAAATCTTTGTACGGACCCTAGCATATTACTGGCATCCCAGATAGAGCACTACCAGTCTAAACATATCATAATCCAAAGTGGTTGAACATAGGTCTTGCAAATCGTTTCAAAGGTCCGGTCAATAGAGCTTCTTGAGGATTTATAGAAAATGTAGGTGAGCTCTATGGTACTGGGGTCAGCACTACAATGAATAAGATCTTATGTGCCCAACTGCACTACGACCAACGAGGTCTTTTGTTGAATACCATACAACTGAGTTTTTCCCAGGAAAGTTTTGCCGAGTTGTCTCCTGGGAGACTTGGTTCTAATATCGGTTCCGTGGAGTGTCTTGTATGTGTCATCGCTTTGCATTGGCACAGTATGTGTTCGGTGGTTTCTGTTACCGATTCACACAACCTACGGATATCAGAGTTTTCTTTGCTCATCTTATGTAGGTGATATCTTACGACTTAGTGTCCAGTGAGAAGACAAGCGAGTAACTTTAGCTCGTCCTTTTCAACAGCTTTAGGGATAATTGGGCATTTTCTTAGATGGCGCCATGAGCGCTATGAAATGTCGCTGGCCTGTATTGTTAATCAAGTGATAATTATTTTCTCTCTTTTTCCATTCAATTACACTCATCAGTGTGGGTGATACTCAACACGAGAGCAATGTTTTGGTGCAAGGGTATCTGCTTTCTTTTTTTCCCAATGTCCTGGCAACCAAACTAAAACTAGTTTGTTGCTCTTTTCTAGTTTTACAGCTCCATATGTTCCTTGACCCACACCCAACGGCCAATAGTTGCTTCAGTTTCATTTGACTATCTGAGGTGATGTAAATTCTAGTTTCCTTGTATAGTCTGGACAGACAGATTTGGACTCTATAGACAGAATTTCGGTTTGGGAAGTTGTTATATACTTTCCCAGAAGCAGTGATTTTCTATACTTTAGATCAAATATGTCTATGACTATTCTTTGCTCCCTTAGGGACCTATCAGTTCACCATATTTCATTTCATATATATGTGCAGGGGGGAAGATCCAAAAAACTCAATTGCTGCTGTGGGAGCTGTCTACACAGCTTTTGTGATACCTAGAGCAAATCTTCGAATCTTGAAGCCTCATGAAGCTTATTTGATTGATTCGGTCTTTACTTGGTGGAAACTCATTTTAAATAAAAAAATGTACATGGGACAGTAATTTATTTTCACAAAAATGTTTGTATTTCTACAAGAATTGTTTCACCACCATGTGACTTCTTCAGGTATCACATTGTACTGTCCTTTCTCCAGTTTGGTGCACCAGACTAATGAACAATGTAGGACAGTTTCACAAAAGAGCCATTCATGATCAAAATTCGATTTTGTCTTGCCTCAAACATTACATGGGTGGAATTAAATAAAGTAATAAAGAATATTCCTACTCTTTTCAGTTCTGATATATTGTTTGTCCACCACTATTGTTTCTTCAGGTTTTTTTCAAATATTCTGTGTATTTATCCTACTTTAAGTTTTTGAGTTTAAAGTACCACTAGACCATATAGGAAATAATTTCAATTGATTATAATTAAAAAAATTGTACAAATATTTTTCATTCTATCTAGCAGCAACCGATGCAATAAAACAAAAATTGTGAAAAAGGAACACAACCTGATGCTCAATGAGTAATAATATGAACTTCAAGTCAGAGTTCGTTGGTAAAAACCATGAAATTTGTGAGTTGATCTGCGAACACATTGTAAAAATATTCACTACTGATTCAGTCGATATTCATTCGTCAGTTTGAGTTAAGATATTCAACAGTTCCTCAAAAACTGGTGTGAGTTTAAATAATCCATTAGAATTCAGACGACGGATAATATTTTCCCCATACTAATACGAGTAGGCAGTCCATGTTACATTAGTTTGTATTTCAGGTTGTATATAACAGGTATCATTTTAAGCCACCTAGTGGCCATCTGTAGGAAATTCCGTCCGCTGTAGATCTGTGATCTCTACTTCGGCTTTCCACACACAGATGGGGAAAAGAATGAGCTGAGTTATAATTCTGATAATGGCATTATTAAACAGTGAACAGTAACAAACTCTAAGATGTAAAAAGGAAATCATGTCAGTAATTCTGATTCCTCCAGTAACATATCCTTTATATGTTTAAATGAGTTAAAATGTTGACATCTAATTCTGGAGTTTGAGCAGTTATAATTGCCTAACTCAGAAAAACAGTGGAATATTTGGATATAGATTATTTCAATTACCCAGAAAATCAGTTCGTGAGGACTCAGAATTCTTCAATTAAAATAATGAGTGATAGTAGTTGTCTATTCCGTCCCATGCTGTCTATTGACGAAAGATTATATTGATCGAAAAGTTTTCATTTCAGCTTAGAGTCCTCTGAACTAGTTGTTTTATTTTACATGAGTAGTATAGATGGCGCTCCAGTGTTTTTCGATCGGAAGGCAACACGTTATACACTTTATTCTGCAATTCTTTTAAACAGGGAAACAATTAAACAAAATTGTTGTGTTTAATTAGATTTGAACATAATCACTCTAATCAGAAAATTATTCTGTGAACTTTAAATCAAGGAAGTACTTTTTTATTCAGAACGCTCTGAAGAGGATTCCAAGAAAACTATAAGAGCACTGACAGAACGTCAGGAGCCTGAAATAGCTCGTACATTGTTAAATGAACCAATTTCAATGATATTTGACACCGTTTAAATCAATAATACAAGGCAAAAATTGTTTCTAAATTAATAATGAAATAATAAATAAAACTGTACTTTTCTCCTGTTTGTAACTGATCATCAGCACTTTCAATTATACGAATAACCAAAGCAATTTTTCCTATTCGTGTCATTCAAAATGGAAATTCAAAAAAATTATCCACATGTCGAAATGATTATAATTCATGATTAAAACAATAGTTAATCCATAAAGTTTCTGGAAAAGTCCCTGTATAGTTTATCATGTGACAGTCGGATTAAATAAACCTTCAAAATAAGGAACATAAAATATCATATGTTAAAGCTTAACGAAAAAGAACAGAAACAACAGTGGCAGTTGAATTCTTCTTCCCAACTATCTCTACGCAAATTCAAAAACTTATACAGGGTGTATATGAATTGTTGCGAAAAAAGTTAAGGGGTTATTCCTTGTCAAAAAATAGGGTGGGTCTTTCATATAAACTCACAGCCTCACGACTCTTACTATCATGTTGATAAATGATTTTTTTTTCTTAAAAACCTTGAATTTTAGCAAAGAATTACATGAGACCTTATTTGTTAAAAATGGATCAAGCTATCCAAAACTAATTTTTCTATTGTAAAATAGAAATATGAAAAAAAGGTTCTTGCGAAAGAAGGTTTAGAGGTGACTTTTTCTACCCCTTGCAATAGTAGAGGAAAACAGCACCAAAAAGATTTTTGAGTGCCTCCTCGCCAGCATAAAATGTCTGCTTAATTTTATTCTTGTCAGTTTTTTTTGATTTTTGAGAAAAAAATTAAAAGCTGTTTTTCTTGAGTCATCTTTAGGAGGCTGTAGCTAAGCAGGGGGGACTCAAAAAAATGAAGTTTATATGAAAGACCCACCATTTTTTGATAATGTATCACTCCCCAAAGTTTTTCGCAACTACTCATATACTAGTTTCTCCAGAATTATTATTTCAATTTTTAATGATATGACAAAACATAAGTTCCATAATTGAATAAATAAAAGCTCAAATTTACCTTATTTAACTTCAACAAAGGGCAATTTTGCAGTTTCTGTTTTCTGTGGCAGAACGGTTTTCATGACTTAATTACCACCATTAAAATAATGAAGGCAAATTCAGTTAAATATCTGCGAAGATGCTGTCTCCGAACTTCTTATTACCATATAAAAGTTTAAAGCCAGAACGTGATCGTTGGCACAGATTACTGTCTGACCCAACTTCAATTTATTATCCGAATTAATACCCAAGTTTTTGACAACCTTAGCAAAGTTTGCCATCGATCAAAGAGTTTTAGACTGATTCATTTCACCACATAGGTTACTAGAATATGGGGCATACTGAAGATAATCTAAATATCAGGAGAATAAATAAGTACAGGCGACTTTGATAACAGATGTCGCTAGTTCATTTTTTCGTTGTTTCAACCGGCAACACCTTCATTTTGAAGTGTAATCAATATCTGTCACTTCGCTGAAGAGTAAACAACATAGTTTCTGTTTGCCCTGAAAATAACAACTTTAGTTTAATTAATGATATTGAATAAGGTAATTCTTGTTTTCACAAATTTTCATTGTACATATCTAGTCCAAAAGTGAACGAGTTTTACTAAATTATTATTTGTAGTATTGTCGAATACTAAATTAGTAAAACTTCACTTTTGGGCTAGATCTCTGGATGACGTATTTTGTATTTGGACTGTAAAGTATCAAATTCACAATAAAAGTGAAGAAACTTCTTCAATCAACTTCTTAGATCTTAAAATAAGTCATAGTTACAATAAATTTGAATTCGACATTTTTAGAAAACTTACCACTAGTGATACCATAATCCATTCAAAATCGAATCAGTCATGGCAAATTTAAATGTCAACATTCCATAGTTTCATTCATAGACTTTTGAGATTCCCGTAAAACGAAGTCAATCTACGAGGAGAAGTCAATACAATTAAAACTATAGAACAATGGCTATAGAACTAAAATTATTGACCAAATGATTAAAAAAAACTTACCACAATTTTTTTAAAACAATTTAATATCAGTATAAATGACCCTTATGAAGAAAAGAAAATATGGTTTTCAATGGCTTAAAAAGAAGGTTTCAGCAGTAGGATGTCGAATGGTCTTCAAATGGGTATCAATTCTCTAGCAGTAAATAGAAATAATTTAGCCAAGATGTTGGTGAACAATAAAGAAAGGAACCTCAACGAGAAATCATCCAGTTTTGCAGAAGTTTGTATAGAAAATAATCATTTTTTTAATGTTAAAGATGTCTCTTTACTATTTTTTTTAGAGTGCTAGAAATTTAAATTGAAATAAAACACATTTAAAGTAAGATTGAAGCCAATTTCTTTTTTATTTGAAAGACAATTTTATGACAATTATTTTTTGAAAATAATTTCCGGCATATGTCCCCCACGACTAGCTCTGAGGAACCGCATTCGACCAGACCAATTTTGGACCACTTTTTCGAGTAATTCAGGCTTTATTTAATCAATAACACGAGTTATGTTAGCTTCCAAAGCGTCTATTGTTTCTGGTTTATCAGCATAAACCAATATAACTTGACATACCCTCAAAGAAAATAATCCAGTGGAGTTATGTCGCATGATCCTGCAGGCCAATTAATTGGACCATTTCTCGAAATAATGTTATCGCCAAATCTTTCTTTCAATAAATCAATTGTCACGGTAGCAGCATGAGGTATAGCACCATCTTGTTGTAATCAAAACACTTGTGGGTCGATACCAATCAAATTTTGAAACAAATAATCGTTGAATATCGATCTGTAACGAGCACCATTCACTCTAACAGTAGCTCCGTAGCATCGTTTTTAAAGAAATATGGACCGAAGATGCCTCCAGCGTATAACGCACACCATACAGTGCATTCTTCAGGATGGAATGGAACCTGCAGAACTTCTTGAGGATTGTTTTCACTCCATATACGGCAATTTTGCTTGTTTACATAGCCGTTCAACCAGAAATGAGCTTCATCACTAACCACAATTTTACGATAAAAAAGTGAATCAACTTCAAGCTGTTCTAGGGCCCAATCAGCAAACAAACGGCGCTTATTATGGTCAAGTGGCTTCAGTTTTTGAACCAGTTGGATCTTGTATGGGTGTAGACCAAGGTCTCTTCGCAAAATTTTCCATGTGGTGGAAGCACAGAGTCCAAGTTGTTGTGAGCGTCGACGAATAGACTAATCTGGATCATCTTTAACACTATGACTTATAGCAGCGATATTTTCTTTTATACGTACCATTCTTTGTCTTGTTGTTGTTGCATGGAGTAGAGAAAATGTTGTCCAAATCTATCGATAGTTCGACGAATAAGCTACTTTGATGGACGATTATGTAAACCATAAATTTCACGAAGTGCTCTATAATTTTCGCGAATAGGACACTGATTTTGAAAATAAATTTCAACATTTTGGGAATGTTCTTGGGACGTGAGTCTTTCCATGATAATTTGCCAATGCTTACTGAACAAAAATGTCAAAACAACATGGTTTCTACCTGCTTTCAAATTACAGTTATCCCTATCGAAAATTTTATCACTCTAAAAAAAAACACCTGATATAAAATGTTGAAAATGGTAAATTAATGGACTATTTGGAGATTCTTTCAATCAAAAAATTCCTTGAGAAAAAAGAAAATTTAACAAATTCCCAAGTACACCTCGGGAACAGATGTCCAAAGTGTGATAAAAGAACCTCTTTCAATTTTAAATTTAGTTACTTTTGTACTCCTTTGGAGAGGGTCGAATGACCGATTCACGTGTCAGGATTCTGAATACAAACTGTATGAATTTTTCAAATAAAATTGTTATAATGTTTCAACTAAGGCCAACCGGATGCTCCCTTCCTTTTATTAGAATGTCAACCATTTCGTTGATGTCAAATAATTAACTAACTTTCTGCCATAACATGAACGACAGAATTCTTGCCAGACTCAAAATAGTGACTACTTCAAAATGCAAACTCTAGATGGCCTAACCGTCATATCAAGGCGGAAAGTTTCAATGGGCAAATTTAACTATGTTGTCGATTAATGCAATATGTCCATAATAAAATTTAATTAAAAATTTTCCAAAACGATATTCAATTACTCACCAACACCCATTTAATTTTTCTGTCTATAATAAGCTACAATCTTCATTCTTAAGCACTCACATAATGGTAATTGCATTACTGACCCTCCAACCCTTTCCCTGGATAATGAGGGAAAATGTAAAATACGCTTAAACTCATAATTTATTTATAAACTGATAAAATATGCACTTTGGAATACCTCCCTTGTCCCCCTTAATTAATATGGTTCTTCTTGTTATCCATCAATTGTAAATATATAATTCTGCGTTGTTGCCGCTGAACTTAATTACTGCTCATTATGAGGGTAAATAAATTGTTGTGGAAAACCAACAGATAGAATTGTTTTTCACCTTTATGCAAAACAGGATTATTGATTGAAATGGGAAGCGGAGAAAATATTAGTTATCTTTGCCTCATCACCATCATGAGCCCGTACAATATCCATTCGGAGCAAGGGGCTCTCCAAATTTCTTCGACTGTTCCCTATAATGAGCGATTTGTGCCCATAATATCCCTTTCTTTTTCTTAATAGAATCCTGTCATCTTGTTGCTGGACGACCACGACTTCTTCTACCATTTCTTGGATACTATTCCTGCACCAACTTGGTCCATTTTCAGTTGCTACATGACCAGCCCAAGTCCATTTTTTCTTGAACAGTTCTTTGCCTACATCTTTTATCTATATGTCAACAGTGAAACTACCTGTAATCTAATATTAAACATTTTATTAACATATATTGAAAATAACACAGGACCAAGAACAGTCTCCTGTTGTACTCCACTGATAATGATTCTCGGAGTAGTAGTCTACTCACTTGTAAATCGACAACAAGTTTAAAGCTAGTTCCCTGAAGCCACTCTCTTCCAACGTCGTCATCAATCTTGAATGGTCTACCGTTGCAAAGGCTTTCTGCAAACCTACAAAAATGTCTATGGCATCAAAAATAACAGGTGACATATGTTTACTCTTTCTCGGGTCATCATCATGAGCCCATAAAATTCCCATCCGGAGCAAGGGCCTCTCCAAATTTCTTCCAGTATTCCCTATTTTGAGCGATTTGTGTCCATAATATCCCTTTCTTTTTCTTAATAGAATCCTGCCATCATGTTGCTGGACGACCAAGGCTTTTTCTACCATCTCTTGGATACCATTCCTGCATCAACTTGGTCCATTTTTCAGTTGACATCCTTGCTACATGGCCAACCCAAGTCTACATTTTCTTGAACAGTTCTTTGCCTACATCTTTTATTTGTGTTTTCCTTCTGATATCTACATTTCTTATTCGGTCTTTCAATTTGATTCCTAATAAACTTCTTTGACATACTTTCAACTTTAGTGTTTGTTTTTCAGTAAGGATCAAGTTTCAGCGCCATATGATAGAACAGGTAGTACACACATATAAATAACTTCCGTCTTGATATTTATGGAAAAGTAACCCTTCAGGAATAAACGCAAGTGACCAGTACTGACTCCAAGCGTTTTCTATCCTTCTCTTAATGTCTTTGTTCTGACGATTTGCAAAAGAAACGACCTAGCTAAGATAACAATATTCCTGAACATAGTCGATGGTTTTCATTCATTTCTATTCTTTTCGTCACTGTCTGTCATCACTTTAGTTTTGGTTTAATTTATCGGTAGTCCAGCTTCTCTACTATGAGTATTCAGGTCATTCACCATTTATTGAAGTTCCTCTTGACTTTCTGAGAAGAACCAATATCGTCCGCGAATCTAAGATTGCCAATACACTAAATGGTGGAACTCACATGCCAATACACTAAATGGAAGAATTCACATTCACATGGTTCCTCGGGTATAATTTATAGATATTGGTAGGTTAGTAAATATCTTGTGTAGGATATCATTCTTACACACTGCAGGAAATATCACAGCTAATGTTCAACCTTCAACGCAGTTGTGGATGGACAGCGCAAAATGCAGAAAGAGTGATATTATGATATCTCCAAGAGATCCTCCTTGAGGAACTGGAATCTATCAATATTAACTACAGAAAGGACTGTATCTGGCTTCGTCGGGGTAACCAGGACCGACGAAGGCTCAGATAATAATCTGAAGAACCCGCATACTACCTGAAGTGTCGCGCGAACCAATATCAAATCAGAAAGATTCATCGTTAACTCCGGGTCGTTCTTCGTCTTACAAATCGAAATAGCCACTTTTAAATCAGGCAACCCTCTTCTGACACGTTCGTTCAGCTAGAGCTTCGTCACCATGAACATCCACAAAAATACGATGACGTTCGGCAGCCTTTTTCTTCATATTGTAGTGTTGAAGTAAAACTCCCCGTGAAAACATTTTTAGAGAACACTGTAACTATGTTGATCACACTTAAGCGAAATGACAGATATGGAAAAGAAAGCCTAATGATGACACTTCAAAATGAAGGCGTTGCCAGATGGAACAATGGAATAATAAACTAGTAGGGACATCTACGTATGCTCAATGAACACCCTATGTACTGAAGCTTCAAGACGAATAAAGTAAATATTTATTAATTATTTCACTGAAAAGGCTTACACAGACAGCGTCACAGACCAAATAACCAAAACGAACAAATTTTCTGGGAAACTGAGCATCGTAGCAACTGTGAAAATGACTTCTCTGCTGGTGGTAGGTCAGGGGACGTCACGCTGGGCGGTATTAGACCTCCTTCAGGCGAGAAGTATAATGCCCCCTCATTAATTTTGATCTTTCAGCAGAAATTTAATGTTACGACATTATATAAAATACTCGCGAAATTATTTTTGCCGGTTAATGAAACACCGGGGATGGAAATATTCATCTGTTGTTCGGGTTCAGAAGCGTGCATGAATATTTTTACAAACCGAAATGTGAAAGGAATTATTTGAACATCACACTTCAATTTCAATTACGCAATTTCATCAAGGGGGCGTATAACTCAGATAATTGGAGTCAGTGGCGTTACCGAAAATACGAATAATTTTCAAAATACCATGGCTTTAGGCGTTTCTGTGTAAATTGAGATAGGTGGCTTTCAACATGTCGTTCTTGTGGAGGAATAGAATATCTTTGGAATCAACCTCACTGCCGTTACTATTTAGTAGTTGATCATAATTAAAGCAAGTTGTAGAAAGTACCACTTTTTACTAACGATAAATTGATATTTTACACATTTTAATTGTAACTCGGGTTTCGGGAATTTACTATCTCGGATAGTTAATTCCCGAAACTCGAGTCATAATTAAAATGTGTAAAATATCAATTTATTGTTAGTAAACTCTTGTACAAATGTCTTTCTTTTTGGTTGTCGTCTGTTGGGAAAACGCAAACTGTACTATCGAACCGCTGCGCGAGTATTTCCATTCGCAAATCCATAAATATAGCCACATTCTAGAAACAGGCTTAATTTTTTCTAGAATACCTATTATAGATCGTTAGATTCGAGAAAACGTACAAATACCCAAAATTATTGAGCAACGGAAACTGTGAGATCTTAAATTCAATGTTTACTTTGATTTGAAAAAAAATAGTGTGGACAGCTCAGTGGGAGAGCATCGGGCTCGTGACCGGGAGGTCCGGGTTCGAATCCTGTTCAGGTGGAAAAGAAATTTTCTAGTTGGACGCGTGTCTGCCACCATTTCACTGTTGGGTCAAAAATTGACATTGCTGTGATCTAAAGTGGCGCAAGATAGCAGTAACAAAGCCTACCCAGAAAACAAGTGAACTCCTAACTCGCACAAGCTGAAAAAGCTTCTGAGGGATCTTCACAGAAGATCTAGGAGTATCAGGATAATAATAATAATATTCAATCACAAGAAGCTTCAAGATAGAGCAAAATAAGGTTGGAATATTTCAACGTTTTGTTGTTATCATATCGGGAGTTTTTTATAAAGTGATAGAACTTCAAATTTAAATAAAATACATTTAAATTAAGATTGAACCAAATTTTTCTTCATTTAACATTATAATTATATGACATTTATGTTTTAAAAATAATTTCCGGCATATTACCACTAGCTCTGAGGAATCGCATTCGAACAGACCAATTTTGGACCACTTTTTCGAGTAATTCAGGCCTTATTTCATCAATAACACGAGTTATGTTGGCTTCCAAATCGTCTATTGTTTCTGGCAGTATAAACCAATGACTTGACATAACCCCAAAGAAAATAATCCACTGGGGTTATGTCGTTTGATTTTGGAGGCCAATTAATTGGACCATTTCTCGGAATAATGTTATCGCCAAATCTTTCTTTCAATAAATCATTTGTTACGGTAGCAGCATGAGGTGTAGCACCATCTTGTTGGAACCAAAGCACTTCTGGGTAGATACCATTCAAATTTTGAAACAAATAATCATTGATCATCGATCTGTAACAAGCACCATTCACTGTAACATTAGCTCCAGCATCATTTTTAAATAAATATGGATCGATAATGCCTCCAGCATGTAAAGCACACCATACAGTGCATTTTTCGGGATGTATTGGAACCTGCAGACATTCTTGAGGATTGTTCTCACTCCATATACGGCAATTTTGCTTGTTTACATAGGCGTTCAAGCATCACTAAACACAATTTTACGATAAAAAAGTGGATCAACTTCAAGCTGCTCTAGGGCCCAATCAGCAAACAAACGACGCTTATTATGGTCAGTGTTGATGGTTTCTTACTTGTTTCTCAATAGGGTTGATTCAATTTTCCGTCACCATTCCATCATCAAAAAATTCCACATAGAATTCAAAAAGGTCTTTTTTATTATAAAATTAAATAAAATAAATTACTGCTTTAATATTGTCTCTTTTTATAAAATAATAAGAAGCGGTTTTTTACTTGATAGCAGGATTATTACAAACTTTGAATATCAAAACAGATTTAATCTGTTAGTCTCCTATAATTTGAATTTCAAAAAATTTTGTTCAAAAACTTTTTGAATTGAATTAATATCTTCAAAGCACTGCTCATATTTAATATTAATTAAATATTTATATTCAATTAAATATGAGCAATGCTTATAAGACATTAATTGAATTCTAAAAGTGTCTGAATTAAATTAATGTCTTAGAAGCACTGCTTATATTTAATATTAATTAAATATTTATATTTAATATTAATAATCAGTGCTTATAAGACATTATTTCAATTCAGAAAAGAATTAATGTCTTATAAGCACTGCTTATATTTAATATTAATTAAATATTCATATTTAATATTAATAATCAGTGCTTATAAGACATTAATTAAATTCTAAAATTTTCTGAATTGAATTAATGTCTAATAAGCACTGCTTATATTTGATATTAATTAAATATTTATATTAAATATTAATTAAATATTTATATTTAATAATAATTAAATATTTATATTTAACACTAATTACATATAAGCAGTAGTTATATGATATTAATTTAATTCTAAAAGTTTTTGAAATTAAAATTGTAGGAGACTAACAGATTGAATCTGTTTTGATATTCAAAGTTTGTAATAATCCTTCTATCAAATGAAGAACCGTTTCTTATTATTTTATTTTATGAGGAGGTGCTACATGTTTTGAGAGTTTTTGAGATAACTTATTTAAATATTCAAATGTATTGAATATTTCAAATAAATTAGTTTTGGAGAAGTTATTTATTATGTTGTATATTTTTGAAAAAGATTTAGTTTTCATAAATATAAGATCAGAGAACAAATCATTTTGTCAAAAGCAAAGCTGCGTTACTGCTTGTCTGAAGAGTTCAGTACGCATTCTTGGAACGAAACATTCGAACATTTATTTATTTATTAATTTTAATTGACAATTTATATTTGTTGGTTTTTTTTAATTCCATTTGATATTGTATAATGAGTTTTGACTTTATACGTCTATTAAATATAAGAAGTGCTTATAAGACATTAATTTAATTCTAAAAGTTTTTGAATAAAATTTTTTGAAATTAAAATTGTAGGAGACTAACAGACTATATCTGTTTTGATATTCAGAATTTGTCTTTTTTATTTCCTTCTTTAAAATAGGAAGCACATTCTCCAGAAAAAGAATCTGAAATTCTAACCCATATTCTGATCGTTTGGAAGTTATTTAGATGCTGAATTTCAGATTCTATTTCTGGAGAATATGCAATATATTTTTTTGAACGGAAATGAAAAAGACCTTTTTGAATTCTATGCGAAACATTTTTAGGTGATTAAAATTGTTATTCCTGAACATCCAATCGAAAGAAATTTGTCTTGGGTGATGGATTTAGATTTTATTTCCTTTATTAATTTAAAAAAGTTATATGCAAGAAATTAATATCCTTTATTGGTTAGCTGTCGCTCACATGTGTTGATAATTTTATAGGTTCATAAAGTGAACCAGTGTTTCTAAGGCATTTTTTTTTGTTTTGAAAAGTTTTCAAGAGATTTTTGAAATTAAATCTGTAGAGATTTCAGAGAATTAATCCATCTGTAGCCATCTTAGAAATAATCGAATCAGCTGAAAATTGGGACCATTCGAAAGAAGATCTCGCGTTTCCATTATAATTTTGTTATTTCAAGTTTCGTTAAGATTCTACACATATAATTCTTTCGAACATTCTATTTTTTTCAACCGTCAAAATAATTCGATTCAGCTCTAATTTTTAAAGTATTAATAAGAGGTAGTACTCGACTTTTGAACGGGTTCTCATGAAATTACCGAACATATTTTTTTACATTGAATTCAGAAATTTAGTTTCGAAATAACTTCTATCAAGTATTCCTAGAATGTTATTTTATTCAGACAGTTTTTCTACCGTCAATTTCGAACCTATGCAGTCAATTAAATGACCTGAAAAGTTCATTCATATTGATGCTGCATATATTCGGTAATAAATAACTTATGGTTTTTCCTGAAAAGGAACAAATGATTTTCAATCCTGAATACCTTTTCTCTATCAATCACAATTTCATATTTTCGAATAGCTGAAAATAAAATAATATTATGACCATTTTCATTTCTAATTAAATTATCAATAATTTGAATTAATAAAACATAAAGGTATATATGATTTACGCCAACTATTATTCAATATAGAGTCCATTCAGCGTTTGCCAGATTTATTATCAGTGGCGTAGTTACGTACAGTCTCGCTAGAGACCAAATTACATAGACACCCATGAAATTGCTGTATCGGGAAATTGGAAAACTTCCACGAAGGTTGTTCGCTACGTTTAATTATCAGGATTATTTCTATAATATCTAATCATTTGGTATAAGTGTCCATATTTTGCATAGTTTTGGGTATATATGGACTGAAAACGAATATGTCAGTTTATTTTGGGTAGATTGAGAGCGATTTCGCAATAAAATTGTATTTTGTTCAAAAATCAGCCAGGTTATTTTTAACCCATACTTCTTTGTTTTATGATCTCACTTTGAATCTAAGAAAATTATATTGAATATATGCCACGCATTATAAAATGAAAATTTTGAAGTATTAACATGGTTTGTAACTTCGTTGAGTCTCACTCAACAACTTGTGACTTTCACTCAATTGACGTTCTTTTTAAATTGTCGCTGTTTTCTGTTTCAGGAATTTTTTCGGATTCTCCAAGTTACAATTTCAATTCTTTCCACCTAGAAAATTTTATTTACTATCCAGCCAACTATGTCAATTTTCTTCAATGAAAGTTCTGGATCATTCTTTATTTAATTATATAAATTGAAAATTACTATGAAGAAGTATTAACATATTACAGAATAATAGCTGGAATTAATTCACCTCTACAGATTTCATTCTAAATAAATCTCAAGAAAACATTTAGAATTAAATTTTAAAACAGGTCCTAAATACACTGTATCACTTTATAGAATTATATATTATCATCACATGAAATCCATGAAGTTAATTACAATTCTTCAGCTTATACAAGGTGTTTCACGAATGATTGTACAGGCTTTCAGGGCAGATGCAGGACATTTTGATGAGTCTGAATCAGTGCTCGAAATATACCCTAACTATATTCGTTTAACAGATACAGGTGTTTATACATTTCATTAAAAATTTTCGGCATACTCTTGAACGCCTGAATGTATCTTTATGAAAACTTGAGGGAATGAGTGTAGGCCAATGCCAAATATTTGCCCATAATGACTTTACGCTAGTACAGGTCCGGACTGAAAAAATTACATTCTTTATCCCACATCTTGTAAAACACCCATCCAATTTTCAAAAAGCGAAATTCTGTTCAGAATCTACAATAAATACTCTTTCAAACAAGCCTATTAGGATCAATGGCACACTTCACATCATCATCATTGTATGAAGCATTGAATATTAGGAATTTTCAATTTATAGTAATCACGGACCTGTGAATCTCCGAATAAAGCGTCTTTTCATATTAAATCGATTGAAATTCTCATTAACATGACTTAAGTATTGTGCTGCATCTTATTTCATCCAATGAATATGAATGTAGGGGCAACACCAAATATTTTTTACAAAACTAAATATAACCGAAAACTCGAATTAATACTGAACATTTAATTGGACTATTATAAAATAGACTCAATAATAAAAATATAAAATGTATCTTATTAACATATGTGGAACTGAAAAAAATTGACAATAAATAAGAGAAAAAATTATAACTTCTTTTCGAAAATATCCCCTCACTCTTCTAAACATTTTCTAGCTCTTGTGATCAAATGAGCTACAGCTTTGTTCAAAATTTCCGGTCGATTTCGTATTGCTCCACATGCAGCACGAATCCGATAAATCAGATGCTCCCTGTTTATGATTTCTTCAGAGTAAACTTGCAGGCCAGTCATGAGGCCCCCCTCTACCAAACCAATGATCTGGATAGACTTCATTCAAATGCGCTACAATTTCACGGGTAAAATGTGCCAGAGCTCCATCAGGCTGGAAGTATATTCCTCTGGCAAATGTTTGATTAAAAATTGTAGATATGTCACTCCACTCAGCCTGTGTGGAAGAATATATGTTCCAATTAGGCGATTTTTGTAAATTTCACACCAAATATTGACTGGAAAACGATATTGTGAATTGCGATTCCTAGTCACTCACAAATATGTGCATTGCGAACATTCAAAATGCCATCTTTTTTGAAGGTTGCTTCATCAGTAAAAAGCGATCTGAAGATAGCTCTCTGGTTCGCAAAACCCATTTGCAAAATCGCAGTCTCGGTAGTTCATCGCCTGGCTCCAAGGTTTGGATGGATTGTAAATGAAATGAATGCCACTTTTCACGGTGCAGAACTCGCCAGACCTGACATTGTGGCAATCCTAAAACTGAACCAAGACGCCGAGTGCTAGTTGAGGGATTTTCTTGGACAGCTTCGTTATCTCCTCATGGTTTACCATCGAACTTGCTCTTTCTCGTTTACTTACGGACGGAAAGTGTCCAGTTCCACGAAGTGAGCTATTAACATGTCCGAATGTTTGGTGGTTAGGAATTCGACGATCCGGATTTAGCCTTCTATATTCCCTAGCAGCTTCACGACCATTGCACTCACAAAATCCATAAACTAACAATATATCAGTATACTCAGTATTCGTAAATGGCGGCATTGCGAAAATTTTGTGAAAACACAAAAATCTACCACTTATTTTTCTATTTCAATGAGTACCCAACAATGGTTTGAAATGTCAAAATTCTTAGCATGGGCCACTTAGATTCTGAAATGGGTTAAATTCAGAGTAAACGAATTTATTCTGTGACCTTTCACATAGCATAAAAATAAGTGATGTCTTAAGCTTCAGATTGATTCAAGCAGAATGTGAGAAGATAAATAATGGACCAGAAAGAAAGGCTAATGAAAGCTGCAGAACATTCAATACAAGAGCTAGCAGGTGTCAAAAAGAAATAGGGAAATTTTCCAGAACAAATCACATACGAATTGATGGGGGAAGGGGTATAAAAGAATTTATTTGCGAAAGTATAATTAAGATGTCGAAAAGTATTTCGTTTTGTATGCGTGTGTCTATGAATCGAAAATTCCAGATATGCAATAGCTCATATAATATTGATGCGAAGTGTGCCATTATTCCAAATGAGCTTGTTTCAAAGAGTATTCATTGTAGATTCTGAGAAAAGTTTCACTTTGCGAAAATTCGATGTACAGGGTGTTTTACAAGATGTCGAGTAAAGAATATAATTTTCACAGTCCGGACCTGCGCTATCGACAAGTGATTGAGTACAAATATTAGGCAATGGTCTGTACTCATTCCCTTGAATTTTCATGAAGATCCATGCAGACGTTCAAGAGTTATGCCGATTGAAAGTTTTTGATGAAATACTTAAAACATCCTGTATCTCTTAAACTAATATAGTTAGGATATATTTCGAGTACTGATTCAGACTCACCAAAATGTCCTGCATCAGCCTTGAAAGCCTGTACAATCATTCGTGAAACACCCTGTATATTATTTCAACTTTACTTCTATTTTAAGCATCTTAGATTATAACATAAATAGAGGTTAATTCTTGATAGAAGGTATATAAAATTATTTAAATATTTTAATATTAGCCTTCTACATATTTAATTTAAAAAAATTATATTTAATAATTATAACTTCTGAAAATAAATTAAAATAATTTCATATAAGTACCACTTATATCAAATGACATATAAAATAAACATTCATTATAAGACATTCAAATGATATAACAAAATCCAATAAATAAAAATTTGTAACCAAAATCCTATAAATTAAATATTTTGAATAGACAAATATTTACCCACCCTTCAACAATTTAGAAAACTTCTAGTAAACTGAAAAATCTTTAAATATATTTAAAGATTTTTCAGTTTACTAGAAGTTTTCCAAATTGTTGAAGGGTGAGTAAATATTTGTTATATTATTATTATATTGTTATATTTATTGAATATGAATTATTTGAATACTGACGAAGCAAAGTCTCTCTTAAAACTTGTTTTTCAGTAATGTTTTTACATATCGTGAGTTTTTGTATAAAGTGACTTAGTTAGATATCCAATAATATTGAATATTCTAAGTAAGATAGTTTTACGATGAAATTCTTAATATTATGTTGGACATTTTTGAAAGATATTTGTTTTCATAAGATTGATCAGCAGAAACAAAATTTTGGCTACTCAAAATATTCAATTTATAGGATTTTGGTTAACAATTTATATTTATGACATTATTTTAATTTATTTTCAGGAGTTATAATTATTAAATATAATTTTTTGAAATTAGATATGTAGAAGGCTAATATTAAAATATTTAAATAATCTTAGATTATATTCCTTGTATATAAATTTTTAAGTTACTGATGAAGACACAATGAATATTCAGCTTGACAGTTGATGATGAGGCATACATACGTTGCCTGACGTTTTCAATTATCGTAGTGGACCCATTTATAATAACTGATGAAGATTTCCCAACCCTTTTAAATGAAGTAAAAACTTTCAGAGGCACATTGCTCATTTCTGATATAAGAGAAGAAATATCTGAATGTGAATGTGGAAATTTTTCAAAAGGCTTTAAAAAATCCACGGTGCTTTCCATCCAGCCCATTCGAATTTCTGGTGATCAGATTCGATAAAATATTTTGTTTACAGCTGCACATCACGTACACGGGCTAAAAGATCGGATATTCAACGTGGAAATATTTCAGGATAGAGGGAAATCCTTCAGAGAGCCAACTGAAAAGGAAATTGAAGTCGACGTGAACGAGGAAAATTCGGAAAATCCATTAGCTTATCGGAATAATAAACCGGAATATCAATTAGAAAAAGGCAACGCTGAAGAATTTCTCCAATGGAAAAATGCGAAATTGTTACTTCGAAATAAAATATAAATTTTCTGAGATCCTGTTAGGATCGAGTGGGCTCAGTCTATTGAATGAATTGATGAATTTTAGAGGCAGTTGAAATGAGAAAATAAATAACAGGCACTTTGAAATATTTATTGTGTAAATATGGAGGAAGAACTTCATTTAATTCGCAGTATGGAATGAATGGATAAAAATCAAGTACTCAACAGATTTCAGCTTGTTATATCTACAGGTTACGAAAATCGTTTACTGAATATAGGAATTAAAACAAATTGTAGAAATTACTATGTTTTACTACCAATAAAAAGATATTTTACACATTTCCCGAAACTCGAGTCACAAGAAAATGTGTAATATATCTTTTAATTGGTAAGTAAAACATAGTAATTTCTACAATTTGTTTTAATTATGATCAACTACCAAATAGTAACGGCTGAAACAATTCAGTATCTGAATATAGGAATTACCATGCACTAACAATTGAAGCTGATGTTCCAGTCGCTCAGCATAACAATAACTTCACTATATGTTATAAATGATGACGAATATTCAAATGATCTGCTCTTTGAAAATATGTATGAAGTTCTTTCTTCAAAAATGTAGATTTAACTGATGAGTCTTCTTTTTTTTTAAAGGAAATATAATCCATCCGTTGTACGATATTGGTCCTTAATAATATCTATGAAGAGTACAATTTCGTGACCCCGTAGATCACCATATTTATGCCCAAATGATTTTTTTTATGGGGATATCTGAAAGCATCTTCCCATAGAGATGATTTCGGCAGAGCTTCAAATATGGATGAATTAAGGTTGGAAATAACTCAACTTTGTGGCAACATTAAGCCATACCTACTCAGAAATATGAGATTATCTTTGTATTGTTCATCAAAGCCTCTATAGTTTCTGGTTTATCAGCATAAACCAATGTCTTGACATAACCCCAAAGAAAATAATCCTCTGGAGTTATGTAGAATGATCTTGGAGGCCAATTAATTGGACCATTTCTTGAAATAATGTTATCGCCAAATCTTTCTTTCAATAAATCAATTTTTACGGTAGCAGCATGGGGTGTAGCACCATCTTGTTGGAACCAAAACACTTCTGGATCGATACATTTCAATTTTTAAAACAAACAATCATTGATCATCGAACTGTAACGAGCACCATTCACTGTTACATTAGCTCCAGCATCATTTTTAAATAAATTGGGACCAATGATGCCTCCAGCGTATAAAGCACACCTTATAGTACATTTTTCAGGATGCAATGGAACCTGCAGAACTTCTTGAGGTTTGTTTTCACTCCATGTATGGCAGTTTTGCTTGTTTACATAGCCGTTCAACCAGATATGAGCTTCATCACTAAACAAAATTTTACGATAAAAATGCAGATCAACTTCAAGCTGTTCTAGGGCGCAATCAGCAAACAAACGTCGCTTATTAAGGTCAAGTGGCTCTATTTCTTGAACCAGTTGGATCTTGTATGTGTATAGACCAAGATGTTACGCAAAATTTTCCATTTGGTGGATGCACAAAGTCCAAATTGTTGTGAACGTCGACGAATAAACAAATCTGGATCATCATTAACACTATGACTTACAGCAGCGAATTTTCTTCTGTACGTACAGTTCTTTGTCTTGTTGTTGTCGTTTGTTTTTGCATCGAATAGATAAAGTGTTGTCCGAAATCTATCAATAGTTAGACGAATAAGCTGCTCTGATGGACGATTATGTAAACCATAAATTTTACGAAATGCTCTATGAGTTTGGCGAAAAGAACACTGATTTTGAAAATAAATTTTAACCATTTGTAAATGTTGTTGCGGCGTGAGTCGTTCCATGATATGCTTACTGAACAGAAATGTCAAAACAACATGGCTTCCACCTTCTGTCAAATCACAGTTATCCCTATCGAAAGTACTATGACTCTAAAAAAACACCTTACAATTTATTATGGACGGTAGATTTGTAGCCAAATCTTTACATAAATTATAAGATTATGCATTTATATATGAAACAACACGTCTCATAGGAATGTGTTTTTCGTGTAATTTTGGCATTCCATAAAGGACTTCATAACATTTGAGGTTTTAGGGTTTTCAATACTGAAAATATTCTTTTAATCAGTAGAAAATTTTTTCACCGATCTGTAAAAAGAGCTGAGTTCGTACGATCTGATTTAAGTTCTCTGAAATTTTCTGATTTTATTAAGTCCTCCCTTTGGATTTTATACACCGCCTTTGACATAATGCATAAGTTATCTTTATCTGCTTTGCTTACAATTAGATCATTAGATAGAATTTTGTTTCTGATGAATTGTAAAACAAATCAAGAATACCTTTACCATTATGAGAAACATAGAATATAAAACCAAAATGAAAGACTTAATAAAATCAGATTTCAGAGAAGTTCACATTTTGTAATTGAAGTCCAAATTATATTCAAGACAAGAAATCAAACAAACTTCAGCGAAGTCGAAGCTTGCTACAATAAAATATAGTGCTAATTTCCAACCCACAATTATTTTCCAACACCACATAGCACATTTAATTGAAACCATCTCTGCAAATTTTCAGCATCAATTCGATATTTCACTGGAGGAACCACCCTCCCAGGGAGTTTTGTGAACATAAACAACGTACGAAATTGATAGTTAAACAGCATCAAGGTAATATATTTCATGAACCGTAAAGAACTGATGAACAACATTAACATTTTATATCTCTTCATTCTGGTCTTGTTGCCTGAGATACTAAATTATATGATACGCGGCTGAATATCTACGAATGCCTTGGGATAGAATAACCAAATTCTGGAAAACTCAAGCGAACTTTTATATTCTTGTTCGGGTTTATTTTCGTTTATTCCTTGCAGTTGATGAAATATGTTAGCTTTCGACTTTATTTTTCTGTTAGAGTCGAGCAACTGGAAAAACATTCTGCTCCATATGGAACGTGTAACTTTAAAATTTTAATGTTTATCTAATTTTTCATAAAGGAAAGATCGATGGAGTAATACAAGTATAATGAAAAAAGCTGACGTTACATCAAAAGCTTTTGCGCGCTTGTACAAAACTTATACCGGAACCGAAGCTCACAAATTCAATGTAACGCTCTAGATGGCGCTAGTGTATTTTTAATACCTTAGAACCTCTGTGTAGAGGAAATATAGATACATGACAGATTTGGAGTCACTAGCATACGAAAACAGTTTGAAAAGCGCGCATGCCTCCAATTTGCCTCTGTGATCAACAAAACCTTGTTTGTTTGTGTATAGAATTGTTATACAAATGTATGTTACACTGTCTCGATTTCTAGAACTTCCTATTGCCATAGCTCATACTCCTTATTAATAATTTTTGGTAGAGATCAGCCGATTTAAATTTATTTGAAAACTATAGCTGTGAACGATGGTTATAGAACTGAAATCATTGACAAAATGATTAAAGAGAAAACTTACCACAATATTTTAAAACAATTTTATATCAATATGAATGATTCTTATGAAGAAAAGAAAATATTATTTTCAATGACTCATACAGGAGGTTTCTGCACTAGGATCTCGAACGATCTTCATAAAATGGGAATTAATTCTTTAGAACTAAATATAAATAAATTAGCCAAGATGTTGTTGACCAATAAAGAAAGTTTCCCCAACTTTCAACAACCCAACAAATTGGGTACGTAGTTTAGCGTAGAGTTTTACTTCTAGGGCACTAGTATGTATTTATCTCGATGATGAACTAGCTATGTTTATCCCATAAGATAAACCAACGAAGATTGTAAGGAGTTGAAGTAAAACACTCGTAATACACTATAATAGCAACGAACTATAATTCTTGGTTCAGTGTATATAAACAAAGTTAAAAGATATGATTATTACACTAAAAACAAATGTAATGAATTTGCCAATACTATGGCAATCGACTGGATTGCTATATTAACAATTATAACCGCGATAGCTTAGACCTAGATGTCACAAGCTACGTACGACAAATTTGACTATCCGACTGATAGTGCATAATACAGCAAAGGCGACATGCGACAAGTTTGACTATTACGAGAATAATAATGATTTTACAGTCTCAACGTTAGAGATGCTCGATGCATCCCTTCTAACAAAAAGAGGGAAATTAACGTAATTAATTGGAAGGTCCATTTGGAGGTGGACCGAATGTACGAAATAAACCTTCTTATTGGTTACAGAAAAATTATGAGAATAATGCAAGAAGGATAGTCAGTTTATAATTCCGAATGCTGTGTCATGTGAAATTAACAGGCATTAATATATCCAAATCTCTAAAAGACTTTCCATGTTTTCTAAGGCCATATATAATTATCAGAAAACAAATAAACTGAAGTCAATACAGTTCGAACGACCATTCTCAAAACTGCTATATCGAAATATCAACTTGAAAGACCTAAGTATCGATAACAAACTAATGCGGAACGAAAGGGCCGTCTCTAATGAGACAGAACACAATCAGCGAACATAGGATGTCTATTTTGAAATACCAGAATTCAACCGGTTTTGCAATTGTATAGGAAATAATATTTTTTTTAATTAGAAAAATGTCACTTTACTGTATGATGCTAAAAAGGATAAATTTATGGACTATTTGGAGATGCTATTAATCAAAAAATCCATTCAAGAAAAGAAAAGTTTAATAAATTCCCAAATACTCTTTCGGAACACCCCTACATTGGATTGTGTTATTTCCATGCGCCATAAAAATGCACAGATGTCGAAAATGTAGTTAAAGAACCGTTTTTAATTTTAAGTTTAATTCCTTTTTGTACTCCTTTGAAGATTTTCGAAGGTCCGAAACATCTGTCAGTAGTATGAATAAAAACTGTGTAAATTATTTTAAATAGAATTATTGATATCGGGTGCTTTTTTAGAGTGATAAAAATTTAAATTGAAATAAAACACATTTAAATTAAGATTGAAGCCCAATTTTTTTTTATTTGGAAGATAATTTTATGACATTTATGTTTCAAGAATAATTTCCGGCATATGTCCACCACGACTAGCTCTGAGGAACCGCATACGACCAGACCAATTTTGGACCACTTTTTCGAGTAATTCAGGACTTATTTCATCAATAACAGGACTTATGTTGGCTTCTAAAGCGTCTATTGTTTCTGGTTTATCAGCATAAACCAATGACGTGACATAACCGCAGAGAAAATAGTCCAGTGGAGTTATGTCGCATGACCTTGGAGGCCCATTAATTGGATCATTTCTCGAAATAATGTTATCGCCAAATCTTTCCTTCAATAAATAAATTGTTATGGTAGCAGCATGAGGTGTAGCACCATCTTGTTGCACTTCTGGTCGATACCAATTTTGAAACAAATAATCATTGATCATCGATCTGAAACGAGCACCATTCACTGTAACATTAGCTCTAGCATCGTTTTGAAGAAATATGGACCGATGATGTATCCAGTGTGTAAAGCACACCATACAGTGCATTTTTCAGGATGCAATGGAACCTGCAGAACTTCTTGAGGATAGTTTTCACTCCATAACGGCAATTTTGCTTATTTACATAGCCGTTCAACCAGAAATGAGCTTCATCACTGAACACAGTTTTACGATAAAAAAGTGGATCAACTTCAAGCTGTTTTAGGGCCCAATCAGCAAACAAACGACGCTTATTGTGGTGGCTTTAGTTCCTGAACCAGTTTGGTCTTGTATGGATGTAGACCAAGATCTTTACGCAAAATTTTCCATGTGGTGGATGCACAGAGTCCAACTTGTTGTGAACGTCGACGGATAGACAAATCTGGATCATCATTAACACTATGATTTACAGCAGCGATATTTTCTTCTGTACGTACAGTTCCTTATCTTCTTGTTGTTCTGGCATGGAGTAGAGAAAATGTTGTCCGAAATCTATCCATAGTCCGACGATAGATGGACGATTATGTAAACCATAAACTTCACGAAATTCTCTATAAGTTTGGCGAATAAAATACTGATTTTAAAAATAAATTTCAACAATTTGTAAACGTTGTTGCAGCGTGAGTCTTTCCATGATAATTTTTCAATGCTTACTGAACATAAATGTCAAAACAACATGGCTTCTACCTTCCGTCAAATCACAGTTATCCCTGTCGAAAGTTCTATCACTCTAAAAAAATACCCGATAGTTGTAACGGATTTCATGAGATCACGATTTCCCAGACATGAGAATACGATTGAGAAGAATAATTCTTTCAACAACCGGGTTTATTATTTATAGTAGAGAATCTGTTACTTCACTGTCACAGAAGAACTCGGGATTCCCCTTGACTTTCTGACTATATCATGTGAAGTAAGCGTTACATCATTTCATCCCTTGAAAACATCCGAAAACTACCGTTGCTTGATATTTATCCAGCCTTCGGGAGAATAACTCAAAAATAACACCTTCAGATTTCCACCTATTAAGGGGGTGAGGCGTGAGGAGTTAACGCAAAAAGTGGCCCCCCTGAGACCTGTTACGCGGGAAGAAGTCCCGCAGGTCCCCCATTAACCTTTTGCAGGCCCTTCTTCGCACTACTTTATTTCGCAAAGCAAGTGCTGGAATAATGAAGGTGTTTACATGCAGAACGCCAGTTCTACAGCGTAAAACTCGATAATTAGACAGCCGTCGAATATCCTCGTGAAAGCACTTCATTATCGGAAAGGCTTTCAGCGGACTGGAGTGTGATATTGCCTGGTCGCCTCAACATTTATAATTTTCTCATTAAAACCCCTACTGCAATTTAAATATCCTAGTTGCGTGTCTTTTGCCCCGAACTCTTCATCTTCCTGTTCATGCTGAACGATAGTGAGGTGTTAATTGCGAGGGTTGTTGGTTGGCGTTACCATAATTGACGTGTTTTTTCGCACTCTAATTAGAGCTATTTTTTTCATTCATATATTTGCGTGAGTGGAATCATTCACTAGTTGAAAAGAGAAATTTTTAAGGAACTGAATATTTCAATTCAAAATCTCAACCCATGAATGTTTCCATTCCTAATTTTTTCCTGAAGAATGATGTTGTATATAATTCCAGAATACCATGTTGCATCGATGGGAAGAGATGGTAATCGGTGTTATACTTCAATTTCGCCGCATTCCGAAATCTTGACGTACAGATCTATCGTACAGTTTATCATATATCTATTATATGGTTCTCTACTTCAACACCAGGAACGCTGGGCTGTTTTCTTTATCGGCGAGGTCGACGTCCATTTTGAACATCTTAAATAATATTTAAATAAGGTTAGTCTGATTTTCACAAATTTGAGAAAATCAGAATAAACTTATTTAAATATTATTTAATATGGATTTTCACCAAGTAAGGACTGATACAATTCAATATTTGAACATTTTAGTTGCCAGACATTCTTTCGACGAATATAGTATCAATTAATTTTGGATTATTCGAAAGATTGTTCAAATCTTGAGAAATTATTGGTTACTTGGATTTTGGAGTTATATTGGGCAAATAAAGTGGATATTTTCGTATTAACCTTCTTTTAATTTCGTAATATTTCCATTGAAGGAAATGGAAATTGATACTCGATTGACGACGTGCATTGAACGAAGAGATTTAGTATTTGAAGATACAGCTTTGAATCATCAGTGAAGAGCAATGATTCGAACACCCCGTTTAAGGTCTTTCAGTTTATTATATTCATTAAATTGAGGCTGTATTCGAGGTTTGATAATTTGACTGTTTAATATCAAGGTCAGTGTATTTTCAACTTTAGATCAGTACATTGAAGAATATAAAGGTGTTCCTAAATTGGAAGTACAAAAGAAGAATAGAGATTCCTTGAATAATTTTGAGAAAAAATGTAGGATCGCAGCTCACTAACTGAATTTTTATGACAATTTGGATTTTTCTGACGATTGGGAGAGAATCGTTCAGAGTTTTTTCTCGAAATCGGTAGCAGATAAGACAAAATTTCAAGAGTCCATAAAGTTCGGTATAACAACAAAGCTTCTCTTTACATTTCTTCAAACTGAAAAACCAAAAAAAGTTCTGGAGTAAAACAGGGGAGTGTTTCAGAAAAAATATCATCCTCTAGATTTGCAATCGAAATTGATATGTCACATGGTTTAAACTCTAAATTGTAATATCTGTGCCAAAATTTCAGTTGAATATCTTGTGAACTGCAGATACTATGGGAAAAAAAATTCAAATATGGTACAAATGGTATAACAGCTATTAGATAATTTAGTTAGTTCTTAATTATTGTGCAAATGTGTGTTAACAGATATTTGCGATCTATTATTGTTGATTTTCTGCTTATTGTACATTTTTAATAGATCATCTGTTTTGAAATAATCATTTTATATTATAGCCTAGCCTGCGATAGAACCTATTGAACCTATTCTTAAAAGCACACAATAATTTCGATGTACTGTCATGGATTTTGTGAATTACACCTTGTAAACGAGTTATAAATAATCATTATTTAGAAACTCAGATAATGAAAATCAATAAATTCAAGGAAAAGATTCACCTGTTTATATATGTTGACTCGTTAGAGTGTCATCAAATCAAAATTAATTGAATAGGATCATTTCATTTGAGCGTTTCTGAATGCGTTTTAACATGACACATCCATACGTTTTGGATTATCGTACTGGACCCACTTTTGATTGCCAGTCACAATTCGATGCAAAAACTCCTTTATGTTTTGCCGTGAAATCAGTTGTTCACTTTCGGAAGCACAAAATGAATAACCCTGTACTATCGGAGAACTGAGTGTCCAAATCAGGCCGTGATGCACATACAGGTTCCTCACGTCAAATAAATATGGATCCAGTTTCATGAACTCGCTTCACAAATGGATCCACAAATTGCCGTGAGGGTATTTCATTTTTAATGAATTTTCCACGTAAATTTCTAACAGTTTAGATAGAATATTGAACTATTTCAGCCGGTACTATTTGGTAGTTGATCATAATTAGAACAAGTTGAAAAAATTACTATGTTTTACTACGAATGAATTGATATTTTACACATTTAATTGTGACTCGAGTCCCAACTGAAAACTTAACAAGGAGGACAGGGTAATTATGCATATACAGAGGTAGAAGAGGTGATAAAAAAAGAGGACGCCCAATAAAAATTAGAATGTCGGCACGCCAAAGAAGACTAGTGAACAGATGTTACTTATTTAAATATTTCAAATATTTTGGATTTACATAGATTCGTACAGTCATTCATTATTTTACTGTGAACTATTTTGAAAATTTCAACAGATTCTAAATAATCAAGTTTCTTTTATTTTGATTCTACATGTGAAGTTTAAAGATTATGCATTGAGGAAAAAGGATAGCAGTTTTTTAAACGATGAGTGGCAAAAGTAGAAGTATCGGGTGTTTTTTTTAGAGTGATAGAACTTTCGATAGATATAACTGTGATTTGACAGAAGGTAAAAGCCATGACGTTTTGACATTTCTGTTCAGTAAGCATTGACAAATTATCTTGGAAAGACTCACGCCGCAACAACGTTTACAAATTGTTGAATTTTATTTTCAAAATCAGTGTTCTATCCGCCAAACTTATAGAGTACTTCGTGAAATTTATGGTATGCATAATCGCTTCTTCGTCGAACTATCGATAGATTTCGGACAACATTTTCTCTACCCGATGCAATAACAACAACAAGACAAAGAACTGTACGTAGAGAAGAAAATATCGCTGCTGTAAGTCATAGTGTTACCGATTATCCAGATTTGTCTATTCGTCAACGTTCATAACAAATTGGACTCTGTGCATCCACCAAATGGAAAATTTTGCGAAAAGACCTTGGTCTACACCCATACAAGATCCAACAAGTCCAAGAACTAAAACCACTTAACCATAATAAGCGTCGTTTGTTTGCTGGTTGGAACAGCTTGAAGTTGATCCACATTTTTAGCGTAAAATTGTGTTTAGTGATGAAGCTCATTTCTGGTTGAACGGCTATGTAAACAAGCAAAATTGCCGTTGAAAACAATCCTCAAGAAGTACTGCAGGTTCCATTGTATCCTGATATGCTTTACACGCTGAAGGCATCATCGGTCCATATTTATTTGAAAACAATGATGGAGCTAATGTTACAGTAAAGGGTGCTCGTTACAAATCGATGATCAATGATTATTTGTTTCAAGATTTGAATGGTATCGACCCAGAAGTGTTTTGGTTCCAACAAGATGGTGCTACACCTCATGCTGCTACCGTAACAATTGATTTATTGAAAGAAAGATTTGCCGATAACATTAATTCGAGAAATGGTCCAATTCATTGGCCTCCAAGATCATGCGACATAACTCCACTGGATTATTTTCTTTGGGGTTATGTCAAGTCATTGGTTATGCTGATAAACCAGAAACAATGGAAGCCAACATATATAAGGCCTGAAGTACTCGAAAAAGTGGTCCAAAATAGGTCTGGTCGAATGCGGTTCCTGGTGGATATATGCCGGAAATTATTTTTCAAACATAAATGTCCTAAAATTATCTTTCAAATAAAAAAAAAATTTGGCTTCAATCTTAATTTAAATGTGTTTTATTTCAATTTAAAGTTCCATCACTCTAAAAAAATACCCATGTGTTTATTTTTCATTAAATTCATTTTATGTTCGTTGAACCTCGTCTTGAATGAACGTCTGTCCTATATATTTATTACTGCACGTCGAACAAGATAACTCATAAACTCCCGATTTCTGTATGTTTGAAGTTGGTTCCTTTGCGTTAAATAATACGGATGTTAATATGTTTTGTGCTTTGAAAGCCATATTAGTATTTTATTTTGGAAAAATATTGGCCACTTTTTGACTAATACTACCGAAGTGCGATAAAGAAATGAATTTTTTGTTTTCTTCAATTTTCATGATTCCTAGCTATTTTGGATTGTTTCTGATTTTTAGTTTGAATAAAAGATTCACCCCTTTGCAAATGACTTTTTGATATTACTCAGTTTTGTTAAAGCGTGAATCGAAGTATTTCATTTATTCAAAATGTCAAACTAACTTTCTGTCAGAACACGTATCACAGAAATGTTGCCAGATTGGAAATAACCACTGCTTCAAAATACAAACTCTAGATGGCCCACCTTAACATTCAAAGCTCATCTCCTCGTAAATGAAAATTTCTTGTCGATGCCATCTTCTTATTTCAGCTTCCAATATTACCCAGCACAAATCCTTGATATTCTTCTCGGGGACGAAAATAGAACGTCAAAGCTACCATCGTTCAAAAGATGCGATTTTAATATCTGCCATCGCACTATTGAATCGCGAGAAAGAAATATCATTTTAATTTAGAAAGGTATTAGGATCCGGGGCTAACATCATAAATAAAATCAGGCGTTAATCGACTGTCAAGAACTGTCGGAACTCATAATTCCATGAAAGGAGACGCAGCCAAGGCGCTCTAGGTGCCGGGAATAAGAAGTAAAAAGTGGAAGTCACAGATAGCGTCCGTTTTCTTCTCATGAATGCGCCCGAGAAGGTAAAATAATTATGCAGATAAAAATTCCCTTTATTTCCTCCGAGAGTGGTGGGTCGTTAGAAATCCATATTCTTTCGTTTCTGGAAAATTTAAGTCCGTTATATATAAGATCTTCGCTTCCGAAATATCACCAAGCTTCAGCATGCTTGGAAACAAAGGGATTACTCAGGGATGTTTTTGTCGTTTCGTTTGTCTTCTATTCATCGCAATTTTGCAAATGGTCAATTAAAGTGACGGTATGTCTCTCAACGAAATTACAATTTCTGGATTCGCCAGTGTCGAATGTTTTGCGCTTTAAAAAATGGTGAAATTGATGTCAATTGGAATGAAGTAAGAAATTACTTAGTAAAATAATAAGAATAGGTTTTTTACTTGATAGAGGAAATATTACAAAATTTGAACATCAGATTTAATCTGTTAGTCTCCTACAATTTTAATTCCGAAAAAATTTTTAGAATGAAATTAATGTCTTATAAGCACAGCTTATATTCAATAGACGTATAAAATCAAAACTCAAAATGAAATATCAAATGGAATAAATAACCCAACAAATATAAATTGTCAATTAAAATTTAAAAATAACTATTTAAAGGAGACAAAATTTTGTTTCTGATCTTACAATTATGAAAACTAATTCCTTTTCAAAAATTCAAAATATAATTTTAAGGACTTCTCAGAAAAAATAATTCATTTGAAATATTTAAATAAGTTACTTCAAAAATCTCTCAAAAATATGTATTATATTTTCAGAAAACAATTAAAATTTCGATAAAGTCTTTATCGGTCCAGCTTCACATTTAAAAATTAAAATCAATCAACAACAAAAACAACTTATCAACAGATTTCTTGTTATCCTCGTTTGAATACCCACTTTAAAATCCAAAATATTCTATTAGTCCGGTCTATTTACACATTCAAGTTTACATAAATTCCCATAAAGCTGAATATTGGCATAGTTGTTCAAAACATCATTATAAAGAAAATCTCAAAAGTTCTCATCGTTCCGAGGTGTGCTAAAAATTTGGCACGGGGTCAAAGGTCAAAAAAATGAGTTTTTTGCGATTTTTAGCGAAACGGTGAGTTTTTTCGCAAAATTACCCCAGTACAAAATTGTAGATCACAAAATTCTCTACAAAAAATATATCAATAATTTTTTTCCTAAAAGCCACCATTTTGGAGATATAACGTTCCGAAAAGTTGGATCAGTCGTAATCCCTCTATTTTGCACACGTTTCCACGCCACCTATGAGGTAGTGTACAAAGCGCGTTTTTTTTAACGTGGTTTCCCCAGTAGGCCTATTCCACGGGTCTGCTGAGATTTTATATGTTTTAAAACTATTGCAAAATAATATTATATATTATAGTGGGCAAAAACAACGGCGGTGTAATTAAATAAAATACTTAAAATAAAAAGTTAGTCGTCTGATTCATAACTGTCCAAGATTTCTGTTTCTTCTTCTTCTTGATCTTCTTCTCCTTCTTCTTCCTGTTCATCCTCTTGTTCTTCTTCTTCTTCTTGTTCTATTTCACACGTAAACTGCCCCAATAGCGATTCCTGATCGGTATCAAACGAATCTTCAAGAGTTGGTGACTCAACATTCGAGCATGATCGGCCTTGACAGTGTGTGCATGCCAGGGAACAAAACAGTCCAACTTTTCTGCAACCACATTTTGCACTACAACGTTTCTTGCAGTTGCAAAATATTGTGTTGAGAAGTTTCTCAGGTGCTGGTGGAAGTAAAGTTTGAACTGGCTCTAGTGTATTGTCGATCAACTTCCAACCCCAGTCTTTAGGGTCCAGCTGATTACCAAGCCACACTTGAACTTGGTAATATACCCGAAACAGATGTTGATGAGCAGCTACTGAGGTTGGAGGAAGAGAAGCTAAGTTGACTTGTTTTTTATTACGCGTATTTTTCACGAAAGATGTGTATCGCAACTTATCTAAGCAAGTGGTTTTTTTGGGGGCTCCGTACATAGCAAGAAGAAATTGAACTCCGTTGGTGATAACATGTTGTTGAGTTGAATTACTATTTTTAAAAACTTCAGCACATTGTAGTAAATCTTTTTTTTCAAACATTTTGAAAACTGTTGTTTTTCCTCTCCTGTAAAAAGCAGATGTCGTATCGCAGCCAGTTATTGCGTGTAGAAACAATACATGATTTTGACATTTAGGAAAATTGGATAAACTGTTTGATGAATATATTTCCGATTGATTTTGGGCTTTTCCGGGTTTAAAAAAATAAATAATTTTTTCAGTTGGAGTTCGAGCAGTAAGCAAGACGAGTAAATCAACATCCTCACCAACAACAACAGTTGTATTTGTCACACTGAATTTCTTTATCGCTGTTTCAATAATCAATACATCAGCATCATCATTAGCTTGTTCAACGGATATATTCTCAGCAGTAAATTTGTATGTATTTCATATATTGGGCATGCCAACATAAAGCAGGTATACGACCCTAGCCACGCGGACAATAGAATAAAAGACAGATGTTATCCCAAGGTTATACTGACGTACAAATTTAGGAACGGGGTTTCATTATACCTGAGATTCTCGTAGTTTAACTTATATTTTACATAAGCAAGTTACAATAAATAATAGCGAACTTATTTTAGTTCTATTACACCTTTAGTGACTTTCATATGTGGCGTACGTGTGCAAAATAGAGGGATTACGACTGATCCAACTTTTCGGAACGTTATATCTCCAAAATGGTGGCTTTTAGGAAAAAAATTATTAATATATTTTTTGTAGAGAATTTCGTGATCTACAATTTTGTACTGGGGTAATTTTGCGAAAAAACTCACCGTTTCGCTAAAAATCGCAAAAAACTCATTTTTTTGACCTTTGACCCCGTGCCAAATTTTTAGCACACCTCGAAACGATGAGGACTTTTGAGATTTTCTTTATAATGATGTTTTGAACAACTATGCCAATATTCAGCTTTATGGGAATTTATGTAACCTTCCTCCTGATTTTAGGCTTAAATAGACCGGACTATATGTTCGTTACAAAAATCATAGGAAGTTGTAAGGTAATTATATGGTTTTCTGTAAACCGTCTGATATCCCATAATGAATATCTTGGATTTTAAAGTGGGTGTTCAAACGTAAGTTTTAATTGTTGGTGATTGATTTTAATTTTTAAATGTGAAGTTGGACCGATGAAGACTAAGGTTTTTATCGGAGGCGTGGTGCTACGCCTCTCTGTATAGTTGATGGTACCATTAATAGTGAATAGTATTGTGGCATTCTGAACGATTTTCTCCTTGAAATGGCGCATGCTTTAAATCCAGAAGGGTGGCGTTTTCAGCAGAATAATGCAAGATGCCATATTTTGACCTATACTCAAGCTTGAATGCAAGAACACCAAGTGACAACCATTTCATGGCCAGCAGCTACACCAGATCTTAGTCCCATTGAAAACATTTGAGCAGCGTCACAAAATAAGGATGATTTAATTTAGTCAGTTTGACAGTACTGTACTACCATCGCCGAAAATTATAGGGGTAATCTTTTAGTCAAGTGTTTATAGTTAAATGGAAGTTGCATAAGTAAATAAGAAGAATGTTTTCTTATTATTATCTGATTCGAGAATTAAAAATATATATTGAATAATTAGAATTGAGCTTTGTTTTTTTCGGAAACTTTCTAGACGGACTATATATTGTTTTAACTGAGGCCATGTATTCAACTCGATAGGCGATATTTTTATGTGTAAATGTTAAAATTAATTTTTCCTGTACCATTTAATGAAAACGAATTTCAATCAGTTAAGGACTGATTCAATTGAATAACTGTATTTTCTATGCGGGGTTGTGTGCTTTGAAAGCACAAAACACGGGTTCGTAATCCAGAAATAACTTTTTTAATTTTCAATTTTTTTGTCCAAAAAAAAATTTCGATTAAAGTGAGACGGTTTCCTCTGATGTGACAAGCAACCATAGGTGTTTATAAACGAATTCGCTCAAGTTTCATACGTCAATTCAGTGCTTGTATGAAATTTACTCTTTTAGAATTTGTTAGTACTATACAGGCTGTCTGATGACCAGTTGGACACCGTCAAGAGAAGGAAGGAGGATGATTGTGGGAGTCGGAATATGATATGAAAATAGTTTCAGGGTTTTTATTTGCAGGATACAGGATGTTTGGTGAAGAATGGGAAATATTCTTTAGGCTGAAAGTGACACTTGAATAATTATATTATTATATACAGGGTTCAGCATTCTTCTTCAATAGCTGCCGCACCAGAAGTCTTAGAAATTTCGTTCGGAAACAGGTTTCTTGTAAAATTATTTAAATATTTTAATATTTACAGATATATTCTGTTATCCTTCTACATATTTAATTTCAAAAAATTATATCTATTAGGAGTACAAATAAGTTTCCGCCGTTTTTTAACACAAATTAAATATTTATTATAGAAGAACGGTAATATAAATTTATTTAAAATATTGCCCATCACTTACAACCACTTTTTCCCATCTCTCAGGCAGCATTCGAATCCCACGTCTGAAGAACTCCTTCTCTTTTGAGGCTATCCACGAATCAACCCAATTTGTGGTATCCTCATAAGATGCGAACCGCTGCGCCGTCAGAGCCTGTGCCATGGACCGGAACAGGTGTTAATCGGACAGTGCAATGTCTGGTGAATACGGCGGGTGGGGTAACACTTCCCAATCAAGTGTTTCCAAGTACTTTTTCACGGGAGCCGCAACATGTGGACGGACATTGTCATGCAGAAGAATAATTTTTTCGTGTCTAGAATAGTATTGAGGGCGTTTTTTCTTCAGAGCTCGGCTCAATCTCATCAATTGTGTTCGATAGAGGGCTCCAGTTATTGTTTCGCTCGGATTAAGCAACTCATAATACACTACACCAAATACAGAGCATAAGTTTTTTTCCGTGAATATTCGGTTTTGATGTTGATGTTGACGCATGACCAGGTAATCCCCACGATTTTCTTCTTTTTGGATTGTCATAATGTATCCACTTCTCATCACCAGTTACGATACGATGTAAAAAACCCTTTTTTTAGCTAGCAGCATTTCACTTAAGCATAATCCGCGTTCAATATCTCTCGGCTTTAATTCGTACGGAACCCAATTTCCTTGTTTATGAATCATTCCTAATGATTTTAAACGATGTGAGACTGCTTGCTGAGTGACTTCTAATGTTAGAGCAAGTTCTTTTCGTGTTTGAGATGAATCTTCCTCCAATAATGCCTCCAATTCTGCATCCTCGTAAATTTTTGGCCTTCCACTGCGATCTTTGTCTTCTACGTCGAAATCACCGTTTTGAAACTTTTGAAACCACTCTCGACACGTTCTCTCACTCAAAGCACCCTCACCATATGCTTCTACGAGCAATTCATGCGCCTCAGCAGCAGATTTCTTTAAATTAAAGAAGTAAACTAATATTTCCCGCAAATGACGCTTACTTGGCTCAAATTTTGACATTTTCAACTTATAAAAATTATATTTTACCAATATAAAATCAATGATGTTAATAGGTTATGTTGTTCTTGAATGTCCAAACTATTTTGTGAGCCGGTTATCATTCTTAACTAGAATATTCTATATTATTGAATATATATATATATATATATATATATATATATATATATATATATATATATATATATATATATATATAACTGAGCAACAATCATTGATATAACCGTCCCGGCAGATGATAACATAAGTAGAGCGTACACGGAGAAACTAACAAAGTACCACGACCTGGCTTTTGAAATAAAAGAGATACACCAGCTAAGAACGGTAAAGATTCTGCCCCTGATAATCTCCACGAATGGATTGGTTGAGAGCCACCTGGCAGAAAATACGGAACTCCTTGAACTGGATCAGGAGTTGATAAGTAAAGCTCAGAAGGAGGTGATCCTCTGGACAACAAGAATTGTTAGAATGTTCCTTACAGCTGCCTAGAAGGTCCTTGGTCGTTAAGACCCGGACCTTCTAGAGGAAACTCCCATAATGGTGATTATTAAAAAAAAAAAAAAAAAAAAAAAAAAAAACTGAGTTACTTCTTAGAAAATCTCAAGATATGTAAAAACATTACTAAAGAACAAGATTTAAGAGAGACTTTGCTCGTCAGTACCCAATCACAATTAATAAAATATAATATCAATCAACAAAAAATATTTACTCCCCTTTAACAAAACAGAACAAGCATCTTGGCAAATGAATACTGAACATTTAAATGGTATCTAATGAAAACTCAAATAAATAGTTCTGTGGTTTACCATAAAGCTTATAGATTGAAAGGTAATTTAACGGCCTCTGTTATAGCACAAGGGCATCTGTATAAAGAATGTTAAGGATGCCAAATAATTATATGTTATGAATAAAATAAAAGGAGGTTTATACTTGATAGAAGGTATATAAATTTATTTAAATATTTTAATTTACAGATAGATTCTGTTAGCCTTCTGGATATTTAATTTCAAAAAATTATATTTAATATTATAACTTATAGTAAACCACAGAACTATTTATTGGAGTTTCCATTAGATACCATTTAAATGTTCAGTATTCATTTGCCAAGATGCTTGGTGTATTGTGGAAAGTGAGTAAATATTTTTTGTTCATTGATATTATATTTTATCAAATGTGTTTGGGTACTGACGAGCTAAGTCTCACTTAAAACTTGTTTTTTAGTAATGTTTTTGCATATCTTGAGATTTTCTAAAAAGTAACTTAGTTAGATATTTAATAATATTGAATATTCTAAGTAAGATAGTTTTATGATGAAATTCTTAGGATTATGTTAAACATTTTTGAAAGATATCTGTTTTCATGAAAGGAATGAGCAGAAGCAAAATTTTTTCTACTCAAAATATTTAATTTATAGGATTTTTGTTAATAATTTATATTTATTGGATTTTGTTATCTCAATTGGATGTCTTATAATGAATGTTTATTTTATATGTCGTTTGGTATAAGCAGTGCTCATATGACATTCATTCAATTCCTGAAGTTATAATATTAAATATAAATAATTTTATATACCTTCTATCAAGTATAAACCTCCATTTATTTTATTTTTAGGTTTCTTGTATATCTATGTCTGCATCTCAGGAAATTATTTCCTAATAACAGGGCGTTCCAAAAAATGGTATTCAACAAACGGGCGATATATTAAATGGATTGCCCTGTATATTTTTATGTATTTTCAATGAACTTCACGATCTCTCTCAAAACGCAAAATCTTACAAGTATCTTTCGAACGGTACAGATCTTATTCAGAGAAAACTGGAAAAAGTTGAGCGGACAACACTCCGCTAAAGGGCTCAAAACGGTTGCAAAGCAAGGTGTAACACGAATGTGATACGAATTCTTGGTCACTGAAATATTCATAGAGTCCTCATAACAAAAAGTTCGATCTACCATACAGAGGATGTCCGTTATTGATTGCCAAATATGATGAACTTGAAATTAATATTTCTCGGTTTTTCTCAAATGTAACGCCCTATTTATGTTTTGACTATAATGAAGAGAATTTGCTTCACATTTTTCTAGGAGCAACTTTGGGGTTATTTCAACTCCTGAGTCTGGCAAATAGAAATATCCCAACAGACAATTTGATTTGAATATGACCAGATTGATAGAAGAATGATCGAAACCATGGAACCTGCTGTAAAAATTATTCAGGCTATAAGGGTTGAATATACCAAAATGAAGCCGGAGAGTATGAACTCTTCAAATTTTCATGTCCTGTCTACTTGGAATTCTTTTTTAGACCATAATTGAAAATTGCGATTTTGTTTTCATGCGCTGGACTATGCTAATAAACTGAATATTTGCTCAGACATTAACGAATAGATTTTTTCCGTGAGAGTTAACCTTATTGGCGAAGATGAATCGCCTGTTGAGTCTCTGCAAACGAATTCAAATATTGAAAGAGGAAACCTTCACTCGACCTGGAATATTTCAATTTACGATAGAGGCAGAAAAACAAACATAGCCGTTCGAATGAATCATGCCAAAAAGACTCCTTTCCCAAATGGAATTCTGGATGACTCCGTCGAAGTTTTATTAATATTTTTATTTCGCTACTGCAGACTCACGGTTGCTCCGAAAATATTTCTCCAAACGAAGGTCAGATCATTTCATTCGGTCTGAATCCGGTAATTTCGAGTAGAAGCTTCGATTACACTGGATTATTCTCTATAAAACGCATAAAGCGTGAAATCAGTTGTGAATGAAATTGATGATTTGCAATCTTTACTTCATCAATAGTTTATAAATACTGGCAGAAGTTACCCTGTGAAGGGAAAAACTCGAAAAGAGCTGAAATAAACGAATTTAAACAAATAATGAAAATTTGGAAACTAATATAGTCTAGAAACTATCCGGAAAAACAAAGCGCAATTGTAATTATTTAGTATATATCATTCATTCTTGAATTAGAAAATTATAACAAAATATTCATCTTATTTCTTATATAACATTCATTTAACTACAAACACTTAAATAGACGTCGAGGTACACCCGAAACTAGATCACCTCCATAATTTTCTGTGATGGTACTCGAGGACTGTAAAACTGACTGAATTAAATCATCTTCATTTCGTGGCACTGCTCATTCAACTTCAATCTTCATTAATCCCCATATGTTTTCAATGTTACTAAGATCTGGTGAAGCTGCTGGCCATGAAATGGTTGTCACGTGGTGTTCTTCCTTCCAAGCTTAAGTATAGGCCAAAGTATGGCATAGTGCATTATTCTGCTGAAAACGCCATCCCTCTGTATATAAGGCATTCGCAGTTTCAAGGAGAAAATAGTTTGGAATGCAACAATAATTTTCACTATTAATGATTCCATCAACTATACAGGGAGGCGTAGCACCACGCTGAGATATTGCTCCCCAAGACATTACTTTGGTGGGAAATTTGAACGGTAACAAATTGTTTTGATAGGATTTTTAAGTGATTTCAACCAAAGTGGATACAACTTTCATCAGATATAAAGACATTATTAAAATGATCTTCTTGAAAACTTTGACAATGTTCTATCCTTCGTTCCTTTTGTAAACGTGTTATTATAGGGATTTTTTTGGTTTCCTTGATATTTAGCCTTGCGTTGTCCTTAGGCAAATGAAGCATTTGAATGATTTTCTTTAATCTTATGTGGTATTCCTGAAACTCGTCTATGCTTCATATCCATGCAATTTTTTATCCTCTATATTGTCTCATATATAGCACTTTTTTCCAGTTAAGTCAATTGCACTAATTTTTTAGCGTTTCGAAAACCTTTTCTATGCAAATATTCTACCTGTTTTCCTTTTTCTAGTTACGACATTATTTCATAAATTCTAGACCTGTAACTCATTTACTAAATAACAGAATAAATCTGTCATTTAGTCATAACCCTTCTATCAAAGTAAAAAACCTCTTCTTATTATTTAATTTAATCAATGTAATGTTTTTGTTCAAATATTTTGATATCACGCGCTATGCTTCAAGTCTGAAGTATGGTTGAGATCGACCAAAACGAACGAACAGATGTGACATCTGGCTTATTTAACATAAGCATCTAATTTGTAAGTACAAGAAGGGCTAATTAGATGTAAATGTGCAACGTCGTATGCATTCGATATAGGATTATCACGAATTTATTCCATCCATTCATATATTCTTATTGTGTTCTGTCCGTTTCTACTTGATGGAAACTCATTTTGAATAATGTATTAGATAATATAATTGAATGAACTACATGTTATTTAAATATTTTAAAAATTTTTAAAATTAGCCTTCTACATATTTAATTCCAAAAGATTATATTTAATGATTATAACTTCTGAAAATAAATTAAAATAATGTCGTATAAGTACCACTTATATCATGACATATAAAATAAACATTCATTATAAGACATCCGAAAGGTATAACAAAATTCAATAAATAAAAATTATTAACCAAAATCCTATAAATTAAATATTTTGAATAGACAAAATTTTGTTTCTGCTGATCAATCTTATGAAAACCAATATCTTTCAAAAATATCCAACATAATCTTAAGAATTTCATCATAAAACAATCTTACTTAGACTATTCAATATTATTGGATATCTAACTAAGGTACTTTATATAAAAACTCAAGATATGTAAAACATTACTGAAAAACAAGTTTTAAGAGAGACTTTGCTTCTTCAGTATTCAAATAATTCATATTCAATAAATATAACATCAATTAACAACAAATATTCACTCACCCTTCGATCTTCTAGAAAGAATTCTTCCGAAATGAAACCTTTTAATGTAGAGAGAACGGTTCACTACACACAAAAATATTTCTGTTAATTTGAATACGATACAGATGCATCTTCTGATATTAAGTACAGACAAACAGTACTTGATTAACTCTGTATAGTTTTCGATTTCATCAAAAATGAACGAAGTATTATCGATTTTTATCTTGCAGGTAGTATTACAGCACCACTTTCTTCGGTCTTGTCTGTTGGGTCACTGTTCAGTCAAAATCCGATCAGCTCTCTTAGCTCAACTAATTGGACCGACCAATGTCGCTTCGAAATTAGACGCAGTAGAAGTTTATTTATGCAATGTATCGGGTGTCTTTTTTAGAGTGATAGAACTTTCGATAGTGATAACTGTGATGTGACAGAAGAAGAAGCCATGATGTTTTGACATTTCTGTTCAGTAAGTCAAATTATCATCGAAAGACTCAAGCCGCAACAACGTTTACAAATTGTTGAAATTATTTTCGAAGTCAGTGTTTCATTCGCCAAACTTATAGAGCACTTCGTGAAATTTATAGATTACATAAACGTCCATCAGAGCAGCTTATTCGTCGATAGATTTCAGACAACATTTTCTGTACTCGCTGCAACGACAACAATAAGACAAATAACTGTACGTCCAGAAGAAAATAACGCTACTGTAAGTCGCAGGGTTAATGATGATCCAGATTTGTCTATTCGTCGACGTTCACAACAAGTTGGACTATGTGCATTCAACACATGGAGAATTTTGCGTAAAGATCTTGGTCTACACCCATATAAGATCCAACTGGTTCAAGATCTAAAGCCACTTGACCATAATAAGCGTCGTTTGTTTGCTGATTGTGCCCTAGAACAGCTTGAAGTTGATACACTTTTTATCGTAAAATTGTGTTTAGTGATGAAGTTCTTCTCTGGTTGAATGGCTATGTAAACAAGCAAAATTGCCGTACATGGAGTGAAAACAATCCTCAGGAAGTTCTGCAGGTTCCATTGCATCCTGAAAGAATGCAAAGAATGCAAATTTTGCGTAAAGATCTTGGTCTACACCCATACAAGATCCAACTGGTTCAAGATCTAAAGCCACTTGCCCATAATAAGCGTCGTTTGTTTGATGATTGTGCCCTCGAACAGCTTGAAGTTGATACACTTTTTATCGTAAAATTGTGTTTAGTGATGAAGCTCTTTTCTGGTTGAATGGCCGTGTAAACAAGCAAAATTGCCGTATATGGAGTGAAAGCAATCCTCAAGAAGTTCTGCAGGTGGCTGTATGTTGTGCTTTACACGCTGGAGGCATCATCGAACCATATTTTTTTAAAAACGATGCTGGAGCTAATGTTAAAGTGAATGGTTCTCAGAACAGATCGATGATGAATGATTATATGTTTCAAAATTTGAATGGTATCGACCCAGAAGTGTTTTGGTTCCAACAAGATGGTGCTAAATATTTGATTGATTCGGTCTTTACTTGGTGAAAACTCATTTTAATTAAAAAAATGTATATGAGACAGTAATTTATTTCCACAAAAATGTTTGTACTAATACAACAATTGTTTCACCACGTTGTGGCTTCTTCAGGTATTACACTGTACTGTCTGATGGTATTCAGTGTAACCGAGTTTAAATACATTTTTAGGTACGTGACCAAATAATGGAAGCACAAGTCATAAAAACTCTAGGTGTTTATTGGAGTTTACCGCTAAAAATGCCATTAAGAAAAATATTCAGTAATGGAAACTGATCAACATCTGTTTGTTCGTTCAGAAGGATTTTACGGGCATTATACCTGTTGATTTCAAGAAATTCTAAAAGTGTTAATCTAGAACTTTTGCTTTCAACGTGGATAATTTCATAATTATTGTTGAAATTATGCCTGAATTCCTTAAGATGATTAGCATATATCGAATGTAGAGAATTGGATATATAACCCCTTTGGTGTTCTTGGACACGTTTCTTGAATGATCTACCAGTCTGGCCAATGTATACTAAAGGGCAATCTTTGCAAGTCAACTTGTAGACTCCGGATTTATTTTCTTTATTTGTACGATATTTATTGTCTGAAAATATTGCTAAATATTTCAAAAGTTGTTTCAGTTATAACGCGGCTTTTAAGACAATTAATAACCTTAGTACCTACTCTGAAAATATTGCTAAATATTTCAAAAGTTGTTTCAATTATAACGCGGCTTCAATTAATAAACTTAGTACCTACATAAAAAACAATAAAGATCGTACAAATAAAGAAAATAAATCCGGAGTCTACAAGTTGACTTGCAAAGATTGCCCTTTAGTATACATTGGCCAGACTGGTAGATCATTCAAGAAACGTGTCCAAGAACACCAAAGGGGTTATATATCCAATTCTGTACATTCGACATATGCTAATCATCTTAAGGAATTCAGGCATAATTTCAACAATAATTATGAAATTATCCACGTTGAAAGCAAAAGTTCTAGATTAACACTTTTAGAATTTTTTGAAATCAACAGAGATAATGCCCGTAAAATCCTTCTGAACGAACAAACAGATGTTGATCAGTCTCCATTACTGAATATTTTTCCTTAATGGCATTTTTAGCGGCAAACTCCAATAAACACCTAGAGTTTTTATGACTTGTGCTTCCACGTACCTAAAAATGTATTTAAACTCGGTTACACTGAATACCATCAGACAGTACAATGTAATACCTGAAGAAGCCACAACGTTGTGAAACAATTGTTGTAGTAGTATAAACATTTTTGTCGAAATAAATTACTGTCTCATATAAATTTTTTCAATTATGGTGGTGCTACATCTCAAGCTGCTACCGCAACAATTGATTTATTCAAAGAAACATTTGGCGATAAAATTATTTCGAGAAATGGTCCAATAAATTGGCCTCCAAGATCATGCGACATAACTACACTGGATTATTTTCTTTGGGGTTATGTCAAGTCATTGGTTTATGCTGATAAACCAGAAACAATAAACGCTTTGGAAGCCAACATAACTCGTATTATTGATGAAATGAGGTCTGAATTACTCGAAAAAGTGGTCCAAAATTGGTCTAGTCGACTGCGGTTCCTCAGAGCTAGTCCTCGTGGATATACATTCTGTCAAGAAAGTACCGGGAATTATCGATTTAAATCTGGCGGGGCAATGAGGCAGGTAAAAAATTTTTTTCTTAGGTTGGTACCACTGTCCTTAATTACTATGCCAAGCTTGAGCGGGATCTGTCAACTAGTGTGTTTGCAACAGCTGATTAAGTCAGTCGATGTCAGAGTGCGTGCCGATTTTTACTATGGGTGATTACGTTGTGCAAAGAATTTGCTTAAAGTTTTGTGTTGCAAATGAATTTTCGTGTGCCGATGCATTGAAAATGTTGCAAAAGGCCTTTGGTGATAATGCTCTATCGAAAACTCGTGCATATCAGTGGTCCAGAGCCTTTAAGGACGGTCGTGAAGTGGTCGCCCATCGACGGCTTCGATCGAAGATAACGTCGATAAAATTTAGGAAAGGATGCTGGACAACCGTCGTACCAGCTTGTGAGAGATAGCACATGATCTTAAGATATCCCACGAGTCCGCACGTACGATTTTGATTGATATTTTGGGCATGAGAAAGGTGGCCGCACGACTCGTACCGAAAGACCTTAATTTTCTTCAAAAACGTCATCGCGAACAGGTTGCTTCAGACATGCTGGATCGCTGTAATTCCGATTCTACATTCATGGAACGCATTATAACTGGTGATGAGACCTGGGTCTACGAGTACGATATGCAAACAAGCCAGCAATCATCGGAATGGGTGGCAAAAAATGAGCTGAAACCGAAAAAACCACGCCAAAGCCTCTCGAAAATTAAGGTGATGCTCATTGTTTTCTTCGATATCCGTGGCGTGGTGCACTACGAATTCGTTCCAGAGGGTCAGACGGTAAACAAGGAGTATTACCTAGGCGTTATGAAACGTTTGCGTGAGCGTATCCGTAAGAAGCGGCAAAATTTGTGGGCGAACAACTCATGGATTTTGCATGACGATAACGCGCCTTCTCACCGAGCTACGATTGTGACTGACTTTCTCGCCAAAAACTCAACAAACGTGCTTCAGCAACCACCGTATTCGCCGGATTTGGCTCCCTGCGACTTTTTCCTCTTTCCAAAATTAAAATTGCCCCTTCGTGGCACCCGTTTTGAGTCGATTGAAGCCATAAAACAAAATTCGGCGCGAGAGTTAAAGTCCATCCCGGAAAGCGCCTATAAAAAATGTTTCGATAATTGGAAGTGCCGTTGGCATAGATGTATTGGAGCAAATGGAGCCTATTTTGAAGGCGACCCAATAAATTTTGACGATTAAATGTTGTTTTAATTGAAAATTCCCGGTACTTTCTTGACAGAGTAGTATGCCGGAAATTATTTTTGAAACATAAAGGTCATAAAATTATCTTTAAAATAAAAAAATTGGCTTCAGGCTGAATTCAAATGTGTTTCATTTCAATTTAAAGTTATATCACTCCAAAAAAAAACACCAGATAAATGAGATCTCGTTTGAGCTTCACGTAATCTTTGATAATCAGTAAAACTTATCCTTCTTCGTGAACAATATGTTATTAATCAAATCTTTTTGATGAAAGTGTAGAAAACCCTTCATGCTTAAAAACTTAGGTACGATGAAGTACAGCGAAATTACAGTAACGATCTTTATGAATGTGAAATGGGACCCTGTTTCTATAGACCATTCAGGTAAATAATTTTCCCTCTCTAGTGGGAGTATCTCAGTAAAATATGAGCGTTGTAGTTCGTGGAGCTTTCACGTATAAATTGAATTTTACTGACAACTTACAGAGCTACTAATTAACGAGAGAAAATCGGATTCCTTATTATTCCAGCCAAGAGTCCAGAGATGGGTCTCAGCAAAAGTCTCTCGTAATTGTGCATATCTAAATGTTATGTTGAACACCTTTCAAATAATTTCACTGCCAGAAGCTTACTTTAATTATAATTCAGCTGACATTCCGAGGATTGTATATTTTATACTACTCTTTCAAGAAAGTACCGGGAATTTTCAATTAAAACAACATTTTTACATTTAATCGTCAAAATTTATTGGGTCGCCTTCAAAATAGGCTCCATTGGCTCCAATACATCTATGCCAACGGCACTTCCAATTATCGAAACATGTTTTATAGGCGCTTTCCGGGATGGACTTTAGCTCTCGCGCCGAATTTTGTTTTATGGCTTCAATCGACTCAAAACGGGTGCCACGAAGGGGCAATTTTAGTTTTGGGAAGAGGAAAAAGTCGCAGGGAGCCAAATCCGGCGCATACGGTGGTTGCTGAAGCACGTTTGTTGAGTTTTTGGCGAGAAAGTCAGTCACAATCGTAGCTCGGTGAGAAGGCGCGTTATCGTCATGCAAAATCCATGAGTTGTTCGCCCACAAATTTGGCCGCTTCTTACGTATACGCTCACGCAAACGTTTCATAACGCCTAGGTAATACCCCTTATTTACCGTCTGACCCTCTGGAACGAATTCGTAGTGCACCACGCCACGGATATCGAAGAAAACAATGAGCATCACCTTCATTTTCGAGCGGCTTTGGCGTGGTTTTTTCGGTTTCGGCTCATTTTTTGACACCCATTCCGATAATTGCTGGCTTGTTTGCATATCGTACTCGTAGACCCAGGTCTCATCACCAGTTATAATGCGTTTCATGAATGTAGAATCGGAATTACAGCGATCCAGCATGTCTGAAGCAACCTGTTCGCGATGACGTTTTTGAAGAAAATTCAGGCCTTTCGGTACGAGTCGTGCGGCCACCTTTCTCATGCCCAAAATATCCATCAAAATCGTACGTGCGGACTCGTGGGATATCTTAAGATCATGTGCTATCTCTTTCAAGCTGGTACGACGGTTTTCCAGCACCCTTTCCTTAATTTTATCGACGTTATCTTCGATCGAAGCCGTCGATGGGCGTCCGGTCTTCGACCACTTCACGACCGTCCTTGAAGGCTCTGTACCACTGATATGCACGAGTTTTCGATAGAGCATTATCACCAAAGGCCTTTTGCAACATTTTCAATGCATCGGCACACGAAAATTCATTTGCAACACAAAACTTTAAACAAATTCTTTGCTCAACGTAATCACCCATAGTAAAAATCGCACTCTGACATCGACTGACTTAATCAGCTGTTGCAAACACACTAGTTGACAGATCCCGCTCAAGTTTGGCATAGTTATTAAGGACAGTAGTACCAACCTATGAAAAAAAATTTTTACCTGCCTCATTGCCCCGCCAGATTTAAATCGATAATTCCCGGTACTTTCTTGACAGAATGTACAATAAAACTTTCTAAAAATTAGGCATAATGTTAAAAACTTGTTGAACGTGCAAAAAGGTCTCTTCTATCGGGTATTTTCTTGAGAGTGATTGAATTTTAAGTTGAAATAAAACACATTTAAATTAAGATTGAAGCCAAAGTTTTTTTTATTTGAGAGATAATTTTATGACATTCATGTTTTAAAAATAATTTCTCGCATATGTCCACCAAGACTAGCTCTGAGGAACCGCAGTCGACCAGACCAAGTTTGGACCACTTTTTCGAGTAATTCAGGCATTATTCCATCAATAACACGAGTTATGTTGGGTTCCAGAGCGTCTATTGTTTCTGGGTATCAGCATAAACCAATGAATTGACATAAGTTATGTCGCATGATCTTGAAGGCCAAATAATTGAACCTTTTCTCGAAATAATCTTATCGCCAAATCTTTCTTTCAATAAATCAATTGTTACGGTAGCAGCATAAGGTGTAGCACCATCTTGTTGGAAGCAAAACACTTCTGGGTCGATACCATTCAAATTTTGAAACAAATAACCATTGATCATGGATCTTTAACGAGCACCAATCACTGTAACATTAGCTCCAGCATTGTTTGTAAAGAAATATGGACCGATGATGCCTCCAGCGTGTAAGGCACACAATACAGTGTATTTTTCAGGACGCAATGGAACCTGCAGAACTTCTTGAGGATTGTTTTCACTCCATATACGACAAGTTTATTTGTTTACATAGCCGTTCAACCAGAAATGAGCTTCATCACTAAACACAATTTTACGATAAAAAAGTGGATCAACTTCAAGCTGTTCTAGGGCCCAATCAGCAAACAAACGACGCTAAGTATGGTCAAGTGGCTTTAGTTCTTGAACTAGTTGGATCTTGTATGGCTGTAGACCAAGAGTCCAACTTGTTGTGAACGTCGACGTATAGACAAATCTGGATCATCATCAACACTATGACTTAAAACAGCGATATTTTTTTCTGTATCTATAGTTCTTTGTCTTGTTGTTGTCGTTGCATCGAGTAGAGAATATGTTGTCCGAAATCTATCGATAGTTCAACGAATAAGCTGCTATGATGGACGATTATGTAAACCATAAATTTCACGAAGTGCTCTATAAGTTTGGCGAATAGAACACGGATTTTGAAAATAAATTTCAACAATTTGTGAACGTTGTTGCGGCGTGAGTCTTTCCATGATAATTTGTCAATGCTTACTGAACAGAAATGTCAAAACAACACCTTCTACCTTCTGTAAAATCACAGTTATCCCTATCGAAAGTTCTATCACTCTAAAAAAAAAAAACGCCCGATATATGAACAGAGAATCCATTAAGATAATTAATGTTTTCACTTAATTCTGAATCGATTTAAGTGAAAGCCACTATAATTGAAATTTGCTGTTTGCAATGATGTAAAGCTGCTTCAGCTTCTTACCAAGTTTCCGGTATTGTTTCTTCACCTTTCAATTCAGCAATTCAAAAACAGATTTAACAATCTACGTGGAAACAGCCGAGCTGAATTCAAAAGTTCTTAATTGGCAACCTCTTCGATATTCATGTCGAATGTTCGTTTGATAATTTGCTAAAGTTTCCTGCTGCAGCTTGTGGTAGACGAGCGTGATAGTTAACAAGTGTATCATGACGTATACCAAAACTCATTACGTACTTATTAGAGCTACGTCATTGTTTCGATCGAACAAGCAAGCCGAGTAAGCACATGAGCGAGCTGTAGAAATTGTAACAGGTAAATGGAAATGGAGATATCCGAAAGTTTTTGTCATCTGGTTTAGTTGTGTTGAAATGATTTCACGAAATAAATTCGTTTTTCACATAGCCATTCGCGTTTTACTGCCAAATGGAATTGTTAATTTCGAAATCTAATTTTATTCGACATAGCAATTTAAACCACTCTAAATTGGTGGTTTTTTCATTCAAGTACGCCTAAGAATTCCTAAATGTTTAAAACTGGGGACATGATACTATACCTGGTGTTAAAAAACAAGACCTCAAAAAATTGCATATAGACATGGGTCCTCAAATGGGCCCCTTTGAAGATATAAGTTATTTTCTGTTTCCAAATTGACTATTAGCACAACCAATTACGTTATTCGATTTATTTTCGTCTTTCAGATGTCTTGTAACTTACTTACTTACAATTAAAATGTTTTTCGTTCGAAAATAATATTTAAATAAGGTTATTCTGATTTTCACAAATTTTTATTGTTATGTTCACAACAATCGTTTCGCTATCACAGTAGCATCATCAGGCAAGATCACATTTTGAATAACTAAGCTTGTTTCCGAAATCCGTTGCTAATTATATTACAGTAAGTACAATAAGTTTTTATTGAGCACTAAAACCCAAAAAAAGGGTCTCTGCAAATTCCAGCTTATCTGAATATATTTAATAGAGGTGAGTTGTTTAAATTCAATTGTTCGTTAAGTAATATTCCAATATTATTGTTTTTATTTATCTCTAGGGATTCTAAGAAGTTTAAGGCATAACTTTTGCTTTTTATATGAAGAATTTCAAAGTTATGGTTGAAAGTATGTCCTGCTTCTAACAAATGGTTGGAATATGTAGAATTACTTTTACTATTGAGGAAACTCTTCAAATGTTCACAAATTCTATAAAGGAAAGTTCTTCCAGTCTGTCTTTTGTAAACTTTAGAGCAATCACCGCAGGTTAACTTATAAACCCTCGATCTATCATCTTTATGTGTACAGTCTTTCTTATTTTTCATGAATTTAATCAAGTTTGAATTCGTTTTAGATGAAGTCCTCAAATTATATTTATTTTTGAGGTATGTAGCAATTTTCTCAGAAACACCTTTAGTGTATTTCTGAATAATAAAATAAAAAACAAAAAAAAAGAAAATTTGAATATCAAAACAGATTTAATCTGTTGTCTTCTACAATTTTAATTTCAAAAAATTCTTTGAAGAAACTTTAAGAATTAAATTAATGTCTTTATAAGCACTGCTCATATTTAATAGACGTATAAAGTCAAAATTCATCATACAATATCAAACGGAATTAAGAAAAACCAACGAATATAAATTGTCACTTGAAATCAAAATAAAAATAAGCAAACATTTTTTGTTTCGTTCCAGGCATGCGTAATGAACTCTTCAGACAAACTTACGAAGCCCTGTTTGTTACAAAATGTATTGTTTTCTGATTCTATATTAATGAAAAATAACTCTTTCTCAAAAATATAAAACATAATTTCAAGAACTTCTCAAAAACTAATTTATTTTAAATATTCAATATATTTAAATAAATTACTTCAAAAAATCTCAAAACATGTAGCACATCCTCAAGAAATAATTAAAGTTACGATAAGATCAGTTCAACTTTACATATAAAAAAATAATAAAATGAATTAAACAATGTATAGACTTACCCAGTGCCATCTTAGGTACTCTATGTTCCATGTTCACAGAAAATCACAAAGCCTATTAGGCACTTGGCCTTAGTTAAAACCCTTCAACACTGTATAATGAATTTCTTTATTTAAAAAACCTAATATAATTATATATTATATATAAAATAAAATAAGAAGGAACGGTTTTTTACTTGATAGAAGGATTATTACAAAATTTTAATATCAAAACAGATTTAATCTGTTGTCTTCTACAATTTTAATTTCAAAAAATTCTTTGAAGAAAATAAATATTATTTGAGAACTTCATTCAAAACGAATTCAAACTTGAGTAAATTCATTAAAAATAATAAAGACTGTACAAAGTTTACATAGGACAGACTGGAAGAACTTTCCGTCATAGAATTTGTGAACATTTGAAGAGTTTCCACAATAATAAAAGTAATTTTACATATTCCAACCATTTGTTAGAAACAGGACATACTTTCAACCATAACTTTGAAATTCTACACATAGAAAGCAAAAGTTATGCCTTAAATCTGTTAGAATTCCTAGAGATAAATAAACATGATAAAATTGGAATATTACTTAACGAACAAATAGATTTAAATAACTCACCTCTGTTAAATATATTCAGATAAGCTGGAATTTGCAGAGACCCCCAATAAAAATTTATTGTACTTACCGTAATATAAATAGCAACGGATTTCGGAAACAAACTTAGTTATTCAAAATGTGATCTTGCCTGATGATGCTACTGTGATAGCGAAATGATTGTTGTGAACATAACAATAAAAATTTGTGAAAATCAGAAAAACCTTATTTAAATATTATTTAATATGGATTTTCACCAAGTAAGGACTGATACAATTCAATGTTTTTCAATCGGTTCGTTAAAAAAATTACAGCTGGCATCACAAATTTGGTTTTCATATGACATTTACGTACTTTTATCGAGTATTTTGCATCCAATAATGGGTTTTTACTTTCTTTCACTTTGTTGTTAAGAGGAAGTTGTCCTAAAGCACGTTGCTTTTATGCAGAGGCTTATTCCGAACGTCAACTTCCTGCACATGTGACGTTCAATCAAGATTTTAGACGATTGAGGGATACTGGTTCCTTAAAAAAAAACCGCTCGTGATACTGGACGTCCACGCTCGTGACAATGGACGTCCACGCTCGTGACAATGGACGTCCAAGGTCTGTGAGTATAACAGAAGTTTAGGAGCAAATTTTAATTATTGTAAGAAGAATTTCAGCGGAAGTAGAAAAATGTGGCACTCTTATCTGAAGAACTATGAATCAACAACTTCTCAATCCATTCCATATTCAACGCATGCGAGGTCTTAATCCTCATGATCATCAAGCCAGAAGGACATTCTGTCAATGGGTTTTAATGAAGATTGCTGAACATCCACATTTTAATTCTGATATCTTTTTCACTGATGAAGCCGACTTTACCAAAGCTGAAAGATTTAATAAAAGCCATATTTGGGATGATGAAAATCCACACGCCATTCATGAATCCAGCCATTAACAGCGTTTCTGTATAAATATCTGGCTACGTATTTTAGGAGATCGTTTGCTAGGACCTGAAGTTTTACCAGGAATTTTACCGGAGCCACGTACCTTAACTTTCTTCAAAATACCTTGCCCGATTTTCTAGACGTGGAACCTTTATATCAGTGGATGAATATATTGTTTATGCAAGATGGAGCGCCCCACATTATATTTGCTGTAAGGCACATTTAAATAAAATATTTCCCAGAAGATGGATAGGACGAGGGGCCCAGTGCAATAACCTGCTAGATCTCCTGGTTTGAATCCTTTGGACTTTTGTAGTTGGGGTTATTTGAAAAGTTTAGTGTATCCAACGTCAGTGAATAACATCGAAGCATTGCAACATCGGATTGAACTATCCTGTCAAACGATCCGAATACAGCCAGGTCTTTTCGAAAGAGTACGTAATTGTTTCATGCGATGATATACTTCGTGCATTGAAATGGGGAGTGGTCATATGGAACATCTTCCATAAAACACTAGAAACCAAAAATAAATTAATATCTTCTTTAATTTATCGTAATTGGTTGCACTAGTCTTCAATATTTTGAACACCGAAAATCGCTCAAAAATCTCCAAAACGGTTCATTTGGGAACCCACGTTGATAGGAAACTTTTCACTTACTCTCTAATTAGTAAGTTAGAAATTAATAATAATAATAAGAAAAATAAAGTTTATTCAAAAAAACTACCAAAATAGACTCTGAATTCACTGTAGAGTTGAATATCTTCAAATATTAACTGTGCACAGTATAAAAACATGAAATTTTATTCTAAGAAAAACCACCGTGTCGCATAACACTTCAAAGTTCGTATGGCAGAGCTGAAAAACAGCTAGATCGAAATATCAACATGGAAAGACTTGAGTATCGATGAAAAAATAATTATATTTAGCGTAAACAGGAACGTAACGTGGGACCTAACAAGGATTTTAAATAAGGTTATTCTGATTTTCACCAATTTTTATTGTCATATAATACAACAGCAGCAGAAGCCTCTCAATGCTCAACGTGTAACTAATTGGTGCTATTTGTGAGCTGGCGGTGTGATTGGACCTTACTTATACGAAAATGAGGCTGGTGAAAATGTTACGATGAGGATTGTACTACCGAGCTATGATTAATGATTTTTTATGGCCGGAATAGAAAAATATTGATGTGGACGAAGTTTATTTTCAACAAGACTGCGCTACGTGCTGCACAAGCAAAGAAACTATCACAATTCTGCAAGAAAAATTTCCTGGTGGTGGTCATCCGAGATCTTGTGATTTAACACCTTCAGACTCTTTTCTTTGAAGCCACTTGAAAGGTAAGGTCTGTGGCAATGCTCAACAATCGATTTGAGATCTAAAAGATGGAATTCTTGAAGTTATCGAGGATATACAGTCCCAAATGTGTTAATTGGTTATGAAAAATTCCAGGAAAAAGATATGGTGCTGCAACAATGGCCGTGGCGGTCATTTGGTTGATATTGTTAATATTAATGGCATACCTTCCTGTTTACAATGAAATAAACATCAATTGATTTCTCCTGAGTAAACTCGCTTTTTTAATATCAAAATGCAACCTCTAATTAGAAAATCCTTTAACTGAAAAAAACTTCATTTTTGTGAAATGTTTTAAGTTCGTTGATTTTATTCTCCTCTTTGAAATCACCCGTTTGGAGCTGTGTGGGATGATCGTTGATACGATCATCCCAAAAAGCTCCACCTCGTCGATAATGCTGTCGAATTCTCGCAAATGAATGCTGATCTCTAAACATGAAATTTTCATACCAATTCCGCTATTCTCCATCTGCTCGTACAAAACCTCAGAACGACCAAACACAACGCGAACAACATCCCCTTCATCCAGTGTGTCATGATAGCCATCAGCGGGGCCTTTGTTAACACAAAAGTCCATTTACCAGAATTAACATTTCAATCTCATTGACGTCAATCTGAAAACTTCAAAGAGGGCGTGAATATCCCGATAATTAGCTGAACGTCCCTGAAATGATGATTCACTCTGTCCGTCGACATATAACGTCGACACCTTTCGAGCTTTCGCGTGATAGGCGGCCATGTTTCATCGGTTGCGTGAGCTTTGTTTGATTGCAATTCCGAAGAATGATTGAATGATCGAGGCTACAATTAAAAGTTTACGGAGTGCTTTCGCGAAATTGGGCATGATATACGAACGCACAAACAGTCATGAGAACGCAATGATATTAGGCGTTTGTTGCAATAATTCTAATGGATAAATGATGCTTTCGAAGTCGTTTTGTTGGGGATTTAAGTATTGTTCATGGTTCCACGTTCCTACGCACATTCCCCTAAATAGAGTTCTAGTTAAGTGTTCCGCCAAATAATGCAGGAAATCTTCAGCGATATTTATTTATTTGTGTTGTCCTAAATTAAATTATTGGCGTATTGTGATATGTTGTAGGGCATCATATCTTAATTAGTTTTCGTTCTTCCATATAAATGCGTGAAAAATATTTAGAAAGTCGACGGCTTAGGCAACCAATAAATCGCTATGTAATTTAAATTATAACAAACTATTCATCTTATTTACTTCTGCAACCTCCATTTAACTGTAAACACTTGACTTATCGTCGAGGTATACCCGAAACTAGATAACCTCCATAATTTTCGGTGATGGTAGTCCAGGACTGTAAAACTGAATGAATTAAATCATCTTTATTTCATAGCGCTGCTTTTTTAACTTCAATCTTCATTAATCCCTAAATGTTTTCAATGGTACTAAGATCTGCTGGCCATGAAATTGTTGTCACTTGGTGTTCTTGCATCCAAGCTTGAGTATAGGCTTAAGTATGGCATCTCTATTATCCTGCTGAAAACGCCACCTCTGGATATAAAGTATGAGCCGTTTCGAAGAGAAAATCGTTTAGAATGCCACAATACTTTGGCACTATTAATGGTACCATCAACAGAGAGGCGTACCACCACCCTGATATTGCTCCCCAAACCATTATTTTGGTTTTGGAGTTATCTGAATAAACAAAATAATCATTTAAAAATATATAAAAATACTTTCTCTAACACAACACAACTAACCAGTTGTTCCAGAAATGTGTTGTGTTAAAGAAGGTAGTATTTTTAAATGATTGTTTCGTTTATTCAAATAATTCCTTACTGATGAGATTTTGGGTCCGAATGTATCAGGTTCTTTCTCTGGAGAATATGCTTTATGTTCTTTAAAAAAGGAAAATGAAAAAGCCCTTTGTTTAATTATATGTTGAACATTTTTTGGTGATGGAACTTGTGATTCTTTAATATTGAATCGAAAACTATATATGTTAAGGGGGATGATTAAATAATTTTATCATTATTTTATATTTCTTTTTATTATTTATTTGTAAATTTCCACCACATGTGGTGACAGTATATATTATTTAAATATTTTCAGATAAATCCTGTTAGCCTTCTAAATATTCAATTTCAAAAAATTATTTTTGATATTATAACTTAATGAATTAAATGGATGTCATATAAGTACTACTTATATCAAACGACATATCAAATAAACATTCATTATAAGACATCCAAATGATATAACAAAATCCAATAAATATAAATTGTTAACAAAAATCCTATAAATTAAATATTTTGAGTAGACAAAATTTGGTTCCTGCTTATCCCTCTTATGAAAACAGATGTCTTTCAAAAATGTTTAACATAATCTTAAGAATTTCATCATAAAGCTGTCTTACTTAGAATATTCAATATTATTGGATGTCTAACTAAGTTAATTTTTAGAAAATCTCAAGATATGTGAAATCATTACTAAAAAACAAGTTTTAAGAGAGACTTTGCTTCGTCAGTACTCAATTAAATTCGTATTCAATAAAATATAACATCAATCAACAAAAAAATATTTTCTCACCCTTTAACAATTCAGAAAGCTTCTGGTAAATGAATACTGAAAATTCAGATGGAGTGTAATGTTAACTCAAATAAATCATTCTGTAGTTTATCATTGATTGATTGACAATTTAACGGCCCCTGTTATAGCACAAGAACCGTCTCTATAAAAAATGTTAAGGAAATCAAATAATTATATATTATGAATAAAATGAAATAAAAGGAGGTTTATAATTGATAGAAGGTATTTAAAATTATTTAAATATTTACCGATATATTCTGTTATCCGTCTACATATTTAATTTCAAAAAATTATTTTTAATATTATCACTTCAGGAATTAAATTAATCTCATATAAGTAAGTTTGATATAAGTACTACTTATATCAAACGACATATCAAATAGGACATTCAAATGATATAACAAAAACCATTAAATAAAAATTGTTAAGAAGAATCCTATAAATGTATATTTATTGGATTTAATTATATACTTTGGATGTCTTTTGATGAATGTTTATTTGATATGTCGTTTGATATAAGTAGTACATATATGACATTAATTTAACTCCTGAAGTTATAATATTAAAAATAATTTTTTGAAATCAAATATGTAGAAGGCTAACAGAATATATCTGTAAATATGAAAACATTTAAATAATTTTATATACCTTCTATTGAGTATGAACATACTTTAATTTTATTCATAATATATAATTATTTGCTTTGCTTCACATTCTTTGTAGAGATGGTTCTTGTACTATAACAGAGGCCGTTAAATTGCCTTTCAATCTTTTAGATCAATAGTAAACCACAGAATTATTTATTTGAGTTAACATTACACTCCATTTAAAATTTCAGTATTCATTTACCAGAAACTTTCTGAATTGTTAAAAGGGGAGAAAATATTTTTTGTTGATTGATGTTATATTTTATTGAATATGAAAATAGTTGAGTAGTGACGAAGCAAAGTCTCTCTTGAAACTTGTTTTTTAGTAATGTTTTTACATATCTTAAGATTTCATAAAAACTAACTTAGATATCCAATAATATTGAATATTCTGAGTAAGATAGCTTTATGATGAAATTCTTAAGATTATTTTTGAGAGATATCTGTTTTCATAAGAGGGATAAGCAGAAACAAAATTTTTTCTACTCAAAATATGTAATTTATGAAATTTTTGTTGACGATTTATATTTATTGGATGTTGTTATATCATTTGGATGTCTTATAATGAATGTTTATTTGATATGTAGTTTGATATAAGTAGTACTTATATGACATTAATTTAATTCCTGGAGTTATAATATTAAAAATAATTTGTTGAAATTGAATATGTAGAAGGCTAACAGAATATATCTGTAAATATTAAAATATTCAAATAATTTTATATACCTCCTATCAAGTATGAACCTTCTTTATTTCATTCGATAATGTAGATGTCTATAAAGTGATACAGTATATTCAGGACATGTTTTTAACATTTAATTCTGAATGTTTTCATGAGATTTATTTAGATTAGAATCTGTGGAGATTCTGGTGAATTAATTCCAGAAAACCAATCAGTTTGAAACGTCTGCAATTTGCCTCTGTGATCTACAAAACCTTGTCGAGTTTGTTTGAGTATAGAATTGTTGTACAGATGTATGTTACACTGTCTCGATTTCAAGAACTATTACGATAGCTCATACTTCTCATTAATGGTTTTTCCTTTATTTTCATTCGAATAATATCGAGATAAATTTTCATCTGAGTAGTGTGATACCCAATTGAACTTTACACACTGACACTCTGAAGGACGCGCCTTGTATACCTATAGGTACTTAAGCGTGTTGAATATGAGCTAGAATTTCCATCAAACAAACTGAAGTCTATCGAGTCGCTTGTCATCGGCTTCGATTAGTTGACAAAGCACCATTCCGTTCCCAAAGGACGAACGGAAACGTCCCGACAGTCGATTAGTGACTTCTCCAAATCGCGAAACATTCCTCATTTCGGATTCAACATCACTCGAAGCCGTTCAGGCTGCGACGCGATGGGATAAGCCGACCGGGAAGGTCAATTTGGAAGCGGTTGGCAGCACTGACATCCTACCCCCGATCTAATACCGCAGCCAACCCTTCCTCTCGCTCTTATCAAACACATCTAATTACTTGAAGGATTTCATTAGCCACCCCCTTGAGATTTGGGGTTGGCGCACGATCGTTCCCTGTGTGATTTCGAGCCGCAAATTAAGTCCGTGATGTATACGCGTTTGATTAGCCCTTCTTTTTGGCGGGGATTTTCGGGCACTCGCGTCCCGGACAGCTGTGAAGTTGCGATGGAAACTTTAATGATTTTCGGTGTTTGTATAGAGATGCATCTACTGGGAAATTTGGCCGATAACATCGGGGCTAATTGCCGAAGCGTTTGAAGTGACGCGGCAGATCTTGTGGTAATAGGCTTAACGTGCGTTGGCCTCCCGAGCATGGCTACGAAAATGTTAAAATGTATGACGTCGAGTACGATCCAAACAGTGCCTTCGTATACGAAAACGATTTTTCAATAAGAGGTTTCATTTTAATATGAACAGAAGCTGGTGTACAGTGCGCAGACTGAAATGATTTACATTGTGGTGTGTTTTTGAGTCTAGTAATAAACACATATAGAAGGTCTTTTTTTCCAGTACGGGGATGCTGAATCTTGAATTAAATTAAAGATTAAATCTTAATATTTTATTTAACCTTAAAGGTTATCTTCTTCTTTCAACAGCCCTTTGAAGTCCACTCCTGAACATAGGCCTACCCTGCCAGTCTCCATGCTTCTTTGTCTTGTGGTATCTGATGCCAAGCTCTACCAACGCTCTCCCTGACATAATCCAGCCAACGTTTTTGCGATCTACCAAAACTTGTGCATTCACGGTCTCCATTGTACTATGCGTTTTGTCCACCTTGATTCATTCGACTTGAGTTCTTTGTCTAATTTCTGTGGTTGTGATATGATCTCTAAGACTTAGTCCCAACAAGTCTTGAACGTAATAAATGAATTAATTGAATCGGCAGATATTTATAAGTAGCACGGCTGTGTTGCATTCGTTGGCATTAGAGCATTCCAATGATAAATAGCCAAAAAGCTATGAAACATGGATATCTGCTGCTTATGCCAAGCGATAAAAAACCTATTAGATTTTATTTGAGTTTCGAACTATGATGCAGATGTAAGTTGCAATATCCGGATTCGAAAAACTTCCTATTCCCCATGCTCGCCCTCATACCTCGGGGTAGTCCTGAATGCGGGACTATCCTTCTTTCCGCATATAACCTTCATCCGGTCGAAGATATCAAGCCTAAACATGAAGTTCAGGTGACTTAGGGCAATAGGCCACGACGATAGAAACGCTATGCGCGTCTACTACAAGTCCATCTTCCTTCCTGTGGTTCTATACTGTTCCTCGGTATGGATCCACCGCGCCAATAATTCTCACTTTCTTCGAAGCCTCTCCGCTTGTCATAGGTCAATCCTCCCCTACATGTTGCCAGCCTGTAGAACCGTAGCCACGTCGGCTCTCGAGGTTCTCACAGGCTGCATCCCTCTAAATCTAATGGCAGAATACAAATCTGCCAAATACCACTTCAGACGTGGACTTGCATACAAATTCCGTGACAGAACATTCGATTCCATGGATGTCTCTGACACAAACTTCAAAAGTATATGCACCAAGTCCTCGGATGAGTTATGGAAATCCTTCAAAAACTCATACCAGGAGAGCTGGGCCCTCTGCCCGTCTGGCAGATACACCCATCTCTGGCTTCTCAACGTCAACTTTGCTAGTGAGAATCCATATTTCAAGCGCTCCTACTCCTTAACGTGCTTCATCACAGGGCACGGCCCCTTCAGGGCAAACCTTCACAAACTCCACCTATCAACCTCATCCTCCTACCCATGTGGCACAGCGGACGAGACATCATCGCATGTCTTGTTCGAATGTAGCGCTTACGCTATATATCGTCCGCTGGGCATCCAAACCTGTCACCTCAATCCACACTCCCTTGTTGATAGTCCTAGCGGCGATCGACAAATTTCGGCTACTGAACTATGTTGGAACGTGTATATCAGGACCTTAACTAACTCAGCATACATTATCGAGCTTCTCATACTTCTAAGTCGACGGCTATATTCTTATCTCCCAGTTAATTTCTTTACACAAATTCTTATGTTTCAGAAATTCATCCCGAAGTGGCTCAAGAATATACCATAATTATAGTGATAAATACTTTGAGCTACATTTCTGTTTCTGCTGGGGTCCAAAGCCAGAGCAGAAACCCTGTTGCTCTATCTTTTTCTTTCAATTTTTTACTAACCATGTAATTTCTTACAGCTATCTGGGGGTCCGCTGGAGCTGAACAAGTCTGAACGGAAACCCGGGACTACTATGATGATATAAGTGCATAACATAATCCAAGAGCTCCGCTCCAATGTAAATACGTTCTAAAACTGAGTTGTTCCCATGCTCGCCCCCTGACCTTGTAGCTGGGGCCGCTTCTCTTGACTGAGATCCTAGTTTCATCCCGGTGAAATAGAGGATTAAGTCTTGATGCCTAAAGCAATGTCACTCGAGCCAGTCACTGGACCCGTTTGGTGGAAGTACAACTGAATGGGGCCTAGTTTCATCGTTAAGATGAAATTGAGTACTGAGCCGTGTTGTACAACTCAGTAACTCAGAAGACCTTTAAGAGTACCTCGGCTATCACCTGGACATAGAGCTACCCGTCGGCAATGGGCAGACCATCACCAAGACTGGCTTTTATCACAATGGTGCAAAGTAGTTTTTCCGGAAGAGTCACAATTTGGTTTATAAAGTGATAGTTGACGAGAGAGGGTTAAGAGAAGTCCAGGCAGACTAGAGCGACTCAGTTTCGCCCGGGAAGTGGAGCCCTTTCAAGGCCGATCAATAATGTGCTGGGGGGGTATAATGTTCGGTCGCCGACCCCTCTCATTATCGTTGAACAAACAATGACTGGTGCCATCTACGTAGAAAACATCATTGAATCCATCTTTGCTTCTCTGCGCAACGAATTTGGGAATAATTTCATGATGATAACGCCCCGCCACAGCGCACACGAAGGGTTCAAAACATTCTTCAAGAGAATAAAATCCAGAGAATGAACTGGCCATCAAACTCACCAAACATGAATCCAATTGGGCACGTATGGGATTACTTAGGGAGAGCAATATCCAATCGCCAAAACGTACCTTCAACTTTTCAGGAATTGAGTTTAGTTAGCCCTTCAGGAATAATGGAACGATATGCCTGAAAATTTAATTCATGACTTGATTCGTGGGATGCCTAGACGTGTTGGGCAGTTGATTGAAAGAATAGGTTGTAGTACCGACTATTGAATTTGGATTCAGTTGTGGAATAACTATAATTAATCAAAAATAATTAATTGTTATCAATTTAGATTTTTTCTATTTTGTCTCATCCTGCATAAAGCAAAGAGTAACAAACAAAGATTTTCTATCAAATATATTGCAATTGAAATGGAGGAAAATATTCATCTTATTTCCAGAATTGTTTATTTCTTGACAAACCTAGGGGCAGGCAATACTTTTGACGATGTTTGTATTCTTAATAAATATCCACCAATACAATTGAAGAGAAATGCCGCTTGATACAGCGGCTTAATTGGATATTATTTGAGCATGTGAGAGATTTCTTCGTCTGTAACGTTAGATATAATCGATTGAGTCCGGGTTATATGCTGCGTACGTGTATCCGCGTGCATTAGATGGCGCTGTTGATTGGCAAAACAGAAGGGTCGCTGAGCCGCGGGATTTAAGAGCGTGGCTGTGTTGCATTCGTTGGCATTAGAGCATTGCACTGATGAGTGGGCAAAAAACTATGAAATATGCATGTCTGCTGCTTGTGCCCACCGATCAATAAAACTTATTTGGCTGTAATACATATGTAAGTTGCACTGTCCCATGCTCAAATTCGTGTTAATATATTAAAGTTAGTAGTACATTTCAAGATTTTTATTTGAATAACGAATTCGTCATTTTCATCCAGAACACAAATTGTGATAAAATCCAAATATACTTTCGACTGGTCAATATTTCACGAGAATCGGAAGCCAGAATTTCGAAAACACCCACAATTCATCGAAGCGCCATCGTTGTTGCTCGTTAAGGTCCAGCCAACCAAAGTTGTTTCACGAAACGGTGAAACGCCGAACATTTCGATATTGTGAAGTTGGCATTCGCCATACAGCATTGTTGTCTTTCGGTAGGTCATCCGTAGAGAAACAATGGAATCTATTCAGTGAAAAGTGACCGGAAACGGTCGGACGCTAACATTAACTTCCGGTTAGAGGAGAGAGTCCAAATCGTGATATGTGTGGTGCGAAATAAACACGCTTGATGTGCGAGATTTGTTTGCTGAATTATGACAACTTCGAATTGTGGAAATGTTTTCTATGCGCTCGTACCGTAGCGTTAGCGTTTCATTCCTATGTCTGCATTTGGCCTATGAAGGGTTTCACAATAAGACGTTTCATTTTGATATTGAAAAAAAAAAACCGAGTATATTTCAAAAGGAATCAATGTTTGTTTATTTCATTTTAAAGGGGAAGGTATGTCAATGGAAGACAATATAGGCCATATGGCCACCTATTGTTGCAGCACCATATTTTTTCCTGGAGTTGACGGCCATTTCGCACATTTGCGGCTGTATCCTCGATAACTTAACGAATTCCATCTTTTAGGTTTTGAATCGGTTGTTGAGCACTGGCATAGACCTTATCTTTCACGTAGCTCCAAAGAAAGAAGACTAAAGGTGTTAAGTCACAAGATCTCGGTGGCCAATTGTGAAAACCCTTTCGTGACGGTTGAAGCAGTAAAAATTAACAGGTATAAGACACTGAAAATTCTTCTCAATGAGTAACCATATGTCGTCAGGTATCTCTTGTGATATATTTACTGCTTTCAAGCACTCACATGAAATTTCCAATCTCTTTTTTGACGCTTAATACAAAAACAACCGTCTTCATAATTCAGGCCTTCTTAAATTGACTTGTCATCAGTGTGGAAGCGTATATGCAAGACAAATGGCGAGATCTTTCAAAAATGGACCAAACAACATCAACCATCATTTAGGAATCGGAACGATAACTCTAATTTTGCGAAAGATTCTTTCTGAACAAATCATCTCTTCCCAGAATTAGACAATCTTGGAGTACTACATGTGGAAGGGGAAGACAAAAAACTAGACATCCTGAAATCAATAGAATATATTCCAGAATAAGCATCCACATGTTGGATGTACCATGAGAATTTTTTGTGTGTGGAATCTTCACTATCTTATCACTTAAATATGAATAATAACTTGAAATGAAAATAATAAACCAGCAGAAAGTGTTTCTTGTTCGGGAGAATAGAGGTGTATTCGAAGTTAATCAGTTTTCAGGGAATAACGAGAGTTGTAATATTGAGAATATTCCGTGGTAAATGCCAGGACATCCAATTTCCTAGTTTGACCAGGCAAGAATAATAAATAGCCGTACATCAAGAAGCTCTGTCGAGCCACCAGATTGCGCAACGTTTGAATATTCCACAGACTGCAGTGAGGCGCATAGTAGCCCTTTTCCTGGAAACCGGCAGCGTTGCCCGGAGACCGGTGTCTGGTCGACCCAGAGTAACATCTGCAAGGAAAGACCATTATATCGCAAATTCTACTCGAAGGCATCGAACGGTATCTGTAACAGCCCTTCGAAGTCATTTTTTGAGGACCTATGGACGGGTAGTTTCAACCAGTACCAGACGGAGTCGGTTGCGTTCCTCAAATTTAAGGATGAGATGACCTTCAAGAGTACCTCGGCTATCACCTGGACAGAGAGCTAGCTACCTGTCGGCAATGGGCAGAACACCACCAAGACTGGCTTTGGCGCATCGTATTTTTTGCGGACGAGTCACGATTCGATAGTCGACGAGAAAGGATTTTAAGATGTCCAGGCAGTCTAGAGCGACTCAATTTCGCCCGGGAAGTTGTGCCCCTCTCAATGCGTATCAATAATGTGCGGGGTATAATATTCGGTTCTCGTACCCCTCTTATTATCGTTGAACGAATAATGATTAGTGCCATTGAACTAATCATTGTTCGTCTGCGCAACGAATTTGGGGATAATTTCATTTATCAGGATGATAACGCCCCACCACACGCACACAAAGGGTTCAAAACATTCCTTAAGGGAACAATATCCAGAGAATGAACCTCCCAGAAAACTTACCAGACATAAATACAATTGAGCACTTAGGGAGAGCAATATCTAATGGCCAAAACCCACCTTCAACTTTTCAGGAACTGAGTTTAGCCCTTCAGGAAGAATGGAACGATATGCCTGAAAATTTCAGGAATGACTTGATTCGTGGGTTGCCTAGACGTATTAGACAGTTGATTTAAAGAAGGGGTGGTAATACGGACAATTGAATTTGGATTCACTTGTGAAATAACTATAATTAATCAAAAATAAATAATCGATAAATTTAGATTTTTTCTCATTTTTCCTGTTTTGTCTCATCCTGCATAAAGCAAAGAGTAACAAATTAAGATTTTCTATCATATTTATCGCAGTTGAAATAGAGGAAAATATTTTTCTCATTTCCAGAACATAGATTGTTTCTTTCTTGAGAAACCTAGTGGGTCCAAGACTTTTGACGATGTGCGTATTGTGGAAATAAAACTATTGAATGAATAGACGAACCTTTGACCCACCCCACTTCTCGAAGTATTGCACAAGTCAATGAACATATAAAACCTTTCAAAGACAAGATGTTTATTCAGTTTGAAAAATGAGTAAACAGCACGAAGCTCGAATCACTGTATTTTCAGTAATAAAAAGTGATAGAAAACGAAGTTTTCATTTCACTTTCAACTTAACATTTGTTAATTACGTCAATCCACTTCACCTCCTCCTCTTTCAATGGGAACGCCCCATTTTTGAATTGACATTACTCATGAATGGAGGACACTGTTTATTTGTGACATTGACAATTGTATTTTTCAATGTCTACCATTTGATCACGGAAAGGTACACTCCCACAACCTCTACAAATAATCCAAATTTATTATAAAAAATCACGATCTGTTACTTTAACTTTAGGTGCTTTAACTCCAATTTTTGGTCGTTATAATTGTCCGGATAAAAGAACAGTTGAACGTTTAGTGAAGAAGTTTGAAACAAATTTTACGCTTCATGATGTTACAGTGCCAGTATGACAAAGAAATGCAAGAAGTGAAGAAAATATTGCTGCCGTACTAGAAAGTGCTCCTGAAGTCCAAAATTTATCGATTTCTCGACGTTCACAAGAAGTAGGCATCTCTCAGACGCAGTTAATGAAATACTCTTTAGATGCTCTGCATTCAATATTCTTTGCAAAATTCATAAAGAAAATATATTGAAACTTAAGAACTATGTACTATATTAGAAATAGGATGTGCACGCTTTTGTGATAGAGGAAGGAATTTGGCTTCATCCACTGAAGAAAAATGAATTCTTCTTTTGAATATCCCTCGATTTTATGGATGAACTTTGCGACATGCAGAGATCGCGCCATCCCTCGACTCGACGATAAATTGAAGTTTTAAGACCCCCTGATAGGGGAGATACATCTCGCAAATTCAACTGCAAGGCCATAGATAAGGGAATGATTTATATTCCTACCGAGATCTCGTCCTCATATTCCACTCCTTTCGTTCAACGTCAAGTATTAAAATGTAGATGTCACACTTCCATTGACTACGAAAGCTCCACCGTCGATGAAAATGATTTTATTAGAGTACTTTATTACACGCCGAAGGCAGACTGGCTGCTTTTAATATTCGAATAATCAATCAATCTTTTAGATGGCGAAGAATATATTGATTGCCGGGCAAACAGACTCATTCAGCTGAAACTTCGATGATGCAGAAGCGGATCGTTCAAATTTGACAGTTAATTAATGTTCTTCCAGAGCAGCATTTACAACGGAATGATAGGGTAAAGTAGGCACTGTGTGCTTGTATTGGTGGCTTTTTCCATATCAATCCATTCGTAAGGAGATCAAGATTATTGACATCAATTTTATTGGGAGACACAATCACTTTTATTCCTGCTGTCAAGATATCAAAAACTGGAGAAATGAGATATCTCGTTGGAAACGAATTCTCGAGCTTGATTGCGAACACAGACTCTTCCATAAATTATTGTTTGGAATGTAAATAATGGCCTGAGGAATAAGAAATCTATTATTTTTTCGGAAAATGGAGGTAGTGACCGATATCTCGTAAAGTATTGATCAAACAATTTCAGATTTAAGGTCGTTGCCAAGATGACATTTCACACTAACTATATTTTTTACTGTGTTTTGTTTGGTCTATTCAGTTGTGAGTTACAGGGTGTTAACAATGGAAGTCAACATTCCGTACAAAAGTTGACACTTTCACAGCAAACTATGTTGTTTAAACTGCAGCGAAATGACAGATAATGAAAAGAAAGCTACTTGACACTTCAAAGTGAAGGTGTCTCCAAATAAAACAATAGAATAATAAACTAGTAGCGACATCTGATATCAAAACCGCACAAACTTATTCCTACTCCATATAGGTTTCAGGTTTTTTTTTATTTTAAATGTCAATGAGATTTTTTTTCTTCTTCAGGGTTTGAGTGGTAGAAATCCTACGTATTCTATGTGTTCGGTACGACCGAGTAAGCCCTAAGAGGACCGCCGTTCTACTCACGAGGACCGAGAGACGATGGAGGGTAGTACGAGTCGAATATTCACTCAAGGCAGTCAGATTTCACAAGTTTAATCTGAATCTCAATTAATACGTTACTATTGTTAAATCAGTTTTTGAATAAACACTTACTTCTATGAAGTCTTCTAATTGAATCAAGAAATACGAAAAAATTGGCAGCAGAACGTGGTTTACAAAAAACCGAAGAAGATAATTCTACGAGAAGCGGACACAAAGACGCCGCACAAGTCAACAAGGTCGAGATTCGCTCCACACAGTCGAGACGGGAAGTACCTACAGCTGGGACCAAGCACTGAAGTTGTAAACAAATCGTTCAAGTAAGTGCATCCTTTCCTGCTTTCTTTCCTTGCATTCGTTGTTTGGTCTATTCAAATCAATTTTTTAAATCATTTACTTTTAAGTCGGTAGCTTACGATGGCTCAACTGAATAGTGACATTAAAAAAGGCTAGACTAACTTACTTTACGAAATTGTTAAAATCTGTACAAGATAGTTCTACTTTTGATGATTTTGAGCTCATTCAAATCGAAGAGAGATTCAACACAATTCAGATAGTAAAATCAGAGCTTGATGAAGTACAAAATGTAATAGAGGCAGCCACGGAAGATAACCTTCTGCAAGACCAATATGAAGTACGAGAAAACTTCGAATATATTTATTCTCAACAAATTTCAATCGCAAAAAAGATTCTCAAAGAAAATGAAAAATACGATACTTCTCAAGCCAGCACTAGTCATAAATCTGATAGAATGTTAGACGATCAAAGTGTGAAATTGCCAACAATAAACTTGCCCAAATTCGACGGTTCTTATCAGAATTGGTTAGAATTTCATGACACCTTTCATTCGTTAATACATGATAATGCGTCAATTGGTGAAATTCAAAAGTTCCACTACTTGAGAGCTTCACTCGAATCTGAAGCAGCCCTAGTTAAGTCATTGGATATTTCAGCAAAAAAATTATGAACTGGCTTGAAATGCATTAAAAGGACGTTACGATAATAACAAACTCTTAATCTTTAATCATGAAAAATCGCTATGTTCAGTAGAATCAAATCAAAAAGAATCCGCTCATTCCTTAAGAAATTTAATCCATGTATTTTCCAAAAACTTACGAGCATTAGAACAATTAAAGCAACTGGTATCCCATTGGGATACTCTGATAGTTTATCTTGTAACAACGAAGTTAGACGTTGTAACCCTTCGTGAATGGGAAATTTACAAAGGAAATCTAAAAATTCCTAAATTCAACGATTTCAAGATATTCGTTAAAAACAGAGCGGATATGCTGGAAATGGTTACTCACAATCAGGCCGACGGACGTAGAGCTTATAACTCAGGTCGGAATACTCAAACGAGGGGATTCCTCAGTACCGATGCGGAAACCAACCAAGTTTGTTGCGTGATATGTAAAGAAAGTCATTACATTCAAAACTGTAAAACCTTTTTAAATATATATCCAAACGACAGACAAAGAAAAATTCGCTCGTTAAAACTATGCACAAATTGCTTAAAAAAGGGACACTTCAACAAAGATTGTCGCCGCGGTAATTGCAGAAAATGCGGAGCAAAGCATAATACTCTTTCACACAAAAATATTCAAACCGAAAGTAACACTTCACAAGACAAGGAAAAGTCCATCGAAACAAAATCGGCGGAAAACGAACAAAGCATCAATCTTTCAGCATGCAGTTCAATCTCTCAGGAAATCCTCTCAACTGCCTTCGTACAGGTTGCTGGCGTCAATGGTCAGATTCACATTGTAAGAGCTCTATTAGACTCAGGCGCGCAATCGAGGTTCATAACAAAAAATCTCTGTGAAAAACTCAAGTTCAGAACAGAACCCATAAAAATTTCGGTTGTAGGTTTGAACAACTTAGCTACCGACGTGAATTTCAAATGCGAATTAACACTCGAAAGTATCCACAATGAGTTCACGATCCAAAAATGCTTCTTTGTAATAAACGAAATCGCCGGTAATATACCCGCCGAACCGATAAGCGCGTCAGGTGCCAGAGCATATTAGTTTAGCTGATCCGACTTATCACAAGCCGGAAAAAATTGATATGTTACTAGGATCCGATCTATTTTGGAACCTTCTCAGCGTAGGACAGATATCATTAAGAAAAAATCGTCCCATATTGCAAAAGACAAAGCTGGGATGGATTATTTCAGATCCAATCAGCTTGGAAGCGAAAACTATTAGTTGTCATTTAGTTAATTTAGACTCGCCGGAATCAGAAATCCAACAGTCACTCACAAGATTTTGGGAAATCGAAAATATTGGGACTGATCCAGCTAGGTCGCAGGATTGACGCAGCTGCGAAGAACATTTTATGAAGTTCACTAAGCGAGACGCGGACGGCCGCTTCATAGTGTCTTTTCCTTTTAAAGAATCTCTTGAAAAACTAGGTGACTCATTAGATAACGCGAAAAAACGTTTTTTAGCCCTGGAACGCAAGTTTCAATATAATCAAAATTTGCGGGTTTCATATTCCGAGTTCATGGAAGAATACATTTCATTAAATCACAGGAAAAAGGTGGATTCATTAGACACCCAATCAGTACGGTATTACATGCCTCATCATGAGGTTCTTAAGGCGGACAGTATGATAACAAAGTTACGTGTGGTATTCGACGCATCCGCACCGACAAGATCAGGATTCTCTCTGAATCATCTTCAACACGTCGGTCCCCCTCTGCAAGAGGATTTGTTTTCAATTCTAATACGCTTTCGAAGCCACAGATATGTAATATGTGCGAACATAGCCAAAATGTATAGGCAGATTTTGATATCCCCAGAACAACGTTCATTACAAAGAATTTTGTGGCTGAAGGAACCCGACCTTCCTTGAGCATATATGAGCTGCAAACAGTAACGTACGGCATAACTGCTCCTTCTTTCCTGGCCATACGATGTTTATTCTCTCTAGCCGATGAAAACGCTTCTAAATTTCCGAAAATCTCTAAAACAATCAAGACAGACTTTTACGTAGACGATCTTCTGACCGGTTTAGAAAGTCTCGAGGGGGCAGCCTGTATATGTCGCGATGTCAAGGCTATATTAAAACAAGGAGGTTTCGAATTGCGGAAATTTTATTCTAATGATGTTTCAACACTACAATACATTGATAATAATGAATCAGAATTAGACATCATAAACTTCAGCGAACATGAAAAAGCAAAAAAGTTGGGTGTTTTATGGAAACCTAATTTAGACAAATTAATCTACACGATATCCGAAGAAAATGGCGCGAAGGCCGTAGCAACCAAAAGAACTATTCTTTCTAGCGTTGCACAGATCTTTGATCCGCTTGGACTTTTAGCTCCATGCGTTATAACTGCCAAAATACTGCTTCAAAAACTTTGGCTCGAAAAAATCTCTTGGGATGAAAGTGTTTCCATTCCAATTTTCACTTCTTGGCGTGAATTTAGAGATCAACTACCGGCACTTAATGACGTACTCATAAACAGAATAGTACTTTGCGGTAATCCTGTCCGTATCGAATTACATGGCTTCTCAGATGCATCTGAGGACGCCTATGGCGGTTGTTTATACGTGAGGTCGATTAACAAGGACGGATTAGTTCACAAGGGACTGTTTTGTGCCAAATCGAAGGTAGCACTCTTAAAGACGATAAGTCTTCCTCGCTTAGAGCTAATGGGAGCTTGGACTCTCTCAAAGTTAGTGAAAAAAATTATAGACGCGTTGCACAATTTAGAATTCGACGAATGCTTTCTTTAGTCAGATTCGACAATAGTCTTAGGTTGGATCAAGCAACCTCCCAATAAACTCAAAACATTTGTTAGCAATCGCGTAGCGGAAATACAAGAGATAACTGTGTCTCATACATGGAACCACATATCCACAAGGGACAACCCGGCTGATTTGTTGTCACGCGGAATCAAACCAAAATTACTTATTGAGAATAAATTATGGTAGAATGGTCCATCGTTACTAAAACAAAACCCAAATTCTTGGCGTACAAAACACAATGTTCATACACATGATCTGCCTGATATGCGGATCAAACAAGTTCAGGTGTTATCAGTTCACACATCGGAAGAATTTTGATAACAAAACAATCAAAATTATCGAAATTGAAGCGAATAGTCGCGTACGTTCTAAGATTTTACATGAACTGTGAAATGGAAAAGAATAAATCAGAACTGATATCTGGAAAACTGAAAGTTGGGGAGCTGAGTATCGCTCTAAAGAGATTAATCAAAATATCACAAGCGCATTATTTCAAGGATGACATTAAAAAATTAAAGCACGAACGTCTAGTTCAAGCGGAAAACTATCTAACCTTAACCCGTTCATTGATGAATACGATATACTGCTAGTTGGAGGTCACTTGAATAATTCAAACTTTAAATTTGAGAAAAAACACCCTACCATATTAAGTCCATATAGTCACATGTCAAAACTAATCATGGAGGAATACATGGGTTTCCTCCATGATTAGTTTTGACTACATGCGGGTCCTCGGCACACGTCATCCGAGAAAATTTCTGGATAATTGGCGGTCGCGTTCTTGCAAAGCGTGTTGTCTGAAAATGCATTCCATGTTTTCGATGGAAGACTATAAATCCCATTATGGTGCCTTTGCCAAAATTTCGATTGGAACCTAGAACCGTGTTTCAGGTGACAGGTGTAGATTATGCTGGCCCAATGCATATTAATTATTATTATTGTCAAATCAGTTTTTGAATAAACACTTACTTCCATGAAGTCTTCTAATTAAATCAAGAAATACAAACACTACGTTCATCACAAAAATAACACGAAGCTTGTGAGGTATTTTATGGCCTTAGTTGAAACCAAATGACATTTATTTAAAGAGAATAATTATATATTATATCTAAAATGAAATACTGAGAAGAGGTTTTTTACTTGATAGAAGGATTATTACAAAATTTAAATATCAAAACAGATTTATTTTGTTAGCCTCCTACAAATTTGAATTCAGAAAAATTCTATTAAAAAATTTTAAGAATTAAATTAATGTCGTATAAACACTGCTTAAATTCAGCAGGCATATAAAACCAAAACCCATTATATTAGGAGTACAAATAAGTTTCTGCCGTTTTTAACACAAATTAAATATTTATTATAGAAGAAAGCTTGCTGAGTGACTTCTAATGTTAGAGCAAGTTCTTTTTGTGTTTGAGATGAATCTTCCTCCAATAATTCCTCCAATTCTGCATCCTCGTAAATTTTTGGCCTTCCACTGCGATCTTTGTCTTCTACGTCGAAATCACCGTTTTTAAACTTTTGAAACAACTCTCGACACGTTCTCTCACTCAAAGCACCCTCACCATATGCTTCTACGAGCAATTGATGCGCCTCAGCAGCAGATTTCTTTAAATTAAAGAAGTAAACTAATATTTCCCGCAAATGACGCTTATTTGGCTCAAATTTTAACATTTTCAACTTATAAAAATTATATTTTACCAATATAAAATCAATGATATTAATAGGTTATGTTGTTCTTGAATGTCCAAACTATTTTTTAAGCCGGTTATCATTTGCGAAAGCTAACCGAAACTCCGTGCCGCGCCATCTACAATAAAACGGCGGAAACTTATTTGTTCTCCTAATATAATATTAAGTGGAATAAAAAAACCCAACGAAATATAAATTTTCAATTAAAATTACTAAATAAATACTTGGAGGAGACAAAATTTTGTTTCTGATCTTATATTTATGAAAACTAAATCTTTTTCAAAAATGCACAACATAATTTTAAGAACTCATCCAAAACTTATTTATTTGTAATATTTAATATATTTACATATTTAAATAAGGTACTTCAAAAATCTCTCAAAACGTGTAGTACATCCTCAAAAAACAATTTGAAATTAAATAAGATCTGCATCAGTACTTTTTCACATTAAAAAAATAAAATCAATTAACAAAAAATATCTTACCAGACAGACCTCGTGATATCCTTGTTGAAAAGACACTAATTAATTAGACAAACCTTTATGAATCCTACGTATTCTATGTTCATCACAATAACTACACAAGCTTGTAAGGTATTTTATGGCCTCAGTTAAAATGACATTCATATAATGAGACAAGAATACGAAAATATAAATTTGAATATCAAAACAGATTCCTGTAACAGATATAAAATCAAAAGAAATTATATTTTGCCTCGTGGTTTCGAAGCGATATAAACGTCTAATACTGAAAGATTATCCGACATTGGAAACAAAATTCAACAATAAGGTCTCAATCAATTGTGCGTACAAAATTTCACTCAAACAAAGCAACTCATAATTACAATTTTCAACAAATTCAAAATTTAAATAAGTAAACAACGCCAGATAGTGGATTCGGTTATTATGTAATAGCTAATTAACATTTGCGTTTTATTATAGATAAAATGATTGATATGTCACCATTTATTACATAATGTGTAATATTTGAGTTCTTATGTTTCTAATTTACTTATAATATTCTTAGTTGTTATTCAGGTATAAGTGAAATCAACTTTTCGAGTGTATCATAGGAGATCAGAAAAGAAATCACCAAATTAATATTTTCACAATAATTTAATCAACACATAATTTACAACTAATACACAAATTATTATAATATATACAAATCCATTATTTTCTTTCGAACAGTCTTTTTCGTTACAAAAAACAACAATTTCTGATGATTTGAACAACTATACTTATATTCTATTCAATCTGTACAATTTGATTTGAAATCTTTTGTATTCCTGAAGTATTTTTTCTTATTGTATTTTGCAGAAATAAATTCCATTGGATTTTGAGGTATAATTACTCTTACCAGATATTCAAGATTGATCTTAATATAGAAACTCCAAAGGAGTATTTCTGGACAGTAGAATCGGATCAGAGAACACGAATTGAAGCTTTACAAATTTGAAGAAAGATTTGCAAATGCTACTGGAATAGCATATTATTTACATGAAATTCAGCTTTTCAATTTCACCATCAGATGGATTCAAATGAAGTTTTTACTTATTTTTAGATTGTCTTAATAGATACATTATATACAATTACATTTTAGTTATAATTAAATACTGAAGTAAAATAGAAATAATTCTATTCACGCAAAAAATTTTTAAACACTCCCAAAAAATTTATAAAAATATTAAATGATTTTCATCACTGCAGTAACTAATTCCGCTCCGTGAGTAGTTGGAAACTATAGCTGTTTAATTTGAATTAATCACATGAATGACTAGACTATTTTACAATATTCGATATAGAACCGAAGATTTAGCTAAGTGGACTAGTACCATCGAAATATAGAATGAGGATGTTGATAAATGGACACCATTTGTCGCACGAAGTGAGTAATCATTTATATTGCTTAGGTTTTCTTCTGCGTTTACTTTGCTTGGTGAACTCCTGAGTCTGAGATCTGAAAGAAGGGTATTGAATGAATCCATGCAACAATAAATCTTTATACATATCGGGTGGTTTTTTTAGAGTGATAGAACTTTTGATAGGCATAACTGTGATTTGACAAAAGGTAGAAGCCATGTTGTTTTGATATTTCTGTTCAGTAAGCATCGAAAAATTATCATGGAAAGACTCACGCCGCAACAACGTTTATAATTGTTGAAATTAATTTTCAAAATCAGTGTTCTATTCGCCAAACTTATAGAGCACTTCGTGAAATTTATGATTTACATAATCGCTTATTCGTCGAACTATCGATAGAATTCGGACAACATTTCCAGAGGAGAAAATATCGCTGGTGCAAGTCATAGTGTAAACGAGGATCCAGATTTGTATATTCGTCGACGCTCACAACAAGTTGGACTCTGTGCATCCACTACATGGAAAATTTTGCGTAAAGATCTTTGTCTTCACCCATACAAGATCCCATACAAGGCCCTGATTGGGCCCTAGAACAGTTTGAAGTTGATCGTAAAATTGTGTTTAGTGATGAAGCTCATTTCTGGTTGAACGGCTAATTAAACAAGCAAAATTGCCGTATATGGAGTGAAAACAATCCTCAAGAAGTGCTGCAGGTTCCATTGCATTCTGACAATGCACTGTATGGTGTAGATTATACGCTGGAGGCATCATCGGTCCATATTTCTTTAAAAACGATTCTGGAGATAATGTCACAGTGAATGGTGCTCGCTACAGATCGATGATCAATGATTATTTGTTTCAAAGTTGGAATGGTATCGACCCAGAAGTGTTTTGGTTCCAACAAGTTGGTGCTACACTTCATGCTGCTACCGTAACAATTGATTTATTGAAAGAAAGATTTGACGTTAACATTATTTCGAGAAATGGTCCAATTAATTGGCCTCCAAGATCATGCGACACGACTTCACTGGATTATTTTCTTTGGGGTTATGTCAAGTCATTGGTTTATGCTGATAGGCCAGAAACAATAGACGCTTTGGAAGCCAACATAACTCGTGTTATTGATGAAATAAGGCCCGAATTACTCGAAAAATTTGGTCCGAAATTGGTCTGGTCGAATGCGGTTCCTCAGTGGTAGTCGTGGTGGACATATACCGGAAATTATTTTAAAAACATAAATGTTATAAAATTATCTTCCAAATAATAAAAAAAGTTGGCTTCAATCTTAATTTAAATGTGTTTTATTTCAATTTAAAGTTCTATCACTCAAAAAAAATACCCAATATATTAAACATCAGAACATTGTTAGATTCTACACCACTATTGATTGATTAAACTTTCTTCAAGGCTGTGAAAAGTGTTTGATTTATTCTGCATGATTTTTAAGTGTTAAGCGAGAGTAGCGTTCCAAGAATGAACTGTCCAATTTAAATGAAATCTGCGAAAAAATTATTTTATTAAAAGTGATCTGAATTATATTAAGAAAGCGTTAAAAATTCCAGTTGGAGAATATACAATATGAATACAATTCTAAAAATGTTTCACTTGTTTTCACAATATTTATTACAATTACAAATTAATGAAACATAAAAATTGTCGAATATGGCACACGTGCTGATTCTGTATATTAGGCAACCAGAAACTAACCGCTTAAAAAGCCAACAATAGATTTCAGACGCCACTTGAAGGTCTCTTGTGTAATTAATGTCATTGAATTATCACCTTCTCTTATGTGAATAATGATAAACAGGGGGCTCAAATAGAGACAGCAGAAGGACATTCTTGAAAATCTACATGGTCTACATCTAATTGGAGTATAAAATGATCGACTTGTCTACTTTTCAAGCCGCGAAGAACGCAATTCTAGCGACACCCCCAGCTGAGAAGCGAACAGTCTTCTAGAAATACTGGACATTTTACAGAAACTGCTAAGGAAGTTGTGAACACCAATGAATATAAGATGGTGTTTGTACAGTGGAGTCACTTTGACACGGACTCTTTATGTTCATTGACACTACACTTGGGCAATTTCTGGCTTGAATTAACCATCGCCCTAGAATGAACCTAAAACAATAATACTTGAGTATTATCAAAATTATCACCTTCTCTTATGTGAATAATGATAAACAGGGGGCTCAAATAGAGACAGCAGAAGGACATTCTTGAAAATCTACATGGTCTACATCTAATTGGAGTATAAAATGATCGACTTGTCTACTTTTCAAGCCGCGAAGAACGCAATTCTAGCGACACCCCCAGCTGAGAAGCGAACAGTCTTCTAGAAATACTGGACATTTTACAGAAACTGCTAAGGAAGTTGTGAACACCAATGAATATAAGATGGTGTTTGTACAGTGGAGTCACTTTGACACGGACTCTTTATGCTGATTGACACTACACTTGGGCAATTTCTGGTTTGAATTAACCATCGCCCTAGAATGAAACTAAAACAATAATACTTGAGTAATGTCTATTTTGAGTTAGTCCATAGACACTCTCAGATTGCACCATCTTACTTGAAGCAATACGCCTAGCAATCGCAACATCATCAAGAAGTGAGTCAATCGAAATCCGAGGGTCTCCATCAGAAAAATAGCCCGTGAGACCGGTATCAAGCCTGAATCCGTTCGTCAAATGTTCAAAAAGGAGGCCAACCTCAAGCTATACAAGCTCCGAAAAGTTTAACTCCTCACGGATGAACAAGCGCGTGCTACTTCAAAGGTGCCGCCAACTCCTTTGTCTCGCCGCCGGTCAGCAATAGGAGCGCATTATATTCTCAGACGAGAAGCTTTCCACCGTAGAACGATCCCACAACCACCAAAACGACAGAGTCTGGTCCGCAGAGGCTCCCGGTACGTTGGCTTTGGTCAAAATCCGCAATCCTTCATGGTCTGCGGCAAAATTTGCGCTAGCAGCAAAACACCCTTGGTTTTCTTAGATCAAGGGGTCGAAATCAATCAAGAAGTCTACGGCTGCGACATTCTCAAGGCCGTAGTACTTCCGTGGGTCTAGCAGCACTTCGGCGACACGCATTGGACCTTTCAACAGGACTCCGTTCCGGCTCACAAAGCAACAATGACGCAAAAATGGTGCAAGACCCAAGAAGCTGTCGTTTCATCACATCTGCAGAATGACCGCCCTTCTCGCGAGATATCAACCCAATGGACTACAGCGTTTGGTCGATTTTGGAGCTCAGGGCGTGTGCTAAACACCACAAAAGTTTGGAGTCGCTGAAGTCGCCGGGAATGGGACCGATTAACGCCCGAAGAACTGCGGCCGAAAATTTCAAGAAGCGTCTGAAGCTATGTATCGCAGCCACAGGAAGCCACTTAAATATATTATTACCAAATGTTTATGTTAGTATTATTCCTTGTTGTTTTGTTCAATTTCTTTTGTTTAATAAAGTTAAATGAAAAAAAAAATAGTGCGAGATTTTTCTTGTCACCCTGTAGTTGAAGGTGAATAATGAAAGCAATAAATGACATTTCATTGTAGAAAACATGTATATCGTAAACATATCCTATCGTTTTGTATGAGCAGACAGATGAATTGATGATTGCAAGAGTGACTCCAACATATTGAAAAATTTTCCTATATTTAGGACTGTGATATGAAAAAAATGTATCAGGAAAAAAGATGTGGATTTATATTCACCTTTTCCCTTCTCTGTTACTGCAGGTTCGGATATTTCGTTGCTGCTTTGAGCCGAGCTTAATTCTTTTAAACGGGTTCGCTGCTTGCCGACAGCTGCAAAGAAAAATGTGCATAATTTACTATTTTGTTTTGCTTTGTTCCAGCTTGTGTTTCGTATTTAATATCAAGAAAGGAAGCTGTTCAATGTCCTGAATAATTCGAGTCTTTATAGCCGAACCACGAATATAAAAGCAGTTGTTTCGTGTGTGAGTGAACGCGTTTTTATTATTCCGTCCCTAAAATTTATCTATCATCTTTCCCAAACTTGGTTCATGGCTGAAGTACGAATAAAAGTTCCAAAAAATACTGATGATATGGCTACTGAGTTATGCCGAGGAAAATTTCACAAATACCTGGTGGCCCACATAAAAAAGTCATGCTGAACACTTCCGTAATTAAAGGTTTTTCGGGAATGCTCCTAGGTTAATTTTTGTTTGGAGGGAAACGTCTTTTGATCGCAATTTCATGGAAGTAAATGGTCTTTCAATGGGAGCGCCCCATTTATGAATTTACATTGCTCACTCAATGCCAGTGATACAAAGAAATGCAAGAAGTGAAGAGAATATTGCTGCCGTACGTGAAAGTGTTCGTGAAGACAAAAATTTATCGATTTCTCGACGTTCACAAGAACTAAACATCTCCTAGACGTCTTTGTGGCGAATTTTCCGAAAAGGCCTTGGTTTGCATCCATACAAAATTGTTTTAACCCAAGACTCAAACCAACAGATCATTTAAAGCGTCGTGTATTCAGTAATCGGAAATGATGCAGATTATCATAAGAAAATCATTCTCAGCGATGAGGCTCATTCCTTTGGGGTTACATTAAGTCATTGGTTTACAGCCATCATCCAGCGAATTTAGACGATTTATAGATCAATATTGTACGAGTATCTTCAAATCACTAATGTGTTTTATACACAAAAAAGGGGGGTATGATCATCTCCATAAATCCCTAAGCAGGGTGGAAACCTTGACAAAAATAGCAATATATATATAAAGGTAGATATTCTATTTAGGAATATGCTAAAAACAGTTTGACGTTTGTTTAGGAGTGAAAAGTTATTGGAAATGATCAATGGACGAATTTTAGTTCAACTTGCCTAACGTTCATTTTTCAATAAAGGGTTTTCCAATAAGAAGAATAATTTTGAAGAGCCCACTATCTGGACAACTGCCATTTTTGAAGTTGTCATTTTTTGACATTCGAAAAGTAAAAGTTACGACATTACATAAAAAGGAACGATACACAGTTACATTGAAATTCTTAAAATTTTATTCATAGCCGAACAAAATTCAAATTTTTAATCCCTAATAACCAGTAGAGGAGGTGATGGATTTTTGTTATAAAAAATTGGTTTATTTTTTATTGGGGAAATTGTTCTTTTCAATCCGATTCAATTATATTTCATGAGGTTATATTGAGTGTTTTTCTTTTAGAGTGATAGAACTTTAAATTGAAATAAAACACATTTCAATTAAGATAGAAGACAAATTTTATTTTTATTCGAAAGATAATGTTATGACATTTATGTTTTGAAAATAATTTCCGGCATATGTCCACCACGACTAGCTCCGAGGAACCGCATTCGATCGGACCAATTTTGGACCACTTTCTCGAGTAATTCAGGCCTTATTTCATCAATAACACGAGTTATGTTGGCTTCCAAAGCGTCTATTGTTTCTAGTTTATCAGCATAAACCAATGACTTGACATAACCCCAAAGAAAATAATCCAGTAGAGTTATGTCGCATGATCTTGAAGGCCAATTAATTGGACCATTCGAAATAATGTTATCGCCAAATCTTTCTTTCAATAAATCAATTGTTACGGTAGCAGAATGAGGTGTAGCACCATCTTGTTGGAACCAAAACACTTCTGGGTCGATACCATTCAAATTTTGAAATAAATAACCATTCACTGTAACATTAGCTCCAGCATCGTTTTCAAAGAAATATGGACCGATGATTCCTCCAGCGTTTAAAGCACACCATACGTTATATATACATTTTTTAGGATGAAATGGTACTTGCAGAACTTCTTGAGGATTGTTTTCATTCCATATACGGCAATTTTGCTTGTTTACATAGCCGTTTAACCCGAAATGAGCTTCATCACTAAACACAATTTTACGATAAAAAGTCGATCAACTTCAAGCTGTTCTAGGGCCCAATCAACAAACAAACGACGCTTATTATGGTCAAGTGGCTTTAGTTCTTGAACCAGTTGGATCTTGTATGGGTGTAGACCAAGATCTTTACGCAAAATTCTCCATGTGGTGAATGCACAGAGTACAACTTGTTGTGTCGACGAATAGTCAAATCTGAATCATAATTAATACTATAACATACAGCAGCAATATTTTCTTCTGTACGTATAGTTCTTTGTCTTGTTGTTGTTGCATCGAGTAGAGAAAATGTTGTCCGAAATAGTTCGACGAATAAGCTCTGATGGACGATTGTGTAAACCATAAATTTCACGAAGTACTCTATAAGTTTGGCGATTACAGAGTGCTCACAGAACAGGAATGTCAAAACAACATGGCTTCTACCTTTTGTCAAATCATAGTTATCCCTATCAAAAAGTTCTATCACTCTAAGAAAACACCCGATAGCTTTATACTTCAAGTTATAATAATGATAATATAAGGTTTTTCGTAAAGTAATTTCCTGACAGAGAATTTAATTGTATTTTGTCGAACCCAACTTTTCACTTGAGCCGCATAATCATTAAATGTTTTGAGTGCTGATATAGCAAGGATTGTGTGTGAAAAAGTTCAATTAATTCTAATCAATAGTTTTTTGTTGGTACCCTTTAAATAATGGAGAACAATAAGCAGCATATATTTTACTTTTTTACTATAGAAAAGGTAAAAATGCTGTTCAAGCTAGAAAGAAACTAACTGATGTGTATTGAGGAGATATGCTGACAGTAGGTCAGTGCCAGAACTGGTTTGAAAAATTTCCAGTAGTTTTGATGTCGAAGATCCACGTTCCAGAAGGTCGGTTGAAGCCTATAAAGACTATAAGGGCATTAGTTGATGCTAATCGGCGAATAACCACACGTGAGATCGGTGAGAGACAAAATTTTTCGAGTTCAACTATTTATGAACACTTGAGAGGCTTCAGTTTAACCTCCAAGCTCCATATATGGTTTCCCTATGTTCTCACGGAAACATCGTGTCGTCGCGTTGACGTCTGTGATTTTCCTCTCAAACGTCACGAAAATGATCCATTTTTGAAGCGCATCATTACTGGGAACGAAAAATGTCATATTACAATGTCAAACGTCAAAGATCATGGAGCAAAAAAGATGAACTGACTCAAAGCATTTCGAAAGGCAATATTCATCAAAAAAGGTGAAGCTGTCTGTTTGGTGGGATTTTAAAGGAATCTTTGTTTTGAGCTTCTACCGGATAACACAACAATTATTTCCGAAGTCTACTGTCATCACCTGGACAAACTGAATGATGCACTTCAACAGAAAAGGCCAGAATTAATCAACAAAAAAGTTGTAGTGTTCCACCAAGATAATGCGAAACCTCATAAAAGTTTTGTCACTCGCCAAAGCATTTACAGCTTGAATGGGATACACTGCCACACCCACCATATTGTTCTGGCGCCTTCGGATTCTTATTTGATACGGTCATTCCAAAATTTTTTGGATGGTAAAACCTCTACTTCAAATGAAGAGGTCAAAAATCACCTGGATCAGTTTTTTGCCACCAAAGACTAAGATTTTATGAGCGTGGAATCATGCTACTACCAGAAAGATGCGAATGGTGTTGGAACAGAACGGCCAAGATATAAATCAATAAAACATTAATTCATTATACGAAAATTGCCTTTCATTTAATAAAAAAACGAAATTACTTTCCGAACAATCCAATAATAAAAATAAATTATTGATTTACCTACCCTTATCTAGAATTAATTTTATAGGAGCTGCGGTAGTTGTTGTTGTTGTCCTTACAGTTGATGGGGATGGTATATCTGTGAAAAAAAAACCATTAGACTGATTGAAACGACAGGGCAATATTTCATTTTGAATGACTCTTTCATTCTAAAATTCTCATTTCCCTGCTAAGACTTTGATACTCCAAATGATCAACTGGATCATAAAAAATCGAATTCATACGAATTTTCCATACATTCCATCGAAATTAAATTTTTCGGTACATCAATATGCGAAATCGAAAAAATTTCGTGAGCAAATTCAATGAATAATTCCAATACTCGTAAATTGAGCAGAAATCTCTGAATATCCCTTTATGCATAGGGTCCGTGGAAATAGCCCGCAATTTTTTAAGGGAAGCGGAAAAAGGATTACGCTGAGACTTCTTTGAGGGACATTCGGTGATTTCCCAGAGGATGTGAATCATGCAGGTGGTAGATGAAACATTCTGGGTTTGAGGAATTTGCAAGATGTTTCCGTTTTGCGTACTGTGTATGATATAACCGAATATTTTTCATATTTATTTAATAGTAATTGAACAATGATCGACTTATAAAAATGAGAAAGAATGAAATTGTTCATGTAATATTATTCAGGAACGTCCATATTTTGTTGGGATTTCGAATATTTGCGACAAATTAACTTTAAATATAGAGGGTGGGTCATCCTAGGGTGTGCATTTTGAAGTAGTGGTTGCTCTGAGTCTTCGATCACTTCTGTGTGTTGAGAGAAAATGTGTTCGATATTTGACATTAATGCTTGAATAAAAATGAGAAATATTGAAAACTTAATCGAAAATGGTGAATCTTCTATCCAACACCTGATATTTCACGTCAGACGACAATATTCGTGTATAGCTATCGGGTGTTTTTGTAGAGTGATAGAACTTTAAATTCAAATAAAACAATTTTTTCTAATTGAAAGATAATTTTATGATATTTATGTTTCAAAAATAATTTACGACATATGTTCACCACGACTAGCTCTCAGGAACCGCAGTCGACCAGACCAATTTTGGACCAGTGTTTCGAGTAATTCAGGGCTTATTTCATCAATAACATGAGTTATGTTGGCTTCCAAAGCGTCTATTATTTCTGGCTTATGAGCATATACCCCAAAGGAAATAATCCAGTGGAGTTAGGTCGCATGATCTTGGAGGCCAATTAATTGGACTATTTCTCGAAATAATGTTATCGCCAAATCTTTCTTTCAATACATCAATTGTTACGGTAGCAGCATGAGGTGTAGCACCATCTTCTTTACACCAAAAAACTTCTGGGTCGATACTATTCGAATTAAAACTAAATAATCATTGATCATCGATCTGTAACGAGCACCATTCACATTAGGTCCAGCATCGTTTTTAAATAAATATGGACCAATGATGCCTTCAGCGTGTAAAGCACACCATACAGTGCATTTTTCAGAATGCAATGGAACCTGCACAACTTCTTGAGGATTGTTCTCACTCCATATACGGTAATTTTGCTTGTTTACATTGCCATTCAATCAGAAATCAGCTTCATCACTAAACACAATTTAACGATAAAAAAGTATATCAACTTCAAGCTGTTCTAGGGCCTAATCAGAAAAAAAAGACGTTTATTGATGGCTTTAGTTCTTGAGCCAGTTGGATCTCGTATGGGTGTAAACCAAGATCTTTACGCAAAATTTTCCATGTGGTGGATGCACAGAGTCCAACTTGTTGTGAACGTCGACGAATAGACAAATCTGGATCATCATTACCACTATGACTTACAGCAGCGATATTTTCTTCTGTACGTAAAATTCTTTGTCTTATTGTGGTTGTTGCATCGAGTAGAGAAAATGTTGTCTGAAATCTATCGATAGTGCGACGAATAATAAATTAGCGGAAATTAAGTTCTTTCATTTTAATCATCCAGTTGGATCTTCACGTAGAATTTTCCATGTGGTGAATGCACAGACTCCAACTTGTTGTGAACGTCGACGAATAGACAAATCTGGATCATCATTAACACTATGACTTATAGCAGCGATATTTTCTTCTGTACGTGTACCGAATAGAACAATGATTTTGAAAATAAATTTCAACGTAAACGTGGTTGCGGCGTGAGTCTTTCCATGATAATTTGTCAATGCTTACTGAACAGAAATGTCAAAACAATATGGCTTCTACCTTCTGTCAAATCACAGTTATCCCTATCGAAAGTTCTATCACTCTAAAAAAAACACCCGATACCCACTAACACATAGATGATGCTGCGTATCTGCTAAAAATAAATCAATACTTGACGGTTTAATTTCGAAATGATACAAATTTTCTGCTTAGGTATGTCATCTCTTAATTCTATTTTATATAATAATAAATAAGGTTATTCTAATTTTCACAGATTTTTATTTAATACAACAATTGTTTTGCTATCACAGTAGCATCTTCAAGTAGGTTTTCAGTTTGAATAAACCTACCTAAAGATGCTACTGTGATAGCGAAACAATTGATGTATTAAATAACAATAATAATTTGTGAAAATCAGAATAACCTTATTTTATATTATTCAATATGGATTTTCATCAAGTAATGACTGATTCAATAAAACATCCGTTTTATATGTATTTATTATTATAATACCTTTTCACAGAATTCTCATATTGATATGGTCTTCTGGAAAAATTTCTTGGTTCGGTTGAACCTTAAAACATCGGTAACCTTTGATTTTCAAAATATTCTGAACATTTCGAACGCTCGTATCGACTTGTTCAGCAATTTGGTTACTCGAACAAGGTGAACTGGTTTCAAGAGCAGCACACACATCTACTTCTTTTCCAGACGATTTTCACTAACGGTTTTTGGTAGTTTATCAAATCTTGCAATACCTGCGTGCTCGTAAACACCCACATTTTTTTATTATTTAAGGAATAGTTGAACTTGAAGGAATCGGCCTATCTTCAGAGATAACAATAAATGAATTTATTATTTCTTGAATAAATTGTCCACCAAAGTACCATTTTATTCTCTAAATATTTTCTTCTACACTGAATATTTCGATTTACTTTATTTTCAACCGGTATGGACAAACCAATCTCACGTTAGAAGTTCAAATGATTCGCAGACTGCAGATCCTTTCGATCGAACCATCCCCACTAGCCACTGCCATTGAGAGAGAACACTTTTTTATTCGTCATTGCATCGCGCTGAGGTTTTGATTCTTTCACTGCTCCACTGGACGACGTTGTTTATAGATTAACATTAAATTCCCTATGTTTCCGACTGTCTTTTTCATACCTGTTTATATTCTGTAATTTTGAAATTGGGAATTATATTTTATCTTTCCCCTTCTAAACATCTCATAAACTTAAAACAAATTGTAGAACTTACTATGTTTTACTACCAAAAAATATATATTACACATTATCTTGTGACTCGAGTTTCGGGAAATGAACTATCCCATCATCAGACAACTGAAGACCTTACAGTGGTACAGTGGTATTTAAACAAAAGTGATAAATATTTTGAATATTTCAACGGATTCTCGGTAATACCTAATAGTGGTACTGAGGTTTACAATCGAAACGTGATAAAAAATTTAAATGGGTACCATCTGTTTAACAACCTTCTTTGTCGATTGCCGACATTCCGATATCTGTTAGAAGGCCCCTCTTTTTAACCCGGTTTTTTATCACGTTCCGATTGTAAACCTCTCTACCACTATTAGGTATTACCGGGAATCTGTTGAAATATTCAAAATATTTATGACTTTTGTTTAAATACCACTTTACCACTGTTAGGTCTTCAGTTGTCTGATGATGGGATAGTTCATTTCCCAAAACTCGAGTCACAAGATAATGTGTAATATATATTTTTTGGTAGTAAAACATAGTAATTTCTACAATTCGTTTTAATTATGATCAACTACCGAATAGTAACGGCTGAAACATTTCAATATCTCATAAACATTTCATTCAAACTAAATACTGATTGTTATAGTCGGAGAAATGTGCAGAAAAGAGCCACTAGATCCGCTTCTCTCTTATGTTCAAAGAAACATCCATAATGTCTAATTGATTTTGAAAAAATCAAACATCTCGTATATAATGAAGAAACCAACTAACGTACTACACCACTCCTGTATAAGAAATTTAAAATGAAAATTGCGTACAACGATTGTGTTGGAATTGTCGTCTAGTTGTTGTGATTATTATTAATGCTATTACGTTAGTGTTATTTAATCTGTGGGAAGACTGTGCGATACAACTCGAGGATTATAATTAATCCAGCGACAACATTCCAAACGCTCAAGATAATCTTCCGGTTGTAGATGCATCCTCTGAACATGGTAAGGATGTGAGTTCAGCTGGTGTGATACGTTTGTTTTGTTTCCCATTTTGTGGAATACGACACTGCATTGGATTTTTCATGAGATTATCTCTTTATCTTCTGATATCACATCAAAAATATCTCGTATTTTTTATGAATCTTGTCGAATATTTCGTTCAGAACTAGGGAGTGTTCGTTTCGCATGCTCTGCTAAAAATTGATGAGTATATTCAATGAGACGTGCTGATAATGATCTTTTATATGAGTTGTGTGATTAAAAATACGCATCCTTGAGTTTACTGTGCACAGAGTGTCCACATAAATACAGCTACTAGCGACACTTTATCCACAACTGAATTAAGCGTCTGACGCTCATTTCAGGAACGATGTTTTTTTCTTGAATAACTCAAATTCCGTACGGGACCTATTAAATGAATTCTATAGGTAACATAGGAAATGCAATGTTCATCTAGAGAAGCAGGAATGTTCACCTTAACGCGATGCGATGATGAACAAACGACTGTTCCCTCTCAATTGAAGTTGTGAGGATGCTTCGAGCAGTGCAGAGACTCGAGGCTCTGCACGATACAAGGCAGAAGATCTGTTGGTAGAAGACCATTCTTGGCTGAAGGACTTGAGAAGATGGCTCAGCTGTACGATATTTTTAGGGCAGCGACTTCTAGAACTATGTTCTCCAGTCTCGTTAGTAGACGGCGAACTAAGAGGAAGAATATGCCTTAGAATGGCTTTCAAATTAATCATGGAGATTCTCCAGGAAATTAAATAAATTCGTTTCAAGATTGCGGCCTTTGATGAATCCATGTTGATGGGATTTACACGACTAGAAACGAAATTATATACCCATGACTAGAACAGTTTAGGCATAGCCGAGAGTATAGATATTGGACGATAGTTTTATATAATATTTTTACTGCTACTTTTGTGAGAAAATACCCGAATGCAAAGACAAATTCAAAATTATTGTCAATGTCTCTGCTTCCACGTATTAAAAACCAATAATATAGAATATTCCATTTGTTTATTAGATAATTTCGGGTATTTATTTTAGAGTGATAAAACATTAAATTGAAATAAAACACATTTAAACTAAGATTGAAGCCAAATTTTTTTCATTTGAAAGATAATTGTACGACATTTATGTTTTAAAAATAATTTCCGGCATATGTCCACCACGACTAGCTCTGAGGAACCTCATTCGACAGGACCAATTTTGGACCACATTTTGGAGTAATTCAGGCCTTATTTAATCACAAACACGTGTTATGTTGGATTCAAAGCGTCCTTTGTTTCTGGTTTATCAGCATAAACCAATGACTTGATATAACCCCAAAAAATATTCTAGTGGAGTTATGTCGCATGATCTTGGAGGCCACTTAATTGGACCATTTCTCGAAATGATGTTATCGCCAAATCTTTTCTTTAATAAATCTATTGTTACGGTAGCAGCATGAGGTGTAGCACCATCTTGTTGAAACCAAAAAACACCATTCAAATTTTGAAACAAATAATCATTGATCATCGATCTGTAACGAGCATAATTCACTATAATAGTAGCTCCAGCATCATTTTTAAAGAAATATGGACCGATGATGCCTGCAGCGTGTAAAGCACACCATACAGTGCATTTTTCAGGATACAATGGAAACTGCAGAACTTCTTGAGGATTATTTCCACTCCATATACGGCAATTTTGCTTGTTTACATAGCTGTTCAACAATAAATGAGCTTGATCACTTAACACAATTTCACGATAAAAAAGAAGATCAACTTCAAACTTTTCCAAGACCCAATCAGCAAACAAACCACGCTCATTATGGTCAAGTGGCCTTAGTTCTTGAATCAGTTGGATCTTGTATGGGTGTAGACCAATCTTTAGGCAAAATTTTCCAAGTGAAGGATGCACAGAGTCCAACTTGTTTTGAACGTCGAAGAATAGACAGATATGGATCATCGTTAACACCTTGTTTTACAGCAGCGATATTTTCTTCTGTACGTACAGTTCTTTATCTTGTTGTTGTTGTTGTTGAATCGAGTAGAGAAAAGGTTATCCGAAATCTGTCGATAGTTTGACAAATAAGCTGCTCTTATGGACGATTATGTAAACCATAAATTTTACGAAGTGCTCCATAAGTATGGCGAATAGAACACTGATTTTGAAAATAAATTTCAACAATTTGTAAACGTTGTTGCGGCGTGAGTCTGATAATTTGTCAATGCTTATTGAAAAGAAATGTCATAATAACATGGCTTCTAACTTCTGTCAAACCACAGTTATCCCTGTCGAAAGTTCTATCACTCTAAAATAAACACCCGATATGTACATTCTGTCAAGAAAGTACCGGGAATTATCGATTTAAATCTGGCGGGGCAATGAGGCAGGTAAAAATTTTTTTTCCTAGGTTGGTACTACTGTCCTTAATTACTATGCCAAGCTTGAGCGGGATCTGTCAACTAGTGTGTTTGCAACAGCTGATTAAGTCAGTCGATGTCAGAGTGCGTGCCGATTTTTACTATGGGTGATTACGTTGAGCAAAGAATTTGTTTAAAGTTTTGTGTTGCAAATGAATTTTCGTGTGCCGATGCATTGAAAATGTTGCAAAAGGCCTTTGGTGATAATGCTCTATCGAAAACTCGTGCATATCAGTGGTACAGAGCCTTCAAGGACGGTCGTGAAGTGGTCGCCCATCGACGGCTTCGATCGAAGATAACGTCGATAAAATTAAGGAAAGGGTGCTGGAAAACCGTCGTACCAGCTTGAGAGAGATAGCACATGATCTTAAGATATCCCACGAGTCCGCACGTACGATTTTGATTGATATTTTGGGCATGCGAAAGGTGGCCGCACGACTCGTACCGAAAGACCTGAATTTTCTTCAAAAACGTCAGCGCGAACAGGTTGCTTCAGACATGCTGGATCGCTGTAATTCCGATTCTACATTCATGGAACGCATTATAACTGGTGATGAGACCTGGGTCTACGAGTACGATATGCAAACAAGCCAGCAATCATCGGAATGGGTGGCAAAAAATGAGCCGAAACCGAAAAAACACGCCAAAGCCGCTCGAAAATGAAGGTGATGCTCATTGTTTTCTTCGATATCCGTGGCGTGGTGCACGACGAATTCGTTCCAGAGGGTCAGATGGTAAACAAGGAGTATTACCTAGGCGTTATGAAACGTTTGCGTGAGCGTATCCGTAAGAAGCGGCCAAATTTGTGGGCGAACAACTCATGGATTTTGCATGACGATAACGCGCCTTCTCACCGAGCTACGATTGTGACTGACTTTCTCGCCAAAAATTCAACAAACGTGCTTCAGCAACCACCGTATTTGCCGGATTTGGCTCCCTGCGACTTTTTCCTCTTCCCAAAACTAAAATTGCCCATTCGTGGCACCTGTTTTGAGTCGATTGAAGCCATAAAACAAAATTCGGCGCGAGAGCTAAAGTCCATCCCGGAAAGCGCCTATAAAAAATGTTTCGATAATTGGAAGTGCCGTTGGCATAGATGTATTGGAGCAAATGGAGCCTATTTTGAAGGCGACCCAATAAATTTTGACGATTAAATGTAAAAATGTTGTTTTAATTGAAAATTCCCGGTACTTTCTTGACAGAGTAGTATAAAGATTTATTGTTGCATGGATTCATTCAATCCCTGTAAAATTCCCTGTAAAAAAAGTTTTCATCAACAGATCCCAATCACTATTTCTCCAATTCCCAAAAGACAATTAAAACTTCCACATTGCTGAATACAGAACTATCAAATTCTCAAAAGTCATTCACTTCATTAATGATCCGAACATCAGCGTCCGTCGACTCGAATAGATCAACGTTTTCCACCTCATATAGGGGGAATCGAACGGAAAACAGATATTTCCAAAGAAATCCCTGATTTCAGAGGTCTATCGGAAGCCATTCTAAGAGATGAACGGCAAATGTATTTAAGTTTTTATACGCCAAACTTCCCGATGTTTCAAATACATCACGATGAACCTTTTAGCCTTAGTGCCATCGGGAAAAACCAGTTAAAAATTCAATAAATTTCCAAACGACAACGTTGATTTCTCCCGGCGCATTTCTTTTATTGAAGACAAATAATATCTGTATATTTTTGTTGATAATTATAGATGATGGAGCTGAGGAAATATTGCCACCATATGAATAATCTACTCGACGATTTACACACATCGTCAAAAGTCTTGGCCCCTCAGGTTTTTCAAGAAATAAACAATCTATGTTCTGGAAATGAGATGAATATTTTCTTCTATTTCAACTGCAATATATTTGATAGAAAATCTTTGCTTGTTACTCTTAGCTTTATGTAGGATGACACAAATTGGAAAAATGAGAAAAATTCTAAATTTATCGATTATTCATTTTTGATTAATTACACTTATTCCACAACTGAATCCAAATTCAATAGTCCGTATTACCACTTCTTCTTTCAATATGTCTAGGCATCCCACGAATCAATTCATTGAAGAAATTTTCAGGCATATCGTTCCATTCTTCCTGAAGGGCTAAACTCAATTCCTGAAAAGTTGAAGGTGCGTTTTAGCGATTGGATATTTGCTCTCCCTAAGTAATCCCATACGTGCTCAATTGGATAAGTGTCTGGTGAGTTTGCTGGCCAGTGCATTCTCTGGATATTTTTCTCTTGAAGAATGTTTCGAACTCTTCGTGTTCGGTGTGGTGGGGCGTTATCATCCTGATTATCCTCAAATTCGTTGCGTAGAAGAGCAATGATTGGTTCAATGATGTTTTCTACGTAGATGGCACCAGTCATTGTTCATTCAACGATAATAAGAGGGGTACGGCGACCGAACATTATATCCCCCCCAGCACATTATTGATCCGCCTTAAAGGCCACAACTTCCCGGGCGAAATTGAGTCACTCTAGTCTGCTTGGATGACTCCAAACCCTTTCTCGTCGATTATCACTTTCTAAATCGAATCGTGACTCGTCCGAAAATGGACGTTGCGCCATTGTGGTAAAAGCCAGTCTTAATGGTGTTCTGCCCATTGCCGACGGGTAGCTCTATGTCCAGGTGGTAGCTCTTAAAGGTCTTCTTGCCCTCATATTTGAGGAAAGCAAACGTCTCCTTATTGTACTGGTTGAGACTATCCGTCTATAGGTCCTCAAAAAATGAATTCCAAGGGCTGTTACAGATACCGTTCGATTCCTTCGAGTAAAATTGGCGATATAATGGTCTTCTCTCGCAGATGTTACTCTGTGTCGACCATACACAGGTCTTCGGGCAACGCTGCCGTTTCCCAGGAAAAGGGCCATGCGCCTTACTGAAGTCCGTGGAATATTGAAACGTTGCGCAATATGGTAGTTCGACAAAGCTACTTGATGTAGAGCTACTATTATTGCCCGGTCAATTTGAGAAATTGGATGACCCGGCATTTTCCACTGAATATTCTCAATATTACAATTCTCGTTATTCGCTGAAAACTGACTAACTTCGAATACACAAGTATTCTCCCAAACAAGGAACATTTTTTGCTAGTTTATTGTTTTCATTTAAGTAATAAGATAGTGAAGATTCCACACACAAAAAATTGTCATGTTACATTCAACAAATTGTGAGTTGATAAGGCGGGCCAAGACTTTTGACGGTGTGTGTATATTTCTTATTCTTTGTGAATTTGAAAGTTTATGTTTACAAGAATATTCTAAAATACCAGTAACTGAAGGGTTGTTACATTAAAAGATTAAAATGAAAGTTTGGGGTAAAAGAAATCCATCATTTTTCGGTAGATTGCTGTAATGACCGATATCTACGCTAACTGATCTATATTCCTAATATTTACGTACCTTTATTCACCCAATATCCTGTTTGAAAGCGAACTTAAATTAACATGGTCTAATTGAGCACAATTTGTAAACCTAGGATATTCCACAGAAAAATATTGAAAAGAGGAGACTCGCAAATGTGAAAACTGCGACGCGCATATGTAAAAATACAAAATTTAATTATAATAAACAAATATAAGTTCAAAACTACTCCGAAAGATTGTTTCAAATATTATAGATAATAGCTGGATCCATTTTATGAAACCTCTACAATAATTATTATAGGACTCCCCAGAAAATTGTACAATATTGAATTGAATCAGTCCTTTCTTGGTAAAAATCCATATTTAATAATATTCACATAAGGTTATTCTGATTTATACAAATTTTTATTATTATTTCTACAACAATCGTTACGCTATCTCAGTAGCATCAGCAGGCAGGTTTACATTTTGAATAATTAAGCTTGTTTCCGAAATCCGTCGCTATTTATATTACAGTAAGTACAATGAATTTTTATTGAGTACTTAAACCCAAACAAGATTCTCTGCAAATTCCAGCTTATCTGAATATATTTAACAGAGGTGAGTTATTTAAATCTTATTGTTCGTTAAGTAATATTCCAATATTATTGTGTTTATTTATCTCTAGGGATTCTAACAGGTTTAAGGCATAAATTTTACTTTCTATATGTAGAATTTCAAAATTATGGTTGAAAGTATGTCCTGTTTCTAACAAATGGTTAGAATATATGGAATTACTTTTATTATTGAGGAAACTCTTCGAATGTTCACAAATTCTATGTCGGAAAATTTCAAATACATTTCCTCAAAATACACTAAAGATATTTTTGAGAATATTGCTAGATACCTCAAAAGTTGAAAACCAATTGAAAAAATTGAAAACCAATTCAAACTTTAGTAAATTCATTAAAAATAATAAAGACTTTACACATAAATATGATAAATCGGAGGTTTACTATGTATAAGTTAACCTGCAGTGATTGCCCTAAAGTTTACATAGGACAGACTGAAAGAACTTTCCAACATAGAATTTGTGAACATTTGAAGGTTTTCCTCAATAATAAAAGTACTTCCACATATTCTAACCATTTGTTAGAAACAGGACATACTTTCAACCAAAATATTGAAATTCTCCATATAGAAACTAAAAGTTATGCCTTAAACCTGCTAGAATCCCTAGGGATAAATAAACACAATAAAATTGGAATATTACTTAACGAACAATCAGATTTAAATAACTCACCTCTGTTGAATATATTCAAATAAGCTGGAATTTGCAGCACCCTTTTTTGGGTTTTAGTGCTCAATAAAAATTTATTGTACTTACTGTAATATAAATAGCAACGGATTTCGGAAACAAGCTTAGTTATTCAAAATTTAAACCTGTCTGATGATGCTACTGTGATAACGAAACGATTGTTGCAAATATAACAATAAAAATTTGTGAAAATCAGAATAACCTTATTTAAATATCATTTAATTGTACAATACGTGGAATTTCGAAAAACATAAAAAGTTTCTATTATCTACGTAGCTTCATCGAAACTTCCACTCCTAATTAGCCCCCAGAAACCTTGGAAAAATTACGAATACCCGAGGCTTAAATTTTGCCTATTAATGGAAATATGCTAGGCACCAACTTTATTACTCACATAAACTGTCGGAAAAAATATGAATATATTAATTAACCTCATGACTGGAAAATTTTATGTAGAGATAACTCTGGTTATAAATTGAACCATAAAAGAGGTTTTATATGCTTAGGTGGCTGCAAATTAATAAAGAAGCTATGTTGGCGCTATCACTAAAAGACGATCTAGATGAACTACACAATCAAAAATTTGCAATCATATCTTTTCTTATAATATATTCATAGATTTAGACACGAAAAGAAAGGGAATGTTTGATTTTCAGGTACTATTGAGGCAAAAATCGAATGAAATAAATGCTAATTCCGAACCGATTGTTTTATTTAAAAAATTTCAGATATCATACAGATTTAATCTGTCAACCTCGTATAAATCTTAATTTCAAATATTTGTTATTCTAAGACTTTCAGAATTAAATTAAATAAATGTCTAAGAACACACTGTGTCAATTTAGTAGACATTAGTAGAATTAAACACTTATCACACAGTACCAAAGGGAATAAGAAAATACAATATTTGAAATTCTTTTAAATAATCCTATCAAGTATTATAAAATATCTCTTTTCATTATTGAATTTTTTATTATCTCATCAGATGATCCATATAGCTTATAGTTTTCAATCAATATCAATATAACGTTGGTTTTCTTGAAATGCTTTCTGAAGATATCATCAATTTTTTAATTGAAGTGCAGGAAATATAAGAAATCAAAAATTGATTTTTTTATAAATCTAAGGGGAGATGTGTGAAGAGCTATTCATTAATTGATTTTCTGTTTCATGAAAATTTCTATGTATTCTGTTGAAATTTAGTTTGAAGTCATGAGATTCGTTAGGCGGCATATTATGTCGAAGGGTCGTATTTCGCTCAAAATTTAATATTAATCCATTGAAGACATAAGGTACCAATAATATTACACACAAGTGACGTCAAAAAAACTATATTGATATAATTAATAGGAAGTACAAACCAGCAAAGGATAGCTGTAAAACTTTACCGACAATCTAACGTTTGGTCCAGAAGATACAGTGTTTTAAGTGTGATATTCCAATCAGTGTAAAAAGAGAATTACGTCTGTTGATAAAATATTGCTTTTGTTGAGAAAAAAAACCCTTAAATGAAAGTTTGGCTAGATAAGAGTTATCCGGAATCTACAGCAGGAGAATGGATCATTATTGACAGCTTTGCTGAACTGAAACGTAGTCCTACGAACACCGATAACTGGACAAAAATCAGTCGCTCATCAGCTACACACAAAGTGCATTATATAAAATACAGAAACACTTCTACAAACTAAAACCGCACTGTTACAGGAATTACATGAGAAAGCCAACCAGATTCATTTGACCTTGATCAAATATCCAGTAACAACTAAGTTTGATAAAAATGAATGAATTCAGGTGACTTCCTGAAGTAATTTCTGTCTTGTATATTATATGATTTATTTTGAGCGTAGCTGATGAGAGACTAACTTTTGTTCGAAATATGCATGTCCTTTACATTTCTGTATTATACTATTGTCAACTTAAAATAAATAAACTGGGCTGATCTGTACCAAAAATCATAAGAAGTACGAGCTATGGTAATAGAAAGTTCTAGAAATCTAGACAGTGTAACATACATCTGTATAACAATTCTATACTCGAACAAACCCGACAAGGTTTTGTAGATCACAGAGGCAAATTGCAGAAATGCACACGTTTCCAACTGATTGGTTTTCATCAGTACAATGTATGCTAGTGACTTCAAATCTGTCAAGTATCTATATTCGCTGTACACAGAGACTCTAAGATATTATTAATACACTAGCGCAATCTAGAGTATGCAAAATATATACAAGACATACCTTCGCGAGTTAATTAAAGTAAAAAAAATGTATTCTCAATATTTTCACGTTACTAACGCAGAATAAACTTTCCTCATGCTCGAATCGGACCATAATTTGCCGTAATGCTCCTATTTAGCATATTTATATTAAAATAAATGAATTCGGCTGATCTGTAACAAAAATCATCAATAAGAAGTGTGAGCTATGGTAATAAAAAGTTATACAGATGTATGTTGCACCGTCTCGATTTCTAGAACTTTCTATTACCATAGCTCATTTTTCTTTTAATGATTATTTTCAACTTGTTCTGCGAAGATTTTTTGATCAGAAATTTTTATTATGGTTGAATTTTTCATATTGTCTTCGATTAGAAATCGTGTTTTGTACACTTTATTTGTAATAATCAATATTGACATTAATTTTTGTAGGGGTTCTAGAATGACTGTCCATGAAATTCAAACTTTAAATTATACACTCTCAACAAGTATGAACTAATTAAATTAATTTTATTTGAAATATATAAGGAGTACAATAGGTACGTACATTTTCGATAACCGATGTCGCTACTAGTTTATTATTTCTTTGTTTCATCTGGTAATACCTTCATTTTGAAGTGTCTTCATTAGGCTTCTTTTCAATATCTATCATTTCGCTGAAGTGTAAATAAGATAGTGAGTATCCGGAATTTATTATTTTTCATAATTTTAATATACTACTTTTTGTAACATTCTAAGACAAAAGTAATGCCTGAATTATTAATATTGTTGAGTGTCAAGAGGTAAACAATTTATGAAATAATGTTTCAACTAGCAAAAAAAACGGATAAAATATTTGTATGGAAAAAGTTTTCGAAACGTTAAAAAATTAACGCAATTGACTAAAGTGGAAAAAAGTTCTGTATATGAGACAATAAAGAGGTTAAAAATAGCATGGATATGAGGCATAGACCAGTTTCAGGATGACAGCGTAAGATTAAAGGAAATAATTTAAACGCTTTATTGAACTTAGGACGACACAATCTGCTCCTGGAGTCTCGCAAATTTGGAAATCAACGAAATATAAAAGTATATCCAGAAACCGCCCGTATATCACTGAAAAGACAAGGCTACGTATCAAGGAACCAGAAAAATCCCTATAATAACACCTTTACAAAAGGAACGAAGGAAAGAATTTTGTCAGCAATTTTCAAGATAATTTTAATAATGTATTTATATCTGATCAAAATTGTTTCCAAATTGGTGGAAATCTCTTAAAAATCCTTTCAAAACAACCTATTACCGTTCAAATTTCCAACCAAAAAAATGGTTCGGGGAGCAATATCTCAGCGTGGTGCTACTCTGTATAGTTGATGGAACCATTAATAGTGAAAAGTATTGTGGCACTCTAAACGATTTTCTCCTTGAAACGGCGCATACTTTATATCCAGTGAGTTGGCGTTTTTAGCAGGATAATACAAGGTGCCATACTTTGGCTTACATTCTGTCAAGAAAGTACCGGGAATTATCGATTTAAATCTGGCGGGGCAATGAGGCAGGTAAAAATTTTTCTTCCTAGGTTGGTACCACTGTCTTTAATTACTATGCCAAGCTTGAGCGGGATCTGTCAACTAGTGTGTTTGAAACAGCTGATTAAGTCAGTCGATGTCAGAGTGCGTGGCGATTTTTACTATTGGTGATTACGTTGAGCAAAGAATTTGTTTAAAGTTTTGTGTTGCAAATGAATTTTCGTGTGCCGATGCATTGAAAATGTTGCAAAAGGCCTTTGGTGATAATGCTCTATCGAAAACTCGTGCATATCAGTGGTACAGAGCCTTCAATGACGGTCGTGAAGTAGTCGCCCATCGACGGCTTCGATCGAAGATAACGTCGATAAAATTAAGGAAAGGGTGCTGGAAAACCTTGAGCTTGGAAAAGCTTGAGAGAGATAGCAAATGATCCTAAGATATCCCACGAGTCCGCACGTACGATTTTGATTGATATTTTGGGCATGAGAAAGGTGGCCGCACGACTCGTACCGAAAGACCTGAATTTTCTTCAAAAACCTCATCGCGAACAGGTTGCTTCAGACATGCTGGATCGCTGTAATTCCGATTCTACATTCATGGAACGCATTATAACTGGTGATGAGACCTGGGTCAACGAGTACGATATGCAAACAAGCCAGCAATCATCGGAATGGGTGGCAAAAAATGAGCCGAAACCGAAAAAACCACGCCAAAGCCGCTCGAAAATGAAGGTGATGCTCATTGTTTTCTTCGATATCCGTGGCGTGGTGCACTACGAATTCGTTCCAGAGGGTCAGACGGTAAACAAGGAGTATTACCTAGGCGTTATGAAACGTTTGCGTGAGCGCATCCGTAAGAAGCGGCCAAATTTGTGGGCGAACAACTCATGAATTTTGCATGACGATAACGCGCCTTCTCACCGAGCTACTATTGTGACTGGCTTTCTCGCCAAAAACTCAACAAACGTGCTTCAGCAACCACCGTATTCGCCGGATTTGGCTCCCTGCGACTTTTTCCTCTTCCCAAAACTAAAATTGCCCCTTCGTGGCACCCGTTTTGAGTCGATTGAAGCCATAAAACAAAATTCGGCGCGAGAGCTAAAGTCCATCCCGGAAAGCGCCTAAAAAAAATGTTTCGATAATTGGAAGTGCCGTTGGCATAAATGTATTGGAGCAAATGGAGCCTATTCTGAAGGCGACCCAATAAATTTTGACGATTAAATGTAAAAATGTTGTTTTAATTGAAAATTCCCGGTACTTTCTTGACAGAGTAATATACTCAAGCTTGAATGCAATAATACCAAGTGACAACCATTTACTGGCCAGCAGCTCCACCAGATCATAGTTTCATATGAAAACATATGGAGACTTATGAAGATTGAAGTTAAAAGGGCAGCGCTACGAAATAAAAATGATTCAATTCAGTTTAACAGTCCTGGACACCATTACCGAAAATTATGAAGGTGAACTAGTTTCGGGTGTACCTCGACGTGTAGTCAAGTGTTTACAGTTAAAAAGCGGTTGTATAAGTAAACAAGATGAATGTTGTTATAATTTTCTAATTCAAGAATTAAACAAAGATACTAAATAATTACAATTGAGCTTTGGTTTTTTTAGATACCATCAAGACGCACTATAGTTTCTCTGTGCTATGTTCAATTTTGTAACGATTAATGTATTTTTGCGAGGAATTTAACTTCTTTGTTATAGTATGAAGAAAAAGGTTGCCGAAAGTCATCGTATTTTAGTATATGTCATGCTCCAACTGAACAAATGTGTCAGAAGTGGTTTTCCTGATTTAAAAGTGGAAATTTCGATCTGGTAAGTCCCAAAATAGACAGTCTCCCTGCGGCCAGAGAGTCGGCTTGTTTCGCGATGGGACCCATAAATTGCCAGACAAATGGTTTAAATGTAAAGGGTTTTCCAATAGAAGGTTTCAAATAGCCCGCTGAACGGCTGTCATTTTTGAAGCTTTTCTCTTTTGACAATTGACAAGTAATAACTGCGCCATTACTAAATATGGAACGATGCACGCTTCAAAAACGAAGTGAAATTGTTCTAATTCACTACAAAAATGGGGAGAATTATGAAGCCACAGTTCGCAAAACTAACGAATTATTGAGTCGTTTTGAAGCACCTTCTCGGCCGGCAATAGTAAAATTGGTGAGAAAATTTGAGCTGGTGGTACAAGTTGGTGATGTCAAGAACCGGAATCAAGTGCGTCGCTCAAGAACAGCTGAGAATATTGCCGCTGTTATCTCTAATTGAAGAATCCTATATAAACAACTTTTCACATTAAAGCTCAAATTTTCGAAAAAGTTACTTATATCGGGGTTTTTTTTAGGGTGATAGAACTTTCGACAGGGATAACTGTGATTTGACAGAAGGTAGAAACCATGTTGTTTTGAGATTTGTGTTCTGTAAGCATTGACAACTTATCATGGAAAGACTCACGCCGCAACAACGTTTACAAATTGTTGAAATTTATTTTCAAAATCATTGTTCTATTCGCCAAACTTATAGAGCACTGCGTGAAATTTGTGGTTTACATAATCGTCTATCATAGCAGATTATTCTTCGAACTATCGATAGATTTCGGACAATATTTTCTCTACTCGATGCAAGAACAACCGCCAGACAAAGAACTGTACTTTCAGAAGAAAATATCGCTGCAGTAGGTCATAATCTTAATGATGATCCAGATTTGTTTATTCGGCGTTATTCACAACAAGTTGGACTCTGTGCATCCACCACATAGAAAATTTTGCGTATAGATCTTGATCTACACCCATACAAGATCCAACTGGTTCAAGAGCTTAAGCCACTTGACCATAATGAGCGTCGTTTGTTTGTTGATTGGGCTCTAGAACAGCTTGAAGTTGATCCACTTTTAAATCGTAAAATTGTGTTTAGTTGGAACCAAACCACTTCTGTGTCGATACCATTCAAATTTTGAAACAAATAATAATTGATCATCGATCTCTAATGAGCACCATTCACTGTAACATTAGCTCCATCATCGTTTTTAAAGAAATATGGACCGATTATTCCTGCAGCATGTAAAGCACACCATACAGTGCAATTTTCATGATGCAATGGAACCTGCAAAACTTCTTGAGGATTATTTACACCTTATATACGGCAATTTTGTTTGTTTACATAGCCGTTCAACCACAAATGAGCTTGATCACTAAACACAATTTTACTTTAAAAAAGTGGATCAACTTCAATGAGAAAACAAACGACGCTCATTATGGTCAAGTGGCCTTAAATCTTGAACCAGTTAGATCTTGTGTGGATGTAGACCAAGATATTTACGCAAAATTTTCCATGTGGTGGATGCACAGAGTCCAACTTGTTGTGAATGTCGACGAATAGACAAATATGGATCATCGTTAACACTATGAGTTACAGCAGCAATATTTTCTCCTGTACGTACAGTTCTTTGTCTTGTTGTTGTTGTTGCATCGAATAGAGGAAATGTTGTCCGAAATCTATCGATAGTTCGACGAATAAGCTGCTCTGATGGACGATTGTGTAAACCATAAATTTCACGAAGTGCTCCATAAATTTGGCGAATAGAACACTGATTTTGAAAATAAATTTCTACAATTTGTGAACGTTGTAGCGGCGTGAGTCTTTGCATGAAAATTTGTCAATGCTTACTGAACAGAAATGTCAAAGCAACATGGCTTCTACCTTCTGTCAAACCACAGTTATCCCTATCGAAAGTTCTATCACTCTAAAAAAACACCCGATATGTAATTATCACAATATAAAATAGTCAATTCCCTGTAAAAAAAGTTTCCATCGACAGATCCCAATCAGTATTTCCCCAATTCCCAAAAGACAATTAAAACTTCCACATTGCTGAATACAGAACTATCAAATTCTCAAAAGTCATTCACTTCATTAATGATCCGAACATCAACGTCATCAGATCTTGGTCTTCACCCATAAAAGATCCAACTGGTTCAAGAAGTAAAGTCACTTGACCATATAAAGCGTCGTTTGTTTGCTGATTGGGCCCAGAACAGCTTGAAGTTGATCCACTTTTTTATCGTAAAATTGTGTTTAGTATTAAAGCTCATTTCTGCTTGAACGGCTATGTAAACAAGCAAAATTGACGCATGTGGAGTGAAAACAAGCCTCAAGAATTTCTGCAAGTTCCATTGCATCCTGAAAAATGCACTGTATGGTGTGTTTTACACGCTTGAGGCATTATCGGTCCATATTTCTTCAAAATCGATGCTGGAGCTAATGTTACAGTGAATGATGCTCGTTACAGATCGATGATCAATGATTATTTTTTTCAAAATTTGAATGGTATCGACTCAGAAGTGGTTTGGTTTCAACAAGATGGTGCCACACCTCATGCTGCTACCGTAACAATTAAATTATTGAAAGAAATTATTCGAGAAATGGTCCAATTAATCGGCCTCCAAAATCATGCGACATAACTCCACTGGATTATTTTTTTGGGGTTATGTCACGTCATTGATTTATGCTGATGAACCAGAAACAATAGACGCTTTGGAAGCTAACATAACTCTCTTTAATGATGAAATAAGGCCTGAATCACTCGAAAAAGTCTGCCAAAATTGGTCTGATCGAATGCGGTTTCTCAGAGCTAGTAGTGCCGGAAATTATTTTCAAAACACAAATGTCATAAAATTATCTTTCAAATAAAAAAAAATTTGGCTTCAATCTTAATTTAAATGAGTTTTATTTCAATTTAAAGTTCTATCACTCTAAAGAAAACCTCCCGATACTCCAATATTGACCCGAATTTTTCCGTAGATTCAATAAACACTCTAAAAAATTTCGACATCAACGATTTTCCAGCATCATTGGCATAAAATAAAACAAATAATCATTTCCGATATAGAGAACGGGGAGAGAGGAAATTATACCCCAACAATCAGTTGGAATAACGGCCCCTGAAATCGAAAAAACCCGATGTAGAAAGAGCAGTTACGGTAAAGGCAAGAATTGCTACCAATAGCCGACAGAAATAGTTTTCCCGGCAAAGAAACGATAACAAGACCACACTTCTCGCGAGCAAAGCCTTCGTCGACCAAGCGCCCTTAAATCTGTCGAATAGCAGGAGTCAGGTATACTTTCCGACCATCAATCTGATAAAGCGAGTTCATAGAATTCGAAATACTACCTCGAATCGAAGGAATGAAACCATTGTGCGCGATTTTGGTCGACGTATAACATATATCGCCTGTCATTCTCACGTGTCGGCGTCCTTCCACTTGTCACCTCCACTCGCGACGCTGGCGCCACCTTCATTACGGCCGTGAAAGAACATGAAATGCAGCTCCGCCGTCATCCCAGGATGCCTCCTTATTTTACGCTCCGTCTTCTTTTTAATACTCCCGTTATGCTTCCGTGTTGGTGTTTCATCTCTCAATATCTCCAAATTGGATTCGAAAGCAGCAAAATCTTGCCGTGTTGGAGGCAATCAATTCATATTTCCCTCCATATAAACTGACAGCTTCGGTATTTTTACGTCGAAGCAAAAAATGAGTGCGCCTGAATATATCAAAATATACCATCTTGCGAGTTAACTGTAGTCGATAATATCTCTTTTCAGGTTTGGAATATATGGGCTGCTCCATAAAGTATTGATAGTTACTAGAAAATATTATTTCTATAACAAGTCTGAGAGCTTCAATTTATTTGGAAAATATTAACAGGGCGCCCAAATTTCACAAGATCATTCTAGGGTGTTTTATTTAGAGTGATAGAACTTTAAATTGAAATAAAGCACATTTAAAATAGGATTGGAGCCAAGTTTTTTTTCTATTTGAAAGATAATTTTATGGCATTTATTTTTTAAAAATAGTTTCAAGCATATGTCCACTACGTCTAGCTCTGAAGGACCGCATTCGACCATACCAATTTTGGGCCACTTTTTCGAGTAATTCAGGCCCTATTTCATCAATAAAACAAGTTATGTTGGCTTCCAAGGCGTCTATTGTTTTTGATTTTTCAGCATAAACCAATCACTTGACATAACCCCAAGAAAGATAATCCAGTGAAGTTATATCGCATGATCTTGGAGGCCAATTAATTGGACCATTTCTCGGAATAATGCTATTGCCAAATCTTTCTTTCAATAAATCAGTTGTTACGGTAGCAGCATGAGGTGTAGCACCATCTTGTTGGAACCAAAACACTTCTGGGTCGATACCTTTCAAATGTTGAAACAAATAATCATTCAGCAGCGATCTGTAACGAGCACCATTTACTGTAACATTAGTTCCAGCATCGTTTTTAAAGAAATATGGACCGATGATGCCACCAGAAGGTACAGCACAACATACAGTGAATTTTTCAGGATGCAATGGAACCTGCAGAACTTCTTGAGGATTGTTTTCACTCCATATATGGCAATTTTGCTTGTTTACATGACTGTTCAACCAGAAATGAGCTTCATCACTAAAGACAATTTTACAATAAAAAAATGGATCAACTACAAGCTGTACTAGGGCCCAATCAGTAAACAAACGACGCTTATTATGGTCGAGTGGCTTTAGTTCTTGAACCAGTTGGATCTTGTATGGATGTAGACCATGATCTTTACGCAAAATTTTCCATGTGCTGGATGCACAGCTTCTTGGCCAAGCTACTTGAAACGACAAATTGCATCGATTTTGGTTTGTCGAGGCACATTGAGCATAATAGCAATTTCGCATTGACGTTTACCTTGACTAAACAGCTCCAAAATTGCAATACGTTTGTTTGACATTCTTACACTCTACAAAGTTGAGTAACATCAAACTGAAAATTCACATGTTAGTTCAAGAAAGTGTAGAGAATCTAATAGCAAAAAACTATTTGGCTGGACTAGAAAACTTTCATTATTTGAATATTTTAATATTAACCTTCTACATATTTAATTTCAAAAATTATATTTACTAATTATAACTTCAGGAATTGAATTAAATTAATGTCATATAAGTAACATATAAAATAAACATTCATTATAAGACATCCAAATGATATAACAAAATCCAGTACTTAAAAATTGTTAACCAAAATCCTATAAATGAAATATTTTGAGTAGACAAAATTTCGTTTCTGCTCATCAATCTTATGAAAACAGATTTTTTTTTTCAAATATGTTTAACATAAACTTAAGAATTTCATTATAAAACTATCTTACTTATAATATTCAATATTATTGGATATCTAACTAAGTTACTTTTTATAAAAGCTCAAGAATGTAAAAACATTACTAAAAAACAAGTTTTGAGAGAGACTTTGCTTCGTTAGTACTCAATTATATTCATATTAAATAAAATATAATATCAATCAACAAAAAACATTTACTCACCTTTTAGCAACTCAGAAAACTTCTGGTAAATGAATAGTGAAAATTCAAATAGAGTTGAATGTTAACTCAAATAAATAATTCTGTGGTTTACCATTGATTTAAAAGATTGAAAGGCAATTTAACGGCCTCTGTTATAGCACAATGACCATCTGTATAAAGAATGTCAAGGAAAACGAATAATTATAAATTATGAATAAAATAAAATAAATAGAGCATTATACTTCATTGAAGGTATATGAAATTATTTAAATATTTTAATAGTAACCTTCTACATATTTAATTTCAAAAAATTATGTTTAATAATTATAACTTCAGGAATTAAATTAAATTAATGTCATATAAGTACCACTTACATCAAACGACATATAAAATAAATATTCTTTATAAGACATCCAAATGATATAATAAAATCTAATAAATAAAAATTGTTAACCAAAATCCTATAAATCAATTATTTTGTGTAGACAAAATTTTGTTTCTGCTCATCAATCTTATGAAAAGAGATATCTTTCAAAAATGTTCAACATAATCTTAAAATAAAATAGAAAGGCTTTTTACTTGATAGAAGAAATATAACAAAATTTGAATATCAAAACAAATTGAAATATGTTTATCTTCTACAATTCTAATTTCCAAAAGAATTTTTTTATTCAAAAAACTTTTAGAATTAAATTAATGTCTAAAACAAGCACCGCTTACATTTAATAGACGTATATAATCAAAACTCAATATACAATGTCAAATGAAATAAATAACAAAGTGAGTTATTTTGAGGTTTACTTAAATTCATTGACATTCTATAATGAGATTTATTGAAGCCAAAATATAATTATATATTATATATAAAATAAAATAGAAAGGCTTTTTACTTGATAGAAGAAATATAACAAAATTTGAATATCAAAACAAATTGAAATATGTTTATCTTCTACAATTTTAATTTTCAAAAGAATTTTTTTATTCAAAAAACTTTTAGAATTAAATTAATTTATTGAATAAAAAAATTCTTTCGGAAATTAAAATTGTAGAAGATAAACATATTTCAATTTGTTTTGATATTCAAATTTCGTTATATTTTTTCTATCAAGTAAAAAGCCTTTCTATTTTATTTTATATATAATATATAATTATATTTTGGCTTCAATAAATCTCATTATAGAATGTCAATGAATTTAAGTAAACCTCAAATTAACTCACTTTGTTCTTTGATTTTGTTAGAACATAGATCAATCTTGAATATATAGTTGATCTGTAGTTCGAAGCTTAAGTCTTTTAACACGTGAGTGATGTAGGTTATGTTTTTGATTTTGATATTTGGATTATTGAAAAAGGGCTGATGAAGGGATTATCTAGAATTATATTTGTTTTTTGAAGATATAGTGCACATTTTTTAGAGATTTTTGAAATAATTTGTTCGAATATTTAAATGTATTAAATATTTCAAATAAATTATATTCTTTGGGAAGTCCTTCAAGTGTGTTCATGTTTTTATAAGGCAAGTAGTATTTCTTAAGATAAAACCAGAAACAAAATTTTGTCTCCTTTGAATATTTATTTATTAATTTTAATTACTTTCGTATATCTGTTGGGTTATTTATTTCATTTGACATTGTATATTGAGTTTTGATTATATACGTCTATTAAATGTGAGCGGTGCTTGTTTTAGACATTAATTTAATTCTAAAAGTTTTTTGAATAAAAAATTCTTTTGGAAATTAAAATTGTAGAAGATAAACATATTTCAATTTGTTTTGATATTCAAATTTTGTTATATTTCTTCTATCAAGTAAAAAGCCTTTCTATTTTATTTTATATATAATATATAATTATATTTTGGCTTCAATAAATCTCATTATAGAATGTCAATGAATTTAAGTAAACCTCAAAATAACTCACTTTGTTCTTTGATTTTGTTAGAACATAGATCAATCTTGAATATATAGTTGATCTGTAGTTCGAAGCTTAAGTCTTTTAACACGTGAGTGATGTAGGTTATGTTTTTGATTTTGATATTTGGATTATTGAAAAAGGGTTGATGAAGGGATTATCTAGAATTATATTTGTTTTTTGAAGATATAGTGCACATTTTTTAGAGATTTTTGAAATAATTTGTTCGAATATTTGAATGTATTAAATATTTCAAATAAATTATATTCTTTGGGAAGTCCTTCAAGTGTGTTCATGTTTTTATAAGGCAAGTAGTATTTCTTAAGATAAAACCAGAAACAAAATTTTGTCTCCTTTGAATATTTATTTATTAATTTCAATTACTTTCGTATATCTATTGGGTTATTTATTTCATTTGACATTGTATATTGAGTTTTGATTATATACGTCTATTAAATGTAAGCGGTGCTTGTTTTAGACATTAATTTAATTCTAAAAGTTTCTTGAATAAAAAAATTCTTTTGGAAATTAAAATTGTAGAAGATAAACATATTTCAATTTGTTTTGATATTCAAATTTTTTTTTTTTTTTATAATCTTAAAAATTTCATCATAAAACTATCTTACTTTGAATATTCAATATTGTTGGATATCTAACTTAGTGACTTTTTATGCAATTTCAAGATATGTAGAAACATTACTAAAAGAAAAGTTTTAAGAGAGACTCTGCTTCGTCAGTACCCAATTATATTCATATTCAATAAAATATAATATCAATCAACAAAAATCACCTTTTAACAAATCAGAAAGCTTCTGGTAAATGGAGTAGGATAGTTTTATGATGTAATTCTTAAGATTATGTTGAACATTTTTGAAAGACATCTGTTTTCATAAGATTGATGAGCAGACACAAAATTTTGTCTACTCAAAATATTTAATTTATAGGATTTTGGTTAACGATTTTTATTTATTGGATTTTGTTATATCATTTGGATGTCTTATATTGAATGTTTATTTTCTTTGTCGTTTGATATAAGTGGTACTTATATGACATTAATTTAATTTAATTCCTGAAGTTATAATTATTGAACATAATTTTTCGAAATTATATATGTAGAAGGCTAATATTTAGATATTTAAATAATTTTGTATACCTTCCTGCAAGTATGAACCTATTTTTTCTATTGTATTCATAATATATAATTATTTGGTTTCCTTAACATTCTTTATACAGATGGTCCTTGTGTTATAACAGAGGCCGTTAAATTGCCTTTCAATCTTTTAGATCAATGGCAAACTACATAATTATTTATTTGAGTTAACATTACACTCCATTTAAATTTTCAGTATTCATTTACCAAGAAGCTTTCTGAATTGTTAAAAGGTGAGAAAATGTTTTTTGTTGATTGATATAATATTTTATTGAATGTGAATATAATTGAGTACTGACGAAGCACAGTCTCTCTGAAAACTTGTTTTTGAGTAATGTTTTTACATATATTGAGATTTTATAAAAAGTAACTTAGTTAGATATCCAATAATATTGAATATTTTAAGTCAGATAGTTTTATGATGAAATTCTTAAGATTATGTTAAACATTTTCGAAAGATATCTGTTTTCATAAGATGGATGAGCAGAAACAAAGTTTTTTCTACTCAAAATATTTAATTTATAGGATTTTAGTTAACAATTTTTACATACTGAATTTTGTTATATCATTTGAATGTCTGATAATGAATGTTTATTTTATATGTCGGTTGATATAAGTGGTAATTCTATGACATTAATTTAATTTCTGAAGTTATAATTATTAAATATAATTTTTTGAAATTAAATATGCAGAAGGCTAATATTATAATATTTAAATAATTTTATATACCTTCTATCAAGTATAAAGCTTGATTTATTTAATTTTTTTAGAAAACTTTTTTTACAGAACACAGTAAAATTTGTCCGAAATTTATCTTGTCACCCTGTGTAATAATAAGGGTTAATAAAAATATTTAGTGGATAACTAATTAACAATATATCAAATAATCATGAATTACAGTTTGATGAAGTGGACAAAATGAAAATCCCGAAATTGACGTGACAGTTGTTCTGATCATAACCTATGTAGAATTCAGTATCAACTAATTGATATTTTTTCTATCATTACAAAATAAGACAAAAAATCGACTTACGGTAAAGTTTGATGGTACCATCTGTTTCACCTAAAGAATTTTTCGAAACACATTTGTACGATCCATAGTCATTCTTATTGACAGATCTTATGGTCAACTTCATGTGTAGTTTATAAGCGTTATTGTCCAGAGTCTGCTCATATTTTGCACCTGAAAAATTAAAGAAAAACTTTTTGATATAAACTGCTTTATTTGAAGTGAATGATTAATTCCTTATAATATAGTGTGGGCCATTTGAAGTTCTGGTTATTTCGAGTATGGTAACATTATTGTCATTATTTTTTTGGGCAGAAACTCAGCTAAACATTTGTAATTAACGAAATTGGTCTATCTATCCTTGAACAAAACGGAAATATTAAATGATTTTTTCTTCTTCTTTAAATAATTTTTTCTTCTTCTATCCAAACTATCAGAAATTTACGTGAAAAATTCAATAGAAATGAAATGACCTCATGGCGATACAGAATGGCAAGTAGGTTTTTTAATTATTCATTTGTCTTGAAATATTTCTCGTTATATCGCAGATCAAAAAAATTAGATAACTAAATGACAATCACCTCATAAATTACATTGACAAAAATACGAGGATGGTTCAAATATGATCGAGACAAATACTCTAACACGTTTATTCATTATTGAAAAATTTACAGAAAATCACATTTTTTCTAGGTAATTGCCCTCAATATTTACACATATTGTCCACCTTTCCGGAAGTTTTTTGATGCCGTATCGAAAAAGTCCTTCGGCAACTAGAACAATCATGTGCGCATGAACCCCTCTACATCGTCGTCGGTACTGAACTCTTGACCTCCGAGGGCCAAACATGTGGTAGTCACAGGGCGATAAATCCGGACTGTAGGAAGGGTGTTCCAGTACCTTCCACCCAAATTCCGATATTGTATCGAGCGTGAGATGAGCGGTATGAGGGCGCGCGTTATCCTGGAGGAGAATCGCACTTCGTGCTTGAATGCTCCACCGTTTCGAGCGATAAGCGGGTTTCACGTGTGTTTTCAGAAGGTAAGAGTAGTATGCAGCATTGATGGCACGTTGGGTGCGCAAGAAATCGACGTACAGCACGCCCTGCCGGTCCCAGAATACAGTACACATTACCTTACCCGCGGACCAGATTGTCTTCGCTTTGACTGGCGCCCTTTCCTCCTTCTTCCTCCACTCTTTACTTGACATCTTGGTTTCGGAAGTGTAAAAGTGTACCCATGTTTCGTCTGAAGTGAAGATTCGCGTTAAAAAACTAACCCCGTCCGCCTCGCATCGCGTCAGTAAGCGGCGGCAAGCTTCCAACCGCATTAATTTTTGTTCAAAGTTCAACAGTTTAGGAACCCATCGCGCCATTATTTTTCGATATTGAAGGTGTTCGTGAATGACTCTACACTATCAATACTGATGCCGATTTCAGCCGAAACGTCTCAAACATTTATCCTACCGTCCTCCAAAATGAGTTGTTATACGCGGCGAATGTTTTCTGGTGTGACGCTGGTTCGCGGTCGACGATCCTGTGGCTCATTATCGACGGTTTCGCAGTCATCCCTGAATGCTTTGGCCCATTTAAATACGGCAGCCCTACTCAGGCACGCACTACCGAACTGCTTTTATAAACGCACAAAAATATTCGTGTTTTTAACGTCTTCTTCGAATAAAAACGAAAGATAATACGTTGCGCAACGGCAGTCGACACTTGATGTTCACTCATGGTCGTAGCACACGCGTGAAACACGTGCTCCGACGAAAACAAATGCCACACTGTTCGTAAGAGATCCAGCTATCACATACTCAAGCCACGATCTTCGAAACATACATGCGCGCCATCTATGCAGCTTGTGTCGATCATATTTGAACCACCCTCGTATTAAAAATAGAGAAAAAATTCTATTTTTGAACAGTATTTAAAATCAATATTTCTTGAGAACAAAAAAATTTATTAAATTTTGTATTTATTCGGTTCAGTTACAACGCACTGTTGTAACTGAACCGAATAATCGTTAATATAAGGCACTCAGAAAATATAATCTACAACTAAAAAACCCTCACATTCTCAATTATCTACGAATAAAACGACGTTTCAATCCTGAAAGCACCATAAAATATTCAATGTGATTGCTCAAGGAAACGAGAAATGTTGATATAAGTTGAATAGAGACTAATTGGAACTTTTCATCGTGCTATCTGTATGTTTCTCTATGATCTATTTTTTATGATATTTGAAACATAACTCCATTCTGTCTTGGTTTCCCATATAGAAACATAAGATTAGAATTTGCGAGCAGATAGAAGAAGAAAACGATTATTTTCAATGAAAAATATTCAATATCTCCAAAGTTCATAAAAATGCCAAATAATAATTTTTTTAAATATCTTAAATATCATACAGATTAATTCTGCTAACCTCACAACAAATTTCTCTCCAAAAATACACCACATAACCTGAAGAATTCCTTCGAAAATAACTCCCTTCAAAAAAATCTTTCAAAAAAACCGCAATAACATATAGCACATCTTATAAAAGGCCATTTCCAATTGTCACGTCGATAACTCTTCAGACCCACTTGTGTTTTTGAATAGCAAATCCTACATATTCCATGTTCGACCATTTAAGACACTGTGAGAAGGCTTCTATCAAGTAGAACCCCCCTTTTTTATTCTATTTTTTGAGGATTTGTTGCTCAGTGAAAATTTTGCGGTCAGCATAGTCAGAATGATTCAAGCACCTGCGTATTTTCTAACATACAAAAAAAAAGTATCACAATTTAACGAACTACTCTGTTAACTAATAAATTAATAAGCGTTCTCCCGTACCTTTGCTACTCTGTGCAGAATTGAAATTAATTTTAAAGAATACCCCGAGAAATGCTTTTAGTGAAATTCATTTCAATTCGATCAGTCCAAAATTATTCAAGGTTTTTATAATGATGTGAAAATTACGAACGTTACTTAATGTAAGAGGAACGAGATTATTTTATTATAGTAATGACTACAGTCATTTGAACCCTTTCAGCATATATTCATAACTGTAGATATTACAGGATTGTGTCCTTTTCCGGTCTTTTATTGAAATGTATCATTCAGGCTTACTGACTGAATGGAAAATCTTCTCCTTGTTTTTGAAAAGAGTAAATTTTCAAATAAATTAATTCGGTTGATATGTACCAAGAATCATTAATAAGCAGTATGAGCTATGGTAATATAAAGTTCTAGAAAGAGGCAGAGTAGATTTTCAAATAAATTAATTTGGTACCAAGAATTATTGATAAGGAGTATGAGCTATGGTAATAGAAAGTTCTAGAAATCGATAACATCTATAAAATAATGCTATACGTAAACAACAAGCACAAGTCGGTAACTCTCCTTCTGTTCCAACGACTGCAAACTGGCTGTTATAGTTGGACAGTCAATCAATCGTAATGTACTTTTCCGGATATAATCTAAAAGTCGTGACAAATGCTTGAGTACTGAGCAAAAAACATGAGAGCAGTATTCGAGTAATTGTCTGACCAGGGATTTATACAGTAGAAGGAGAGACAGTCACGCCAAGAAGATGCATGAAATCACTTGGCTGAAGCACTTGGTTTTCCATCATCAAGTCAGGAGTCACGAAATGAGTTTTCTGAGAAAGAGTTTTTGTTTCGGTCTTCGAGGCATTGTATTCCACCGAATTTCGTTGACCTCATTCATTTATTTTATTGAGATCTAGCATCTATGGAGGTGAAACTCAAAGGTGCTGAAAAGTTTATTACTGTGAAGGCGACATCAGCGTGCTACCATCTGCAAGCTCACAGTGTGGTTCTCAGTCGTACTATGAAGATCGTTCATGTGAATCAAGAAGAGGGTAGGCGACAAAACTGAGCCTTGGGGCATTTCAATGTTCACGTGAAACCACGGAAACCGACAACATCTACGACCACATGAGTATTTCTGTTGGTGAGGAAACTCTTCATCTAGTCGCAGGGATTCCCAGGAAAACCATACAAAAATACCTTATTTAGAAGAGTCGTAGATATGTCCAGAGCAACTGACCCAGATTCCATAGTGCTCAATAGCCCTTGTCCACACTTCACATAGCTAAGAAGGTCACTTGTTGATCGGTGTTTGCGGAAACTATGTAGTCTATCACTGATGAGACTGTTTCTTTCCAGGTATTTAACCATTTCGAATTTGATAGCTGCCTAGAGTTTCTTGACTTTCGACAATGTACATTCTGTCAAGAAAGTACCGGGAATTATCGATTTAAATCTGGCGGGGCAATGAGGCAGGTAAATTTTTTTTTCCTAGGTTGGTACCACTGTACTTAATTACTATGCAAAGCTTGAGCGGGATCTGTCAACTAGTGTGTTTGCAACAACTGATTAAGTCAGTCGATGTCAGAGTTCGTGCCGATTTTTACTATGGGTGATTACGTTGAGCAAAGAATTTGTTTAAAGTTTTGTGTTACAAATGAATTTCCGTGTGCCGATGCATTGAAAATGTTGCAGAAGGCCTTTGGTGATAATGCTCTATCGAAAACTCGTGCATATCAGTGGTACAGAGCCTTCAAGGACGGTCGTGAAGTGGTCGCCCATCGACGGCTTCGATCGAAGATAACGTCGATAAAATTAAGGAAAGGGTGCTGGAAAACCGTCGTACCAGCTTGAAAGAGATAGCACATGATCTTAAAATATCCCACGAGTCCGCACGTACGATTTTGATTGATATTTTGGGCATAAGAAAGGTGGCCGCACGACTCGTACCGAAAGACCTGAATTTTCTTCAAAAACGTCATCGCGAACAGGTTGCTTCAGACATGCTGGATCGCTGTAATTCCGATTCTACATTCATGGAACGCATTAAAACTGGTGATGAGACCTGGGTCTACGAGTACGATATGCAAACAAGCCAGCAATCATCGGAGTGGGTGGCAAAAAATGGGCCGAAACCGAAAAAACCACGCCAAAGCCGCTCGAAAATGAAAGTGATGCACATTGTTTTCTTCGATATCCGTGGCGTGGTGCACTACGAATTCATTCCAGAGGGTCAGACGGTAAACAAGGAGTATTACCTAGGCGTTATGAAACGTTTGCGTGAGCGTATCCGTAAGTAGCGGCCAAATTTGTGGGCGAACAACTCATGGATTTTGCATGACGATAAGGCGCCTTCTCACCGAGCTACGATTGTGACTGACTTTCTCGCCAAAAACTCAACAAACGTGCTTCAGCAACCACCGTATTCGCCGGATTTGGCTCCCTGCGACTTTTTCCTCTTCCCTAAACTAAAATTGCCACTTCGTGGCACCCGTTTTGAGTCGATTGAAGCCATAAAACAAAATTCGGCGCGAGAGCTAAAGTCCATCCCGGAAAGCGCCTATAAAAAATGTTTCGATGATTGGAAGTGCCGTTGGCATAGATGTATTGGAGCAAATGGAGCCTATTTTGAAGGCGACCCAATAAATTTTGACGATTAAATGTAAAAATGTTGTTTTAATTGAAAATTCCTGGTACTTTCTTGACAGAGTAGTATATTGTCCCTAGTAGTTTTATGGAAAACAGTGAAAACACTCCCTTCTATTTTTTTGATATAGTCTGCATTCATGCACTCTTCCATAAATCAGGGAAAAGTCCTTCCCTGTATGACATACTGAACATCTTATAAAGAATTGGTGTAAGCTTTGGTGAAGACTTTTTGAATACAATGGCAGGAATCTCGTCTGATTCAGTTGCTGTCTTGAAATCATCAAGTCCACCAAGCACTGTACAAATGATCCATGGTCTGAGGTATATATCCCTCATCCTAGATGAAACACCTGGGATTGTTAGATGTTTCCGAGCAAATGTTTCGATAGTCGAGTTAACAGCAAATACACGCTCGAAGAGATCACCTTTAGCATTCGGCGAAGATTCAAGTGGACCATCCTCTTTTATCAGAGGGAAAAACGTGAATGAGGGAATTTGTTGCCAATTTTATTCGCCATCGACCAAAACTGACGCGATCCACTGAGGCACTCTATGAGCTTGTTGTTATTCTTAGCATCTTCGGGTTCATAATGCAATTAATTTGCATGGAAATAGTTCGAAAGATTCAATGAAACTGAGAACTTGAATGGTGAATTCCTTTATTCATTGAAACTTCTGGAAACACCATGATTTAACTTTCTGTTGAGTTGAAAAGTAACAGTGCTGTACTTGTTACATGTTATTGAGCTTACGGTCTGTACGACGGAGTAAATATAAGAAGAGAAAGATCATCAACCTCCTCCCGTACCTGCTCCATCCAGAAACCGAACGAGTTTTCAAGGATGCCGCGACAAGAGCTCTTAATGGAAATCATTCAGATTCGACATGTCCGAACAGCACGGAGCGAACTGGAATTGCTGAAATCATGGGGGCAGCGTGAAATATTCATACTGTGTAGGTAAGAGGAACGAGGACATCCCACATCGGTCTGATAGAGGCCATTTGGATCCTTTTATACGCGAATCTCTATCCGCAACTTCTTATGTCAGATATAATGTACGAAATTTTTTATCCATTACTGAATAATCTGGAGCCTCAATACGGGATTTGGCGCACAAATCGACATCGATTTGTGATTATTGCCCAGCGGACGTTGTTGACGATGGTTCAGCATTATGTTCCATTGACGTAACGAATAACCTCTGGCCTTGAAATTGCTGCTGGATCACCACAATCCATTTATTTATTGAGTTTTTCATATACTAAAGAGATCCATTCATTTTATGATATGAACCAGAAGATTCTTGAAGTGAAATATCATGTTTGCTTAAGAATAAAAAATTCTAGAAAAACACTTACGCGAAGTCAGGTGATTTGTGACGCGGACTTTGAGGAAGCCGGGCAGAAGGCAGTTAGGCTCGCGGCTATGTGAAGATAAGCGTGAGTTTATCAGGGAAAATGACGCCAGGTAGAGATATGCCTGCCTACCTGAAGGAAATTAGCTGCGTACTCCTCTACCAGAGTAGCAGTAAAAAAATTATCACCCGAAAATCCAATTTTAATTATTAATTAGAAACAGTGCAGTGATCGATATGACACAAGAAGAAATACATAAGGTCATAAAGTACCAATAACTAACTCATAACTATTTATTCAAAAAAATAATAATGAATAAATACCTTAACAAAAATATGAAACTTACACCAATATTTATGATAGATTGGGCCGTTACTTGGTAGAAATCAGTTGTGATTGTCATTATAAAATAAAACACTTGTTTACATTTTCTACTTTATTTTTGGTATTGACGTACGTTTCGTCTTTGCTTGAAAGACTTCATCAGAATACGAAGTAACAGTTGTTGTACAATGAATTTATAAGATTTTTTACAGAAGGTGTACATGTGTTTTTAAATTGTTCGTCGGGTTGGTTTTCTCAAAGAATATTCCCTTCAGAATCGTATTCACTCGATCCCTTGTAAATATTGAATAGAGGGGTGTAATAAAAATCTATTTGTTCATTTACTAGGTTATTGCTGTTTTTATGTTTATTTATTTCGTAAATTTCCCATAAGTTCAATTTTAGACCTCTATTTTCAACATGTAGAATTTCTATTTCTTTTGTGAAAGAATGGTTATTTTCAAGAAGGTGTTTAGCATATATATATATAATACATCTCTAATAGATAATTTAATTAACCAACGTATACATAAAAACACAATAAAAGAAATTTATCCAGTAACATCTGATCTATCTGAACACAAATACGTTAGCCTCACATATCTCGGAAACATTAGTATTCAACTAAAAAACCTACTTAAAAAAGAAAATATTAAAGTCTCTTTCAAGACAAACAATCCTATTAGCAAATACATCAAAAACAATAAAAACAGTATGGATAAACTTCAATTATCAGGTGTATACAAACTCACTTGCCCAGATTGACCAAAGATTTATATTGGTAGAACAGGTAGAAATTTCGGTACACGCCTAACAGAACATAAAAGAAGTTTCGATAAAAATAAAAAAGATTCACATAATGCTAAACACCTTCCAGAAAACAACCATTCTTTCACAAAAGAAATAGAAATTCTACATGTTGAAAATAGAGGTCTAAAATTGAACTTATGGAAAATTTACGAAATAAATAAACATAAAAACAGCAATAACCTAGTAAATGAACAAATAGATCTTTATTACACCCCTCTATTCAATATTTACAAGGGATCGAGTGAACACGATTCTGAAGGGAATATTATTTGAGAAAACCAACCCGACGAACAATTTTAAAAACACATGTACACCTTCTGTAAAAAATCTTATAAATTCATTGTACAACAACAGTTACTTCGTATTCTGATGAAGTCTTTCAAGCAAACGTACGTCAATACCAAAAATAAAGTAGAAAATGTAAACAAGTGTTTTATCTTATAATGACTTACACCAATAGCCAGAAGGGCCACTCGATAACTCATATTAAATCAAATACCCAATGATAAAAGTATCAATTAAACTTTTATTGCTTATCACATGGCTTAGGTTCACAACTTATAAAACCTATAACTGTATCAAAGTTTTAATAAAGAAATTTAATAAATAGAACAAATTTAATGAATTGATTAAAATGAGAACTTCAATGTGAAATTTTAATATCAAAACAGATTTAATCTGTTGTCTTCTACAATTTTAATTTCAAAAAATTTTTGAAGAAACTTTAAGAATTAAATTAATGTCTTTATTAGCACTCCTCATATTTAATAGAAGTATAAAATCGAAATTCATCAAACAATATCAAATGGAATTAAGAAAAACCAACGAATATAAATTGTCAATTGAAATTAAAATATAAATAAGCAAACATTTTTTTGTTTCGTTCCAGGCATGCGTACTGAAATCTTCAGACAAACGTACGAAGCCCTGTTTGTTACAAAATGTATCGTTTTCTGATCCTTTATTAATGAAAAATAACTCTTTCTCAAAAATATAAAACATAATTTCAAGAACTTCTCAAAAACTAATTTATTTGAAATATTCAATATATTTAAATAAATTACTTCAACAAATCTCAAAACATGTAGCACATCCTCAAGAAATAATTAAAATTACGATAAGATCGGTTCAACTTTACATATAAAAAATAATTAAATCAATTAAACAATGTATAGACTTACCGAGAGCTATCTTCAGAAATATATGATCCTTAAAAACATCTAAATAGGTACATTTATATCCAAGGTACTCTATGTTCCATGTTCACAAAAAATCATACAAAGCTTATAAGGCATTTGGTCTTAGTTAAAACCATTTAACACTGTATAATGAATTTCTTTATTTAAAAAACCTAATATAGTTATAAATTATATATAAAATAAAATAAGAAGGAACGGTTTTTTACTTGATAGAAGGATTATTACAAAAAAATGTTTGCTTATTTATATTTTAATTTCAATTGACAATTTATATTCGTTGGTTTTTCTTAATTCCATTGGATATTGTATGATGAATTTTGATTTTATACGTCTATTAAATATTAGCAGTGCTTATAAAGACATTAATTTAATTCTTAAAGTTTCTTCAAAAATTTTTTGAAATTAAAATTGTAGAAGACAACAGATTAAATCTGTTTTGATATTCAAATTTTGTAATAATCCTTCTATCAAGTAAAAAACCGTTCCTTCTTATTTTATTTTATATATAATATATAAATATTAGGTTTTTTAAATAAAGAAATTCATTATACAGTGTTGAATGGTTTTAACTAAGACCAAGTGCCTTATAAGCTTTGTATGATTTTTTGTGAACATGGAACATAGGGTACCTTGGATATAAATGTACCTATTTAGATGTTTTTAAGGATCATATATTTCTGAAGATAGCTCTCGGTAAGTCTATACATTTTTTAATTGATTTTATTATTTTTTATATGTAAAGTTGAACTGATCTTATCGTAATTTCAATTATTTCTTGAGGATGTGCTACATGTTTTGAGATTTGTTGAAGTAATGTATTTAAATGTATTGAATATTTCAAATAAATTAGTTTTTGAGAATTTCTTGAAATTATGTTTTATATTTTTGAGAAAGAGTTATTTTTCATTAATATAGGATCAGAAAACAATGCATTTTGTAACAAACAGGGCTTCGTACGTTTGTCTGAAGAGTTCAGTACGCATGCCTGGAACGAAACAAAAAAATGTTTGCTTATTTATATTTTAATTTCGATTAACAATTCATATTCGTTGGTTTTTCTCAATTCCATTTGATATTGTATGATGAATTTTGATTTTATACTTCTATTAAATATGAGCAGTGCTTATAAAGACATTAATTTAATTCTTAAAGTTTCTTCAAAAATTTTTTGAAATTAAAATTGTAGAAGACAACAGATTAAATCTGTTTTGATATTCAAATTTTGTAATAATCCTTCTATCAAGTTAAAAACCGTTCCTTCTTATATTATTTTATATGTAATATATAATTATATTAGGTTTTTTAAATAAAGAAATTCATTATACAGTGTTGAATGGCTTTAACTAAGACCAAGTGCCTTATAAGCATTGTATGATTTTTTGTGAACATGGAACATAGAGTACCTTGGATATAAATGTACCTATTTAGATGTTTTTAAGTATCATATATTCCTCGGTAAGTTTATACATTGTTTATGATAGATTGGGCCGTTGCTTGGTAGAAATCAGTTGTAATTGTCATTATAAAATAAAACACTTGTTTACATTTTCTACTTTATTTTTGGTATTGACGTACGTTTCGTCTTTGCTAGAAAGACTTCATCAGAATCAGGTATTCTGATGAAGTCTTTCTAGCAAAGACGAAACGTACGTCAATACCAAAAATAAAGTAGAAAATGTAAACAAGTGTTTTATTTTATAATGACAATTATACATTGTTTTATTGATTTTATTATTTTTTATATGTAAAGTCGAACTGATCTTATCGTAATTTCAATTATTTCTTGAGGATGTGCTACATGTTTTGAGATTTGTTGAAGTAATTTATTTAAATATATTGAATATTTCAAATAAATTAGTTTTTGAGAAGTTCTTGAAATTATGTTTTATATTTTTGAGAAAGAGTTATTTTTCATTAATATAGGATCAGAAAACGATACATTTTGTAACAAACAGGGCTTCGTACGTTTGTCTGAAGAGTTCAGTACGCATGCCTGGAACGAAACAAAAAAATGTTTGCTTATTTATATTTTAATTTCAATTGACAATTCATATTCGTTGGTTTTTCTTAATTCCATTCGATATTGTATGATGAATTTTGATTTTATACGTCTATTAAAGAGGAGTGCTTATATAGACATTAATTTAATTCTTAAAGTTTCTTCAAAAATTTTTTGAAATTAAAATTGTAGAAGACAACAGATTAAATCTGTTTTGATATTCAAATTTTGTAATAATCCTTCTATCAAGTAAAAAACCGTTCCTTCTTATTTTACTTCAATGTGACCTCACACGAATCCTGACGGAATATTATCATTACTGCAAATGCATGGGGTGCACCTCAGGTAATTGCTCACACCATATATTACAATGGCCAAATATATAGACCATTATTAAATATAATTATGGAATAAAGATTGCAAAGCCAGTGGAGTGCACTGTTACCTGATACAATTTACTAGCGCTAACACACGAGAACTTATCCTAGAAAAGGGTTGGTGGTATTGGTGAGACCTTCCTTCTTCCTACTCGAATTTTGCAACCTCTAGAGAGTCTCACGATAAAACACTCAATACCAAATACTTGACAATTTAACAGCACTTGAATGTAAATACCTATCCAGCACCTGGACACTGACTTATCCCAGCACTTGGATACTTGTTTATCCCTGTACTCGGATATTGACTTATCCTAGCACTTAAACAGTAACAAAAGAGTATAAGCTACTATTCTAACAATGAAAATGATTTGATTCCTCTTGGTTATTGTACGAGATAATGTATATGAGATAGAACCTTCAATTTCAACTCTTCGTGTAGTCCCATACGAAGTTCGAGAATCGTCACGATTCTAAACCTAATAAAAGATGTTCAGACAATGGATTGTTGAACAAAATGACGAAGGATATTCGCACGTCTTAGATTTTCAGAGGGACGTATGCTTTTTATTCATATTGCGAATAATACCGTAGAGAGCTTGTGGCATACTTCATTTATGTGTTTCATCCGAGTTAAATTTCCGAGCATTGAAATACTTTTCATGTTCTAGTGTTTTGTGCTCACAACCAGCTGCTGTATTTTCTCTGGATTCTTTTGTCATATACTCAGTGGTAGAACATTCGAAGTCTGGGTACGAATCCTGTTCAGGTGGAAAAGAAATTTTCCAGTTGGACGGGTGTCGGCCATCATTTCACTGTTGGGTCGAAAATTAACAGTGCTGTGACCTTAAGTGCCGCAAGATCGCAGTAACAAAGCCTACCCAGAACACAGCTGAACTCATAACTCGCACAAGCTGAAAAGGCTTCTGAGAGATCTTCACAGAAGATCTAGGAGTATCAGGATAAATAATAAATAATAATAATATTATTCATTCTTTCTGAACCATTCTACAGCGCCCTTTATAGTTTCCTCTGACTTATTCAGCAGCAAATTTTTATTCTTTGGTTTATTCAAGAATGATGTATCATTAGAAAAGAGAGTCTCATCATCTGCAGCAATATTACACACCAGGTCATCGATATGAACGAGAAATGAAGGCGGTCCTAGCACCTGGGGCACTCCTGTATTTATTTTCATTCTTGAAGATCTTTTGCGTTCCAAATCTACTATCTGGTAACGATCTTCAAGATGGGACATCAGATTCAATACTGTACCTCTTATACCTATACACTCCAACTTGCATAGAATCTTTTCATCGTTGACACAGTCGAATGTTCTAGTTGAATCCATGGGTCATCTGCATCGTCCAAAGGCTCTATAATGAAAACGACAATGTGAACCAAAGCAGTGGTAGTTGAGCTTCCGTCTCTAAAGACATGCTGGTAATTTCCAAGCAACTAATTGCTGTCTAGAAATGAGTTCAACCTTATTTTGAGGAGGGACTCAACGATTTTTGAAAGAACTGATAGGATTGATATTGGCCTATAGTTTTCATATAGCACTTGATCCCTCTTTTTGTATACAGGTACCCTTGCGACCTCCAGTTCAGCGTGTATAATTCCATTTTTAGTAATGGCGTAGTTTTTTTTTGATAAGGGTTGAGGATAAACCTATAAACCCAAAAAGAAATGACATTAAAAAAAAAACACAATCTGTTAATTGAATATTTTGCATAAATTAAATAAGTGAAACAACGTTATAAACGAATAAGCCATTCATCCAGTCTGTTTTTGAAAACGTTTATAGAAGGAGCCTCTACAACAGTTGTTGGCAGCTGATTCCAAAGGTTGCACACTCTGTTAGCGAAAGGCATCTGGCGTAGAGAAGACCTGAAAGCCTCACTTGTCAACTTATAGCGATGACCTCGAAAACTGTTCGTATTCAAATGATACATTGCCCTGATATCCTCACCAAAATGTCCATTTAATGTTCTAAAGATGAACATCAGATCGTTCCTATTTCGGCGCTCGGCAAACCATTGATAAGTAGACGATCTTCATAAGATGGACGTTGTAAAGAGAATGGCACACATGAAAGGGAACAGATTCTAAGAGACTTTCATCGTACTTGGTTGATGGCCACCAAACCTGTCCATCATACTCCAACATCGGTTGAATGTACATCTTGTATAGAAACCTCCACGTTGTTATATCATAATTTACTTAATAATTATGCTATTCGTTTTGCCTTTCTCGTGATGGTTGATACATCGTCGGACCAGCTTAGATCAGAATTTACAGTAACTCCAAGATCGACATGTTGTCGATTCAATAGAACAGCTTCTGGTTATTTCTGCCAATGTGAAGCACGCAGCACTTCTGGATGTTGAGTGGTAGCATCCAGTCATGATACCATCTGGAAAGGACATTCAGATCCTCCTGAAGACTATTGCCGTTAAGAAGGGGAAGGTTGAAGAGTTTGGTACTTGTTAAATGTCAAAAGACGACAGCTTCAGAAGTGACAGCTGTCCAGATGGCTACTCGAAATGGAACCTCTTATTCGAAACCCCTTTATATTTAATTTTGATATATCTACAGTGGAAGTTTTCAGAAATAATCTAATTTTGTATTTTCAAGTTCTAATTGTTTAACAATCTTTCATAAAGTAGAATGAAAACCAGAACTTTGTATGAGGACATATTTTTCGACGCATTTTTCATTAACCCTGACCTATCCATCTTTTCCAGAGAATGCCGCACCTTGGAATGAAAACATAATCAATCTTAGACCGAAACAAGGATCCTTCTCGAGTTTATTTACACTGCTAATGCCCGGCGTACACGTTTATCTGGCACCCCTTGCGCACCGGCCTCATGCGAAAACAAGGTCCTGTCACTGATCCGATTTTCCTTTATTTGGTTTTCCCTCTGAGGTCCTGAAACTGAAATCATCTGAATTATTGGCCTCAGGACCCGCTTCGAGTTCCCTCCGTAAGCTTTAGTTGATGACACACATAAATTACCTTTAAATACTCGGTCCTATATATCCTTCTCTCTAATGCGTCTGAAGTAATTGTTCAATATTAAATGAGGATAAATAGGGAGGCAAGAACAAGAGAGAAAGTTTCACTTGAGAAAAGGGAGTAAAATGACGATTATTTGAACAGTATCCGAGCATATGTATGTGCGTTTGGTAAACAAAGGAAATGTATTCATGTGTGTGTTATTTTGGGTTCATAGGGGTCAAAGGTCATGAGCCAGAATTTTCATGTGAACGCAGTTTACTTGAACTGGAGGAAATTCTTGTTGATACAAAACGCAATACATCACTATATTTAGGATTTTATTCGAAAAAAGGGTTTTCCAATAAGAGGTTTCAATTTTATTTAAAAAAAACCGAGAATATTTCAAGAGAAATCAATAAATACTTATTTCATTTTGAAGAGGAAGATATTCCTTAATCAATAGAAACCAATATCAGCAAAATGGCCGTTGCAGTACAATTATCCCTTTCATGAAATTTTTTCCATGACCAATTCGCACATTTGCGGCGGTATGTCCTTGATAACTACGAATTCCATCTTTAAGGCCTTGAATCGATTGTGGAGTTTGACAATTAAAAACTACGCCGTCACTAAAAATGGAACTGCAAGGTGACAAGGAAAACTTCTTGTGACCTTTTTTAATAGATAGTCTTTTCTCAGGAAGACATAGCACTCCTACATTGCTCGTCGAATTTGCATCCTAGCTCTGATACAATTAATCCACGAAATTCAAGCTGTTTACATGAAAATTATTGTTTTTCTGGATATTATACTACATTAAACAACTTTTTTATTACTATGTTCTACTACCGACAATTTTTAGATGTTTTACAATATGTGAAGTTTACATTTGTGCAACTAATTTCGAACTTTCGTTGATCTTCAGGCAACTGATCCCTAAGCACACGGTACAGGGTGTTTTATGTGGATTCAGGTACAACGTAATGGAATGAAATAAGAAATTACTTTGTTTTCTATCACTTTTTAGTATAACTGATATACAGTGACTCGAGTTTCGTAGTGTTTAGTACATTTTCAAACTGAATGAACAAATTAGATCTCAACTATTATATATTCTGATTGTAGGCTTCGGCAGAGCTTCGAAGAGAAGGGTTTTCCAAAGTTCCGTCTGTTCGTTTAGTAGTTTTATTATTGGTACGTGCCTCTTATATTTTTCAATTTCTATGGATTCCAGGATGTCAAGTTTTTTCCCTTTCGCTTCCACGTGCAAGATAACAAGGTTGTTCAATTCTGGGAACATGTGATCTGTATTGAAGAAATGGTTCGCAAAATTGGAATTATTCTTCCGGTTCCTAAAAGCAGATTGATGCTCTTTGTACCTTTTATGGAAAGGTCGGCCCGTTTGTCCTATATACACACTATTACACTCTTGACAACTTAATTTATAGACTCCAGAATTATTCAGTCGGTTCTCTTTGTCTTTCGGATTAAAAAAGAGATTAGAAATTTTATGGGAGGGTGTGAAAGCTATTACTATGTTAATTTTTGACAAAATTTGAGCTATTCTTTGTGAAATTGGTCCAAAATATGTTAGTTTTATGAATTTATTGTTATTATGATCTGATTTGGAGATGGGATAAATTTGTTTACGAATTATTTGCTTTTGTTTTTTGTTTATGAGGGAATTTATAGTTTTGGTTTCGAACTGATTTTTTGTGGCTATTTGTCTGATTATATTCAATTCCCCCTTTAACGTAATATTATCTAAAGGAATTGAAAATGATCTATTTACCATTGATCTATAAGCAGCTAGTTTATGATTGATCGGATGGTTTGAAAAATTTGGTATTGTTGTATCAGTTGATGTGGGTTTTCTATATATATCAAAGGAAATTTCATTATTACTGTTAATTAAAGTTATGTCCAGAAAATTTATTTTATTATCAAATTGTGTTTCTATGGTGAATTTGACAACGTAGTGATAATAAAAAAGTGAGAGTTACAGGAATTTTGTCTCGTCCAGATGTTAGAAAAAATAAAAATCTTTGGGTAATTATGAGGGTAGGATATTATTTGAATGCAATTAAAATTTGGGAATTATTTAGATCAGTTTGATCATTCATTATCTCAAGAATATTTTTCGGCACCAATTTATGAACTTCAATGGATTCCAGATAGTTGATCTTCGTTCCTTTGATTCCACATGTATTGGGTTGTCGATTGTTGGGAATATGTGGCTATTCTCGATGCAATGCGTTGCGACGATGGTGCTTCTATTATTTTTGGAGAAATCCATTCGATGTTCATTATACCCTGTATAATATTAACGTCCTGTCTGACCTTTATATTATTTTTTGCAAGTTGAACATGTTAACTCATAAACTCCTGATTTTAGTAAAATTTGGGTTGGATCCTTCGCATTGAATAACGGAGACGACAATTTATTTTCTGGTTTGAAAGCTATTTTAATATCAAGTTTTGATATATTATTGGCTATTTTTTCACTTATGTCACCGAAGTACGAAAGAAAAACAAATTCTATGGTTTTTTCTGTTTCAATAAAGGTAAATTTGGTTCATGGCTATTTGGAACATTTTGTGTTTACTTATTTTACCTTATAACTGAAACCATTGTTTGCGGCTATTGTTTTTATCAATTTCAACTTCACGGTTGTTCTGGGACAGGGAAAAAGAAAAGGCTCTATGGATCATCGATCGATAGGCTGTAATTTTTTGAGCGTATGTTTGAGTCTATGGGGATACATATATCGGTTGATGTGAGTTTTCTGAACACGTTAAATTCAAGTTTTCGTTTTGAATGTGATATTGATAGGTCTGAAAATGTTATATGGCTATTCAATTCATTTTCTAACTTAAATTTAATTTTTGGGTTAATGTTATTTTTATCAAATTTAGAAATTGTCCCAGTTGTCTGGACTTTCCAGATATGCAGGCAAGTACATCATCTAGAAATCGGTACCATCAATATAATACTACTGATAACATAATCAATTTTGAATTATAATCGAGACGCATTTCAGTTTTAATAAAAAGCAAACAATCAAACATCCTGAAAAATAAATATCGGGTATTTTTTAAAGTGATAAAACTTTCGATAGAGATAACTGTGATTTGACAGAAGATAGAAGTTGTTTTGACATTTCTGTTAAGCGTTGATAAATTATCATAGAAGGACTCTCGCCGCAACAACGTTCACAAATTGTTGAAATTTCTATTCAAGATCAGTGTTCTATGCGCCAAACTTACGGAGCATTTCGTGAAATTTATGGTTTACATAATCATCCGTCAGAGCAGCTTATTCGTCGAACTATCGATAGATTTCGGACATTTTCTCTACTCGATGCAAGAACAAGAACTGTACGTACAGAAGAAAATATCGATGCTGTAAGTCATAGTGTTAATGATGATCCAGACTTGTCTATTCGTCGACGTTCACAACAAGTTGGACTCTGTGCATCCACCACATGGACAATTTTGCGTAGAGATCTTGGTGTACACCCATACAAGATCCAACTGATACAAGGACTAAACTCACTTGACCATAATAAGCGTCGTTTGTTTGCTGATTGAACCCTAGAACAGCTTGAAGTTGATCCACTTTCTTTACGTTAAATTGTGTTTAGTGATGAATTTCATTTCTGGTTGAATGGCTATCTAAACAAGCAAAATTGCCGTATATGGAGTGAAAACAATCATCAAGAAGTTCTGCAGGTTCCATCGCATCCTGACAAAGCCACTATATGGTGTGCTTTACATACTGGAGGCATCATAGCTCCATATTCCTTTGAAAATGAGGCTGGGGCTAATGTTACAGTGAATGATGCTCGTTACAGATCGATGATCAATGATTATTTGTTTCAACATTCGAATGGTATCGACCCAGAAGTGTTCTGGTTCCAACAAGATGGTGTGTATATATATCTACTCATGTGTGTGTATATATATATATATATATATATATATATATATATATATATATTATATGTGTGTATATATATATATATATATATATATGTATATATATTTGTCATGGTATTTACAGTTAAAATAAATAATTACATAAATATATTAAGGAAAAGACTCACCTTTGTATATAAGTTGACTCGTTAGAGTATAACTAGAGCCAAATTCATTAAATAATATCCATTCTGACAGAAATATTAATAATTCAATTCATTAAAATAGTCACAAGCTAAAAATTATGAAGAAAAAGCATATTCAGGATACATAACGACTACTCAAATTAAAATTCTTTGAACGATAATCAAAACACAGTAATTTTGTTGACAGTTTATAAATAGAATTCACAGGGAGATTTCAATTTACAATTATTCAATATAAAACCAGCCAAAGTTGCAATAAATAGAAGTAATTTGAATTTAGATATCCAATTTGAAATTGATGAAGAATTTGTTGAAAAGATTTGTTATTATAATGAATCACATATAAACTTTAGAGAAATTGTTGACAAAGAACAAGCTAAATTAAATATAACTCACCAGAATGATGTAAATAGGACACATTTGATCAAAATTCACTTAATTCAATGAAATATAGCATCTACGTCAGATATTTTCAAATTATTAATGTAAGAAAATTTGAGTATTAAAACAAATTGATATATGTTTATCTTCTACAATTTTAATTTAAAAAATTTTTTATTCAAAAAACTTTTAGAATTAAATTAATGTCTAAAACAAGCACCGCTTATATTTAATAGACGTATATAATCTAAACTCAATATACAATGTCAAATGGAATAAATAAACCAAAAGATATTTATTCCATTTAATTCTAAAAGTTTTTTGAATAAAAAATTTTTTAAATTAAAATTGTAGAAGATAAACATATATCAATTTGTTTTAATACTCAAATTTTGTTATATTTCTTCTATCAAGTAAAAGGCCTTTCTATTTTATTAATGTAAGAGATATTCTTGAAAATGTTTAGGCATCTATAGAATTCTAATAGCATCTGAGCTAACGAAATTTAATCAATTTCATAAGTAATATTAAGTATTTTATAAGTTATAAGCATTAGAAGTTAAACTTTCTTAAATTTTGACACTTGAAATACTTTACGAACGAAAAGCAAGACTTTCACTGTTCTGTTTAACATGAAACTTTTTAGAAAATTCAAATGGAACCCTCCCTCAAATATCAAATCAGATTTAATAATATTTTAAATTTCAATTATTCAAAATTATAATCTTAAGAGCTAGCCGGAAACATAGAATACATCACATACATACAAGGGTGATCTAATAAGTATTGAAATTCTAAAATTTCATTAATATAATTCCATAACAATATATATATATATATATATATATATATATATATATATATATATATATATAACTATACCTCATGGTGCTACTGTAACAATTGATTTATTGAAATAAAGATTTGGCGAAAACATTATTTCGAGAAATGGTTCAATTAATTGGCCTCCAAGCTCATGCGAAATAACTCTACTGGATTCTTTGGGGTTATGTCAAGTCATTGATTTATGCTGATAAACCAGAAACAATAGACGCTTTGGAAGCCAATATAACTCGTGTTATTGATGAAATAAGGCCTGAATTACTCGAAAAAGTGGTCCAAAATTGGTCTAGTCGAATGCGGTTCCTCAGAGCTAGTCGTGGTGGACATATGCTGGAAATTATTTTTAAAACATATAAAATTATTTTTCAAATAAAAAAAATTTGGCTTCAATCTTAATATAAATGTGTTTTATTTCAATTTAAAGTTCTATCACTCTAATTAAAACAACCGACATATTCGAATTATTTCAATCATGAGCTGAGTATCAAAAGCAACAACGAAAGAAATTTCCAACGATACTACGGGTATCAAAGGAACAGACACTTATTGATTACTTCACAAATTGTGAAAAACCCAAATCCAGCATACATCAGAACAGTGGAAACGAAAATGATATACTGTATCTGACAAAATTAATCAACAATTGTCCAACAATCCAAAATACTCCGCACCCTTGCTACGTTGAGTTTGTCGAAAAACAAAGGATACCAACAATTTTTGAGGCCCTGAAAAGAATTTATACATAACAATACAAACCCACTGTTCGGCGTTCGAACTTTATTACTATTAAATTTTCCACCCGTGAAATGTTTTGTTTCACTAATTGTTTTGGCATAGAATGTATGCCGTATGTTATCGCCATTTCCGGTGTGCATATCTGGAATAGCCAATATAATCGATTCCGGTCCATTGAGTTTTAAATTCGGAAAAGTGGCGTTAAATTTACACCTATCCGGGAGTATTGAGAGGGAAGAATATCTCGTTACATTCGGTCGATATACAGATTGAAATTATTTATACACATTGATTGGAAAATATAGAGTATCCAGTCTGAGTAACAATTATGTGAGTATTTTGTTGGGAGCTGTAGAATAATATCACGCGTGCATTGAGTAAATGATATACAGTGTGGTCCAACGAAAACTTGACACCTCGATTTTCTTTAAAATCGCTCGGATCCGTCAATTTCTAATTCGAGGGGAAAAAACTTTTCCGCTTTTCGCATACCCGTAACTGCAACCCCCTAACGGGGGTGAGTACGACCACTTAACAATACGCTGCCGGCTTCTCTCGCTGAGGCTATCTCTGCGAGAGGAATCTGTAGATGGATACAGGCAATGCTATGGGGTAGAACAATAACGACCTCATACCAGGATGAGGTCTTCGAGTTCAAGGCTGCGAAGGGCTGTCCGCAGGGAGGTATTCTCTCACCCTTACTGTGGACCCTTCTCGTTGATGACCTGCTAGCGATCATTTCGCTGTGGGGAGTCGACGTTCAAGCATTTGCTGATGACTTGGCAATCACAGTGAAAGGTAAATCAGAGGTGACGATATTGGCCGTCCTTCAAGAGATACTGAACACTATTGACAAATGTTGTATAAGAGAACATGTCTCTTAACCCGCAAAAGGTAGTTATAGTACCATTCACTAAAAAAACGGAAGTTGAATGGTTTAGAACCGCCGACTATCCGTGGTGAAATAATACAATTCTCATTTGAGGCAAAATACCTGGGAATAGTCCTGGAAAGACCCTCACCTGGAATGCACACCTGGATAAAGTGTGTCATAAAGCCAGAATGGGTTTCTGGACTTGCAGGCGGATCTGTGGTAAAACCTGGGGCCTAAAGCCCAGGCTGATGTACTGGCTATACACTATGGTAATTAGACCACGGATAGTGTATGGCGCTGGGCCTAAAGCCCAGGTAGATGTACTGGCTATACACTATGGTAATTAGACCACGGATAGTGTATGGCGCTGTAGCGTGGTGGAAGAAAGGCCAACAAACGGTTGGCGAACAAAAGCTCACCCGACTACAGAGGCAGGCTTGCCTTGCAATTACAGGTGCGTTTCGCACCACACCCACGGCAGCCATGGAGATCCTACTAAATCTACCATCCCTGCACCTACTCGTGCAGAGGGAGGCGGCACGAACCAGATACAAACTATATCAACTGGCGATTGACAGGCCAGAGGCAATAGTGATGGGAGGCTCAGGACTGCTGGACGAGCTTTTAACGAACAGTATCCTATTGATATCCTCGGATCTAATGTCAAAAATCACGAACCAGGAACGGAATTTGAATGTAATCGTCCCCAGCCGGGACGAATAGACCCAGCATGCTGAGGTTCTATTGAGAACCGACTTTGGCTTGTTCACAGAAGGCTCGCGAACGACGAACGGAGCAGGACCGGGAGTCTATGGGAGTAAACCGAGAATTAACATATCATTGAGTCTCGGTCAAAACGCAACCATATTCCAGGCAGAAATATTGCCATTAAGACCGCGGCGGAACTGCTGATAAAACGGCAAATCCACCACGGTAAAAACAAAATATTTACTGATAGTCAGTTAGTACTAAAAGCTCTGAAATCCAGCTGTTTTACATCCAAAACAGTCTGGAGTTGCCGCACGGCTTTAAACAGTACGGTATGTATAACGGAGTCACTCTGGTTTGAATACCGAGCCACTCAAACTATTTGGGTAACGAGGAAGCGGATCGGCTGGCATTTGCTGGAGCTGCGCTGCCTCAGGTAGGACCGGAACCATTCCTGGGAATACCACATGACATGGCTAACGAGGCGATAACAGGCAGAATGAACTCAAGGCTAGAGTCTTTCTGGCGGAGCCATTCTGGCCTGAAACATTCGAAGTTGTTCCTTGGAACAGTTTCGAACGCTAAGATGGCCAACCTAGCGCTAAGTCTGGAAAGGGCCAAACTAAGAACACTTGTCGGAATTATGATAAATCACTGCAGACTGAAAGCGCATTTGCACAAAATCGGTCTGGCTGAAGACAATGAATGCAGGCTGTGTCTGGAGGACACTGAAACAGCCATGCCCATCGTCTCAGAGTGCCCAGCGGTGAGTCGCATCAGATTCGAGGTCTTTGGCCAGGTTTTTATAGCCCACAGCGAACTGAAAAAATTACCCCTGAACAAGATTATCGGTTTTATCAAAAAACTGGATCTCGTCGGGAGATATAAATTAGGGGTGAACCACAATAGTCCGAGCGGACGCAATGGTAGGGTGGACAGACGCCCGCTCGCCATAAATAACAATAACAACCACTTGATTTTAAATAGGGATGAGGGGTGATGCGATACCTCAGTTTGAAGATTTTATCGATCCATCTGATCCTGAATTTTCGCTTCAAAATTTCCATTCATAACGAAATGACAGGTAAAATAGTGAAAGTGTACTCACTTTTGTGATTAGTTTATTAAATGCTGGAAATGGGAACCATTCGTTTTCATGGAGTAATGTAAGTTTTTCTGAAAACGTTCAAGTACATTACTCAAGATTTCTGATGTCATTCATTAATGATCTGAGTTCGTAAATCGTCCAGTGACTAAGGCTGGGTAGCGTAAATCTTGGACTTGAGGTGACCCTATGGAAAAAAGTCCAGTAGAATCAGAACTGGTGATCAATATGTTCCCATCTTCCAATCCAGGCGAAAGGAGAATTTTCATCTAAGAACTGACGCACCGGTTGAACGAAATGAGATGGTGCGCCATATTGTTGGAAAATGATCGTTTGACGGTCTTCTGCATTCTCCAATACTTGCAGGGCTGGATAAAAAGCGTCCTCCAATAGATCTAAATAAACTTAGCCAGTGAGATTACCGGCTATAAAAATAGGACCGATTATGTGATTTCCAAAAATACTTGCCCAAACATTTAATTTTTGGGGACGCTGAGTATGCTCCTCACGAAATAACCTTGAATTTTCATCTGCCCAATACTGACACTTATGTCGGTTTTCAATGCCCTTAAGGTAAAATGAACACTCGTCCGAAAACCAGATACCGAACATGTAGTTTTGATTACCGTTAATCATTTCACTGATCACTTCACAGAACTGAAGTCGGCGATCGGGATACTACTCTGTCAAGAAAGTACCGGGAATTTTCAATTAAAACAACATTTTTACATTTAATCGTCAAAATTTATTGGGTCGTCTTCAAAATAGGCTTCATTTGCTCCAATACATCTATGCCAACGGCACTTCCAATTATCGAAAAATTTTTTATAGGCGCTTTCCGGGATGGACTTTAGTTCTCGCGCCGAATTTTGTTTTATGGCTTCAATCGACTCGAAACGGGTGCCACGAAGGGGCAATTTTAGTTTTGGGAAGAGAAAAAAGTCGCAGGGAGCCAAATCCGGCGAATACGATGGTTGCTGAAGCACGTTTGTTGAGTTTTTGGCGAGAAAGTCAGTCACAATCGTAGCTCGGTGAGAAGGCGCGTTATCGTCATGCAGAATCCATGAGTTGTTCGCCCACAAATTTGGCCGCTTCTTACGGATACGCTCACGCAAACATTTCATAACGCCTAGGTAATACTCCTTGTTTACCGTCTGACCCTCTGGAACGAATTCGTAGTGCACCACGCCACGGATATCGAAGAAAACAATGAGCATCACCTTCATTTTCGAGCGGCGGTTGCCTTGAAGGCTCTGTACCACTGATATGCACGAGTTTGCGATAGAGCATTATCACCAAAGGCCTTTTGCAACATTTTCAATGCATCGGCACACGAAAATTCATTTGCAACACAAAACTTTAAACAAATTCTTTGCTCAACATAATCACCCATAGTAAAAATCGGCACGCACTCTGACATCGACTGACTTAATCAGCTGTTGCAAACACACTAGTTGACAGATCCCGCTCAAGCTTGGCATCATAATTAAGGACAGTGGTACCAACCTAGGAAAAAAAATTTACCTGCCTCATTGCCCCGCCAGATTTAAATCGATAATTCCCGGTACTTTCTTGACAGAATGTACATCGGACAAAGTCCTAGTATTCAAGGTAGGATCCATTGCTACATGACCTAAGACAGCCATAATTAAAACAAATTGTAGAAATTACTATGTTTGACTACCAATAAAAATATATTTTACACATTTTCTTGTGACTCGAGTTTCGGGAAATGAACTATCCCATCATCAGACAACTGAAGACCTAACAGTGGTACAGAGGTATTTAAACAAAAGTGATAAATATTTTGATTATTTCAATAGATTCTAACACCTTATAGTGGTATAGAGGTTTACAAGCGGAACGTGATAAAAACCCGGTTGAAAAAGAGGGGCCTTCTGACAGATATCTGAATGTCGGCAATCGACAAAGAAGGTTGTTAAACAGATGTTACCCATTTAAATATCTCAAATAATTTTTGGAGTTACATAGCTCCGTACAGTCATTCATTATGTTTACGTTATTTTGTTGTACATCTCAAATATTTGGATTTACATAGCTCCATACATTCGTTCATTATTTTTTAAATTATTTTTATTGTGAACGAATTCGAAAGTTTCAATAATCAAGTTTTTTTCATTTGAATCTACATGTAAAATTTTCTTAAGATTTTCTTTTGTCCAAAGCAATTACTGTTTTCTAAAGAATGAGTGGCAAAAGTTGAATTTTTGTTTACTTTTCATTAAATTCATTTTATGTTCGTTGAAAAAGGTTTCAAACAGATGTTACTCTTTGAATATCTCGAATATTTTCGATTTATATAGCTCCGTACAGTCGTTCATTATTTTTACATTATTTTTTCAAATTAGTTCACAATAACAATAATGTAAAAATATTGAATGACTGTACGCAGCTATGTAAATCGAAAATATTTGAGATATTCAAAAAGTAACATCTGTTTGAAACCTTTTTCAACGAACATAAAATTAATTTAATGAAAAGTAAACAAAAATTCAACTTTTGCCACTCATTCTTTAGAAAACAGTAATTCCTTTGGACACAAGAAAATCTTAAGAAAATTTTACATGTAGATTCGAATGAAAAGAAACTTGATTATTGAAATTTTCGATTTCGTTCACAATAAAAATAATTTAAAAAATAATGAATGACTGTATGGAGCTATGTAAATCCAAATATTTGAGATGTACTGATAATTAAATGGGTACCATCTGTTTAACAAACTTTTTTGTCGATTGCCGACATTCCGATATCTGTTAGAAGGCCCCTCTTTTTTAACCGGGTTTTTATCACGTTCCGCTTGTCAACCTCTATACCAGTATAAGGTGTTAGAATCTGTTGAAATATTCAAAATATTTATCACTTTTGTTCAAATACCTCTGTACCACTGTTAGGTCTTCAGTTGTCTGATGATGGGATAGTTCATTTTCCGAAACTCAAGTTACAGAAAATGTGCAAAATATACTTTTATTGGTAGTAAAACATAGTAATTTCTACAATTTGTTTTAATTATGATCAACTACCAACTAGTAACGGTTCAAACAATTCAGTATCTAAGACAGCCATGTTCCTAGCTCCGTCTCTTTCATGCACCCTCTTTTTGTTTCCGACTAAACCAGTAGCGTCAAATTTGGCAACCAGTTGCATAACGTAAGCAGCGGTTAAATTTTTTCCAGGATGTCGTTCGTCAAATAAACCCACTATTTCTAACAAATAATTTTATTATTTCCACCCTTTCTTCTACGGAATACACCATTTTAATTCTGCTACAAATTTACAATCGCTTTGACACACTTATAACGTTCTTAGAAATTCACGATAGACTAGGGTAAATCAAAAACGTGGTTCGTCTACTTTTTTGACATGAACTTAATAATTTTGGACAAAAAATTAACAACATAACTACTAAGTACTTTTGAAATGTGTCGGATACGAATAATATTCTCGAGATAAATTCCACAAGGCCTCCTTCACTATTTTCGCTATTATTTCATTATCGATGCATATTTTGAAGTGAAATTTCAGGGTCGGATAGTACTCGATACTATCTTCAAAATTAGTTATTGCAATACTCCTAATCCTATTCATAATCAAGGAGTTGTTTTTACCCCCATTAGGGGGTTGAAGTTACGGAGATGGAAAAAGCGGAAAAGTTTCTCCTCCTGGAATCAGAACTTGATGGGTCCAAGAGATTTTCCACATTTTTATGTCAAAGTCGGAAAATCGAGGTGTTTAGTTTTTGTTGGACCATCCTGTAAATGATCTACTCCACAATACATCTGTGTTATGGTCCAACAGCGCCTCTACATTTCCAATGGCCACGAATGCAAGAACTGTCTTTCATATTTTAATGTACACAAATAAGGAGTAGATAGGCATTTCAATGGATCCGGTAGATCAATTTATTTATAGTCTTTGTATTGCATAGTACATTGTAGAATTCTGTGTTTTTACTCTAAAATTTTGATCTGCAGTTATGGTGAAAACACTATCGTTCTCGTAGAATAGAGTAGATCGGTTTTTGATTGTGGTTCACTTGAGTTCACCGAGTTTACTCCATAAATTCACTAACACTAATTACAAGCATCCGCATTTAATATTCGTGTATTTCAGGGTGATTCTAGAGGTCAAAATATACTAACTCAGGAAGAAACTGCAACACCCAGTTGGAGCTGTTTAAATTTAAATTTTATTTTGGTGAAAAATAGATAGTATAGCAAGGAGTAAATTATTAAAATTTTGGAAAAAATCGTTAAAGTCTTTTCATATAAATATTTTTGTTACTCAGATATGTAGTCGGTTTTGGCAAATTTTACGACAAACCAGCTGTTCGAGGAGATCCAAAGTCGACGTTTAATTGTTGTTAAAATGTCTAGAGCACGTATACGCGGAATTTATCGCCAGCTAAGTGAATTTGGAAGAGGTCGAATCATTGGTCCACGGGAGGCGGGGTTGTCATTTCGAGAAGTCGCTAACCGTACGAACAGAAATCCAACTACTGTTATGAGATGTTGTCAAGCGTGGTTTGATAATGCCCAAAATCGAAGAAGAGTAGGCACCGGACGTCGAAGGGGGACAAATGAAGTTCAAGATCGACGTCTAAGACTTATGGCTATAAGAGACCGATTTGCGACAACTCGATCCTTGGCTGATGAGTGGTTAGGAGAACAAGGCCATCCTGTAACTGTCCAAACGGTTTACCGCTGGATAAGGTCTCTTGGACTTAGCATTCGACCCCATATTGTGTTATCTCTGACGGTTGAGCATCGCCGGTAACGATTACAGAGGTGCAGAGAACGTCAACAGTGGAATGTGAAATAGCATTATTTCATCAATAACAAGAGCATCATCTTGTTGAAACTAAAGCACTTCTGGGTCGATACCATTCAAGTTTTGAAACAAATGATCATTGATCATCGATCTGTAACGAGCACCATTCACTGTAACATTAGCTCCAACATCGTTTTTAATGGAATATGGACCGATGAAGCCTCCAGCTTGTAAATCACACCATACAGTGCATCCTTCAGGATGCAATGGAACCTGCAGTAATTCTTGAGGATTATTTTAACTCCGTATACGGCAATTTTGCTTGTTTACATAGCCGTTCAACCAGAAATGAGGTTCGTCACTACACATAATTCTGCGATAAAAAAGTGGATCAATTTCAAACTGTTCTAGGGCCCAATCAGCAAACAAACGACGCTTATTATGGTCAAGTGGCTTTAGTTTTTGAACCAGTTGGATTTTGTATGGGTGGTGACCAAGATCTTTACGCAAAATTTTTCATTGGGTGGATGCACAGAGTCCAACTTCTTGTGAACGTCGACAAATAGACAAATCTGAATCATCATTAACACTATGACTTACAGCAGCGATGATTTCTTCTGTACAGTTCTTTGTCTTACTGTTGTTGTTGCATCTAGTAGAGAAAATGTTGTCCGAAATCTATGGATAGTTCGACGAATAAGCTGCTCTGATGGACGATTATGTAAACCATAAATTCCACGAAGTGCTCTATAAGTTTGGCGAATAGAACACTGATTTTGAAAATAAATTTCAACAATTTGTAAATGTTGTTGCGGCGTCTTTCCATGATACTTTGTCAATGCTTACTGAACAGAAATGTGAAAACAACATGGTTTCTACATTCTGTCAAATCACACTTATTCCTATCGAAAATTCTATCACTCTAAAAAAAACACCCCATAATTCCGCCCCAGACATTTATGATGAATTTGTCTTGATGGTTCAACTGCAAACTCGCATGTGGGTTTTCCTCTGCCCAAACGTGGATATTCTGAAAATTGACTACACAATCTCTGGTGAATCTGACTTCATCAGTGAACAAAATATTGTTCCCGAAGTTACCATTCAGTCTTAACTGCTCTGTTAACCAATAACAGAATTCCAATCTTGCTGGGAAGTCTTCTGGTTTCAAGGCTTGAGCCTTTTGCAGGTGATGTGGATAGAATTGATCATGGAGAACTTTCCACACCATGCTCTTCGGAATTCTTACTTGTACCGAAATTCGTGGGACACTAATATTTGGATTTGCTGCCACAAAAGTAGAAGGATCTTTCCCATTCAGATTTTGAAGGGATGAAAGCGCCCTTTTCGCATAATCTCCGGTGGAGGTTCGCAAACGTTTTCTCGCAAGGAAGAACTCGTCCAGGAAACGCTTCTTCATAGAATCTTCTTGCGAGTTTCCATGAGCCTTTCCATACATTTTATCAATTCAGATTACTTTCTAGATGCAGGAATGTACAAAGAGCAACTCAATTTTGGTATGTATTTCGAGCTAAGCAGTCCATGGCTTAGTTAGAATCACAAAATCACTTTTTTCTGGAGAATGGTGCTTCGTAACGCTTTCAACGAGGAGGAACTTTTTTCTTAAAAAATGTAAGAGATGTCTATTTCTCTAATTAAAATTTCAATTTGATCACTCAGTCAAAAATTACAAGGAATTTTATGAAAGATCCCATATTATCTTCGCCACTAAATCAGTAAGGTTTTTAATAACCAGACGATTCAATTTGTCCAAAAACCTCCATGTGCTGAATTTTTTTCAATCCACCACATATTGACAAAGATGTGTCGCTAGTGTAGGATTTTGGAGGTCATCTTGGAGAAGATCTAGCGTCTTGATTCTTATTTATATTTTAGTAACTTCAATTGAAATTTCTCAGAAGCTGGATCGATTCAGAAATAAATTCGTTCCCCTTGAGAAAAAAGAAATCAAATTTCCATCAAACTACGTCTTCGCAACAGTCAGTAAACTCCAGCTCTGCGAGGCATCGTTACCTAGTTTACCACAGATACCAGGAACAAAGTTGCAGTCTCAGCGAGCTCAAATTAATACCCCACGTAATAATGCAGCTCCAAGACATAGCAGCCTCTTAATTTTACAGCCGCAACGTGACCAATATGGATCCGACTTTACCTTCCAGTTCCTATTAACATCCTTTCCGAAGTCCAGGGTATTAATTCACTACGTCATAAATTGAGATATGGCAAATACCGCCACCTCTCCAGCGACGTCTTCAATTAAACTCCGTTGCACAAAACGAGGATTGCGGCGGTTCAGTCCGGATGTATTATATACGTTATATATCTTGTCGTGTCTTCAATTCATTAGTTAATTAATGCAGGTACTGGCTGAATTGGACTGATGTGCTCGAATTTGAAACACAGTTGGGATGCCTCAATTCTAAAGTGGAATCTTGCGATTTTCTTATTGAATTTAGAATGTTTTATATTAGAGTTTTCAGTATTGTTGATATTAATGATCCTACATGACAAAATATGGGAGCGTCTGATAGCTTAAATTAGTTTTTTATTTTAAAAAAATCCATTGTATAATGAAGAATTAAGAACAATATTTTATCAAATTTTACAACCTATTAACCTTTCAACATTTAACAAGTGATTCTCAAGAACAACCGAGAATTTTATACATCGTACTGTATTCTGCATGAAGACTTAGGTTCAGGCTTTTTAACACAAGAACTGAAGTCAGTCAATCACTGGCAAAGTCCTATTTTTGCTGATTGGGTCCTTGAAATGCATCAAAATTATTTTCATCGTAAAATCATCTTCACTGATGAGGCACATTTTCACCTCGGAGGCTTCGTTAATGAGCAGAATGATCGAATTTGGGGCACAGAAAATCCATGAATGATTGTTGAACAGCCTTTTCATTCTCAACGTGTCACTGTTGCGCTTTTTGGGCTGGCGGTGGGATTTGACCTTACTTATTCGAAAATGAGGGTGATAGAACTGTTACGGTGAATGGATTACCCTACCGAGTTATGATTTATGATATTTTATGGCTGGAGTTGGATAATATTGATGTGGACGACGTTTATTTTCGTGCCACACAAACAACGAAATAATCGAAATTTTGCTAGAAAAACTTCGGCCGTGTTATTTTTCGAAGAGATGATCACATTTGGTCACCTAGATCTTGAGATTTGACACTTTTAGATTTTTTATTTGGGACCACACGAAAGATAAGGTCTATGACAATGCTCCACAATCGATTCAAGACCTTAAAGATGGAATTAGTGAAACTATAGAGGATAGCTCAGCGGGAGAGCATCGGACTCGTGACCGGGAGGTCCAGGGTTCGAATCCTATTCAGGTAGAAAAGAAATTTTCTAGTTGGACGGGTATCTGCCACCATTTCACTGTTGGGTCAAAAATTAACAGTGCTGTGACCTAAAGTGGCGCAAGATCGCAGTAACAAAGCCTACACAGAACACAACTGAACTCCTAACTCGTACAAGCTGAAAAAGCTTCTGAGGGATCTTCACAGAAGATCTAGGAGTATCAGGATAATAATAATAATAATAATATTATATATGAGTGCCGATAGCTCAGTAATCCTACTTTGATAGCGATCTCTGAATCGTCAGTTTTCCAAAAAGTTAAAGAGCTCAACGTCAACAATGCAGCAGCTTCTGACAGGTTTCCTTCGATTTTTATCAGGTCTAGTCCATATTCTTTGAAAACTCCTCTGAGTATGGTATTTAACATTTCCCTTGGCTCTGGTCTATTTCACTTTATGGAAGAAAACACTCATATAAACACCTATATATACAGAGTGTTCCTTAATTGAAGGTAAAAACGAAGAGGGAAGATTCCTTGGATAATTTTAAGAAAAAAAAGTCCCATAAACATGGGGCAGCAAAAGTTTAGTTTTCGAGTTGCAGGCTGTTGAAGTTGGTGTTTTTTCTCATAGTATCTGCTTTGCACAAGATATTCAATTGGCACAGTTATTACAATATTTAAAATTAGAATTATTGAAATTAATACCATGCGACATACCAATTTTGATTGCAAATCTTTATGGTGACATTTTTTCTGGAACACTGTCTTTGTCCTACCCCAGAACTTTTTTCTGGTGAGTCCCTATTAGTTTGAAACATTGTAGAAAAAGCTTTGTTGTTATACTAAACTTTAAACTCTCTTGTATCGGGTGTTGTTTTAGAGTGATAGAACTTTAAATTGAAATTAAACACATTTGAATTCAGATTGAAGCCAATCTTCTTCTTATTTGAAAGATAATTTTATGACATTTATGTTTTAAAAATAATTTTCGGCATATGTCAACCACGACTAGCTGTGAGGAACCGCATTCGACCAGATCAATTTTGGACCACTTTTTCGAGTAATTCAGGTCTTATTTCATCAATAACAAGAGTTATGTTGGCTTCCAAAGCGTCTATTGTTTCTGGTTCATCAGCATAAACCAATGACTTGATATAACCCCAAAGAAAATAATCCAGTGGAGTTATGTCCCATGATCTTGGAGGCCAATTAATTGGACCATTTCTCGAAATAATGTTATCGCCAAATTTTCTTTGAATGAATCAATTGTTACAGTACCAGCATGAGGTGTAGCACCATCTTCTTGGAACCAAAACACTTCTGGGTCGATACCATTCAAATTTTGAAACAAATAATCATTGATCATCCATCTGTAACGAGTACCATTCACTGTAACATTACCTCCAGCATCGCTTTCAAAGAAATATGGACCGATGATGCCTCCAGCGTGTAAAGCACACCATACAGTGCATTTTGCAGGATGCAATGGAACCTGCAGAACTTCTTGAGAATTGTTTTCACTCCATATACGACAATTCTGCTTCTTCACATAGCCGTTCAACCAGAAATGAACGCCATCACTAAACACGATACGATAAAGAATTTGATTTATTCTTAACGAATTAATTCTGATGTTCATGAGTTAAGAATAAATCAAATTCTACTAATGCCAGGCATCTCCAAGAATCGGGACACGATTTTAACCATAATTCTGATGTTCTTCATATCGACAACAAATGCAATAGACTGTACCTTTTAGAAGCGCTGGAAATAAACCGGCATAAAAAGAATATTTTGCTGAACGACCAAACAGATGTGAACCGATCTCCGTTATAGAACCTTTTTTAATAACTTTTCAAAATTTCCTAACGAATCTCTATTTTATCACGTATTTTGTTAGTCTAACTTTTATTTAAGGAGAAAGATTTTGTAGAAATAGTTAGTTACCATACTCACCCGATCAAGTCAATATGTAATTGACGAAACAATTGTTGTGAACAATAAATATAAGCGGAAATAAAGTGTTTTACTTCAAATCATATACGATGAATTTCCGTCAAGTAGAGTCCGAAGCAATCAAGAAAATAAGGATTGTTTAATAGTCTATTGAGGTACCACTGACAAGAAATAATCCTGGAATGAAAATCTCGAGCCAGGAGCGCCTATACCCTATGAATGTGATAAGGGTATAGCAAAGAATCCCTCAAGATACGCCAATCAACTTGTGGACTTATACATTCTGTCAAGAAAGTACCAGGAATTATCGATTTAAATCTGGCAGGGCAATGAGGCAGGTAAGAATTTTTTTCATAGGTTGGTACCACTGTCCTTAATTACTGTGCCAAGCTTGAGTGGGATCTGTCAACTAGTGTGTTTGCAACAGCTGATTAAGTCAGTCGACGTCAAAGTGCGTGCCGATTTTTACTATGGGTGATTACGTTGAGCAAAGAATTTGTTTAAAGTTTTGTGTTGCAAATGAATTTTCGTGTGCCGATGCACTGAAAATGTTGCAAAAGGCCTTTGGTGATAATGCTCTATCGAAAACTCGTGCATATCGTGGTACAGAGCCTTCAAGGACGGTCGTGAAGTGGTCGCCCATCGACGGCTTCGATCGAAGATAACGTCGATAAAATTAAGGAAAGGGTGCTGGAAAACCGTCGTACCAGCTTGAGAGAGATAGCACATGATCTTAAGATATCCCACGAGTCCGCACGTACGATTTTGATTGATATTTTGGGCATGAGAAAGGTGGCCGCACGACTCGTACCGAAAGACCTGAATTTTCTTCAAAAACGTCATCGCGAACAGGTTGCTTCAGACATGCTGGATCGCTGTAATTCCGATTCTACATTCATGGAACGCATTATAACTGGTGATGAGACCTGGGTTTACGAGTACGATATGCAAACAAGCCAGCAATCATCGGAATGGGTGGCAAAAAATGAGCCGAAACCGAAAAAACCACGCCAAAGCCGCTCGAAAATGAAGGTGATGCTCATTGTTGTCTTCGATATCCGTGGCGTGGTGCACTACGAATTCATTCCAGAGGGTCAGACGGTAAACAAGGAGTATTACCTAGGCGTTATGAAACGTTTGCGTGAGCGTATCCGTAAGAAGCGGCCAAATTTGTGGGCGAACAACTCATGGATTTTGCATGACGATAACGCGCCTTCTCACCGAGCTACGATTGTGACTGACTTTCTCGCCAAAAACTCAACAAACGTGCTTCAGCAACCACCGTATTCGCCGGATTTGGCTCCCTGCGACTTTTTCCTCTTCCTAAAACTAAAATTGCCCCTTCGTGGCACCCGTTTTGAGTCGATTGAAGCCATAAAACAAAATTCGGCGCGAGAGCTAAAGTCCATCCCGGAAAGCGCCTATAAAAAATGTTTCGATAATTGGAAGTGCCGTTGGCATAGATGTATTGGAGCAAATGGAGCCTGTTTTGAAGGCGACCCAATAAATTTTGACGATTAAATGTAAAAATGTTGTTTTAATTGAAAATTCCTGGTACTTTCTTGACAGAGTAGTATTTAAAGTAACACCAATTTTTCTTGTACTGGTTCCTGGATGTTTTCCTATTTCGATCAGAAGTGCCTCTTCGAGACGTAATGTTCTCATATTTTATCATACTTCCAGTGTTTTAATCATGAACGAGAATTTCAGAAGTAAATGTTACATATGGTTCGAGAACATTTTCGGATATTCATTTAGAATTTAAACGAAATCCTGGTGCATTTGGTGGATGACAAAAAGTGAACGTTCAATGAATACCACTATTTTCTCTTCGATAACTAAGCAATAAAATGCGATTCTAACATAATTAAGATATGAAAACTTTTGTTGTGTCCTTATTCTTACCATAAGTGGCTTTCTGCTGAAGATAACAGTTTCAGTAATCAATTTGGGAATATTCTCCCAGAAGGATTCAATGTGGGTTGAAACTTTCCCAAAGTCTCGAAAACTAATAGAAGTATGATAAATTACCTTCGACAATCATGTTGCCCTCTTTAGTCCAGTAATTAATGGACTTCGGATAGGCCTCTGAGTAACATTCTAAAGTGATCTGCTGACTTTCCATTGCACCAACTAATTGGTTTTGTATCCATATCATAGGAGGAACTGAAAAAAATCATATTGAGTTAGGGAGAAGTTTTATAACAAGAGTGGTTGAATATGTCTTCATGCGCTATAAAAGTGGAAGAAAAAATGATATACATGGTGTTCTGCAATGAATGCGGCAAATAAAACAACGTGTATAAATTGAGGTCATCTAGGTGGATCCATATCGAGAGTTCTGAAAATTAATTGAAATTTCAAACTGTTCAATTGGTAGATTTCCTAACTTACAGTTATATCACCCTTTCACACAGCTCTCGTTTTCAATTTATGAAATTGAAACACTCAGGACCATAGTAAAATGTATGTAAAATGAACTTGAAAATGTCTTCCGCTAGCACTGTTATTTCAATGTATTGTTTGTTGATATTTTTTATGTTTCATTTTTTAAGGTAAACTGAAGAAGATGGGAGGCAGAATTCCAAACGTTGTCTCGAAAAGGATGTTATAATTTAGTTTTATTCTATATTTTGAGATCAAATTTGGTTGGTCAACAATTATTTTCCAGCGAAACAATACTGTTCTGATGAAAACAAAAGGTACATACAGGCTGGTCTAGGGGTGCGTAAATGACCTATAACTACGTTTCTATTCAAGCTATCGACTTCATTGTTTTTCCAAACGATAGGTGGTACAATCCGTACATCTTAAAAAAAAATTCATCCATATACAGGATATCCGAAAATGAAATACATACATAGGTTCGGTTTTATTTAAATTTTCAAAAATCTTTGGATTTGCCACTTAATTGTCGATAAAACGCACACAAGTTAAATTGATATATCTACATTAGTTTTTGACCTACTACTCTGTCAAGAAAGTACCGGGAATTTTCAATTAAAACAACATTTTTACATTTAATCGTCAAAATTTATTGGGTCGCCTTCTAAATAGGCTCCATTTGCCCCAATACGTCTATGCCAACGGCACTTCCAATTATCGAAACATTTTTTATAGGCGCTTTCCGGGATGGACTTTAGCTCTCGCGCCGAATTTTGTTTTATGGCTTCAATCGACTCAAAACGGGTGCCACGAAGGGGCAATTTTAGTTTTAGGAAGAGGAAAAAGTCGCAGGGAGCTAAATCCGGCGAATACGGTGGTTGCTGAAGCACGTTTGTTGAGTTTTTGGCGAGAAAGTCAGTCACAATCGTAGCTCAGTGAGAAGGCGCGTTATCGTCCCATAGTAATCACCCATAGTAAAAATCGGCACGCACTCTGACATCGACTGACTTAATCAGCTGTTGCAAACACACTAGTTGACAGATCCCGCTCAAGCTTGGCATAGTAATTAAGGACAGTGGTACCAACCTAGGAAAAAAAAATTTTACCTGCCTCATTGTCCCGCCAGATTTAAATCGATAATTCCCGGTACTTTCTTGACAGAATGTATGTCAATTTGTGTCGAAATAGCGTCGTGCGTAGACTCACAGAAAAAGTCATAACTTCGGAACCGTTCAACACAATTCAATCATCTTTTTTCCGGTCGATTCTTTGAGCTTCTGCGCATCTTTTGAAATAGGCAAGAATTCGATGTCTGTGTTTCATCGCCTACAAAATTGGTTTTTAAATGACAATTTACAAATTGACTTAAGTTAACCTGCGGTGGTTGCCCTAAAGTTTACATAGGACAGACTGGAAGAACTTTCCGACATAGAATTTGTGAACAGTTGAAGAGTTTCCTCAATGATAAAAGTAATTCCACATATTCTAACCATTTGTTAGGAACAGGACATACTTTCAACCATAATTTCGAAATTTTACATATAGTATGTAAAATCTACGCCTTAAACCCGTTAGAATCCCTAGAAATATTGCTATTACAATTTCGAAAACATTTTTTTCAATTATTTTGTATAGATGTTTTCGATTTTACGACATTGTTCTACTAGATTCTACTCAAACCATCCACATTTCTCATTTTGAGATTTATTTCATGAATTTCAGGAAGTAGACCCCACATACCTTATATCGACGAAAAGCTCTTACGAAACGTCATGAAATGGTGTAATGAAATACAGGGTATTGCATTTGAAAAAATCGAGTTAATTCAATTTGTTATTTGTCATTAAAAAAAAAGATTGAGGCAATAGAACACCGACATCAAATTTGTGTCTTATTCAAAATATGCACAGAAGCTTAACGAATCGACTGGAAAAAAGATGAATGAATTATGTTGAACGGTTCCGAAGTTATAATTACTCTTTCTGTGGGTCTACGCAGGACGCTATTTCGACACATAAATCGACATAGATCAAAAACTAATGCAGATGAGTCAATTAAACCTGGGTGCGTTTATCGACAATTAAGTGGCAAATCTGAAGAAGTATGGGGTTTGCCATTTAAAAAACCGAACCTATGTATGTATTCCGTTTTCGAACATCCTGTATATTGATGAAAATATTTTCGGGATGTGCGAATTGTACCACCTATCGTTTGGAAAAAACACTGAATTCGATAGCTTGAATAGAAATGCAGTTATGGACCATTTACGCACCCCTGGGTCAACCTGTACCTGGAAAACGCCTTTTTTATTACAGCAAAATATCTCATGATATTTCAAGAAGTTCGAAGACATACCACATGTTTTTGTGAATCTTTAATTTCATTCTCTTCATGATTCACACCACTGCAACTTACCTAATGTACACTGAGCAAATTTTAACTGCTATAAGTGTTTATGTAACTTTATTACAGTCACTTCTTTATGTCGCCTACTTGCGACAGTTTATATCCTCAATCTGGGCTGAAATGTTATTTGAAAACTTAAGATCAATCTCTAAAAAGCACGTTTTCTCGGAAATATTCCTTTTTTTTATCCCTATAACTTTATATTTGCTTTCCGATTCCTTAACTAGTTTCATGTTTCCCTTGTTAAATTTGTGTTAGTAAAGCAATATTACATTTATAGTCTCACTCGATTGGATTGCGCCCTAAAATGTTATTAGTCACATGAAATGAATTCTATTATAGTGAATGAATTAATACTAGATTCTTTATAAATTATACACAAAAACTTTTACATTTTCACTAATGAGCAAATCATTAGTACACTATTCATGAAAGTATAAATGGAAAATTTAAGACCTATAAATGAATTATTCGAAATATTCTCATGTATTTCAAAGCATACTCACAATGAACAATTAACATTATTCGTTTGCTAACTGAAGGGGGAACTCCATTGGAGGCTATGCACAAATATGGACCCATATGTAACCTGTTGACCTTTGTGATGTTGAATGTAGTTCCTTCTATGGAAGGCACTGAAATGAAATGAAAAATAATTAATATTTAAGGCCTGGAAGCTTTTTTGAAGATGACTGGATTTTACACAGGATGTTTCATTTCAAATACAGGGAGGAACGTGGTGATTTGAAGTGAAACAGGAATATTTGAATATCAAAACAAATTAAAATATGTTTGTCTTGTACAATTTTTTTCAGAAAAATTTTTATTCAAAAAACTTTTAGAATTGAATTAATGTCTAAAATAAGCACCGCTTACGTTTAATAGACGTATATAATCAAAACTCAATATGTAATGTCAAATGGAATAAATAAACCAACCGATATACGAAAGTCATTGAAATTAATAAATAAATATTTGAAGGAGACAAAATTTTGTTTCTGGTCTTACCTTTAAGAACACCAATTGCCTTTTAAAAACATTAACACACCTTACTTCTCAAAGAATATAATTTATTTGAAATATTCAATATATTTAAATATTCGAATAAGTTAATTCAGAAATCTCTCAAAACATGCACTATATCTTCAAAAAACAAATATAATTCTAAATAATCCCTTCTTCGGTCCTAGATAATATAACAAATATCAAAATCAAGAAACTAACCTATATCAACAACGCACACGTGCAAAGAAATGAATGTTTCGAAACACAGATCAACTTTATAATTCAAGATTGATCTATATTCTAACAAAGTCAAAGAACAGTGTAAGTTATTTTTAAGGCTTATTTAAATACATTGACATTCCATAATGAGATTTATTGAAGCCAAAATATAATTATATATTATATGTAAAATAAAATCCCACTATGGAATGTCAATGTATTTAAATAAGCCTTAAAAATAACTTACCCTGTTCTTTGACTTTGTTAGAACATAGATCAATCTTGAATTATAAAGTTGATCTGTGTTTCGAAACATTCATTTCTTTGCACGTGTGCGTTGTTAATATAGGTTAGTTTCTTGATTTTGATATTTGGAATATTATCTAGGACCGAAGAAGGGATTATTTAGAATTATATTTGTTTTTCGAAGATATAGTGCATGTTTTGAGAGATTTCTGAATTAACTTATTCGAATATTTAAATATATTGAATATTTCAAATAAATTATATTCTTTGAGGAGTCCTTAAGGTGTGTTAATGTTTTTAAAAGGCAATTGGTGTTCTTAAAGGTAAGACCAGAAACAAAATTTTGTCTCCTTTAAATATTTATTTATTAATTTTAATGACTTTCCTATATATGTTGGTTTATTTATTCCAGTTGACATTATATATTGAGTTTTGATTATATACGTCTATTAAACGTAAGTGGTGCTTATTTTAGACATTCATTTAATTCTAAAAGTTTTTTGAATAAAAATTTTTTTGAAATTAAAATTGTAGAAGACAAACATATTTTAATTTGTTTTGATATTCAAATTTTGTTATATTTCTTCTATCAAGTAAAAAGCCTTTCTATTTTATTTTAAACAGGAATATATTTATTTCAATCTAAAGTACAGCTTTTGAGGTGAGTTGAAACATATTATCTTCTAAATGTTCGCACAGGGTGTTCTTAAAGATGAACGTTTTATGTACAATACTTAAATGAATATTACAGTTCGGATTTCGTTTTACCTAAAACACGTAATCTGTTCTAATGAAAGTAACTGGTGACATAGCATTTGCAGTAGAGCGGGCTCATATAATCCTTTTTATCCTTCTTGATTAAAGCAAAGCATTTGATCTGGTCAGTTCAATACCATTATTGTCCAAACTGATATACAGGTTATGGAAATTATTACGGAATATAGGATTTACTTTGGATTAACAAGTCGCTCAGAACAACTTCATTACGTGTTATAAACGATGACGAATATTCAACTGGACTGCTCCGGAGTATTTCTATCAAAACTCAGTTTCCTAAATAACTCAATGTTTAGCAGGCATTTTAGGAGATTGCATCATTGGTCCCTTTTTCATCGATGGAACCTGAATGCTGCCAAATATTTAGAGCTTTGACAAACTTGAATTATTCCGACAGTTCGTCAACTTTCTTCAATTTTGAGGACATTTGGTTTCAATAGGTTGGTTGTCCAAGTCATAAACCACGAGCAGCAACATTGTCTCTACAGAACACGTTTCCTGATCGAGATCAACGAATGGTAAAATTTCGTGACCACCCAGATCACCAGATTTATCCCCAAATGATTTTTTTCTATGTGGATATCTGAAAGCATTTAACTATGGACATGAATTCGTTAGAGCTTCAAATCTTGATGAGTTAAGGTTGAAAATGATTCAACTTTGTGGTAACATTCGGCTAAATCAACTCAGGGGTATGAGATCGTCTCTGTATAACAGATTTGGCTATTGTTTAGGGCAACAAGGTGGATTATTTGAACCCTCAATACTCCTTTTCCGGAGCCAGTGGTTTTCTTATGATTTCTAGAATATTTTATTTAATCAGAATGTAAATTTGCAATGAGTTTATTGCAAATGGAATTTCTGTGTGATCGAAATTGCCTAAGATTTGGAGCTGGTTAGAAATATTGCCAGTATATCAAAATAGCCTGCGTATTTCGGAATCAACGTAGGATTTGAATCCCTAAGATATACTCAATATAATTAGTCTGTGTGTAGACTTGGTGTTGAAATTATTATTAGATATGACTAATAATATAGAGCTACAAACTAGATAAAAATTAAGTGGACTGTATTAAATGATTGTATTAAAATATTTGAACCTGGTTCCAGGGATTGAAAGAATACTACAAGTATAAAAAATATATTGAAGTATAAAAAATGTGTGATAAAATGATAATGTATACAAAATTAACTTACTGTACTTCTTCTGTGTGTGCTATGTCCCATAGTTCCTGGGAGAATGTGTGTGTTGGAATACTGAATAGTGTTGTGTAGTGGTGTGGTGAGTTGTGAATAGTGAATTATGAATGAATAGTTGACTTCGTACATCAAAATTAAACGAAATTTCGTCTATGGTTTCTGTGGTTATTCTTCTTTCATAGAGAAATTAAGTTAAATTGGAAGCAACCACAGTAGAAAGATTATATCACGACTCTACAAAAAAATTTTCGTTCTTTGTCCTAAAGTTTATACTATTATTTTCCAGTTAGTTATGCACAAAAACGAAAAGAAAATACCTTTTTTCGGTATAAAGTTTGCTTTTGTTATAGTTATAATAATAATACTCATTTTTCAATTTTTTCATAAATTTTAATTGATTTTAATATTTTTAAAAAGACCGCGCGGTGAGAGTGGGGTATTAACGTTAACACTGTGCCGGTAGATGGCACCCGAGTGATAAACAACCATCAGGTGTTGTTTACAAGCCCAGAATAACTTAAAATGTCGTCACGAAAGTGCAAATACGATGCTGATGCTTTTTGTTTTATATGTGGTCAATTTATTAAAGTTCTAGACGTGAAATATGAACTAAAGACATTTCACGTTCTCTGTGAAGCCTATGAAGCATATTTTGACTGTCCTGTACGGAATCAAGATAAGCCATGGGCTCCACATGTTGCTTGTAGTTATTGTAAAAGGTGTTTGGAAGGTAAGCAATTTTTATTAAATCAAGCGATGAATCCAAAATAATAGACATATTAATTTCTATTTTTATATTTTTAGGTTGGTATCGAGGTGAGAAAAGGTCTATGAAATTTGCAATACCAAGGATTTGGCGAGAACCAAAAGACCATATTACTGACTGCTACTTTTGTATGGTGAATCCGAGTAAAAGACGTAGAGGTAAAAATGCAAAACCTATTGAATATCCTGGCCTCGAATCTTCTTCTGCTCCAATTGCTCACGACCTGACACGACCAGTACCTGAGCCACCAAAAAAATTATCGCAGAAAAGTAGCTCATCTTTTAGTTCTTATAAAAGTAATTCCGATAAGGAGTTTTTGCCTACACCTGAACAACCAAAACACTATCTCATTACTTCAGAAGATTTTAACGATCTAATTAGAGATTTAAATTTGCCAAAAAATAAAGCAGAGCTTCTAGGCTCTCGGTTAAAACAGTGGAATTTGATTGATGATGTTAAGATCACGGATCAGCGGACTAGGCATGAAATGTTTGCAACGTTTTTCACGAAGGAGGATGGACTTTGTTTTTGTAATGACATTAAAGGTATGTTTGAAGCAATTGGCATACCCTGTGTCCCTAGCGAATGGAGTTTATTCATTGACAGCTCTACAAAAAGTTTAAAAGCAGTTCTATTGCACAACGGAAATAAATTTCCGTCTCTTCCAATTGCTCACTCAGTACATCTTAAAGAAAATTATGAAAGTGTCAAAATTTTGCTTGAATCTGTAAAGTATCGTGAGTATAACTGGGAGCTGATTGGAGATTTTAAAATGGTGGGATTTTTAATGGGGCTACAGGGTGGATATACAAAGTATCCGTGTTATTTGTGCTTGTGGGATAGCAGAGCGGATTCTAAACACTATATTCAACGGTCATGGCCTGTAAGAACAGAATTGTGTGTCGGAAAACAGAACGTCAAATTTGAGCCGATTGTTGAAGCGGAAAAAGTGTTAATGCCGCCTTTGCACATTAAGTTAGGGTTGATGAAACAATTTGTTAAAAAACTGGATGAAACTTCAGAAGCTTTTGGATACTTAAAAAATTTTTTTCCGAAGTTATCGGAAGCAAAGGTTAAAGCTGGGGTTTTTGTTGGTCCGCAAATAAGACAGATTTTCGCCGATGAAAAATTTCCAACGTTGCTGAATCGTACTCAAAAAGCAAGTTGGAACATTTTTAAAGCAGTAGTTTCTGGATTTTTAGGAAATAATAAAGCTGAAAACTACGAAAAGTTGGTTGAGGATATGCTTACAAATTTTAAGGCCATGGGCTGCAGGATGTCATTAAAAGTACATATGCTGCATGCTCATTTGGATAAATTTAGAAACAATATGGGAGCCTATTCCGAAGAGCAAGGAGAACGTTTCCATCAGGACATCATGAATTTTGAACAACGCTATCAAGGCCAATACAATGAAAACATGATGGGCGACTATATTTGGGGTTTATTGAGAGAAAGTAGCTATGAACATAAAAGAAAAAGTCAAAGTGTGCACTTTTAAGTTATTTTCCACTTTTCTGTAAGCTAATTTGATAGGAAAATTTATTAAAAATAATAAACATTTTTATTTCAATAGTTTTATTTTCAATCAAAAATTAAAATCCGAGATTTTTAAAAATTTCGTTCAATTAGACTTCTAAGCACAAAAGCAAAGTTTTTCATGCCATATATTTTTTTTCCGTCTTATTACGACCTAAACTACCGAAATTTAATGCTTTGCAATCAAAATCAAATTTCATGTTGACCCGTGTTATGCTTCATACAACAATATTGAGATACTATAGAATGTACAAGCGTAAACACTTTGCGCATGAGATTACATGTTGTAGCGGCAGTTTGTGCCTTAACACACAATTCATTTTAGGTCTCAAGAGTTTTTTATCAGAATTCATTTTAGTTTCAAAGTCGTAACGGAAACAGAATTAAGACAATAATTTTCAGAAGGGACATTATTTGTTGAATTTATTGTAGAAACTAAAACTCTCACATGCTAAGGAACGTCGTAAACAGCATCGCAATCAGAAAGACCGACGCTGTGCGAAAGGGTGGGGGAAGATTCAAACAGCCATCCAGTTGAATATAAGTCACCATTTAATAGTTCCGCTTGTAAATGCATGGTGAATCCTATATTCCTAAAAATATTTTCGTTACCTATAAGTGTATCATTTAATTAAAGCGTACAATGGTTTACTTTCCAGTAGAGGCCAAAACGATTCGAAGCGAAAGAAATACACGATCAATATCACACTCGAATAGTAAAATAGAATTTAACGTGTTCGCAAAACCCAACATCCACGGATATATGTATTCCTATTGACTTCAAATCACCCATATTCACGAAGGATGTCAGCGTATCAATCGATGATCCATAGAGCTTTTGCATTAACTTTATCAAAAAATAACCGCGAACAACGGTTTCAACCCCAATAAAATATATAATTTAATTAAACAGAAACAATTCAAAATAACTATAAATCAAATTTATCCAAGCATAAAAACTAAAGAAAACAAAAAATTCATTTCTGTATCGTACTTCAGTATCATAAGTCAAAAAGTGACCAATAGTTTTTCAATAGTATATTGTGCAACTAGTGCGAGAAGTTGTCGATTGCCCACGAGATTGAAGTTAAGCGCACGAGCGAAGCGAGTACGCTCATTCGCTCGAGTGGACAATGGACAATCTAGCACGAGTTGCACATACTATTTTTTATTACGAATGCGGGGATAATGGGAGTATAAATATGGGGTCCAGGGGCAATACGCGAGTATAAAATATTTATATTTAAATGCCAACCGTACTTATTTAGTATTGACAGTTCGACTGTCTTTTATTTTTGTTATTCATTTTAATTTTGTCAATTTGCGTGTGCCAATGAAAATTTGCGTGCGAGAAGTTTACTTGTTGCACTCAAATCGACATTAAATTTACTCAAAACTCGTGTGGTAATTGTGAAGTGGGCAATTAGCGTCTTTTCGACCCCAAAAGCAAGCGCAAAGATAGTGCTTTCCCCGCATGAGTTATAAAAATTAAGATGTCAATATTGCATTCAAAACACAAAATAAATTATCACCCGCATTATTTAACGCAAAGGAACCAACTCAAAACACACATAAATCGGGAGTTTATTAGTTATCTTGTTCGACGTACAGTTATAAATATATAGGATAGAGGGCACGCTCTTCGAAGACGAGGTTCAACAAACATAAAATGAATTTCATGAAAAATGAACAAACTTCTACCTTTGCCACTCATTGTTTAGAAAACGGTCATCCTTTTCCGACTATAGATAATCTTGAAATTTTACATGTAGAATCAAAAGGACAGAAACTTGATTAGTTAGAATCTGTTGAAATTTTTAAATCAGTTCACAATGAAAAATAATGAATGACTGTGATTTGACAAAAGGTAGAAGCCATGTTGTTTTGACATTTCTGTTCAGTAAGCACTGACAAAATATCATGGAAAGACTCACGCCGCAATAACGTTTACAGTGTTCGCCAAAGTTATAGAGCAACAACGTTGAAATATATTTTCAAAATCAGTGTTCTATTCGTCAAACTTTTAGAAGAGCACTTCGTGAAATTTATGGTTTACATAATCGTTCATCAGAGCACCTTATTCGTCGAACTATCGATAGATTTCGGACAACATTTTCTCTACTCGATGCAACAACAACAGGACAAAGAACTGTACGTACAGAAGAAAATATCGCTGCTGTAAGTCATAGTGTTAATGATGGTCCAGATTTGTTTATTCGTCGACGTTCACAACAAGTTGGACTCTGTGCATCCACCACATGGAAAATTTTGCGTAATGATCTTGGTCTACACCCATACAAGATCCAACTGGTTCAAGAACTAAAGCCACTGGACCATAATAAGCGTCGTTTGTTTGCTGATTGGGCCCTAGAACAGCTTGAAGTTGATCCACTTTTTTATCGTGAAATTGTGTTTAGTGATGAAGCTCATTTCTGTTTGAACGGCTATGTAAACAAGCAAAATTCCCATATATGGAGTGAAAACAATCCTCAGGAAGTTCTCAACGTTCCATAGCATCCTGAAAAATGCACTGTATGGAGTGCTTTAAACGCTGGAGGCATCATCGGTCCATATTTCTTCAGAAACGATGCTGGAGCTAATGTAACAGTGAATGGTGCGGGTTACAGATCGATGATCAATGATTATTTGTTTCAAAATTTGAATGGTATCGACCCAGAAGTGTTTTGGTTCCAACAAGATGGTGCTACACCTCATGCTGCTACTGTAACAATTGATTTATTGACAGAAAGATTTAGCGATAACATTCGAGAAATGGTACAATTTATGTCCTCCAAGATCTTGCGACATAACTCCACTGGATTATTTTCTTTGGGATTATGTCAAGTCATTGGTTTATGCTGATAAACCAGAAACAACAGACGCTTTGGAAGTCTTCACAACTCGTATTATGGATGAAATACGGCATTACTCGAAAGAATGGTCCAAAATTGGTCTGGTCGAATGCGGTTCATCAGAGGTAGTCGTGATGGACATATGCCGGAAATTATTCTTAAAACATAAATGTCATAAAATTATATTTCAATTAAAAAAAATTGGCTTCAATCTTGATTTAAATGTGTTTTGTTTCAATTTAAAGTTCTATCACTCTAAAAAAACACCCGATATTTGAGATATTTAAATAGGTAACGTTTACCAATATTCTTTGGCGTTCCGACCTTCTATTAGTTGTTAGACGTCCTCTCCTTTTTAACCTCTGCATATGCATAAATACCCTGTCCTGCTTGTTAGGTCCTCAGTTGTCTAAAGATGGGATAGTTAATTCGCGAAACTCGAGTCACAATAAAATGTGTGAAATATTAATTTATTAGTAGTAAACATAGTAATTTCAACAACTTGTATTAATTAAGGCTTGATTCTAATGCTGATATCATATAAAAACTTATTAATTTCAAATCGATAAGGTAACGAGTTTCATAAGCACCCTTAGTCCACCAGGGCTCTTGAACTTTCTGACTCCTAATCATTAAATACGGAATATGCCTCGGACAAGAACTTGCTAGATCAATATTCAGCCATACTGATTAATCCTTAATCTTATCTCGAAGTAGCTTCTTTCAACCCACCCTTATTCCCAAGCTACTGTTATCTCGACCTCATCAGTTCCCATTTATATTTGGCCATAATGGCGGCTATGGAAGGATATTATATTCATTATTTGGGTAACGTTTCAATACAGCCTTATCTTCTTGTTAACACTTCGCTGGTCGCGATATAGTTTGTACTTAGTCAAATGAATTTTCCCGTTCTATTATTCGATAACTCGATTCGATAGTTCGGCGCAATTTAAAAAAGGGTGTTATTGCCGATGAGAAATTATCGGCTGTTCATATTGGCAAGTTTTTTATTAGTGATAATGAACGTTTGTTTATGTTTTGATCTAAAAAAATCTTCGGGATTCCTTCCAAAAAACGGGTGTTGAGAATCGTATAAAAATTCCTAGGCTTGAAGGTTTCCTTTCTGACATACAGGTGGTGTCTCAGATACAGAATTAGGAACCTTAAAATTCTTCAATTAGCGCATGGAGTAGTTCGTTACTTTGTAATAATTCATTTTAGAATGGTATGAATTAAGAAATCAGTTAGTTTTCTATCCCTTTTCATTAACTGAATATACAGTGACTCGAGTTTCGTAGTGTTTACTACATTTTGAACTGAATAGAACTAATTGTATCTCAACGATTATATACACACATCGTCAAAAGTCTTGCCCCCCTCCTATCAACTCTCAAGTGGTTGAATGTAACATGACAGTTTTTTGTGTGTGGAATCTTCACTATCTTATCACTTGAATGAAAACAATAAACCAGCAAAAAATATTTCTTGTTCGGGAGAATACAGGTGAATCCAAAGTTAATCGGTTTTCAGCGAATTACGAGAGTTGTGATATTGAGAATATTCCGTGGAAAATGCCGGGACATTCAATTTCTCAGTTTGACCGGGGAAGACTAGTAGCCCTACATCAAGAAGCTTTGTCGAACCACCAGATAACGCAACGTTTAGATATTCCACGAACTTCAGTAAGGCGCATAGTGGCCCTTACATTGTACTGTCTACAGACAGTACAATGTAATACCTGAAGAAGCCACATCGTGGTGAAACAATTGTTGTACTAGTACAAACATTTTTGTGGAAATAAATTACTGTCTTATATACATTTTTTTAATTAAAATGAGTTTCCACCAAGTAAAGACAGAATCTATCAAAAATTGATTAATAAAATGTGGAAATATTATTAGCTATTTTATTCAATTAAAATGAATTTCCATCAAGTAAGGACCAATTCTATTAAATTATAGTAACTAGGTCTTACGAAAGTATTGGAACCGCTTATTTGGTAGCTCATTTGCGTGATGAATTAATAAAAAAACAACTCAGCTCCAAAATAACTGATGATCCTTACAGGCTGTGCAATATCTTGGTGAAATCCCCCAAGTCAAAAGACTTCTATAGAGTTCAAAGAGTTGACCACCAAAAAGTTTTTGTTTCAGGAAAACTTCGGTCCAACACAAAATATTCATGAATGAAAATCTTGATCCTGGCAATAATAATCCAGAAAAAACGCCTTCAAAGACGTTTTTAGGGATTTAAGAAGTTTCAGAGTCAAATGAATTTGTAATTCGAAAATACTATTAGGAGAAGAAATACGTACGTGCAGTTTTGATAACCGGTAACGCTACTAGCTTATTATTCCACTGTTTAATCTGGAAACATTCTGAAGTGTTATCATTAGGCTTTTTTTTCGAGTGTGGACAACGTAGTTTCCAAGTGTCTGACTAAAGATCTCGAATCTGGTGCGACTCACTACTGGGCACTCTGAGACGATGTGCATAGCTGTTTCAGAGTCTTCAAGGCACAGCCTGAATTCATCGTCTTCAGCCAGACCGATTTTGTGCGAATGCGATTTCAGCCTGCAGTGACTTGTCATAATTCCGACAATTTTTCTGAGTTTGGTCCTATCCAGACCTAGCGCTAGGTCCGCCATCTTTTGGTTTGAAGATTTTCCAAGGAACACCTTCGAATGTTTCAGGCCAGGATGACTCAGCCAGAAAAACTCTAGTCAGAAAACGCCAGCCGATCTGCCTCTTCGTTACCCAATTAGTTTGAGTGGTTTGGTATCCAAACAAGAGTGATTCTGTTATACATACCGAGCCTGTTTAAAGCCGTTCGGCAATTCCAGAGTGTTTCCGATGTACAGAGCTGGGGACGTCCCGGCTGAGGACGATTACATCGAAATGACTTGATTCGTGACTTTTGACATGAGATCCCAGGGCATTGATAGGATGCTGTTCGTTGAAAGCTCGTCCAGCTGTCCTTATCCTACCATCACTATTGCCTCTAGCCTATCGATCGCCTATTGATAGGTGCAGGAGTGGTAGATTTAGTAGGGTATCCATGGTTGCGGTGGGTGTGGTGCGAAACGCATCTGTAATTGCAAGACAAGCCTGTCTCTGAAGTCGGGTGAGCTTATGTTGGCCAATTGTTTGTTGGTCCTTCTTCCACCAAGCTCCAACGCCATACGTTATATGTGCTCTAATTGCCGTAGTATATAGCCAATAAATCTGTCTGGGCCTTAAACTCCCAGTTATAATGCAGATTCACTTGCAGGTTCAGAATCCCATTCTGGCTTAATCACACATATTGTCTAGGTGTGCATTCCAACTGAGAGTTTCATTCAGGACTACTCCCAGGTATTTTGATTTTATTTCACCAGGGATTATAGGCGGTTCTAATCCATCCAGCTTCCGTTTCTTGGTGAATGGTACTACAACTACCTTTTTTGGTTTAAGAGATATATCTTTCCTTATACACTATTTGTCTATAGTGTCCAAAGGACTCTCAAAGGACGGCCGATATCATAACCGTCCATTTACCTTTCACTATGATGGCCAGGTCATCAACAAATGCTTGAACGTCGACTCCCACAGCGAGATGATCGCTAGCAGGTTATCGACGAGAGGTAAAGGTGGGAGAATACTCCCTCCACAACCTTGAATTTGAAGACCTCATCCAGGTAAGAGGTCATTATAATTCTGCTGTTTAGCATTGCCTGTATCCATCTACAAATTAGTAGGATGATTCCTCTCTCAGAGAGAGAAGCCGGCAGCGTTTTGTTAAAAGCACCTTCAATGTCTAGAAACGCAGTTAGTACTATCTCTCGATTATCGAGAGATTGGTTAAATTTACCGACCAAATTGTGTAATGCAAGTTCTGCTGATATTTAAACCTGGTAGGTGTATTGATGAGGGCTAGGGAGACTATCAGTTAGTCTATGCAGTTTATGCACCAGCGTCCTGGAACTCCGAATGTAACGTCAGAGGAAAGCTGCAACACTTTGATGAATAATCACCAAGTGAATATATAGTGGGTTAAAACCTCTGTTCGCAAGAACAGGTACACTCTCAACATTATCCATTTGGCGAAGTAATAATACTTGAGTTTCATAAAAACATTATCGTTTGTGTCAGCTCGAAATAAATGGAATTAACCCCTCCCCCCATTATTGACTCAAAGACCGACAACTCGCTGCGAAAACTGAAGAGTTAACCGAATTGGTGCTTGAAAACTTTCAGACTCTCGTTTCAATCAACAATTCCAAACGTTGAAAATATAAGTCATACCGGTAAAAGTTCCAGACAAATCCGCCATAGTTTTCCACTTTATTCTTATAATTGCAAGTTTTATGCACCGTGGCTTAACTAATATTTTTTGTCAACTTTATTTCCAGAGCTAACATTGAGAGATAAAACTTAGAAAGAGAGAAATGGTGAAATTAAATAATACAGCGGCATCGGGTAAAACTTCCAGATATAATTTCAATTTACAGTCCTATTTCAACTTGATTTTGTTGTTTTTGGGCCTGGCATTACTGAAAGTTTTGTTCTAGATTAAAATATTTCAAAAACTTGATAAAGAGCTAAATGTTTGCTTAATTATTCTGAATTAATTGTTTTGACATTTCTGTTCAGTAAGCATTGATAAATTATCATGAAAAGACTCACGCCGCAACAACGTTTACAAATTGTTGAAATTTATTTACAAAATCAGTGTTCTATTCGCCAAACTTATACACAACTTCCTGAAATATATGGTTCACATAATCGTCCATCAGAGCAGCTTATTCGTCGAACTATCGATAGATTCCGGACAACATTTTCTCTACTCGATGCAACAACAAAAACAAGACAAAGAACTGTAGATACTGGTTCAAGAACTAAAGCCATAAGAACTAAGACCATAATAAATGTCGTTTGACTTTAATTTTTATAAGCGGCTACAAGGTGTCTAAAAAGAGTATCGGATATTTGATACTTCGATGAAACAAAAATTACTTGAAGTAACAAAAAGTTTATTGTTAATTTTTACAATATAAAGTGGAAAATTATTTGGAGAAGATAATGTTATTATATCTAAATAGGGACCGTTACGCTGCCGGCATTCTTCTAATCGGGAACGAAGATTGGCGATAACACGTCGACAGATAGCTCTCGATTTTGCTCTCAATTCTGATCTGATGTTTTGCTTCAATTGCGTCAGGTTCATTGGATTATTCTCAGTGATCTTACTTTTAAGGTAACCCCATGCAAAATAGTCAAGTGGACTAAGGTCGGGGCTTCTGGGAGGCCAACTGATGTTACCCCTACGTGAAATGACCCTATTAAGGAATAATTCGTTAACAGCTTCCATTGCTTGATTTAATGTATGGCAAGTGTTGAAACCACGTTTTTAAGTTGAAAACTTGAAATTCTTGTAACTCGGACTCAAAAAATTTCGTAGCATATCGCAATAACGGTCACTATTCACATTGAGTGGTCGATCTTGGCGATCTTCATGAAAATAAGGACCGATTATGCCTCTAGCAGACATAGCGGTCTAAAGAATGACCTCTGCCCAGTACCGACAATTCTGTTTATTGACAAGAGCATTCAGATGAAAGTTTTCTTCATCATTGAAGAGTATATTATCAGAATTGTTGAAACGCTTAACATTTTGTTTGCAAAATTCAATCAATTAGCATAGTATGAATCCTTCAATACTTGAAACAATTGAATTTTATAGGCTTATGAATGCAAAATATTTCTTTCAAATCAAATGCACGACTTTTTGATGTTTAATGATTGGATGGAAAGAGACGAAATTTAACGAACTGACACGTCCACATCTCGAATTGTTTCTTCATCGCGGACTGAACGAGGGCGGCCAGAGTGTTGACTTTTTACCGTCGCACCTGTATTAACATCCGGATCCAGTTTATAATGCTGTCGTCACCTGGTGCATGGTGTGTATGATATTCCACATGAAACAAACTTTGAGAAGCCACTATTGAATCACGTTGCCATAATACGGTCGTACGCAAAAAGCGCGATGCGTTCCCGGGTACTGCTCTATCGTGACTAAAACTCCACAAAATGGCGGACACCACGATCGCCTCCCCACTTTCCTCAGCCGTCCAGTTTCAAATGCAGCGCTTATGTGAATAATTCTACAGTTTATTGACCTTAGTTGTTAAATTTCGTAACACAAGCCAGCTAACGTTTAATTGAATTAGAAATTAGTGGGCTGTAAGATGGAATTTCAGGTAATAAAAAACTACGTGCGAAATTTGCGGCATTTCTCATAACCTGGCAAATATATCCCTAACCACCGATCTCTTTCTTCGATTTGAATTTGACTTCTTAATAATTCAACCACCAAACTCTTCCATGACTCGTCATCTTAAGACCTCTACATGTGAATAGGGTGGTTTCAAACGAAATTAGATATTCAAATCCGGAGGGAAGCATTGAGATATCTCGCTAACCGTTCGACAGCGGAATATTCCTTGCATTATTGACATTCAAGCCCATAAGACGTGAGTGAAATGTTGAGCTCGTTGAATTCCTGTATTATATTTATCTCTTTGTAGTTGAGATGCCGGATTTTTTACGATTGAGGTTTCCTTACGGAGAAGACGGGATTATGATGCCAGGGATTGCTGACCAATTTCTTCTGATGATAGGAATATTTCAGCTGTAGGAATCGTTATCAATTCAGCTCCAGCCCCAATTTAAGATCTGAAGTCTTATTTTTTCATTTAACCTTCACGCTGGCTGAGGAGGAATCTAAAAGAACGTAAAGGATTTCGAATCTTCAAAATATATCTGAGGTAGGTTAGTATAGCAATGTAGAGAATTGTGGATAAAAAACGATGTGGCGACTCGGCTTTTGTTTTCTGAAGGAGTTCTCCATTAAGAGTTTTCATTTTGAATAGCCGGATATCTGGGCAGCTGTCACATTTGAAGCTATTATCTTTAGACATTTTACAAGTAAAAACTACGCCATTGCTACAAATGGAACGATACACTCTTCAACAATACATTGAAACTTAAAATTCACTACAAAAATGGTGATAATTTTGCAGTTACAGTTAGCAAAAGTAAAACTTGGGTCATCGTGAAGCACGTTCACGACAGTACAGTAATTTGTTTTTTTATTATTACACAACGTTTCAGAAAAGGTTAAGTAAGGAGAATTTATTGAGGTCCTTCTGGTCGTTTAGCCTGTTTTTTATTGTATCTGTTAATTTCGAGGGCTTCTAGGTAGTTCAACCTGAGGTTTTTTTTCTAGGTGTAAGATTTTGTAGTTATTGTCAAATATTGTATTCTCCCGAACAAGATACATTTTATGCTGGTTTATTGTTTTCATTTAAGTAATAAGATAGTGAAGATTCCACACACAAAAAATTGTCATGTTACATTCAAGTTGAGAGTTGGTAGGGGGTGCCTAGACTTTTGACGATTTGTGTATAACATTATAACACTCTACTGGAAACCGAAGGATAAAATCAACCGTCTTTCAGCGAAATTAACTGAGATTTATGTTTGGTAATTTAAACTATATTCTCATTATGAATCAATTTTAAAATGTAGTGAAACTACGAAACTCGAGTACATGTATCTTCAATGATAAAAAGTGATAGGAAACGAAGTAATTTCTCAGTTTATTTCATTTTTGAAATGAACTATTACATAGTAACGGACCGGTCCATCCAATAGTTTAATCTTCATATGAAAACTATTAATATTATATAGTATTATAACTTGCTGCGTTGCAAGTTGAAGAGATATCACAATTTTTTTTCTTAACGAATATAAGTCTCTTTGCATGTAGAAATGATAAATGCAATTCAAGTTTATCTCTTGAAGTGTCTCTGCAAATAATCCTTCACTCAACTCCAATAAGTCCCCTTCAGTTTCAGAAACCATCACCGTGTTATATCGCCCTCATTCTTGACAATCCAAGTTCAAAAGAGTAAACTCTAACTCTCGAATAACTTCTCCAGAACGAAGCGTGTGGGTAATTCGTATCATGGCAACGAGAATGGGCTAAATCGAATCTTGAATTGATTTAGGCCCTGATAAGAACCTGCATGGAGTTTTTCCTCCTGGCCCTCTGATAAACGCCGTAATTTTCAGTTAACCCGAGAAAAATTCGAGTTCCAATGTCCTCGTATCTGCGCGATAATCGATTCCAAATGAAAACAAACTGAGAAGGGTTGTTGCACAAGCAATTTCTTCCTCGAAACAGAAGGTGAACGAGTTATATCGAGGGCAAAAAAGATTTCACCTTTAAAATAGTTTTAATAGCTATCCTGATAAAATTCTCTTTTATTCAACTGCATTTATCAGTTGCAAGGGGTTTTCCAATAAGAGTTTTAATTTTGAATAGCGCGCTATCTGGGCAGCTGTTACTTTTGAAACTGTAATATTTTGACACATGACAAGTAAAACCTACGCCATTACTAAAAATGGAACGATACACGTTTGAACAAGGCATTGAAATTGTTAACATTCACTACAAAAATGGTGAAAATTTTGCAGCCACAGTTCACAGCACTTTTGAGTTGTCGCGAAGCAACTTCTCGGTTCTGTCGAGACAAGTTGGTGGTTTGATTCCTCGTTGGTCTTTGGAATTATGCATTCCAGGAACGACATTGCACCCTATTTTGCCTAAAAACTTTGGTCTAAAGGCTTTTAAAGTTCAGCGTTCATCGAATTGTGAAAGCTCATAAATTTCACCCTTACAAGATGAGGCTGGTGCAACAAATGAATGAAAATGATTCTGACCGTCGGACTCAGTTTTGTGAATAATTTGGTGAGTGACCGAATCATAACCCACACCGACTCTACAATACAATATTTTCTGACGAGTGTACCTTTATGTTGAATGGGGAAGTCAATAGACATAATTGTCGGTACTGGAGTGTTAGTATTCCTCATTTATTCATAGAAACACACACAAATTCCCCAAAAATTAAATGTTTGGATAGAAATATTAGGAAACGATATTGTTGGACAAATTTTTAACAATGGGAATCTTGACGGAGCAACGTTTTTGAATTAATTAGACGACATTATTGATTCAATGATTACTGACATTCCGGAAAACGACGCAACCTATTAGAAAATGAACTCATATATACTCATTTCAGCACCGCCACAATTGGATATGCGTGTTTGACAATTTTTGAACGAACGTTATCCAGGACGTTGGATTGTCAGGAGCACTCCTATAGAGCGGCCAGCAAGATCACCCGATCTATCGCCATTAGATTTTTTAATGTGGGGACATTCGAAGTCTAAAGTTTTTGTAACTCCACCTGGAAATCTTGCAGAACTGCGACAAAGAATACTCACGGAAAGCCAATTACTGACACCAGACATTTTCGAAAATGTTAGAGAAGGATTTGAAAGAAGACTATATCATTGAGTGGTGGTCATTTTGAACAACACAAACGTTAGTTCGTTAAATAGTTCACATTTTTTTCTGGATGTTCGCTATCATTACTTACAGATCTGGTGTATTTGAATGTACTGGGTTTCTGGTTGAGTTACCCTTCTGATAATGTTCGATATCAAATTGCTTGAAAAAATCACCGAATTTGAAGATTTCAATTAGGATGTTTAGAGAACATGAAAACCTTTTTAATTAAAACACATCCGCCTTCCCTTTCCTATTGAAAAAATATTGGGGTCTCTTGTCCCCTCAGGTGGCTTTTTCGGAAGAATATCGTCATCTCCTAAGCTGTGTCGACGTCTGGACTCGTATGATGGACATAGTGCACATGGATTTATCCAAGGCGTTTGACCGTGTCCCTCACAGGCGTCTTCCTCAGAAGTTAGAACATCTTGGTCTTCGGGAAAACTTACTACATTGGATAGAAGCCTTTCTTATATTCCGTAGTTTCCGAGTGCGAGTGAGGGGATCGGTTTTCGACGCGGCACGGGTAACTAGTGGCGTTCCCCAGGGATCGGTGCTTGGGCCACTCTTCTTCTTACTTTATACTTCTGATATACCGACCAATGTGAAATCCTGCATTTACATGTTCGCGAATGATGCAAAAATGTTCAACAACGCTCTTGACTGTCATCAGGTTCTGCAGGATCATCTGAATACCCTGGTCCTTTTGTCTCATCAGTGGTTGCTGCCCCTCAATATTGCCAAATGTGTAGTTGTCCACATTGGAAAAAACAATCCGCGTCATGAATACTATCTTGGGGATCAACATGTTTCTTCTGCGAGAAACCACGTTGATTTGGGTGTAACTGTTAACGAGAAGCTTTTTTGGTCGGAGCATGTTGCTAATATCATACTTATGGCGAATCGGATGGTGAATATGTTGCAGAATTCATTTTAAGGTTGCGAATCATCAACATGCTCCATGCTCATAAAGATATGTGTAAGGCCGAGTCTTAAGTTTGTAGGACCCGTGTGGAGCGTTAATTCGGTGCGTGACGATAAGCTTTTCGAAAGTGTCCAAAGACGAGCAACCCGCATCCCTTCGTACGTCCGCCTTACGTTAAAAGACTGACCATTTTCGATATTACCAGTTTTTCGAACAGGTGGAAATGTGGAGACATGATAATCACGTTTAGAGCATAATAGGTCATTTTGGGGTGGATCTATCGACTAAATTCGCGCTCAACAGTGATTCTCGTCTTCGCAGGCACAGGCTCAAGCTGAGCAAGGAATGTTTCCGCACTACCCCAGGAGAAACTTCCTTCCAAATAGGATTTTCGAAGGATGGAATCGTCTTCCTGCTTGTGTTTTGAACTCGTCATCGGTGAATTCTTTCAAAAACCACTTGATCGATTTCCTATCGGGTGTTTTTTTAGAGTGATAGAACTTTAAATTGGAGTAAAACACATTTAAAATAAGATTGAAGCCAAATTTTTTCTATTCGAAAGATAATTTTATGAAATTTATGTTTTGAGAATAATTTCGGGCATATGTCGACTAGCTCTGAGGAACCGCATTCGACCAGACCAATTTTGGACCACATTTTCGAGTAATTCAGGCCTTATTTAATCAATAACGCAAGTTATGTTGGCTTCCAAAGCGAATATTGTTTCTGGTTTGTCAGCATAAACCAATGAGTTAACATAATCACAAAGAAAATAATCCAGTAGAGTTATATCGCATGATCTTGGAGGCCAATTAATTGGACCACTCCTCGAAATAATGTTATCGCTAAATCTTTCTTTCAATAAATCAATTGTTACGGTAGCATCGTGAGGTGTAGTACCATCTTGTTGGAACCAAAACACTTCTGGGTCGATACCATTCAAATTTTGAAACAAATAGTCATTGATCATCGATCTGAAACGAGCACCATTCACTGTAAGATTAGCTCCAACATTTTTTTTTAAAGAAATATGGACCGATGATACCTCCAGCGAGTAATGCACACCATACAGTGAATTTTTCAGGACGCAACGGAACCTGCAGAACTTCTTGAGAATTGTTTTCACTCCATATACGGTAATTTTGCTTGTTCACATAGCCGTTCAACCAGAAACTTCAAGCTGTTCTAGGGCTCAATCCGCAAACAAACAACGCTTATTATGGTCAAGTGGCTTTAGTTCTTGAACCAGTTGGTTCTTGTAAGGGTGTAGACCAAGATCTTTACGCAAAATTTTTTATGTGGTGGATGCACAGTGTACAACTTGTGAACGTCGACGAATAGACAAATCTGTATCATCATTAACACTATGACTTGAAGCAGCGATATTTTCTTCTGTACGTACAGTTCTTTGTCTTGTTGTTGTTGCTGCAGCGAGTAGAGAAAATGTTGTCCGAAATCTATCAATAGTTCGACGAATAAGCTGCTCTGATGGACGATTATGTAAACCATAAATTCCACGAAGTGCTCTTCTAAAAGTTTGACGAATAGAACACTGATTTTGAAAATATATTTCAACGTTGTTGCGGCGTGAATCTTTCCATGATAGTTTGTCAATTCTTACTAAACAGAAATGTCAAAACAACATGGCTTCTACCCTCTGTCAAATCACAGTTATCCCTATTGAAAGTTCTATCACTCTAAAAAAACACCTGATAGAAATCTTTCTCGCTTATACAGAACTTGAAAATTATTTCCGGTTTCTCCAAAACTTTTAGGTTCTGGAGTTTGAGCGGTTAAACTGTCTGTTCAACAGCACCTTTTGCCGGTAAGTTCAATATTACATTATTTCGCGAATAGTGAACCAATTTTGAAAATTTTAACTGAGTTGTGCACAGAACATAAATAACTTTCAAACTAACCAACACTCGACATCTCTTCCCGATTCAAAAAATGTTTGGGGTTGATGCCACCTTCATAGGCGTGTTTTCTTTGGGAATAAATTCATGATGGAAATTCGTCCCCCTTAAAACAGAAGGTTCTGAGCTCTGGGGTAGGGTCAAATTTTCGTTGGGACACCCCACGTATTTTCGTTAACTTACAGGCACCGATCTATCATGGTGTGATAATGAGACATCGTGGTTGTCAAAATGGCCGTGCAATTCGCATATTACATTCTCACCGAAACACCCCTTATAATGAGAAAAAAGTCCAAACAGCACTCCGCCTGTTTTGTTGCTCTCGAGGATTAGTGCAGCGAACTGGACCCTTGATGGAGATCTTTGCGAGCGTGGCGTAGCGTTGCTTCGTTCTCCCAAATATTTATCACGCTAGCTCGGCCGGCAAGTCGCCCTCTGCTCCTTCTCATTGTTATGTTTATGTCGTGCATACATTACCGTGCTAAAGGACGCCCTAGGGCGGCCATAGATGAACATATATCAATTTTCAGTTCGTTATCTGTGTTAATGTGCTAGTGTTCTCACGCCAGTGGTGCTAGGGGGAAGGGTTTGTTGTCAGATTTCAGTTTATGGGTAGATACAGGCTGGTTGTTATCTGATAAGGTATTATGTCTTCTGTCGATTGTGTCGTGTGCGTATGGCTTCTGGTTGTTGATAACTTCAAGGGTAACCATTGCCATAAAGAAATCTTGTCGGGTTTGATTATTGGGACGATAACAATCGCAACGTTGGAGGATCGAATGTGTTTCCATTGTTATGCGCTCCATATACCACATACATTTTGTTTCCGAAACTGCCGGAGGAAAATATACGAAACTTGCTGTAAAGACAATAGCTGGAATTAATTCTCCGAAATTTCTTCAGATTTAAATCTAAAGAAGTCTCATGAAAACATGTCTTTAAATCTGAATAAATCTCATGAAATTTGTGGTGGAAAAAAGGTATTTTTAAATATTTTTTGATGATTATTTTCTTAATTCAATTAACTCCTTACTGAAGAGATTTGGGTTCTAGTATATCAGGTTCTTTTTCTGGAGAATGTGGTATATATTCTTTAAAAAGGAAAATAAAAAAGGGGCCTTTTTGAATTATATGTTCAACATTTCTTGGTGAGGAACTTGTGATTCTTTAACATCTAATCAAAACATGTATGTAAAATGTATGTATCGGGTATTTTTTTAGAGTGATAGAACTTTCAATAGGGATAACTGTGATTTGACAGAAAATAGAAGGACTCACATTCGACCAGACCAATTTTGGATCACTTTTTCGAGTAATTCAGGTCTGATTTCATCAATAACACGAGTTATGTTTGCTTCCAAAGCGTTCATTGTTTCTGGTTTATCAGCATAAGCCAATGACTAGACATAACCCGAAAGAAAATAATCCAGTGGAGTTATGTCGCATGATCTTGGAGGCCAATTGATTGGACTATTTCTCGAAATAATGTTATCGCCGAATCTTTCTTTCAATAAATCAATTGTAACGGTTGCAGCATGAGGTGTAGCACCATCTTGTTGGAAACAAAACACTTCTGGGTCGATACCATTCAAACTTTGAAACAAATAATCATTGATCATCGATCTGTAATGAGCAGCATTCACTGTAACATTGGCTCCAGCATCGTTTTTGAAGAAATATGGACCGATGATGCCTCCAGCGTGTGAAGCACACCATACAGTGCATTTTTCAGGATTCAATAGAACCCGCAGAACTTCTTGAGGACTGTTTTCACTCCATATACGGCAATTTCGCTTGTTTGCATAGCCGTTCAACCAGAAATGAGCTTCATCACTAAACATAATCTTACATTAAAAAATTGGATCAACTTCAAGCTGTTCTAGGGATTAATCAGCAAACAAACGACGCTTATTATGGTCAAGTAGCTTCAGTTCTTGAACCAGTTGGATCTTATATGGGTGTAGACCCAGATCTTCACGCAAAATTTTCCATGTGGCGGATGAACAGAATCCAACTTGTTGTGAACGTCGACGAGTAGACAAATCTTGATTCTAACACTATGACTTACAGCAGTGATATTTTCTTCTGTACGTACAGTTCTCTGTCTTGTTATTGTTGTTGCATCTAGTTGTGAAAATGTTCTCCGAAATCTATCGATAGTTCGACGAATAAGCTGCTCTGATGGCGAATAGAACACTGATTTTGAAAATAAATTTCAACATTTTCTGAATGTTGTTGCGGCGTGAGTCTTTCCATGATAATTTGTCAATGCTTACTGAACAGAAATGTCAAAACAACATGGCTTCTACCTTCTGTCAAATCACAGTTATCCTTATCGAAAGTTCTATCACTCTAAAAAAAACACCGGATACAACAATTGTTTCTCTATCACAGTAGCATCTCCAGTTAGGTGGTATCCTAGATTTTTCAATAATAATTAATACCGAGCTATGAATGATGGTTTTTTATGGCCGTAATTGAAAGTTGATATTGAGGTAATTACAATTAGAAACCGAGATATTGTGAATTAACACCTTTAGACTTTTTTCTTTGGGGCCACATGAATGATAAGGTCTATGCCAATGCTCCAAAATCGATTCAAGACCTTAAAGATGGAAATTATCGAGGACCACAAATATGCGAATTGGTCATGGAAAATTTTCTGAAAAGGAAAACCGTGGCCATTTGGCTGATATCGTTTTCCATTATTAATGGCATACCTTTCTCTTTGCAATGAAATAAACATCAATTTATTCCTTCTGAACTATATTAGTTTCTTATCAAAATGAAACTTTTTATTGAAGAATAGAGGCATTCGTGAAAGCGAAATTCATATCAGTACGAATTAAAGAGCTGAATTGTAGTTTTCCATCCATACTTTGTATGTTCTCTTTCCCTCCTCCGCCTTTCTGAAATTCCAGCTCTTATATCGTGCAAGAGGACGAAAAATTAATGATAAAACTTTCTGTGAAAAATGCCTCCAACCACAGAAGCAGTGACAACTCGGAATGAAGTTCCCAAATCGATAGCGTCCGTTTTTCGGACGCTTTCATATATTTAAACGACCATCATACTGTCCACGCCATAACACTAAATCTGGAAAACACAGTAAACTGGGATATCTGGAACCAAGGTGGGGATAGACGGATAGCTTTAGCGCAGTAAATCTGCGCTTTATTTGATAGAACTAATAAGGTGTGAGTTTAATGTCGGAAACGTAAAAGTAGTTCGTCCTCGAGCAAGCCAGAAATGAAGAATTATTGCCCCCGTTTAATATGCCGCTACGTGCTAGCGACCCACGTATGGTAACGACTATGAATTAACCCTGCCATTTTCAGTCCAGGACGCAAACGACGTTTCGCGAACCCCCGATCACCTTCAGTCACGAGTCGTATAGAGGCTGAGTGCGAGGGAGCGTTTCAAACCTACATTCATTATCAGAAGGTACATGGGATTAAAATGAGAAATCATTGCATTTTGTGCACTTCAACTTCAAATAAATTAATTAAATATTATCAAGGAGTGTGAGATATAGTAAAAGAAAGATCTACCAATCAACGAGACAGTATAACAGTGCGCTCGTGGATCAGGGCTTTTCTCTCGAATAGAACTTTCCAAGTGAGAGTGGCGTACGTTCGTTCATCTGCGGAAAAGTCTGTGTCCACTGGCACTGGCGTCCCGCAGGGATCAGTCCTGGGACTACTGAAATCTCCATACGTACTTTTTGCAGATGACACGAAGATATATAACTATGCGTCGAATGCGAGGACCCTTCAGTACGATTTGTGGACTGTGGAGGATTGGTGTCGCAAATAGTCGTTGCCATTAAATACCAGCAAATGCCACGTTCTACACCTAGGCAGAAATGATCACAAATCTCAATATGCAGTCGATAGTCATTGCTTGAATCCCGCTGACCACTATAATGATCTGGGTATCATAGTGTCGTATGATTTAAGCTAGTCTCACCAGGCCAAACAGTTTAAATACATGACTCAGAGATTGTTAAGGGGTTGCAATCTCGCAACGTGTCGAGCACTTTATTGCAGCAATGTGGGTCCTTTGATGGAATATGCCGGACCGGCGTGAAGCCCTTCTCTCTAGGGAGTAGTCAACTTTTACTCGAGTGTGTACAGCGTTTGATTACAAGGATTCCCTTTGTGAGTATAAAACCAGACTGTCACGCTCGTTTAAGACTACTGAATCTGCAAACTTTTGACAAGATATAGGTGATCCTATTGTAACTTATGGGGCTCTGCATGGGTTCTTTGGTGTGTATCTGGATCACCTCTACATGAGGAGCAGCAATCCAACATTGTCGCCATGCCTCCAAACTGGCGAAAGATAATTACAAGACCTCACAGCGTCAAACGTGTTTTCCACGGCTGGAATGGGTTGCCACATGGTGTTGTTGGTGAAAAATTCGATGAATTCCATCAAAAATCTTGAGACATCATGATTAATTCCTTGTGCACTGTTGGAACTTATTATTTGCCTTTCTTCAAACCTAGAATCTCTTCCATCAGAAGGTGACATCTGGAATATTCTGGTAAATGTCCGCTCCTGAAGATCGAAGGTATTTTGACTTTTGACGCATAACAGGAAATTTATTGGTTTGGAATTGTTTCAAGTGTATGACTTCAACTCTTGGTAAAAGGTAGGAAAGTGGATGTCGTATGAACTGGAGCCAAGAGACTTCCAACCCGGTTTTTTTATATGTGAACAACTGCTCCAACAACAAATATGGAAGAGATTTCTACATCGAATGGTGACTGGCGATGAAATGTGGGTCCATTATAATAACCCAAAACGTCAGGAAGCGTATACGTTCATCATCATGAACTGTCAAGCTGAAAATTCATGATGTGTATTTGGTGGGAGCAGCTGGACACAGAGTATCATTAGCTACTAGAATGGAACGAAAGGATCACAAGGGAGGTCTAGCGACAACAATTGATAGGTTTGGGTTGAACATTACAGAAAACACAGCTACAATACGCCGTCCTATACGATAAAGTTATCATGCAGCATAACACGTGTTGCGTCGCCCATTAAAACGTACTCAGAAACACTCAGGTGGGAGGTTCCACCCCACCCACCGTACAGCCCAGATATTGCTCCTTCCGATTACCATCTCTACCAAACGATCGCCACATACTTTGAACATTGAATATAGCGGCTGTTTTTTCAAGAGTGTTAAAACTTTCGATAGGGATAACTGTGATTTTCTGTGTTTTGACATTTCTGTTCAGTAAGCATTGAAAAATTATGATGGAACAACGTTCACAAATTGTTGAAATTTTCAAAATCAGTGTTCTATTCGCCAAACTTAGGGAGCATTTCGTGAAATTTATGGTTTACGTAATCATCCATCAGAGTAGCTTCTTCGTCGAACTATCCGATAGATTTCGGACAACATTTTCTTTACTCGATGCAACAACAACAAGACAAAGAACTGCACGTACAGAAGAAAATATCGCTGCTGTAAGTCATAGTGTTAATGATGATCCAGATTTGTCTCTTCGTCGACGTTCACAAAAAGTTGGACTCTGTGCATCCACCACATGGAAAATTTTGGGTATAGATCTTGGTCTACACCCATGCAAGATCCAACTGGTTCAAGAACTGAAGTCACTCGACCATAATAAACGTCGTTTGTTTGCTGATTGGGCCCTAGAACAGCTTGAAGTTGATTCACTTTTTTATCGTAAAATTGTGTTTAGTGATGAAGCTCATTTCTGGTTGAACGGCTATGTAAACAAGCGAAATTGCCGTATATGGAGTGAAAACAAGCCTCAAGAAGTTCTGCAGGTTCCATTGAATCCTGAAAAATGCACTGTATGGTGTGCTTTACACGCTGGAGGCATCATCGTTCCATATTTCTTGTAAAACGATGCTGGAGCTAATGTGACAGTGAATGGTGCTGGTTACAGATCGATGATCAATGATTATTTGTTTCAAAATTTGAATGGTATCGACCCAGAAGTGTTTTGGTTCCAACAAGTAGCACTTCATGCTACTACCGTAACAATTGATTCATTGAAAGAAAGATTTGGCGATAACATTATTTCGAGAAAAGATCCAATTAATTGGCCTCCAAGATCATGCGACATGACTCCACTGGAATATTTTATTTGGGCTCATGTCAAGTGATTGGTTTATGCTGATACACGGAAACAATAGACGCTTTGGAAGCCAACAAAACTCTCGTTATTGAAGAAATAAGGCCTGAATTACTCGAAAAAGTGGTCCAAAATTGGTCTGGTCGAATGCTGTTCCTCAGAGTTAGTCGTGGTGGACATACGCCGGAAATAATTTTTAAAACATAATGGCCATAAAATTATGTTTCAAATAAAAAACAATTTGGCTTCAATCGTAATTTAAAATGTGTTTTATTTCAATTTAAAGTACTACCACTCTAAAAGAAACACCCGATATAACTAATTTTTCACAATGAAGCTTCAATATTCGACAAAAAACCGCACGAAATAATTCATACTCCTTACATTATAATAATAAACAAAACACGGCGGTAAACTTATCGTGGTATGATACAGTCACAAAGAGAACATTCAGTTCATCATATATTTCGGCGAACACCAGACATCGTTTGAAATAGATTAAGAACTGTGAGCTTCCTTAACATTCGTGGAACAGTTTATATGTAACACGACCTCTACCGACATGTTTCAACCAGCACATAAAAGAGAGGAAAGTAAACTTCTCTATAGCTTAGTTGTGTCCATTTTAATATAACCCACCTGAAATGAGACAGCCCATTTGCATTCTGCCGCGTTAAGCTGTCAGGGATCTGAATGGAATGAAAATATTTTTTGACCTGTTTGTGTCGTTACGCTAATCCAGAAAAGAACGGGTCACCTTTGATGGTAGGTCGCCGTTCTTCGCTAATTGATTCCTTGCAGCTTAAATTCGTCAGGTTTTCGCCTACTCGCCTGATGTGCTTGAGCAATAATTCATCCCCTTGGAGTTAGTTGAATCTAGGTCATTCATGTTTTAGATGTGGAGGGTCTTCCATTACGCCAACGGAAAGGTATTTGCATTTACATTTCGTATGAAGATGTCATTACGGACATTTCAAAGCGATTTGAATTTGAGAGATAATAGCAGCCATGCAGAACAAACAATAACTATTCAAATTGACCGTAAAATATTAAGTGACATTAAAGAAGTACACTAAATCGAAATATACACATGTGTTGATTTATATTTATCATTAAGGAGTTGCACGAATGAGTCGTTTTGTTACACTGCAACTTCTTCAAATGTTTTCAATCAAATATCGGGTGTTTTTTAAGAGAGTGATAGAACTTCCGATAGGGATAACTGTGATTTGACAGAAGGTAGAAGCCATGTTGTTTTGACATTTCTGTTCAGTAAGCATAGACAAATTATCATGGAAAGACTCACGCCCCAACAACGTTTACAAATTGTTGAAATTTATTTTCAAAATCAGTGATCTATTCGCCAAACTTATAGAGCACTTCGTGAAATATATGGTTTACATAATCGTCCATCAGAGCAGCTTACTCGTCGAACTATCGATAGATTTTGGGAAATATTTTCTCTACTCGATGCAACAACAATTCAATTCAATTCAATTCAATTTATTCATCAAAATAAGTTTGCATACTTGAAAAGGTGAACAGCAAAAAGAGAAAAAAAAATTACCACCGAATGGAAAAAAAAATCAAGCAGAAAGAATGGTCTCGAATCTACTAGAATTCAACATAATGTATTTCCGGAGACGATCTTTACATACTTTACTCTTCACATTGAAGGATACCTTCAGCTCATAAGGAAGAAGATTATAAAATTTGGGACCATAGTACAACCAACTTTCTTGCAGATGTTTTCTATGGAACCGCGGAATGAGAAGATTTCTATTCACAACCTGTCTTGTTAGGAATGCATGCTGCACCAATTCGCCTCTTCCTTTTATTTGATTCAACAATACTTCATAAATATAAAGCTGTTTGATATTCAGCCGGTCAGATTCCATATACAGCCTTTCAGATCCGAACCTTCTACTCAAATTCAAGGTTATCTTCAATATCGTCTTATGTACTATTTCGAGACCTCGCATGTTATTTCCATTTATACCACCCCATAGAACAATTCCATACCTCAGTACAGACAAAACTAAAGCGTCGTACACTCGGAAACATTCCTTCACAGAAAGAATATACCGGACATTAGAGAAAATATGAAACAGTTTCTTAATACGTTTCATAAGGTAAGCTGCATGCTCGCCCCATCTCAGATGTTGATCGATAATAACTCCCAAATACCTGACCGACTCGGCCTTTTCAACAGCCGGGCACTGACATGTCAACAAATTACATTGATCCATATGAAGATGTATCCACTTAGACTCCGGCTGATCAGATGCTCTAAGTGAAAATGTAATGAACTTTGATTCAAATATATTCAGACTTAACAAACAATGTGATAACAGTTGAAAAATAGTATTAATACCCTTAACCGCAATCTGATAAGCTTCCTCCCATGTATATCCCCTGAAAGTTAAAACAGAATCATCAGCATACGCGACCATCTCAAGACTCGTAGCACGAAGCAACCAGTCAATAAAAACCAAAAAGAGGATCGGACCAAGAACAGTCCCCTGTGGGATGCCGATATCAACCTTCACTGGCCGACTCAAGACGCTTTCTATCTTGGCACACTGAATCCGACCATCCAAATAACTCTGAAACAACTTCAAACTAACTCCTCTGACACCAATCTTTTCCAGTCTATCAAGAAGTAGAGTATGGTCAACGGTATCAAAGGCCTTAGCCAAATCCAAAAATACTGCTATTACCTTTTTATTTTCGTCCATAGAGTGGACGACGCCATCAACAAGTTCCTGAATCGCATCCGTGGTAGAAGTATTATCCCTAAACCCAAATTGTCTGCCACTTAAGGAATTATTGTTTTCGAGGAATAAGATCAGTCTCCTCTTGAGACACTTTTCGAAGATCTTCGCAAAATTATTGATCACAGAGATTGGGCGATAATTTGTCATTTCAGATCTATTTCCACCCTTAAAAACGCAACTTACATGCGACTCTTTCCATTCTGTTGGAACTATACCATTTGAAAAACTTAAATTAAAGATATGAACTAGAGGTTTCAACATGAAGGAATGAATGTGCTTAATAAAGGATGAAGCAATACCATCAGGTCCAGGGCTAGCACCATCCTTCAATGAAACAATGGTGCTTACAATCTCATTCTCATCAACAGGCTCGAGGAATATAGAGGACACACTCGCAGGGACATTCAAAGCATCAGCAATGGTCGATCTATTTATACCCTGTGCTAAACGTTTACCGATATTAACAAAAAAACAATTGAATTTATCTGCTTTCTCTTTTATTTCCGTGACAGAACAACCATCCTCATCAACTATTTCACCAGGGATAATAACAAGACAAGAACTAAGAACTGTACAGAAGAAAATATCACTGCTGTAAGTCATAGTGTTAGAATCAAGATTTGTCTACTCGTCGACGTTCACAACAAGTTGGATTCTGTTCATCCGCCACATGGAAAATTTTGCGTGAAGATCTGGGTCTACACCCATATAAGATCCAACTGGTTCAAGAACTGAAGCTACTTGACCATAATAAGCGTCGTTTGTTTGCTGATTAATCCCTAGAACAGCTTGAAGTTGATCTACTTTTTCATCGTGAAATTGTGTTTAGTCATGAAGCTCATTTTTGGTTGAACGGTTATGTAAACAAGCAAAATTTTCGTATATGGAATGAAAACAATCCTCAAGAAGTTCTGCAGGTTCCAATGCATCCTGAAAAATACACTGTATTGGGTACTTTACACGCCGGAGGCATCATCGGTCCATATTTCTCTAAAAAAGATGCTGGAGCTAACGTTACAGTGAATGGTGCTCGTTACAGATCGATGATCAATGATTATTTATTTCAATAATTGAATGGTATCGACCCAGAAGTGTTTTGGTTCCAACAAGATGGTGCTACACCTTATGCTGCTACCGTAACAATTGATTTATTGAAAGACAGATTTGGCGATAACATTATTTCGAGAAATGGTCCAATAAATTGGCCTCCAAGATCATGCGGCACAACTCCACTGGATTATTTTCTTTGAGGTTATGTCAAGTCATAACAATAGAAGCTTTGGAAGCCAACATATAGTCTAGTCAACAAGTGCCTTTTGGGTCAACTTTTTTCAGCAGTCTCCGAAAATTATGGTCAAGATGTTATTCGATTCATAATGGCATCTAGATGATTTTTGAAAAAAATTAAGTTCCGCTTGCTAAAATTGCAAAAGTTTTTAACAATTAACTGAAAAAAAGAGGGTTTAGTTTTTTGTAAATATCTCAAAAACTAATAAAGATTTTTGAAATGAAAGAAAAGATTCAAAAAGAGGAGGAAATTTCCTAAAAAAAGAATGGACTCCCGGAATTGTAGTCCCAATATTAATAATTTTCCCAGAGGGATGAAAATACGGCCGAAAACGGGTACTCTGCCTTTCGTAAGCCACGCCTAGTTTGGACACTTTATTAATAAAAATTATTTTAACAGATTAAACATGAAATTTAATAAATGAAAACATTCAGAGTCATACTGGATAGATGAATGAACAATAATCCGCCAAAAAAAATTTTTATCTCAATTTATCAATTAGTTATGCAATACTTAATTAATAATTTTTTCTGCTTGGACATGAACATTGCAAATGTGATAATTGTTAAAATATTAACTTGAGATTTTTTTCCTCTTTTGGAGCAATTTTTGGAAGACTTCAGAATATATCATCGTTGGAAAAATTTAAAAATATTTATTTTTCAGTTTTTTATTAACAATTTTCGTTGTTGCAAAATTAAAAACTTATGGAAAAATTTTTTTTTTCAAAATATTATTAATGGTCCGTTTTTATGTTGTAGGAAGCTACATAGAAATAGTTTTTTGAAATTTTTATCTCTTATTGTTTAAAATTTTTTTTATAAACAAATGCGTTGTTTATAAAATAATTCAAAATTTTTTATGGAAAAGAAGAGTAAATCATGATTTTTAAAGATAAAATGGTTCCTTTATATTAGTTAGAATTGGAAGAAAACGATTGTTAATTGACAAATGCGTTTTTGAGCAATAAAAACATTTTTTTAAGGAAATTTTTTTTTTGAAAATCATTATTTGCATTAAAGCTTGATATTCCTTAAAAAAATTTTGAATTATTAGGAGTACAAATAAGTTTCCGCCGTACGGAACCCAATTTCCTTGTTTATGAATCATTCCTAATGATTTTAAACGATGTGAGACTGCTTGCTGAGTGACTTCTAATGTTAGAGCAAGTTCTTTTTGTGTTTGAGATGAATCTTCCTCCAATAATTCCTCCAATTCTGCATCCTCGTAAATTTTTGGCCTTCCACTGCGATCTTTGTCTTCTACGTCGAAATCACCGTTTTCAAACTTTTGAAACCACTCTCGACACGTTCTCTCCCTCAAAGCACCCTACGAGCAATTGATGCGCCTCAGCAGCAGATTTCTTTAAATTAAAGAAGTAAACTAATATTTTCCGCAAATGACGCTTACTTGGCTCAAATTTTGACATTTTCAACTCATAAAAATTATATTTCACCAATATAAAATCAATGATATTAATAGGTTATGTTGTTCTTGAATGTCCAAACAATTTTTTAAGCCGGTTATCATCTGCGAAAGCTAATCGAAACTCCGTGCCACGCCATCTACAATAAAACGGCGGAAACTTATTTGTACTCCTAATATTTTATAAACAACGCATTTGTTTATAACAATTTTTTAAACAATAAGAGATAAAAATTTTAAAAAAATATTTCTATGTAGCTTTCCAAAACATAAAAACGGACCATTAATAATATTTTGAAAAAAAAATTTTTTTCTATAATTAATCAAAGTTTTTAATTTTGCAACAAAGAAAATTGTTGATAAAAAACTGAAAAATGAACATTTTAAAATTTTTCCAACGGGGATCTATTCTGAAGTCTTACAAAATTTGCTCCAAGAGAGGAAAAAATCTCAAGTTAATAGTTCAACAATTATCACACTCGCAATGTTATTAATTAGTTAATTGTAAATAACTTTTGCAATTTTTGTAAGCGGAACTTCATTTTTTTCATGAATCATCTAGATGCCATTCCGAATCGAACAACACCTTGATCCTAATTTTCGGAGACTGCTGAAAAAAGTTGACACAAAAGGCACTTGTTGACTAGACTAATAACCCGTGTTATTGATGAAATAAGGCCTGAATTACTCGAAAAAGTGGTTCAAAATTGGTCTGGTCGAATGCGGTTGCTCAGACCTAGTCGTGGTGGACATATGCCGGAAATTATTTTCAAAACATAAATGCCATAAAATTATCTTTCACATAAAAAAAATTGGCTTCTATCTTAATTTAAATGTGTTTTATTTCAATTTAAAGTTCTATCACTCTAAAAAAACACCTGATATCAGAAGTCGAAAAAAAATATGCCCTCTCGGTGTAATACTTCTACTGTATAACAGAAAAATTAGAACAATCTCCATTCCATATGTCATGAAGGCATTAATTGCTATCACAATTTCACGATTACGCCGTTTCAATTCTGGCGACACGCTTTTGATCTATTCGTTTCCACTCCGTACCGAAGATTACGTCAAAACCGCGATTTTTAATTACGGCCCATCAACATTTGCGTTTAAATCGGCATAAAACGATAATTTATCATTGCTGTATGCGGCTCAAACTGAAAGGCGCGATAACAAGATAATATTTCAACACTCTGAAGTCGTAATTGCGTGAGGGTCGAAACGTTGCATGGCGGGAGACGTGCGTTCCTACGTCCGTCAACGGAAAAGGCTTGCATGTTCGGTAAAACGAAAGCGATTATCGAATCCATCTATTCGAGTCATTCGAATTTGAATTTTAGCCAAAGACTCCGTCTTGATTGACTAAACATATTTTTTCAGAAGATACTGAACGATGAGTTCAAATTTACCATAACGCTTAGCATAGAATAACTAACAGAAAACAAACTAGTGGGGTAAGACTTCAACTTATGAATGAAACGTCAAATAATGTAGTCCGTCTAGAAAGTATCCGGAATTTATTATTTTACATAATTTTAATATACTTCTTTTCTGTAACATTCTAAGACGAGAGTAATGTATAAAATAAGTTGTGCAGATAGCCCGCTATGGTCAAAAATGTATGGCAACACTATTTGTTTTGTTGATTGTCAACAGATATACAATTTATGAAATAATGTCACAACTAGAAAAAAAAAGCGGCTAGTATATTTGTTAAAGAATAGGTTTTCGAGACATAAAAAAATTAGTGCCATTGACCGAACTGGAGAAAATAGCTGTATATAAGAAAAAATCCGCGCCTGGGGTTTCGCAAATTGGCTAACAGATTTATAAATCAAGGAAATATAAAAGAATGTCCAGAAACCGTCCGTATGTCACTGAAAAGACAAGTCTACATATCAAGGGACCAAAAAAATCCCCATAATGACCTTTACAAAAGAAAAGAAGCATAGATTTTTGTCAAAGTTTTCAAGAAGATAATTTTAATAATGCCTTCATATCTGATGAAAATTATTTCCAACTTGATGGTTATCACTTGAAAATCCTGTCTCTATGTATAATTGATGGTACCGATAATAGTGAAAAGTATTGTGGCATTCTAAACGATTTTCTCTTTGAAATGGCGCATGCTTTATATCCAGTGGGGTGGCATTTTTAGCAGGATAATGCAAGATGCCATATTTTGGCCTATACTCAAGCTTGGATGCAAGAATACCAAGTGACAACCATTTCATGACCAGCAGCTTCACCAGATCTTAGTATCATTGAAAACATATGGGGACTAATGAAGATTGAAGTTGAACGAGTAGCGCTACGAAACAAAAATGATTTAATTCAGTCAGTTTTACAGTTCTGAACTACCATCACCGAAAATCATACGATGATCTAGTTTCGGGTGTACCCCGACGTTTAGTAAAATTTTTACAGTTGAATGAATGTTTTATAAATAAATACGATGAATATTTTGTTATAATTTTCGTTTTCAAGAATAAAAAATATATACTAAATACTTACAATTGAGCTTTGTTTTTTCGTATACTTTCAAGAAGGACTTTATAATAGTTTAATATTTCGCAAAGAATCGATCAAACAATTTAAGATTCATGCTCGTTATTAAGGTGACATTTCATACTGAAATTTTTTTTTGCTGTTTCCTAAGTGGACAAAAAATTTCGGTGAGTATAAATGATACCTGCTTTGGATGGGGTGAACCGATCAATTACTTTCGAAAAATTAAAAAAGGCATGTCTACAGACCAAGCAATTCTTTACAATCTCTATAAGCATTCTATTCGGGAGGGGCTATATAATGAGAATAACAATGGTCATAAGACGCTTCCCCGCTTATATATATATATATATATATATATATATATATATATATATATATATATATATATATATATATATATATTTTTATATCCACAGGGAAGCGTCTTAGAACTATGGTTATGCTCATTATATAGCCCCTCCTGAGCAGAGAGCTTATAGAGATTGTAAAGAATTGCTTGGTCTATAGAGATACCTTTTAGAATTTTTCAGAAGTATTAACCAATTAGAATGCAAATCCTTGGTTAAGCATACTTCAAATGGGGTGAACGAGGGATATACACTAGACTTTAATGCTTTATTTACAGCCTAAATACATATAATACAAGTTAACAGATTTGAATTATTCACCCAAATTCATGGAGTTGTTTCGATGTGGTTTTAACTGTGAACGCGGTGAAAATACTATCTTGATCGTGAAATGGTTCTTCTTTGAGCTTTTTCGATTGTTGTTCATGTCACAGACTTCAATTTTATTGGTATCACTTTTGGATTCACTTTTCACAAGTTAATATCTAATTACAAATAAATAATGTAGATAATACATTCACTTCCAGGCCTTATTTGCGTTATGAGTTACTAAGAGAGAGAGAGAGAGAGAGTTCCTTTGAAAGGTTAAAGTGAAATGCGAATATAAAATGATTCAAGTGTAGAGATAAGCGTGTTTCACAAGTTAAGAGAACTTACTTCTACAAAATGTGCGTGGGATCAGAACTCAATGTTTGAATATTGCGTGACCGTTTGGTCGAAGGAATGTCTTCAACTGTACCTTTCGGCTAACGGTTCTATGGGCTTCTACGAAAAATCTGAAGGACAAATATTTTCGTTCCTTGACTAATGCTAAGGCTCGTTTGGGTTTCTAGGAATAAAATGAGGCATATTTGAAAAGCCTAAATTGTTGAACTCTGGAGACGTAATTGTTATTTACCTGCATAGTGAATTAAATTCCTTGTTCGATGTCAAATCTGCACAGAGATCTCTTAAAAATATGTGGCGCTGCTTCATGCATTGATCTTATTATAAACACCACTAAAACTATGCATCATCATTAGGATTAAAAGAACTTCTAATTAAGATGACAAGTAAAATCGACAGCTTCCGAATTTAAGACAGTGCTTTTCGTCATTTTTTATTGCGAATTTGTGGATTTTGAGTCTATATTCATAGAATAATCCAATGTCATAGCTTCAACATCAATTAGTGACAAAGGGATTACAGAAATGTCTCTTCATCGAGCGAACTATTATAGTTGTAAAATGGCCATGTAAATCAATGCAGAAATGCCTCGTGTAATCGACTTTGTTGTATTTTGGAGGAACAGTTGTGAATTTTGACTAAACAGTGTGAGAATCTGAGGGTTTGTTCCTGGATTCTGGAGATCGCGGTTTCCAAACACAGACGTGTCAGACCTGCCTGAAATAATCATTATAAAATTGCATTTAAAGCGTAAATCATATTTTATCTCTCATCTGGTTGATTCATTGTGTCGTAAAACGAATAGCCATTAGTCCTCATTGTTGCCATAATAAAACATCTTTGGTTGAGGTTCACAATAGACAGACTGATTTTGAAATTTAGCCATAGTATGATACATCTCTTTTACCTTGACTCAGGATATGAAAGGTTAGTGCTCAAGGAAAATAAAATCCAAGGAATGAAATCTGAAGATAAATTAGAGTTGAAGTCAGATCGAAATAAATGCGAAATTCAATTATGCTGATTTAACTCCAATTGATTTGTTTTTTGTTTGTTTCAAAGAAAAGATCTCGAATCCCAACCAGGGTATTTCCAGCCTTGAAGCCTCAAGGGTTCTGCAAAGTTAATTATGCATATCTCGTTCAATTAAATTCTTTGTCCGAAATCACAAATTGGACGGAGCAGTCGAAAGGTAGAGAATTACGTTTCCATCTGAAATTTGAAAGTTGAGAAGCTTTATTCTGCTGACGTGGATATATTTCATCCTTGTGAAATCTCAAAGATTCTTATGGAAATTGAATAATGAAAAATGATTATTGTGAACCATGTGAATTGTTGAAATTTAACCGCCGCAATATACGATGGCCCCTCATAACTAAAATTTGAAAAAAATATAATATCGGGTGTTTTTTTTTAGAGTGATAGAACTTTCGATAGGGATAACTGTGATTTAACAGAAGGTAGAAGCCATGTTTTTTTGACATTTCTGATCAGTAGGCATTGACAAATTATCATGGAAACACTCACGCCGCAACAACGTTTACAAATTGTCGAAATTTATTTTCAAAACCAGTATTGTATTCGTGAAATTTATGGTTCACATAATCGTCCATCAGAGCAGCTTATTCGTTGAACTATCGATAGATTTCGGAAAACATTTTCTGTACTCGATGCAACAATAACAACAAGAGAAAGAACTGTACGTATACAAGAAAATATCGCTGCTGTTAGTTATAGTGTTTATGATGATCCAGATTTGTCTATTCGTCGACATTCACAACAAGTTGGATCATAATAAGCATCGTTTGTTTACTGATTGGGACTAGAACAGCTTGAAGTTGTTGCACTTTTTTATCGTGAAATTGTGTTTAAGGATGAAGCTCATTTCTAATTGAACGGACTTGTGAACAAGCAAAATTGCCGTATATGGAATGAAAACTATCTTCAAGAAGTTCTGCGGGTTCCATTGCATCCTGAAAAATGCACTGTATGGTGTACTTTACACGCTGGAGGCATCATCGGTCCATATTTCTTTAAAAATGATGCTGGAGCTAATGTTACAGTGAATGGTGCTCGTTACAGATCGATGATCAATGATTATTTGTTTCAAAATTTGAATGGTATCGACTCAGAAGTATTTTGGTTCCAACAAGATGGTGCTACACCTTATGCTGCTGCCGTAACAATTGATTTATTGAAGGAAAGATTTGGCGATAACATTATTTCGAGAAATGGTCCAATCAATCGGCCTCCAATATCATGCGACATAATTCCACTGAATTATTTTCTTTGGGGTTATATCAAGTCATTGGTTTATGCTGATAAACCAGAAACAAAAGACGCTTAGAAAGCCAACATAACGCGTGTTATTGATGAAAAAGTGGTCCAAAATTGGTCTGGTCGAATGCGGTTCCTCGGAGCTAGTCGTGAAGGACATATGCCGGGAATTATTTTCAAAACATAAATCTTTCAAATAAAAAAAAAATTGGCTTCAATCTTAATTTAAATGTGTCTTATTTCAATTCAAAGTTCTATCACTCTAAAAAAACACCCGATACAACCAACGAAGAATTATTGCACAGGTTGGGGATGGAACGAGAGCTATTCAAACTCATAAAGATCCGTAAAGCATCATATTTTGGCCACATCCTTAGGAGCTCATTATAATGGGAATAATTAAAGGCAGGTGCAGGCTGGGAAGAAGAAAACTGTTATGATCGAGAAATATACGCCACTGGACTGGTCTAAATTATGAACACTTCATAAGAACATCCGAAAACAGGGATGAATTTGCCATGTTGTATCCAACCTCCATTGACTGAGAGGCATACTAAGAAGAAGAAGGGTCAACGCTTAAGAACAACTGATAATATTGCTGCTACAGCCTGTAGTGTTGCCTAAAACCTAGGTTTGTCGATTTCTTGTTTATATTTGGAATTAGGAATTACACAAACAACATTACAACGTCTTCGGTTTTGAGGCTTTTAGAGTTCATTAATAAGGAATGTGAGCTATGGTTATGAAAAATTATAGAAATCGAGACAGTGTAACATACAGCTGTATAACAATTTCATACTCAAACAAATTCGATAAGTTTTTGTTGACCACAGGGGAAAATTGCAGACATGCGCACGTTTCCACTGATTTTAATCAGTGTAATGAATGCCAGCGACTACAAACCTATCAAGTATCTAATATATTCGCTATACACAGAGACACTAAGGTATTAATCATACACTACCGCCGCTAATAGCTTAGTGTCTGTGTGTAGCGAATGTAGATACTTGACAGATTTGTAGTCGCTGGCATTCATTGCAGTGATAAAAACCAACAAGTTGAAAACGTGCGCATGTCTTCAATTTGCCCCTCTGATCAACAAAACCTTATTGAGTTTGTTTGAGGATCTCATATTGTTTGGAGAAGTCCCTAGATGAGACCCAAGAAAACCTGTGTGGCAGGTTCCGGGCTTTCTCCCAATTATTTCACGACTCCGCGGATTACTTCCAAGGTCATCAATTCTGCAAGCACCAAAGAACCAATAATTCATCCGTATCAACCGCGAATATCTCCTAACGAAACATAATCAACCGACCCCTGGTACTAATGAAACGTAGCAATATAAACAATCCCTGAAGTCGAGCGTGCAAATCTATTTTAAACTTCAACACTTATTTATAGGGCTGCTTAAAGTGGGTGAAATACTTGCCAGTCCGCTATCTGAGTACTTCATTAACGTCGTCGAGTTGTTGAGGGTGGCGAGAATTGCCTCTTGGGGTTGTTTTGCGGTGAATTATGGCAATTGCCGTTATCGGAAAATCTTAATGAATGCAACAAACAATAGCGGATGTCTCCTACTTCGAAGACGGTGTCAGAGCGATGAAGTTACGGGCGTCTGAACAGCGAGAAATCCAGGAACAGTTATGATGTGCAGATAATGATCTGACGTAACAGATATGGCTTCATTTAGTGGGAGAAATCGTTCGATATTTAACAGGAAGTAATTAGAGCGCCCTAGAGAACCAAGCAGTTGACTTTAAATATTTGAGCCTGTTTGATTGAAGCCAGCCCTAATTAACTTTCGTATAAGAGATTGAAGAGTGGCTCTTTCAATAGCATGAGGAAGAATTCATCAAACTGACACAATTCACAGTAAGTCCTACAGTTGCAAGTTTCAAAATCGAAATATGAAGTTCTCTGAGGCAATATCAATGAACGAACTGATTCGCACTTCTCCACAAGAGGAATAATCTCAGTCTAAATATATCGGATGTTTTTTTTAGAATGATAGAACTTGAAATTGAAATAAAACACATTTAAATTAAGATTAAAGCCAAATTTTTTTTATTTGAAAGATAGTTTTATGACATTTGTTTCAAAAATAATTTCCGGGATATGTCCACCACGACTAGATCTGAGGAACTGCATTCGACCAGACCAATTTTGGACCACTTTTTCGAGTGATTCAGGCGTTATTTCATCAATAACACGAGTTATGTTGGCTTCCAAATCGTCTGTTGTTTCTGGTTTATCAGCGTATACCAATGACTTGACATAACCTCAAAGAAAATAATCCAGTGGAGTTATGTCGCATGATCTTGGAGGCCAATTAATTGCATCATTTTTCGAAATAATTTTATTGCCAAATCTTTCTTTCAATAAATCAATTGTTACGGTAGAGGCATGAGGTGTAGCACCATCTTGTTGTAACCAAAACACTACTGGGTCGATACCATTCAAATTTTGAAATAAATAATCATTGATCATCGATCTGTAACGAGCACCATTCACTGTAACGTTAGCTTCAGCATCGTTTTTAAAGAAATATGGACCGATAATGCCTCCAGCATGTAAAGTAAACCATACAGTGCATTTTTCAGGATGCAATGGAACCTGCAGAACTTCTTGAGGATTGTTTTCACTGCATATACGGCAATTTTGCTTGTTTACATAGCCGTTCAACCATAAATGAGCTTCATCACTAAACACAATTTTACGCTAAAAAAGTGGATCAACTTCAAGCTGTTCTAGAGCACAAAAAGTAAACGAACGACGCTTATTATGGTCAAGTGGTTTTAGTTCTTGAACCAGCTGGATCTTGTATGGGTGCAGAACAAGATCTTTACGCAAAATTTGCCATGTGGTGGATGCACAGTGGCCAAACTTGTTGTGAACGTCGACGAATAGACAAATCTGGATCACCATTAAGACTATGACTTACAGCAGCAATATTTTCTTCTGTACGTACAGTTCTCTGTCATATTGTTGTTGTTGCATCGAGTAGAGAAAATGTTGTCCGAAATCTATCGATAGTTCGAAGAATAAGCTGCTCTGGTGGACGATTATGCAAACCATTAATTTCATGGTGTGCTCTATGAGTTTGGCGAATAGAACACTGATTTTGAAATTAAATTTCAACAATTTGTAAACGTTGTTGCGGCGTGAGTCTTTACATGATAGTTCGCCAATGCTTACTGAACAGAAATGTCAAAACAACATGGCTTCTACCTTCTGTCAATTCACTGTTGTCCTTATCAAAAGGTTTATCACACTAAAAAAAATTATAATTTTAAATTAATTTTCATCAAATAAAGAATATTGAACTAATATTATTGAGCAGTACGTTCACGATTGCATCATATTCCATTCTCAACAAAATAGCCGTACCTGAACGATCTACAAGAAAGCATGTGAACCGGTAGGAGTAAACTATTTATATAGTTGTCGAGTTTCAAGCGTCCGTTCCCCATCACGTGCTGGAAGTTGGGGTAAACGGGCCATTCCGCTTGACCAAGGTCTGTAAACACCTACACGCTCCAATACCCCGAGAAAAGTTTTACAGCTTGGTGTAACACAGAACGTGATGAGGGTAAAATTTTGAAATCTCTGATTGCAACATGGATTTATCATTCAATTGTAGTTTGTTCCGGCATGTTCAGAATTTATAAGGTAGGTATTGCTCGAGGAACACATCTCCTGAAATTGCGGGATCCATATTGGGTTCTTGAAGAGAATTATCGCATGTAGTCAGGTATCAAATGTGAAAATGTGCATATCTTCTATAGAGCCTCTTTAATTACAAGAAAAAAATTAAATACAGCATAAAACTTCCAAAAATATTGGAAATGGCCAAACACGTGAATCTCGATCAAATTTCAGGATAATAAAAAAAACCACGGTAATCTTGCACGAATAAGAAGAAAAAGTTCACTATTAATGATAATAATGTATCAAAGTTCCTGGACGCGCAGAGACTCATCCTTCAACTGAGAGAGTTTCCTAGAAATCTACTCTGGCCTACCAAAACCTCTCGATATTCCTTCAAAGACGGCACAACCTCTCTCTTTGTCACTCTGTCTCTTCTGGCTTCAAGTACAGCTGCAGCCACTGACTCACTAACAAATTACTAATGGAACAAGGCTCACGTTTGTGTCATTGACATCCATATAGCCAATCTAGATAGGGTGCAACTAGAATGAAAATGTTCACCAAACAAATGAGGGTTTCTTGTAATTCATCTCAACAGCGTATCGCAAAAAAAAACAAAAAATAATTATGAATATATGGAGATAATTTCGTATATTTCGTTGGGAGACCTCATCTTCGAGATGTGCCGCAGATAATTCGGTTTTCCTAAGCACAGTCAGAAGACGTCTCCAGAAAGTTAATCCAACGTCGAGACGCTTGTTAAGAAGAGTTCCACTCACTGGTGAACATAAGCGTCAAAGATTAGAGTGAGCGTTTTTTCAAGAACTCCGTGCTTTTCGAGGAGGCAAAACTGCTGTTTGGGTTTTAGTTTGTTTCGATGGCAGAACTGACCTATTAGTTCTTCCAAGAGCCATGACATCTCAGACATATGTTGATGGAAATATGAACAGAGTAAAGCTACAATTTCACGCTGATATTTCTGGGTTGTATCGCAGTGCGATCCAGATCCACATGATTTCTGCTAGAGGAAAACAGGTACCTCTAAGATCCCCTGGCCTAAATCTAATCGAGCACGCGTGGGAATTCTTGCTCACAGACCACAGCTGGAAATGCTTCAACAGTTCCAAGATCATTTTCCACATATTCGGCAACCATTTGAGCAGGATATTTCAAATTACTTCTATTTTTGTTATTGTGAATACATCATTCCTTTGAAATCTCATCATTCTAAACTGAAACACTATACATATACATATTTCGTAAGGAATTTAGGTATTTCTGAAGATAAAACACAAATTAATTCAAGTTCCATAGCTCCTGACTAGTAGTTTATTTTAGACGTACGCGTTGTGAATCACTCATTGTAAATTTAGTAAATTTCTCATTGTAAGACGTGTTTTTTAAAAATACAAAATATACTATTCAGAAATGAAGTATACAAGACTTAATTCACCTCTACAAATTTCAAGTCAGACGTACAACTTGAAAATCAGACTGGCTGAGCAACTATCGGGTGATCTGAATGATAAATCTATCCCGGGTTACTTTTAGAGTGATAAAATTTTCGATAGCGGTAACTATGATTTGACAGAGGGCAGAAGCCATGTTGTTTTGACTTTTCTGTTCAGTAAGCACTGATAAATTATCCAGGAAAGACTCACGCCGCAACAACGTTCACAAATTGTTGAATTTTATCTTCAAAATCAGTGTTCTATTCGCCAAACTTATAGAGCACTTCGTGAAATTTATGGTTTACATAATCATCCATCAAAGCAGCTTATTCAACGAACTATCGATTGATTTCCGACAACATTTTCTCTACTCGATGCCATAACAATAACAAGACAAAGAACTGTACGTACAGAAAAAATATCGCTGCTGTAAGTCATAGTATTAATGGTGATCCAGATTTGTCTATTCAGCGACGTTCACAAAAAGTTGGACTCTGTACATCCACCACATGGAAAATTTTGCGTAAAGATCTTGGTCTACACCCATACAAGATCCAACTTGTTCAATAACTTAAGCCACTTGACCATAAGAAGCGTAGTTTGTTTGCTGATTGGGTCCTAAAAAAGCTTGAAGTTGATCCACCTTTTTATCGTAAAATTGTGTTTAGTGATTAAGCTCATTTCTGGTTGAACGGCTATGTAAAAAAGCAAAATCGCCGTATATGGGATGAAAAGAATCCTCAAAGAGTTCTGAAGGTTCCACTGCATCATCGGTCCATATTTCTTTAAAAACGATGATGGAGGTAATGTCACAGTGAATGGTGCTTGTTACATATCAATGATAAATGATTATTTGTTTCAGAATTTGAATGGTATCGACCCAGAAGTATTTTGGTTCCAACAAGATGGTGCTACACCTCATACTGCTACCGTAACAATTGATTTATTGAAAGCAAGATTTGACGATAACATTATTTCGAAATATGGTTCAATTAATTGGCCTCCAAGATCATGCGACATAACTTCACTGGATTATTTTCTTTGGGGTTATGTCAAGTCATTGTTTTATGCTGATAAACCAGAAACAACATAAGCTTTGGAAGCTAACGTAACTCGTGTTGACAAAATAAGGCCTGAATTACTCGAAAAAGTGGTCCAAAATTGGTCTGGTCGAATGCGGTTCCTTAGAGCTAGTCGTGGTGGACATATGCCAGAAATAATTTTCAAAACATAAATGTCATAAAATTATCTTTCAAATAAAAAAAAGTGGCTTTAATCTTTATTTGAATGTGTTTTATTTCAATTTAAAGTTCTATCATTCTAAAAAAACACTCGATATAAACTATATTTTAGTTCTAATGTAACTTGCAATGCTTAATAAGAAGACAAGAATAAAACCAAACTCTTCAGATTGTAAAATAGAATTATTCATGTCAGTTTTCGAAAGTATAATGCATTTATTTCCAAATTTTCATCGTAACTTCGACCAAAAGTGATGAGGCAACGTAGTTTCCCTTCTCTTTGATCTCTGGAATATTCTCGAACTAACGTCAGATGCAAGTACCTCGTGACGTCAGAATGAACGATGTCCTTTCAACCACCACCAAATAACAGCAATGATATTCGAAGGTTCATTAATTGAAATCTACTCCTGGAATTGAAAGCCGATGCACTAAAGTTTATAGAAATCATTTCGGTAACTTGAAGCTTGTTAATGAGGAACATGTTATAGTAACATCTACGTATGCACCATGGAAATAAGGGCAAGTCCAGGCATTGTGATATTAGATTTGAATACTTCATTGAGTATTGTTCTTCATCAAAAGTTTCTCCGCAGGTGCATTCTGTGAATTGCTTTTATTCGTGATGGATAATGATCATCTATCTATACTTGGAACATTTTGCTGAAGGAGAACTCGATCATGAAACATTGGTTATACGAAATGTATACAGGTTTGGAAAATCTCGTTTTAATGATAGCATATTCAATCTATAAGACAGAGAACTTCGACGTCCAGTCGAACATTGGAATAATAGAAAGATATGCGCGTTATGATGATGAATAATTGAATGTATAACTCGAAAAGTATGTTCTTCTCTCTTGCACAGATGTATCCCTAGTGGGGACTGGGGAGTTGGACAGCTCGTTCCGTTTCGGATGATTACAAATTTAGTCGGCCCTCAGAAAAATTCCAATTAAACTATTTTCCTCTGTGATCACATTCAATACATAATAATTGTTTCTACCTCAGGATACATTCTTTGATCTTCTTTGCAACAAATATTTGTATTCTATTCCGTATTTTTCTAATCTTTCTTAGAAATTTACCATTCAAGTTTTTGTCCATAATGAGGAATATTGTTTACCATACTAATTCAGGCAGTGGAAGTCCGAAATCTTAAGAAATGAAATATTCATAGCATATTCGCTATAAGATTATTTATCGCATGGAAATAAGAAAGACGTTATAAAGAAGAAGCGTGAACTCAATAAGATCCTGTGCTATTCTTGCAAAAGATAGTGCCCATCTCGACTCGACTGAAAGCGATATTACTACAATTCCTAAATGATTTACACACACATTTTTTTTCATTTCTGAAATCCGCAGGAAATATTCAACGCAATGTGGATTTGAGAATTTCAATATATAGTCCATCTATAAAGTATTGCGGAATTTATTATTTTTCATAATTTGAATATACTTCTTTTTTGTAATATTCTAAGACAAAAGTAATGTATGAAATATGTTGTGCAGATAGTCGACTACGGAGAAAGTTGCATAGCAACGCTATTCGTCAAATATTGTTGATTGTTAACAGGTATACGATTAATGAAATAATATCGCAACTAAAAAAAAAGTAGGATATCCGTATGAAAAAATGTATCGAAACGTTAAAAAAGTTGTGCATTTGCCTGAACTGGGAAAAAGTTCTGTATATGAGACCATAAAGAGGATAAAAAAAGGCATGGATATGAGGCATAAACCAGTTTCAGGAAGTCAGCGTAAGGTCAAAGGAAACAATTCAAACGATTTGTTGGCCTTAGAAAGACAAAATCTGCGCCTGTAGCTTCGGAAATTGGCTAACAGATTTGGAAATCAACGAAATATAAAAGTATGTCCAGAAACCGTCCGTATGTCACTGAAAAGACAAGGTTGCATATCAAGGAAACCACAAAAAAACCCTATAGTGACACAATACAAAAGGAACGAAGGACAGAATTATGTCAACGTTTTCAAGAAGATAATTTTAATAATGTATTCATATCTGATGAAAGTTGTTTCCAAAATTGAAAATCCTATCAAAACAACTTGTTACCGTTCTAATTTCCAAATTTCCCAGCAAAATAATAGCTTGGGGAGCAATATCTCAGAGTGGTGCTACGCCTCTCTGAATAGTTGATCGTAGCGTTAATGACGGAAAATATTGTGACATTCTAAACGATTTTCTCCATGAAACGGCGAATGCTTTATATCCAGATGTGGCGTTTTCAGCAGGATAATGCAAGATGCAATACTTCGACCTATTTTCAAGCTTAGATGCAGAAACACCAAGTGACAACCATTTCATGGACAGCAGCTTCACCAGATCTTAGTCCCATTGAAAACATATGGAGACTAATGAAGATTGAAGTTGAAAGAGCGGCGCCACGAAATAAATATGATTTAATTCAGTCAGTTTCACAGTCCTGGACTAACATCATCGAAAATTATGGAGGTGATCTAGTTTCGGGTGTAACTCGACGTCTAGTCAAGTGTCTAAGTTAACTGAAGGTTGTATAAGTAAAAAAGATGAATATTTTGAAATACTTTTCTAACTCAAGAATAAAAAAAAAAACTAAATAACTACAATTGATCTTCGTTTTTTCAGATACTTTCAAGACTTCTTCCTAAAGTCAGAAGCTTTAGTACGATGTGCAATCGTTCATACTTCAGCCTATAATCAAGCTTGGATGCAAGAACACCAAGTGACAACCATTTCATGTTCAGCAGCTTCACCTGACATTAGTCCCATTGAAAACATATGGGAACTAATGAAGATTGAAGTTGAATGAATGACGTTTAGTCAAGTGTTTGCAGTTAAATCTAGGTTGTATAAGTGAATAAGATGGATATTTTGTTATAATTTTCTAATTCAAGATTTAAAAATAAATACTGATTAATTACAATTGGGCTCTGTTTTTTCCGGATACTTTCTGGACGCATTTTGAAAATATCTGACAGAATAGGAAGAATACATGAAAAATTATGAAAGCCTATGTGCTAAAGTTCAACCCGTTGGTTTATTGTCAGTCGATTGAGGATCGATGATATTTCTCTGATATTCAATATATACCAGAAGTCTAAATTGATTGAAATAAGAAGAAATTTTGCTGTTGGAAAACTTTAACCTTCTTTAACCTTAAAAAAAATTTTCAAGAGGTATTGAACAACTGGATTGTCTATAGTTGAATGATAATATTTTCTTGTTCTATTTCATTGATTACTCCGTTATTAGGATTCGATCTTTCAAAATTTAGGGAGATTCCTCAATATGAGTTCGTTGAAATAATAGGGATAATTTTGATGGAAATTTCACAAAAACATATTCGGAAGACGATAAAACTATAAAAGTTGAGATTGTCGTAAAATTTTTATCAGCATTTGGTTATTCAGATAGTTTTGAAGAAATAAGGTATTTGTTTCTGTTTTCCTTAGTTATTTGTTTATCGAAGTTTTATAGGAAGTATGTATCGGGTGTTTTATAGAACTTTAAATTGAAATAAGACACATTTAAATTAAGATTGAAGCCAATTTTTTTATTTGAAAGATAATTTGATGACATTTATGTTTTGAAGACAATTTCCGGCATATGTCCACCACGACTAGCTCAGAGGAACCGCATTCGACCAGACCAATTTTGGACTACTTTTTCGTGTAATTCAGGCCTCATATCATCAATAACACGAGTTATGTTGGCTTCCAAAACGTCTATTGTTTCTGGTTTGTCAGCATAAACCAATGACTTGATATAACCACCAAAAAAAATCAGTGGAGTTATGTCGCAAGATCTTGGAGGCCAATTAATTGGACCATTTCTCGAAATGATGTTATCGTTAAATCTTTCTTTCAATAAATCAATTGTTACGTTAGCAGCATGAGGTGTAGCACCATCTTGTTGCAACCAAAACACTCCTGGGTCGATACCATTCAAATTTTGAAGAAAATAATCATTGATCATCGATCTTTAACGAGCATCATTCAATGTTACATTAGATCCAGGATAGTTTTTGAAGAAATATGGACCGATGATGCCTCCAGCGTGTAAAGCACACCATACAGTGCATTTTTCAGGATGCAATAGAACCTGCACGCTGCATATACGGCAATTTAACTTATTACTTAACTTATTAACTTTACCTAGCTGTTTAATCAGAAATGAGAAATTGTGTCACTAGACACAATTCTATGATAAAAAAGTGGATCAACTTCAAGCTTTTCTGGGGCCAAATCAGCAAACAAACAACGCTTATTATGGTCAAGTGGCTTTAGTTCTCGAACCAGTTGGATCTTATATTAATGTAGACCAAGATCTATACGAAAAATTTCCCATGTGGTGGATGCTCAGAGTCCAACATGTTGTGAACGTCTACAAATCTGGATCATCATTAACACTATGACTTACAGAAGCGATATTTTCTTCTGTACGTGCAGTTCTTTGGTTTTTTTTTGTTGTTGTTGCATCGAGTAGAGAAAAGCTTGTCCATAATCTATCGATAGTTCGACGAATAAGTTGCTCTGATGGACGATTATGTAAACCATAAATTTCACGAAGTGTTCTATAAGTTTGGCGAATAGGACACTGATTTGGAAAATGAATATAAACAATTTGTAAACGTTGCTGCGGCACGAGTCTTTCCACGATAATTTGTCAATGCTCACTGAACAGAAATGTCAAAACAACATGGCTTCTACCTTCTGTCAAGTCACAGTTATCCCTATCGAAAATTCTGTCACTCAAAAAAAAAACACCCGATATTTACAGAATTTCCCTTGAAGGGATAAAAATAACATGCAGTCATCAAAACCATGAATCTAACCTTCCTTTCCAGTGCCGATGGGTATATATTCTCCTCCTTCTCTTCGCCATGTTATTGTCGGTTCAGGAGATCCTGTTGCGGCACACCTCATAGTAACATTAGAACCTTCTCGCACCACCATATCAGTACTAGTAGGATAATCCAGTATATCTGGAGGCACTGTAAATATAATGATGCATAAGGATCTCAGTATCTAATATTAATCTTGATTTATGAAAGTGAAAATACAATAAGCTTTTGCATAAATAACTGGGTAATTACGATATAATTCACATAATAATTTATGATATGTTGAAATATATATGAGAGACAATACTTTAATTTCCACAAAAGTGTTTACAATGGAACGATTGTTTCACTACGATATGGCGTATATATAAGTACGTGACAAAATATTGGTAAAAACAGGTCATAAAAACTTAGGGTGTTTATTGGAGTTTGCCGCTAAAAAATGCCATTAAGAAAAGATATTCAGTCATGGGGATCTGTCGACATCTGTTTGTTCATTCAAAAGGATTTTACTGGCAGGCATTGTACCTGTTGATTTGAAGAGATTCTAAAAGTGTTAATCTAGAACTTTTGCTTTCGACGTGGATAATTTCATAGTTATTGTTGAAATTATGCATGAATTCCTCAAGATGATTGGCATATGTCGAATGTAACTTCTTTGACCTTCTTGAATTCTTTTCTTCAATGATCTACCTGTCTGGCCCATATAAAGGCCAATCGTTGCAAGTCAACTTGTAGACTCCAGATTTATATTCTTTATTTGTTCGATCCTTATCGTTTTCTATGTAAGTACTAAGGTTATTGGTGGTTTTGAAATGCTTTGTAATTGAAACTATTTTTGAAATGTTCAGCAATATTGTCAGATAATCCATTAACATAAGATAACAAAAATTATTTATGTGTATTGTCCTCTTTTATGATTGAGTACACGAGATTTAATGCCATGTTCTTTTGTTTGTTGGATACCAATTTGTCTATAAGAAGAGCCTCAAAATATAAAGACGCCTGACACAGTAGAAACAGGTCCTTCATGCGAAGAATTCATCCAGAATAAATGACAAACTCAAAATATTCTAAACCACTAAGATGAAATGAATATTTAACAGTACAATGAAAAAGAATGTGGAATTAACATGAATGAATATAGATAAATTTCACATAGAGTTGATAATCTTAAACTTATTTCTTCCTATGCGTTTCCAATTCGCGCATTTGGCTTAAGATCGCCTGAACGAAGATGATCATTTTCCCAAGAAAATACTCTTTATCAAAAAGTTTTTGTGAAGATCCTTTAAGGATTAGTGTACCACTAAATATCTAGGCTCGTTCAATCAGAAGAAGAAAGTGGTCTGTTTCCCTGACTGTTCAAAATCCGGTGACACCCACAGCAGTGTAAGGCCTCAGGCGGAAAACCTACCCGATCGCCAGCTAGGGATCAAAGAAGAAGAAGACGCTAACCATCCGGAAACGATTAACGCCTTGAAACATGAAATCGAAGCTACCAATTATGCGATTGAGCCCTAAAGAATCGACAATGTACAGATAAATTGGGTTGATCGGAATGTGAGGGTAATGATTTTGAATTCAGTATTTGGTATAAGTTGGTTATATCGAAATTTTCGAGGAATCTCAGCGATATCAGATAGTTGCCAGTAACAACAACATATATATATTAATGAACGACCTCGACATAGCTTCAAGCCAATGCTCTGATTAATTTTTGAATCTCTGAAATCCCAGGAAGGTAGAAGATAATTCATCAATTTCTTTGGATTCTGATGGCTTAAACGTCATATTCTCTTTCAGCGAAGTTTTTCACGGTTGCCGCATACGTAAGTCGAACTTCCCTTCGCCGCATATCCTGCGTGGCCATGTAATAAAATGTTTATTGTTATTTCACCGTCCGCCTTGAGTACTTATAAAAAAGATGCACGCGATAATGTTACCTATCTCTTTTTATTACTGAGAATATGAGTTTTAGCTAGATTATATCGCGTAAACTTTTTATTGTGATGGGTTAAAGCTCTGGGCATTTGGTTACAGTTTTCAGGTTAGTACTTTAAGTGTATTTATGAGGGGTGGTGACTCAGTTTCGGTAGTAAACGCAATAAGTGGATTTTTATATCTTTATTTTCCGGAGAATTATTCTAGTTTTATCAGAACATTTCACGAACATATTTGCGAATATAGCTCCGCTATTTTGGCACAAAGTTGGATTGAACCTTATTTCATTAATATGCACTCTATCAATTTCATGTCCATAAACCAAATTTTTCAGATATCCCTAAAGAAAAAAATCATTGAGAGATATATCTGGTGATCTGAGGGGTCATTTTATCGTGCCATTTGTAAAAATGACACGGTCCGGAAAAGTCCAGACATCATCGAAATTAATTGGTAGCGGTCGAACTGTGGGAATCATTTGATTCTCTAAAACCTCCAGACACTTGGAATCGATAAAAAATGGTCCTATAATATGATTTCCCAGTATTCCTGTCCAAAATTGTGAATACTGAGTATGCACAGGACAATACTCAGATGCTTATTCTTCCTAGACCAATATTTTAATACTGGTGGGTTATGTTTTCTATTTTAGGAAAACAATGACATATTAGTGAATAAGATATTGTTAAGAAATGAATTATTTTCATTTACCTCTTTCGTCATAGTTTCACAAAATTTCATGCGTTTGATATGTTCTTCTGGAAAAAATTTCTTGATTTGTTTGAACCTTATAACATCGGTAACCATTGCTTTTCAAAATATTCCTAACACTTCTATCGATCATATCGACCAGTTCAACAATTTGTTTACTCGAACAAGGTGCTTTGGTTTCAACAGCAGCACACGAATCTACTTCTTTTTTCACACGATTTTCACGAAATGTTTTTGGTGGTTTATCATTCTTGCAATGTCTGCAACTTCGTGAATACCCACATTTATCGAATTTTATAAATAGTCGAACTGGATGGAATCGGCCTATCTTCTGGGGCAACAAAATGAATGTATTGTCTCTTGAATTGATTAACCATCAAAGTATCATTTTATAATCGAATTTTTTTCTTCTACACTGAAAATTTCGATTTATTTCTTTTTCAACCAATATGGACTAACGCATACCACGTTTGAAGTGCAGAGCATCTCCACCACAGCCATTGGAAGAGAGCAACGGTTAATTCGTTTCAATTCTTCCACTGCTCTACTGGAGCCTCTTGGTCTTCTAGATTGGCATTGATTTCCCAATGTTATCGACTGTCTTTTCCATACCTGTATACTAAGAATTTTCCTGAGTTGTTAACTATATCTTAGTTTCTTTAATTTTTAATTCTTGTTGTCATATATCTTAATGGGGATGTACCTCATAAGACGTGGTGTATTGATTTGAAAACAAAATCATCTTGATATAAGTCAAATTTTTATCCTTTTTAAGTTTCTTTGCTTCTGAATCACAAGTAAATAGCCAGTGCAAAGGAGTATCCCAAACGATTTAACGCATTCTCTCTTTCGATATGATAAATTTTCATGTTATATTCGTTTATGTTCGAAACTTACCAACTACATCCAAATATCCTACTTGGCTCTTCATTGGGTCGGTGTTGATTTGACACATATACCACCCTCTATCACTTTCCCGCACATCTTTGATGTGCAAATACCATAACTTATGCTCCGCGTGCGTTACAGCTATCCTGTGATTTTTGGTGATAACGTGGCTATGAATGGTTAATATCGTTTGAGTGTCCACTCTCAGCCAAGCCACCTGAAATTAGAAAAGTAGAATTTTAAAAATGAATTGAAACAAACGTAATCATCATGTCAGCAACCTGAGTGAATAGTGAAGCTTCAGCCAAGTTCATTTATTTTATTGATGGAAAATAATTATTTATTAATACTTCTTATTATCTGTTTGTCACCAGAGATATATCTTTCTGAAAGCCTCCCCATATCTTGCATATCGCCGAGCAACTTTTCGAAATCTACGAAGTTGAATTCATTCATAAGATTTCACAAAAAAACTATATCCTACTTTAAGGTTCTCCAATATCCACAGTTCTGTTAATTTAAGTTTGGTCACATCTCTAGTCAGACATGAGGTATCGGTTGTTTTAGAACTTTCGATAGGGATAACTGTGATTTGACAGAAGGTAGAAGCCATGTTGTTTCGACATTTCTGTTCAGTAATCATTGATAAATTATCATGCAAAGACTCACGCCGCAACAACGTTTACAAATTGTTGAAATTTATTTCCAAAATCAGTGTTATATTCGCCAAACTCATAGAGCATCTCGTGAAATTTATGGTCAGAGCAGCTTATACGTCGAACTATCGATAGATTTCGGACAACATTTTCTCTACTCGATGCAACAACAACAATAAGACAAGGAACTGTTTGTACAGAAGAAAATATCGCTGCTGTAAGTCATAATGTTAATGATGATCCAGATTTAATTCGTCGACTTTCACAAAAGTTGGACTCTCTGCATCCACCACATAGAAAATTTTGGGTAAAAATCTTGGTCTACATCCATACAAGATCCAACTGGTTCAAGAACTAAAGCCACTAATACCATAATAAGCGTCGTTTGTTTGCTGATTGGGCCCTAGAACAGCTTGAAGATTATCCATTGCTTTATCGTAAAATTGTGTTTAGTGATGCAGCTCTTTTCTGGTTGAACGGCTATCTAAACAAGCAAAATTGCCGTATATGGAGAGAAAACAATCCTCAAGAAGCTCTGCAGGTTCCATTGCATCCTGAAAAATGCTGTATGATGTGCTTTACACGCTGGAAGCATCATCGGTCCATATGTCTTTAAAAACGATGCTGCAGCAAATGCTACAGTGAATGGTGATCGTTACAGATCGATGATCAATGATTATTTGTTTCAAAATTTGAATGGTATCGACCCAGAAATGTTTTGGTTCCAACACCTCATACTGCTACCGTAACAACTGATTTATTGAAAGAAAGATTAGGTGATAACATTATTTGGTCCAATTAATTGGCCTCTAAAATCATTCGAAATAACTCCACTGGATTATTTTTTGTTTGGTTATGTCAAGTCATTGGTTTATGTCAAGTCATTGGTTTATGCTGATAAACCAGAAACAATAGACGCTTTGGAAGCCAACGTAACTCGTGTTATCGATAAAATAAGACCTGAATTACTAGAAAAAGTGGTCCAAAATTGGTCTGGTCGAATGCGGTTCCTCAGAGCTAGTAATGGTGTACACATGCCGGAAATTATTTTCAGATCATAAATGTTATAAAATTATCTTTCAAATAAAGAAAAAATTTGGCTTCAATCTCAATTTGAAAATGTTTTAGTTCAATTTAAAGTTCTATCACTCTAAAAAAACCCCCGATGCAATGATGTCTTCCAAATTATTCACGATTTTTGCCAAAATGGTTCCTTATGTAAAGCAGGTTTCTGAACATGAATTTAAATTTCTTATCGTAGGCAGCAAGCCTCAGGTCTTGATCATTCAAATTTCACTGCAACTTCTCTAGTTCTCCTTATTCCCTGACATCTCATCTTGGGCGAAACACTTATCAAGAATGCCGGGAAATAAACTGTCTAACTTCAAATTCTAACCAACTTCAGCTCCAGCAAACTCATTCGGGAATTTAATACCCACGACATTCAATGTGAATAACATCATTATCAGATTTCGTGACACCCAAGAAATAGACAAATGTCACTGGAATGATTTATAACAATTGAGATAGTAGAGGCGATAAAAATAAGGAATGATATTATATATACTCGAGTGCCAGCGTGACTGGCATCGTTTTAAATCTCAGCAATCCTCTTCGTTGTATTTATTTTACTTGCAAGCAAGCACATCTACAAAAGTATCTTTATGTGTCGAAAGAAAGACAGTCCAACAATACTAATTTGTTTTGTGGATAAACCAAGATGATTTTCGAAATAATTTGGATTATTGTAAACTTTTGTATCGGGTGTTTTTTAGAGTGATAAAACTATCGATAGGGATAACTGTGGTTTGACAGAAGGAAGAAGCCATGTTGTTCTGACATTTCTGTTTAGTAACCATTGACAAATTATCATGGAAAGACTCGCGCTGCAACAACTTTTACAATCGTTGAAATATATTTTCAAAATCAGTGTTCTATTCGACGAACTTATAGAGCATTTCGTGAAATTGTGTTTAGGGATGAAGCTCATTTCTGGATGAACGGCTATGTAAATCAGCAAAAATGGCCATATATGGAGTGGAAACAATCCTCAAGAAGTTCTGCAGGTTCCATTGCATCCTGAAAATTGCACTGTATGGTGTGCTTTGCACGCTAGAGGCATCATACTTCCATATTTCTTCAAAAACGATGCTGGAGCTAACGTAACAGTGAATTGTGCTTGTTACAGTTCGATGATCGATGATTATTTGTTTCAAATTTTTAATGGTATCGACCCAGAAGTGTTTTGGTTCAAACAAGATAGTGCAACACCTCCTGCTGATATCGTAACAATTAATTTATTGAAAGAAAGATTTGGCGATAACATTATTTCGACAAATGGTCCAATTAATTGGCCTCCAAGATTATACGACATAACTCCACTGGATTATTTTCTTTGAGGTTATGTCGAGTCATTGGTTTATGCTGAAAAACCAGAAACGCTTTGGAAGCGAATATGTGTGTTATTGATGAAATAAGGCCTGAATTACACGAAAAAATGGTCCAAAATTAGTCTGGTCAAATTCGGTTCTTCAGAGCTAGTCGTGGTGGACATATACTGGAAATTATTTTCAAGACATAAATGTCATAAAATTATTTTTCAAATAAGAAGGAATTTGGCTTCAATCGTAATCTAAATGTGTTTTATTTCAATTTAACTCTAAAGAAATACCTCATATAATGTTATGCTTTGTTTTGCCACTGTTTTAAGGATGGGCCACTTAAAATATGCAAATTATTCGCAATGTGAGTTGGTCTATAAGAGGTACCAGATCTTGAATTTAAAGTTATGTGAATGTTACTCCTCTAAGCGTCGTTACCTTATAGTGAAAGGCTACTATAAATATGGCTATAATAGACTTGAATTAATAAATTGGGGACAGCATACTCCATGCTCTATTGATTGTAAAAAATGAACTATTGATGGTCTATGCGTGCACCAATTCAAATTCCCATTAGTATATTAACCCAAGAATTTGCTTCCGTCAGCAGATATTATTAAGAAATTTGAATAATGTAATTATTTGAATATTTTAATATTAGCCTTCAACATATTTGATTTCAGAAAATTATATTATATTTAATAATTATAACTTCACAAATTGAACTAAAATAATGTCATATAAGTACCACTTATATCAAACGACATATAAAATAAACATTCATTATAAGACATCCAAATGATATAACAAAATCCAATAAATAAAAATTGTTAACCAAAATCCTATTGATTGAATATTTTGGATGTCTCATAATGAATGTTTATTTTATATATCGTTTGATATAAGTGGTACTTATATGACATTATTTTAACTTAATTTCTGAAGTTATAATTATTAAATATAATTTTTTGAAATTAAATGTGTAGAAGGCTAATATTTAAATAATTTTATATACCTTCTATCAAGTATTAACCTCCATTTATGTTGAATAATGTAATTCCAAGACGTCGTTAAGATTACTCTTGAAACTGCAGTAAATACATTCTTTTTTTGGCATTCACCACTACCCTGCTTGATGTAATCGGTAAAAATCACAATCAGAATGGGTTAATCATTGATGGATGGTAAAAATAATAGTGGTCCCACCACAGAACCTTGAGGAGCCTGAATATCGATATAAAACGAGTGGATCCAACCTTTACACGCATGTTTTGTGGTTGAGATAGCTACGCAACCAATCGTGAATTATTTGGCCCACTCGTGGTTTGTTCCACCTTATCCAGAGACTTGGTATTTTCAAAATGCACGGATATCTGCACTACAAAGAGCATCTAATAAATATTTGAATGTATGATACGCAAAACTCGTATTGAAGTATTGAAATACTGATATATCATCATGATGAATTCAGTACACATCTACATCCAAAAGTTGTAGCGACATCTTCGATCTCCATAAGATATCGCAACTTCCTATTTATTCAATTCCTCATTCCGAACGATGAATTAAGGAGGATTTCCACTTTTATTTGCCTTCTCAGAACGTGTAACGGCACACACACAATATCCCACTGAACTATTCCCAACTAAAGTCAACACAACATTCACCCACGGTTTCCTAATATTTGCCATTCACGTACGAGCGAAATCAGGTTAGCTCAGAGAGCACAAAACGGTCCTCCCCATCCCTTGTCACGGATCATATAACGGGCTAGCGCGTCGGCAAACTTGAACTTATGCAAGGGCGAGAAACCCAACAACACAATCTACGTATCTTGTAATTGATTTCAAACCGAAATTAACGGGGCAAAGCCTATATTTTCATTCTGCTGTTGCGTATGGTTTGGGTCAGGATATCGGTCTCTTTCCCTCTACGCGAGCTGTATAGGCAAATATTTCATTTCGGTAATTGTATGGCCTTGTTTCACGATGTAGTTCTGCCGGAATGAATGACGTACGCTAGAAACATGTTCATATCAAAATGAGAGTGGAATTTACTGCTAATTACATTCACCGATAACTACATATGCAGCGGGATCGATTTCTGCTTTAAAATTCAACAATTGGGTTTTTTGTCTGTTGGGTATTAATGTCGTAAAATATGGGTTTAGTATAGAGAATGCTCGGACCTGAATAGTTCATTAAATTCCTCTTCCATTATGTGAAATTAAAAAAAGACAACAGATCGAAAATAAAAGAGAAAAAAAATATATGCAGGTCACAAAACTCATTTTCGGAATTTAGGATTCGCCATGCAACAACAAGAGTAGCTATTAAGCCAGTCGACCAGCACCAGAATATAACGACGTTGTAAGTGGTCACTACTATTCAACTGGATGGCTGTATGAATCTCTCCTCATCCTTTTGCACTGCCTGGCATTCTGCTGCAAGCCTAACGCGGGCTCTACACGTCAGTACGAACATGTTAGAGTGAAGGATTGTCTGTCTTACTGGTTCAAAGAGAAGCCCTGTGCTGCGACAGACTCTCTGTCACTGAGTTAATCAACCGGCTCAGCTCTCCATTTCACCAGAACGGCAAAACTAAGGCCCTATTCGGAGATCTTCCACCATACATGTCCAGTGACTGGCGCGAATGGCATTACGTTAGACACCAAGACTTAACCCTCCATTTCGCCGGGACGAAACTAGGGCTCTAGTCCATGGCTACAGGTGAATTCTACCAGAATAGTTATTGGCTATTTGAGGCATGGCCTCTTTTCCAAGTGACTACCAAGCAGTCTCCACAGTCCACCCAGAGGTAGAAAGTGTGATAAGGATTACGCCATATCATCGCGCGTGGCGAGAACCCCTCCGAAGAGATGAACCCACCAGCTTCCAGTTTGGGCCCCGACTCGAAAGCCAGAACCGTCTGACTGGTAGCAGCGAAAGCACTATCCAACCTCTACTGGCTCTGCAGGTCAGTACCCGAGTTGTTTGAGACGCAACTCACCCGCCGGAGGGAATTCTTATCCATCCACCCGAACGCAGTCCCAAGAACTAAGATAAACTCAAGATTGACGACTACAATTGATCCTGGTACGAGCACCGTCTAGCGGACTATACGTCCTGACCCACCGAACCCATGTGAAGTCATTTGATTGATCCTGGCGTCAAGCACTAATGGCGGAGCCATTTCGTCGAGATCCACAAACCCTAAATAGTTACGCACAGATCCAGGGGCCAGGACAGGCCGGTCGAACCGTCAAGTCCCGTTAAACCCCGAGTCGTTTCATGAGAATATCCCGAAAATGGGGGTTTGCGAACAGATAAATGAAATACCCCCCTAGTCCAGCATGCGGACTTTCAACCACTGCCCCCTCGAGTCCAACACCAAGTGGGGTGGCCAGGTGGTACAAGTAACACCTGAGGGCAAGTCCACCCCCCCGAGGTAACGCAGTATGCTACATAACGCACTCGGCCATTACACAGAATCCGGAGATTTATACTGCGATAGGGTAGAGTACGCCAGTTTTAAGGGAGAAGCCCTGTGCTGCGACAGACTCCCTTGTCACTGAGTTAATCAACCGGCTCAGCCCTCCATTTCACCTGAGTAAAACTAGGGCCCCATTCGGAGATCTTCCACCATACAGGTCCAGTGACTGGCGCGAATTGGCATTACGTTAGACACCAAGACTTAACCCTCCAATTCGTCGGGACGAATTTAGGGTCCTAGTCAGGAGAGCGCCCCCATCACGTCAAGATCTAATGCCTGGGGGGCGAGTCCATGGCTACAGCCTTTGCGACTTGGATATTAAGGCGCTGCTTTCGTTCATCTACGTGCCTCACCCACGTCTTCCTTGGAGCCGACAGCTGCACCCGCCATGTAATTTGGCGTTTTTGCCAGAGCATCTTGTATGGTATCCATTCTATGTCCATTCTGCAAACGTGTCCGAACCATCTCAGTCCCTTCTGCTTAATCAGAGCCTTTATGGTTGGTTGGTGGTCGCATCCCTTCCGTATGAAGTCGTTTAGAAAATGGTCTCGGAAACTCCGAAGAACTGCCGAAAGGACCCTCCATGTTTCTGGGCATTCTCGCCAGAGCATCTTATATGGGATCTATACTATGTCTATTCTGCAGACGTGTCCGAACCATATCACTCTCTACTGCTGAATCAGCCTCTATTGTTAGTTGATGGTCATATCTCTCCCGTATGAAATCGTTTCGAATGGAAAATCCGAGGATCTACCGAAGACACGCATTTAGAAAACGTCGAGCTTGTTCAGGTCGCTCTTTAGCAGGACTCACGTCTCGGCGCCATATAAGAGAACTGGTGTGATGAGCTGAAGAGACATCTAACATAACGACTTTGAAAATAAAATAAATTTCATGAACATTAAATAAAGTAAAATAAATTTTAAAAATCATAAGAAAACCCCTGATTTCGAACAGAAGATCACAAATTCGAATGAGCTGAATCTATTATACAGAGATAATCTCATATCTCTGAGTAGATTCGGCTCAATGTTGCCACAAAGTTGAATAATAATCAACCTTAATTCATCAAGATTTGAAGCTTCGCCGAAGTCATGTCCACAGAAATCGGGTGTTTTTTTTTGAGTGATAGAACTTTAGAAAAGGATAACTGTGATTTGACAGAAAGTAGAAGCCATGTTTTTTGGACATTTCTGTTCAGTAGGTATTGACAAATTATCATGGGAAAACTCAAGCCGCATCAACGTTAACAATTTATTTTCAAAATTGTTCTATTCGCCAAACTTGAACACTCCGTGAAATTTGTGGTTTACATAATCGGTTTTCGGACAAGATTTTCTCTACTCGATGCAACAACAACAACATGAGAGCTGTACGTACAGAAGAAAATATCGCTGCTGTAAGTCATAGTATTAATGATGATCCAGATTTGTCTATTCGCCGACGTTCACAACAAGTTGGACACTGTGCATCCACCACATGGAAAATTTGGCCTAAAAATCTTGGTCTACACCCGTACAAGATCCAACTAGTTCAAGAACTAAAGCCACTTGAACATAATAAGCGTCGTTTGTTTGCTGATTGGGCCCTAGAACAGCTTGAAGTTGATCCACTTTTTCATCGTAAAATTGTGTTTAGTGATGAAGCTCATTTCTGGTTGAACGGCTATGTAAACAAGCAAAATTGCCATACATGGAATGAAAACAATCTTCAAGAAGTTCTGCAGTTTCCATTGCATCCTGAAAAATGCACTGTATGGTGTGCTTCACACGCTGGAGGCATCATCGGTCCATATTTCATTATAAACGATGCTGGAGCTAATGTTACAGTAAATGGTGCTCGTTACAGATCGAAGGTCAATGATTATTTGTTTCAAAATTTGAATGGTATCGACCAAAGAGTGTTTCGGTACCAACAAGATACAGCTATTGTAATATTAGCGATAACATTATTTCGAGAAATGGTCCAATTAATTGGTCTCCAAGATCATGCGTTCTAACTCCACTAGATAATTTTTTTGTGGTTATGTCAAGTCATTGACATAAGACCCTTCGGAAGCCAACATAACTCGTGCTATTGATGAAATAAGGCCTGAATTACTCGAAAAAGTAGTCCAAAATTGTTTTGGTTGAATGCGGTTCCTCAGAGCTAGACTATGTCTACCACATATGCCTGAAATTATTTTTTAAACATAAATGTCATAAAATTATCTTTCAAATAAAAAAAGAATTGGCTTCAATCTTAATTTAGATGAGTTGTATTTCAATTCAAAGTTCTATCACTCTAAAAAAAACTCTAAGAAGCTCTTAATATTATGTTTCCATCGATAAAAAAACACCAGTTTTGGAATGTCGGTCCAAATATTGAGTTTTGATGGAAATACTCCGGTGCTGATTCTGTCGAGACCAATATCGTACATCGGAAGGAGTAGAGATATATTCAAAGAGCAGTCCAGTTGAATATTCGTCATCATTTCTAACACAAGTTTATCTTGTGCTGAGCGACTGGCTTAATAGCACCTCTTGTGAAAGCATGGTGAATCCTTTATTCCGAAAATTATTTTCCTGTTATGTATGTTAAGATTAACCTGAGGAACACGCACATCATCTTTGGTACAAGAGTACACTAAGACGTCTTATGCGAACTAACAGTTTAATTATATCCACCTAGCAACTGTACTCCCTGAAGGGGTGCTGATAAACAAGGTCAAATCTAATAGCGCATTTTTTATCATCAGAATTTCTCGTACAAACTTCAAACTCCTTGAATCCATCGAGGGAAACTTGCAAACCCTTCGAAATCATCCTGCTAGCAAAACAACGACGCGGCGAAACCAATTACGCGTTAATAAACCTAAAATAAAATCCCAACAGCGAAATTACGTTACAGGTAGCCCTATAACTTCGGAACGGCGGTTTCAGAAAACCGCAAACTCAGCAACGTGAAGCTTGTTCGTTCGAAAATAACAGCCAATATCAAATTACCTAGTGGTGGAAATGAATACAACCGGGGAAAATATAATTTGCATAAGACCTTTTCCAGTATTTAATTAAGTGTCCCGAGGAAAATGAAGAGGAGCAGATAGAGCAACTTTACGACTCCAAATGCTGAGGCTGAACATATAAATTTGGGGGTTGGAACTAATTTTATTTCTGTTTAGTTTCTGATAGATATTTTCAACCCGAGGCATTCTACTGAATTACGAAGCAAAATTTATATCATGACGTTTAAGTTCATTTTTGGTTCGAATAATAAACTTCTGTTAAAATTTTGTACATTTCGTAATAAGCCAGTCGCTGAAGTAACTTTCTAAAATGCTGCCAAATATTAGTCGAGTCCACTTCAAATCCCTTTCATCCATATACCAAGAAACTTTGGACAGTAGTTAACTCAAATATCGAAGCCTCGCCTATTCAACCTCGCTGGTATGAGGATAGTTGACCTATCAGTACTAAAAGCGAAACATTCTATCCTATGGAAATTCATTTGGAGGTTGCTTCGTACAAACTATGTTTCAATAGTTTGTATCGGGTGTTTTTTTTAGGGTGATAGAACTTTAAATTGAAATGAAACACATTAAAATCAAGATTGAAGCCAAATTTCATTTCTTTGAAGGATAATATTATGACATCTATCTTTTAAAAATAATTTCCGGCATATATCCACCACGACTAGCTCTGAAGAACCGTATTCGACCAGACTAACTTTGGACCACTTTTTCGAGTAATTCAGGCATTATTTCATCAATAATACGAGTTATGTTGGCTTTCAAAGCGTCTTTCGTTTCTGGTTTATAAGCATAAACCAATGACTTGACACAACCCCAAAGAAAATGATCCAGTGGAGTTATGTCGCATGATCTTGGAGGCCAATTAATTGTACCATTTTTCGAAATAATGTTATCGCCCAATCTTTCCTTCACTAAATCTATGTTACGTTAGCAGCATGAGCTGTAGCACCATCTTGTTGGAACCAAACCATTTCTGGGTTGACACCATTCAAATTTTGAAACAAATAATCATCGATCGTCGATCTGTAACGAGCACCATTCACTGTAACATAAGCTCCAGCATCGTTTTTAAAGAAATATGGACCGATGATGCCTCCAGCATGTAAAGAATATCATACAGTGCATTTTTTAGGATGCAATGTAACCTGCAGAACTTCTGGAGGATTGTTTTCACTCCATATACTGCAATTTTGCTTGTTTACATAGCCGTTCAACCAGAAATGAGCTTCATCACTAAACGCAAACGATAAAAAGGTTGATCAACTTCAAACTGTTCTAGGGACCTATCAGCAAACAAACGACGCTCATTATGATCAAGTGGCTTTAGTTCTTGAACCAGTTGGATCTTGTATGGGTGCAGACCAAGATCTTCACGTGAAATTTTCAATGTGGTGGATGCACAGAGTCCAACTTGTGAACGTCGACGAATACACAAATCTGGACATCATTGACACTATGACTTACAGCAGCGATATTTTCTTCTGTACGTACAGTTCTTTGTCTTTTTGTTGTTGCATCGAGTAGATAAAATCTTGTCCGAAATCTATCGATAGTTCGATGAATAAGCTGCCCTGATGGACGATTATGTAAACCATAAATTTCACGAAGTGCTCTATAAGTTTGGCGAATAGAACACAGATTTTGAAAATAAATTTCAACAATTAGTAAACGTTGTTGCGGGGTGAGTCGTTTCAGAATAATTTTTCGATGCTTACTGAACAAAAATGACAAAACAACATGGCTTCTACCTTCTGTCAAATGACAGTTATCCCTATCGAAAGTTTTACCACTCTAAAACTAACACCGGTTATCTGTTTGAGAAGATTTATGAAAAATATAGAAATTACTTGTTTTTTACCCTAGTTACTGTGTTATTGTTGAACTCAAATAATAATAATACGTTTTTTCGTGAAAATTCCTGAGCTCGTGAATTTTATGAGCTAGTTTCATTCCATCCATCAAAGAAAAGGTAAATTCCTAATTCACTAATAGCACAAATTTTTCATGCACGATGGAGCCAGGCTAGCTGGAGCTGAATTCCATCACAGCTGTCTGAAGCCTAAGGTGCATTATTACAGTAACTCCTTCATTCAGCCCAATATTCTCTTCGAGGAATTCTTTTAATGAATTAAGCTTGACGTGTCTGAAACAATTTCTATGTTCAGGCTTAATGCTCAACGCGGAAAGACGGGGGGTTGAAAAAGTAGGTATGGAGTTCTAGCGGCCTGCCATCAACACCACCTTCCACCAGGTGAATAAGTTTAATTTAGGAGGCCCGAGCTCTTCTACTTTTTGAATTTAGAGTCAGTCTAGCTGTCAACATAAAGTTAGGAAAGTGGAAAAATACGGCGCATTCTTTCCCTATTCTGCAAGTTTAATTAGACTGGTTTTCCTCGCATTTTTAACTAATTCTTTCATTTTGTTGGAAGTGCCGTTCTGAGTTTTCGTGCAGCATGATAATGGGATAATTCCTGATTTAAATTTTGTGAAGGTGCGAACTGAATACGGAGAATTAGTTTATGCAAATTCAAATAGAAGTAAATGCCAAATTTAACTATTGGTCCATTGCAGTTTTTTCTATTTTTCAAGTAAATTATTCGTCATATGAAATAATATCGAAAATCTTTCAGAAGCTAACTTCTTGTATAGGGTGTTTTATTTAGAGTGGATAGAACTTCAAATTGAAATAAAACACATTCAAATTAAGATTGAAGCCAATTTTTTTTTTAGTTGAAAGATAATTTCATGACATTTATGTTTTTGAAATAATTTCCGGCTTATCCACTACAACTAGCTCTGAGGGACCGCATTCGACCAGACCCATTTTGGAACTTTTTTTCGAGTAATTCAGGCCTTATTTCATCAATAACAGGAGTTATGTTGGCTTTCAAAGCGTCTATTGCTTTTGGTTCATCAGCATATACCAATGACTTGCCAAAACCCCTACGAAAATAAATCAGTGGAGTCGCATGATCTTGGAGGCCAATTCATTGGACCATTTCTCGAAATAACGTTATCACCTAATTTTTCTTTCAATGAATCAATTGTTACGGTAGCAGCATGAGATGTAGCACCATCTTGTTGGAACCAAAACACTTCTGGGTCGATACCATTCACTTTTTCGAGTAATTCAGGCCTTATTTCATCAATAATACGAGTTATGTTGGCTTTCAGAGCGTCTTTCGTTTCTGGTTTATAAGCATAAACCAATGACTTGACACAACCCCAAAGAAAATGATCCAGTGGAGTTGTCTCGCATGATCTTGGAGGCCAATTAATTGGACCATTTTTCGAAATAATGTTATCGCCCAATCTTTCCTTCACTAAATCTATGTTACGTTAGCAGCATGAGCTGTAGCACCATCTCGTTGGAACCAAACCACTTCTGGGTTGACACCATTCAAATTTTGAAACAAATAATCATTGATCATCGATCTGTAACGAGCACCATTCAAGGTAATATTAGCTTCAGCATCATTTTTAAAGAAATGTGGACCGATGATGCCTCCAGCGTGTGAAACACACCATACAGTGCATTTTTCAGGATGCAATGGAACCTGCAAAATTTCTTGAGGATTGTTTTCACTCCACATACGGAAATTTTGCTTTTTTACATAGCCATTCAATCAGAAATGAGCATCATCACTAAACACGATTTTACGACAAAAGAGTTTTTCTGGGCCCAATCAGCAAACAAACGGCGCCTATTATGGTAAAATGACTTTAGTTAATAAACCAGTTGGATCTTGGTCTACACCCAGACCAAGATCTTTACACAAAAAGTTGTCCGAAATCTATCGATAGTTCGACGAATAAGCTGCTCTGATGGAAGATTATGTAAACCATAAATTTCATGAAGTGCTCTATAAGTTTGGCGAATAGAACACTGATTTTGAAAATAAATTTTAAAAATTTTTAAACGTTGTTGCGGCTTGAGTCTTTCCATGATCATTTGTCAATGCTTACTGAACAGAAATGTCCAAACAATATGGCTTCTACCTTCTATCAAATCACAGTTATCCCTATGAAAATTTCTTTCACTCTAAAAAAAACACCCGATATATCTTTTCACGGTTTTAGCTATAGGGTATATCTCATTTTAACATTTTCATATTGTTTTTTGGTTATCATACTGTCCATTCATGATGAATATCCGCTATGAGTTGCTATTTGTTTAATAAAACTCAATTCCTGATTGAACTATTCGGAGATAAAGGAATTGTTGATCATCTATATGTCATGCTATGATATCTTCCAATAATTTTAATGAAGAATTGAATTTGATTGAACAAATATCACCAATTACGGTTATTCAATAATAGATGGTATGAGAATCAAAATCCAATATTAAAATGGTCTTATGGAAATTTACCCCATGCTTAAAACTGGGGAAAAAATACAATTTCCTCACTTACTATAGGAAACGATTATTACAAATAAAAGAATTCCTAAATAAGATAGTTATAAACATATCATATAGAATTAACACTTCATTGGCAATTTTTTCTTGAACGAAAATCCTAAAAGGAACAAATGACATTTGTCAGGAGTCAATGATCAAGAACTTATATTCGACAATAAAATAATAAGAAACGGTTTTTTACTCGTACAAGTAAAGTTGAACTGGTCTTATCTGAATTGTAATTATTTTTTGAGGATGTGCTACATGTTTCGAGATTTTTTGAAGTAATTTATTTAAATATATTAAATATTTCAAATAAATTAGTTTTTCAGAAGTTCTTAAAATTATGTTTTACATTTTTGAGAAAGATTTATTTTTCATAAATACAAGATCAGAAAACTATACAATTTGTAACAAACAGGGCTCGTACGTTTGTCTGAAGAGTTTAGTACGCATGCCTGGAACGAAACAAAAAATGTTTATTCATTTATTAATTTTAATTGACAATTTGAATTCGTTGGTTTTTCTAAATCCATTTAATATTGTATAATGAGTTTCGATTTTGAACGTCTATTAAATATGAACAGTGCCTATAAAGACATTAATTTAATTCTTAAAGTTTCTTAAATAAATATTTTAAAATTAAAATTGTAGAAGACTAACAGATTAAATCTGTTTTGATATTCAAATTTTATATTGGACGAACCGTAGGATCTTTGGATACTAGAATGAAGGATCAACGACCCTCCTTCCTCAATTTGATGTACATTTTGAGATTTTGCACGAAGAAACTGAGGGTCTGAAATTGAAACTGCTGGAAAGTTTTGAAATAAACTGATTCAGAAATTATTGAAAGAATAAATTAAGTAAAATCCAGAGTTCAACTTAAAAGGTCTTTTCCTTATTTAGGAAGCAAATATTCCATTGAGATCGTGGAGTTCTACTGAATCACACCGTGATACGAAAAACATTTTCTTCTCGTATTCACATTAGAAAACTATTTGTTATGTCAATTTTCCATATTTCCTTTTCTGTTTGTGGCTTGCAGAGTTTCGTTTATTTCGTCAAAGCTGAATGTCAGACACAAAAGGTATTGGTTTTTCACGTCTCAAATTTCCGTCTACAATATCGAAAATATCGTTTTCCATACACAGCAGTCCTAACGATGTAACGTCACGTGACATTCTGAATCGGTCTCATTTTCACTCACCTTAAAGGTTGACAAATTGTCAACGCCGCATTCTAGCTGGGCCTCTCTTCCAACGGGAACCGTTATGTTCAGAATTGGTCCAGTAAATTTGGGAATTTCTGAAACAAACGGTCAGCATCAGACGATATCTAAAATCGAGCGATAGCAAAAGGTATATTCCACAGGTCAGCGTTTATTTGGGGTTATGTTCGTGAGGGTTATAATTGGGAGATAAGGTTATCATCAAAATAGAACGGTTGTTTAATTTTATTGCAATTATGCATATGAATAATCTGAGTAGGCGATCGGAATAGAGAAGAATCGAAAGCTGTCGAAAAGGGATGATGGAGTCAGGATTTTTATTATCAATAACAGCGTAGGTATCCTTCGTGGTTTAATATCCTAGATCTCCTAGATCTTCCTATTTTAATTTATTAATTTATTGAGAATGAAATACAAACTGGTATTATAACCCGACAAAAAACTCACAGGTTTCAGTTTTAGAAAGGGTTTTCCAATGAGGGGTTTCATTTTGAATAGCTACCTATCTGGGCAGCTGTGACTCAGAAGCTGCCATTTCTTGATTTATGCCAATAGTACAAATGGAAAGATACACGCTTCGGCAACGCAATAAAATTGTCAAAATTCACTACAAAAATGATGAAAATTTTGCAGTAAAAGTTGGTAACACTTTCGTGAAGCATCTTCTAGTTCTGATTCAGTAATTTTGATCTCTCAGAATCCTATCGATCAGGAAGACCAACAATATTAAGCAACGACATACTTAGGGCAGAAGTGGAAGTAAATCCATTTCAGACAATCGAGAAAGCCTCAAAACACTTAACCAACATTGGCCGACCGTCCAAGAACATTTGCAGCAGATTATAAAAATAGGCAGAGCAGGTGTTTGGGGCCCCCATAATCTGTTCGAAGAGAACCCAACCATCACATGCAACGTATAGCTTCAACGGCAACATACATAACTGTAATTTGATCTGATCACTGGAGACTAAAAATGGGTCCAATATGATAATACAAAACGCAAAAAGCAGTTCTCTCCAAATGAATCTGAGAAGCCAGTTTTACAACCCAGAAAAGCGCTTCTGTGTGTTTAGTGGATTATATGAAGTGCTGTAACCTGCATAAACTGTTAGTGAAGATCTTTATTGTGAAAAATTGGATCAACTGAACCAATCTTCAATCCAATAGTATCCGGCGTTTGTCAACAGATAAGGCGTTATTCTGCAACACGAAAATGCAAGACCGTACTGTGCCAGATGAACCTTGAAAATAATTAATGAATTGGGGTGGAAGGCACTGCCTCACACACCATACTCGCCCGATATCACACCCTCGGATTTCCATTTATTCCGATCCCTACAACATTTTCTTAGTGGCAAAAAATTTGAACTTTTGGATGATGTCCAAAATGCCGTCACGAGATATTTTACTAAAAAATCAATCAATTTTCATCGGTCCGCCATTGAAAATTTGCATAATAGATGGCAGTATGTTGTTGAGAACGAAGGGGATTAAATTATTTATTGAAAATAAAAGCTTAATTACAATTTATTCGTTAGAATTTAATTCAAAAAAGTGACATTACTTTCCAGTCCACCTTTTACCCTTTATCAAAAAATTTTCAACTTTGAAAACAGCCTCAATAAATACACACATCGTCAAAAGTCTTGCCCCTCCTATCAACTCTCAAATTGTTGAATGCAACATGACAATTTTTTGTGTGTGGTATCTTCACACTCTTATGACTTTAATGAAAACAATAAACCACAAAAAAATGTTTCTTGATCGGGAGAATACAGGTGTATTCGAAGTAAATCAGTTTTTAGCGAATAACGATAGTTGTAATATTAAGATTGTTCCGTGGAAAATGCCGGGACATCCAATTTCTCAGTTTGAACGGACAAGAATTGTAGCCCTACATCAAGAAGCTTGATCGATCCACCAAATTGCGCAATGTTCAAATATTCCACGGACTTCAATAAGACCCATAGTGGCCCTCTTCCTGGAAACCGGTAGCGTTGGCCGGAGACCGGTGCCTGGTCGATTAAGAGTATCATCTTCAAGGGAAGATCATTATAGCGCAAATTTTACTTAAAGGAATCGAACGGTATCTGTAACAGCCCTTCGAAGCGCTTGCATTCCACAAATTCAAGGACAAGGAGACGTTTAAGAGTACCTCAGCTATCACGTGGACATATAGCTACCCGTCGGCAACGTACTTTTTTCGAACGAGTTACAATTCGGTTTACAAAGTGACATTCGACGAGAAAGGGTTGGAGAGGTCCTGGCAGACTAGAGCGACTCAGGTTCTCCCGGAAAGTTCTGCCCTTTCAAGGCGGATAAATAATGTGCTGGAGGGGTATAATGTTCGCCCACCATACCCCTCTTATTATCGTTGAACGAACAACGACTGGTGCCATCTACGTAGAAATTATTATTGAACCATTCATTGTTTCTGTGCGTAACGAATTTGGGGATAATTTCATTTATCAGGATTATAACGCAGCACCACACAGCACACGAAGGGTTCAATACATTCTTCAAGAGAATAATATACAGAGAATGAACTGGCCAGCAAACTCACCAGACATGAATCCAATTGAGCACGTATGGGATTACTTAGGGAGAAAAATATCCAATCTCCAAAACCAACTTTTCAGGAAGATTGGAACGATATGCCTGAAAATTTCATGAATGACTTGATTCGTGGGATGCCTAGGCATATTGGGCAGTTGATTGAATGAAGAGGTGGTAATACGGAATATTGAATTTGGATTCAGTTGTGGAATAACTGTAATTAATCAAAAATAAATTATCGATTAATTTAGATTTATTCTCATTTATCCTATTTCGTCACATCCTGTATAAAGCAAAGAGTATCAAACAAAGATTTTCTATCAAATATATTGCAATTGAAATAGAGAAAAATATTCATCTCATTTCCAGTACATAGATTGTTTATTTCTTGAGAAACCTAAGGGTGCCAAGACTTTTGACGATGTGTGTATGTTATTATAAAGTACTGCACGAAAGTACTTAGGTTACCTGAAATTATTGTCCGTAGTTCATATTATACAATTCAGTTGCAAAAAGATACACGCTGATTGAGTGAGCGAACAAAAAAGTGAAGAAACCTCTGCAAAGCTCCCCACTTACTGTTAATTTTACTGAATTCCAGGAAACAATGCCAACTTGAAGTGTTATACCCAAAATTGGCCCGCTGAACTCTCCAATCTTCAGTACAAAGGAAAAACGCTCATTACCTAAATCGTCACGAACGTTGGCTTCATTTTCCGACGAGGATAACTCTTTCCTTGATGTTTTTTGTATTCAAATGGTGGTAAAATTGGCGTAGGTTTTGCCAACATTTCCGTTGTTTTTTCTTGGGATCAACTGCGTTGTGTTTCTAACAGACGTATTTATACTGAGGATAAGCGATTCAGATTAGCGCGAAATATCTTTTTTAATAACTTATATAGGCAGGTATTGAGAGTTTTGAGTTTTAAAAAATTGCTTAGTTTAATTTAGAACTAAATCGATCGAGAAATTATAAGAATTTGAATGGGGAGACCGAGTTCTCTATCAGGAGTAAACATAAGTTTGTGCGGTTTTGATAACAGATATCGCTACTAGTTTAGTATTGCATTTTTTCATCATTTCTTCGGTGGTCCATTATTATTGTCTCCAATGATTCTACTGTTTGGTGAACAGAATCCTATGTGCTCGTGCCGTAGGTTAACTCACAGAATCGGGATTTTTGTATTCAGAACATAAGTTATTATCAATTAAAATAATTTGGCTGATCTGAACCAAATATCATTGATAAGCAAGAGTGTAAGCAATTAATTAATTGATAATTGTAATTTGTAGTTGAATTGGAAGCAACCACGGTAGGTAGATTATGCTTCATACAACAATATTGAGATACTATAGAATGTACAAGCGCAAAACTTTGCGCATGAGATTACATGTTGTAGCGGCAGTTTGTGCCTTAACACACAATTTATTTTATGTCCCTAGAGTTTTTTTATCAGAATTCATTTTAGTTTCAAAGTCGTAATGAAAAAGAATAAAAAAAATATTTTCCGAAGGGACATTTGTTGAATTTATTGCAGAAACTAAAACTCTCACATGCTAAGAAATGTGCATGGTGAATCCTATATTCCGAAATTTATTTTCGTTACCTATATGTGTATCATTCAATTAAAGCGTACAATGGTTTACTTTCCAGTAGAGGCCAAAACGATTCGAAGCGAAAGAAATACACCACCAATATCACGCTCGAACAGTAAAATAGAATTTAACGTATTCGTTAAACCCAACATCCACGGATATACTACTCTGTCAAGAAAGTACCGGGAATTTTCAATTAAAACAACATTTTTACATTTAATCGTCAAAATTTATTGGGTCGCCTTCAAAATAGGCTCCATTTGCTCCAATACATCTATGCCAACGGCACTTCCAATTATCGAAACATTTTTTATAGGCGCTTTCCGGGATGGACTTTAGCTCTCGCGCCGAATTTTGTTTTATGGCTTCAATCGACTCAAAACGGGTGCCACGAAGGGGCAATTTTAGTTTTGGGAAGAGAAAAAAGTCGCAGGGAGCCAAATCCGGCGAATACGGTGGTTGCTGAAGCACGTTTGTTGAGTTTTTGGCGAGAAAGTCAGTCACAATCGTAGCTCGGTGAGAAGGCGCGTTATCGTCATGCAAAATCCATGAGTTGTTCGCCCACAAATTTGGCCGCTTCTTACGGATACGCTCACGCAAACGTTTCATAACGCCTAGGTAATACTCCTTGTTTACCGTCTGACCCTCTGGAACGAATTCGTAGTGCACCACGCCACGGATATCGAAGAAAACAATGAGCATCACCTTCATTTTCGAGCGGCTTTGGCGTGGTTTTTTCGGTTTCGGCTCATTTTTTGCCACCCATTCCGATGATTGCTGGCTTATTTGCATATCGTACTCGTAGACCCAGGTCTCATCACCAGTTGTAATGTGTTCCATGAATGTAGAATCGGAATTACAGCGATCCAGCATGTCTGAAGCAACCTGTTCGAGATGACGTTTTTGGACTCGTGGGATATCTTAAGATCATGTGCTATCTCTCTCAAGCTGGTACGACGGTTTTCCAGCACCCTTTCCTTAATTTTATCGACGTTATCTTCGATCGAAGCCGTCGATGGGCGACCAATCACGACCGTCCTTGAAGGCTCTGTACCACTGATATGCACGAGTTTTCGATAGAGCATTATCACCAAAGGCCTTTTGCAACATTTTCAATGCATCGGCACACGAAAATTCATTTGCAACACAAAACTTTAAACAAATTCTTTGCTCAACGTAATCACCCATAGTAAAAATCGGCACGCACTCTGACATCGACTGACTTAATCAGCTGTTGCAAACACACTAGTTGACAGATCCCGCTCAAGCTTGGCATAGTAATTAAGGACAGTGGTACCAACCTAGGAAAAAAAATTTTTACCTGCCTCATTGCCCCGCCAGATTTAAATCGATAATTCCCGGTACTTTCTTGACAGAATGTATGTATTCCTATTGATTCCAATCACCCATTTTCACAAAAAATATCAGCGTATCAATCGATGATCCATAGAGCCTTCGCATTACCCTTATCAAAAAATGACCGCAAAGCTGAAGTCCAAATTATAAAATCAATAGCCGCGAACAACGGTTTCAACCCCAATATAATAAATAATCTAATTCGACAGAAACTATCTAAAATAGCTATGAGCCAAATTCATACTATCATAAAAACTGAAGAAAATAAAAAATTCATTTCTCTATCGTACTTTGGTAGCATAAGTCAAAAAGTGGCCAATAGTTTTTCAAAATCAGATGTCAATATTACCTTCAAAACGCAAAACAAGTTATCATAGGTATTTTTTTAACGCAAAGGACCCTACTCCAAACATACACAAATCAGGAGTTTATGAGTTATCTTGTTCTACGTGCAGTAAAAAATATATAGGACAAACAGGACGTTCCTTCAAGAAGAGGCTGAACGAACATAAAATGAGTTTCATAAAAAATAAGCAGAATTCTACTCTTGCCACTCATTGCCTAGAAAACGGTCATTCCTTTCCCACAATAGATAATCTTAAAATTTTACATGTAGAATCAAAAGAGAAGAAACTCGATTATCTAGAATCTGTTGAAATTTTCAAATTAGTTCACAATAACAATAATGTAAAAATAATGAATGACTGTACGGAGCTATGTCAATCGAAAATATTTGAGATATTCAAAAATTAACATCTGTTCAAAACCTTTTTCAACGAAAATCAAATTAATTTAATCAAAAGTAAACAAAAATTCAACTTTTGCCACTCATTCTTTAGAAATTAGTAATTCCTTTCGACAAAAGAAAATCTTAAGAAAATTTTACATGTAGATTCAAATGAAAAGAAACTTGATTATTAAAATTTTCAAATTCGTTCACAATGAAAATAATTTAAAAAATAATGAATGACTGTATGGAGCTATGTAAATCCAAATATTTGAGATGTACAACAAAATAACATAAAAATAATGAATAACTGTACGGAGCTATGTAACCCCCAAAAAATTATTTGAGATTTTTGGGTAGCATCTGTTTAATAACCTTCTTTGTCGATTGCCGATAATCCGATATCTGTTAGAAGGCCCTTTTTTTTTAACCGGGTTTTTATCAAGTTCCGCTTGTAAACCTCTGTACCACTATTAGGTGTTATCTATTGAAATATTCAAAATATTTATCACTTTTGTTTAAATACCTCTGTAACACTGTTAGGTCTTCAGTTGTCTGATGATGGAATAGTTCATTTCCCGAAACTCGAGTCACAAGAAAATGTGTAAAATATATTTTTATTGGTAGTAAAACATAGTAATTTCTACAATTTGTTTTAATTATGATCAACTACCAAATAGTAACGGCTGAAACAATTCAGTATCTGAAAAGTTTTTCTGCGTGTGTAGCTTGAAAATATTGGGAATACATTTCTTTACTTGAATAAGCTCGCAAACGTTTGTCTTGTATGTATGTTTGCATACTCTAGATGGCACTAATAGCTTAGTGTTTCTTTGTATAGCAAATATAGGTACTTGAAAGATTTGTAGTTGCTGACATTCATTGCACTGACCAGAGCCAACAAGTTCGAAACGTGCTCATGTCTACAATTTTCCCCAGTGATCAACAAAACCTTATCGGGTTTGTTTGAGTATAGAATTGCTATACAGATGTATGTTACATTGTCTCAACTTGTATAACTTTTTATTATCATAGCGCACACTCGTTATTTATGATATTAAGTTATTATCGTTCTCGATAATTTCCGTGGCGAATTTTATACGCTTTTTTGAAATTTTTGTTTTTCTTCAATATCTAGATAGCTTCAATATTTTGTCCCTAATGTAAATTAATTAAATATTTTTTATTTGATTTCGCTAATAATTTTTAAATAAGCGAACATTGGAGGCGTACTTGATAGAAACTATTCGAATGAAATGTAATTCAGAATTTTTTATATCCAAAATATCATAATACATATAAATAACGGAAGATTCCTCAAAGTCTATTAATAAACCTTTTTACTTTATGACATTAAATTTTCATATACAAATGTATATGTAAATACAGCATATTGACACATCGTGAAATGTCTTGGTCCCCTAGGTTTCTCAAAAAATAAACAATCTATGTTCTGGAAATGAGATGAATATTTTCCTCTATTTCAACTGCAATATATTTGATAGAAAATATTTGTTCGTTATGTTTATGCAGGATGTGACAAGATAGGAAAAATGAAAAAAAATTAAATTTATCCATAATCTATTTTTGAGTAATTACAGTTATTCCACAACTGAATCCAAATTCAATATTACGTTCTACCACCACTATTTTTCAATCAACTGCCCAATACGTCTATGCATTCCACGAATCAAGTCATTGATGAAATTTTCAGGCATATCGTTCCATTCTTCCTGAAGGGCAAAACTCAATTGCTGAACTGTTGAAGGTGGGTTATGGCAATTGGATATTGGTCTCCCTAAGTAACCCCATACGTTCCCAATTGGATTCATGTCTGGTGAGTTAGCTGGCCAGTTCATTCTCTGGATATTTTTCTCTTGAACCTTTCGTCTGCGGTGCGGTAGGGCGTTATCATCCTGATAAATGAAATTATACCCGAATTCTTTGCGCAGAGGTACAATGATATTTTCTACGTAGATGGCACCAGTCATTGTTTGTTCAACGATAAAAAGAGGAGTACGGCGACCGAAAATTATAACCCCCCAGCACATTGTTGATCCGCCTTGAAAAGGTCACAACTTCTCGGGCGAAATTGAATCGATTTAGTCTGCCTGGACCTCTTCACACACTTTTTCGTCGACTATCACTTTGTAAACCGAATCGTATCGCGTCCGAATAAAGTATGTTGCGCCATTGTTGTAAAAGCTTGCCTTGGAGGTGTTTTGCCCATTGCCGATCGGTAGCTCTACGTCCAAGTGATAGCCGAGATACTCTTAAAGGTCTTCTAATCCTTAAATATGAGGAGTGCTATCGTCTCCTTATGTTACTGTTTGAGATTTCTCGTCTATAGGTCCTCAAAAAATGACTTCGAAAGGTTGTTACATATACCGTTCGATCCTTTCGAGTAAAATGTGCAATATAATGGTCTTGCAGATGTTACTATGGATCGACCAGGCACCGGTCTCCGGGCAACGCTGCCGGTTTCCAGGAAAAGAGCCACTTTGCGCCTTACTGAAGTCCGTGGAATATTCAAACGTTGCGCAATCAGGTGGTTCGATAAAGGTTCTTGATATAGCGCTACTATATTTGCCCGGTCAAACTGAGAAATTGGATGTCCCGCCATTTTCGACGGAATATTCTCAATATTACAACTCTAGTTATTCGCTGAAAACTGATTAAATTCGGATACACCTGTATTTTCCCGAACAAGAAACATTTTTTGGTGGTTTATTGTCATAAGTGAAGATTCCACACACAAAAAATTGTCATGTACATTCAACAAGTTGAGAGTTGATAGGAGGGGGCCAAGACTTTTGACAATGTGTGTATGTACATATATGAATATTCATCTATAAAAAATTTTACTTTTCCAAAATTATATAAAAGGTCTCAAAATGAAGGACAGAATACAAATTTCTTGAACTTTCGTTAACCGCTGGTTAAAATATTTCTTATTTAATTTTAACATTAATTTAAAAATTTATGTAGAATTCTCGACATCTGAATATTTATGTACTGCTGTTTAGCCTTCGTCATAATTAAGACAAATTAAAAATTATGGGAAAAGATTTTGAATTTACGTAGAGATTATTTTTGGAAGAAGAATTCAAATGCTTCTTTGACTCGTGACCTAGAAATTAAATTCCATGGTTTAGGTGTTGGGTTCAGTTGAGGGGCAGGTTTACGGGTGGTATGTTTTCAGTTTTTCTTCGAAACATTCTTGAATTGTGAATTCTGAATCGAAAGTTTTTCAGAAATCTGACGAAACAATTGTTGTTGAATTGAGCTATAATAGATCTGTTTTTTTCATTTTTTAATATAAAATTGAAAGCAGGCAACTCATTCCTGTGAATTATTCTACCCACATGAGCTTTGGGCACTAGTAAAGATTTCTGTGATAGTTGAAGTTCAAAGCATCGAACTCTGCGAATTCTACATGACTGAAAGCAGCTTTTTTACGAACGGGCGGGGTGGCACTTTGCTGAATGAAGTGCAGAGCTAGCTTCAAGAGCGCACACGATGATTTGATTTATCGATATTTCATGTCTTGTATGAGTTCAACTGAGATAACGCTGAAATTTTCATTCAAATAGAGTACCGAAGCGCAACATGCTACATGAATAACACTCCACACGAAGAGATGAATTCATGAAATGGGCGCCGTGAATACGGTAGAAGGTAAAAACGTAAATTCCATGTTTTGCTTTGTCGGGAGAATTGAACTATAATAGAAAATTCTGGAACACAATTCTGGACAATTTCGGTTCACTGTCAGTAATGATGGTGTGTGACCGATAATATAAGATGAAATTGGTCAATTTTGCCGCGATAACTCGCCAAAACGAAAACAGAAAAATGAAAATTCATTTTCGGCCAATCACGTAAATTCCAGTCGAAACTGAAAATTAGAAGAAACAGAAAAGTACTGAACTGTTTCAGCCGTTAATATTTGTTAGTTGATCATAATTAAAACAAGTTGTAGTAATAACTATGTTTTACTACCAATAAATTTTTATTTTAAACATTCAATTGTGACTCGAGAAACGGGAATTAACTATCCCGTCCTCAGACAACTGAAGACTCAACAAACAGAACAGGGTATTTATGAATATACAGAGGTAAAAGAGGTAATAAAAATTGGTTAAAAATGTTTAAAATGGGAGGACGCTTAACAACTATTAGAACGTCGGCACGTCAAAGAAGATTGGTAAGCAGATGTTACTTATTTGTATATCTCAAAACCTACATAGATCCGTACAGTCATCCATAATTTTTACATTATTTTTATCGTGAACTAATTTGAAACTTTCAACAGATTTTAAATGATCAAGTTTCTTTCCTTTTGATTCTTCATGTAAAATTTTAAGTTTATCTGTTGTCGGAAAAGGATGGCCGTTTTCTAAATAATGAGTAGAAGTTTGTTTATTTTTAATAAAATTCATTTTATGTTCGTTGAACCACGTCTTGAAGGAACGTTCCATCTGTCCTATATATTTATCACTGCACGTCGAACAAGATAACTCATAAACTTCCGATTTATGTATGTTTGGAGTTGGTCCTTTGCATTAAATAATACGGATGATAATTAATTGTGTGTTTCGAAAGCAATATTAACATCAAAAATTTGAAAAACTATTGGCCACTTCTTGACTTGTGCTACCGAAGTACGATAAATAAATGCATTTTTTGTTTTCTCCATAATAAAAACTGAAGAAAACAAAAAATTCATTTCTTTATCGTACTTCGGTAGCATAAGTCAAAAAGTGGCCAATAGTTTCTCAAAATTATATGTTCATTTTGCTTTCAAAACGCAAAATGAATTATCATCAGTATTATTTAATGCAAAGGACCCAATTCTAAACTTACATAAATAGGGAGTTTATGAGTTATTTTGTTCAACGTGCAGTAATAAATATATAGGACAGACGGGACGTTCCTTCCAGACGAGGTTCAACGAACATAAAATGAATTTCATTAAAAATAAACAAACTCCTACTTTTGCCACTCATTGTTCAGAAAATGGCCATCTTTTTCCGACAATAGATAAACTTAAAATTTTACATGTAGAATCAAAAGGAAAGAAACTTGATTATTCAGAATCTGTTGAAATTTTCAAATAAGTTCAGAATAAAAATAATGTAAAAATTATGAATGACTGTACGGATCTATATAAATTCAAAATTTTTGAGATATTTAAATAAGTAACATCTGTACCAGTCTTCTTTGACGTGCCGACGTTCTTATAGTTGTTAAGCAATTCTCTCATTTTAAACCTTTTCTAACCTGTTTTTCATACCTCTTCTACCTCTGTATATTCATAATTCAGTTGTCTGAAGATGGGATAAATATTTCCTGAAACTCGAGTCACGATTAAATGTGTGAAATATCAATTTATTGATAGTGAATCATGGTAATTTCTACACCTTGTTTTAATTAGACAAATTTCAATATTAATAAAAATAAAAAAGCCAAAACTCCAGGTGTAAATTTCCGTTATCACTCGTAAGAAGGGAGATCTAAATCAAATATGAAATTAATACGAAGGCCTTTTTCATTAAAGTTAAATGAAATAACGAAGAATTTTTCCCGAATTTATTAATTGACAATAATTGTTTAGCCAACACTGGCTTCTTTGATATTACATTCTGAACAACTCTGAAAATTACACCTTCACTTCTTATATAGCTATTAAAACTTGAAAAAGGGGCAGGTACGAATACTTTGAACTTCGAATGTATAACCAATTTCTTACAATGAAGAATTTTCGAGAAAAACTCGGACGATCTCCTAATAACAAGCGCACAAAAGCTCCTGGCTCCATTTCAGTGCTTTTCACCATTTTTTATTCAAACAAATAATTTGGAATTTGTAATTATTTTTATGATTCAATATCAGAAATTTTTCATTTGTTCATCGATATAAATCATTTTGATTTATTTCATGTTTACGTTCTGATTTTTATCAATTACACTGGTCAACAAGATTCTTGTAACACAAAGCAGATTTTTATTTTTTCGATGTAAATACGTTTCTAATAACAGGGAAAATATTTGTAAAGCCCTAACACGTACCATTTTTTAATAGGTTATAGACCATTTTACATTAGCAAGTAGTCAATTCTATGAGGGGACGGTTAAAATGGATGCATTCTATAACAGAAAATGTACCTAAAGTTCAAGCTGTTCTAGGACCTAATCAGCAAACAAACGACGCTTATTAGGAGTACAAATAAGTTTCCGCTGTTTTATTGTTGATGGCGCGGCACAGAGTTTCGGTTAGCTTTCGCAGATGATAAGGCTTAAAAAATAGTTTGGACATTCAAGAACAACATAACCTATTAATATCATTGATTTTATATTGGTAAAATATAATTTTTATAAGTTGAAAATGTCAAAATTTGAGCCAAGTAAGCGTCATTTGCGGGAAATATTAGTTTACTTCTTTAATTTAAAGAAATCTGCTGCTGAGGCGCATCAATTGCTCGTAGAAGCATATGGTGAGGGTGCTTTGAGTGAGAGAACGTGTCGAGAGCGGTTTCAAAAGTTTAAAAACGGTGATTTCGACGTAGAAGACAAAGATCGCAGAGGAAGGCCAAAAATTTACGACGATGCAGAATTGGAGGAATTATTGAAGGAAGATTCATCTCAAACACAAAAAGAACTTGCTCTAACATTATAAGTCACTCAGCAAGCAGTCTTACATCGTTCTTCTATAATGAATATTTAATTTGTGTTAAAAAACGGCGGAAACTTATTTGTACTCCTAATATAATGGTCAAGTGGTTTTAGTTCTTAAACCAGTTGGATCTTGTATGAGTGTAGACCAAGATCTTTACGCAAAATTTTTCATGTGGTGGATGCACAGAGTCCAACTTGTTGTGGACGTCGACGAATAGACAAATCAGGATCATCATTAACACTATGTCGAACAGCAGCCATATTTTCTTCTGTACGTACAGTTCTTTGTCTTGTTGTTGTCGTTGTTGTTGCATCGAGTAGAGAAAACGTTGTCCGAAATCTATCGATAGTTCGACGAATAAGCTACTCTGATGGACTAATAACCCTAATTTTCACAAAGTGCTCTTAAGTTTGGCGAATAGAACATTAATTTTGAGAATAAATTTCAACAATTCATTCTCAAAAGTCTTGAGCATGAGTCTTTCCATGATAATTTGTCAATGCTTACTGAAAAGAAATGTCAAAACAACATGGCCTCTACCTTCTGTCAAATCACAGTTATCCCTATTGAATGTTCTATCACTCTAAAAAAACACCCGATAGGTGCTCATAGTATTTGGGTAGGTGCAAATTTAAGAAAATGAGATTATTTCGAAAATGACAAATTATAACATCACACGAACACTTTTCGATTCACAACTAACCACTTACAGCAAACAATTCAATTCAATCATCCCATTAGCTCACTAGAATTATTGTAGGTTATATCTTAACGTGCACCGTGGTCTATTTGCTAGTTATTATTTCTCCGTGAATAAACTAGCGTAAACAAATAAGTGTTCCGACTTATGAGGGTTCTCCCCCATTTTCAACCCTCTGCGACAATATGTTGCATGATCCTATTACACATAACGCTTAGAATCGAGGGGTGAAATTTGATTTGACGGTTATACCACATATAAACCATGACCGTCCTCTTGTGTTCAGGAGGGGTTATGTGCTGACTCAGTTGATATTCGATACATCGTCAGAATAATCATAGATGGGGACGGGTCTATTAGCAACAGGGTGTTATCACGAAAATGCCAATGATGTTATCAATCGGTAGGGAATAAATTTGAAGGGTATTTTCCTGGGAATAGTTTTGTTTTCAAATTTTGTATTATTAGGAGTAGAATTAAGTTTATACGGTTTTGACGTAGACGTCGCTACTCGTTTATTGTCTCATTGCTTCATCTTGGAACACTTTCATTTTGATGTGTCATCATAAGGTTTTATATTCAGTATCTGTCATTTCGCTAAAGTCTGAACAACATAGTTTCCGTCTGCTCTGAAAATGCCAACTTTTGTACCGAAAACTTCAAATGAAGGTGTTGTCAGATGAAAGAATAGAATTAAAAGCTATTAGCCACATATGCTATCAAAGCAGGAATTTATTTTTATCGCAATAAATGCAAAGTATCGGGTGTGTTTTTAGAGTGATGGAACTTTAAATTGAAAAATTTTTTTTCATTTGAAAGATAATTTAATGACATTTATGTTTCGAAAATAATTGCCGGTATATATCCACCACGACTAGCTCTGAGGAACCGCATTCCACCAGGCCAATTTTGGACCACTTTTTCGAGTAATTCAGGCCTTATTTCATCAATAACACGTTATGTTGGCTTCCAAATCGTCTATTGTTTCTGGTTTATTAGCATAAACCAATGACTTGACATAACTCCAAAGAAAATAATCCAGTGGAGTTATGTCGCATGATCTTGGAGTCCAATTAATTGGAGCATTTCACGAAATAATGTTATCGCCAAATCTTTCTTTAAATAAATCAATTGTTACGGTAGCAGCATGAGGTGTAGCACCATCTTGTTGGAATCAAAACACTTCTGGGTCGATACCAATCAAATTTTGAAACAAATAATCATTGATCATCGATCTGCAACGAGCACCATTCACTGTAACATTAGCTCCAGCATCGTTTTCAAATAAATATGGACCGATGATGCCTCCAGCGTGTAAAGCATGGTATGCTTTACGCGGTGGAGGCATATTGAACCAGTTGGATCTTGTATGGGTGTAAACTAAGATCTTTACGCAAAATTGTCCATGTGATGAATGCACAGAGTCCAACTTGTTGTGAACAGCGACGAAAAGACAAATCTGTATCATCATTAACACCATGACTTGCAGCAGCGACATTTTCTTCTCTACGTATAGCTCTTTGTGTTGTTGTTGTTGCTGCATCGAGTAGAGAGAATGTTGTCCGGAATCTATCAATAGTTCGACGCATCAGCTGCTCTGGTAGAGCGGGGCAAAAAGGTTCAATTTCACTATTAGTAATTATACTGTGAAAACCAAGCCCACTACAACAAAACAAACAACACATATGAATTAAAAAATTATCGAACTATGTTTGGCTTAATTCTCGGTTGATTCATCATTTTAGAAACATATTTTCTTACTATAAAATAAGAAGGAACGGTTTTTTACTTGATAGGATTATTACAAAATTTGAACATCAGAACAGATTCAATCTGTTGCCTTCTACAATTTTAATTTCAAAAAATTTCTTTGAAGAAACTTTAAGAATTAAATTAATGTCTTTACGAGCACTCTTCATACTTAATAGACGTATAAACTCAAAATTCATCATACAATATCAAATGGAATTGAGAAAAACCAACGAATATAAATTGTCAATTGAAATTAAAATATAAATAAGCAAACATTTTTTGTTTCGTTCCAGGCATGCGTACTGAACTCTTCAGACAAACGTACGAAGCCCTGTTTGTTACAAAATGTATTGTTTTCTGATCCTATATTAATGAAAAATGACTCTTTCTCAAAACTATAAAACATAATTTCAAGAACTTCTCAAAAACTAATTTATTTGAATTATTCAATATATTTAAATAAATTACTTCAAAAAATCTCAAAACATGTAGCACATCCTCAAGAAATAATTAAAATTACGATAAGATCAGTTCAACTTTACATATAAAAAATAATAAAATCAATTAAACAATGTATAGACTTACCGAGTGCCATCTTAGAACTACATGATCTTTAAAAACATGTAAATAGATACATTTATATCCAAGGTACTCTATGTTCCATGTTCACAAAAAATCATACAAAGCTTATAAGGCACTTGGTCTTAGTTAAAACCATTCAACACTGTATAATGAATTTCTTTATTCAAAAAACCTAATATAATTATATATTATATATAAAATAAAATAAGAAGGAACGGTTTTTTACTTGATAGAAGGATTAGTACAAAATTTGAACATCAAAACAGATTCAATCTGTTGTCTTCCACAATTTTAATTTCAAAAAATTTCTTTGAAGAAACTTTAAGAATTAAATTAATGTCTTTACAAGCACTGCTCATACTTAATAGACGTATAAACTCAAAATTCATCATACAATATCAAATGGAATTAAGAAAAACCAACGAATATAAATTGTCAATTGAAATTAAAATATAAATAAGCAAACATTTTTTGTTTCCTTCCAGGCATGCGTACTGAATACTTCAGACAAACGTACGAAGCCCTGTTTGTTACGAAATTTAGTGTTTTCTGATCCTTTATTAATGAAAAATGACTCTTCCTCAAAAATATAAAACATAATTTCAAGAATTTCTCAGAAACTAATTTATTTGAAATATTCAATATATTTAAATAAATTACTTAAAAAAATCTCAAAACATGTAGCACATCCTCAAGAAATAATTAAAATTACGATAGGATCAGTTAAACTTTACATATAAAAAATAATAAAATCGATTAAACAATATATAGACTTACCGAGTGTCATCTTAGACCTACATGATCTTTAAGAACATGTAAATAGATACATTTATATGCAAGGTACTCTATGTTCCATGTTCACAAAAAAATCATACAAAGCTTATAAGGCACTTGGTCTTAGTTAAAACCATTCAACACTGTATAATGAATTTCTTTATTTAAAAAACCTAATATAATTATATATTATATATAAAATAAAATGAGAAGGAACAGTTTTTTACTTGATAGAAGGATTATTACAAAATTTGAACATCAAAACAGATTTAATCTGTTGTCTTCTACAATTTTAATTTCAAGAAATTTCTTTGAAGAAATTTTAAGAATTAAATTATTGCCTTTACAAGCACTGCTCATATTTAATAGACGTATAAAATCAAAATTCATCATACAATATCAAATGGAATTAAGAAAAACCAACGAATATAAATTGCCAATTGAAATTAAAATATAAATAAGCAAATCTGAAGAGTTCAATACGCATGCCTGGAACGAAACAAAAAATGTTTGCTTATTTATATTTTAATTTCAATTGACAATTTATATTCGTTGGTTTTTCTTAATTCCATTTAATATTGTATGATGAATTCTGATTTTATACGTCTATTAAATATGAGCAGTGCTTGTAAAGACATTAATTTAATTCTTAAAGTTTCTTCAAAGAAATTTTTTGAAATTAAAATTGTAGAAGACAACAGATTAAATCTGTTTTGATGTTCATATTTTCTTACTGTTTTTCTAGACCTTGCCATCTGTCTCTTTTTACCCCATACTAGGGGTAAAAAAGGACAGCGAGGGGGAAAAAGTTCCACAATTTCATTCTTAATTTTAAAGAGTTTCACGAAAAAGTATTTGTTTTTCCAAAAACGAAAAATAACAAGTACGGTAATCATCATTATAACAGAAAATAAATTCTCGTCATTTAAGTATAATTGAATTTAATCAGTCTTAATCCAACAACAATATATTTTTTGTAAAAATATAAAGTTTCATTAATGATTTCTCACTCTCTTAACATTTTATTTAATAATCAGTCTCAGTTGAACAATAAAATCAAACAAATCAACACTGTCCTTATGCATTCTGCTATAACCTGACAGAACTTTGAAATTTGATAGAATACCAAACATAGATATTTAAACTCTTATAAAACAATACTGAATGCTGAACATTAAACAAAATAAAAGATCTTCTAACACTTACTTTTATAAGAAATATTACTTTGGTAGGTATTTCTGTTTTATCTTAATCAGACTCATCATTTCCTGAATCAAAATTGTTACATACAAAGTAAACACTACCTCTGCTTGAAAAAATACATTTTTCATGGGCCCAGTTTTTGCAAAGATTACATTGTATCCAACCTTCACCTGGAACGCTGTCACTCTATTTCTCGCAGCAAATCAAACAGAAGTATTCATCATCAGAGCTGGAATCACTATTAACCTCTTGTAAACTTGCTCTACTTTTTTATTTACTTTCGTCTTCTTGTTTACTTACAGCTTTGGTCTTTTTGTTATTTGCAATCTCTTGTTCTTCTCGAAGATTTTCTTTTTCAGGTGTATCCGTTAACATAGCAGTTTTGCGGCGTTTTCTGTTGAAAGTTGATTTTCCTGAGCCAGCTTTTGGTAGCGGTCGTAGACTTCGGACGAAAAAACTCCCTAAGGATCTACCAATGTATCACCAATGCGATAGTGGTTGCTGCGGATTCGATGACATGGAAGGCTGTGTATTTAATAATAGTGGTGGAAAAGAAACTGACAATGTCGATGGCTCTGGCTTATTTGTGTCATTTTCCAAGGGACGATCCGTGACATAACTGGTTGCAAAACCAGCGTTATTGAATTTATTTTGGTTGTAGGGAAATATGTCAGTCTTTTCAAATCCACTCTTTATATTATTCGGCGTCAAAGCTAAATGTAAAGCAGTGGTAACGATTCCTGGGATATAATATATCGTCATTGTCTTTCCAGCATTCCTCATCAATGCATCTTGAGATAAAGACATGTATCTTTTAAAAGGTCCATATACTGCAACGTCGAGGGTTGTAATTTGTCGGAACAATGTGGAAGAAAAATAAAACATCACCACACCATTTTCTTTAGCTAGATCTAGTGTGGGTACGAATAAGTGTGAAGAGTGGTTGTCTGAAGAAGGATTTTATAACCAATAAGTAAATGATGTGGAATAAAATGGTCCAGTTGGTCCTTTTTACCCCAACCGCGTTTGAGTTTTTATAGAGGTTATACAAAAAAAACCATTTGATCTAACTTGAAAATAACAATAAACCTTAAAAAAAAATCGAATGACATATACTCAAAAACTATGTTCAGGGATCGTTAACTTAAAAACAACGAAAAAAAATACTTACTCCTACAAGCGACGTCGCCCGACTGTCGGCGATGGTGCCTTAGTCCCCCCACGACGGCTTTTTTACACCCGTATCGTTAAAAATAACTAGGCATCACTAATTTTTGAGATATTTGTAGTGGACCTTTTTACCCGCGGACCTTCAAGCCCCGCCCTACCCTATGGAAACCATAAATTTCACGAAGTGCTCTATAAGTTTGGCGAATAGTTTTTGAAAATAAATTTCAACAATTTGTAAACGTTCTTGCGGCGTGCATCTCTCCACGGTAATTTGTCAAAGCTTAGTGAACAGAGATGTCAAAATAACATGACTTCTACATTCTGTCAAATCACAGTTATCCCTATCGAAACGCCCCCCAGGCATTAGATCTTGACGTGATGGGGGCGCTCTCCTGACTAGGACCCTAAATTCGTCCCGACGAATTGGAGGGTTAAGTCTTGGTGTCTAACGTAATGCCAATTCGCGCCAGTCACTGGACCTGTATGGTGGAAGATCTCCGAATGGGGCCCTAGTTTTACTCAGGTGAAATGGAGGGCTGAGCCGGTTGATTAACTCAGTGACAAGGGAGTCTGTCGCAGCACAGGGCTTCTCCCTTAAAACTGGCGTACTCTACCCTATCGCAGTATAAATCTCCGGATTCTGTGTAATGGCCGAATGCGTTATGTAGCATACTGCGTTACCTCGGGGGGGTGGACTTGCCCTCAGGTGTTACTTGTACCACCTGGCCACCCCACTTGGTGTTGGACTCGAGGGGGCAGTGGTTGAAAGTCCGCATGCTGGACTAGGGGGGTATTTCATTTATCTGTTCGCAGACCCCCATTTTCGGGATATTCTCATGAAACGACTCGGGGTTTAACGGGACTTGACGGTTCGACCGGCCTGTCCTGGCCCCTGTATCTGTGCGTAACTATTTAGGGTTTGTGGATCTCGACGAAATGGCTCCGCCATTAGTGCTTGACGCCAGGATCAATCAAATGACTTCACATGGGTTCGGTGGGTCAGGACGTATAGTCCGCTAGACGGTGCTCGTACCAGGATCAATTGTAGTCGTCAATCTTGAGTTTATCTTAGTTCTTGGGACTGCGTTCGGGTGGATGGATAAGAATTCCCTCCGGCGGGTGAGTTGCGTCTCAAACAACTCGGGTACTGACCTGCAGAGCCAGTAGAGGTTGGATAGTGCTTTCGCTGCTACCAGTCAGACGGTTCTGGCTTTCGAGTCGGGGCCCAAACTGGAAGCTGGTGGGTTCATCTCTTCGGAGGGGTTCTCGCCACGCGCGATGATATGGCGTAATCCTTATCACACTTTCTACCTCTGGGTGGACTGTGGAGACTGCTTGGTAGTCACTTGGAAAAGAGGCCATGCCTCAAATAGCCAATAACTATTCTGGTAGAATTCACCTATCCCTATCGAAAGTTATATCACTCTAAAACAAAAACACTATACATCCCTCTTTAAACTCCATTTTAAGAATGATTAACCAAGAATTTGCATACCAATTGGTTAACGTTTAATCAATTACTTCCGAGTAATTCAAAAAGGTATCTCTACATACTACGCAATTCTCTACAAAATGTATTGAAGTTCGAGGGAACTACAGTGAAAAGTAAAATTTCCCGAAATTTCTGAATTTTCTTTGAACGCTCCACATATTCCAGAACCTCTCTCAATGAACTGACATTTAAATGACACCGTTGTTCCAGCCATGTAGTATTTTACCAATGTGCATAAAAATATTGGGAAATGGAAAATAAAGAAGTGATTCCCAAGTTAAAATAGGGACTTCTCAAGCCAACTTCGATATTTTCCAACTTCATTCGCGACCACAACGATCCCTTTTGGATTGTTTCATTTGAAGCATAAATCAAACGTCTATTCCGATATTCGAATTCAGTCAGACATATCTCTAAAATCCTTCCTGAAACCTCCAATTACTGCCTTGTCTTACCTTCTCTCTCTTTCTTCTTTCTTATTCAATTTAATGGAATCTTAGTGTGCTGGGAAAGTCAGGAATCGAGAGATATTGACATTTTCTGGCCTCAACCCCGCTGATGAAGAATATACTTTTGACGCTTCGTGCGTTCTGAGGCGACCAAATTTAATGTTGCGCGAAAATGACAATGTTCTTCGTGTTACAAAAGGTCTGTACCTTTGTGTAAATGTCATTTCATAAATTACTGTGTATAGAGCCAGCCCGTGAGGGAGATCGTTCGACTGGAGTGGAGTGCATTCTTGTACAGGTCGAAATTAGAAGATGGTTTCGTGATTATAGCTTCTTCTGTTCACGCAGAGAGATCATAATTTTATACGATGCCTCGTCTGCGGAATAATGCAGATAAAACTGAAGAGTTTTATCAATATTTTTTTTATTTATCACGTTAAAGCCATTAAAACAAATTGTAAAAATTACTATGTTTTACTACCAAAAAAATATATATTACACATTTTCTTGTGACTCGAGTTTCGGAAAATGAACTATCCCATCATCAGACAACTGAACAACTAACAGTGGTACAGTGGTATTTAAACAAAAGTGATAAATATTTTGAATATTTCAACAGATTCTCGGTAATACCTAATAGTCGTACAGAGGTTTACAATCGGAACGTGATAAAAAACCGGGTTAAAAAAGAGGGGCCTTCTAACAGATATCGGAATGTCGGCAATCGACAAAGAAGGTTGTTAAACAGATGGTACCCATTTAAATATCTCAAATAATTTTTGGGGTTACATAGCTCCGTTGTCATTCCTTATTTTTACATTATTTTGTTGTATATCTCAAATATTTGGATTTAGAAAGCTCCATACAATCATTCTTTATTTTTTACATTATTTTTATTGTGAACGAATTTGAAAATTTCAATAATCAAGTTTCTTTTCTTTTGAATATTGAAACTTGGTTATTGAAATTTTCAAATTCGTTCACAATAAAAATAATGTAAAAAATAATGAATGACTGTATGGAGCTTTCTTTATCCAAATATTTGAGATATACAATAAAATAATGTAAAAATAAGGAATGACTACGGAGCTATGTAACCCCAAAAATTATTTGAGATATTTAAATGGGTACCATCTGTTCAACAACCTTCTTTGTCGATTGCCGACATTCCGATATCTGTTAGAAGGCCCCTCTTTTTAACCCGGTTTTTTATCACGTTCCGATTATAAACCTCTGTACGACTATTAGGTATTACCGAGAATCTGTTGAAATATTCAAAATATTTATCACTTTTGTTTAAATACCACTGATGATGGGATAGTTCATTTCCCGAAAATCGAGTCACAAGAAAATGTGTAATATAAATTTTTTTGGTAGTAAAAAATAGTAATTTCTACAATTTGTTTTAATTATGACCAACTACCAAATAGTACCGGCTGAAACAATTCAGTACGTTATAGTGAATTATTCTGACAAAATCATTTTTTATAGGATTCCACAAAATATGTCATTTGAGGTAAAAATGAGCTCAATCCCTTAAAATGATTTTTCTGAGAAAACACTCGACTTCATTTATGCGATCATTAGCCATTTGAGCAAAGTGAAAACGCATCGGATAGTCACGAGGCTCCACTCCTTGCATTAGTTTAACTTTGTAAGCCCTCATACCTTCACTTTTGATAAAGTAAAATAAATTTCAGGAACGCAAAATAAATTTTAAGAATCATAAGAAAATAACTGACTTCGGAACAGAAGTTCACAAATGCATCATGTTTTTTTTTAGAGTGATAGAACTTATATTGAAATAAAACACATTTAAATCAAGATTGAAACCAAATTTTTTTCTATTTGAAAGATAATTTTATGACATTTATATTTTGAGAATAATTTCCGTCATATGTCCACCACGACTAGCTCTGAGGAACCGCATTCGACCAGACCAATCTTGGACCACTTTTTCGAGTAATTCCGGCCTTATTTCAACATAACTCTATGTTATGTTGGCTTCCAAAGCGTCTATTGTTTCTGATTCATCAGCATAAACCAATGACTTGACATAACCCCAATAAAAATAATCCAGTGGAGTTACGTCGCATGATCTTGGAGGCCAATAAATTGGACCATTTCTCAAAATAATGTTATCGCCAAATCTTCCTTTCAATGAATCAATTGTTACGGTAGCAGAATGAGGTGTAGCACCATCTTGTTAGAACCAAAATACTTCTGAGTCGATACCATTTAAATTTTGAAACAAATAATCATTGATCATCGATCTGTAACGAGCACCATTCACTGTAACATTAGCTCCAGCATCGTTTTTAAAGAAATATGGACCGAGGATGCCTCCAGCGTGTGAAGCACATCGTACAGTGCATTTTTCAGGATGCAATGGAACCTGCAGAACTTCTTGAGGACTGCTTTCACTCCATACACGGCAATTTTGCTTGTTTACAAAGCCGTTCAACCAAAAATTTCATCACTAAACACAATTTTACGATAAAAAAGTGGAACAACTTCAAACTGTTTTAGTGCCCAATCAGCAAATAAACGACCCTTATTATGGTCAAGTGGCTTCAGTTCTTGAACCAGATGGAACTTGCATGGGTGTAGACCAAGATCTTCACGCAAAATTTTCCATGTGGTGGATGCATAGAGTCCAACTTGTTGTTAACGTCGACGAATAGACAAATCTGGATCATCATTAACACTATGACTTACAGAGATTTAAAGCTCTGCCGAAGTCATGTCCATCGATAAATGCTTTCAAATATCCTCATAGCAAAAAATCGTTTGGGGATGCATCTGGTGATCTGGGAGGCCAAGAAATTGTACCAAACGTAGATATTACTCGATCAGAAAATGTGTTTTGGAGAAACTGTGTAACTTCTCGTGAGTAGTGACTTACGCAACCATTCTGTGAAAGCCACATGTCGTCAAAATAGATAGGAAGCGGAAAAACTGTCGGAATAATTCGAGTTTGTAAAAGCTCTAAACATTTGGCAGTGTTTAGGTTTCCATGGATAAAAAAGGGACGAATGATGAAATTTCCTGAAGTACCCGTCCAAACATGAAGTTTTTTAGGAGACTGAGTTATCTGGTGCTGATTCTCTCGGCACCAATATCGTACAACTGATTCTTATTTTTCAACTAAAATGATAACTCATAAGTGAAAAGTACATTTTTCGAGAAAGAACTATTTTCATTTCTTCTTTCCAGCACTGTCATGGACCTACGTAACCAACACTAAACGTGGAGCTGAATGATGTTACCACGCCGGTGCAAAGCGATGAATTCTCCCCCACTCTGGGCAGTCTGAATAAGTAGGGAAAGATTCAAAGAGCACTCCAGTTGAATATAAGTCATCATTTGTAACACATTATACACACAACGTCAAAAAGTCTTGGTCCCCCCTATCAACTTTCAACTTGTTTAATGTAACGTAACAATTTTTTGTGTGTGGAATTTTCACTATCTTATCACTCAAATGAAAACAGCAAACCAGCAGAACCTGTTTATTGTTCGGGAGAATACAGGTGTATTCATTTTCAGTCGCCGTACACCTCTCATTATCGTTGAACGAACAATGACTGGCCCATCTACGTACAAAACATCATTGAACCAATAATTGTTCCTTTGCGCAACAAATTTGGGGATAATTTCATTTATCAGGATGATAATGCCCCACCACACCGCACACGAAAGGTTTAAAACATTCTTCAAGAGAACAATATCCATAGAATTAACTGGTCAGAAAACTCACCAGACATGAATCCAATTGAGCACGTATGGGATTACTTAGTGAGAGCAATATCCAATCACCAAAACCCACCTTCAACTTTTCAGAAATTGAGTTTAGCCCTTCAGGAAGAATGGAAATCGAAAATTTCATTAATGACTTGTTTCGTGGGATACCTAGGCGTATTGGGCAGTTGTTCGAAAGAAGAGGAATTTGGATTTAGTTGTGGAATAACTATAATTAATCAAAAATAAATAATCGATAAATTTAGATTTTTTCACATTTTTCCTATTTTGTCTCATCCTGTATAAAGCAAAGAGTAACAAACAAGGATTTCCCATAAAATATATTGTAGTTGAAAAAGAGGAAAATATTCATCTCGTTTCCATAACATAAAGTGTTTATTTCTTGAGAAACCTATGGTAACCAAGACTTGACGATATGTGTAGTTATTCCTGTGCTGAGCGACTGGCACAATAACTCCACTTGTTATTGCATGATAATTCCTATATTCCGTAAATGATTTTCGTAACCTGTATCTGCGGAAAAAATTTCGTTTCTATTGCAACGTATCATCAAAAATAGTAACTGTCGAAACGTATATAGCAAAAAATCACATGTGCTGGGACCATAATTCGAATTGTTTTCGATGTTGCTGGCAGAGTATTAATTATATTTCTATCAGAAGTGCGGATAAATCCAGTGCATGCAGAAAAATGCCCGTTCAATCCGACAATTCCATTTTGTGTCCTATTTCTAACCTGTTTTATTCGGTATATCACAGATTTCTGCGAAAATGGAACACTCGATAATATTCCACATTCAATGCTTTCATTCGATTAAATTTTGAGCTGAACTCGAATTTCCAATCTCTATCCATGATTCGTGCTTTCCAAATCGTACGAAAAAAGGATTTTCAGTCAATTGCACACAGGATTAGTCAGTGAAACTTGTTCTGGTTGTAGCTTAAGCTATTTGAGTTAAATATTGGGTGTTTTTTTTTAGAGTGATAGAAATTTAAATTGAAAAAAAAACACATTTAAATTAAGATTGAAGCCAATTTTGTTTATTTGAAAGATAAATCTATGACATTTACGTTTTAAAAATCATTTCCAGCATATGTCCCACCACGACTGAGTTCTGACGAACTGCATTCGACTAGACCAATTTTGGACCACTTTTTCGAATAATTCAGGCCTTATTTCATCACTAACACTAGTTATGTTGGCTTCCAAAGCGTCTATTGTTTCTGGTTTATCAGCATAAACCAATGTCTGGACATAACACCAAAAAAAATAATCCAGTGGAGTTATGTCGCATGATCTTGGAGGCCAATTAATTGGACCATTTCTCGAAATAATGTTATCGCCAAATCTTTCATTCAATAAATCAATTGCTACGGTAGCAGCATGAGGTGTAGCACCATCTTGTTGGAACCAAAACACTTCTGGGTCGATACTATTCAAAGTTTGTAACAAATAATCTTTAATCATCGATCTGTAACGAGCACCATCCACTGTAACATCAGCTCCAGCATCGTTTTTAAAGAAATATGGAACGATGATGCCTCCAGCGTGTAAAGCATTTTTCAGGACGCAATGGAAGCTGCAGAACTTCTGGAGGATTGTTTTCATTCCATATACGGCAATTTTGCTTGTTTACATAGCCGTTCAACCAGAATTGAGCTTCATCATTAGTGAATAAAATTGTGTTTAGACACAATTTTACGATAAAAAGTGGATCAAGCTGTTCTAGGCCCCAATCAGCAAACAAGCGACTCTTATTATGGTTAAGTGGCTTTAGTTCTTGAACCAGTTGGATCTTGTATGGGTGTAGACCAAGATCTTTACGCTAAATTCTCCATGTAGTGGATGCACAGAGTCCAACTTGTTGTGAACGTCGACGAATAGACAAATCTGGATCATAATTAACACTATGACTTACAGCAGCGATATTTTCATCTGTACTTACAGTTCTTTGTCTTGTTGTTGCATCGAGTAGAGAAACTTTTGTCCGAAATCTATCGATAGTTCGACGAATAAGATGCTCTGCTGGACGATTATGTCAACCATAAATTTCACGAAGTACTCTATAAGTTTGGCGAATAGAACAATGATTTCGAAAAGAAATTTCAACAATATGTAAAAGTTGTTGCGGCGTGAGTCTTTTCATGACAATTTTTCATTGCTTACTGAACAGAAATGTCAAAACAACATGGCTTCTACCTTCTGTCAAATCACAGTTATCGCTATCGAAAGTTCTATCACTCTAAAGAAACACCCGATACTAGAGATTTTATTCGGTTTGTTTTGAATCTCATCACTCATAGTCCTCTGAAGTAATGCGGTGATATTTATAACATAAGGGCGATTTTAAAAGTTTTTCCGACAAGAGGTTTCATTTTTATATAAAGAAACGAATATATTTTGAGAAAATCAATGGATGTTTATTTCATTATAAGAGAAAAGGTATGCTATAACAATGGAAAACGGTATTAGCCCAATGGCATCACGGATGCAGTTACAGCACCATATTCATGAAATTTTTCTTGAGCAATTCGTACATTTGCGGCTGTGTCTTCGATAATCTCAAGAACTCCATCGTGAAGCTCTTGAATCGATTGTAAAGCTCTGGCATAGACTTTAGCTTCAACGTGGCTCCAAAGAAAAAAGTCTAAAGGTGTTAAATCATAAGATCTCGATGACCAGTTATGATTACCTCTTCGATAAATAATACGGCCAGGAAAATTTTCTTGCAGAATTGCAATTGTCTCGTTGATTTTATCGCAGTATCTCCATATTCCGACCATAAAAATCATTAATCATAGCTCTGTAGCGAGCCCAACAACCGCATTGAACAGTTACATGTTGAGGATGAAGAGGCCTTTCAATAATCATTTTTGGATTTTTCCGAGTCCCAAATGCAATAATTCTGCTTATTAACGCAGCCTTCAAAGATGAAAATGGGCCACATACTACTATGTCAAGAAAGTACCGGGAATTTTAAATAAAAACAAGATTTTTACATTTAATCGTCAAAATTTATTGGGTCGCCTTCAAAATAGACTCCATTTGCTCCAATACATCTATGCCAACGGCACTTCCAATTATCGAAACATTTTTTATAGGCGCTTTCCGGGATGGACTTTAGCTCTCGCGCCGAATTTTGTTTTATGGCTTCAATCGACTCAAAACGGGTGCCACGAAGGGGCAATTTTAGTTTTGGGAAGAGGAAAAAGTCGCAGGGAGCCAAATCCGGTGAATACGGTGGTTGCTGAAGCACGTTTGTTGAGTTTTTGGCGAGAAAGTCAGTCACAATCGTAGCTCGGTGAGAAGGCGCGTTATCGTCATGCAAAATCCATGAGTTGTTCGCCCACAAATTTGGCCGCTTCTTACGGATACGCTCACGCAAACGTTTCATAACGCCTAGGTAATACTCCTTGTTTACCGTCTGACCCTCTAGAACGAATTCGTAGTGCACCACGCCACGGATATCGAAGAAAACAATGAGCATCACCTTCATTTTCGAGCGGCTTTGGCGTGGTTTTTTCGGTTTCGGCTCATTTTTTGCCACCCATTCCGATGATTGCTGGCTTATTTGCATATCGTACTCGTAGACCCAGGTCTCGTCACCAGTTATAATGCGTTCCATGAATGTAGAATCGGAATTACAGCGATCCAGCATGTCTGAAGCAACCTGTTCGCGATGACGTTTTTGAAGAAAATTCAGGTCTTTCGGTACGAGTCGTGCGGCCACCTTTCTCATGCCCAAAATATCAATCAAAATCGTACGTGTGGACTCGTGGGATATCTTAAGATCATGTGCTATCTCTCTCAAGCTGGTACGATGGTTTTCCAGCACACTTTCCTTAATTTTATCGACGTTATCTTCGATCGAAGCCGTCGATGGGCGACCACTTCACGACCGTCCTTGAAGGCTCTGTACCACTGATATGCACGAGTTTTCGATAGAGCATTATCACCAAAGGCCTTTTGCAACATTTTCAATGCATCGGCACACGAAAATTCATTTGCAACACAAAACTTTAAACGAATTCTTTGCTCAACGTAATCACCCATAGTAAAAATCGGCACGCACTCTGACATGGACTGACTTAATCAGCTGTTGCAAACACACTAGTTGACAGATCTCGCTCAAGCGTGGCATAGTAATTAAGGGCAGTGGTACCAACCTAGGAAAAAAAAATTTTACCTGCCTCATTACCCCGCCAGATTTAAATCGATAATTCCCGGTACTTTCTTGACAGAATGTAAATGAAGATAATTTGTCATGAAATTCCGGATCATTTTTATGCATTTCTAGGACCCAACCAGCGCAGATACGACGTTGCTAGTGATCGTCTAGTTTGAGTTCTTGTGTTAACTGAACTTCAAAAGTGGACCCAAGACTTGCAAAATATGGTTTGGTCATTTGTGGAATGCCTAATTCCAAAGACCGACGTGGAATCGAAAAACCTAGAGTTTCGTCAACACAACGTCGGGAAATTTTTATGTCACGTTCCAGAAGGCTGGTAATCTGATAAAGACATTATAAATGCATAAGTTGATGCAATTCGGTGAATAACAACTCGTTAGATCGGTGAGACGTTAAATTCATTGAATTCAATTGTTTATGACCACTTGAAAGTACTGGATTTCACCTCTAATTTCGATATATGAGTTTTCCATGTTCTCACGGAAGGAAATTTGTGTCTTCGCGTTGACGTCTGTGATTCGCTTCAGAAACCTCACGAAATTGATACTGTTTTGAAGCACATCATTACTGGGGACGAAAACTAGGTTGTATGTAAGAGATCACTGAGCATAAAAGATAAACCGTCTCAAAGCATTTCGAAAGCAGTATCCATAAAAAATAGGTGATGCTGTCTGTTTGGTGGGATTTTAAAGGAATCTTTATTTTGAGCTCTTACCGGATAATAGAACAATAAGTTCGGAAGTTCACTGTCATCAGCTGGACAAACTGAATTATGCACTTCAACAGAAAAAGCCAGAATTAATCAACAGAAAAGGTGTAGTATTTCACCAAGATAATACGTGACCTAATACAAGTTTGGTCACTCGCCAAAGACTTCTACACCTTGAATGGAATACACTGACACACTCACCATATTCTCCAGATCTGGCGCCTTCGGATTATTATTTGTTCCGGTCATAGCAAAATTTTTTGGTCGGTAAAACCTTTACTTCAAATGAAGAGGTTATATATCACCTGGATCAGTTTTTACCAGCAAAGACCATAAATTTTATAACCCTGGAATCATCGTACTACCAGAAAGATGGCGAAAGGTGTTGGACCAGAATGGCCAATATATAATTGAATGAAATGTTTATTCATTATTCGAAAATTGTCTTTCATTTTCCCGAAAAAAAAAAAGAAATTACTTTCCGAACAACCCAATATATTGTCTAAAGATTTTTAAGTCGTATAGTTCAGAAATATGATGCTTTCTATAAACTTGTTTTGAACAAGAATAAATTTGAATACCAGGATACGTCAAAAATTTCATTGCCGTTAAAATATATATCCTAACGGCGAAATATTCATCCTCAATATGACGTTCATTCTTCGAGTAACTCCAAGGAATATATGAATTAATTCTTCTTCTTCATGCTCGTGTACGCCAACGTGGACTGAAACGTACAATATTGAAGTAAATTATAATTTAATCAATCTCGGCGAATCGAATGGAGCTCCCCGGCTAATTAATTGATATAATTCGCGCACGTTTCATCGTTTAATAAAACGAAATGGCCGTCTGCAAATCGAGGAAGGTGAGGAACAAAGAAAATTAACATTAAACTTGTTACAAATTACTTTTAGAAGTTCGGTGCCGGGTAGTCGATTAATAAAGTTGTGTTTAATATATTCTAGTCAAGGATGTAGAACTAAGGCCCCTTTATAAATAATAATATGGGATACTTTTTGCTGGCTTGTTTCATAAGGATATAAGTTATTAATTGAATTTTTGAAGTGATTTATTCCAGTGTTTTGGTTCCAACAAGATGGGCTACACCTCATGATGCTACCGTAACAATTGGTTTATTGAAAGAAAGATTTGGCGCTAAGATTATTTCGAGAAATGGACCAATTAATTGGCCTCCAAGATCATGCGACATAACTGCACTGGGTTATTTTCTTTAGGATTATATCAAATTATTGATTGACGCTGATAAACCAGAAACAATAGACTCTTTGGAAGCCAAAATAACTCGTGTTATTGATGAAATAAGGCCTGAACTACTCGAAAAAGTGTTCCAAAATTGGTCTGGTCGAATGCGGTTCCTCAGAGCTAGTCGTGGTGTATATATGCCGGAAATTATTTTCAAAACATAAATGTCATAAAATCACCTTTCGAATAAAAAAAAAATTGGCTTCAATCTTAATTTAAATGTGTTTTATTTCAATTCAAACTTTTGTCACTCTAAAAAAAACACCCGATATAATTTAATAAAATATTTAGTCATTAAACGAAATTACTTTACGAACAATCCAATGCAATTCTTACTTTTGTTTTAATCTGATAAATTGTGGAAATGTTCTTTGTTATTTATTGATTCAGCGCACAAATATATTCCACCTTATCGTGAATTCGAGATATATTCCCAACTATATTGAAGCAGTCATCATCTAGAATAAAATCTTTTACAACAAATTCACAATTTTTGATTTGCAGTGAAAAAAATTATTCCCATAATAGCAAAAAATTCAAATCATCATAGAGGGTTGAATATTTTCCCAGCAATGCAAATTTTCAGTGAACCTAGTTAATCTTCATTACCAGTTGAAAATATACCAAAAAACCACATAACACATGAAGCATTCTCTTGACTAATTGATCGAAAGATAGATAATGACTGGTTCATGGCAGCTGTGGTTGATTAGTCAATCAGTTTTGGTTTCAGTTAGCAGCATCAGAAATTGATCACCCAATTGGATTCCTAGTTGAGCGTGATTTATAATGTACAGAAATTCCCGCGAGGTCAGAGAACAGATGTCGTGTCAATTTTTTTTTGATTGCTCTGATTTGAGACTAATTGCATATAGTGTTATTGAAATACTCCGAGTTCACCATATGTCGCATATCAAATGGGGATTTATTATATGTCGGTGATGGAGTGTTTAAATTTTTGGTACAACAGTTTCTATAACACGCAGATAAAATCGCTACCGTAAGGATTCAAAAAACGGTTGAACGCAAGCCTTCGATCGAACAATAGCACAATATATCGGTGTTTTTTTTAGAGTGATATAACTTTCAATAGGGATAACTGTGATTTGGCAGAAGGTAGAAGCCATGTTGTTTTGACATTTCTGTTCAGTAAGCATTGACAAATTATCATGGGAAGACTCACGCCCCAACAACGTTTACAAATTGTTGAAATATTTTCAATATCAGTGTTCTATTCGCCAAACTTATAGAGCACTTCGTGAAATTTATGGTTTACATAATCGTCCATCAGAGTAGCTTATTCGTCGTACTGTCGATAGATTTCGGACAACATTTTCTCTACTCGATGCTACAACAAGACAAAGAACTGTAGGTACAGAAGAAAATATCGCTGCTACAAGTCATAGTGTTATTGATTATCCAGATTTATCTATTTGTCGACGTTCACAACAAGTTGGACTCTGTGAATCCACCACATAGAAAATTTTGCGTAAAGATCTTGGTCTACACCCATACAAGATGCAACTGGTTCAAGAACTAAAGCTACTTGAACATAATAAGCTTCGGTTGTTTGCTGATGTGGTCCTAGAACAGCTTGAAGTTGATCCACTTTTTTATCGTAAAATTGTGTTCAGTGATGAAGCTCATTTCTGGTTGAACGGCTATGTAAATAAGCAAAATTACCGCATATGGAGTGAAAACAATCCTCAAGAAGTTCTGCAGGATCCATTGCATCCTGGCATCATCGGTTCCTATTTCTTTAGGAACGATGCTGGAGCTAATGTTACATGATCAATGATTATTTGTTTCAAAATTTGAATGGCATCGACCCGGAAGTGTTTTGGTTCCAACAAGATGTTGCTACACCTCGTGCTGCTACCGTAACAATTGATTTATTGGAAGAAAGATTTGGCGATAACATTATTTCGAGAAAGGTCCAATTAATTGGCCTCCTAGATCCCTGGATTATTTTCTTCGGGGTTACGTCAAGTCATTGGTTTATGATGTTAAACCAAAAACAATAGACGCTTTGGAAGGCAATAAAAGTTATGTTATTGATGAAATAGGGCCTGAATTACTCGAAAAAGTGGTCCAAAATTAGACTGGTCGAATACGGTTACTGAAAGCTAGTCGTGGGGGATAAATGCCGGAGATTATTTTTAAAACATAAATGTCATAAAATTATCATTCAAATAAAAAAAATTGCTTCAATCTTAATTTCAATGTGTTTTATTTTAATTTAAATTTCTATCACTCTAAAAAAAAATACCCGATACATATATTACAAATTACAAGTTTGAATTGTTCACCCAAATTGAGAGAGTTGTTTCGGTGTAGTTTTAACTCTAATGGCGGTGAAAACACTATCTTGTTCTCTTTTGAGCTTCTCCACCGATGTTCACTTTCACCGAATTAACTTTTATTTGTTTCACTGTTATGAGAGAGACAGAGAGGAAGAGAAAGACGTGAAACTAGCGAGTCTTTCTTCAACGGTGCTTTGTGGTCAACTGACAAATGCGAATATAAAATAACTCAAGAGTAGAGAGAGATTTTTGTTATAACTTGGAAGTTGAGACAAAAAGAAAATGTGTTTAGAGATTACTTCTTTCTACAAAATAAGTTTTGAGTCACCGTCTGAGAGACTCTCTTAGAGCTCGAAATGTGGTCAGGTAATTTCCGTCGTTTTGAAACGGCGTCGGTTCTAATGGGTTTCTGAGAAAACTTTGAGATAAATATTTTCGGTCAAATGTTTATGGGAAAAATCAGAACTATTTGAAAGGCCTAGATCCCACACCAATGCTCCACAATCGATTCAGGACCTTAAAGATGGAATTCGTGAAGTTATCGAGGACATGCAGCTGCAAATGTGCGAATTGGTCATGAAAAGAAAAAACATCGATTGATTTATCTTAAAATATACTCGTTTTTTGCACATCAAAATGAAAGCTTTTATTTCAATACTTTTTAGTAAGCTATATGAACATAGTTAATGGATAAAACCTGCAGGTACCTTGATGAATTCATTTCATAATTTATCGTCAATCGGCTTTTATGTACGAATTGACAGTAACGGTGGAAAAAAATAACTACCATAAATATTACATAACGCATCCCCCAAGCGTTTTTATTCGAATGAACGGACGTGAAATGTATTGGCAAGTTTGAGTGATGTACAGGGGAGAAATTATGATGGTAATTCGATTATATATTCGCTTAGGCACTCGCATGAACAAATCCACGTCCTGTTTTATGCATGCCCCTGTAGATCCGACGGAAGGCTGTTAATATTATCGCTGAAAATCGGGTGCGACCGGATATTTCAGCATAGTCAGATTCGGAACAGTTTCGTAATTGTTATATGTAGAATTAGATCTGATTCAATGACCCACAGAAATTGTTAGATATGAATCAAGTGAGCGTACGATAACCCGATAATTGCTACGTGTTGCATTTTGTTATTCAGCTATTGGAACCGACTAGGTAATAGCTGAGGAAAATGAAACCCATTATTTTTTTTGGTAGATCGATTAATAGTTTTTGGCCAATAAGGTCCAAGACTTGAGTGAGTCAATATGAAACTACCTTCAAAATGGCAACGAATTATAGTGCTTATTTGACCCAAATCAGACAACGAAAGCTTGAGGATTGTTTCGCCAATTATCAAAGTATTGGAGGGCTGTTGAAATATCTCCGGTGGTCTGGTAAGCGGTGTAATTGCTGTTACATTGCAGATACATACAATTTTGGTTAATGCCATGCACTTTTATATGATCGTAGGGATCAATAATTGGTTCTACAATCAAATCACAATGCCTTAACGCTGTCATGGTTACGTTAAAGAGGCTAATGACATCTGCGTCTATTAAAACATGTGCCTCCTCAAAAGCACACTGAGCCGGCATCGAGGAGAGTTATTGAGCGTCTTGAAATGTTCATTATGCCGTTAATCCTGTTCTCGCCACACCAATATCCGCCCATAAGACTGATATAGATGAAATCTGGACTCATCAATGAACACGTGCATTCTACCAGTCAGTTGTATTGGCATGAGAACGTAGCTCTTTCAAGTGACTACTCAACAGTCTCCACAGTCTGCTCCCAGAGGCAGAAAGTGTGATAAGGATTACGCCATATCATCGCGCGAAGCGAGAACCTCTCCGAAAAGATGAACCCACCAGCTTCCAGTCTGGGCTTCAGTCCGAAAACCTACATCGTGACTGGTAGCAGCAAAGCACTATCCAATCTCTACTGGCTCTGCATGGTGAGTACCAGAGTTGTTCGAGACGCAACTCACACGCCGGAAAGGCTTTTTATCCATCAATCCGAATGCAGTCTCATGAACTAAGATAATCTCAAGACTGATGCCTTAATTGATCCTGGTACGAGCCACGAACCCTTGTGACGTCTTTCAATTGATCCTGGCGTCAAGTTCCAACGGACTAGCCATTTCGTCGAGATCCACAAACCCAGAAACATCTCACAATCTATCCAGGTTCAGGACCAGGCCGGTAGAACCGTTAAGTCTCGCTAAACCCTGAGAAATTTCATGAAAATATTCCGAACATGAGTGTCTGCGAACGGATGAACGAAATACCTCACTAGTCCAGCATGCGGACTATCAACCATTGCCTCCTCGAGTCCAACACCAATTAGGTGGCCAGGTAGTACAAGTACTACCCCTGGGTATCCACCCTGCTGAGGTAACGTAGTATGCTACATAACGTGCTTGGCCATTGGACAGAAAAATCCGGAGATTTACTGCAATTGGAAAGAGTAATCTAGTTTTAAGGTGAAGGCTCTGTGCTGCGACGGATTCCCTTGCCACTGATATGATCAACGCGGCTCAGCTCTCCATTCCACCTAGGGTCCCATTCAGTCGATCTTCCACCACACGGGACCAGTGACTGGCGCTAATGGCATTACGTTAGGCACCAAGACTTAATCCTTCATTTCACCGGGCTCATTCGTGAACAGGCAGGATCTCCATCTGAAGGCGTTCCAATTCTCATGTTCAAGAGTCTAACGAAATCTTATAGCCCTGTGTTCTCTACTCAATCGCGGATGTCTGGCGGATCTTTTTGCCCTCAAATTGGAACTGTGCAACATATTTCAGATTTTTGTCTAGAAACTATCCTGCTAGTAGCTTGCCAGAAGGAGCTATTAATTCGGGATGCTGCGAAGAAGGAATTTCGTTGTAGTAGCCGAATTTGTGTGACGGTTGTAAATCTTGCTCTTCCACTCTCATGAATATATGCAGCACCACGAATACAATAGCGATTCCACGCTCTACTAACTATACTTTGCAAAACCCAAAGACGGTTAGCAACTTCTTGTTGAGTGAAACCTTCGTTTAACCAACACATTGATTTTTCAAGTTGAGCGGCTTCTAAACGCATGCTGCACTCGTGACAATTAATCCAGAATTGATACTTCACAACATCAGATCAATTGTAATAGCACATTATTAACCAGAGAAAAAAAAAGATCATACACCTACAAGAAATAATTTTTTTGTAATTAAGCCATTCAGTGTCATGAGAACCATAATTTTTGTGTGTGTGTAATAAGCCAAAATACGCTACTCCACAGGGTATGTAGATTTTGATTCAAGTGCAAAACGCCAGTTTTTCTCGAATATTCACTTAAATTTTTGAGCAGTATAACCAAGAGTCTTTCATTAACAGCGCCCATTTTGTTTTGTTAATAAAACACATTATTTATTCGAAAATTATTGAAATTTTTATTTCATTATAAAGCAAAATGGATTCCATTAGTTATGAAATAGAACGTCCACGACGGAAACGCAAACATTTTCCAAACAATTTTCCATGACTCTCTCACACAAATCCTGTCGTATGTCAGCAATTACTCGCTGAATATTGATCTGTGAATCATCTAAATTGCTGTAGACCAATGACTCAATGAAACCCCAAAGAAAGAAGTCCACTGGCGTTAAATCGCAGAAACGAGGCGAATAATTTATCGGTCCATTTCTTAAAATAATCGAATCACCGAATACACAATGCTTTAAATGATCTGCTGATATGAGTTCAGGCGTTAAAACAATTCTGTATGAATATAAACCAAGGCCTTCTCGTAAAATTCGCCACAAAGACGTCTGGGAGATGCCTAGTTCTTGTGAACGTCAAGAAATCGATAAATTTTGGTCTTCACGAACACTTTCACATTCGGCAGCATTATTCTCTTCACTTCTTCCATTTTTTTTGTCTCGCTGGCACTGTGCCATCATGAAGTGTAAAACTTGTTTCAAACTTCTTCACCAAACGTTCAACTGTTCTTTTATCCGGACTACTATAACGACGAAAAATTCGAGTTAAAGCACGTAAAGTTAGAGTGACAGATCGTGATTTTTCGTAATGATTTCGATTATTTATGAGCGTCGTCACAGTGTGTACCCTTTCATGATGAAATGGTGGACACTGAAAAATACAACTGTCAATGTCACAAATGAGCAGTGGCTGCCATGCGTGAGTAATGTCAATTTAAAAATGGAGCGTTCTCATTTAAAAATGTTTTATAAGCAATGCATTTCTTCGCAGTATAAGACAAATTGTGTAGTTCGACAACAATTGTCACTGCCTTAATATTTTTATATATAATATAGAGTCTGAGTCGTACTTTCTTTCATTGTATATTTCTGTGATATAACCTAATTTTCGTATGGGCCATGCTTATCCCAAAATTGCTTAGTTATTGCAGACTTGTCTAGTGATAAAAAAAGAATTTTTATATATTTTTGAATGGATATTTTGTTTATGCAAATAACTCCTTACTGAAGAGAATTTGGGTCCGAATTTATCGGGTTCTTTCTCTTTAAAAAAGGAGAATAAAAAAAGGCTTTTTTGAATTATATGTTGAACATTTTTGGGTGATGGAACTTGTGATTCTTCAACATCCAATCGATACATATATGTAAACCAACTGACAAAGAAACTGCAACACCCAGAAGGAGCTGTTTGATTTTCAAATTTTTTTTGCTGAAACTTAGATAGTATAGCAAAGAGTGAATGATTAAAATTTGGAGAAGAAATCGTGAAGGTTTTTTCATGTAAATATTTTTTTTACTCAAATATGTAGTCGTTTTTTGCAAATTTTTTAAATTTTACAACAAACCAGCTGTTCGAGGAGATCCAAAGTCGATGTTTAATTGTTGTTAAAATCTATGATTGTTTCGGTCTTTACTTGACGGAAATATGCTGGCAGTTTGTGTAATGTATCGTGAAGGCTATTTTGTTACAATTTCCGACAGATTATTATGCGATAAGATTCACAGAGGCTTCAGGCGGTTCCAATAAAATATCACATCTTTTTTGGTGGGAGAACAGGCAATCCATCAGACAGGCCATAATATGTTGCACTTCTATTTTTATGTTTTAAAATGCCTAGAGCACGTGTACGCGGAATTTCATTCTGTCAAGAAAGTACCGGGAATTATCGATTTAAATCTGGCGGGAGAATGAGACAGGTAATTTTTTTTTCCTAGGTTGGTACCACTGTCCTTAATAACTATGCCAAGCTCGAGCGGGATCTGTCAACTAGTGTGTTTGCAACAGCTGATTAAGTCAGTCGATGTCAGAGTGCGTGCCGATTTTTACTATGGGTGATTACGTTGAGCAAAGAATTTGTTTAAAGTTTTGTGTTGCAAATGAATTTTCGTATGCCGATGCATTGAAAATGTTGCAAAAGGCCTTTGGTGATAATGCTCTATCGAAAACTCGTGCATATCAGTGGTACAGAGCCTTCAAGGACGGTCGTGAAGTGGTCGCCCATCGACGGCTTCGATCGAAGATAACGTCGATAAAATTAAGGAAAGGGTGCTGGAAAACCGTCGTACCAGCTTGAGAGAGATAGCACATGATCTTAAGATATCCCACGAGTCCACACGTACGATTTTGATTGATATTTTGGGCATGAGAAAGGTGGCCGCACGACTCGTACCGAAAGACCTGAATTTTCTTCAAAAACGTCATCGCGAACAGGTTGCTTCAGACATGCTGGATCGCTGTAATTCCGATTCTACATTCATGGAACGCATTATAACTGGTGATGAGACCTGGGTCTACGAGTACGATATGCAAACAAGCCAGCAATCATCGGAATGGGTGGCAAAAAATGAGCCGAAACCGAAAAAACCACGCCAAAGCCGCTCGAAAATGAAGGTGATGCTCATTGTTTTCTTCGATATCCGTGGCGTAGTGCACTACGAATTCATTCCAGAGGGTCAGACGGTAAACAAGGAGTATTACCTAGGCGTTATGAAACGTTTGCGTGAGCGTATCCGTAAGAAGCGGCCAAATTTGTGGGCGAACAACTCATGCATTTTGCATGACGATAACGCGCCTTCTCACCGAGCTACGATTGTGACTGACTTTCTCGCCAAAAACTCAACAAATGTGCTTCAGCAACCACCGTATTCGCCGGATTTGGGTCCCTGCGACTTTTTCCTCTTCCCAAAACTAAAATTGCCCCTTCGTGGCACCCGTTTTGAGTCGATTGAAGCCATAAAACAAAATTCGGCGCGAGAGCTAAAGTACATCCCGGAAAGCGCCTATAAAAAAATGTTTCGATAATTGGAAGTGCCGTTGGCATAGATGTATTGGAACAAATGGAGCCTATTTAGAAGGCGACCCAATAAATTTTGACGATTAAATGTAACAATGTTGTTTTAATTGAAAATTCCCGGTACTTTCTTGACAGAGTAGTATTTCCAGCTAAGTGAATTTGAAAGAGGTCGAATTATTGGTCTACGCGAGGCGGGGTTGTCAGTTACAGAAATCGCTAACCGTACGAACAGAAATCCAACTACTGCCATGAGATGTTTTCAAGCGTGGTTTGATAATGCCCAAAATCGAAGAAGAGTGGGCACCGGACGTCGAAGGGGCACAAATGAAGTTCAAGATCGACGTCCAAGACTTATGGCTATTAGAGACCGATTTGCGACAACTCGATCTTTGGCTGATAAATGGTTACGAGAACAAGACCATCCTGCAACTCTCTGTTACCTCTGACGATTGAGCATCGCCGGCAACGGTAACAGTGGTGCAGAAAACGTCAACATTGGAATGTGGAATGGCATCAGATCGTTTTTTCTGATGAATCTCGATTCTCCTTGGGTGCACATGATGGCCGAAAAAGGGTTAGACGACATCGGGAAGAAAGACGTGAACCTCAGTTTTGTCATATACTACTCTGTCAAGAAAGTACCGGGAATTTTCAATTAAAACAACATTGTTACATTTAATCGTCAAAATTTATTGGGTCGCCTTCTAAATAGGCTCCATTTGTTCCAATACATCTATGCCAACGGCACTTCCAATTATCGAAACATTTTTTTATAGGCGCTTTCCGGGATGTACTTTAGCTCTCGCGCCGAATTTTGTTTTATGGCTTCAATCGACTCAAAACGGGTGCCACGAAGGGGCAATTTTAGTTTTGGAAAGAGGAAAAAGTCGCAGGGAGCCAAATCCGGCGAATATGGTGGTTGCTGAAGCATGTTCGTTGAGTTTTTGGCGAGAAAGTCAGTCACAATCGTAGCTCGGTGAGAAGGCGCGTTATCGTCATGCAAAATCCATGAGTTGTTCGCCCACAAATTTGGCCTCTTTTTACGGATACGCTCACGCAAACGTTTCATAACCCCTAGGTTATACTCCTTGTTTACCGTCTGACTCTCTGGAACGGATTCGTAGTGCACCACGCCACGGATATCGAAGAAAACAATGAGCATCACCTTCATTTTCGAGCGGCTTTGGCGTGGTTTTTTCGGTTTCGGCTCATTTTTTGCCACCCATTCCGATGATTGCTGGCTTGTTTGCATATCGTACTCGTAGACCAATGTCTCATCACCAGTTATAATGCGTTTCATGAATGTAGAATCGGAATTACAGCGATCCAGCATGTCTGAAGCAACCTGTTCGCGATGACGTTTTTGAAGAAAATTCAGGTCGTGCGGCCACCTTTCTCATGCCCAAAATATCAATCAAAATCGTACGTGCGGACTCGTGGGATATCTTAAGATCATGTGCTATCTCTCTCAAGCTGGTACGATGGATTTCCAACACCATTTCCTTAATTTTATCGACGTTATCTTCGATCGAAGCCGTCGATGGGAGATCACTTCACGACCGTCCTTGAAGGCTCTGTACCACTGATATGCACGAGTTTTCGATAGAGCATTATCACCAAAGGCCTTTTGCAACATTTTCAATGCATCGGCACACGAAAATTCATTTGCAACACAAAACTTTAAACAAATTCTTTGCTCAACGTAATCACCCATAGTAAAAATCGGCACGCACTCTGACGTCGACTGACTTAATCAGCTGTTGCAAACACACTAGTTGACAGATCCCGCTCAAGCTTGGCATAGTTATTAAGGACAGTGGTACCAACCTAGGAAAAAAAATGTACCTGCCTCATTGTCCCGCCAGATTTAAATCGATAATTCCCGGTACTTCCTTGTCAGAATGTACACATCATGTACACCGGACAGTAGGCGTTATGGTTTGGGGTGCTATTGCACATGCTAGTAGTTCACCTTCAGTCTTTATTCGAGGTAACATGACAGCGCTACGTTACCTTCAAGAAATAGTGGAGCCATATGTTCCCCCTTACCTTAACCGGCTCGAGAATCCAATATTTCAGCAAGATAATTCTCGACCTCATGTTGCCAAAGGTTAGTTCATGGGAAGCATGGGAATTTTTTGCCATGGTCGCCAGATCCTCCGATCTTTCGCCCGTAGAGCATGTTTGGGACATCATGGGTAGAAGGCTTAGAAATTTACCCCAGCCCCCACGGAGTTTGGCGGCTCTGAGACATGAACTACAGGTAGCTTGGGATAGTATCCCTCAAGAAGAAATAGACCATCTTATTGCATCAATGTCAAGACGTGTTGGAGAGTGTATAGATAATCGCGGTGGACGAACATATTATTAACAAATTTATTGAAAAAAATTGTAAACCCTTCGTTTTTTTTCTTCAAATTTCAATCATATACTCCTTGCTATACAGCTCCTTCTGGGTGTTGCAGTTTCTCTGTCAGTTAGTATATAAGGTGATGTCTATAATTTGGTCTTTATTTTATATTTCCCTTGATTGTTTATTAGTTGATTTCCACCACATGTGATGATAATAAAGTGATACAGTGTATTCAGGACATGTTTTCAAATTTAATTCTAAATGTTTTCATAAAATTTATTTAGATTAAAATCTGCCGAGGTTCTGGTGAATTAAATCCAGCTACTATTCTGTAATACGCAAATACTTCTTCATAGTAATTTTCAATTTATATATATTAATATTTTTAATTCTTTAATTGTCTTAGCCCTGTCATATCTTTCGAACAAATTATAGAGTTGCTAACGAAATTTTTTCATGTAGTTTGACTTAATGCTTCTCCGTAAACAAACTCCACTGCTTTAATTAATGAATTGCTTTAATTCGAAACTTTCAGCGTAACAAACAGTTTCTGTTTCCGGTCACAGGTAAAAATCTAACAACGAAACCTGGAATAATGTTCGAAGTTCATGTTTTCAAACCAACAGATTAATGCTCTTGCTACAAAATCCAAAGCAAATATGAAATATGGCTCACAACTTTCAGGACTATTCGTACCAGTGACAAATAATGCAACCCTGTATGAATATTCAACAATAACCGAGAATCTATGCTGGCAGTTTGTGTAATGTATCGTGAAGGCTATTTTGTTACAATTTCCGACAGATTATTATGCGATAAGATTTACAGGGGCTTTAGGCGGTTCCAATAAAATATCACATCTTTTTTGGTGGGAGAACAGGCAATCCATCAGACAGGCCATAATATGTTGCACTTCTATTTTTATGAGGCTTCGATTATCGAATAGTGGAGCGCTTTTGGGGATAAACCGTTTTCGATCATCTGGCCATTGTATTTGATAATTTACGGTTTGGTTCCTTTCTTCTGCCTAAATGCTACATAAATTTATGTATTGTTATGGGCTTCATTCATGGAAACTGACAGGAGCTAATGATAAAATGTTGTATGACCAAGGTAAATAATCAATAACTGATCTTTCTCCTATATTAATGTTCGCCTGGAAAGTACCCGGAGTTTATTATTTTTCATAATTTTAATATACTTCATTTTTGAAACATTCTAAGACAAAAGGAATGTATAAAATTGGTTGTGCAGATGATCAGCTATGGCCAAAGTTGCATGGCAACACTATTTGTCTAATATTGTTGATTGTCAACAGGTATACAATATATGAAATAATGTGGCAACTAGAAAAAATAAAACAGATATATTAGCATAGAAGAGGTTTTCACAATTTAAAGAAATTAGTGCAATTAACTGAACTGAAAAAAAGTATATGAGACAATAAAGAGGATGAAAAATGGCATGGATATGAGGCATTAACCAGTTTCAGGAAGATCTTGTAAGATTAAAGGAACCAATTTAAACGCTTTATTGGCCTTAGGATGACACAATCCGCAAATTGGCTAACAGATGTGGAAATTAACGAAATATAAAAGTATGTCCAGAAATCGTACGTATGTCACTGAAAAACCAAAAATATCCCTATAATGATACCTTTACAAAAGGAACGGAGGATAGAATTTTGTCAAGAAGATTATTTTAATAATGTCTTCATATCTGATGCAAGTTGTTTCCAACTTGGTGGAAATCACTTAAAAATCCTATCAAAATAACCTGTTGTCGTTTAAATTTCCAAATTTCTCATCAAAATAGGGGTTTGGGGAGCAATATCTCAGCGTGGTGTTACGCCTCTCTGTATAATTGATGGTGCCATAAATAGTGAGAAGTATTGTAGCATTCTAAACGATTCTCTCCTTGAAACGGCGCATGCTTTATATCTAGAGGGGTGGCGTTTTCAGCAGGATAATGCAAGATGCCATATTTTGACCTATACTCAAGCTTGGATGCAAAAACACCAAATGACCACCAGGTCCAGCAGCTTCACCAGATCTTAGTCCCATTGAAAACATATGGAGACTAATGAAGATTGAAGTTGAAAGAGTAGCGCCACGAAAGAAATATGATTTAATTCATTCAGTTTTACAGTTCTGGACTACCATCACCGAAAATTATGGAGGTGATCTAGTTTCTGGTGTAACTAGACGTTTAGTCAAGTGTTTAAGTTAACTGAAGGTTGTATAAGTAAAAAAGGTGAATATTTTGTTATAATTTTCTAACTACAGAATTAAAAATATATACTTAATAACTACAATTGAGCTTCGTTTTTCCGGATACCTTCAAGACTTCTTCCTAAAGTCAAGAGCTTTAGTACGATGTGCAATCGTTCTTGTAATTTTCACACAAACGAAATTCGATATACATTGTGCCTAAGTCATCTCTGTCCAAATTTCACAAGGTGATTCTACAGGCAATTTGCAAGACAAACGCCCCATTAGAATAGTCTGATTTTCTTTCATTGTGAAGTTACTCAAGATCCTACTATCTTGTAAGATTTCACAATTTTTTCACTAACAAAACACAGTATAACATGAATATTATCATTTTAATAAAAATTCAGTGTACACCATTGAAAAGAGCATATAATTCTCCTTAGATCAGGGTGGTTTCATGAAGATTTTCATGAAATACTTACTTATTATAGGGTAGTAAAAGAAAAAATTATTATACAATTTTCTTCAGTCATAATCATCTGTCAGAGTTTAGTCTAAATTTCGCCCCTTACGCAAAATTTTCCATGTGGTGGATGCACTGAGTCCAACTTGTTGTGAACGTCGACGAATAAACAAATCTTGATCATCATCAACACTATGACTTATAGCAGCGATATTTTGTTCTTTACGTAGAGTTCTTTGTCTTGTTGTTGTTGCAACGAATAGGAAAAAATGTTGTCCGAAATCTATCGATAGTTCGACGAATAAGCTGCTCTAATGGACGATTATGTAAACCATAAATTTTGCGAAGTCCTCTATAAGTTTGGCGAATAGAACACTTATTTTGAAAATCGACAATTTGTAAACGTTATACTGGCGTGAGTCTTTCCATGATAATTTGTCAATACTCACTGAACCGAAGTGTCAAAACAACATGGCTTCTACCATCTGTCAAATCACAGTTATCCCTATCGTGATTGATTTAAAGGTGAAAATGAAGGCTGAGTGGCAGAGAAGGTGAGATGAGAGTGAAGCTGGGCGAGTCACTCATAAGTTCATCCCAAGAGTAGACTTCTCTAGTGAGAATGAATGGTTCTCCCCTGGCCTTTGTCTGGGTTACTTGATAACGGGTCATGGGAGCTTGAATGAATTTTTGTATAGGAGGGGCATGATAGATGCGTGTATGGAGAGATTGAAAGTTGGAGCCATGTCCTGTATGAATGTACAGAGTATATGGAGGAAAGAATGGTGATTTTGGAGGGAATGTTAAGAGGAGTGAATGAAAGCTTGTATGATACAAGCTGGATGATAGAGACGAATGAAAGATGTGAGAGATTGCAGAGTTTCTCCAGGGCGGTCTTCTTGAAGAGAAGATATAGACTCGTTGAGGTGTCTCTTTCGGGGCGATCTGTGGGAGAAGCTTGAGTTTCTCGTAACTGGTGTACGGGATCGGACGTCCCCCAGGCATTAGATCTTGACGTGATGGGGGCGCTCTTGACTAGGACCCTAGATTCGTCCCGGCGAATTGGAGGGTTAAGTCTTGGTGTCTAACGTAATGCCATTTTGCGCCAGTCACTGGACCTGTATGGTGGAAGATCTCCGAATGGGGCCCTAGATTTACTCAGGTGAAATGGAGGGCTGAGCCGGTTGATTAACTCAGTGACAAGGGAGTCTGTCGCAGCACAGGGCTTCTTTCTCCCTTAAAACTGGCGTACTCTACCCTATCGCAGTATAAATCTCCGGATTCTGTGTAATGGCCGAGTGCGTTATGTAGCATACTCCGTTACCTCGGGGGGGTGGTCTTGCCCACAGGTGTTACTTGTACCACCTGGCCACCCCAATTCGTGTTGGACCAACTCAAACAACTCGGGTACTGACCTGCTGAGCCAGTAGAGGTTGGATAGTGCTTCGCTGCTACCAGTCAGACGGTTCTGGCTTTCGAGTCGGGGCCCAAACTGGAAACTGGTGGGTTCATCTCTTCGGAGGGGTTCTCGCCACGCGCCATGATATGGCGTAATCCTTATCACACTTTCTACCTCTAGGGGTGGACTGTGGAGACTGCTTGGTAGTCACTTGGAAAAGAGGCCTGCCTCAAATAGCCAATAACTATTCTGGTAGAATTCATCTGTACTGGATCGGAGCTGATGATGATGGGTGGTGGTGGTCGCATGCAGGGCGGTACTGTGGTTGAAAGATCGGAGCACGACCCTGGTTTCCTGGCTTGGCCTGGATCCAACAGTGCCGACGGGTGTGGCAATCCCGCATTACCCTAGCTCGCTTCAGCAAGGCCTGAGTTTCCAAGTCCCTAAAGTTGCAAGGGAATGCGTTCCCGAAGCAAGTCCCAGCAATGACGCTATGATTGCTACCACGGGTGTGGGTGCCCACAGGAGAAGAAATCCTGGCCGCTCTAGTAGAGGATAGGTTTCGTGGGGGCTGTGGTTGAAAGCCTGCATGCTGGGTTAGAGGGGTTCTGTCCCTTCGGCGTGTGAGTTGCGTATTCCAACTCGGGTGCTAACCTGCATAGTTAGAAGTAGTTTGGATAGTGCTGCGCCCTATGCCAGTGGGGGCGTAAGTCTTGGAAGCTGAAGCCAAACTGGAAGTTGCGAATTAATCGTGGCGCGCTGATTCAGCGTATCCTAATCCCGTGCCCATGGGGGCTGTGACCATAGGCCTGAGGGCAGGTAGGTCACATTAAGCAACCATACTTCCTTCCTTATCCCTATCGAAAGTTCTATCACTCTAAAAAAACACCCGATTCACTTCCAGGCCTTTTAATGCATTATCATGTTATCACGAGAGGGTGTTCCTTGGAAAGTTGAAGTGAATGCGAATATAAACTTATTCAAGACCAGAGAGAAAAATGTGTGATTAGAACATACTTGCGCAGAGAGAGAGTAGGTCGAATGTCAATTAAAGACCTGTCGATGTGTCTTCACCGAGTGCTAAAGGGATACTGTTAGATGTATCTTCAACTAATGCTATAATGAATAATGTTCGATGCTTAGCGAGGACCCAACAAGACGCCGAGATAAAGGGCATGTAGCCTTCTTCCCAGAATTTCGATGCGGCATTTGGCTCCTTTCGTTTCTACAAAAACAACTTAATTTCTGCTAATTTATTTAATTTCACAACAATTGTTTCGTCATGACAATACGACTTCGTCAGGTAAGTATGGTACTTACTACATATTTGATATTGAGTTCTTTAAATATTCAAAATGTACAGAAAAGAAGGTAGTGGAAATTTACAGTATTTTTTTCTTCTATTATTACACAAAGTTTCAGAAAATGTTAAGTAAGGGGAATTTATTGAGATCCGTCTGGTCGTTTAGGAGAATCTGTTTTTTATTGGATCTGTTAATTTCGAGGGCTTCTAGGTAGTTCAACTTGAGGTTCTTTTTTTCTAGGTGTAAGATTTTGTAGTTATTGTCAAAATCATGTCCTGTCTCCAAAAGATGGTCAGCATATGTTGAATTTCCGTTTTTTTCAAGATATTTTTTCTCGTGTTCACGTATCCTAGTGCCGAAAAATCTACCTGTCTTTCCACATATACAGATGTACAGATGGGAAAGTACCGCAGTTTAACCTATAGACTTCAGATTTTTTGTTTTCATGGATCAAATCTTTATTATTTTTTATTAAATTTCCTAACGTGTTTCTTGTTTTGAATGAAATGTCGCAGTTACTCTTTTTCTTTAAATATCTTGCTATTTTTTCGGACTTTTCGTTTATGTACGTTAAAGAAATATATTTTGAATCAATAGCTATTGTTGGATATACAAGCGATACTGACTGTTTAAATTGCATTCGTTTCAATAATTTATTTATAATGAACGGATTGAAACCATTGTTAAATGAAATCTGTTTTATTATATTCAGTGCTCTATCAAAATTCTCTTATGTCATAGGTATGTTGATTAATCTAAATATCATGCTATTATAAGCTGCTACTTTTTGAGAATGTGGCTGATTAGAATTTGAGTGGATCGTGTTATCTGTATGAGTGGGTTTCCAGAAAATTGAAAAATCATGTTTATTGTTAATTTTTGAAATTTTTAAATCAAGAAAATTGATGCTGTCGTTTTGTTCTATTTTATTGGTGAAGTTTATTGTGGGAGATAATGTATTTATGAATTCTAAAAACATCGCAAGCTGTCTACTGGTACCGGTGAATAAAGATAAAATATCATCCACGTAACGATACCAATAAATGAAATATTTAAAGAAGGGGTTCTCTTGGATTTTGGTTTCCAGGAAGTCCATAAATATTTCGGATAATATCGGACTAAGTGGGTTTCCCATAGTAAGTCCATCATTAGCTTCGTAAAATATTCCATTGAATGAAAAATAGTTTTGGTCCAAACAAACCTTAAAGATTTCGATAATCTCTTGTTTTATAACCGGATTAGTTCTATTTTTTACTAATAGCAATTTTATCAGATTTTTTTATTCTTTAACTTGTATACAATGTAACAAATTTTGCACATCGAAAGAAATGAGTTTAGCTTTATTCGGAATATATATATATATATATATATATATATATATATATATAAATTTTTTTTTTATTTTCTCTATTAGGTTATATGAATTTTTAATGGCAAATTTTGGATGAAAGTTTGTTTCTTTCTGAATAATTTTGATTAGTTCTTTCGATAATTTATATAAAGGTGCTGTGAAGAATGAAACTATTGGTCTAATAAGTTTATTGTCTTTATGTAATTTTATAAAGAATACATAATTGGTGGTTGTGGGTTCATTAACGTTAGCTTATAAATTGGAGTATTATTGAAAAGCGCTGTTGAGTTTTTGATGACTGATTTGATCTGTTTTTGGTATTTAGTAGTAGGATCGTTTTTAATTATTTTATATTTGTTAAGATTCAAGAATATGGTAGTTTTATTGATATATTCATTTCTTTCGATTGCAATTACTGTGTTTCCTTTATCCGCGCTTGTGAACACTAAATTATTATCTGAAATTTTATTTCTTATTGTTCCAACTGTGTTTTTGATATTAATATTATTGTAGGCAGGTAATGGTTTCTTCATCTGATTAATCAACATATATTTATCTTCATTAGAATTTGGATGGTCTTTCGAAGCAATTTCTGAATCTATAGCAAGATATTCTAGATATTTGGGATTATTAATAGGTAAATTAAATTTATAACCTTTTTCTAATAGTTTGATTTCGTTTTGTGTAAATTCGACATCCGACAGATTAACAAATTTAGGATAGAAAACGTGATCTGAAAATTTTTGTTGTTTAGTTGAATTTTGTGTCTTTTGATTCTTTTTTCTATGTAATATGTTTTTTAGTTTTTATTATGTACTAAATATTTTCTTTATATGGATCCGTTTACAGCTTGTCTAATATTCCTATCTAGATCATCAAACAAAATATAATGGAGTCTACGGGGTAATTCTGAATGTATTATCTTAAGGTATAAAATATATTGGTATCGTTACGTGGATGATATTTTATCTTTATTCACCGGTACCAGTAAACAGCTTGCGATGTTTTTAGAACTCATAAATACATTATCTCCTACAACAAAATTCACCAATGAAATAGAACAAAACAACAGCATCAATATTCTTGAATTGAAAATTTCAAAAAGTAAGAATAAACATGACTTTTCAATTTTCCGGAAACCCACTCATACAGATAATACGATCCACTGAAATTCTAATCACCCACATTCTCAAAAAGTAGCAGCATGATATTTAGATTAATCGATATACCTATGACACAAGAGAATTTTGATAGAGAACTGAATATAATAAAACAGATTGCATTTAACAATGGTTTCCATCCGTTCGTTATAAATCAACTATTGAAACGAATGCAATTTAAACAGTAAATATCGCTTGTATATCCAACAATAGCTATTGATACAAAATATATTTCATTAACGTACATAAACAAAAAGTCCGGAAAAATATCAAGATATTTGAAGAAAAAGAGTAACTGCAACATTTCATTCAAAACAAGAAACACGTTAGGAAATTTAATAAAAACAATAAAGATTTGATCCATAAAAGCAAAAAGTCTGGAGTCTATAGGTTAAACTGCGGTACTTGCCCATCTGTATATGGGGGTCAGACAGGTAGATCCTTCGGCACTAGGATACGTGAACGCGAGAAAGCATGTCTTGGAAGAAACGGAAATTCAACATATGCTGACCATCTTTTGGAGACAGGACATGATTTTGACAATAACTACAAAGTCTTACACCTAGAAAAAAGATCCGCAGGTTGAACTACCTAGAAGCCCTCGAAATTAACAGATACAATAAAAACCAGATTCTCCTAAACGATCAGACCTCAATAAATCCCCCTTACTTAACCTTTTCTGAAACTTTGTGTAATAATCAGGAAACAAATTACTGTAAATTCCCACTACCTTCTTTTCTGCACATTTTGAATATTTAAAGAACTCAATATCAAATATGTAGTTAGTACCACACTCACCTGACGAAGTCATGTTGTCATGACGAAACAATTGTTGTGAAATTAAATAAATTAGCGGAAATTAAGTTGTTTTACTTTAATCATCAAGATATATTTCCAACAAGTAGAGACCGATACAATCAAACATTTAATACCGTCCCATTCATATTTCTAGGAACAAATGAGAGATTTTTAAGGGGCCTAGTTTGCTGGACCTTGGGAACGTTATTGTGATGTACCTGCCTAGTAAAAATAAAAAATACCTTGCTTATACTTATTATTCTTTTTTCCTTCCAATGCAGTATGTAGGGTTATTCTATATCTTTT